>CM029636.1:5596973-7053436 GCA_017311315.1 Dendrocalamus latiflorus | reverse complement strand
TGGGCTTGAGAAAATGGGTTGTGGCGGCTCGGGGTGAGGATTTGCGAGGCTCTGGCGTGCTTTCAAAGCTGGGCAAAGAAGAGATGGAAATGAAGACAATGACAGTGATGAGGTGAACTCGAAGAAGAATTATCTTAGAGATGATGAATAGTATGGCTAACAAGCGGGGCCCACATGGTAGTGAAAGAAGAGAGAATGAGAGGCGGGTGAGATGGTTGATGGGTGGGCCCGGTTTGGCGATGACAAAGAGAGGGAGGGATGGGCTGGCGTGGCGCGAATTTTGGGCCGAAGCAAGTGGCTGGCGGACTGTGACGAAAGGAAGGGAATGGGTTAGAGAGAAAGAAGATTCGGCCTGTGAGCAAAATTCAGATTTTCAAATGATTTTTGAATTTAAAAAATTAGGATAAGTCAAATTGAGCTCCAATAAATAGCAAATAACCTCCAAAAATCTAAGAAAATACAGGAAAAAATTCCTTGCAACACAAGGAACTAAAATAAAAGTGGTTTCGATTTAATTGAAGTTTACCTTATTCATACTTATCGAAAGCGTAAATGCAATGCTTGACCCAAAAAACCCATCATATTGTGCACTAGTGTGTCAAATTTTTATTCAAGCCAATTAATTAGCCTAAGTCATTTTAAGCTAATTAATTAGCTTAAGTCATATTTTAGAAACTATCTAGCCTAATTAATTTTTTTATTAGTTTACCAATCCTAGACCAAGTTTTAGTTGATTATCGAGATAAAATTCTCACTTTTCCTATTACGTACCCAAAGTTTACTCTGATACCAACTATAACACCTCGTTTTAACAAAAACCCTGAATGTCACCCATAACTACAATTGCTACCAATTTTAACCATCAAATATGAATTACCATCAACTAGACTTCAATTATAATTCCACAACATAATCATAAACATAGATATGACAACAACAAAAGAATCAATATATGACTTTAAGCAAAACGAACCAATTATAAGTTTAATCAAAGGAAACTTTAACAAGTAGTAACAAACTAATATTATTATGTTCTAAGAGGAACCACTATTCAAAGTTAAGGTTTGCATGACAAATAATATTTATTCCAATAATGAATGAATAAAAACTAAGTGTTAAACAAAACATTAACAGTGCAAGATCGATCATTTGCTAGTTCCATCCCATGCATGTCATCCTTAACGATCACCTAAAAATAACAATAAAAGTAAGGGTGAGACCAATACTTGGCAAGTACAAAGTAAAATAATATGAACAATATCATAATCACATCACATATCAATATCCACCATTCTCTTTTCTCATCTTTCTTTCTATTAATTCAGTGCAATGTAACATTCATCTCCAAGCTTATATCAGCATTTTCTAAGGGAACGTCTGTCAACATTTACCCCCTTTCCTCCATCCCATGAAGGTGCTTACCTCTATTGGTCTGACTCAAGAGCACTCTAGATTAGTCAAGTAGCTTTCTCACCAACCTGATTCATGCACTTTGGAATAGCTATTTGACTCATATGTTTTTATCATGTCATGAGTGCAACCTTCCATCATTTTACCACATATCACATTTATCACTGAATTATATCATACAGAACAAAAAAGTAATCAAGTATTGCATGGTAAGAATAATTTAATAATAATGAGGAATTATCAATCATCATCTAGCATTCTACTATGCACTTACCTTTCCACCTCGTGAAGTGGAACAATGATAGAGGACACCAAATCCGTAGCAACTTCGTCTATAGAAAACAACTCATCTCAACATACGCCACAACAGTATAAATAACAAATAAAACAACAACGATATAATCCGCTCCCTGGTCCAACTAATCCCCTCTCTATTGGACATTCCCCTCTACTTCCCTATGTTCAAAAAGTCATAACTATTGACTCGAGGGTCCAAATAGTAAACCATATGTTTTATGAAAACTAAACAAAATTTTCTACAACTTCTTAGTTGGCCAGAAACTCTGATTATTCCATCTAAGTTCCTGTTTTCCACCTTGAAGACAGTTCTGTAAATTTCAGGACAACGGACTTAGTAGTTTAATATCTTTTATTCTGCAACAGCAACCACGATTACGTCCAGCAGTGACCAATTCTAGATAACAGACTTCCGAAGATCATAATTCCTAAACCACCCAACCAAATTACTTTTTCTTTAACTCTATGGAAACTTTAGATAATTCCCAACCAAATTACTTTTTCTTGCACTATATGAAAACTTTATATAATTCTCTGAAATTTTCTTAATATGGGCAAGTCCTGAAAGTCGACATAGCTACCCCAAAAGTTAATCACAAAACAAAATAGCGATCTAGACAAACAACAGCCCCAAAAATACATCTTTTACAATTCCCATCTATTATATCCAGAACCATCATGTCCCTAAAATCAATCTACTAGGCCCTAAGAACAGGAAGGCAAGGATTAAAGCGAAATTATCTACACCCTCTTCTCTTTCCCTTTTTCTTCCTCTCCGTCCTATTCCTCTCCTCCTTGGTTGGCTCCCCCTCTTCTCCTTCCTTCTTCTTCTCTGCCTGGTTCCTGTTAGATTTTGTTCAAACCCTAGATTAATTTTGTAGAGGTTTTTGGTCTACTCTCTATTCCTCTGCCTTATCTGTGGTGCCGCTTACAATACATAATGAGGCTAGAGGATAGAGACCTATTTATAGACTCCACTTTTCAGGTGTTCTAAAGTGACCCACTTGTTTTCAGTATCTCGTGAGACTCCTGAACCATGTCACCAACCACGATCAGACAGGTCAGTTTATGAGTCTAAAATATATTAGTCGCAAGCACACATGTGTAAGTCATGTGCCAGGATCAGATTATTTATGAGATCAGTTCCAATCTAATCATGTGGGTTAACAGCCTGCAGAGTCGATCCTACAAAACAAACCCAGCTATTCCGCCCTGTGTTGTCCCTGAGTTAAATAAATGCATGCATATCAAATTCTAGCAGACTTGATCTCAATAAATATGTCTATCATATTCCAGCACAGCTGTCCTCAGCATCTCGAGTATTAATTCCTTGAGTTAAGTTCCACATCAAAATATTCTCTACCACTTGCATCAATAATATGAATAATTCCATACTGAGTAAAGTAGATAATAACCATAATAAATATTGAAAGCCACATAAAATTCCCAACATCTCCCACTTGGCTGAAATATTTCAATCAATAAACTAAAGTCCGATGACTTAATCATGCTTAAAAAAATAATTTCTGATTAACTTAGTGTAACATCCTGATTTTCAGAGTATTTTTGAAGCTTTTAAAATAAAATTTACCATTTGAATTTTTCTGGAATTAATTAAAAGCTTAAATGAATTTTTATGAATTAAAAGGATTTAATATGATTAATCTGAACATGAACATTTGCCAAAATTATTTTATTTGAGTTCCTTGTGTCGCAGGGAATTTATTGGAATTTTTCTGGATTTTTCTGGATTTATTTGCTATTTTCTAGAGCTCAAATTAATTTATTTGAATTTCTGAAAAAGAAAAAGAAAAAGAAAATCCCAACCGGCCAGTGGGCCGAAACCCACCAGCCGGCCCAGCCCATTCCGCACCCGCGCCCCTCCGCCCGCGCCACGCGTCAGGCTTCCGCTCCGCGCCCGCGCCGCCTTGTCCCTGCCGATGGGCGACACGTGTCACCATCTCGGCCACCTGCGCTCGCGCCCGTGCGCCATCCTTGCCGCTCGCCCGTCCTCGCCGCTGACAGGTGGGACCCACCTGTCAGGGTCCTCGTTTCCGACCCGGACTCTCTTCCCCGTCTCCGATCGGGACGCCGCCGCCGCCTTCCGTTTTCCTCCGCCGTCTCCGAGTCGAACACCTCGACGGCCGTGTATAAATACGGAGGCCGCCCCCTCGACTTCCTCGTCCCGCAGCCGCCGTCGCCGCCGCCGCTTCTGCCGCCGTGCGCCTCGTCGCCGGAACCCGAAGACGCCGCCCTCGCCGACGTCGTTCGCCTCCGCCGAAGCCGCCGCACGTCGCCGCCGTCGTTCGCCGTCGTCGGTTGCTGCCGGTGAGCCCCGCCAGCCAGATCCCCTACCCCGCTGCCGTCCCAGACCCGCCGGCCAGCCACCGCCGCCGCCCGGCCATCGCCGCGGACACGCCCGCACCTCGCCGCTGCCTCGGCCGCGCCCCGCGTCCCCTCGGTCCCTGCGCCGCCCCGTCAGCGCTGGCGTCAGCCGCGACCCCTCACCTTCCCGTGGATCGGGTCCACCGTGCGCCGAGCCGCTGACACGCGGGGCCCGCCTGTCAGCCGTAAGCCCCGTAGACCCGTGCGCCTTTGTGCCACGTCAGCCGAGCCCAGTCAGCCGCCACGTCAGCTCGTGCGCACACGTGTCCTGCCACGTGGTCGCCACGTCAGCCCTAGCCGTTTGTGCCAGCAGCCCGTCGCCCGCACTGTTCCGTGCGCCGCGTCCACCGTAGACTCAGTTCTCCCGTGCACCCGGTCCACAGCACAGTGCCCTTTTCCAATTTCCCCGATTTTCTGTAGATTTAATTTTCCAAGAGCCCGTTCTCCCTCGTCCTAGCTCCGATTGACCCGATTCTTTTTCCTAAATTCATCTAAAATTGAGCTCTACCTTTTGGTTCAGGTTTGAAAGTTTTTGGAGTTTATTTGAATTTTATTTGATTTCTTTTTGTCTTTTCGATGCGTTTTCTCTCTCGTTAGATCACGTTTTCGAAGGAGGGGAAGTTGGATTTGAAGATCAAGAGCCCTCAGCTGAGTAAGGCCAAGGCAAGTCGTATTTTTTGATCATGTTGAACCCAGTTTTCAAATCTATTATGTATTATCTTGTTTTAAATTATCATGCATCGCTACTTTATTATAAAACCCTTGTATTGGTAGTTAATAACCTAATTGATTATTTCCTCCTTGATAATTTGAATACCATGATTCTATTGTCACCATAGGATGGGTAATTATTTAGTGATGCAATACTAGTTGTCACATGGGTGGTACGCTTATTTTGCTTAGCCATGCTTATTATTAGATCGCTGGGATCTATCATCACATGTGGTTAATTAATTTTGACTTAATGGTAAACTTGAACGTGGTGGTTAACCACAGTTATAAAATTTGTATGTCATGACATGGGTAGTGTCATGGGCATTGGTTATACAAACTTGGCTTTCACTTGGGCGAATGATCGTGCAGTAAAGGGGGTGCTGGATGCACATTGGGATGTGGATGCTTCGCCTGGGTAATTGTTAAGGACTTAACTTTGTGCGCCATTGATCTGAGCTTAATCGTGCAAACCACATGTCTAGTATGGGATAGACCTGGCATAATAATTTGTGAAGTCTCCACTTTGGTTTTACTACCGATGTTGTTGTGGCGCAAGAGGGGGCAATTATCGACTAGGGGGTTACCCTACTCGACGGCGAATCCTTAGCGAGTGGGATCAGGTGGAGATGGACCATTGTAAAAGCCTTGTTGTGATTTCCTTAGCGCGAGGCTAATCACATCGTGTGGGTACAGTTGTGCAACCTCTGCAGAGTGTAAAACTATTCGAATAGCCGTGTCCTCGGTCATGGACAATGCTCGGTGATTTCACACGAGGGGTAGAGTCTTTATGAAATTCTGGTTTGGTTTGAGATGGGAAGTGAATGGTTAGTTCACTTGTGGTTATGCTCATTTTCCCTTGGTTATTTACTTAGTGTCTGTTGTTAAATTTGCTTTTCAATCTATTTATTGTATTTACTTTAAATTATTGCTTTATGCAAAATTAACCTTTCAGCCATCCATTGTTAAGCCTTGCATATTATATTGCATTCATTTGTTACAAACGACTTGCTGAGTACCAATGTACTCACGGCTTTATGCCCCTGTTGCTCAGTTGAGGAGGAGGAGTATCATCAGCAGGAGGTTCCAGAAGGAGAGTACTTCGACGTCTTCGCGGATTAGGCTTCGTTCTCCACTCGATAGCCTGTGGGCGTGTCGATTGGTTGCTGCGTTTTCTTTTGGATTTCCGCTGCTAGTTTTTGTTAAGCCCTTCGGGCTAGTCTATTGTAAGCTTGGCCATAAGGTCGTACTCTGATGATTATCAATATAATTTGGTTTTTCCTTAGAATATCGTGATATGGATGATATTTATCTTTGTTCACACTGTGTGCACTAGCGTGATCCTGGACTAGTGCAGAATACACAGGAGAGTCCGGATTTGCATATTCGGGTCTCTACACTTAGTCAGTAAATTTTCCTTCAATGTGTTTACTTTTACTTTGAAATAAATGATAGGTTGTGATGCACTTTCCGTGACCTTAAATGATGCAAGATATTTCCTTAGTCATGCAATTTCCTTTGCTACTTCAATTGCAGTAATGTATTCAGCTTCCATGGTAGAATGAGCAACTGTATTATGTTTCCTATTGCAATAAGAAATAACACCTCCTACAAAAGTAAATAGATAACTAGAAGCCATTTGCCAATCAGCATCAAAATAACCTTGCAGTTGAAGATTATGGCCATTAAAATATAATGAATAATCCATATATTCTTTTGACATATGCAGTACATATTTGATTTGTTTCCAGTGCTCTTCCCAACGTTTCTTTTGATATCCACTAAGGATTCCAACGGCATATCTAAGATCAGATCGTGTGAATAACATAGTATACATAAAATATTCCAAAGCTGAAGAATGAGAAATTCCATTCATCTTAGCTTTTTCCTCAGGAGAATTTGGACATAATTCCTCACTGAGTATAGTTTCCTTTTTCCTCAGAAGAATTCAGACATAATTCCTTACTTACTATAGTTCCCTCCACAATAGATGCATTAACAAGTTTATTGTATTCTGTAGAAAATCGTTTAAAACACTTCCAAGGTATATATTTTGGGACAACCCAAAAAACCTTTTATTCTGATCTTTATGTATTTCCTCCATATCTTTTATATCAAATTTAGAAGATAACCAAGCTTTCACTTCCATCAATGTAATTTTTGTGTATATATATGCAATGATCACCTTCTGTCATTGAAAACCATATGACATGATAGAATTATCAAATATAATATACCACTGACATGAAGCTTGTTTAAGACCATAAATTGATCTATTCAATTTGTAAACCTGATTTTATTTCCTTTTTCTCCAAAACTTTTTGGCTGTTTTATATAAATTTCCTCCTCTAAAAGACCATTAAGAAAGGCAATTTCAACATCTATTTGGTGGAGTTCAAGATCACAATAAGCCATCAAAGTACTAATAATATAAATTATAGTAATTTTGGCAACAGGAAAAAAATGGTTCCACAAAGTCAATACATTCCCTTTGTGCAAAGTTCCACAAAGTCAATACATTCCCTTTGTGTAAAAGTCTTCAACAACAAGTATAGTCTTATAATTTTCCACTAAACTAGCTCCATTCAATTTTCTTTTTTTAAAAAAAATATTTACAACCTATGGACTTGCAGATTTTTTGGTAGATCAACAAGTTCCCAAACTTTATTTCTCTTCATCGAGTTTAATTCTTCCCGCACTGCTTCCACCCAGTTTTGGTTCTTCCTCTAAATCCAAAATTTTAGAGTGAACTTCCCCCAAGAATAAATAATAATCTTCTAGGTATTGGGGTGTACTTAAAATCCTTCCACTTTTCCTAAACATGTTAGTATTGAAAGTTTGATTTGTATTTCCTTCAGAAGCAGAATCCCCTTCAATGTGAGAATTAATAATAGATGTATCCATCTGTGTTTTTATAGCGTTGCCAATAATTCCACCCTTGCCCACTTAGCATGGTGATGTGTGTTTAGATATAAAAGTGTTACATTCCTGCTTTCCAGTAGTTTATCCTATTTCTGTATTATAAAACTTGTACTCTTTAAATTCCAAAGAATAACCAATAACAAATTCCTGGTGTGTTTTTAGGCTATAATTTTTTCCAGTCTACAACTCACTAGGAGTGATTGTTACAACCTTGGATGACAAATAATTTAATAAATAAATAGCAGTATATAAAGTTTCCCTCAAAAAGATAAAGGAAGATCTGAATAAGCTATCATAGGCCTAACCATTTCTATAACTGTTTTATTCCTCCTTGCATCAATACTATTTTGTTATGGAGTGTAAGGTATGGTATACTGATAAATAATTCCATGCTTTTTAAAAAATATTTAATATTCCTGAAGTGTATTCTCCACCATGATTAGTTCTCAAAACTTTGATCTTTCTATTTAATTGATTTTCCACTTCAGTTTTGAATGTCTTGAACATATCAAAACCTTCCGACTTTTGTTTAAGAAGATACATATATCCAAATCTAGAATAATCATCAATGAATGCGATAAAATAAACCTTTTGACCTCTAGTGGGAGTAGATATTTCACTATAAATATCAGAATGAACAATGACAAGAGGCTCATTAGATCTTTCCGCCCTTGGAAAAAGCGCACGGCTCATCTTACCCATTATACATGCCTCACAAATACTAAAATCCTCCCACTTAAAGTGCAGAATTCCAGAATTAATAAGCCTCTTAATTCTGTTTTTAGATATGTGATCAAGTCATAAATGCCATATGATTCTGAGTATGTGTTCCTATCATCAGTGTTCCTCACTATGGAGTTATTTTCACCAACTAAGGAATCAATATGGTCCTCATTTGATAGTACATCAAGAAAATAAAGACTTTCATGACAAGTTCTAGTATGCACTAATTTCCCATTGAGTAATATTTTAACTCTTTCTTCTCCAAATAGTATGTCATAACCAATAGATTCTAACCGAGCAACAGAAATTAAATTATTTCTCATGCTAGGTGAATATAAAGTGTCCTGTAATAATAATTTTCCTCCATTGGGGAGTTTTATGACATAATTTTCAATTCCAAGTACATCAGCTTTAGCATTAATGCCTAAGAAGATATATCTATTTCCCCTTGGAATTATTTGCATAGAAATGAAATTTCTATTATCTCTAGCAATATGAGATGCAGAACCAACAACCCAGCTATTTGGAAAAGTAGTAGTAAATAAAGATTCAGTGCATACAAAAATATTAGACATACCGTTAGGCGAAGAATTGCCTTTACGCTCAACTGGTTGATTGTTTTGATTCCTTTGCTCATTTTGCTTCTTCTTTTTTCCTATAGTCAGCCCTGAAATGTCATATTGACCACAGTTGTGATACTTGAAATTTTTGTACTTTCATTCCTTTGAACTGAGTTATAATTTCCACGATTATCCTGACCGCATTTCTTGTTAAACTTTTCTCTCAAATCACCATTAGACTTCCTCTTTTGCCAATTCTTCATATTATTGCCTTTTTTCTCTCCAAGGTGTAACTCAAAAATATTTCTTTCCTTTCCCTGAGGGAGTTTTCTATCTTCTTCCATAAGCAAATGATGTCTTAGAGTGCACATATTGAGTATCCTTTCAGAATGACAAAATGATATTTTAAATTGTTCCCATGAATTTGGCAAAGAGTTTACAACAACCATGACCTGCACTTGTTCAGAAAAAGGATAGCCAACATTTTTTAATTCCTCTGCTAAAACAGAGAGTTTATTGAGATACTCATTAATTGAAGTGCTATCAGACATATTAGCAGAGAGAAAGTGATTAACAAGATTAACTTTAATAAGACATACTGCACCAAAATCATGTTCCAGACTGCACATTATGTTCACCCTCATACTCAGCAGCCAAAGAATCAGTCGTTGATCCCAACATAAAAATTCTAGCTCTCTTATTATCCTTAGGCCAATTCTCATATTCTTCTATATAATTTTCCTTTTCCTCAACAATGACAATTTTTTTTGCTCTTCCAGTTTGTTTTTTATGACAAATTTTATGTTTTCAATAGAAAGTAAAAACATGAATTTTCTTTTTCAAACTGTGAAATTTGAGCCATCTAACAAGATCTACGTCCCGTTCATTTCTGCTTGGGCTTCTGGCTTATTTTTCACTATTCATAAATTCCGTCTTTCTTTGAACTTTTGGCTTTTTTGAGATTTTTTGCCGGTTCTTTTTTTCCCTGTATTTGTTTGCGTTGTCCGTGATGAGCTAACGTATTTTTTCTATTTTGAATTTTTTAAATTTAATTACGCCAAATAAGCCACATTCAGCTACAGTGTAATTTTAGCCCGCTACAATACAATTTCAACCATAAACCACTATTTTTCAGCCTAACCGAGTAGGGCCCTAAGCTTATCAAAAATTACACTGTTGGTTACTATTGTAAGAAAAAGTGCTACCAAATTGTGCCGGTTGATTTTACTGAATCTGTAGATACTGGAACTGCACGATGACCAGTCTGATGCCGCGCCTGACGTGCGCGCTGGCTCCACATACAATCAACTAGACAGGTTGATCTCCTTTAATTCTCCTAACACACGCAGACTGCTTCACATTGAACTAGTAGACTTGACGGCTGAAGGTGTTGATGAGTTATGACGTGATGGCAATCAATCAAAGGAAGCTTGTGGTCTTCACGTGCTGGTTGATGGCATTGGCTTTGTTGACTAGATAAATTGGTGCTGCCTTCTGGTGCTGGAGATTGGAATCAATCTGAGGACGTGAATCAATCACGTAGCAGTCTAAAGAGGCTTGCTATTCTTCACGGCTTCCGCACAGACGACATGCTGAGAGACTCCTTGCTGCGCGACCCGAGGACAGGCGTGCATCAATCTGATGGCTGGAACCCGCGCACTGGTACTACAGACGATGCCGTGTGAGACGACGACATGGATAGCGACGTGTCGGACCTCAGATTTTAACATCCGGTATCCTCTGTAATTCCACTGCACTATTTTCTGGATCAGTAGATAGTGCTCACATATTACAGTTCCGAACAACAAAGTACATATCATGCGGAAACATAAATATAATAGTAGACTTACTCATAGGCCGATTGGGCCGAAATCAATAAAATGCAGCAGCAGAGAAAAGCACACAGGTGGGACCCTCAGGACATGCCCACAGGCAGCCGACTGGGGGTACGCAACCTAGCCCTCGACATCTTCATCTTCCTTGCCATCATGACCAGGAGTGTTGCTAAAACGTAGTGATCTGATTCCTGATTCTGGATTTGTTGTGAGAGCGAGTGTGAGCACAAATCACCGTGCTCTGCGAGCTAATACACAGGATGCAAATAAATAGTATACATGGCTTATCAAAGAAGAGGCTCGGATTATTTTATTTGCCATAAATCGCTTTTAGTAACATTATTATTATTTAATCATAGTGTTATTGTTGCTGCCTAAACTTCACACAGTGATTGCCATAATTGACTTAATTCACCGAAAATACACTTTCTTTATTGATTGCTGTCTAAGACTCCAAACAGCGAGTGACATCATTCAATTAGTCCAGCGATCATACTCTTTCTATATTGATTGTTGTCTAAGACTCCAAACAGCGAGTGACATCATTTAGTTAATCCACTGATCATACACTTTCTATAATGTTTGCTATCTAAAACTCCAAACAGCGAGTGACATCATTTAATTTCATCCATCGATCATGCACCTTCTATGTTGATTGCTATCTAAACCTCCAAACAGCGAGTGACATCATTTAGTTAATCCACCGATCATACATTCATTTGCTGCCTAAGACTCCAAGCTGTGAGTGTCATCCTTTATTTTAGATCCACCAATATCTTTTGTATTCTAAATTCCTAACAATCCAATCTTGTGGTTGTTGTTCATCAACTCTTCATTTCTGACTCTAACGATTATCCATCATAATTATTTTTAAATCCACCGATATCATTTATATCAGGACGTTCTAACAATTCAATCCTTTTGTTATTGATCCAAAACCATAATTTGTTCTTCCAATAATTAACCTTATTTACCATTATCTATCTCTAACTAATTCACTCGTATACCTCCACCAAAAATATCATTGATCACATTTATACTCCAAGAATTGTTATCATACCTTCAAATTCCCAAAAATTTAATTGACTCATCTAGTAACCGATCAGATTCTATTAATCCCAGTATTGCCAATATCTCCCAAGAATTCATATTATTTATCAGTGTCGTAATCCAGCAAATTTTCTTTCGCACACCCTAATTCTCCAAAATCATTTACTTCATACATCTAGCCAATCTATTCACTCTACAATTCAATGATAATCCAATACCTTTAATTTGGATCCACCAATTTATTTTCCCAGAATTCACACTATCATTTCCTTTTGATAATCGACATGAATCCACCAACATTTTTATGTGTCTACTACCAACATCCATCTCCTTTACTCACGACTCTATTTATTCATCCCTATATTTTATTCCGTAAGAATAGAAGTGTTACTATTTGAAATATAATACATAAAAAATTTCCTGAGACCTAGCAGTTTTGAACAAAAACATAATGTGTAAAAGAATGCAATAATAATAGCGATCCAGATTCCATCCACTGTTACATGGACTCTGCACCATATGCTAGACCTTCAGCGCTATAGCTGCTTACATTATCACTAGGACGACACCTAGGGCAACACAAATCAGGGCTTTCCACTGCCCTCCACTTTTCCATTCCCACCCACAAAGTTTTTGAAATAGAACTATATATGGTTAAGTTCCCATGTCCGCCCTTGACAGTGGGCATGGCTATTCGAATAGTTTTGACTCTGCAGATCTTGCACACTTTACCCACAAAAGACAGTTCGCTCGTTGCCCCGCACGATTCCTTAGTCATACAGTTGAGTAAACCATCACAGTAACCGTTCAAAGTACATCGCCCTTCCATCATCTCACCCCTATGAGCTTGGCCCGCTTGCGGCGGGTCTCATAGGTTGTGCGGGATATTCTCCTTCTGAACGCCTAGCAGCTGGCTACCCACACTGCTAGCACGCCACAGCAGAACTTTACCCTCTACGAATGCCCCATTCAAGCCGTTACACAGACTGCCACTTGCACTACCTCACCTACTCCACCGATGATGATGACTTTCAGGGTCCGATAAATTTACTAGGTCAAGTTATATTTTACAGACTTGTGGTTGTATTTGTTTTACACAGGAGGTCATGACAAGATTCAGTCCTTAGGGTTATTTGGGCGATTCTACCACTAACCACACTCTCGTGCACCGCTGCACCATACCCCTAAACCATCCGCCCAGATAGATAAGCAATTTGAGGTTTTTAGGAGTATAAAATAATCATATCCAACATATACCAGTCATTACCACCATGACTGCCCAACCAAATTTTCTCATGATTAAAAGTGATGTTTGGGCGTTCTTGCGCCCATGAGTATCTAAGCAATACTATGCATGACATATATTACAGACTTATTTTCGAAAGGTTACTATTATAATCTTCCTAGGGCGACGAGGTTCACATATGCAAATATTCCAAGGAAGTGTAATATTAATCAAGTTAAATAATAGGTATATAACTAGAATCTTAAATTAAGCATGTATTTGCAGATAAAATAATAGCATGTAATTTGATAATTTAAACAAAATTAATTTACAGAAAATGTAGGTTCAACATGATCAAAGTATTGACTCGCCTTGCGCGGTCAACCGTGGTCTTGAGCTCACGCAAAGCTTTCTCGTTCGTTGGTTTTGAGCTTCTGGTCTTGATCTTCACCTCGATCTTGGTCTCGCATGTTCCATTGAATCTTCAGAGCTCTAGTTTCTAACTATGCGTTAAACAACTGAATCCAAATAAAGGCAAATAACTCAAAAGATCCAAACAACTCCAAATAAACTCAATTTTAGCTTTATTATGAGTTATTGGGTGATTTGGGGTGACTCGGGGCAAGGTTGATAGGGTGCGGAGTGTTGACGGAGTCAAAGTGGTTGGTGTAAACTGCGAATTGGTAGGGGAACTTGTCAAATGGAGGTCAAAGGATAAGTCATAATAAAGGTATATTCATGAAATTATTTCTATTTAGTACTCGGAGATGGCTAGGTATAGCTGACGGCAGGATACAGTGACCCGATGTTTTTATTTATAACTTATTTTATTATTTTTATTTTTATTAAGAAGGTTCCATGAGTCAAAACAGACATATGGGCAGGTACATGAATTTAGCTGAGTATTAAGTATCATATTGGTCAAATGTTGCCATATATGGGTTAAGGCAAAGGCTCCAAAGACGTCGTATACGACTTTTAGCTTATTGATTTAATTCATATTACAAGCAATTTGATATGTAGCATTTTATGTGGTCCTAGTTAATTAATCATTTAATCGGTTAAATGGTTACATCAGATTATATATATATATATATATATATATATATATATATATATATATATATATATATATATATATTGGTGAGATTATTCCAATGCCTGTTATTCTAGGGCTATTATATTGTAGTACCTATTAATATGACCCTTTTTAATTTGGAGGCGCTCTGGAAATTAACTTGATATTGATATCTTATCCTTTTACTTAACATTTGATAGAGTTCGATCTTTAATTACATTTCTACTTACCTAGGGTCGACTTTCCTATACAGGGTCATATCTCAATGTTGCTATTTAATTAAATTTACCCTTGGTATTTATTTGATGGTGACATGTTAAATGTTGGAGCACATGTTTTAGTTATTATTTAGGGTAATCTTTAATTTAAATCCTTATTTTTATAGTCAAATATGGTATCAAATTTATTTTCCTTAACTTTAACTTGGATGTCTTTTTGATTGGGGTGTTTATTAATTTTAGAACCCTCTTTTATTATTGCCTTCACTTAATATTTAGATTAAGATAAATAATAAAGGCACATTAATTATACATACATGATAATTAATTTAATATTTAAATCTTAATAATTTTATTTATGCCCTAATTAAAATTGTTAGCCTCCATGTATAAATTGCTAAGCTTCCTCAATTATTTTTGGATTGGAATGGCAAAAAAGTAACAAATAAAAAGGTGGCCGAAGGGGGGACTCGAACTCGGGACCTAGTGACTAATGAACAGCGCTGATAACCATCCGGACGGTAGGTGTTTCGCGACTAGAAGAGGGGAGCAAAGTAGAAGAGGTATCGCGGGAGCCGGGGCGACTCTGGCGTCGGCAGTGCCGGCGAGGCAAGGCCTGGGACCTGGCTGCGATAGGTAAAATGGGACCCCGGGGTGCTAGGCAGGCCAGTGGTGTCTGTATTTCGGCTCGGGCGGCAACGCAGCATGGCCGAGATGGCTCACAGCGGCTGGCCACAGAGAGGAAAGAGCAAACGGCAGCGCCGATGTGGGAGGAAAGGGACCGAGGTGAGCATGAGCTATAGGGGGTTAAGGGAAGGCTTACCGTGTGGTTGGTTGGGCCGGGGAGGTACCGAGGCGCGCCGGCGGCGTGAGGTGGGGTCGCGCGGTGGTGGCGCACGGCGCCGATGAGCTGGGGTGGACCATTGCTCCAATTGGCGGTGGGGTTGAGTTCGTGATGCCCCGGTGGAGCTCTAATGCTATGGAATTGGCCGGTGGTAGCTTCAACCGGCGGTGGGCTTGTCGGCCGGAGTTGGGGGAGAAGTGCCGCCGGCGAAGCTAGGTGCACTGGAAACCCGATTGCTTTGAGTGGGGAGTGAAGCGGAGTAGGGCGGTGCGGTTGGGGCTTCGGACGAAGGTTTTATAGCCGGAAAAGGAGTGGGCATAATGCAGGGGTTGACCGGCAGGGCATGGGCGTGGGATGGGTCCTTGGCATGCGCAACGTGGGGCAGGTGAGGCACGACGGGAGGCGCAGGGCATGGGTGCGGTGCGGGGTGTGACACGCGTGAAGGGACGGGAGAGGAGGGAGTCCGGGCGTGACACAGAATCAGTGGCGCGGGCCGGCCAGTCAGCGAGGAGAGCAAAGGGGAAGACAAGCACGGTCGGAGGAAGGAGACAAGGGAAAGAGAAAAGAAGCGAAGGAGACAGGGAGGAGTCGGGCCCGCACGTAGAGAGGGAAGGAGGAGGGAGAAAAATGTGGGTGCGGGTGCAGGCCGAGCCCGCGGGGCAGTGGGGAAAGAGGAGGAGGACGGGGAGAAAAGAAAAAGGGGAGAGGAAAATGGAAAAAGGGAAGAAGGAAAATGTTATAGATGGTCTAGGAATTTTAGACTTTTAATTTAAATTTTGGTTTCACATTTATGATAACTGATTTTAAATTTTTGCATGACATTTGAAATTTAAGTTTTTAAATTTTCAACTAGTTAGGTGTGAGTTGTTAATACTCCTTTAGCCATTGTCTTTCTTTTACCTAGGTAAATTGGAATTCAAATTTTTATTTCTATTATTTAAAACTTAATCTCTAATTTGTGTGTAGATCCTTGGATTTCCTACTTCTTTTATTATCACCATCATTTTTTTAAATTTGGATATTATTTCTCCATATTACTTTGCATGTCACCAAAACTCAGAAGATTGCAAATAAATATTAAAAATAAATTTGAATGCCAGCGAAATGCAAGAAAAAGTTTTAAAACTTTCATATTCCTGAATACCTGAAATTTAGGATGTTACACGACATGACGGAGAGATGAAGCAAGAGAGATGTCGTGCGCACACCGACTGAGGTGACAATAGAGAATCTGTGCGTGTGCGAGGTGCTCAAACCTTCCTTTTATACCAATATTAGATTTTCTTTAAATCCTAGATTAATTTTGTAGAGACTTTCGGTCTACCTTCTATTCCTCTGCTTTATCCGTGGTGTCACTCACAATACATAACAAGGCTAGAGGGTAGAGACCTATTTATAGACTCCACTTCTAGGTGTTCTAAAATGACCCACATGTTTCCGATATTCCATGAGACTACTGAACCATATCACCAACCACGATCAGACATGCCAATTTTATGAGTCCAAAATATATTAGTCTCAGGCACACATGTGTGAGTCATGCGCCATGATAAGATTATTTATAAGATCAATTCCAATCTAATCATGTGGTTTAACAGCCTGCAGAGTCGATCCTGCAAAACAAACTTAGCTATTCTGCCCTATGCTATGCCCGAGTTAAATAAATGCATGCATATCAAATTCCAGCAGACATGATCTCAATAAATATGTTTACCATTGTAACATCCTGAAAAATTAAATTTGTAAAATGTGAAGTTTTTCAATTATTTTCACAATATACTTTATTAGAGTTTGGATTTTTATGATGTTTCTTAAATTTTGGTTGAGATTTCCGAGAATTGAAGAAAGGTCGAAAAATAAAACCAATATTAATAATGCTATACAAGGGTAATATGCAAATAATAGAAGACTAAAATTCTAAATTCGAATCTGAAAAGATGATCCATCAAAAGGAGGGAGAAACCTGGGATAAAATGAAAAATTCTATTTTGGGTATAGTAGGGTAAATAATAACAAAAGTACATGCATAGAATGTAACACCAAATATATACACACACACACATATACATAGAAATATTTGGATATACCTACAAAATTGCGCACATGCAAGAACAACTTTAGTAGTAAAGGAATATGAATATGAAAATTTTGTGAGCTAGCAAAAATAAATAAAATACCAATGCTATAAACATAAAAATACACAACAAATAAATTAAAAAAAGAGAGATATTAATAGAAATGGAAAACCCAAAAATTTATTCAACCCAAAGTGAAATTAAAATTTAAGTTTAAAAAATTAGAATTTCCAAATAATGCTTTAGTCTCCTTTTCCTTTTTTCTTCCCCTTTCCTAATTCTCTTTCACCTCCATGTGGGCCCGACTCCTGCGCGCGCCTTCTCCTTCTTTTTCCTCCTCCCCTCTTCCTTCTCGTGGCTGAGCGAGCTCCGTGTCGCCTTCCATGTTTCACCGTCCTTCTTGCGTCAGCAGAGCCAGCCTCGCCGCCCTCGCGTCCGCGCCCATGTTTTGTCTCTCTCTGCTCGGCCTCCTCACGCGCGCGGCGCCATCATCACTGTCGGAACCCGGAGCAACGACTCCTGGATCCTCTGTGTAAATCGCACTAGTCCAGGATCAGCTAGTGCACACAGCGTACAACAAAGATAAATATCAACCATAATGACATTTATTAACTGAATATGGGCATGAATGCCAAAGTTTACATCAACGGCACATAAGCCAAAATTATGTAATAAGCAGCGGAAGAAAAACCGAAGCGGAAGAAGCCCACTGAGCCTGCCCACAGGCAAACGATAGTAAGACGCGGCCTATTCGTCCTGATCTTCACCGTAGTTGACGTCTTCCTTCTATGTGTGGAAAAAGCAACGTGAGTACAAACTTGTACTCCGCAAATCACCCGGGAAAATGCACCATAATGATAATGGCTTCAATGGAAGGCTTATAGGGTTAGTTTGCATAAAATAGCATTTAAGAAATACAATAAGTAGATTGAAATTACTGAATTTAATACTATAAGTAAAAACAGTACTTGTATTAGAAAATAATACCGTCAGTGCCGGCTCCGACCAAACACCAACCTATCCACGGGCATCCCACCCGGACCATCTTTTCCAAAAACTCACGTATGGATTCCATCCATCCACACGCTTTCACTGCGCAACTCTGATGAATTCCATCCATTCACCAGATTTCTATCTCTCACGGATTCCATCCATCCGCAAGGTTTTCATCTCTCGTAGATTCCATCCATCCACAAGGTTTTCGAAAACGTTTTTGAAAAACAAAGTCTAATCCATGAAAAACTTTTACTCAGCATGCCCATGACCGTGGGCACGGCTATCCAGGATAGATTAAACACTCTGCAGAGGTTGTACAGCTTTACCCACAAGACACAATCATCCTTTTGTGCCACGCGAGTTACACACTTCCTTAGGTGTGCGGCAAGGAGTCGTGACAAGGCCTTTACAATGTAAAGCCTTCAACCTGGTCGAGCCAACTCTAAGGTTTCACCCCAGTAAGGAATCCACCAGACCGGGACCCCCTCTTGAGCCTAGACGAGACTTCTCATGGCTTAACCACGCTCGCCCAAGTGAGACTTCACATGGCACCAACCACGCTCACTTTCAACCTACAACTCGACTCAGATTGGGACTTCGCAAATTATTCAGCCAGGGCTGTCCCATACCAGCCATGTGGTAGTACGATTAGGGCTTTGCAACAGTAGCTCACAGACCGGTCCTTAATTGACTCAGGCCCAACCACATACCCCCGTGCACGACAATCAACCACTGCGGCTCCAACCAACAGGGCATGCCTGCACCCACCACTCTAACCAAATGCCCAAGTCTAAACCAGATTTATATTTGTTTTCAAAATATTTCATAAACCTTCTTGACTCACCAAAGTCAAGAGTACATATCATTTTATGTAAAACGGGGCATCATTTTATGTGAAAGATATCCCAAAACAAAATAATATGACTAAGCAAGGCTAAGCATTTGATTAAACTCTCTAGCCAACACTAATGTATTAACTAGAGTTTGAATCTAGGGTGACAAGGTATAAGGAATTCAATAACAATGGAGGAATTAACAAGTAGGCATTAACTATATTTCAAACTGAATTGAAATACGTTGAATAAAAATATGCATGCAATATAATTTAAATCAACATAATTTTATTTTGAAAACTGGGATCAACATGATCAAGGAGGGTGACTTGCCTTGCTCTTCAACTTGGTTTGAATCTTCGTCGAAGAAATCTCCCGAATCGTCGAAGTCTACACGTGAAAATAACCCACCAAATCCAAATAAATTCAAATAAAATTCAAATTGACTTCAAATATTCAAACTGAGGCTATAAATGGATAGAGGGGAATTTTTGATGAATTTAGAAATTTGAATGGGCTAAATCGGAGTTAGGACGAAGAAGAACGGACTCCGGGAAGATTAAATTAGAGAAAATGGAAAAGGAGATTTTTGGAATTATTTTTCTAAAGGAAATTGGATTTATTGCATCAGCAGGGAATTTCTTTTCGGGCGAATTATTTGACTACGGGAAAAGGGACTTATGACGCAAGCATGACGTCAGCCCGAGAGGGGCACCGGCTGACAGTGGGCCCATGGTCTATGGACTGGGTCCACGGACCCGGGGAGTTGGTGAAGTGGCACGGGTGGCGGCGTGGCAGCCGACGGGGAGAGAGGGGCTGAGGTGGCCGACGCGTGGCGTCGTTTCACCGTCCACGCTGGCACAACGAGCCGACGTGGCAGGGCGGCCGGGGTGGCGCACGGGGGTGGCGGCGATGGCGGCCAGCGGCGAGGGTGGCTACGGGGAGAGGGGGCCGAGGGGAACCCGGGGAGGGGCACGGTCCTTACCGGCGGCGAGCGGAGACGGCCGACGGCGAGGGGAGAGCGGCGGTGGTTCGGGCCTCACGCGGCGGCGAAGCTCTGGTGGCGGAGAGGCGCGGATGAGGGGCGGCCGGGGTCGAGGGCGGCACGGCGAAGTTGGAGGTGGCGTCGGCCGGGCGCGGGGGCTGGGGGAGCGGCGGCGATTGCTCGCTGTAGTACAAAGCGGCGGCGGAGGCGGAGGCGCACGGCGCGAGGGCGAGGGGAAGCTCGGGAGAGGGGGAAGGTGGCAGAGGGCGGTGGGGTGGGGTGGAGCGGTGCTCGGGGGCCTTTTTATAGGGGCGGAGGGGGAGGAGCGGCGCGGGAATTCGTCGCCGGAGTGGAGGAGTGGGCGGCGGCAATTACGGGGAAGAAGGTGGGCGCGTGGGGTGGCGACGGGCGCGAGAGAGGCGGGGAGGTGGGGCGCTGTGCGTGCGGCGCACGAAGGTGGGCGGCGTGGCCGAGTAGAAGGCGGGGGTGGCGACCGGGTCGGTCGGGGCCGGCAGTTGCGGAGGCGGGCGCGCGCGCGAGGAAGACGACTGGGGAGGAAGAAGGCCCTGACAGGGCGGGCCCACGCGGAAGAGAGAGAGCGAGGGGAATGGAGGCGCCGACAGGCGGGACCGGGGTGAGGAGAGAGAGGAGCGGGGGCTAGGGCGGCTAGGATGCGGCCGCGTGGCGGGGCACGCATCGGGCGGCCGAGAGAGGGGTAAGGCACGGACGGCCGAGATGAGGCGGCGGGCGCGACGCGGCGCAATCGGGGCCAGCCACGTGGAAGGCAGGGGAGAGGGGAAGGCGGGATGCGCGGTGGATCCGGGCCGTCCACGTGGCGGCCGGAGGGAGGGGGCTGGGAATTGATTTTTGTGTTTTTCATTTAAGATTTTCAGAAAAGCCCAGAAAACTCATTTAGCCTCAGAAAATACCAAATGACCTCCAAAAATTCCAGAAAAATTCCTAGAACCTCCTGGAGACATTTTTAGCTTAAAAAATATTTCCAACTAATGTTGGTCTCTAATTTTTCATATTTTAAAATACTTTTTAATTTCACAAATACATTTTTAAACTCCAGAAAAACCAGGGAACCAAATAAAAGCCAAATAACTCCAAATAATTAATTTGACATAAGATTTTTATAGAAAATCAAAATATCATTTTATTTAGTAATAATTTTAGATTTTTCTGAAAATGCTTTTCAAATCCAGCTTTTTCAAAAACAGAAATTCAGGGCAAATCCAAATTTAAAACTTTAGGCACAAAATACTTATTTTAAATTAAATTTTATTTTATTTCCATTTTTATTATTTATTTAATTATTTTTATTTTAACAAAAATTTGGGCTGTTACAATCACGCCGGATCCCCGCGATCTCTCTACTCTGCAGCGCCGCCCGCCTCCACCCTTTGCACCACCCTACTCTGCGCCCTGCGTGCGCATCGCGCGAATCCCGCAGCCATGCCGTTGCTCACGCCCCGGCTCCACTTCTCCGCGCATGCGCTCGCCTATAAGGGCCCTGAGGCGCCTCCTTCCTCTGCTCTTGCCCCTTCTCCTCCCTCAAACCGTGCCCACGCACGGGCGCCAGCCGCCTGCGCCTCCACGCCGCCCCGGCCGCTCCAGCCATCTTTCCATAAACCACCCGCGTCACGGTGTGTCTGCGCCTCTTCAAGCTAATTGAAGCTCCGTCCACTAGAGCAAGCGCGCCGGCCATCTTCCCCAACACCGGCCAAAACCACCGCCACCCCTCTCATTTCTCGCTCGTCTTACTCCGGCTCAATTCCTTTCGCAGAGAGCATCACCAAGGCTTCACAAGGTTTTCCCAAGCGTTGATTTCAGCTCCGCCTCACCTCAGCTTGCCGGCGTCGTGCGCAAGCCGCCGCCGTCCATGGTCTCCGCCGCCGGCCCAACCCGATCTCCCTCCAGCCCTGCCCACTCTCTGGTGAGATTCTCCTCGACCCCCTGTAGCTCATTCTCCCCTCTTTCTTGCTTCCCGTCCCCTCCGGCGCCATCTCCACCGTTGGCTCCCAACCCCGCCGCCGCCAGGTAAGCCGCCGGCGTCGCCCCAGCCAAATTGACCGGCGGGACTTTGCTCGCAGTTAGGGGCAGGCGTGGGCATTCCATTTTGTGGGTTCCCACGTCCGGCCACCGCCTCTACCACCGGCGGCAACGCCAGCATGGAGCGCCGCCGGGCCTCCTCTGTTTTGGCCTCCCTGTGCCCAACCTTTTGTGCATTGCCACCCTTCAGTAAGACGAGAAAGTGTGCGTGCTCGGCTGGTTAGTTGGGCGTGCACTCAGGTCGGCCGCCTATGTTCGATCCCCCATCCCGCCGTATTTAGAGTAGGTTTTTACTCTTTCTTTTTGCTGAGCGGCCTAGTGAAGAGAAATCAAGGGAAAAATTGGGAAAAAATTAATACAGAAAAGATGATAGAAATTAATTAAACGATAAGTGAGCTTCTTAAATGCTTAATCATGGATTAATCTTCATATGTTAGTAAAATGCTTTGAAATATTTACTTTAAATCCTTAATAACTAAAGGAATGTTGTGTAGGATTATACTCTCATGAAATGATGGTTTAGTAAATGATGTGGAATTAACCAATGCAAAGTTAGAACCTAACCTACTGTCTTTATACCCTAGCAATGATGAGAATTCCTTGTCGACTATAATACTCAAATTAAATTAGAGAATAGTTTTGGGGATCTAATAAAAATTAACTAAGATGTAACTGAGACTATTTAATATTTATAAATAGACTAGCTCATGTATGCATAATTAATATGGTCGAGCCATCACCTAAGAGGCTAATTACTAATTCAAAGCAGTAGTGAAGAAATATGACTATGGCTAGATACTCGAACTTAACAAAGATTACCCTTAATTAAAATGTAAACGTATATGCTCCAATATTTACCAAGCCACCATTAAACGTATCTCGGTGATATATCTTATTAAATAGCAATAATGAAATATTACCTTGTACAAAAATATCTGCATAGATAAATAAATCTAAATTAAAATGGAGCTAAGCCTAATAATCGCTAAAGTATAGATAAAATACCAATGGTACTATTAATTAAATTTTAATGTAGATTTGGTAATAATGATGGACATAACTGGATATAGCAAGTTAGGACTCGAACAAACGGATCCTAATCCAAAATAAATTATGTCTAGTGACAACTAAGTGTACAAAAAATATCACACCATAAAAATGCTAAGAACCTGGGCTCTAGTATTAATTGGTAAACTAAAAACTGTATACATCACATAATCCCTGGATATTAGCACTCGACAAAATACCCCAATTCATAGGTTTAACCTAGCTCATGGAACACCTTGATAAATACCAAAAATAATAAAAGAGATTATTAATGAAAAGATCGAGCCATCGTAATTCTACCACCGACCTTGTCTCAAATCACCCGAATCACACATTAACTCCTAATAAAACTAAATTAAGTTTATTCGGATTTGTTTGGATCTTTTGAGTTATTTGCTTTTATTTGGATTCAGTCGTTTGTAGCGTAATTAGAAATTGGAAATCGTGAAGACTCATTGGATCAAAAGAGATCAAGCTTGAAGTGAAGATAAACACCAAAAACTCAAGAGAAAGCATATTGTGAGCCCAAGACCGCGGTAAACTGCGCTAGGCGAGTCAATACTTTGATCATGTTGAACCTACATTTCCTACAAATTACTTTGTTTTAAATTATCAAATTGCATGCTGTTATTTTATATGCAAATACATGTTTAATTTAAGATTATAGTTATATGCCCATTTTATGCCTTGAATAATATTACACCTCCTTTGGAATACTTGAATATGTGAACCTTGTCGCCCTAGCAAAATTATAATGGTAACTTTTAAAAATAAGTCCTTAATTATACGTCATGCTTAGCACTACATAGATACTCGGGGCGCTAAAATGCCCCAAGCTTCATTGTCATTTTTAATCATGAGTAACTGGTTTGGACAGTCATGGTGAGAATGACTGGTATATTTTGACATGATTATTTTATGCTCCCAAAAATCCCAATTTGCTTAAATATCTGAGCGGATGGTTTGGGGGCTGGTATGTGGTGCAGTGGAAGCACAAATTATGGAGTGTGGTAGAACCGCTCAGGTAACTCTAAGGACTGAATCTTGTCATGACCTCCTATGTAAAACAATGCAACTACAAGTCTGTAAAGTATAACTTGGCTAAGTAAATTTATCGAAATCCCCGGACTCATCTCACCGGTAGTGGATAGGAGTGGTTATGCAAGGGCAATGGAAGGCCTAAAGGGACACCGAGAGGAGGGTGAAGTTTTCTAGTCGTGCTAGCGTTGCAGGGAGTGGAGCCCGACTGCGCTAGTATCAGTGGCGAACATCCCGTGCAACGTATGGGACCCACCGCAAGTGGGAGCGGCCCATAGGGTGAGATGTGAAAAGGGACTAGATACTTTGAAAAGTCACTGTGATGGTCTGCTTAACCACATGACTAAGGAATCATGTGGGGGCAACGAGTTGATTGTCTCTTGTGGTGAAAGTGTACAAACTCTGCAGAGTCAAAACTATTCTAATAGCCGTGCCCACGGTCAAGGGCGGACATGGGAACTTAACTAGATATAGTTCTATTTCAAAAACTTTGTGGGTGGAATGAAAAAGTGAAGGGCAGTGGAAAGCACTGATTTGAATTGTCCTGGGTGTCGTCCCAGTGGTAAGTTAAGCGGCAATAACGCTGAAAGATGCTATATGGTGAAGATGCCATGTAACGGTGGATGGAATCTGGATCGCTATTATTAATGCATTTCCTTGCACATTATGTTTTTGTTCAAAACTGCTAGCTCTCAGGAAATTTTTATGTATCATATTTCAAAAGTAAAATGTTTTCTCTTCTTACAAAATGAAATATAGGGAGGAACATATACAAAGTCGTGAATAAAGGGGATGGATATTTGTGGTAAAAACATAAAGATATTGGTGGACTCATGTCGATCATAAAAAGAGAATGATAGTGTGGATTCTGGGGGAAATAAATTGGTGGAGTCTAAATAAGTATATATGTTAGATAGAGGATTTAAATGATTTTTGGAGAATTAGGGAGTGTGAAAGTAATTGTTGGATTACAACACCGATAACTAATATAAATTCCTAGAATATGATGGCAATAATGGGATTAATAGGATTGGATCAAATACTAGATGGAAGAGTTGAATTTCTGGAAATATTAGAGGAATGATAGCAATTATTGGGTTATAATATTGATCAATGATATTATTGGTGGAAGTATACAAGTGAGTTGTAGACTTGATCATTGATATTCTTGGTGGATGTATACTAGTGAGTCGTAGACTTGATCATCGAAATTCTTGGTGGATGTGTACTAGTGAATTAGAAAGTAAGATTGATTATTGGAAGAGCAAGTTATGGTTGTGGATCAATAACAAAAGGAATGGATTGTTAGGATTGAGAATATAAAAGATATTGGTGGATCAGTTAAATGATATTAGATAAATAATGTCACTAGCTGTTTGGAGTTTTAAGCAGCAATTGATCGGTGGATTATATAAAATTATGATACTCGCTGTTTGGAGTTTTAGACAGTACTGAATATAGAAAGTGTGAGTTCGGTGGATTAATTAAATGATGTCACTCGCTGTTTGGAGTCTTAGACAGCAATCAATTTGGACAAAGAATATTTGGTGGACTAAGTCAATTATAGTAATCGCTAGGTGGAGTTTAGATAGCAACAATAATACTATGATTAAATAATAATGCTGCTAAAAGTGATTTTTGGCAAATAAAATAACCCGAGCCTCTCCTTTGATAAGCCATCCATACTAATTATTTGCATTCTGTGTATTGGCTCGCGGAGCACGGTGGTTAGTGTGCTCACACTCGCTCTCATAACAAATCCAGAACAGGAATAAGATCACTACGCTTCAGCAACACTATTGGCAAAGAAGATGAAGATGTCAAGGGCTAGGTCGCGAACCTCCAGTTGGTTGCCTGTGGGCATGTCCTGAAGGTCCCACCTGTGTGCTTCGTTCTTCCGCTGCTACATTTTAATGATTTCGGCCTAATCGACCCATGAGTAAGTTTACTATTATATTTACGCTTCCGCATGATATGAATTTTGATATTCAGAACTGTATCTGTGAGCACTATCTACTGATCCAGGGAATAGTGCGGTGGAATCACAGAGGACTTCGGATGGTAAAATCTGGGCCCCTACAACCATATTCCAATACAGCCGTCCTTGGCACTTCGAGTTAAATTCCGCATCAAAATATTCCCTATTACTTGCATCAATAATATGAATAATTCCATACTGAGTAAAGTAGACAATAATCATAATAAATATTGAAAGCCACATAAAATTTCCAACAGTTCCCCTCTTCTCCTTCCTCAATTTCGTTTTTCTTACATCTTTTTATATTCACGAGCAGATCCTCACGAGGTTTTAATTGCAAGATATTGCGATTGAAGCTCTTTTTGACAAGCTTAACGCCACTTGCATACATAAGCCCTACTCCACCAAAGGAAAACACCCACCAAGGGGCTAGGCAGGAGAGTTCCATTCTAAGGCCTATTCTTTTTATATGGAGGTTATGGCTTTTAGCTACGGTTTTTGGACTGTTAGTGCGAGAGATTATAGAGTAACCGAAACTCACGTGCGATTTTGCTGATATAAATGAAGTCAGTACAGTATATACTATAATTAACTATACTTCATTTAAAAGCTAGTTACTATAGAAAAATCGAAAAGCAGTACGCGTGCCCAAAGAAACTTCAGTCGAAACGAAACTAGAGGAGAAAAGCAAAGGCAAGACAAAGGAGGGCGAATGGATGCTTTTTTTTAATCGGAGACCCGCTGAAAAGAACAGACACTATTCCACCCGTGCCCAAAGAAACTTCAGTCAAAACGAAGCTAGAGGAGAAAAGCAAAGGGAAGACAAAGGAGGGCGAATGGATGCTTTTTTTAATCGGAGACCGCAAGGCAAGAAAAAGGAGGGCGAATGGATGCTTTTTTTAATCGGAGTCCGCAAGGTATTTGATGCTGATTGCTGCAGCTCCTCTTAATGCAGTGCGATTCTTCCTCGTCCTCGACTCCTCGTCCTCGTCCTCCCCTTCTTTTTCTCACCTGGGGCTGCCCCTCGCCTCGCGGCGGCCTCAACTCGGTTTGGTTCAGCTTGGCTCGATGGAGTCCAAGCCTGACGACGCTGTGCTCTTCGTCGGGGTGTCCCTCGTGCTGGGCATCGCCTCCCGCCACCTCCTCCGCGGCACGCGCGTCCCCTACACCGTCGCCCTCCTCGTCCTCGGCGTCGCCCTAGGATCGCTCGGTCAGGCTCTCTGGCGCTCACTCCTGACTCCTCTATTATTGTTTATTTACATCACAACTAGGCATCATTCGTTTCCACCTTCTGCTACTGCTAGTACTTTGATTGATTGCTACATGTTTCTTCCTGCTGACTTGTTACCAATTAGATACATCATTAATCCATACATGTACTAATAGCACTCACCCATAATCAGTCAGTCAATTACATACAATTAACGCCGCCAGCCGAGCCGAGGGAGTTTCCTTTCCTTTTGCCCAATCTCACCTTGCAATCTTAGACGACATGTGTGCTACATGCATCATGGTTACAATACGGTAGTGCCGTAGTGGTGCCCTGTCAGTGTTACTTTCGAATCTTGCTGGCTAGCTAAGCTATCTATTTAGCCATGTTCCACCCAGACCCACCCTCCCTCTGTTGGCTTGCTTGCTCAATGCTTTTTAGCCATGCATCCACCCCCAGTGTCAACTGTTCACAACAATAGCTGTCATCCCTTTGTTTTTTTCCCAATCATCTTTGGCTGTAACCGAGAACCAACGCATAGTCTTCAACATACAGAGGGAACTTTTTTCCCCGCTCTTTGGGTGCCCTGTGACCATGCTACCATTATATCACTCGAGCTGTACTACAACGTGCTAGTCTCTTATCGTTACTTGCGATAACCTCAAGAAAGGTTCTCTTCTTGGCACAGGTGATGGAGAAACCATGCAAATCGATATCTTTATGGTATATACAATAGGATAGACACTGTTGTCTACAATATTCTTCATATATTATCTATAAACGGCACTAAAGATAGCTCATATAATATGTTGTCTTTTTGTATGTCTTTATGGATAGTTTCTTCATTATACAATTTATCACCGTATTGAAGTCGATTACTGTATAATAGATGACCCAATTCTTTATGCTACCCCTCTTTTTTTCACATCGTCTCGTGTCCTACGTGATAAGGTTTATAGACAGCTGATATCACACTATTGTACATGGCCTTAATTACCTACACCAGTCATCATTGCATGGATATGGAAAAGGTCAATAATAAAGTCCTTTTGTTGGACCGGTATGGCAACAGAGTTGGTGAATGGTGCTTTCAAATTTTTCTCAAAGTATCCCCTTACTTTTCACTCCAATAGTTATGAGAAGCTATGAAGATGAAGAAACCAAAAAATCCAAAAAAATCTCGGTGCTACAGTGATTTTATCCCGTGAAAAGTGAAAAACAGCACTATTTCAAATCCGAAAAACCATGGAACTTTTGATCTATTGATTCAAAAGACATAAAACTTGAATCAATGCTAGTTCATGACCTTAAGAACCTATCCCAACTAAAAAACCTGAAAGAAATTGAGAGAATTGAGATCTTTTGCTTTGTGAAGCTCTGCTGCACCAAAACCGAGCCAAAACCTAAAATTGAGCTAACTCTCAAACCAAAGTTTGAAATCACTTAAAATTTGATATGCACCTTCTTTAGGATGTCAGAAACCTGTTCCAATCAACGATCAAGAAAATTATTGCCAAAGTTCTGACCTTGTCTCTGTTTGAAGGCAGATTATACCAAAAAGGGTCAAGAACTATAAACAGTGAATATGATTTACTCGTGGGTAAATGATGGCTAAGATGGCTCTAGATGTGTTCCCATGTGTCTCAGCAAGTATAACATCAAAGAAATCGAGGTAGAAACAACTAGATCAAGAAATCACTCTGAGAGGCGAAAAAGAGCAAAAACAGGTTTCTTCATGAACTTCAACTAAGTGTCTAGATGGGTGGAGATTGATTTTCAGATATTATCTCCATCTCTTAGCATAACAAGATCAAGAAGGGAAGAGAGAAGAGCAAAAACTAACTAAATCAAGAGTAAATCAATCAACACAAGATGGATCCATGAAAGATGAACAAAGATTGATGTATTGCTACTTGAGAATGAAGGTTTTACAGCCATTCCACTTAGAGGGCAAGAAAGCACACCACAACACTCAACTTTTCTCAAATCCTAACCCTAGAACTCATGAACACTTGGTCTCAAGAGAGGATGGTTGGATGGTTAACTACAAATCTCCATCCCAACTTGTTAAATAGATGGGTTAGTTAGTCCCATTTAACCCTTAGTGGATACCATCCACTTAGCACATATGGAGGAAACCCGATAACCCCATACATACGGGTTTTAACTCGCATACCACGTTTATGCATGCTTTTCAAAGCGCATAAGTCTGAATCCGTTAAGTCCTTAGTTTGGATCCAACTAAATTTTCTCAGCTTCCTCTTGACCTAAACCGTTCTCCCAAGAGCCGCCAAGCGGCCCTGTTTTGCTCCAAGATAGTTTTCATTATTTTGGTCAAACTACCAAAATACTCTTTCTTGACTCGGTCATCTCGTTCCATTGCAAGCAATCGCCGTGATTGCCACGTGTAGGTACACCACTGGCTTGCCATGCAGCGGCAAGTCTCTCTCATTTCGGTTCTAGTGGACCACGCTTCACTTGGACCGACCAAGCTATATGATGCAACCCGTCGCATAAACTTCCCTTCAATATTTCTCGCCTTCCTTGTGCCATACTTGAGCTCATCCCCTACCTAGCATCTTTGGTCGTTTTAGGTATCGGCTCCTTCATGAGCATAGCCTGAATCCTCGCAGTTGACCGTGGTTGACTCCAAACGACTCTGCACATCTAAAGACAAAAAAAATCATTTTTGAGCACAAATTCTTTACAACTTGACCCACATTAACAATAACATATCTCATGCAACCTATAACCACTGACCTAGGTCACTATCTCATCCCTGACTTAAATTTACCAAAATCACCTATTTATGCAAGCTATCAAGAAAAATCTATAAATTTGCACATTCCAAATTACCACTCCCCCAAAATGACAAAACCATGGGTCTTCTCATATGGTCCTTCACCTTCTCATATTTCTCGAACACGCTTCTCCTGTTTTGGAATTGTGGTGTCATACAGAAGTAGAAAAAAAATTCTCTTGTGTTCAAGGTGCTCACAATCAGGGAAGATATTTTCGGTTTAGAAAAATTTTTGGACCCCTTTGAGAAATCTGAAATTCAGAAATTTTGAAAATGCTGGATATTTTTGGTCGAAATGTTCAAACATACCATTCAATTTCAAGAAAAATTCAACAAATACGTACAATTTCGGCGCCGCCTCCCCTCCTGCAGCTGGCGCCGCCTCCCCCTCCCGCCGCTGGCACCGCCCATATCTGCCCACCCCAATTAGCTTTCTGTGGGGGATTGGCCCCAATCGGCTTTTTGTGGGGGATCGGTCCCGATTGGCTTTCTATGGGGGATCGGCCCTGGGCAGTGGGTCAAATTTTTTTTGAAGTGGGCCGAAATTTTTAGGCAGAATGGCTTCTTTCAAGATGGGCCTAGAAAATCGACAATCATCGAAAATCATGAATTTCGGCCCGGAAACGTATACCCTGCCCACAGTAGTATGGCGTACCATGCCCCACTTTGCCAAAGCGCCAAGTTAAGCACACTTTTCATTTCAAGTATCAGCGACATCACTCTTTCGTTGACTGCAAATATTGCAGTAAGCAAAGACTTTGAATGAGAATAATAAGTTTTTGGTTCCCTTTAAAATAAGTTTCTGGTTCCTTTGTGAGGTAGACGAAGTCATACTCTTTGAATATTATATGAAGTAATATTTGATGGACAAACACAAAACCTGTTTGTGAATTATTTTCTTCAACATTCAGAATACGGAACAAAAGATGGTCTTGGCAAACTTGGAGCTGGCATTCGTATCTGTAAGTTCACCTTGTGTATATATATTTTAAGAATGGAACTGCAACTAGTACTTAGGAATTAGTTTTCTATTTGATTTGCCTTTTGTTAATTATCCTTCCAAAATTGCAGGGGCTAACATAAATCCTGATCTTCTTTTGGCTGTTTTTCTTCCTGCCCTTCTATTTGAAAGCTCCTTTTCCATGGAAGTACACCAAATAAAGGTATATTTGCAAGTTTGTTGATCTATGACGAAAACTGAGTGGCCCTATTAAAAGCTGAGTCGCAATGAGGAACTATGCTTGCACTCACCCACAATTTTTTTCTTGTTTAATCATTTCTGGAGTTTTTTTATATCTCTTACACGGTCACTCTTCATTCTGGATGGATGTTTTATTCTTGTCCATTATGGACTGATTTTGGGAGAGGATAGCTAGGGTAGGAATTGAAGAAATAACAATAGATAGATGAGAATTAGCCAGAAGACAGAGGGAGATAGAGCCCTTCGGCAGGGAGAACAAAGAAGAGACGTGTGGAAGATACTTTGATTAATCCTTGCTTAACTCAATAAACAACCTGATGCTTTCTTATATAGATGGCGTTCAACTCTTAACAACCAAGCTAAGTAGCTAACCAAATAGTAAAGATAAGACATAATCTTAACAAAAGGTAACTAATCTTAACAAGAAGGAAACTAATAATAAGAGGATCAACTGACCTGATCTTGATAAGCTAGCCTTCCATGCGCCATGCATGGCCCATGGCCATGGCATTTCTCCCCTCCTCGCAAGACAGCTTGTCCTCGAGCTGTGATTCAAGGCCGGCTGGCATGCAGCAACTGGTACCTCCTTTCAGATGCTCGGGCCAAGCTCATGGCTGTCGGACCCCAAATTTAGCCAACTCAGAATCCTCTGTGAAACCACTGCATTATTCTCTGGATCAGTACATAGTGTTCACAGATACATTGCTGGATCATTTCATACATGACAATTATCATACCATTGCATTAATATTATAGTACCAGAGTTTTAAATAGACCGTGTCGGGTAGAGTTTACAATAGGGTCACCAGGCCAAATGTGTACATCACATAAAATGCGGAAGCGATAATGGAGGCAATGTGGTAGGGCACATCTTGCCACAGGTAAGCGACTGAGACAAGTCAGGTGCCACCGATATTAGCTAGAGACTTGACTAATATTGGAACCATCCAATAGTCAGCCTGGTCGACTAGACTAGGGTGAGATGCTAGACTACTGAAGTCTACTCTATTTCCCAACGTCTTCACCGCCTTCATCGCGTTGGTCCTCGTAGTAGACATAGTGGTCTTGGTTCACGGACCCTGAGGGAGGGGGCGGGGTTGAGAGCAAGGGTGAGCACACACAGTCGTACTCCGCAAGCCAACACATAGAATGCATGTAATTATAGATGCAAGGCTTAACAATAATGGCTCGGGTTATTTTATTTGCTTAAAGCGATAGTTGTAATTATCATAATTAAAAATTCCTATGACTTAGCGTTTTGACAAACATGCTTTAAAGAGATTGAAAGTGTTCAATATTTATAGCGGTGTAGGTTCCATCCACCTGTTATATGGTTCAATCCACCTATGCTAGATTTTGATCATTTGGCTACATCCACCTTATTACAACGCTGGAGTATTTCTCTCTAGGAAAAAGCCAAAGTTGGGTTTACATCCGCCCGACAGTTTTCATCCAACCTACAAAGATTTTTACATAGAACTAACTCGAGTAAGATCTCATGTTCGCCCTTAACCATAGGTACAGCTATTCGAATAGTTTTTACTATGTAGAGACTGTACATCTTTACTCACAAGAGATAATCGCCTCGATAGCTCTACATGATTCCTTGGTTATGTAGATCGAGTGACCGTCATGTAGATTTTTGTAGTTACCTCGTCGCATTGCCAGTCCACCCTTATGAAGCCCCACCTGAGGTAGGTCCTCATAAGTTCATGTGGGAAGTCATACCTCAACATCTAGACTAGCTGGACTGCGACGTTTCCACAGATCTGATGCAGCAGTGTACACATCACCCTGAAAGGTGTCCTATTCATGCCGGACATTGGTCCGCACATGCACAACCCCACTCCCACACATGTGAAAAGGCTCCGAGGTCTAGTAACCCTACTTGGCCCAATTTCACTTTCTAGACTTATGGCTATACTATTTTACATGAGGAAGTCATCACATGATTAAGTCTTAAGCGAATAAATGACAAATAAAAAATTCAAATGAACTTCAACTTGAACAAGACTAGCACCAACAGAAAGATCTTGATTTTACAAAAATTTAGAAATAAGTTTCATTAAATTTGAGGCTACGACGAGGGAGAACAAGTTCTTCAAATCTATTTTCAGGAAAAATCCCAAAAATAAACAGAGGAGAGAGGGTCCTTTCTCTAACAGGTGGAGCCTGAGAGCTTTAAATAATTTTTGAATTATCTTTTATTTTTAAACTTCAGTGAATGACATATGGGTCCATGGGTTAAAGAAATATTTTCTTATTGAAGATGGGCCGAAGACTCACATGTGGGACCTTTTACTATGCAAATAGTAGATGGGTCCACATGTCCGTGGCCCGACTTTTTAAATTGGGGTTAAAATATTTTTAAAGGCCAGGGGCTCACTATCCTGTGACTACTTAGTGATTACCACTGATTAATATGGCTTAGCATCAATGATCTGGGAACAGGGTCCCCTCTCGGTCAAGCGGCGGCAGGGGCAGCCGACGGCGAGTGAGACCACAGTGGCATGGGAGCATGCCCAAAATGGGTTCCATGGCCTCATGCACGCCCCTGGGAGAAGCGGTGCAGTCTAAATTGGCTCGACGATTGTCGGCGGCGAGGTCGACGGTGGCCGGAACAGGGGAGGAGGCTCGGTAGCGTTCTACTTGATTAGAAGCTAATTAATTGGAAGGGGAGCTTCTGGGAGAGTAAAAACTCACCGGAGGAGGGAGAACTCAGGGAGGTCGGAGGTGAGCTAGCAGTGGAGGACACATGCGGCGGCGGAGGTGGCGTCATGAGGGAGCTTGCCGAAGAGGGAGAGGAAGCCGAGCAGAGGTTGGGGAAGCTTCGGGGTCTCCTGGTGATGCTCCAGCCGAAAGCGATCGGACGGAGGATCAACGTGTCGACGGGATGGTGGAACGCCAGAGTTGGGGAAGACAGTGGTAACCAGACTACGGCGGTGCAGGCACTCGGAGTCAACAAAACAGGGAGAGGGGAGAGGAGGAAGAAGGGAGAGGCACCGGGTGGGTTGGGCGGCGACGGGCCAAGATGGAGGGGAGGCCGGGAGGAGGAATTCCGGCCAAAGGGAGATTTTTTTGAATTGTTTTGCAAATTTGAAATTCCCACCAAATTTAGGTTTAAATTTTGAAATTGAGTTCAGATTTTGAAATTGAGTTCAATATTTTGAAACTTTGCATTAGCACAAAAACTTCCCAAAAATGGGATGTTACAATGGCCATGTGGAGGTCATGTGGATTCTGCAACTCCACATCGATGTGGATGAGGTCTAACAACCCCACCGTGAACAGCAACACTTGTCGCGGAGTAAGGGCATCCACGCGATAGAGCAGTACCAAGAATTTCTCCTGGAACTCCTCTACCATTCCTGTCATGCGTAGGTCAGCAAACTCTCCCAATAGATTGCTTCATATTGGAGGTCCTAATCGAAGATGCACACAATCTGTGAAGCACGTCAAGGTTAGCACACCTTCATCGTGTTCTAGCCGGTTGTACCACAGTTAGGCCACCCCCGTCATGTGATACGACGCCAGCCAAACCTTCTCCTCCATGGTTCGCTGGCCATCAAAAAATTGTTTGCAGCGATTCAGCCTGCCCAAGGGGTCCTCCTTCCCATCATAGGTAGGGAACTCGAGCTTGTGGTGCCGGGTGACCGTGGCGGCGGTGGAGGCAGTAAAGACAACGAGGGCAGTAGGCCGATGACTTTGCCCCCAACATTCTCTCCAGGCGCTGCCTCTAAGGATGGCGTTTGCGCCATCTTGGGCAGCAGACCAGTCGATGCATTTCCATTGAAGTTGAGGATCAGTTTCTTCTCCAAAACTGTGATCCTAGCCTCCTGCATTGCTAGCTTGGCAGCCACATCGGTGTCCTCCAAGGCAATGAGGCGCATGCCCTACGCCTTCACCTGGTCAGTCACCTCGGTGCACATGGCGGTCATCTTTTCCTCCAGGGTAGCTATGAGCTCATGGTTGGCAGCAGATTGCTGCTACATGTCCACCACGGTTGCATTCGTGTCGTTGATTTGCTTGGCCATCGCCTCTAGTTGGCCGGTCATGGCCTTCATCTGCTCGATCATTACCTTCATCTGCACCACAAGTTGCGCCATGGTCATCGAGTTTGTGTCGTCGAAAGCCATGGCAGCAGGTGCTAAGATCAATCGCTCTGACACCAAGTTGTTATGGACTGATTTTAGGAGAGTGTAGCTAGGGTAGGAATTGAAGAAATAACAATAGATAGATGGGAATTAGTAAGAAGATAGAGGAAGATAAGAGCCGTTCTGTAGGGAGAACAGAGAAGAGATGTGAGGAAGATAGTTTGGCCTTGTTTTTTTTAGCTTTTTGTGGCTTTTGGCTTCGGTTTCTCTAGAAGCTGAAACAAACAGGGTGACTTCCCCAACGCTTCTTGAAGTCGCTTCTCCAAATGGTTTCCCGAGCTCAAAACCATGTGCGCTGTCCGTATCGGCGTCTTCGCGGTCTACCGCCATCTTGAAAAGAACAGACAAAAACCATCAGCCACAGCCCAAAAGGACAAGGTCTTTGATTAATCCTTGCTTCACTCAATAAACAACAGGATGTCCTCTTATATAGATGGCGTCCAACTTCTAACAACCAAGCTAACTAAATAGTAAAGATAAGATAGAATCCTAACAAAATGTAACTAATCTTAACAAGAGGGAAAATAATGATAAGAGCATCAACTAGCCCTTAACAAGAGGGAAAGTAATGATAAGAGGATTAACTAGCCTGATTCTGATCGGCTAGCCTTCCGTGCGCCATGCATGGCCCATGGCCATGACATTGTCAGTAGCAGTACTTAGTTCTTTCTGGCCTAGTGGCCTGGCTCTTTGCAGTTTGTTCTGATGTAAATCCTCAGTTATGCTGTGGATTAGAAGCATGAAACCCTGGGGCTACAGAGCCAACAGAATTGATAATTTAGTTATGTGTTGTAAGCAAACCTTCAAAAATAAAGCAGCCATCATAGAGCTTACAACTCCTTTTGAAGCCGCATTTCACAATTAGAGCGAATGATTTCTCTTGCTTTAAAAAATTCTTTTGTTTTACTCCTCCTGAATCTGTGGCATTACTGCAAGTCTGCAATTAGTCTGCCCTAGCCCATTCTGATTTTACGCTCAGATCCACTCTTGATATCAGTCACTGTTCATCAATCGTCTGTTTGGTCCAGTTAGTGACATAAGGTGATGTTTTAATACAACCCTCACTCCCTCAATACAGACCATCTTTGAGAATCATAATCCACTAATACATGTTGTGGCATTTCCTTATGTGATCTGCTAAAATGGCTATGTGCACATCATATTTGGTTTCTCTAATATTGCTTCTTCTTTGCAAGATCTCTGATATAGCTGCTTTTAATAGTGCTATATGTTGATCGCTTCCCTTGCCAATTTTCTGTTGTCATATAGCACTACAGTTGCATTTTGTTTGTTCAGTGTATACTAAAATGTTTATTTTGCAGAAATGCATGACACAAATGGTGTTACTCGCTGGACCTGGTGTGGTAATATCAACATTTTTCCTTGGCACTGCTCTAAAGGTATGTACTTACATTTAAAAAATGGACATAGACCATTGTATTTAATATTTTGATACTAGCTAGTTGATGTGCCACAGCTTACTTTTCCATACGATTGGAACTGGAAAACATCATTGTTGCTTGGTGGACTGCTTAGTGCAACCGATCCTGTTGCTGTGGTTGCACTGCTAAAAGAACTTGGAGCAAGTAAAAAGCTCAGTACAATAATTGAGGGAGAAGCCTTAATGAATGATGGGTATGCTAGTGTGCCCCTCTACTTGTTCATCCTTTGATTCGTAGAAGACACGCTTTCTTTTTTTTTCCCTGTCTGTCTTGTTGATTTTTGGGAGCAGTTCCGTTTATGGGAACCAAAAGACAATCAGTAACTCAAATATATGAAATGCGAGTTTGTCTAAACTCTAAAGTTCGACCTGTCTAGTCATTGGTAGAAAACACTAATTAGAATTATGATTAAATTGTATAAAAAAGAATTATGCTTACAACTAAAATTTAAAGCATTCTCTGTAGTAGTGCAATTGTTTGTGAGATTTATCCCACGTGTTGAACTTCGTTTCAGGGGTTGAATATTCATTTTCAAAGGCTGTGTAGAACCTGTAGCTTACAACCTAATTTGTGCAGCCTTTAATGAGGGGAGATTCCATCAAATAATAATATAAAAATAAATAATTTTTTACAAAAAAACGAAACTGTATAACCTGATTTACAATGAGGACCTAGATTAGAAGCATAACAAAAGTCTAGAGCTTTTTATGGCCGTACTGCAAATGTAATTTGGTTATTTTATCGATGAAAGTTAAAATCGGGATTTTGTTTACTATGACCTGATATCTCTATCTGCTCGTATAAGACTATGGGGTTGACATTAGTTATCGTATGCATCAGCTAGGTATTGGAATAATTAATGTATTTTGAAAGCTAATTAAAAAACTTTTGGATTTTGTAAAATTGCACAATGTAAGGTCATAAGAATTTTTAGAGCCTGTATTCACGCTAAATGACCATATATTCTACAGGACTGCTATTGTCGTCTATCAGTTATTCTATCGAATGGTGCTGGGAGGAAGCTTCAATGCAGGATCAATAATAAAGTTCTTGTCAGAAGTTACACTTGGATCGTATGTGGAATAGTCTTTTAATTCCAAACTAAACAATATGGCTACCGTGGTTCTAATGCTAATCAAATCAGTATCTTCTTTGACCAGTGTTGCTCTGGGCCTTGCATTTGGAATTGCATCAGTATTGTGGCTGGGCTTTATTTTCAACGATACAATCATAGAGATTGCGCTTACTCTTGCTGTCAACTATATTGCTTTCTTCACTGTAAGATAATGTGCCCAAGCTCTAATATTCCTGCCTTTTGTTTTGAAAGGCATGTTTCTTGAAGCAGTTCACAGCAAATGGAATTACGGAATAATTCATAGTACCAGTCCTAGTATTATATTTCATGGTAGCCATTTTTGCCGTATTGCTAGGGATGCTCTTTTACTGTAAACTGCGGCAAATTCTAGATATATGTAGTTTAGTTATCTACTTGATTTTGAGGTCGCAGAATTGGACACAGCTTCATGGCTTTCCTCAGATATGAATTATGGACTGACGTGTTGTTTAAACAAACATCTCAGTTTTAAAGGTTTATCAGAAGACTCGTATTTGCAATCAAAATACTACTACTGTTGGAATTCCCGATTTATACTGATATCTGTTTGGTAAAGATTTAGACAGGTTAAGCAATGTAGGTAGAACTAAATGAGTATATCTCGTGAAAAAAGAACATATACTATTCCTGTTAAAAAACTCGAGGGGCGTGACTCTAAATTTTAATATCCTGAGAAATGGATCATTTGTCATTTTTAGCCTAGTCCAATCAATTTGCTTTCTTTTTTTCAGCTTTCGGAGCTATTGATTGTGTACACTTGAACTGATGATTACCATCCTTCAATTTCATATCAGCTGTCAAACACACACACACACACACACACACATTGCTGGCAACTCCAATGAAAATTTTTCAACCAAATCTTATTGAAGTATCTTATAATTGATATTTAAGTATACCAAAAGTAATAAATAAGTATAACATGCTCGTTTAAACAGATATCAGTATTCATGATTGGTAGCTTGTTATTGATTGGCTTGTGCAGCATGAACCGTTTTTCTCATGTCTTCCGCAAGGCAAATGTCAGCCATGAAACTGGATGTAAACTTAGCCATTTAAGAAGTGCTTAGCAATAAACTATACTTTTTTGGAGGCTATTTTCTTTTGCTAATATTGTTCATATCAGGCACAAGATGCACTGGAGGTCTCCGGTGTTTTGACAGTTATGACCTTGGGAATGTTAGTAAAACTTGTATTCACAATTTGATTTGCATATCCTTTAATACCATTCCTCCAATGTTAACTTTGTCATGTTGGCAGGTTCTATGCAGCTTTTGCAAAAACTGCTTTTAAGGGTGACAGTCAACAAAGTTTGCAACATTTCTGGTATGTTCTAGCAATATATGTATGTAACACCCTGACTTAATAAAAGTCCAAAATATCACCCACAACTACAATTACTATCAATTTCAACCAGCAAATATGAATTTCCAACAACTAGATTTCAATTATAATTCCACAACGTAAGCATGAACATAGATATGTCAACAATAAACGGATCAATAGATGCTATTAAACGAGATGATCCAATTATAAGTTTATTCATAGAAAACTTTGATAAGTAACAACAAGCTAATATTGATATGTTCTAAGGGAAAATCATTATTCAGACTAAGATGGCATGAATACTATAGTTTATTTCTAACAGATAATAATTGGACACTAAGTAAATAAAGAAACTATAATGGTACAAGATCAACATGTGCTACTTCTCATCTATACATGTCGCCCTCAATGATCACCTAAAAACAACAATGAAAGTAAGGGTGAGTCTATGAAAGAATTGGAAGTTGAGGCCACAAATCGTGCCTTTCTCTTCTCTGTTATATATTGCATACATGCAATGAATACATGAATCAATCCTATCCATAATAGCCGGATTACATGCTATACATATTTGTCTAAATATTGTAACCTGGATTACATGCCAATTAGATGGCCTAACACTCCCCACAGTCACAGTGGGAGAAACACGAACGTTGAGACTGTCTCGAAGTCCAAGAACAATGGAGATGGCAGTCCTTTGGTGTAGATGTCAACGAACTAACGTGACAATGGCACGCGAAGGACACGCACTTGTCCCAAAGCAACATGATCATGAACAAAATGTAGATCGATCTCAATGTGCTTAGTGCGTCGATGTTGAACAATTCATCGACATGAAGACTGCATTGACGTTATCGCAAAAAAGATAGTGGCTTTGGCGAGTGGACAACGAAGCTCCTAGAGAAGTTGGCTAGCCCAGCTAGACTCGGCAATGGCGTTTGCCACCACACGATACTCAGCCTTTGCGCTAGAGCAAGAAACTGTGTCTTGTCATTTAGACAACCAAGACAAAAGGTTCTCATCGAGAAAGACACAGTAGCGGAGGTGGAGCGACGCATGTCCAGGTAGCCTGCCTAGTCAGCGCTAGTGTAGGCGATCAGGGCGTCCGTCGGGGTGGGCGTGAGCTGGAGACTATGGTGGAGTGTCCCCTAGAGATACCGAAGTACCCACTTGATCAGGAGAAGACGATGCTCTCACAAACCATGCATGTGAAGGCATATTTGTTGCACGGTGTAGGTGATGTCGAGTCTAGTGAAGGTAAGGTACTGTAGGGCCCTAGTGAGGCTACAATACGCCGTCGGGTCGGCGATTGGAAGACCGACGTCGGCCGCTAGCTTGGGCAATGTGTTGACCGACATGGGGAATGGCCTGCAAGTGGCCATATACCCAGTCGATGATTTCCGCAACGTACTTGGACTGGGACAGCAGTAGACTAGCAGAGGTACGTGTAACAACAATGCCAAGAAAATAGTGAAGATCCCCCATGTTTGTCAAAGCAAACTTAGAGCTGAGAGCAGTGATGATGCGCTCAAGAAGCTATAGCAAACATGGAGCTGAGAGCGGTGATGATGTGCTCAAGAAGCTGTGAGGAGACCGTTAAGACAATGTCATCGACATAGAGAAGTAGGAAAGATGTACCCAACATCGCTATGGAGAACAAAGAGAGAATATCGGACTTCGAACATGTGAATCCGATGGTCTCAGTATATGTAGCAAAGCATTGGTACCAGGCACGGGGGCCTATTTAAGGCCGTGGAGAGAGCGATTCAGGCGGCAAACATTATGTGGGTGCAAGGAATCAATAAAGCCCATAGGCTAGCGACAGAACACAACCTCAGAGAATGTGCCATGCAAGAATGCATTTTTGACATCGAGTTGATGAATTTGCTAGCTATGGGAAAGGGCGATGGAGAGAACAATGTGAATGGTAGCCGGTCTGACAACCGGGCTAAAGGTTTCATCGAAGTTCATTCCATGCTCTTGAGAGAAACCTCGGAGAACTCTCCGCACTTTATAGCTCTCTAGAGTGCCATTAGGTTTTACTTTATGCTAAAAGATCCATTTCTTGGAAACAATATTTGCATTGGGAGGAGGCACAAGATCCCATGTATGATTGTTCAAGAGTGCTTCATATTCGGCTCTCATGGCAGCATGCCAATGAGGATCTTTAACTGCGTTGTGCACTATTTTTGAAATGGGAGAAAGAGTGCTATAACCTGCAGCATGGTGAGAGACGGTTGAGTGGGGGAACGAGACCAGCGTAGCGACGGGTGACAATGGGATGGATGGCATGAGGGGTGGTGCAACTGTCCATGGAGGATGGAGGTGCGGCTGGCTCAAGAGCATGCGTAGGATGTTTAGCTGGTAAGGAGAGGACCGATGGAGGGGGGACTCAGGTGGAGGGTGCAGCCAGTGGTGGTGGGACATCCAGAGGTGGGCAATCTTGTAGAAAGTCATAGGAGTTCGCTGGAGGAGAATCCTTGTGAGCGAAAGGAAAAATGGATTTATCGAAGATCACATGGCGTGAGATGATGATGGGCGGGTGGAGAGGCTCATGTAGTGATATCCCTTGTGGTTAGAAGAATAACCAAGGAGAACGCAAGCGACAGAGCGAGGGGATAGTTTATGTGGCATAGTGTGTTGTGGCTCTTATTAGGGGAAATTTATACATGTAGATCTAAACAACTGTAGGCTAAGAAGATCAGACTGTCGAACGTGTTTGGGTTCAAGTCGGTGATTGGCAACGCTTGACGTGCTACAGCCATCGTCAAGATGGGTTACAGTCCAAGTCTATCACGATACAGCAAGGAACACTTTGGATGGCAAGTATTTACATAGGAAAGTATTACTATTGCAAGTTAGCATGTATTAGTTAGTTATTGAATAGGGTCCTGAGTTGAGTTAGAAGTCATAGATTACATATGATAGTCAGTTTGTTAAAGTCCTATATAACGGGACATATGCTATAATTCTGAAGGGAGGAATAGAATCAATCTTCTTTATCTGATGTCTCAGAGCCTTTGCCCTGGCTGGAGATAATCTCGGACTGGAGCTTGGGGACGAGCACGTTTCTTCTCGCTATTCTCTCTGATCCAATCCCAGTTTGCAATTCAATCTTCTTCCACTTATCATAGTTCATCGAAAACATCCATAGAAATCAGCCCATATCATAGTGGCAGCGGTGTTTGGATAGCACAAACAGCCAAAATCCCTGAGATGGGTGTATGGGGGGTTTATTTAGTAGAGAGCAAAAAGGGAGATGGTTCTGAAACGGTTTTAGTAGGGAAGCGATTAAGAAGATATGTGGCAGCATGTAAAGCTTCTACCCAAAAATGAGGTGGCAAGTATGCTTCGAAAAGAAGAGTGTGAACTATATTATTTAAAGTGTGTATGATAAGTTCGGTTTTGCCATTTTGCTGGAAAGTGTATGGGCATGACAAACGTATGTGTATGCCATATGTAGCTGCAAGAGTAGGAAGCATATGATTATCGAATTCTCGACCATATCACATTGGATGGCTTGCATGGTGGTGGAGAATTGTGTAGCGACAAACATGCTGAAAGAGAATATTGTGCTAAACACATCAGATTTTTGGTGTAGTGGAAATGACCAAAGAAAGTGAGTGAAATCATCAAGGACTACTAGAAAGTATTTATAACCAGAAACACTTGTAATCTGAGATGTCCAATGATCACAGTGAACAAGTTCAAAAGAACATGCAGTATGACAAAAGATGTAGAAAAGGGCAACTGAACATGGTGCCCTAATTGACATGCATGGTAAACATGGCTGTCTTTTATTTCTTTGATGTAAGGAACAACGGAAGAATGCACTAGGCGACGGAGAGCATCATGATCAGAGTGCCCGAGTCGTCGATGCCAGAGAACGGACGTGTCGATGGAGGTGGTGAGAGCGTGAGGCATGGCCGATGGGTGGGTGAACGGATAGAGGCCACCAGTGCTACTACACCTAAGAATCTCGCTCCTGGTTGGAAGATCCTTCACGGAAAAACCATAAGGGTCGAATTAACAGACACGTTATTATCGAAAGTAAATTGACAAACAGAAACAAGGTTTTTGATTATGCAGGAGTGACTAAAACATGATGAATATGGAGAGGACAGTTAGGATAAGAGGAAGGAAGAATAACATTGCTAGAATTAGTGACGGGGAGGGAAGAACCGTCACCAATGATGACATGCTGGAAAGGAGGATGGGAGGAGAGGATTTGGAGTTTACCATCATCGATAGATGTGTGCCATGGTGCCCGTGTCCATATACCAATCCATCAATGGCTGCTGGAGGGTCATGGTGTTGAAGTGGTGGACGAGCGCAAAGGGATCCCAACAGGCGGTGCTTGGCGTCGCGGGTGGCGGAATAGGGTGATCGCGCTGCAAGGCAACCTGATGGAGGACCGGCGGCATGATCAGCAACGTAGCATATCCTGGCCGCATGGCATAGCCTTGGGAAGACTAAGGCAATGCCATGAAGCCATGAGTAGGGAGCCGAGGTGCCGTAGCACCAGGTCGTGGGCCAAGAAGACCGGCAGTATTGCCAGTTCTAGGCATGGGACACATATGGATAGGTCCTGTCCACGGGTTGTACATCGAAGGCCAAGGATGTCCACTACCATCATTGTGCCTCTTGTTTTTCTTACCCCTGCATTTACTGCTGCCAGTGCCACTGTTGCCATAGACGGGCACTTGAATTCCTACATTCTGGACAGTAGCCTTTTCATTGCCATATCCTATGATCTACACTACCAAACTTAGCGTTCTAGTACTCTATGGAAAAATTACATAGAGAGCTACAACTTTCCTGATACGCAAAAACCCTAATTAGGCCATCTTTTATTTTTAATCTATGTATTACCACGACAGTATCTAGTCACTACGATTCAGTAGACAGCGAGATTGCAACTAACACAACTATTGATCTATCCGACCAAAATTCGTTAATTAGCCAGCTCTGGAAAGATAATTAAATTATCTACCAATCTTTAGTTGACCATGCTCCCAAAGTATCCATGGAAGGTACCCGCAATTGCCCTACAACTCATTGCGCATGAACCGATATATTAGTTAGCATTGTCAGCTATGTCTAGCCCTTACTCTCCCATGAAACCCACTAAAACTAACACAAACCTAGCTAACCGGACGAGATCATTATCCTAGCGACGGACACTGGAAAACCTTCTCTCTTCTTTTTTTCTTGTCTTTCCTTCTTCCTTCTCCCTTCTTCCTTTCTTCTCTGTGCTGCCTGGTTCCTTCTTCCTTGCCGCGGCAGACAAACATCACGAGGTAGCAAGCAGAGCAGCAGCTAGGGCAAACAGCGGCAGCAAAGAAAGTAGCGGCGATGGCATGGCAATGGCGGCTAGGGCTAGGGCTTAAGGAACCTGCCGCCTCCCCTTGCGCCTCTTATACCCACGCGCACGCATGCAAACACACATGTCGAGCTGAGTTGGCCTCGGTCTCGGCCCAACCCGTGCGTTCTCGTTTTCATATCCTACTAGCCCAACTAATATGCTGCCGCCTGCTGGTGAGAACATCATAACAACAAACAAATGATAGTGCAGTTGGCAGATGGGCTAGTTAGCCACATCTAACTTTTAATGGATACTATCCACTTGGCAAAATGGGAGAAACCCAGTAACAACACACGGGTTTTACTCACACATGTTCACTTATACACATTTTTTAAAGCGCATAAGTCCAAATCCAATACATCCTAAGATTTGATCCAACTTGATCATACCATCTTCTCTATGACCTAAACTTCCTTCACAAGTGTCGCGGTTTTCTTCCAAAGCCACTTCTGGTATTTTGGTCAAATTATCAAAATACCCTTTTTGATCTGGTCATCTCCTTCCATTGCAAGTAATCATCATATTTGCCACGTGTAGGTACATTACTGGCTTACCATGCGTCGGCAAGTCTCTCCCTTGCCAGCTTCACTGGACCATGCCCCACTTAGACCGACTAAGCCACATAGTGCAACCCCGCCGTTCAAACTTCTCTTCAATATTTCCCGTCTTTCTCGTTCTATGCTTGAGCTCACCATCTCACCCAGCATCCCTGATCATTTTAAGCCTTAGCACCTCTATGAGCGTAGCCCAATCTTCGCCGTTAACAATGGTTGACTCTAAGCGACCTTGTACATCTAAAGACAAAATCGTTTTTGGGCAGAAGCTCTTCACAACTTGACCCACATTAGCAGTAACATATCTTATGCAACCTATAACCACTGACCAATGACAATGGTTCATCACAATGAAACAATAGACCTTCTCACATGGTCCTCCATGAGAGGAGGTGGAGTAGCTACTCCTAGGTTTCGAAAAAACATTCTCAATTAATTATAATTATGAATTCTCATTAACCTATCAGATAATGAATTTTCTTGATCTTGTTCCGTATTAAGTTGGATAAAATTATATACACACATGTCATGAAGATTAGTTCACTGGGGTGACTACCGTACGAAAGAGGGCCAGGACGGAGGAGATCATAGATTGGGATGATTAACTTTTTTTTAGCGTGTATGTGTGGGTGGGGGACTTAACCCATCTCTAACAAATGAAATATATTTATAAGTAAACCTATCTAATAAAGAAACTAACTATTCTTAACTTTATTTCCCAACTACTATTAATGAAACCATGGGCCCTACATGAATGCTTGGTTGCTACAGTATGTGAATACTGTTTGCGCGCACAAACACTAATTCTAGCATGTGACAACACATGAGTTTATTTTCAATGTATTGTGCAAGGAAGTTCTTTTTTAAAATTTTTCTCAGACATGTACATATTTCTGGTGTGAACTTCATATTTTATTACTGTTTTATTGTATTCAGGGAAATGGTTGCTTACATTGCGAACACGCTTATTTTCATACTGAGGTACCAACAACTTTTCTATACTCATGACATAAAATATTTTCTGATCTTTCTGTTTTTGCTGGGCCAAAGCAGACTGTGTTTGCTTTTGTTTGGTATGATTTTATGCTTTATATAGGTACACTGTTGTAATGTTTCTTACATGTGAATTCCCTTCAGTGGGGTTGTTATTGCAGACGGTGTACTACAAAATAATGTCCATTTTGAGAGGCATGGTACTCTTCTTCATGTATCTCTTGAAGTCTATTCTTTATATTTTCAAGCAAAAAAGCTGCAAAAAATTTATACTTGGGCTTTCACAACCTCTATGTTCCTTGTGGCCTGCCCACTCTAATGTGTGAACTCATTTAACCTTTGCCCATTTCATTACAAAAAGCTACAAAAGCACATGTATTTAGGCTTTCAAAACATGTGGACTTCGTTGAGCTTCTGCGTTGAACTACAGAAGCATGAATTTTGATGCACCATGGTAGCGAATTGTCGACATAGGCATTGGACTAAATCCGCTTTTAGCAAACTCCTTTGTCCTGCTGATGGATTTTACTGCCCTTGGGTTCTGCTGCTGAGTTATGTGTGACATCACAGCAGTTAGTCTGCAAATGCAATCAACCAATCATCACTTGACATTCTTATTTTGTCAAAAGATCTGCTAGCATGTCTCGTTTTGAGCTACACATCATGGGGCAGCACAATCGGTCTTTGGTATTATTGCATTTTTCTTTTCTTGTCCTTTAAAGAAACAACCATATTACTCTGTAGAGTTGCAATTTGATAATTTTTTGGAACTGCTGATATGCAGCTTGTCTGTACATGAGCTTGATTCTAATCCATCTTTGTGTAGTCTGTAAATTCCTTTTTTCTCTTGCTCTTTTAGGCACTTCGTGGGGCTTCCTTCTTCAGCTCTATGTATTTGTGCAAATATCGCGGGTTGTAGTTGTCGGTGTTTTGTATCCATTATTGCGTCACTTTGGGTATGGTTTGGACTTCAAAGAAGCCACAATTCTTGTTTGGTCAGGACTGCGAGGGGCCGTTGCTCTATCACTATCGCTGTCTGTTAAAGTTAGTTTTCTTGCACCAACTATTTCATTTGTCTCTTGTTATCATGATAAGCATATTAGTCTATTCTGTTTTTGTTTTTTGAAAAAAAATGTAATACTATATGTTTGTTCTGAGGTCTAGCGTGCTAGTGATAGAGTTCAACCTTATCTGAAACCAGAAGACGGAACAATGGTATGCTCTTATATTTTTTCTGAAAAAGTCTGAAATGTTTAATTTGAACTTTTCTAACGTTATATCTTTTTGCAGTTTGTGTTCTTCACTGGTGGGATTGTGTTTTTGACATTGATTTTGAATGGTTCTACCACACAATTTTTGTTGCGCCTGCTTGGAATGGACAAACTGTCAGCAACGAAGGTTAGCTTTACAAATTGTCATCTGTGATTTGTTGCTTGTCTTTTTTTCCCAAGAGGACATACCCCGATTTCTATTTAATTAGAGATAAACAAAAACAACACAGCCTCCCCCCTCTCCCTCCCCCCACCCACCACGACAAATTACATCCTGTTTTGCCAAACCGATTGCTCCCCCAAATACAGTTGGCAACAGGGAGGTTTTGTTTGTCCCTATGTTAATATGCTTTAGAGACGTACCCTTTGAGCAACTCATACCCGTCTACCCTTTCCCTTGGATTAATTAGTGAATTGGCAGAATAATGTTAGGAATATGCTCACTTTTACGATTATTATAATTCCTAAAACAATAGTTGAATCAGCAGCAGCATATATACTAGACATATTTGGAACTATAAATAGTAACATGATCAGGTACTCAAATATATCTATCTCATATATATGCACTAACAGAACAAATGCTAGAACAAGAATGGTACTAACAGAAGTAGGCATCAACACCATCGGAAAACAGATATCTAGGAAATAAGGCCTAGCCAAATCAAATGATATTACCATGACTTACAGAAAATCGCTCCAACGTAGTTCGAGGTAGAGTCTAATCCAAGGAAGACGACATGCAAGGGATGGAGAAAGAGGAAGCCATGAGCAGTCATGCGAACGCTTCCCAAAAACCTGATTCGTCCCAACGCGTGTAGGAACGTGAGGGACGCCAGCTTCGGAGACACTGCTCTCCCCCATGTCGGTCCACGCCGAAGAAGGGATGGAGAAGTCGTGGCTGCACAGCACAGAGGAAAAATGGGAGGCCGATCTCATTTTGAGAGGAGAGGTCTCCTTTATATAGAGTCAACCTCAGCAAAAGAAACTGTCATCATCATTGTCATTGCACTATTTTAATCACGGTTAATGTGTGCCATGAAAGCCAATTTAAATAGTGTAATTCAAACTTTCAGTTTCTAAATTGTATGCATGATTTTGAGGTGCAAAAGCAATTGCTACTCCACAGCCAATTGGACATGAAATCGCCATACCATTAATGCGCATGTCACACATAGGCGGGCGATGGCAAGGCGAACGAGCGCACGCGTGAGTTCTTCTTTTGCTTGCTTCAACTAGGTAAGACCAACTCCACCATATAAGTTGGTCTTCTCCTATTTAGACTAGCAATATGGTACTAAACTTCCCACCTTCCACGATACATGAGTGGGCCTTGGGATTTTTCTAGGATTTAATTGGAATATCAAATGGGCCAAGCCTATAAGCTCCAACAAATACAAGGTGTTATGTGCTACCAATGTTTTAGTCTAGTGCCTATGGGTTCAAAGTTAATGGTTGTGAATCGAGTCGCCTCCCAGATCTATCATAGTGGTTCTCTCTTTTATTTTCTTTTTTCTTTATTTTTTAGTTGACGGTATATCTAATCATGGACCTATTGATATGGAGACCACCAACACCAGAAATCTAGGTTCCATTTGTGAACTGTACATCCTTTCAAACTTTATGGACATCAACTATGGGAAAACATATACAAATTTCTCTTTTGGTTGAAGTTGAACCCCTTTATCTTAACTTCAAAAGTTGTTCACAGAGCCTTGGTTACTATAGAGACCTGGATTTGACAATCCAAATCTCCTGTGTGTTCCGATCTAGTCCCTGCATCAATAGCTAGCTTACATAATAACATAGGAAGTAAATAAAAGAAGCACTTCATATTACATAGATAATCATAAATAGGTCTTATGACCAAGCTAGTCCTTGAATCTATACATGCAAGTAAATAAAAGAAGTACTTCATATTACATAGATAATCATAAATAGGTCTTATGACCAAGTTTTACATAATAGGCCGACCGACCAAATAGTATTGTTCATAACAAAGCAGTAGAATAGTACGTAAAACCAAAAGGGCCTCCATATCTTGCCACAGTCAATCAATTAGGGCTCAACCTAGTCCTGACCTTCGTCTTCCATGTCATAGCCAGAGGCATGAATGAACCCATACACTGGGTCATCACTTCCGTAGTCTAAATCCATATATTAAGCAACCATGAACACAAAGGTACTCAGCAAGTCTCTATAGCAAAATACAACTATATATGTATACCTACATGTAAGGTTTATCCAAGTGAATGTCTTATGTCTTCTTTAGCGTAAAGCCAATTTGTCAAATATAATCGTTTAGTTAGATTCCAAACCTATGAGTTAGCTATTTTTACATTGAAAAACCAACATTCATTTTTAGTCAAATTTATCATGAGAGCAAAATCCCTTCACTTTCATGTCCATTATCATGAGAGCAAAATCCCTCCGCTTTCACTTCCATTTAGAGTTGGTCATCACAACCATTACCAGTTTATTATTTATTTACAAAAACTATGCAAGTGTAACGTTTCTACACTTTTGCCCATGTCCAGGGCACAGTTATTCGAATAGATTTTAACACACTGCAGAGGTTGTACAGCCTTATCCACAACATATGATTATCTCATAATGTCGGCCACTACACGCTTCCGTAGGCGTGCAACTAAGAAAATTATAACAATACTTTTACAATGCTTAGCTATGATGCTTACTCCCACTCTATTGTTAATCTTCAACACTGGTGACAGTGACCGTTACCATTCTGGGTTACGCCTTACCCCCAGAATGTTCCTGTCTTGTGCTACGTTTTCAATGAGGGACCCAGTTGTTAGGGAGTCTACGACCCTTCTCGACAAAATCCACAAGGGCATTGACCATTACGAGTCACTTCCACCAATCACAGAAATCTATAAATCCACCTACCATTTTATTGTGCAGGATTCACACCGAAGCTAAGCAAATTAGTGGGCCAAGTTTGTCCTATAACCAGACTTGTGGTTGTGTGATTTATGTGTAGAAAAGATGAGAACAAGAATTCGGTCCTTCAACGACTCAGGCAAAGCCAACCACATACACAAAGCTAGTGCAATCCCTGCATAACTATTCAAACAAGGACATGTGCATTCCATACACGGTCCATCCAAAAATAACGCGTGCAATCTCTGCACGACCAATTTAAAAATGACGTGCAATCCCTGTCCGACCAATCCAATATGTGCAATCCCTACACAGGTCTCCAACTAATCACTCGCCCGAGTCTCCACCATTTTAGAAAATATTTTTTTCTATTTCTAGTGGTAACCCATGTTACCATTATTATAATGTTTTCAAGTTCAATTGGCAATGTTTGTGTCATACTTAATTTTACCACTAAACCGTTTCTAAGCACAACCATAATTTACTAGAGCTTAATCAATGGTGGAGTTACAATTATTTGTAAATATCCTAGGGCAACATGGCAAGAAAATCAATAATGACGGAAGGGGAATACTAAGTATCAAGTGCATGGTATAACTATGCATTTAACCCTTAACATAACATTTTAATAATTACCCATAATAAACATGCATGTATATTTGAAAGCAAAATATTGCAATTGAAAACTAGGTCCAACATAATCAATTATAAGGATTTACCTTGATCAAATGTGGCTAGGTGGGATCTTGTTCATCAACAACGGGGGTGCCCGAAGCGTCAAAGTCATACACATAAAATCGTCCATTTTCAATCAAACATTCAAACAAAAATTCAAATGAACTCCAAAATTTATGATTTTGGTATTGTTGGAAAGGTTTTTAATTTAGATGAATTTAGAAAGAAAAATAATTAGATTTGGATTTGAAATGAAGAAGGTATGGCCTTTTAAAATTTGAACCGAAATAAAATTCCTAAAATTCAAAAAAAAATTGACAGTTGAGGCCATCTAGAATTTCTTTTTATTTTTGAATTGTTTTTCTGAAGGAAAAGCCTTAGTGGCTGATAGGTGGGGTTGGCTAAGGGTTTTCTTTTTCTTTTCTAATTATTTTGCTTAAGGAAATCATTGAGGGGTTGACAGGTAGGATCTAAGGGTTTTATTTATGTTTTCTATTTATGTTAACTCAGGAAAAAGAGTGAGGCTGACAGATGGGGTCGGCTCACATAGACTTGGTTCACACGGCCATTTATCGAGAGGTGGGGCCTACTGGTCAATGACAGTGGTCCATAGGATGGGTCTATGAGATAGGCTCAATAATGTGGGCCCAAATGTCAATGAGTTACAGTGTAAATCCTCGGTTAATTAAGAATTCATAATCCCTATGGCCCACGTCATACTAATATTAATCACATCATTAATGGGTAGCTAATCCACTGGTTAATTAATAGCTTGAGGCCCACTTGGTACTGACCCAAGCTCGTCTTCTTCCTTGGTTGAGTCAGGGGAATGGCCATGGTGGCTCAACCAAGCTTGGTGTCGGCGGTGAGGGGCACGACATCCTGGCGTGAGGGGCAAAATGGGATGCAAAGGCCACCACAGTTCCATCGATGGGGACGATGAGGCCGTAGATGGTGTGAGGTAGCAGTGCAGTAGTGAGGGCGGTGGTGGTGCTACGGTGTGCATGGCAATGACAATTGCTAACTCAAAACTCCAAAGAGAGGCAAGCTTAAGCTTCTATAGGGTGTTTCGATGCTAGGGAAGGTCTTGGTGCTACAGGGGCTATGGTGAGCGAGGCGTTCGATAGCGGCACGGGAAAGCTACAATGGGCTACACCGCAACTAGGCTAGTCTATCACGTTTGCTCTACTTTGAATAACATAGGAACAGAAGGGCTTACTAGAAGACGACTCGGAGGAGTAGATCAATGGTGGCGGTGTCGACAGTGAGGGTGGCGCACGGTGGCGAGTCACGGGTTCAGCGCTCCTATGGGAAAAATAAGCACGAGTAGGTGAGCACGGGGTAGGCAAAGACGAGGCAAACTCAGGAACCACAATGGCGTCGACGAAGACCAGAGCGGAGCAATTTGGTGGTGGAAGCTGGTGGCCAGAGTTGAAGACCAAGGCTTGATTGGCTTCAACCAGAGGCGAAGAGAGGGGGAGAGCTCGGGGAAAAGGAAGAGCAAGGGGAGGCACGTTCGGTGACGCGGTTGGACATGCTTTTTATAGATGGGAGGGAGAACGAGCAGAGGGTGGAGCTCGGCCATGGTGGCATCTGAGCAGCAGGCTCGTGATGGTACTGGTGCACGGAGGTGACAACCTTGCTGTGGTGCAAAGCTCGAGGGGGTGTGACATGCTTTCAATGCTGCTCTGCAAAACTTATTCGAGTGATTCCAAGAGAATGGCGAGAGAGGGAGCTCGGCGCACGAGGGGAGGAACAACAATGTAGCGTTGATGGGTGGGACCGTGGGACCCAGTGGTCTGTGATGCGTGAGAGAGCGAGGGTGGCGAGCTGGGCTTTAGGAAAAATTTAAAAAATACAATAAAAATTTTAAAAATTCATAGAAGATCATGCATGTTTACTTGGAAGGTAAAATTGGCTTGTCACAGTTAGTACTGTTAATTAAGCCTCTTCTGTCATCAACTCCAAGGTGGGTAGGTTTGCTTTGATTGTTTCCTTGTTGCTTCCAGAAACAACAGTAGTTTTGGGTTTCATATGTGATTGATGAATATGAAGTAGTATAGTTATGTTCTCTTCATGCTCCAGATGAAGTTTCTAATCTGATTGTCATTGCAGCTTCGCATATTGGATTATACAAGATACGAAATGCTAAACAAGGCATTAGACTCTTTTGGTGATCTTAGGGAAGATGAGGAACTTGGACCTGCTGATTGGCTTACCGTAAAGAAATATATTACATGTTTGAATAACTTGGAAGATGAACTTGTGCATCCTCATGATGTTTCTGACAAAGATGATCATATACATTCCATGAACTTAACGGATATCCGAGTGCGACTTTTAAATGGTATGTAATCTAGTTACATGATAATGTGCTGATGGAATTTGATGTTTGATTAACCGCTCTTTGATTTTCTTCGCTATGCCTTCTCCCCTAGAATGCCAAATTGTGCCTGTTAAGGAGGTACATACATATATAAAAATATTGTGTTATTCACCATTGCCTGCCGTCAAGATCCTATCGGACATCTTAGTAGTTGTGTGATATGGACGGTGATGGTTGGGTATGAGTCCTAAGACCGAGGGTAGAGCAGTCATCTTTGATTTGCTGGTTATGTCGCCTCCAAGTCTCTGAGGTCTATTAAAGAAGAGAGGAAGACTAGAGAACTTTGTTTATTTCTTTGTTTAATGATAATAGGAAAATGCTGTCCTTTTTATAGGGATGGCTAAACTTGACCCATAAGAAACATATCTCTATATCAAGAAAACTAATCCCTAATAATAGGAAACTTATCTCTAATACATAGAAATAATTTAAAAGGACACAAACCCAATAATAAGGGAATTGCACCCATGATCTACTGTTCACGCGTACTATGCTACAGTACCACGTTGTACTGTTCACAGTGCTACAGTACTGCGTGCGTACTATTTATCCACCATAGGGTACTGTTTATTTGGCGCTGCGGGACTCCACAGTATTGTTTGCAAGCCTGCTGCATGCATCGCCTTGATTCTATGTCATAATATTACACCCCTCGCAGCGAGACAGCTCATACTCGAGCTGTTAGGTGGTGGCCATGGTTGAAGTCCTTTGTAACTCCATGTTGACGAGAGGGCACGATGATGACCTTGTGTTGTTTAGAAGAAAATTAGCGAAGCTCCAATGGACAACAACCCCCTAGGTGTGGTTTAATGACGTAGGAGACGTTGAGGGCATGGGCACCCAGCGAAGAGTAGCAACATCACCCTTCTTGCCTCGAGATGCAATGGTTTTAGAAGAGATGGGACGATGTCGATGACCCCTACATGGAAGCCGTTGTGCTCCACACTTGCGGAGACATGGTGTTAGCCGGTCACGTGGAGATGACCGCCGTTTGACAGCGACAACCTTCCTCCTTGGCAAAGGCACCAAAGGTGAAGCCTGAAGAGGAGTCATGGTTGATGACGTGGCCAGTGCCAATGCCAGTGCCGGGAAAAGTGGTGATAGCTCAACCATTGCAATGGCACGTGACGCCTCTTTCTTCTCCTTTAGCTTGTCCACCAACTCCATAGTCTTCTCCAAGATGGCCATCATATTGTCAAGTAAAGACCTTATTTCCTTATTGCTAGCCATCAACATGTCGAACAGAGATAATTCAATATCGGAAGCCATGGTAAGTGGCTCTAATACCAAATGTTGTGGTATACGTTCGATGACTGAACGTAGAGCACTCGCCCTTGATCGGCTAGCTATGCCGCCGCCAAGGCTCCAGGGCCTATTGAAGAAGAGAGGAAAACTAGAGAATTTTGTTTATTTCTTGCTTAATGATAATAGGTACAATGTTGTCCATTTTATAGAGATGACTAAACTTGACCTCAAAGAAACATATATGTATATTAAGGAAACTAATCCTTAATAATAAAAAACTTATCGCTAATACATGGAAATAATCTAAAAGGAAACAAACCCAAATAATAAGAAAATTGCACGCGTGAGCTACTGTTCACGCGAACGGCACTTCAATACCGCGTGGTACCAGTGGCGGATCCAGGAAATTTTTTTGGAGGGGCTGAAGTACCTTCAGCTCGACCTCAGCCCCTTCTACATTATACATCCATGGCTAAAAATTTAGGGGGGGCTCCAAGGGTCCGGTAGCGGTAGGGGGGCTCGAGCCCCCCCCCCCCGCCCCACCGCTGGATCCGCCGCTGCGTGGTACTGTTCATCAGCCGTGGGTAATGTTTATCCATCGCTGCGGTACCCCCACGGTATTGTTCGTGAGCCTGCTGCGTGTATCCCTGGGAAGTCAGGCCATAACATTGCGAGTAGGCAAAATTTCTCAATCAATGTTTGTACCTGAACCTTAGGGCATTTTAATTTTCTGGCTAGGTAATACTTTTGGTGCTTATTTATCTGTTTGTTACATGAATTGGAGGTGATTGGCCTCCATTACTTCAAAAAAATTTCAAAGAAACCTCTATCATTTTTTTTGTTAGGGTTTCTGTGGGTTTTGCCCATCTTTTCATTTTTGGCATCATTTTCTTTGCATTTCTGTTTTTTCTCTTAAATTATTTACTTAATATTTCATCCATGATTCTATCTTCTCTAGATATGCTTCTGAAAATGTGAAGTTTCATACTAAATGGAATCAGTTAACCAAGAAGATTATTTACTTTGTTAAATATTTGGTCAGGCGTGCAAGCTGCTTACTGGAGAATGCTTGAAGAGGGGCGGATAACTCAAGCTACGGCAAAAATTTTAATGACATCTGTTGATGAAGCTATGGATCTTGTTTCCAGCCAACAATTATGCGATTGGAAGGGTTTGCGGTGCAATGTCCATTTCCCAAATTACTGTAGGTTCCTTCAGATGAGCAGGTTGCCACAAAGGCTTATCACATACTTTACAGTAGAAAGATTGGAGGCAGGATGTTACATCTGTGCTGCATTTCTTCGTGCTCACAGAATTGCGAGGAGGCAACTACTTAATTTTCTTGGTAAAATCTTGTACAAGCTCTATAAATGATATTCTTTGCTAGTTATCTATCATTTCTTTGGGATGGAAATTCCAGAAAAAAGGCATAGAAATGTATGTCTCAGTACTTGGTGCATATGAGAAATGTTATGCGTGAGAACATATTCTTGGTGTAGGTGTGCATTGTTGTAGTTCATAAGTGGGAAGAGAAAGTGCTATTTACTTTAAGCAGGGTTATTTTTCCTGTAGAATCAATGAGTTATGGCATTTAGTGCTTAAACTGCCCAGGTCCTAATGGGGTGATATAGCCTTACTTCACTACAAACCACTTTGTGTAGCAAGTTGTGGATGGTCCAATCCAATCGATTTTAGCTTATTAAGGTCAAACCTGAGGAAGTTCACTTTATTTTGCAGTTATTATGAAAGAGCAATTTTTCTATCCTTGAGGAGGTACCAAGAGGTACAAGGTACCAAGAGGTACCAAATTAGATTCAGCCGTTCAATCAGTGTGATCAACGGCTCAAAATTTGGTATCTCTTGGTACCTTGTACCTCTTGGTACCTCACGTCCGGTACCACTAGGTACTGCCAAATCTCAGCCGTCCGATCAGTGTGATCAACGACTCAAATTTGGTACCTCTTCCCCCTCAAGGATGGTAAAATTTCCCATTATGAAAACCCTGTCCGAGGACATCTTTGTCTTGACCATTTTATTCCTTCTATTTCTTCCTTTCACACTGTTTTGTAGATACATAGAGTTTAATTTGTATATATATATATGATCCTAATCCACTTCACCAGTTTCCTTTTTTTATGAAATGTTTTTGTTCTTCTTTCTTCAGGTGGTAGTGTGATTGCAAGAATTGTTATTGATGAAAGTAATGTTGAGGGGGAGGAAGCTAGAAAATTTTTGGAAGATGTTCGTGTTACATTCCCTCAGGTTTGTGGTTACATTGTTCTTCTATCATTTGACAACTTCCAGAAGCTGGTGAGCTGAACTGAAACGGGATGGTCTTTAGACTTTACATGTACTTTCATGGCATCTAAAGGCTGAGTGGCTGGGAAGTGGTTAGATTGTAGTTTGAAATGGAGGGACTTGGTAGGAATTCTGGAAATGGTTAGATTGTACTTTATTTCATATTCCAGGCAATAATTTTATATCAATGAAGAAAAACCTCACTGCGTGAATAAACCATACCGTCCATGATCCTGGGAGTTCATTGTTATCTAGATTTTGAAACCGTTTCCACATTTTTCAGGTGCTTCACGTGCTGAAGACTCGACAAGTAACATATTCGGTATTGACACACTTGAGTGAGTATATTCAAAACCTCCAGAAGGTTGGGCTGCTGGACGAAAAGGAAATGGTCCATCTAGATAATGCTTTGCAGGTAGCTGGAAGTATTGACTAGTCATTCGTTCTTCCCAAGTGAAAAAAGAATTAACTTTGTGGTTTCATTTCACCAATCACAACTAATATGCTAATCCTGGTAAGTTAACCCACTTGGCAGACCGACTTGAAGAAGCTTAAGAGGAATCCACCTCTGGTGAAAATGCCAAGAGTCAGTGATCTTTTGAACACTCATCCTTTAGTTGGTGCGCTGCCTGCTGCTGTGCGTGATCCTTTGTTAAGCAATACAAGAGAAACAGTAAAAGGACATGGTACAATCCTTTATCGGGAAGGCTCAAGGCCAACTGGTACATGGCTTGTTTTGATTGGAGTAGTAAAGGTCTCTTTCTGCCTCAAGACCACTTCATTACATTTTTGTTGGAGTATATATTTTACTGTTCTCGTTGGTTCTGTAATGAGCATGTACCTCCGCTTGCCCCCTTTTTTTGACAGTGGACAAGTCAGAGATTAAGCAGCAGCCATTCATTGGATCCAATTTTATCGCACGGAAGCACCTTGGGTCTATATGAGGTGCTAATTGGAAAGCCTTATATTTGTGACATGATTGCAGACTCTTTGGTACATTGTATCTTCATCGAAACTGAAAAGATAGAGCAGTTGCGTCAGTCAGATCCTTCTATTGAGGCTTTTCTGTGGCAGGTATCATTTTAATAATGCTGCCTACTTGTGTGCTCATTAAAGTCATTGACTCATACAGTTCCTTCAACTGCACAGTTTGTTTATTGTTATTGTAACACCACGGCTTAACAAAAACTCAAGATATTATTGATGAACTATATGAGTCAACAAAAGTTTAAGATATCATCTATAACTATTATTGCTACTAATTTTAATCAATAAATAAGCAATACCAACAACTAGGCTTGAAGAATAAACATTCAACAACATACTAATCAGAAATTTCAGCAACATGTCATATAATAAATCAGACTTAAAACGAACCAAGTAACTGCCAAGAGTCATAACTAAGTCTAAACTAAAAAACACATCAAGTAGCAATATTACAAATTAAGGAACTAAGCGAAACCACAAATTATCCAATTATCACAATGAAAGTAACTAAATTGTTCATGATCATAAGTAATGAATCTCTATGTGGAGTGAAGAGTTACAAAAGTGCAATTGTTCCATGTTCTACTTCTACCCAATGCATGTAGCCCTCAACGATCACCTTAAAATAATAAATAGGTAATGGTCAGTCCACGACTCAGTAAGTGCAAAGCGGAACAATAAATGAATCCACATAATTTTAACAATTTATATCCATTTACGATTAACTCAATTTTCACATCTGATTTTCATCAAATCTCATCCATATATCTCAATATCTCATGTCTCATTTCATGAATGCAATGCAATGTATATTTCTTCTTCTGTAGCTCATACCAATATAGTGGAGGGTATACCCGTCAATGTCACCCTCTACCAGGATGGAGGTGCCTACTGAAGTAGGTCTTGTTCTCTATCCTGTTGAGGTGCCTACCTCTGTAGGTCTTACTCATGAGTACATCGGAATAGTCAAATAGTTTTACTTATAACTATTGACTTTATCACTGCTCTAGATCATAATGCATATGTCATGTCGTGAATGCTATTTTTCATCATTTTACCGCATATCACAATTATTATCAAATTAATATCATACTGAACAAAAGAATAATCAAAATTATTGCATGATATGAATAATTCAATAATAGTGAGCAAGTATCAATCATCATCTATCATTCTACTAAGCACTTGCCTTTCTAGTTGCGATGATCAGTTTGATTAGGAGATGACAACATACCTGATGCTACCCCTCCTACAACAATTACTCCTCAATACAAGCCATAACATTACAAAGCAATAAATAAATGACAACACTTCTATGCGCTCTCCATACCCACAACTTCCCCCTTTACCGGACTGTTATGGGCTAGCACTATTGGCGGTGCGCCTGTGTGCCCAAGGGATGGGCAAAGGAGGAAGAAAAGAGGTAAACGATTCTTTTCTTAATTCCAATAGCATGTGGCAACCTCTTATATAGTGGGTTCCATGTCGATGAAGTGTAGCACTGTCGGCTAAACGGTGCCTGCAAAAAAAGACATTCTTTCTCTTTCTTTTTTCTTTTCTTTTTTTCCTTTACCAACCCCTCTGTTTTCTATTAAAGACTCCTCGTGTGAAGCACAATATCACGCCAACGGAAGTAGAGGTGGTGATGGTGGAGGCTCCCTAGCGGTGTCGGCTCCAGCTCCCTGTCGGAGATGGTTTGGGCTCTGGCTTCCAGTGGTCGATAGCCGGTGGAGAGCGTCCAGAGGCAGCGGTCGCCAGATCCACTTGCCGCTACTCAAGGCAGGCCTAGGTGGCGGCGTCGATCTAGTGACAGGGTCCAGCGAGACGCAGCATCAGTCGAGGCAGTGGCGTCGATCCAGCATTAGGGTCCGGCGAGACACGGCGTCGGTGAAGAGCCCAGCGTCGGGGAAGAACCCGAGGTGAAGTGGTGACACCAGATCTAGTGCAGACCTCGGCGGCACGGACGGGCGCAGCGAGGGCTGCTTGGTCTACCGCGCGCTCAGCGGCGAGGTGGGTGAGGAGCATAGAGATATTGACGACGGCGGTGCAGACGGGCGCGGTGAGGGTGACCTGGGCTACTACGCGCTTAGAGGTGAGAGGGCGGCGTCATTGGCGAATAGCTCGTTGGGGAGCACGCGGAGGTCGGCCTCGGCCTTCTTGATGGCGGCGTCGAACTCCTTCCCGCGGTGGGTCATCTCCATGATGCTCATGCTGGAGCCATGGTAGTCGATGAGCTCTGCCTATGCCTTCTAGAGGATGAAGAGCGGGAGCGTGGCCGGGCCATCTACAAAGTTGTAGACCCTGTGCTCGGCGGCACCCGCGAAGGACAGGGAGGGTGCGGCAATGGAGGTGTAGGAGATCTTGCCAGTGCAGGCGATGACGCGGGGAAATGAAGCGACGGGGCTGGGGCGGTGGAGAATGGTGAGGACGCGGTAGAGCCCACGATGATGGAGGAACTGAACGCGACGGAGGTTGCCATGGCTGCGCCTGCATGCGCTCTTGAAGCAGGGGTGCATCCTGATGCAACACCATGGTTGCTTGGAGCCGCATCACCATGTTCGCCTCTCCAAGTAGTGCCACCACCGTCACAGGGTGCGGCTTGTATCCTATGTGCCGACCTTGGAAGATGCCACTCCGGCGTCGCTTGAATTCACATCGCTGCCCGCGCTAGATAAAGGAGTAGTAGTAGCAATGCCGTCGCCGTGGCATAGCCACTATTGCTCTGCTCCTTGTGCCACCGCAGATCACGCAACAACAATTGCTTGTGCCTTCTCTTTTGCTGCCATCATCTTTTTCAACATGCTCTCGATATCCTTGAGTCCAGTGATGATTTCTTCGTAGCCAGCAATGATCTTGCTTACCAAGTTTAACCATCAAGAAAGATGTGGCGACCGGCGATCAACCAACGAAACGAAGCATTAGAACCTGATAACAATCATGTTACAACACCTCAAGACATATCAATAATATGCAAATAAGATAACATGTTTCTACACTTAAACACGCCTCTCTCCCTTCTCCCCGATTTACCGATATTGATATCCTCGCATTCAAATAAGCATAACTCGCAGCCTAGTAACCCAAACACATTAGAAAATACATTTTATGGAAACTAGATGAAATATCTAAGTTTTCTCTAGCTATCACAACTTTATGATCAGGACATCTAGACCCTCGTTTTCAGCCCCAAAGACTACTCAGTTGCAAATCAATACATACAACTTCACTTTTTCTTAACTATATTTCTATAGTACAGAAACTAGCAAACCATACTACTTTTGGAAACTGTAGGAAATTATATAACTTTTTCCAGTTATGACCACAATTTAATTCGACCGGCCAGTGTGTTTAATGTGCCAAATAGCACAACTACTACCATTGATGACAAAATACTGGGCAGCAACCTTCCAAGGGCCATATCTTCCAAACTACTCATCCAAATTTAGTATTATAGCACTATGTAAAGCTTAAGAGGTTATTTACAGGAAGAATTGATGATTCGCCCCATCTTTCATGGAAATGGCAAGTGATATCTCACTGACATGCGGGTCCTGACCCCGCATGTCAGTGAGAGATCACGGGGCATTTTATCAAGTGGCAAATCATCAAATCTCCCTTATTTACAACCTTTATGTAGAGCAAAAACCCTAGTTATGCCTACGACTATTTTTAATCTGGGTTTTTCTACGACATCATTAATTGACAACGACTTGCCGAATAGCGTGCTTACAAAATTCGCATCTTCCAATCTATCTAACCAAATTATGTGATAAAGGACTCCATAAAAAGATAATAAGATTATCTACAACTTCTTAGTTGACCCCATAATTTAATTATATCATTTAGTAAGTGTAATTAGCCGATTTTCACAACTGCACCTAATGAAAACCAATTTCAGAACAGACACATCCCCAGAACCACAACTTCCAATATACCCATCCAAATTTAATGATCTTGGACTTTATGAAATATAATTAAATTATCTACAACTCTCTAGTTATTCACCAAACCTAATTCAATCTTTTTAATGGCTTAAACCATTAAAAACTGTTGCATCACTAAGTGTCCATTGGATAGTAGACTTCTAAAGACCATATCTTACAATCTACTCAATGCAATTTAATTATCTTGATTGTGTTGGAAAGATTAGAAAGTTATGTATAGCTCTTATCCACATCACCTCTTTGGATTTGGCCTTTAAGACCTTCAAAAGTCATTTAGATCTAAACTGCATAAAACCAGGAAAACCTAGCAATTCTAAATGAGAACTAGCACTATCCACTGGGCTAGTCACACCCTAATTATCAAATTAATTCACCCAAAGGTTTATCTACAGGATATAGTGAAAGTCTTAGAGGATTCCCCACACATTGAAAAAGATCTAATAAAGAAAACACGCGAATTCTTCTCCTCAATCTCTTCCTTATATACCTGAGTTACCTCCCCGACTATCTCTTCTCAAGCTCTTCCTTGCCTCCCCATCTATCTCATAGAGCAGTCATGGCAAAGTCCTAGGAAAAGAAGAAGAAGAAACTTCAGAGAGGTGCGGCCACCTAGGGAAGGTGGCGGCTGCCCTTTAAGGAGAGATACGCAACCCTAGGGGAATCCGAATACAACTCTTTCTTATAGAGCAAGGCTTAGATAGACTAGCCTAACCGGCCCATCCATCCCTCGTACCCCCAAATTAATATTATTGTCATTTTTTACTATTACTATTAATATTGTTTTTATTTTAGTCATAATTGACATATACTTAGAATGTCACATACTAATTAGAGTTAAGGTTATAAATAATTATCCTACTAATATCATATTAGGTAAAAATTGCACAAAGTATCTAATTAATTTAATTAATTCGCAATTAGAATTTTAGGGATATTACATTTCTGGTTGCTTTTGTGTTCATCCCCAATTTCTCAAAGTGCAGTTTCTTCTTGGTCCATTGAATTTAGGGGGAAATAAGGGAAATAGGACAGGTACAACAACTAACTGAAGGCCCATATTTGTACAATTCTACTACTATCATAACATAATAATCTGATCTTTTTCCTAGTTTTCCTTGATTATTACAGTAAAGGAAAATAGAGTTCCCAAGCTGCCTCATAGGCCCTTGTGTCAACTAATTTGTGTATTGTGAAACACAGCCCCCATGTGGGACGAGCCTAAGCTCATATAGCAAGTCGCTCAGGCTTTAGTCCTCACTTCACCCAAATGAGTAATCCGGAGTTACTATGTTTGAGCCCTCAGCATTATATGCTAATAGCCTAATACTACTAACTTTAAACTCCCAATGTGGGACTGAACCACAACAATTGCTGCACCTGGGCCACATGGTCCACCTCCAATTAGGTCGGGTGCTACAATGTTACTTTGTGTCATGGAATTTATATCTGGTAATACTTAGATCATTCATACATGGAAATTACAGGAAAGCGCTCTAGTCATTGCCAGGCTTTTGCTGCCCCAGATATTTGAGAAAATGGCAATGCATGAGATCAGGGCTCTCATTGCTGAAAGATCTAATATGAACATCTACATTAAGGGACAAGACATTGAACTCGAGCAGAATTGCATTGGCATCTTACTGGAAGGATTTTTGAAGACAAATAACCAAAATTTGATCACACCTCCAGGAGTGCTGCTGCCGTCAAACACCGATTTGAACTTATTTGGTCTGCATTCCTCAGGTTGTTACGCTGTCCTCTGAAATCCAGTATATATATAGTCATGCATGCCTGCAAGATTTGCCCAAATTGATTAGGGTGCACGGCTCTTATCTCTAGATAATGAGATACCTAAGGAACATCATGCAATTTGTGTTGCAATGCGCTGAATGAATTTTGTGTTTCTTACGAATGAGCAGTTGTTCTGAAAAATGTAAAATGTTATGTAGATTGTAATTGATTGAGCAGTGATTCTTTTTTTTTAACCTTTAGTCATATCATACGTTTGTAAGTTAGCTGACGACTCAAGTGCTCTCTTGTTTGCAGCTATGAACCATATAGACTACTGCTATACAGCACCCAGCTATCAGGTGGAGGCCAGAGCTAGGGTTATCTTCTTCGAAATAGGGGTGCCAGAGACACAGGCCGATCTGCAAATAAGTGCATCATTGCTGTCTCAAACCCTCCAATCACGAACACTGAGCATAGAGCATCGCGGTTTGCTCAGCTGGCCGGAGAGCTTCCGGAAATCCAGAGGGCCTCAGAATGCCAGCTCAACTGAAATCAGAAACCAACCGGCTGGTTTCTCCGCTAGAGCATTGCAGCTGAGCATGTACGGCAACATGGTATGAGTATGGCAACAAACCTCGTCTTTTTCTTTCTGCTGCTGCTGCTGAGCTCATAGCTAGTTAGTAGGTAGGGCAGCATGGTTGAGTATGACAACAAACCTCATCTTTTTAGTTCTGTTGTTGATGTTGATGTTGATCATCTCATAGCTAGTATTTACATGGTGGATGCTTGCAAACTGGATCAACTCAAAGTCACAAATTGTTTGACACTGTGGAATCAATCATTCGCAGATCAGTGGCAACTCGAGCGATGGGTCCGCAGGGGAAGAATTCATTGTTAGAGTCGACTCTCCCAGCATGCTCTCTTTCCGTCAGTCGTCCGGCGCAGTTGATTAACCGCAAGGCAACTGACCGGCAGATGCAAAGCCTTGATGCTCATGCAAGATTGCTGCCTGCCTCTGGGCTTAGGCTTTGTTTTTATTGTTTCTCGCAAAGGCATACTTACCCCCATGCACCTGTATTCTGTTCCCAATCGATGGCCTATTAAATGTACAAGAATAAAGGATGACGCATCTGTATTTGCGATTTTTATATGGTTTTAAATATTTATTATGTTATTATCAGTTTAATTTAACATGAAATTATTCATATTATTGATGTAAGTAATAGAGAATAATTTGATATGTAATTTAACTCAAGGAATTAATGCTCGAGGTGCTGATGATAGCTATACTGGAATATGGTAGATATATTTATTAAGATCAAGTTTACTAAAATTTAATATGCATGTATATGTTTAACTTAGGTACAACACAGGGCGGACTAGCTGGATTTGTTTTGCATGATCAGCTCTGTATGCTGTTGACCCATATAATTAGATTGGAATTGATTTCGTAAACAATCTGATCATAACGCATGACTCACATGTGTGTTAGGGACTAACATATTTTAGACTATAAAATTAGCATGTCTAATCGTGGTTAGTGACATGGTTCAAGAGTTACACGGTGTACCAGAAAACAGGTGAGTCGTTTTGTAATACCTGTAAGTGAAGCCTATAAATAGGTATGTACGTTCTAACTTTATAATATAATTATAAGCGGCACTATAGAAAAGACAAATTAATAAAAGATAGGTCAGATAGCTTTCATAAAATCAATTTAGAGTTTATGAAAACACAAAATTGGTACCAAAGCAACTTCGGAGAAGGCACGCACGACGCAACTCGCTTCGTCCTCGATCCCCGCGCGTGAAGTCGCACCTCGGTCCCTGCACGTGAAGTTGCTTCCTCGGTCCGCGCTCACACGTCGGTGCGGGAAAATCCGTTGTGCTCGATTGATCCGCACGAAGAAAAGCTAGCTTCGTGATTGGTAGACTGATTCACGGTTGTGCTAGCACGCACAGGGTGGACCTAGGGCTTAGACTAGGGACTGTAGCTCAGGTCATAGGTCCACTAACTTCTATAGAATTTACTGTTTATAAGACCCATGGCCTATAAAAACGTCTCTCTTAGCCTCTTGGGCTAAGCCAAACGCTAAATCTACAGCGCCTTTAGCCTCTCGACACCCCTATTGTAGAGTGGAATAGATCAACTGGACAACTTCTATTGATCGTATACAGTGTACATTTATAGATTACAATGGCCTTTGGCCATGACCACACACGCGAGAGTGGGCAAGCGCACAGAGCGGAAGCGTGGGCGCCGTGAAGACCGGGCGCGCGTGGGAGCGCGGCAGAGCGCGCTCTCCGGAGGCCGTTGGCGCGGTGAGTGCGCGAGGAACGCTCGGGAGCGCTGGACGTGGGCAACGCAGGAGACCCGGACGAGCTTAGCCGTTGGAGACGTTGTTCCGCTGACACCCCCCCCCTCAGACTCGACGTTCGCCGTGGTGACAGAGAGGCTGTCCCTGAAGTCGTTGAACAACGTCGAAGGAAGGCCTTTGGTGAACACGTCTGCGAGTTGCCGCGCACTGGGAACATGCGTGACACGGAGCTCATCAATGGCGACCTTCTCCCGAACGAAATGGATGTCAAGCTCTATGTGCTTTGTGCGCCGGTGGTGCACTGGATTCCGGGCCATGTACACTGATGAGATATTGTCGCAGAACGCGACCGTCGCGGAGGGGACCTTGCAGAGCAGCTCGGCGAGGAGGTGGCGAAGCCATGAACACTCGGCGACGGCGTTGGCGATGGCTCGATACTTTGCCTCGGCGCTGGACCGCGATACCGTGGTCTGTCGCTTAGAAGACCACGAGATGAGGGAGTTGCCGAGGAAGACGCAGAAGCCCGATGTAGAGCGGCGCGTGTCGGGGCAGCCGGCCCAGTCGGCTTCCGAGTAGGCAGTAATCATCGGCGTCGAGGCCAATCGTACCTTTGATGTACCGGAGGATGCGCTTCAGCATGGTCTGGTGCACGTCCCGCGGTGCGTGCATGTGCAAGCACACTTGTTGCACGGCGTATGCGATATCCGGACGAGTGATCGTCAGATACTGCAGGGCGCCGGCAATGCTCCTGTAGGAAGTGGAATCGTCGATGAGGTTGCCGTCAGTCACCGAGGCCTTTTGCTTTGTGTCTGCTGGTGTCGCGACGGGCTTGCAGTTCGACATGCCTCAGCGCCGGTCCTAGGGTTTTGAGGGCCCTAAGGCGAACTTGTCGTGACAGGTCCATTAGACCATGTATAGAATTTTATAATATATAGGTGCTAATTTTACTTGCAAAGCGAAAACGAATCCAATAATATATTTTTAATTTAGCATGTCTGATAATTATCAACGAACAATGTAGACTAAAATAACAATGTTTCTTAGGTAACATTCTAAAATTCTAACACCTAAATTAGAATAAAAACACGACTATATGAGTACAGAGTACTAGAAGTCTGAAATACTGTACAAAAAATTAATTTGGATTAAAAAAGAATAAGAAAAAAATACCTAGGGCATCGACTCTGAATCTCTGATTGAACCACCGAGCAACTGATGAACTGATCGGCTGATCGCAAATCGCAAGAACCAAGATGCCTGATTGATCGGAGTGCCGAGCGCGAGCCGAGATGTCGTCGTCGTCGGTCGTCGAGCCCTGGTCGCCGCCGCCGTGTCCGCGGACCGCAACTCCGTGCGACTCTCCCTCTCCGTCTCGCGATCGCGGACTCGCGGTGTAGGTCGCGGTCTCTGCTCGCGTGGGAAAAGAAACGAGCTCGGGACTCGATCAGGAATTCAGGAGTCGGAGTCCGACGTTTGGCCTTCTTGGGCCGGCCGGCCAGTTTTCTTCTTCTTTGGTTCTCATTATTTTGCTAATGGACTATAGGGCCTGGGGTTTGTATACATGAGTTTGGGCCCTTCCCTCGCCTGGGCCCTAGGCGGTCGCACCCGGTGCACCTCCCTAGGGCCGGCACTGACATGCCTGCTCGCTCCAGGAGTTCCTCGGCGTATTGAGCTTGGGAGAGGAAGAACCCTACACGGTTCCGGCGAACGCCAATGCCGAGGAAGTGGTGGACCGGACCCATGTCCTTCACGGCGAATTCGTCGTGGAGCCGTGCGATGACGTGCTGTAGCAGGCGAGTCGACGAGGCGGACAGGATCATGTCATCGACGTAGAGGAGTAGATACGCCGTCTCGCCGTTGCGGTGGTACATGAAGAGCGACGAATCGGCCTTCGACTGTACGAAGCCCAGTGATGTCACATGGCCGACGAAACGCTCAAACCACGCCCGTGGTGCTTGCCGGAGGCCGTAGAGCGATCTGGAGAGGAGGCAGACGTCGTCGGGGTGGCGTGGGTCGACAAACCCGGTGGGCTGCTGGCTGTACACCTGTTCTTGTAGATTGCCGTGAAGAAAAGCGTTTGAAACATCAAGTTGGCGAGCCGGCCAGTTGTTCGTGGCCACCAGCGTCAGCACGGTACGGATCGTGGCCGGCTTGACCACCGGCGAGAACGTCTCCCCAAAGTCGACGCCGGGTCGCTGATTGAACCCACGGATGACCCATCGAGCCTTGTAGCGCTCGAGGGTACCGTCGGGATTCATCTTGTGCTTAAAAACCCATTTTCCGGTGATGATCCGAGCGCCTGGAGGACGCGGCACGAGGGTCCATGTCCGGTTGGCCTGCAACGCATCAAACTCCTGTTGCATTGCAGCATACCAGTGTGGATCCTTCACGGCGGTGCGGACACTTCGAGGGATCGGAGATATGGTGTCCGATGCTGCCAATGCGTACTTCGGATTTGGCTTGTGGATCCCGGCGCGCGCCCGAGTCACCATCGGGTGGCCAGGGTGCCCAGCGGTAGGCGATTGCACACCAGACGAAGGCGCAGAGCTGGAGGTGGACGACGCGGTGGAGGGTTGCTCGACGCCGTGTGCAGCAGACGTTGGGGAGGAGTCAACGTCGGTAGGAGCCGGAGGCGTACGATCTAGGCGCGCGGTGGGTACGCGCGTGGGATGAGGCGTGAACTCGGCGACGAGGCGTGGCGGGGACTGCGCAGGTGTGACCTGGCGCGGCGCGACGTGTACGACGGGACGAGTTGTCGAGGGAGACGGCGGTTCACACGACTCGAACCGCGGTCTGTCAGTGGTGTTCGCGCCGACGGTGGTCGCGCCGGTGTCACGGAAGGGGAACACTGCTTCGTCGAAGGTGACGTGCCGCGACGTGATGACACGGCCCGTGGCGAGGTTGTAGCAGCGGTAGCCACGGTGATCCGCCGGGTACCCAATGAAGACGCACGGCGTGGAGCGCTCGGCGAGCTTGTGGCTGGAGGTGGCGATCAAGTTGGGGAAGCACCGGCACCCAAAGACACGAAGCTCACCATAGGAGGGCTCCACACCGAACAGCAGGGTGTATGGCGTCGTAGAGCCAGTAGCACAGCACGGACGGCGGTTGAGCAGGTACGTTGCCGTAGCAAGCGCTTCAGCCCAGAACACCAGTGGAGCTACACTATGAATTAGCATTGTGCGCAAACAATCGTTAATAGTGCGGAGGGTTCGTTCAGCTTTCCCGTTTTGCTGCGATGTATAGGGACATGAGAGTCGCAGCTGGGTGCCAAGAGATGAGAGCAGAAGACGCATGGCAGTGGAGTCATACTCCCTGCCATTGTCAGTCTGGAAGGCTAAGATGGGGAGGCGAGATTGAGTATGAACATAGGAAATAAACGCTCGAATGGTAGGGAAGACATCAGATTTATTTCGAAGTGGTATTGTCCATAGGTAATGTGTGTAATCATCTAGAAAAACAATGTAATATTTATAACCAGAGTGACTAAGGACTGGTGAAGTCCAAACATCTGAATGAACAAGCTGAAAGGGGAAAAATGTTTGTGAAGTAGATTCATTAAATGGTAAACGAACATGTTTGCCCATACGGCAAGAGGAGCATGAGTGAGCATCAGTTTTATTACACTGAAAAGGAAAAGTTTGTAAAACTTGAGAGGTGACTGGATCTCCAGGATGCCCCAATCGCTGATGCCACAAGGAAGCCGAGGCCGTGAGGGCTTGATGATGAGGAAGACGGAGAGGGTAGAGATCGCCGCTGCTTTCACATCGGAGCATCTCCGCCCTGGTAAGAAGATCCTTGATAGAGAAACCAGACGGGTCAAATTCAATGGAAACATTATTATTGCGAGTAAGACGGCGAACTGAAATCAAATTCTTGACAAGGGAGGGTGAAAGAAGAACATCACTAAGATGAAGAGGGGAAGTGGCAGTAGGAATGAGTGTCTGTGCTTGGTGGGTGACAGCCATCCGAGCACCATTACCTACTGTGATGATGGAGTTGGAGGGCCGAAGGCTGGAGGGTGGAAATGTACCAGGGGAGGACGGCATGTGCGACGTCGCGCCGATGTCAAGGTACCAGTCCGAGGCACTCGCTGGATGGACGCCGGCGGATTGGAGCGCTGCGTAGAGGGCACCGGTGTCGAAGGTGTTGGACGAGCCGCCCGGTGGAGGAGCAGGAAGATGGGTGGCCGCCATCGCCTGGTGTGGCTGGAACGGAGGTCGCGGACCCAGCACGCCGGCACCAGGGGCGCGGAACGGCATGGTCCAGGCCTGCACCATGCCTTGCCATGGGTTGTAGCCCGCGGCCCACGGCGCAGACTGGGTGGGCTGGGACTGGTTCTTAGAGGTGCGCGATGGCCCGCCGCCGTTGCCGCGTCCGCGGCGCCGATCGGAGCGGTTGTTGGATCGGTTGCCGCCGCCGTTGTTGGAACGGTTGTTGGCGCCAGCGGAGGCAGAGTTGGAGGAGCCGTTGGAGCGCTCGCTATGGGTTGCGGCGAGCGCTTGTCCAGCCTCAGCGTTGGTGTCGTGCTTGATGCTGAGTTCTTCGAGGAGGAGGAAGGAGCGGGCGCTCATGAAGGTGTGCGGCGGGTACTTGGAGGTGATCACCGGCTTGACGTAGCGGTACCGGGGGTTGAGGCCGCGGAGAAGGTTGAGTACCTGACTGGGCTCGGAGATGGGGTGGCCGATGTCGCGGAGCTGATCGGCGAGCCGCTTGAGTTTGGTGCAGTAGTCGTCGATCGACATGTCCCCCTGCTGCAGAGTGCGCAGCTCGGCCTCCAGGTACACCGCGCGCTGAAGCTCGTTGTCCTGGAACAGCCCCTCGACGGCGTGCCAGAGGGAGAAGGCGGTGTTCCGTTCGCGACGGACGATGTCGAAGACGTCCTTGGAGACGGTGGCGAGGATCCAGTTGACAACGAATGAATCAACCATGCGCCATTCACCGTCTTGTTCCGCGGACGGGGTGGGCGAGCGAACGTGGCCACTGAGGCCAAATTTGCCAAGAGTGGAGTCGAAGAAGAGACGCCACTGGCCGTAGTTGTCCTCGTTCATGTCGAGGGTGACGGGAACGTGGTGACGAATGGAGATCGTCTGGATGACAGGGGCGGGGGCGGGGGCGGCGAAAGAGCCATCGTCGGAGGAGGAATCAGAGTGAATGGAAGAGGGCGCCATTGGTGCGGAAGGATGGGCAAATGATTTCTGGAGGATCGAAGAAGAGTCTGATACCATGTAGAGTGGAATAGATCAACTGGACAACTTCTATTGATCGTATACAGTGTACATTTATAGATTACAATGGCCTTTGGCCATGACCACACACGCGAGAGTGGGCAAGCGCACAGAGCGGAAGCGTGGGCGCCGTGAAGACCGAGCGCGCGTGGGAGCACGGCAGAGCGCGCTCTCCGGAGGCCGTTGGCGCGGTGAGTGCGCGAGGAACGCTCGGGAGCGCTGGACGTGGGCAACGCAGGAGACCCGGACGAGCTTAGCCGTTGGAGACGTTGTTCCGCTGACACCTATATCTTCTCCCTCTAGTCGCATTCTCCTTTCTCCTAGGATCCAGCGACACGCCCAATTAGCACAAAAGCAACCAAATCATGAGGCCTCAAAACCAAAGGGGGAAGAAACTAGAGCACTCGAAAGATCTACAGCCATGTCAGCCTAGGCGATGGATGTGGCAGCGGTGGAGGAGTGCCTGCAGGTGCTACGATAGAAGTTGGGGGAGGAAGCATCACATTGAGGATGTCATCGTCGACCTTGCCGCCACACTCCAAAACCGATACGCGGATGCCTCCCCCGCCCTCAGCAAATTGATATGGGCAACCTCACCCGACCTACCTCTAGGAGCAGTGTTCTTTTCATGTGTCTAGCCTGCCGTAAAGCAAGGAAATATACATGATGACTAAGATTTGGTTATAGAAGGGAAGGGTTGTTGCTTGTGTTAGAAATTAGCCCATTTCTCTAATTCCAAAGCATGCATAGTTTAGTACCATATTGCTAAGGTAAGGTGAGGAAAACCGATTTATAAGGTGGAGTCATCACCACTCCTTGAATATGGATAGAGATGGCATGAGGAGGGTTCTGTCTAGTCACACATGCGCGCACGCACGAGCGCGCGTATTCACGTACTTTCACGTGAAAATCGCGTGACTTGTGACGCGCGACCGTGCCGTGACATGGCGCGCCACTTCGCAGTCTATCTTTATTTTGCTAAACTCTGCACCACTCTCTCTCTCTCTCTCTCTATGTTTGAATGAGATTCAAACATTTGAACGTGGCAGTTACAAATGAATTTACACTGCTTAATGTGTGATTTGATGAGGTAGTTACCAGTGCATAATTCTGTTTAAAATGCAGCAGTTACTAGTGAATAACTGCAGCGCCCTTAAAAGGGCCTGGAGACGTCCAGGAAAAAGTGAGAGAATTTTGCACCTCCATTCTTCCTCTACTTTCTGCTCTGCTGTTGTGCTGTGCTGTCTAAACCTCGTCGACCTTTTTTCCCGGCATGCACCTGGAAGGAGGGAGAGTGGCTATCTCCGAACCGTTGCTGCAGAGAGTACCTGCACGGGCGGCAATAAGGTTTCTGGGCAGCGCATCTGCGTGATCGCTCACTGCACTACGTCATCTACGTTCTGCACTGCGTCAAGCCTGCGCGGCTTCCTGTTCTTCATCAGGCGAAATAGTAAGTCGTTCGAGCGCACGTTCGACTTTGTTACTATATTTTTCTTGAGTATGTTCTGAAGTATGATGAGTAGCCTGCTGTTAGTAGTAAGTTTTGCATCACTAGTTTATTGTATTTGTCTCCTAGTAAAATTTGGAATTAAAATATTGCCCACATTTTCAACAATCTAGAAACCTTATTGTGAAACATTTGGCGAGAACATCGCCATCTCCCATCGAAAAACATTTGGTGCCTGGGATGGGCCCCGAGCAGTACTTCGGTTGGGGAGGAGGTGAGAACGTTGCCATTTCCCATCGAAAAAGACTTGGCACCCGAGACGGGGCTCCCGAGCGGCACTTCGGTTGGGGAGGAGGCGAGAACAGCGCCGTCTCCCATCGAAAAAGACTTGGCACTCAAGATGGGGTTCCCAAGCAGCACTTTGGTTGGAGAGGAGGTGAGAATATCGCTGTCTCCCATTGAAAAATATTTGGCACCTGGGATGAGGCCCCGAGCAGTACTTCGGTTGGAGAGGAGGCGAGAACGTTGCCGTCTCTCATCGAAAAAGACTTAGCACCTGGGACGGGGCTCCTGAGTGGCACTTCGGTTGGGGAGGAGCGAGGATGTTGTCGTCTCCCATTGAAAAAGACTTGGCGGCGAGATTTAGCTCGACCATAGAGAGGACAATCAACTTGACCCAAAGGGGAGGTTCAGCTCGACCCCGGAGGGGAGACTCAACTCGACCCCAGAGGGGGGACTAGCTCGACCCCGGAGAGGAGAATTAACTCAACCCCAGAGAGGAGACTCAACTCAACCCCTGAGGGGAGGACTAGCTCAACCCCAGAGGGGCGAATTAGCTCAACCCCAGAGGGCAGACTCAACTCGACCCTGGAAGGGAGGACTAGCTCGACTCCAGCTGGGAGAATTAGCTCAACCCCGGAGGGGAAGGTGATCACCAACTTTGCCCCAGAGGGAAATTTCCAACTTGACCTTAGGGGGAATCGCCAACTCAACCTGGGCTGCAACCTAAGAGCACAAAATATTTCACAAGATCATGGCAAGGGCATATGTATTTTAGGGCGAGGGGTGTCATACTAGGCCCGATGCAAAAAGTGGCAATGAAGGTGACATGACAAGCTTAGTAACTATATGTAATACTTACAAAGGTTGTCCACATTCCAGCTATGCTTGAGCTTAATTCCTTCGAGTGATGACAGTCGAAATGATCTAGGGTCCCTCCCACTTGGAGCTCAACTTCTTGTCAAGCTCCGGGTTGGCCTTCTTCTTGAGGACAAGGTCTCCAACCTTGGTGCGGGAGCGGACTTGGAGAGGTAATCGATGTGAAGTCTGTCCTAGGGGGTAGCACGTAGTACGAGGCACCCCGCATCATTGGAGATCCCCTGAGGAGGAGCGTTGGATGGCCCCGGTCCATAGCAAACCAAACCCTACCACCTTCCCCTTATTCCTCTTCCCTACTCGCTCCCTTACTTCCTCACTTCCCAAATCTCGTGTCTTCTTCAGCTTCCCATGCTGCTCTTGAGTTAGGGGAGCCCCCAGTCGAGAAGACGTTGTCAAGATAAGGTAAAGTTCAACCAAAGCAAAAGCTGTCAAGGCTAAAATGAACCACACCGAAGCTAGGCCATCGAGGCATGTTAGAGCTCACCGAGGTAAGTGCGCCGAAACTAGGGGCCTTAGATGCCATTGAGGCAAAGCGAAGTCTATCAGAGGCAAAAGCCATCGAAACAAAAGTGAACCACGCCGAGGCCAGACCATCAAAGTCTGTTAGAGCCCACCAAGGTAAGTCTATCGAACTAGGGGGAGCCCTTAGTCAAAGAGATGTCATCGAGGTGGAGCGAAGTTCGACCGAGGCAAAAACAATTAAAACCGAAGTGAACCACGCCGATGCCAGGCCATTGTGTTGGAAATGCGGGCAATATTTTAATTCCAAGTTTTGTTAGGAGACAAAAATAATAAACTAATGATGCAAAACTCACAACTAACAGCAAGCTCCTCATCATACTTCAGAATATACACAAGAAAGCAATATAATAACAAAGTCGAACATGTGCATGAACGACTTACATGTTAGCCTGATGAAGAACAGGAAGCCGTGTAGGCTTGACGTAGTGCAGAACGCAGATGACGCAGAGCAGTGAGCGGTCGCGCAGATGCGCTGCCCAGAAACCTTATTGCCGCCCCGTGCAGGTACTCTCTGCGGCAACGGTATGGAGATAGCCGCTCTCCCTCCTTCCAGGTGCACGCTGAGAAGAAAGGTCGACGAGATTTAGACGGCGCAGCACAACAGCACAAGAGCAGAAAGTAGAGGAAGAATGGAGGTGCAAAAATTCTCTCTATTTTCCTGGACGTCTCCAGGCCCCTTTTAAGGGCGCTGTAGTTACTACTCACTAGTAACTGTTGCGTTTTAAACAGAATTATGCACTGGTAATTGCCTCATCAAATCACAAATTAAGCAGTGTAAATTCACTTGTAACTGCATCATTCAAATGTTTGAATCTCATTCAAACACAGAGAGAGAGGTGCAGAGTTTAGCAAAATAAAGATAGACTTGGTCTGCCAAGTGGCGCGCCACGTCACCACACGGTCGCACGTCGCAAGTCACAAGTCATGCGATTTTCACGCAAAAATACGCGAATACGCGCGCGTGTGCATGCGCGCATGTGTGACTAGACAGAACCATCCTCATACCATCTCTTTCCATATTCAAGGAGTGGGGAGGACTCCACCTTATAAATCGGTCTTCCTCACCCTGCCTTAGCAATATAGTACTAAACCATGCATGCTTTGGAATTAAGGAAATAGGCCATAATTAAATGGGCCAATTTCTAACAATCCCCCACCAATTCCAAAGCAACAAGTAAACATATGACAAAGATATTGTGCTGAAGTACTGTTAATATACTAGTCTTTTAGTGTAAGTCTCGTACGGGTTGAACTTGCACCTAGAATAACAAGATTCATCTTCTCACAGCTGATGAATGGACTATGCCTTGAATTCACAGTTTTTCATGATCAAATTTCACTTGAAATCTCAACTAGTACTAGGCTGCCAATGAATCACACCTAAACAGAGCGTTGTATGGTCATGCTCCCTTATCTGCTCTTGAGCTTTCTAGAGAATGCCCTGTTCTCGTGAACTGCGACCACACAGTTAAGCTCAAGTAGGTGTATTCTTTCTAGGTATCCTACAGGCTAATACCTTTTCCTTATTTGGACAACAGAATACATTAAGGCTTTGTGCCAACCTTCCATACAGTCGAAAGTACATTGTTTATTAGGACATGGGTACAATAAATATGTACTCTCTTGTTATAACATCAATTTGTTTTTCCTATTGCCTAAGTCATGGAATCTCCGATCAAGAAGGTATGGGTTACCATTGTGATGTAACTTAAATGGGCCTCATTTCCATGTCCATAGATGCAACGGAAATCGCTTTCCGTGCCAACCCCTTTATAAAAGGGTCTGCCAGATTTTTCTCAGTGTGAATATAGTTCACAACAATCACTCTGGAGTTTCTCAGTTTTCTGATAGATTTAAGCCTACGCTTCACATGTCTAGAGGACTTCATATTATCCTTTGTACTTATGACTTTGGCCAACACTATTTGATTATCACAGTACATTAGGATTGCAGGTTTTGGTTTCTCAACCAATGGCAAGTCCAATAGAAGCTCTCTCAGCCATTCAGCCTCAACTGTGGCTGTGTCAAGTGCTACAAGTTCTACTTCCATGGTTGACCTTGTCAATATGGTTTATTTGTAAGACCTCCATGAAACTGCAGCACCAACTAAAGTGAATACATAATCACTTGTAGCTTTAATCTCATCCGCATCAGAGATCCAATTAGAGTCACTATATCCTTCTAAAACAGAAGGGTGTCCAATATAATGTATTCCAAACGATGTTGTGCCTCTCAAGTAGCGCAACACTCTTTCAAGTGCCTCCCAGTGATCATCTCCTGGGTTAGACGTAAACCGACTTAATTTGCTCACAGCAAATAAAATGTCAGGTCTTGTGGCACTAGCTAAATACATAAGTGACCCAATAATTTGTGAATATCTTAATTGATCTTTTCCTAACCCCTAGTTCTTTCGAAGCTTAATGCTCACTACAACACAACAGGCCTTCTATGACAATTAAATATTGTCACAAACAGTGGTTTTTTTGTCACTGTACCCAATTTGTGACGACTCAGTGACGAAAAGGCTACTGTCACAGAAGGTGCGTCTCTAAACACCTTCCATGACGAAACAACAAAAAACGTCATAGTTTTAGTGACGGTACATTTTCGTCACAATCAACTATGACGCTCCAGATTGTCATGAAAAACGTCACGGATCGTTGCCTAGGGAGCTGCCACATGGACGCTAACGTGGCGAAGTTGACATGGCAGATGATGTGGCAAGTGACGTGTAAAGAATATCGTGACAAATTGCTGCAATAAACAACAATACATTTTATCAATTCATTGCATACATACAAAGATGAGAGTTCATACATCAACCATAAATTTGGAAACAATAACATAGTTTTGACCAAACTAGACCTATCAGACCATAGTATAAGTTCACCAAATAGCACAAGTAAGAAACAGTACAAGTCCTTCTTCATCTGGTTCAGCCACAATAGCTTCCATAGCAGCCTAGCATCATATACAATTAAATTAGTCTTTCATATTGTACTATGGGGGCAGTTTCCAACATATTCATGTCAAAGAGGCAAAAAAAGAGAAATCAAATACTTACGATAGCATTCTTCACAGGTTCACTAAAACCAATTTTCTTGCTGCAATGTGTGTCCTTGAAGAGATCAATTGCAGTGGGTTCTGTATCCTTATATTTTTCTTTCTTCTGAAACATGTGAAATCAGTTTTAAAGTGTTAGCTTGAAACATATATGATGAGTAATCATGTTAGATGTCAGTTACTGTGCATATAGACTCAAATGATTAAAATAAGATCATGGAGCTACCAGTAATGCAATGTAGTCTGTAATGGAAAACATAAGCATGGGAAATGAAGTAGTATCAAATAACAGAACAACCTCGACATATATATGCAAGCACATTTAATAGTTTTAAACATGTATTGTTAATTATTGTGATTCGGAGGAGACAACAACAAACATTATATGTAATTTATGATAGATCAGTGTAGCACTACTGGACAAAAATTATTAGGTTGCTACAAGGCTGAGTAGAAACCAATATGCATACGTCAAGACTAAGCAATTTTGTTGCATTGCTGGTGTTCTTACCGCGACATAAGCATGTGCAAGGTAATAACGAGAACCCATCCGCTGCTGGAACTGGACTTTCTCACGGTTTAGTTGGTTTTTGATGCATTTGTCCTGAAGATCGCATAATTGTATAAGAGAAGAGTAATACAAACAGTATACTAAAAAAAGAATACAAAATGATGAGATTGATTTTTGACAGGTGCTTCCAAAGAAATCTGGAACAATTAATGAGAGACATAAAAGACAGACTATGCTATACCACACAAACAATGACATTTAACAAACAATGAGAATAACAGATAACCACACAAACTAAGAACATAACACAAGAACTATTAAATTTGAACGACACAAACTAACATATTAAAAGATAACAAATTCTCATCCACTATTTCACATCCACATATATCATAATGACAGAACAAGGCATCTCCACTGATCAGATTCACATAAATCACAATGACACACAAATTCTAGAATTAATCTACCGGCAACATTAACATAAAGTAATTCTGGAACACATATTAAAAGATAACAAATTCTCATCCACTATTCCACATCCGACGACGGGACGAACGACCGCACGAATGAACGTCGTACGACCGAACGAACTACACGACGAGAGACTAAAAGAACAACACTAACGACTACACGAACGAACGACACGACTACCGACCGACGACCTAACTAGCTACCGACCGTGAGATAGAAAGAGGGAGTCGAGAAGCACTGAGGAAGACTAGAAGCAAGGAGGGAGTCGAGAGAGAAAGAGGGGGAAGATGGTCGACGGCTAACTAGACAACGATGGCGGGAACGACAACACAACAAACTACGACAGCACAAGGGAGAGTCGAGACAGCACAAGGAGAAGGGACGGTTACCGACTAGCTAGACTGCGCAACACAAACACACACAGACAACTACTACTGACAATGGAAACTCGCACTACTAACCTAATGCCAACAAAGACAAATTAACACAGAGCATAACTCACATGAACAGAACCTATATCCATATCCAACAGAATCACAATGATCAATACTAAATTTGCTAAACAACTTCCAACAGCAATAACAGAATATATAAACAACTCAAAACATTGCACTGCTCACATTTCACAATCACAGATCAGAAGTTGACATTCACAGTGCATTCCAGATCAAACATCTCAAATTCAAAGTGCACAATTAACAATTAATTGATAACAGTAATAATGAGCAGCAAAAAGATAAAGGGAGAAGAATTTGAGATGAACCGAAGAGTAGAGCAGAGAGGAAGCAGAGCAGATGAGGGTGTCGGTGGCGGAGTTGTTTCGGGGGTTGATGCCGTCGGTTGCGGTGGAGATGCCGGCGGTGAGGAGGTGAAGGAGGCCTGATGCAGGGCGGCCGTGAAGAGCTGCGACCCGGCGCAATGGTGGATGACGGCTGCTCGGTCTCGGTGCTGGTGGGCATCGTCGGCGGTCGGCGGTGGATGACGGAGCACTGGAAGTGAAGGTGCGGGGGAGGAGTGGGTGTCGGCGCCGATCTGGACCAGGAAGCAAGAGGCGGCGGTGGAACGATTTGAGGAGGAGCGGTTGAGGACGGCGACGCTCGGTGGGAAAGGAGGAGAGGACGGACGGCCGGAGAGAAGCAGCGGCGGAACTGGTGGAGAAGGGGAGCGGCGGCGGAGGGAGATGGCCGGATGTGGGGTAGATGCAAGGCGGTGGCGTTGGTGGCGCGCCGGGTGGAGAAGAGAAGCTGGGCACACGGGAGAGCAGCAGAGGGGACCAGGGAAGAGAAGCAAAAGGAGGTTAGGGGAGAGAGCCTGCGGCGGCCGGCGGTTTGATGTGGAGATGGCGGCGCTCGGTGGTGATGGGAGCTGTAGAGGGAGACGGGTGGTGCGGCGGCACTGGGTAGTTGGGGGAAGCGAAGTAGCAAGGCGGCCGGTGGCGAAGGGAGGCGTTGGTGGCCGGTGAAGGGGGCGCGATAGAGGGGGCGGCCGTCGGCGAGATGGCCCGGCCTCGCCGGCGCCGGAGCAGAAGGAAGGGGAGGAGAAGCAAACGGGGGGCTAGGGCAGAGAAGCAAAATGCCGGGCTCAATCCCTCCACAGGCGGCGGCCGAACGTTGAATTGGGGAATTTGGCATTTTGCAGTTTGGTCCTCATAGTATCTAGGGTTTACACATAGGTCCTTCTTCCCTTTCATTTCTTCTGTTCTGGCCCTCCGAAACTCCGATTTCATCGCGAAAAGATCCTACGCGTCCGCGACGACGCGCACAACTGTACGGAGCAGTACCAAAATGCCAAATTTGTCGTTTATGCGCCTCGATCGCGCCGGCCTGCAGAAAAATATATAAAAATGTAAAATGGTCCATTTCGAGCAATTAAATATACGAAAACTATGTAAATGATAATAAATGGTCTTGAAATGCTAAAAATAATGGGGTAAAATGACGGATAAATATGTGTAAATATGACGCATGTCAATGCGCCTCGATCGCGCCAGCCTGCTGAAAAATACAGAAAAATGTAAAATAGTCCATTTCGAGCAATTAAATTTGGAAAAGCGTATAATTGATGATAAATGATCTCGAAATGCGAAATATATGAGGTTAAAATGACAGATAATTATATATATAAATGACACATGTCAAGCCGGTACGGTTTACTGGGCAAGTGGGCCCGTGGATGCTATCGTGGAATATATAAGATTTGTTTTTTATGCACTAAATAACTATGACAATGCAATATATTGTCATATAAATTTGTCACAAACATTATGCTTAACTAGTTAATGACGATTTTGGATTGGACTTTATGACGAATAATATATTTCTGTCATTAAGTAGGACCGGCTAATGAAAAACGTCATAAACGGAAGCATTTAATGACGGATTGTTCCATTGTCATCACATATTCGTCATAGAAGGCCATGTTTCTTGTAGTGGCTCGCATCATAGGGTGTTGGTGAAACTTTACAGTTTTCAAAACCAAACTGGCTTAATATTTTCTCAGCATAATGGGATTGATTCAAAGTAATCCCATCCTTACTTTTGATCAATTTAATATTCAGAATGACATCTGCCTCTCCCAGGTCTTTCATATCAAAACACCGAGATAAGAAAGATTTGACCTCGTCAATTATGGCAGTGTTTGTTTCAAATATAAGTATGTCATCTACATACAGACATAAGATAACTCCTTGACCCCCACCATAATGATAATACACACATTTATCAGCTTCATTCACAACAAAGCCAGCGGATGTCAAAGTTTTGTCAAACTTTTTGTGCCATTGTTTTGGTGCTTGTTTTAGGCCATACAAAGATTTCAATAATCTGAATACTTTATTTTCCTATCCACAAATCACAAAACCATCCGGTTGATCCATATAGATTTCTTCCTCCTACTCTCCATTAAGAAAAGCTATCTTCACGTCCATTTGATGAACATGTAGACCATAGGAAGATGCTAACGCAAGGAGCACTCTGATGGTAGTTAGTTTGACGACAGGAGAATAGGTATCAAAGAAATCTTTTCCCTCTCTCTAGCTGTAACCCTTGGCCACAAGCCTTGCCTTGTACTTCTCAATTGTTCCATCAGGCCTTAGTTTCTTTTTAAAGATCTACTTACATCCTACAGGTTTACACCCGATAGGACGATCCGTGATCTCTCAAGTCCCATTAGCCATGATAGAGTCCATCTCGCTATGGACTGCCTCTTTCCAATACTCAACATCAGGAGATGCATAAGCCTCCGAAAGAGTCTTTGGCACATCATCCACGAGGTATACAATAAAGTCGTCACCAAAGGTTTTCTCAACTCTTTGTCTCTTGCTCCTGCGAGGAGCTTCTGCGACTAGATTGTTATCCTCCTCAGGGATATCACAAATTGGTTCAGAAATGGTGGAAAGTTCAGAAGTTTGATTATTCTCACTTTCAATATTATCAGTTTGAACATTCTCTGTTCGTGAAGCACTGCCTACTGTTCTCATAGGAAAGATATTCTCAAAGAATGAAGCATCTCTAGACTCCATTATTGTATTAGAAATAATCTCAGGAGATTCTGATTTAACTACTAAAAATCTATAGGCCGTGCTATTTTGAGCATATCCTAGAAAAATACAATCGACTATTTTTGGTCCAAGTTTTCTCTTTTTCTGCAATGGTATATTGACTTTTGCCAAACACCCCTAAGTTTGCAGAAAATTAACATTAGGTTTCCTCCCCTTCCATCCCTCATACGGAGTAATCTCACTCTTTTTAGTGATTACTCTGTTTAGGACGAAAGTTGCTGTTATAATAGCTTCCCCACACCATGCCTTAGGCATATCAGCACTCTTTAACATGGTATTAACCAAATCTGTTAGTGTCCGGTTTTTCCTCTCAACTACCCCATTTGATTGGGGTGAATATGGTGGTGTAAATTCATGGACTATTCCATGCTCAGAACAGAATTGGGAGAATTCATGAGAGACATACTCTCCTCCATGATCAGACCTTAATGTTTTTATTTTCTTCTCTAGTTGGTTCTCAACCTCGGCCTTATAAGTTTTAAAGTAGTTTAAAGCTTCATCCTTAGTTTTCAGCAAATACACATAGCAGTAGCGTGTTGCATCATCAATAAAAATTAGAAAATATCTTTTGCCTCCTTTTGTCAATAATCTATTCATTTCACACAAATCTGAATGAATAAGATCTAAAGGTGTCAAGTTCTTTTCATCCTCTTATCCCTTAAAGGGTTTTCGAGGTTGCTTTGCTTGCATACATGACTGGCACTTTGATCCTTTGACAATTTCACATTTTGGAATTAAATCTAATCTGGACATTCTAGCAATACTATCAAAACCAATATGACAGAAACCAGAATGCCAAATATTTGCCTCACATTTATTTAAACCAGTTACAACATTCAAATTATAACAAGACTAAAACAATACTTAGGCGGAACAAGCCTCCGCTCTCATAGCCATTACCAACAAATTTCCCGAACTTAGACATTACAATTTTATTTGACTAAAAAACTAGCTTATAACCATCCCTGCATAGGAGAGAACCACTAGCGAGGTTCTTCTTTATTATAGGAGCATGCTGCACGTTCTTCAAGCGGACAATCTTCCCTGAAATAAGCTTCAGATCCACCGTGCCAACACCAAGAACAGAAGCATGCGACCTGTTTCCCATTAGGACGAAGGAAGCCCCTGCTGCCTGATCAGAACATACGTGAACATTAGCTCCAGTATCAACCCACCAATCAGTGGATTGACAAGCTGAAAAGACAACAGGTGAATTACCATACCCTCCTGAAGTCGAGGCCTCGCCTATGGTCACGTTAACAACCTTCTTCTTAGGCTGTTCACCATCTCTGATTTTGCGAAAATGACAGTCCTTCGCCATATGACCGTCTTTTCCGCACACAAAGCAGGTGATGTCCTTCAAATCCTTTTTCTCAGTTTTCTTCTTAAAGCTAGTTGTCTTGTTCGGTTTGTTGGTTTTGTACTTCTTAACAACAGTCTTTTTCTGTATGACATTTGCATTGTTCCGGCCAGATGTGCTAGGTGTATCTTTTGCTCTTGCTTTTTCTTCCACATTGAGGGCTGCAATGAGATTCTCAACAGAAATATCTTTCCTTTTATGTTTCAAGCTAGTAGCAACATCCCGCCAAGAGGCAGGAAGTTTAGCAACAATACCCGCAGCCACAAACTTCGGAGGCAACACACAGCCCAGGTGCGCAATCTCACCGACTAGTAGCTGGAGATCACGAGCTTGTCTCACTATGGACTTAGCCTCATCCATGCTGAAGTCGAAAAATTGCTCACATATGTAGAGCCAGTGACTTGCCTTTGCCTCTGCATATTTGTGCTCTAGTGCATCCCACAACTCTGTGGCGGACTTGTAGTCCATGTACACATCATAGAGCTGATCTACCAGAACAGTCAGAATGCAGCTAAGTGCAGTATTGTTCGTATTTTCAAACTGCATGTACTGCTCAATCATAAATGGATATTGCGGGTGGATAACCCACCATAGCCCCAAAGACATGAGCCAAAACTTGGCTCTAGTCTGCCATCTACGAAAGTTCTGATCAGAAAATCTCTCAGGTTTCATCGCATCAGAAGCACTAGCCATTGATGTATGGCAACAAAATTCGCAATAAGGTTTCTGGAATGTTGGAAATGTGGGCAATATTTTAATTCCAAGTTTTATTAGAAGACAAAAATAATAAACTAATGATGCAAAACTCACGACTAACAGCAAGCTACTCATCATACTTCAGAATATACACAAGAAAGTAATATAATAACAAAGTTGAACGTGTGCACGAATGACTTACTTGTTAGCCTGATGAAGAACAGAAAGCCGCGCAGGCTTGACGTAGTGCAGAACGCAGATGACGCAGAGCAGTGAGCGGTCGCGCAGATGCGCTGCCCAGAAACCTTATTGCCGCCCCATGTAGGTACTCTCTGCGGCAACAGTTCAGAGATAGCCGCTCTCCCTCCTTCCAGGTGCACGCTGGGAAGAAAGGTCAATGAGATTCAGACGGCGCAGCACAACAACACAAGAGCAGAAGGTAGAGGAAGAATGGAGGTGCAAAAATTCTCTCTATTTTCCTGGACGTCTCCAGGCCCCTTTTAAGGGCGCTGTAGTTACTACTCACTTGTAACTGTTGCGTTTTAAACAGAATTATACATTGGTAACTGCCTCATCAAATCATAAATTAAGCAGTGTAAATTCACTTGTAACTGACTCATTCAAATGTTTGAATCTCATTCAAACAGAGAGAGAGGTGCAGAGTTTAGCAAAATAAAGATAGACTTGATCTGCCAAGTGGCGCGCCACATCAAGGCACGGTCGCGCGTTGCAAGTCACAAGTCACGCGATTTTCACGCGAAAATACACGAATACGCGCGCGCGCGTGCGCGCACGCATTTGTGACTAGACAGAACCATCCTCATACTATTTCTTTCTATATTCAATGAGTGGGGAGGACTCCACCTTATAAATCGGTCTTTCTTACCCTGCCTTAGTAATATAATACTTAACCATGCATGTTTTGAAATTAAGGAAATAGACCGTAATTAAATGGGCCAATTTCTAACCGTTGAAGTGTGTTAGAGACTACCGAGGTGGTGAGGAGTTCTGCAGATGGTCCACGCAGGGCACCGGTGTGGAGCAGCGCAAAGCCAGAGGAGGTATGCGGCGTGCGCGGGGGAGCCTACGGCGCGAGGCCATCTGAGCGATGTCGGGACATGGTTCGAGAATGGCGACGAGCGGCCGAACGGAGAAGCTGATGTGGTGGAGTCGGCCCCGGGCGGAGCAGGGGACTCAGCCCCGGGTGGTGCGAGGGGCGCGGCCCCGGGCCTCCACTGACTCATTGGCACTTGGTTGGTTCAACAGCTCGGGACAGGGTCCGGGACCTCCAGGCCACGCCGTCCGAGAGTCCGGGACTCCATGGCCGAAACTCCCGGGAGGGGTCTGGTATCTCGAGGCCATGCTGTTCGGGAAGAGTCCGAGAGGCTGTGTCCGGGCCAGCGCACGGGCGGTGTCCCGAAGGGCACCCATGGATGGCATGGGGAAAGCCGGGGCCGGACTGGCGCATGCGCAGCGAGGAAACCCCGGAGGCGAGGTGGCGCTGTCAGAGGGGAGCTCGGAGGCGACGAGTCCCCATGGCTACCTAGTCCGGGCGAAGCAGGTGGGCACGGTCAGAATCGAGCAATTGAAACGCGCGTGCAATGATCGATGTGGCCGTCCGGGAAGCTAGAAATGAGCTTGGGAATCGAGGGTCGCTGCCACGGTACAGCCGGTTGCTCGGTGATTTTTCTAGTCACACGGGACCCAGCGCATGTAGCCGATTCTTTTCCGCTGTGCATGCTGAACGATCTCTCGCGCACACGCACAAGCATGCTTCTGGCTTGCTTGCTTACTCTCTGTTTTTTTGGGCGGTTTTGCTGTTACATTCGACTGAAATTGTTTTATCCATCAGTTATCTAAAGTTGCACTCTAACGGCTGGATCGGAGAACTGCGACTTTTCCTTTTTGCCTGGTAGGACGAGCACCGTATCCCCTATGTGCACAGGTCTGCAACACTAGTAGCATATCCTCCTCTTTATTCTTCTCTCCACCGTGCCTTCGCAAGCCAGGTGACAGGGATCCACATCTCGCCCGGTCGGGTTCTACTGCAAGGATACGATGCCGTCGGTGAGGTCCATCCCTGGCTGTGGCTTCCTTCAACCTCCAACACGCAGCGGCCGAGGCGGGGGCCCGGCGCGGCGATCGGAGCAGAGCACACGCGCGGAGCTTAGGCGCGTGGCCCTACGTGGTGTCCTGGGCGGAGCAGACGCAGCAAAGGCGCCGGGCAGGCCCGGGCATGGCGGTACCCCGTGCGGCGCCTTGGACGGGGCAGGCGCGATCGACATCGACCCTACTTGGTAAACCCCCGGAGCTGAGCGATGGCACTGACCCGGTTTGGCAGTCGTCGGACCGTACGGGCCATTCCCTCGAACCAACGGCGGACGGCGTGCGACAAGCTCTGGCCCGCACCGCGCTCCAGTGCCGTTCTTCGCGTGCCCACGCCGGGCGGCTTTGGCCGGAGCGGTAGCAACCACTGCCCCCATCCTGTGCTTGGCCTGTTTGTCCAGACGGATCAAAACGCACACATACTAACACTTTCGAGCAACTCTGACATATAGAGTTCTTATGATCAACTCAGACACATGGAGATTTTTCGTTGCGTAATGCCGTACAACTTTTCGATTTTCTCTTCTTATTATACTATTGATACTACTGAATACAACAAACTAGTTACAAGTCTTTGATGGTGCGTTACCACCAGTAAATACTAACTTTAACATAGAAAAATGCAGCTACTAATACTTCCGTTGCATGCAGCCATTACTCTGCTAACACATTTACTTAGCCGTTACTTGGACCCACAGTGACGACTCATGACCACTGCGCCTCTTCAGCAGCTTTTCGACCACGGTGACTTCGACCACAGCTCTTCAATCATGACTCTTCAACCACAGTGTCTTCAAATACGGCTGTTACTCGACTTACAAGTACTGTGACCATGGTTTCTCGACGGCAACTCCGGCCGAGTACTGTAGCTACGACTGCTGATCTACGGCCACTATAGCTACGACAACTGGAGCTACGACCACTACAGCTACGACCACTACAGCTATGCTCACTGCGCAGATCGACTCACGACTGCGACTACCAAGTACTCGACACACGAGTACTTGACTCCGACTACCTAGTACTCGACACACGAGTACTCGATACATGACTATCTAGTACTCGACACACGAGAACTCGATACTACTTAGTACTCGACACACGAGTACTCTACTCTGGAGTCTCTGACTACTCTCCGACTCTAGGATCTTCAACTTTATAGTACTCGACACACAAGTACTCTGCTCAAGACTACTCAATACTCGAGCACCGACCACATAGTACTCGAACACCGACTACAACATGGTACTCGAGCACCGACTACACAGTACTCGAACACCAACTATACACGACTCAAACACCGATCACTATCAACAAGATTACTTCCAACATGGCCCAGTCCTCGCTGACACGGTGCTGACACCGCACCACCTATGCCAGGCTACTTAGGGCCACGGTACACAAAGGACATCACCGCACATGATGCCATTTGCGATGTGTGCCAAAGAATCAAGTTAGAGCACCAGCGACCAGTGGAATTGCTCCAACCTTCGAAGGTTCTCAAGTGTAAATGAGAAGACATTGGTATGGATTTCATTATCGGCTTACTGAAATCCAAAATGGACATGACACGATATAGGTTATTGTCGACCACTTAACTCGAAATGGGCAATGGATGGCCACGTCAGTTTCTTTCATTGAACCAGCACATGGTGTCATTGTTATTTTTGAAGAAACAGATTTCATTATTCTGAATCGTATATACCTCCTCCATCTGCATGATAGACTGGGATGCACTGGCAGCATCGAGAGGGAGGATATTGAATGGCGTGTAGATGTCTTTCTTCTCTTGCACATCCTCGTGCAGGTGAATAATCTGTGCAGCGGGATTTTAGAGAAATTCGTTCCATTTGAGAGAACCTAAATTTCAATTGAGAAAGGACAACGATAATTAGGTAAAAGTGAGCACGAACCTCTAGGTTAATTTCTTCGACCTTCTCATTCTTGTTGATGGCGCAGAGCGCCTCGAAGAGGACTCTGACCGTCTGGTAGGCCCTTCCCAAGTTGAGCCTTGCAGTCAACATTGTCATGGGACTGGATGTGTGATCGCGAGGGATTAGATTGGAGTATAGTTTAGGAATTGGGAAATTACCTGTCGGCTTGTTCCCCTTTGTTGAGGGCGCAGACGTAGTTCTCATAGACTCATAATACTGCTGGTAGAAGCTCTCAATTTCGTGGGCATCGCTCTTCTTTACATGCTTCATGAGACCCGGGCTATTGTCCTGTTGGGTTGCATAAGAAAGAAAATCAACATTTTTAAAGCAAGATCGTTGGATTCAAGAATAGGCTATGCAAAATCTGATAAAGCTGGCCCCTTATCTCCTTGTTCCTTGTTCATTTCCCTATTTTCATTATATCTTTCTCCCCAAAATTGAACCAAAAAAAAGGGTTAGATTCTCCCCTTCCTTCCAATGACTCAAGTCCATTTCCAGGTGATAACATGGGACCACTCCTATATACATTGAAAACATCGGAGATTCCATCAACAAAACCTAATGTGCGGTCTAAAACACAAGAGTGATCTGCATACAGGAGTGAAACTACTAAAAAATTAACTTCCCGAAAAAGGAAAAAAAGCACCAAATTAGAGAAATTTTAGCACAAACTTTTCAAACTTGTGAGCATAGAACCTCCCAATTACACACTACACAGGCTGTGCGATTTTTATCAAATGCCAAAAAAAACCATTGCGACTTGCTTATTGTCGGACCCCAAGTTTACTAACCTGGAATCCTCTGTGATGACACTGCATTATTCCCTGGATCAGTAGATAATGCTCACAGATACAACGCTGCATCATTTCATACACGATAAATTCATACATTACAATACCAGAGTTCAAATAGACCACGTCGGGCCAGGGTTACAATAGGGCCGTCAGGCCAAATGTCTTACAATGCATAAAGAGCGAAAGCGGAAGCGTACATAGCGTAGGGGCACAATTCACCACAGGCAAGCGACTGGGATAACCTGAGTACCAACGCTATTAACCAGGGACCTGGCTAATAACGAAGGCACCCACCAAAACTAGCCTGGTCAACTGGGCTGAGGCGAGAGGCAATACTACCGATGCCTAATCTAATATCCACCATCTTCACGACCTTCGGCGTCCTGATCCTCATGGTAGGCGTAGTGCTCTTGATTCACATCTTCTGAAAGGGGGGTTAAGAGCGAGATTGAGCACAAACAACCGTGCTCCGCGAGCCAACACACAGAATGCATATAATTATAGATGCAGGGCTATTCAAGGGTGGCTCGGGTTCTTTTATTTGCATAAAGCAACATTTGAAATTACCATAATTTAAAATTTCTATGACCTAGCATTTTTCAAGAACTTATGATTTAAATACTGAAAGTGTGCAATAACTTTATAATAGAGTAGTTTCCAGTTCCGACTTTTATGGTTACATCCACCATATTTTATGGTTACATCCACCATATTTTATGGTTACATCCACCATATTTTATGGTTACATCCACCAATGCCTAACATTTTTGCAAAACAGGTTACTTCCACCTTAATACCAACACTGGAGTACATCCCTCCAGGACAAATTACCAAAGTTTAGGCTACATCCACCTAGCAAATTTTTATACCCAATCTCCAAATATTTTGAAATAGAACTAACTCGAGGAAGATTTCCATGTCTGCCCTTGACCGTGGGCACGGCTATTCGAATAGTTTGTGTATGTACTCTGCAGAGACTGTACATCTTTACCCACAAGAGATAATCGTCCCGATGGTTCTACATGATTCCTTTGACATGCAGATCGAGAAAATATCATGAGGCCTTTACAATACTTCACACTCTAGCATGTCACTCCTATGGGGTTACGTCCATAGGTTGTGCGGGATGTCCACCATAGGTTAGCGCAGTCGGACTCCACTCTCCACATACGCTATCCTAGGCAACGTCACCTACATCCGGTGTCCCATTCCAAGTGGGGCTTTCCTTACCCACCTACACACGTTCTTCGTGAAATGACTAGAGAGTTCAGTAAATTATTTAGCCCAGCCTACAATATGCCAGCTTGTGGTTGTACTGTTATACATGGAGGGTCCATACATGATTAAGTCCTTAGGTCGTCTGGGCGGTTCATTCCACATTCCTTGTGTTACATCCACACCCGCCATTCTTACCATCCGCCCAAATAGGTTCAGCAGATTTTTAGGGTTTTGAGAAGCATAACATAAATCAACATAATTGTTCAGCCATGTACATCCCATGACTATCCCAAATCTGGTGTTCATGATTAAAGAGTGATTATCAAGGTTACTAGAACCCTGGACTTGACAAATTTAGCATAGCAATATTAAGACATATAACTACCATAACTAGCGTTTATATCTAGGGCGACAAATGATCATGGGAGTTCAAATGTTACTGGTGGTGTATTATATTATTAGGTGGACATAAGGTTGTTATCTACCTTAAGACTTGCATATTTTTAACACATAAAATAGCTCATGCAATTTTCATAATTTAAACGAACATAGTTTCACATAAAATGTAGGCGCAAAATGATCAAAGTGTTGACTCGCCTGGATTGAAAGCTTGGGGGGTCTTGTGCTGCTTCAAGCGGGGGCTCGTTCGCATCTTCGAACTCTACTCGGACGGGAGTACCGGAAAAACCACATAAAATGAAGAGCGCCGAGTAAGAACCAAACAAATCAATAAAACAACTCAAATGAACTCAGAATTGAACCAAACCAGAACCATTAGACAGGTCTTGATTTTAGAAAAATTTAGAAGTTGGTTTCGTCGAATTCGGAGTTAGGGTTAGAAAGTTATAGTGTTTTGAAGTTTTAATTACTGGAAAATCCGAAAATAATAAGAGAGAGGGAGAGACCGTGTCGCTGGCAGGTGGGGCCCGAGAGGGATTAAATGAGGGTTCGATTAAGACAACACTTAATTAGCCGGTTAAGACATCAATTAATTAGCCGATTAAGACATGTTTTTAATGAGCTGATGACTACTTTTTAATGAGCTAACGTGCTTAGCTCTCCCCTGCCCTGGTTTGTCCCGGCCGTGGAGGGGGCGGAGCATTGCCGGCGGCGGAGGGGCACGGAGATGCGGCGGCGCCGGTAAAAACGGGTCGCCCAACCCGTCGCGCACCTCGGGGAGGGCGGAATCGACCGGGCCAGCCGGGCGGCGGCCGGGGACGAGCGCGGCGGTGGGTAGGGCGGCAGCCGGAACAGGGGATGTGCGCGCCGGCGACTCGGGCCACTATGGTTGAATTGCTCGCCGTGGGAGCATATATGGGCGTCAATGAGCTCACCTGTGACTTGAGCGGTGGCCGAAGTGAAGCGGTGCGGGCTGGCGGCGGGGATGGGCTCGACGGTGAGGAGGGAGAGGGCGGCGGGGTCCGGCGATGTGGTGAGGGGATTCACAGGGTCCGGGCGGTGCTCCTTGCGCAAGGAATCGGCCCGGGGCTTCACGGTTCACCGGGGAGGTCCGAAGCCGGCGGTGGCGAAGAAACACGTTGCCGGTGGCCTGCGGGGGAAAAGGGAGAGCAATCAGCTCGGGGAGAAGAAAGGTGGGGTAAAGGTGAGCGCGGGGAAGAGGCTCGGGCCCTGGCGGCGACCGGAGTAGCTCGGTGGCGGAATCCGGCCGAAGGCGCACGCACGGCAGAGGAGGCGACCTGGTGTGGCGCTCGGGTGGATTTCGGCGGGCGGCGGTGAGGCAAGCGGCGCCTTATTATAAAGGCCGGGAGTGGTTACGTCGGGGAGCAAGGTGGCGTGGCGCCATGCACACGGTGGCATCCTCGCCGTGCGGCCACAGTGCGCGCGAAATGACCGGGGCGTACCACGGCAGCGCTCAGGCGAGGTCAGTGAGCGGCGTGCACTGCAGGGCGACGCTGAAGACGAGGGCGGGGAGGCGTGCCCGGGGCGCTGCCGCTGTCGAGCGCAGAAGGCGAGGAGAGGCGCTGACACCGCAATAACTCACCGACGGAGTTGGTGGCGAATGACGACAAGCTGCAAGAGGAGGCGCTGGAACCATGATGGAGAGGGGAAAAGCTCTGCCACCAGGAGGAAGAGAAGAATGGTGGCTGGGATGGCATGGAGAAGGAAATGGGTGGCTAGGATTGGCTGGGAAAAAATTCCCTTTCATTGGTATATACATATATATCTTCTTCCTATTTTAAAGTATTAATACAATTCCAAATTTCCTGAATCCTTCAATTGTGGAGTATGATTCAAAGTCTTGATTTAAAGGATTAATTTGATTTATTTCTTTGGAGGTGAAACAAAATTTTCATTTTATATTACTTATATATTTTAAGGATTTTCTTTTTGGGTAGCAGAAGAAACAACCAACTGAGAGCAAAATCTTGCAATCTCATTAACATAGGTTTAAATTTTACATAATCTTCAAGTCTTGAAAATGGGATGTTGCACTTATTTCGTTCCAAATACCAAATGCGCCAAGCTGTGCCCGAAACACACCAAAAATCCCTCGAAAAAACATAAAAAATGCTTCCACTGTGGAACGTACAGAGGTAGGCGACGCGGGGTTGCTCGGGCTCGATCTCGGCGACGACGCGCAGGATGGGTGCAATGCTGTGCAGCGTGGGTGGCACCACCTTGTTGTCAAACACCTCCATGGAGAACGTCGCCATCGCGGCACCCCTCGACCCGCGCCTGTTTAGCCCGCCCAGCTGCCCCGACATGAGCATCGACGTTGGGGTCATCGGCTCGTTCGCCATGGCGGATGCCACCACCGACTATGACGGTGGCTCATCCTCGACACCACGCGTGATGAGGACATCCCTACTGGTACCACATTGTCGCATTCTCCAAATTGTCCAACTGTTCATGAAGCACTAAAAAGTCCAATGACTAGAGCGAGAGCCAAACTTTTAAATAAACAGGTGAATTTGTTTCTTAATTAATCACTACTACAGAAAAGGTCATTACAGACGGTTTAAAAACGTCATCACAGACGGTTTTGTGAGTCGTCTGCATTTATGGGTCAGTAATAATACGAGGTCATCACAAACGGTTTTCGAACCGTCTGTGGTGCAAATATCACAGACGATTTTTAGTTAAAAACCGTATGTGATAGTTATAATCACAAACGGTTTTTAGTTAAGAACCGTCTGTGATATTTACATATCACAGACGGTTCTACGAGAACCTCCTAGAGCAATGATATAGTAAAAGCATGAACATGATTACAAGAAAAGGCAAAGCATTTACTAGTAACATAGAATGGTAATGTTGTTTGTACTCACCGATAGCATCACTTAGCATAGACTTGCCACTCATATGGAGGACCGTAGTTACACCCCTTGCTGCTAGTGTGCTCAAATTTTATCTCAACCTACACAAGAAAATATTGTTAGCACTAAGAAAAAGAAAAATTATGTGACTCCCCAGACAGAAGGTTTATTCTTATAAAGAAACACAAAAGGAACGAATATTAGCACCTCTTGAGCACTTGGTCCTGTTGAGCGTCCATTGCCATCAGTAGGGGTGGAAAACAGTAACGGATAATCCGTTTTATCCGATATTTGTATCTGAGAAAACAGGAATGTGGTAAGCAAAATCCGTATTCGAAAATGTTCGTATTTGTATTCGAGAATATTCGTATCCGTATTTGAGAATATCTGTATTCACATTCGTATTCGAGAATATTCATATCTGTATTCGTATTCGAGACTATTCGATTCGTATTCGATCCATTTCTAGAACCTATGAAAAATCCGTACGAATTTTTTGATTCAAAACTTCAATTTAGGCGGTTTAAAACCGGTAACCGGTCAAAAATCGGTGAAAAATCGGCAAAACCGCTAGGAATCCATTTTATCCGATATTCGTATCCGAGAAAATCTGTATTCGAAAATATCCGTATTCGTATTCGAGAATATTCGTATCCATATTTGAAAATATTCGAATTCGTATTCGTATTCGTTTTAAAAATATGGATTCGTATTCGTATTTGAGACTATTCGACCGTATCCGATCCGTTACCACCCCTAGCCATCAGTTAAACGTTGACCAACACAAACATGGCCAAATCCACCTTTGCCCAACCTCCAATCAATCCTGTACTCAGGAGATCCTCCTACCTGGACCTGAGAAGGGCAAGGCAGTGTTAACTGGCATTCACATATCTGAAGTCTGCTAAGCCACGAAAAAATTGCTTTAAAGTTTGCATAATTTCTAATGAAAAAAAGGCTTATTGGCAAGCCATAAAACCTAGCAAAAGAAGGAAATATTTCATATTTGCTTATTAGTTACGAACTGTGAGCTCAACTTGTGCCCTTGTTATATATATATGCTCCCTATGTAAGATTCTTCATGCATACCAGGCTGTTCTTCCTAGACCGAGATAAAACTAACAAGAGTGCCTGCAGATAAGATAGTGCCTTGAAAGTTGGTCAGTATACGTGCTTGCTGCATCTAACATGTCACATGTGAACAATGAGCAGCAACCAGGTGCTATACATATTATCGGGAGTACATTGACTGAGCTAGTATGTAGTGTCAACAATGAGTTGGCAGGCTTGCCGTCCAACACACATGAAGCAACGAACTCGATACAAATGGAGCAGTGCTCGTGATGGAAGATTTATTCCTCGAGCATGGCTTGGCAAAGAGAACCATTATCAGCTAGTTTTCCTCCGTGGCACAAAATTAGACCGGATGGGGGTGTTGGTACAGTCTTCAACACCTTCCGGACCTGGGATTACAGACCTGGCCAAACGGGCCTGGCCAATCATGTTGGCCTGAGGTACGATACTGTTAGTCTGACCTAAGCATGGCACGGCACGAATAGTAAATGGAACATGCCAACCCGGCCTAATTGAGCGTGTCGTGCTTTGGCCGACACCTCAGCACGGTGGACTGGCTCGGCACGCCACACACAGTACCATGCCTAGGCATGGCACACCATTTACCCCCCTCAAGCCCAACCCTCCCAAGAGATCAGGTCTGCTCAGAAGAGTGTAGTATCTCTCTTGTGGTATTGAAGTAAAATTACCTATGTTATGGTTATTGTACTCATCTGAGCGTGGACAGATGATTTGGTAATAAAAATACTTGACACTACTAGTAAAATTTCTTGTGACTAACAGTAAAATTACTTGCGAGCGACAACAGAGTTATTTACGATTGACAGTAAAATTACTTATAACTAGCAGTAAACTTACATGTAATTGATAATAGAATTACTTGTGACTAGCAGTCAACTTACTTGCCCATTTGCCCCTTCCCCGTGGCCCCCTACCGGCCTACCCTTGGCCTCTACGGCCCTACCACAGTCGCATGCCGTGCGACAATGACATTAGCAGTGCCATTAGGCCTATTTAGCATGACATGGCACAAAAATAGTCATTAGGGCTGTTAAGGCATGGTTGGGCATGGAATTTGAAAAGTTTTGACATTTTTAGCTGTTAGAGACTCAAATTTCAAAAAATATCAAATAATCTCTAAAAATCCTGAATTTTTTTCTTATGAATAGGCACGCACCCCCTCCCTCATCCAGCCACAACTCCTCCCTCAATATCTTCTCTCATTTATGTTGTGAAAATTGAGACAGAGTTTGTGAAGCTTTGGCAAAATTCGAAAAAAAATTGCCAAATAGCTAAAATTTTGGAATTCGAAGGCTTTCGACAAGAGAGGTAACCATACTAAAATTTTTAGATTTTAATTTAGTATTGTTGTTATTTTGTTACTATTTAGAGTAAGGTGTAGGTAATAATATTATAATTTTTGTATCACAATTTGCTCGATGGATCAGTTTGATCTTGCTTATCACACCCTCACGTCGGAGGATCTTGCACCCTTTGAGAATTCTATGACTGCACCTCAACTGAAGCATGAAGCGAGGTGCCTCCAGCTTCGACAATATAATCCTCTGGCTCCATGAGTGCCTCTGTCTCAATAAGCACCGGGGCGAAGAAGTCCAGGTCATGCACATACAAGGAAGACGTGCAAGGAAAGAAGGTGAAGTATATTGCTTGCAAAATTTGTCATAATGAATTAACTACAAAATCTTCAGGTGGAATAGGTTACTTGCAAAGACATGCGAGCAGATGTTTGGCCAAACAAGGAGCATAATTGAGGCAAACCCAACTCCAACACAACCCTGACGGTATGGTACGTAACTAGGACTATTGTCTCGAGGTATCTAGAGAATCTCTTGTAGATTAATTGCTACACAGGATTTTCCTTAGTCTTTATGGAGTCCCCTGCATTTCAATAGTATATTAGGACTGATTATAATTCTAGATTTACTGTAGTGTCTAGAGAAACAACTATTAGAGATCTTGTTAGGTATTACAATAGCGGCCATAATAAACTAAATGAAATATTTGCTACATGCACATTTTCTGTTGCCTTGACCTTAGATATATGGATTGGTTGGGCTAAGGAGGACTATCTTAGTGTAGTAGCTTATTATGTCAATATAGCCTATAAATTATAAAATAGAATTATAATGTTTAAATTAATTAATGTTGCTCATACCGGAGAGAATATTGTGGAGTGTATTGTCAAAGTTGCAAAATATTTTGGTCTCACTGATAATTCTTTTAATAAATTTAGACAATGTCATTGCGAACTCTAAGGTAATGGATATTCTCACACCATTGTTTAGTACTTACACCGAATCTTTCTTACTGTATCTGTGATGCACTTGTCACATTATAAATACGGTAGTTAAATATGATTTGAAGAGGTTGGATACTTATATTAAACATTTCTATGACACAATATCTTTTATAAATTCTTCTAACCTATGAATAGCTACATACAAGAACTATTTCATTGCAATGGGCATACGCCTAAGAAAGTTTGGTTTAGACATACCGGTAAGATGGAACTCTACATACATGATGTTGAAGAGTCTTTGGCCTTACAAAAGTGCATTCTCTATATTCATGCACATGCACCACCAAAGCACTGATGGTAGCGTCAGTGGGTGTCTACTCACTTAGCAATATTGGTTTGTTGCTGAGAGGTTACTCTCTTTTCTTGAACTTTTTTATGATTACATTATTGCTTTATCTACAGTTATTCCCAACATCTCCTATAATTGTGCATCATATTCTTAAAATTGCTACTCACTTGTAAGCTAACAATAGAAATATAGTCTTATGAGAGGCTATATTTGCCATGAAATTGAATGTTTTAAAATATTGGAAGGAAATTCCTATTTTATATGCTTTTGCATATATTTTAGATCCTAGAGCTAAACTAACAGGATTCGCTAGAGTTCTACGAGTTCTAGGTGAAGAAAATGGGATAAATTATTCTAGCTATTACTCACATGTTCATAGTTATCTAACTAATGTTTATCGCAAGTACGAGTAAAAGTTTCAACGAGTTCACTTACAGTGACCTCACCACCACCTACCGTAGGTAAGAAGAAAAATGTGTGGGGCAAGATCTGGGGTACCAGTTCTTCTTCCGGAGGTTCAGATTCTATGACATAAAGCATTTAACAAAGACAAAGTGACCACAATATTGAGGAACTGTCCACCTATCTGGACAGCGATCACGTGTCATGCGAGGAGGATGGCAACATTTTAAAGTGGTGTCAGGACCATAAGATGACATATCTTGTGCTATACATACTAGTATGGGATATGTTAACTGTTTCAATCTCTATGGTTTCTTCAGGGTCTACTTTTAGCCTTTTTTGGAGAATACTAGAAGAGAGAAGAATAAGTCTTACAAGCGAGATAATCGAAGTACTTCTTACTATCAAGGACTGGGAACAGGCTGACATATGACGGCAACACACCATCAAAAATACAGAGTTGACAGAGTCATTTGACAATCTTTACATGGACAATCACACTTAGAACACTGATGTAAGCATAGCTATATGCTGTACTCCTTTTTTTTCTTTGCCAAGGTTTTCTCGCATTGAGTTTTTACTTGACAAAATTTTTAATGAGGTAGCCATGTAAACATTAATAAAACTCTTTATTACATCATCAATTAAGGCCGCCTGAAGCACTTGTTCAATAAATTGTTGTCTTATGAATAGTAATTTCTACATGCCCACATAAGTGTGCACCACAGTTAATGCAGTAAAAGGCAAACATTGGTGTAGTAAATTTGTAATGCATGGATAGTAATTTCTAATTATCAGTGGTTATTTCATTTTGGTTACAATAATGTTCATTGTAAGGGTCGGTAAATTTCTTGTATCAATATAGTAAATTTAGTAGTACCATGATGCAGTTAAATTTTGTCGCAAATTGGAAAGCATCTGACTGTAGAAGTGTTATAAGTTTTACAGCCATGGTAAGTGTGTGGCTCAATTTTTTTATTTTTTTATGAAAATGCTAGTGGGTTGGTATGTATAGTAATTTCCGATTATCAGTTGTCACTACATTTTAGTTATAGTAATCTTCATCATCAAAGTTAGTAAATTTGTTGTATCAATGTAGTAAATTTGGTAGTGCCTCAAAGTAGCTAAATTTTGCCATAAATTGGAATGTATTTGGCCACAGAAGTTTTACACATGTTTTGTGGCTGTGATAAGTGTGCCATTCAAATATTTTTGAATTTTATGAAACCACTAGTCAGTAAATAAGTTCCTTATTTACATGGATGGCCTGTGATGTTTGGGTTTCTCCACTACTGCCTTTTTTGAGTCTCTCTTCCGCCGTTATGCACCCAGCCAAATCTAAAACCACCCGCAGTGACCTGTTTGCTCCCAAGCGATCTCAACCGCACCCATTCCTAGCAACGTTTGCACCATCAAAGGTATATGTATCCTTCCCCCTCATCACATGCACTTTTTGGTGATCTTGGGGTATTTTTGTTGTCATGTTCAACCACTCATTGGCTTGTATGTGGTTTTTTCAATTTTGGATCTAGGGTTTTGGTCATTCCCAGACAAAAAATTTCCCCAAATGTGCAAAAAAAAGCTTTTCTTACCGATGTTTTTGGACCAATGTTTATTCCCACCCATGGCCTCAGCCTAGTTGTAGTAAATCCAACCAGGAGTTACAGTAATTTTGTACCAACCTTAGAATATTTTTTATATTTGCAGTCAAATGAAAACTATGAAAACTTCCCAAAAGGCCCCCTCGAAGGTGAAGAAGATAACCATTGTCCGCAATCAGTTGGTCCTGGAGATCGTTGTTGACCCGAACTAGAACCAACCCTCTGAACCACAAGCATCTGCGCCACTAAAGTTGCTTGCAAGAAACTCGTGGGCAACAAGAGGAACACCATAGATGACCCCATCAAGGTAACGTAGTTGGCAATAAAAGTTATGTTGTATGATAGTAAAGTTGTATCCATAGTACATATTTTTTTTTATGGCATAGTAAAATAGTACGTATTATTTTTTATGGCATAGTAAAATATCATGGTACATATGGTAAATTTGATACATTGTGAATAAAAAGTTTCATAGTCCATATATGCTAGAATACAATAAAATTATACTCGGTCCTGGAGATCATTGAGGTAGAACACCATGGCTATTTTCAGTATCCCCTCTCCCTCCTAAACTCATTTTCTCCCTTAGATTCAATGGAACATTGTCATAGGGAGTTGTCACCGTGCACCCCGTTGCCGTTGCCGCACCTCATCGCCGTTCAGCTACCTCAGACCTCCACCGTCATTGCCATCCTCCCCTTCCTGATCCTGGTGAGCTACTGATACTTACACACTGATTAATTTGCTCAGTGTAGTAGTTTTTACCATAGCCCCATTCTGCGCTACCACGAAGTTTTTACCATAGCCCTGTTTTGCGCTACCACAAAGCCTCATCACTGGCCTGCCTCTAGTGACCATTGGTCCCCAAGCCACCACCCTTAGCACCGCAATGAGCCTAGGAACCTAAAGTTGTGCCCCTTTGCCCTGCGATTATGCCCATTCACCCCCGATATAGATCACCAGACTTCACCACCGCCCCTTGCCATCGAGAACCTCCTCTGACCAACCCGCTAGTCGTCAGCCCCACCAGAGAACTCCTCTTAAGCTTCTCTACATGTTCCCAACCTCACCGCAGCCCCACCAGCCCTCCCTTCATTGCCGACAAGCTCAGCCAAGAAATGCCGTCGCACCCTTGCGTCGTCACTATGACATGTGAACCCCACGCGGGATTAGGTTAGCACTAATTAATCTCAGATGAACCTTGAGTCTTTGACATGTGGGCCTGAATGGATTAATCAAATTAAAATTATGACTTAAATCAGTTTTAAATAATAAGCCACTAACATGTAGACCCCACCTGTCAGTCATTTTCGAAATTAATAAAATCCTAACATGTAGACCCCATTTTGTCAGCCTAATGACGCAATAAATCCATAATTTCATTTAGTAAGAAAATTAAGAATTAAAATTAAGATCCATGCACATTAATTCATTTTGTTTTAAGCATTTTCAATTCAAACCAAATTCAAATGCATGTAATTTTTGCATGTGAACTCCAAATTAAGTGATTTTTGTCTCTAGAATTTTAGAAAATCATGCTCTTTCATATTCTACAAAAATATTTGGATTCACTCTATATTTGAATTTATTTGGCTCCTATTTATGATATTTAGTATTTGCCGAGTAGATAGCAATGTTCCAAAGAACTTTGTCGATGACCCCGAGTAAGACTAAGAGTTCAACAAGCAAAGCAAGAACCCCTTTCATTATGTTGATACCATATTTCAATGTTATATATGATGTATTCAAAACCAGTATGAATGCATGTAATTTTGATAAAAATAGATATATTTGTAAGGACAATAGCTATACCCACTTCTTGGATTGATTCTGCCTTGACAAGTTAGTACCCTTGTTGTTGTCACCCTAGCAATTATATCCACAATGGATAACTATGGAACTTAGAACTTTGAAAATGGTATAGATAATGCTTAGCCATATCCATAATGACACAAATTTGGAAATGGGTCAAAATGTTCAAAAATGGGAGATATTTATGAAATGGTTCAAAGGAGTTGCCTCTGTTATTTTGGTTGGCAAATAAAATGAAAAATATATTTTAGACTTGGATGAGTGGTTGTGGAGACCGATTCGCCTAGGTCAAGAAGGACTGAGACTATGGTGTAGCTAGACCCAAGAAACAATGTACAACCACACATGCCTTTAAGTATAATATGTTGTTAAGTGCTAGCAACTTCACCACAAGTGGTAGATGGTAGGTGATTATTTGGGCTAGTGTGGACATGGTGCTGATTCTATGTCTGAAGGGATCTTGTATGTAACGGAAGGTTTACTGGCACACCATTTGAGTCTTAGGACACTGGAGGGCACACCCCATCCCGAGAATGTAATCATAGTGCGGTGGCTATTTGTACCGATAATGTAAAAGCTTCGTCACAAACTCTCAAAATGGGTACCAATGGTATCGCATGACATGTATACCAAGGTGGGATGTTTATGTCATAGTGCGGTGGTTGTTAGTACCGGTAGTGTTATGTTTATAAAATAGATTAAGGGAATGTATGGATGGGATATCCATGCATATCTTGGTTCGGTGAGTTGTGCCGTTCTTTTGAAATTCAAGGGCAGCAAACCTCTTGCTGTAAATTATGCTATTATCACTTTAACATTATTTACCTATCAAATTTAAATGCTCTTACAATTTTTGTTTGTAATCTATTGCTCGTTATTTCAATTGAAAGTATATTTCACAAATTAAACTAGACTAGACAACTATCCTTGACTCAGCTTGATACTATATAACTTTGTTTAAAAGTCTTGTGAAGTAGGATTTTCATTCTCAGTATTGCTTGTTGAACATATTCAAATGATGCGGAAGAAGACTCACGTTGTGGTTACTATTACACAGTAAGTTTTAGTGATGAAGACATCAATTTCTAGGGTTCCGCCCAAATCAGTTGATTGTGGTTGCGATGAGGAATACTTGCTAAATTTTGGTGCCTCTTATATATTTCACTTCATTAAACTCTTTTATTATATGTTCTATTTGGCCAGTCGGGTCTAATATTGTAAACTTCATCGTATAAGTTTATGTCCAATCGCTACCTAAATGCACTACCTTGTTTTAGATTTATTATGTATGGATGTGATATGAATGTTGTTAAATGTGTGTGCTAGCCACTAATCATGTGTAAGTTCAAACTGCATTAAGTTAATTTTGGTGATAATGACAAATACAATTGTGAACTAATATGTTTATTAATTATGATATTGTTTCGTCTCATTTGGATTAAAAGGTGGAAAATATAATAGATATGCATTCAATATCACATTCTTATCTTATTGCATTCCTCGGATCCGAAATATAGAATGGACTTCACTAAATATGTCAAACTGAGAGACCATGTGGATGTAACCCCATGTGTGTGATGAGTAATTGACATCTGTTTTAGAAAAGTCGAGTTTGGTTGTGTGGTTCGGACCATGTCGTTGCGTGGTGCAATCGACTTCGGTCGGACTCGGTCAAACCTGATCAAAGTGCTTAGGTTGCATATTATTTTGATTTGACAGGTTTGGGCTATTTCATGCTTAATGTGTTCATTAATGCAATTATGATTATATCATGTCGAGCGGTGCTATGTGATGTGTTTCTTGTCTGTGATGGATGCAGGACGTCGAGGCGGAGACGTGGCGAGGCACGGGGTGACCGGACTAGGCACAGGCGGTGTCGAGGTCAGAACGGTCGGATGTGTCGAAGACGACGGAGACTCGAGGTGGTTGCGAGGCTTGGATGACAAGGAACGCGGAAGCTTCCCGGAAGGTGTAGGAGGGGCATTTCGGTAAAAGCGCAAAGCTGCACAAGTGGAAGCGGTTCCGTTCGGGATTTAGCTGGCATAACGGGTTGGAGACCCGTTAGCCAAAGGCTATAAATAGGAGAGGGTTCCTGGTTGTATGCATGGATTCTAGGGCTTGAGGGGTTGTTAGGGTTTTGCTTTAGTCAAAATGGCCTTTGGGAGAGGTTGTTTTGCTTTAGGCTTTAGTGGTTGAGAGAGCAGGGTTTGGTCTCCTGTAGGTTCTTTGTGTCTCCTCTCAAGCATGTGTGTTCTTGGGTTTCTTGAGTCTTGAGAGAGGGAGAGGATGAGTTGATGCCTATGTAATCATTCCTCTTGTTTTCAATCGCGTATGGGGACTCCTTTGTGATCTTTGTGTTTATGGAAATGAATGCTTTCAAGAAGTCATTTGAGCTCTTGCTTCTCTGTCTGTTTTATCTCTCGATGTGCTCTCTGTGTGATTTCTGAGTTCTTGTGATTTGGGTTTATTTCTTGGTGAGAATGTGCAAAATGGGTTGCTCAATGATGGGGATAGGTCTCAAGATCATTTGATTGATTTTTCCTGAGAGCAAATTGAATGAATCAAAGATTCTCTTTTGTCACCTACTCTGTTCTTCATTTCTAGGGTTTTCTCCCAATGGACTCTTGCCCCTTGTTGATTCCCTTCTTTGGTTGGCCTGATATTTGAGTTTTAGAGTACTAAGTTCATTGCTAATGTTCTTGCAAAAACTCAGGACAAAGGACTTGGGATTGTTGAGGAATTTGAATTTTGGTGCTATCTCTGTAGGTTTTCAGGTTTTTGTCCCAAATCTGAATTTCTTGTCCTCCTAGTGAAATATTTGGTTTCCAGTATGCCAAATGGTATTTAGTTTGTGTTCTTATGCTTTCTACCTGAAGGGAAGAGAAGGTTTTCTCCAATTTCTCTAAATCTGCAAGTTTCAGAAATTTCAGAGTTTTTGTCTGCTGTCTGCCTGCCCTGAAATTCGTCGGGCGGTTAGACCGGTTAGTAGGTGGCGGTCTGACCGGGTGTAAACCGACGGTCAAATCGGCCTTAACCCACCAGTCAGACCGGCCTTGATGCCGCGGTCTGACTGCCCAGACACCTGCGGTCTGATTTTTTTTAATGCTGATTCTTTTTGGCATATTTTCTGTCTCGTTCCTTTGAGTTCTCCTCTGCATATTTCTCTTTCGACCAGTAGGCTCATCCGGAGAACACAAGTCTTTCTCTTCATAGATTTGATATCTATTGGAGGGAAGATTTTTGTGGATACTCTTTGGGGGGAAAAGTTTTAAAGTCAACATTCACCCCCCTCTGTCGCCAATTTCGATCCAACAATTGGTATCAGAGCCGGTTAGCTCTTCCTCATAGATCTTAACCGGTCTCTAGAGCCATGGCGACAGACAAGTACTCGACCAAGCCCCGGGTCTTCGATGGGATCGACTATCCCTTCTGGAAGAGCCGGATGGAGACCTACATCCAGGCTCAGGGCTACACCATCTGGCGCAAGGTCAAAGTACGATATGTTGTTCCTGCCGATGAGAACATCAACGCTGCAAATATGCTTGATGCTGAGGCGAACGCTAAGGCGAAGAACATCATAATTCAGGGCCTTCGACATCTAGGAGACCCTCGATGCATACCATGAGGGCACTACCCAGATCAAGACAGTTTGACAGGACAAGTTCAAGCGAGATTACAACAAGTTTGAAATGCTCGCTGGTGAGTCCCTCGATGAGTGCTTTGCGCGTTTTCACAAGATTCTGAGCAACATCCGAGCGGTCGGTCTCACATACCCCGACTCGGACAATGCTCGACAGATGTTGTCAGCTCTCAATTTGCGTGTTTGGGAGATGAAGGTGACCACGATTAAAGACACGACCGACCTCTCGACCCTGACTCTTGACGCGTTGTACTCACGCCTCAAGACTCATGAGATTGACATAGTCTCTCGTAGGTCAAAGTCGCAGTCGATGGCCTTAGTCACCGATCCCAGTCTGGTTTCTGGACCTTCTTCCAATTGATTTGTGGATTCTCTCTAGCTGCTCTCTGTGATGTAACTGATGATCAGTTAGAGCAGCTACAAGAGGATCAGCTAGCCCTTCTAGTCCGAAAGTTTTCTCACGCTTACAAGAGGGTGAGAGATAGAAAGAGGAGTGGTCTGATCATTTGCTTTGAGTGTGGTGGCCCTAACCACATTAGGGCGAATTGCGCCAAGCTGGGGAAGAGCAAGGGCGACTACGGCGGTGTGAGCAAGAACGACTTGAGATGACTTCATGTATTGAAGATCATCAAGTCAAGTGGTGGATGCATCATAAGTTATCGAACCCCGGAGCAACGACTCCTAGATCCTCTATGTAAATTGCACCAGTCCAGGATCAACTAGTACACACAGTAGACAACAAATATAAATATCAACCATGATGACATTTATTAATTAAATGTGGGCATGATTGACAAAGTTTACATCCACAGCCCATATGCCAAATATAAATAATAACAGCGGAAGAAAAACACTGAAGAGGAAGAAGCTCACTGAGCCTGCCAATAGGCAAACGACAGTAAGACGCGGCCTACTCATTCATGTCTTCACCATAGTCGAAGCAGTTCTATTCTAAGATGAGATAGCAAGGTGAGTACAAACTTATACTCCGCAAGTCACACGGAGAAATACAACATAATGATAAAGGCAACAAAGGAAGGCATAAAGGGTTATTTGAGCATAAACAACATTTAACGAAATACAGTTAATAGATTGAAAATTGCTAAATTTAATACAATAAGTAAAGACAGTAATTTAAGCAAAATAATATCGTTAGTGCAGGCATCGACCTGACACCAACCTAACCACGAGCAACCCACTTGGACCATCTTTTCTCCAAAAGATCTCATATGGATTCCATTCATCCATCAGCCTATTAAAAACCGTTTTGAAAAACAAAGTCTAATCTATGAAAAACTTTACTTAGCATGCCCATGACCGTGGGCACGACTATCCAGGATAGATTATACACTCTGTAGAGGTTGTACAACTTTACCCACAAGACATGATCAACTCATATCACCACACGATTAGCACACTTTCTTAAGTGTGCGGCGGAGAGATCATGACAAAGCCTTTAAAATACAAAGCCTTCAATCTGGCCAAACTAACACTAAAATTCCATCCCAATAAGGAATCCACCAAAGCAAAACCCCCTCTTGAGTCGAGTGAGACTTCATATGGACTACACCACGCTCACTTTCAACCTACAACGAGATTCAGGTTGGGACCTGCAAATTAGTCAACTAGGACTGCCCTTTACCAGCCTTGTGGTAGTACGAAAATGGCTTCATAGCAGTAGCTCATAGACTGGTCCTTAATTGATATAGGCTCAAACCACATACCCCCTATGCCTAACAATCAACATTGTGTGACTGAACAACAACGCATGCCAGCACCCACCACCTAACCATTAGCCTAAATCTAAACCAAGTTTATATTTTGTTTTGAAATAATTAATAGACTTTTTTGACTCACCGAAGTCAAGAATATATTTCAAAAGCTTATCATTTTATGTGAAAAAGTTATCCCAAAACAAAAATTATATCTAAACAGGTCTAAACATTTGATACAAAATTCTCTAGTCCATACTAGTATACTAACCAGAGTTTTATTTTAGGGTGACATGGAATTTTTGATCAATTTAGAAATTTGAACGAGCTAAATCGGAGCTAGGATGAAGAAGAACGGGCTCCCGGAAGTTTGAAATCAGAGAAAAAGAATAAATCTAGATTTTTTAAATTATTTTTCTATTGGAAAAGGGATTTATGAAGTCAGCATAGGATTTTGTTTTTTGGCTGAATTACATTCCTAAAGAAAAAGGGATATATGACATCATGCTGACGTTAGCCCTAGATTTGATTGAGCTTGACCAGTGGGCTCGGTCTACCGTGGGTCAGGTCCATGGACCGAATGGTTGCTGAGGTGGCGCATAGGCTGGCATGGGCAGCTGAGGCTAGCGTGGCTCCCGCATGGCGACCACATCGTCCATTACGTTGGCCTCTACGTTAGTGCGATTGTTGACGTCGTCTACCAGCCGACGGTGGCACGCATGACCCGAGGGTCGCCGACGGACGACGACGCGGTCGGGGTTGGCGAGGGGTGGAGAAGGAAGAGGTGCATGTGGGGATTTCATTGCTACCTGGCACAGAGCTCGACGATGTACACAGGCGGTTTGTTGCGAGTGAAGATGATGACAACACACAGGTCCTCGGCGAAGTCAAGTCCCCGATGGTCGAGGACTACGAGCGCACGGGGAATATGATGATGCTGTCGTCAAGTCTCGGCAGAGCTCTGGTCGCCTGGAATTGCCCATCGGTGGGGTACCGAGCTGGAGGATGCACAACAAGAGAGCACTCAGGCGCATAAGAGAGAAGATTGAGGGAGGGGTCTGAGGTAGTGTGAGGAGGGGGTTCTCGGGGTGCTTTCATAGGCCAGGGGAAACAAGGGGAGGATTTCTCCCTGGGATTCATGGCCGGTGGATGGAAAGGGGTAGGGGAGAAGGAAAGGGAGGCATAGAGAGGGAAGGTGCTCACAAAAATCAAGCAATTAGCGTCGAGGCGGAGGGGTTTTCTGGTGGTGGGCGGTCAAGAACGGAAAGATGAAGGGACTCGGTGGCCGGATCGGTGGCGGAGACGGCGGCGCTGCATGAAGAAGGAAGGCCGATGGGAGGAAGAAGGAAAGGGGAGGGGGCAGGGCACTGATAGGTGCACCCAGCTGGGCGGGAAGGGGAAAGGAAAGGAAGGGGACGGTGGGATGGAGCCGGTGCGGGACGTAGCTGAATCTTGTCTGTCCACGCGTCGGTGCGAGGGGGTGGGGCGGAAGCGGTGAGGATGGCCTGGGTGACGATGTGGGCCAATCTAGCCCACCCACGTTTTGATCAAAGGTGAAGGTTGGAGGGTTTGAAATTTTCTTTTTGATTTTTATTTTTAGAAAACTCCAGAAAATACCAAAAGACTTAGAAAAATACAAAATAAATTCAAAAACATCCATAAAAATTCATAGAAGTTTCTGGGACCATTTTGGACTTATTAAAAATAGTTATAACTTAATTTTATACTAAAGTTTTATATTGAAAATACTTTACAATTTTAAAACTAGATTTTAAACTCCAAAAAATCACAGAAAATTCAAACAAAAGTCAAATATGTCCAAATAATTAATTTTGAATTAGACTTTTTTATAAAAAATCAAAATAACCTTTATTTAAAAATATTTTTAAGTTTTTACTTAAATTACTCTTTAAATCAAGCCTTTTAAAAGTAGGAAATTAGGGCAAATCAAATTCAAAACTCAGGCAACCAAAACACTTATTTTTATTTTAAACTAAATTAACTTAATTTAATAATTTTTTCACTCATAAATTAAAATAAACAGCTGGGCTGTTACATGAGTTGATGCATGTCTAAAAGGAGATGATCATGTGTTGATCATCAAGTCAAGTCAAGAATCATCATGTGTTGATGGAATTGAAGTAAAGGATGTATTATGAGTTGATGCATGTTAAGACTATGACTCAAGGCAAAGTTATGGCTAGTTAGGGTTAAGGATGTGTTTCTAGTCTTTTACCGATCTTGGTATTTACTGGAAGACTGGGTTGCTAGAATAGATTGCCATACTATTAAGGTGAGTCATGTCTAGTAGCTTGAGTCTCATCATATGTTAATAGCTCAACCTCACATGCTCTAGCTCTTCTTGGCATGAGACTCGTAATTGCGAATGTATTATGCAAATAGTTGTGGTTGATATGTTGAATCCTTGTAATATGGGACTATGCACTGCAAATGTATTTCACAAGTGTTTGAAGTTCATGTTTTCATTCTTTGTATTATGAAGCTTATATTTGCAAATGTGTTTTGCAAATGGTTGAAGCTCATATATATAATCCGTATGTCATGGTTCTAAAAGTGTGCAAATATGTTTTACAACTTGTTGGGAATTATGGATAATCCTTGTGTGCATGATACTGTAGTTTGCAAATGTGTTTTGCAAAGTCTGTTAAAATATATGCACTTCTCAGGAAAATCAGAGATACCACTATGTATTCTATGGTACTGATCTGTGTGGTCGAGATCTGTGTGATCGAAACCAGCATGATCAAAAGCAGCATGGTAGAAACCAACGTGGTTGAACCAACGTGGTCGAGATCTGTGTGATCGACGCTAGTGTGGTTGAACCAATGTGATCGGAACCAAAATGGTCGAGACCTGTGTGGTCAAAACCAACTTGGTTGAACTAACGTGATTGATCCAATGTAGTCGAAGATCAAGATGGTAGTTAGAGATCTGTGTGATTGAAAATTGACATGGTCGAAGATCGACATGGTCGACATGATTGAAACCTTTGTGGTTAAAAACAATGTGGTCAGACACCAGCGTGGTCGGAGACCTATGTGGTTAAACCGGATAACGTGATCGGAGACCAGTGTGGTCGGAGATCACGTAGTCAGAGACCTGTGTGATCAATCCAGACAGCGTGTTTGGAGACCTGTGCGATCAAACCAAACAATGTGGTCAGAGACCTGACTAGTCAAATCATCCGACGTGGTCAGGGATCAATGTAGTTGACGATCAGTACTTTTGACCAGCTCTGTGTGAGCAGTCCAATTGGCTCTGTGTGGGCAGTCTGATTAGTGAGTGTTATTACCGGCTCTGTGTGAGCGGTCTGATCAGTGAGCGGTACTACCAGTTTTGTGTGAGCAGTACTTCCGAATTTCAGAATGACTGGCTTGTGTAGCGGTACGTTTTTTCAAAGAGACACCTATGTGGAGTCTTCTCATCCCCGAGAAAATCGGTAGTTCCACTCGAGTGTTGTGGTACTTCCGATAGTCGACAGTACTGAACTTTGCACATCGGAACTACTTATTTTGTCTGCAACGACTAGTTTTTGACCATTGCTGAGGGAAGCAAAAGTATCGGTTGTTTACCTGTGGTACTTTTGGAAATCCTATTTTTCTTTCTCAATGGCTAGTTTTGAGGTGTGTGGTATATATACCCCCTTGTGGCCGGTTGGAGAGAGTAATGCTTCACTCCATTTCACTCTCTTGAGCTAGTGTGAGGTCCTTCTCTCAATTGTGCATGTGTTACACCCTGTGAGTAAGGAGGAAGGCTCTAGATGCATGTGTTGTATTTAGAGGTGGATTGTGTATCTACTTGAGCGGTGTGCATTCGTTGCACGTGGCAAGAGTCAAGCAAGGGGCTTGGCTTATTACTCTTGAAGTTTGCCGACTCCTAGGCGGTGTTAGAGGCATTGTGCGCAGTAATCTTCTCAAGAAGCTTATGAGAAGGTCCAATGAATTGTGAGTGGTGTGGTGCTTGCCATCTCTGAAGTGGAGGAATAGCTCCATAGTGGATTGAGGTGTTTTGGCTTAATTCGTGGAGCCGGTCCAATTCATTTGGGCTAACATCAACGTGGACTAGGGGAAACCGGCAAGTCTCCGATCACCACGATAAAAAGCAACTATGTCAATTATGGTTTGTTTTCTTATGCTCACTTTACATTCAAGCAATTTACATTCATAAAATTAAATTGATTGCTTGTTATCGTAGAATTGCTAACCTTGACATAGATTTATCTTGTTGGTGCACTTAGGTGAACCCAGTTGCTTTAGGCGTTATTTGTGCCAAACCTTTTTAAGTTAAGCTTCTGTATTATTTGCTTAGTTTAGCCAAATAGAAATTGATAATTAATTATAGAAGACTTTTTTAAACCACCTATTTACCCCCTCTAGTCGGTCTCCTCGATCTAACATCATGGGACTAGTACAATAAACACATAGTGTTCAAAATGCAAATTATGGGTCCTGATAGACCGGCGCGTATTGAGCGGTCATGCCGATTGTGGTCGTTAGGTTCCAAAAATTGAGAATTGTAAGAGATTTTATCATGAGTTGATCTTGGAACTCCTACCATGGTTGTATTATGTTGCATGTTTTTGCTAACGTGGGTCAAATTGTGAATAAATTTTACCCGCAAATGGTTTCTTGGTCTTTAAATATGTAGGAAAGCTTGAAAGCAACTATAGTCAACAACGGGCGACCAGGACTAGATCAAGGTGGATCGAGCTCCAAGCGATCAAAGAGGTCATGTGGGATATTTGGGCTCAAGCATGGTGCATGGAAAAGCCATGGGATGTGTTGAATAAAGGTTCGAGCAATGGACTGGATCAAGTTAGCTTTGTTGGTTCAAGTGAGGCATGGTCCATGGGAGTTAGAACAAGAGAGACTTACCGATAAAAAGGAAGCCGTTGATCAACCTACACATTGTGTATATTGTGGCTTGCATGTCAGGGTGAAGAGGATTCAAGGGAGGGTGCCCGGAAGTTTCATCAAGGGCATTGAGGAAAAATGCCAAATGCTAGACTTGAGGCCTACTCCAAAACCATAACGTCGGGAGACGCAAAGGAAGTGGTTTAGGCTTAGGCTAGGGTTGTGTGTGATGTGTGGATCAATCCCTAGCATGCCAATGGGTTGGTCTTGTAAGCGCTTTGAAAAGCATGTGAGTGAGTGTAAAACATGGTGTTACCAAAGTTGACAAGTTTCCCCATCCTTAGCAAATATAAATCCACTAAGGGGCTGGTTAGCCTATTTAGAAGAGGGGGCTAGCTAGTGTTGACAAGAAATTAGGGTTGAGTTCTAGGCTTAAGCTAGTGCTTCCTCTCCTTCATGGTGTGAGTAAGAGAGGGACTTTTGGATGGTCTTTTATAACCAGCAAGCTATAAGAATCATTCTTCAATATGCAATAGATCAAGTTCTTGCAATCCTTATGTTCTTATGTCTCTTTGCATGAGTTCTTACCTTCTTGTGTTGATATGGCTCTTTTCGTGCTTCTCGTGTTCTTGTTGTGATCCATGATGTGCAAGAGGCATTAGCAAATCTTTGGGGTCATACTTTGCCCAGTTGGACCACTCTATAGCAAGAATCAAGATTTTACCTAGTTTGAGCCTTGTCTTGACCAAGTTTTGTGATTATGTGATCTTGGCCTTTCTATGCCAAACTTATGACTAGATTACATTGCTAAAATATGTTAAAGATGATCTAGAAAGTCTTATGACTTCAATCCTCATGAGCAAGAAGTAATTTGGTTTTTAAGGTTTGGTGTGTTCTTGACCTAGAAAGCAATTCTTCCAAATTGGATGGATCCAAGTCCAAGAATATCATGTTTCTTGATTTGATTTGGTTCCTGACATCCTTGCCTAGGTCGATACAAATTTTGGTAGCATTTGGACTCGATTTGATCAAGATTCTCAAATTTCGTTTTTGCCTCTAGGGGTTTGCACTCAGGATCAGGGCAAGCGGAAGTGTTGGTTGGTTAGCATGGGTGCAGTTGGTTGGTTGTGTTATATTGTATGATGCATGGTTTTGATTATCGTGAGTCAAGTGTATAAAACTTATACTCGAGATGGTTTCTTGGTCTTTGGATGTGCAGGAGGCTCGGAGAACGTTAGCCGTCGACGGCAATAGACCAGGACAAGATGGGAGAGCTGAATTCCGAGCTGTCGTGTAAGTCTGAGTGAAGCTACATGGCTCAAGTGGGAAGTACATAGAAGAAAAAGATCATGAAGAGGTGAGTTGGTGCATTTAGTGTGCCAAGTGACAAGGTCGATGCATGGGAAGATCTTACGGCTAGTCATTGAGTACTACGGGCTATGTCTGAAAGCATATAGAGGTGATTTGAGGTGAAGGTAAAGACTAAATCAAGGAAAGGTACCCGTAAGATACGTCGATGGTATTTTAGCAGTTGGCCAAATACCATGTTGGTGCTTTGATCAAAACTGCGGTATAGAGAGGTGCAAAGGAGAAGTGGTTTAGGCTATAGAGAGCTAAAATTGACAAGTGGATCAATCACTAAAAGGTTAACGGATTGAGTCTTGTAAACACTTTGAGAAGCATATGTGAGTGTGTAAAACCTGTGTTAGTGAGATTGACGGGTTTTCCCTATAGGGTTAATAGTTGGACCCATTAGGGTTGTTGCTGGTTATTAAAGGAGAGGAGGTGGTAGATTCAATGATTCTAGGGTTTAGATTTTTTTTGTTCTGTCACCTTGTCTCCTTCCATGGTTGTGAGAGACAAATTGAGAGAGGAAAGAGTGATGCTTTGGTTGCATTTGTAATTATCCATGGGCATGTAAACTTTGTCCTCCACTGAAAATAGATCAATGTTTTGTTTCAATCATGTTTTTGTTTGCATTTTTACTTGGTTTTGCTTATTCTTGAGTTAAATTTGCCATTTTGTGTTCATGGAAGTTATAGTCTAATCTCTTACTAACATTACCTTGTTAGGACATGGGAAAATGGATCTAAAAGACCTATACCTTAGATTCTCACGAGTAAAAAGTAATTTGAGTTTTAGGGATTTTAGTATTTTGTGACCTAGATTCGATTATCCGCAATTGGGTGAAATGAGTCTAAAAACCTTGTTATTCTTGATTGGTTTAGATTCTTAATGTTTTGACAAGACTCATGCAAGTTTTGGAAGTGTCTAGATGAGATTTGAAATTCTTGAGATTTGAGTTTTATCTCGAAAGGCTTTCAGGTCTCGAAACAGAGGACCGGTTAGACTGGCTCTGGACCTACGGTCTGACCGGTCTATCAATGTTGGTATGACCGGCCTTGGCTGAAGGCTGCTGAGTTTGTTGGCTTAGCTCTCTAGCCTTATCTTGTAAAGCTTAGCTCGTGTAATCTGAACTTTGTGACTCTCTTAATCACTTGAGTGAAGATTTTGAATACCGTTAGAAAAAAGTTTGAATTGTTCATTTATCCCTCTCTGATTGCCATCATCAATCCTACAACTTGTTTGCAGATATGTCTCGGTTGCTCAATTGATTATTGATGTACCACTACTCTCCGGAAGGGCCTAAGCCCAATTTGACCCACCAAAATATGGATCCATCTGTGAAACCTATATTGGGCGTTCTAAGTCTGCACTAGAGTAGTTACCTAACAACACCTAGTGGATTTACACGAATCTAGACCGTTCCTTCTATCCTATGGTATGGATTATGCCACTTCATTCCACTTCCTTAATCCACATATATTTTTGTTTGGAAATTCATTAATTTGTATATCTCTTTCCTTCGAGAAGCCACGTCCTTCTTTAGGAAACAAGCTATGGTCTTGCAGATACGAAGAAGAGGTCCATGATTCGGTGAAGGATGCTTTCGATGGCCAGGCAATGGTGCCTTAGATGAGTACGGAGATGTAACATGAGAGGTTCAGGATGCCGACGAGGGTGTCAAGCATGCCGTAAGCCTTTGATGATCAATGTTAAGTCAACAACAGCACAAAGCCTAGGTGACAGAAAGGAAACGTATTCCCAACTCAAGGCTTGTTTGGCGCATGGAAGATTCATAGGGACTTCGAAGAAAATAGCCAAAGCCTATCGTAAAACTCCTGCCTAATTCCTGTGTACCAAACAGGACCTCAGATTCGACGATAGCAACGCGGGAAACAAATACATTTGTAAGAAGAGAAAACTACAGTATAGCACCCATTCATGGCAGGATGTGGGAATAGGACAACAAGAATGGGCTTCCGTTAACCAAGTGCTTGTTGATGCAGGTATGATCATTCTAGGAATTCGTATGTGTTGACATGCAACTGATGACAATGTTTTCACATGTCAGCCAGCTATTCCCGAGACACATTGTAGTCCTATACTTAGTGTCTTCTCTCCGAGCACTGCAATTTAATGAAAACCAGTGGGCAAGGACAAATTAATGCAAAATTCCTCAACTCAAGTGACGGACGAAGTGATTGCTCGTATTACCGCAAGATGCTAGATGCAGGTAGGGTCGTTAGCCAAGTCTGGTGGGGCAAGAGTGTCATTCCACGTGGGCTTAGTCAGCAGCCGCAGTCATGCATACCTATTTGTGAACTGTTCACCGTTTTGGCACTGAGCTATTTTTTTTAAAAAAAAATTAGCCCTTAGATAACCTTTTGGAAAAATAGCTCCGTCCCTGAACTCGGAAGGTACGGCAAATAACACCTGTTACATGTAGCACCCCCTTGCTTTGCAGGTCCTGGCGTCCATGGCAAGGCAAGCTAGCATGGAGCGAGCGCGCGTGCGGCAACAAGTAGGGCCCACGGCCTGTTGAGCTAGGCAGGCTCGGTAGCTGCCTGTTGTGTATTAGCAGCTCGATAGGTGGGCTGGCGCTCGCAGGAGGTGCTCGGTTGGATTGGCTCGATGACGTGGCAACGTGACGCATGATTCCCGTTTTATTTGCCCGGCGACGTGACCCATATGCATGCATTTAGGCGTACCCCAGTGCTTTCGCAATGTAGGAATTGTAAGTCTACACGTATGTACCTATTGCTCTTATGCGACTAAAAATTTATAGAAAATGATGCTAAGATTTAGGGATGGCAATTGTGCCTGTTTACCCGTATACCCGTGGGTAAATACCCTAATGGAGTCGGGTATGTGATATTTTCTTTACCCACGAGTATGAAAATTGAGGGAAACACTCTACCCGTCGGGTAAACGGGTATGGGTATGGGTAAGCTCCACCCGTACCCGCCCCGCCCGTTTACCCGCGATATAGATTGACAAGTGGCGCAGTCATAGCAATATCTCTAATTACTATTAATTGTTATAAACTTTTCTATATTTTTAATTGCTATTGATTGTTATAAATTTTTTATAGCTATTATATTTCCTAGCAATAGCTATTGCTTATATGTACCTGTCATTAGTTTAACTCTTAGATGGTGACTCTCAGTTCGCGGGTAAATGGGTATGCCCACGGGCGACGGGTATCCGCGGGCGATGGGTATAGGCGAGGTTTTTCACCCGTCATCCTTCGCGGGTATACCTGTGGGCGTAAATCAGGGTCGCGGGTACGGGTGTGGGCGAGCACTACCCGTACCCGCCACGCCCGATTGCCATCCCTACTAAGATTGCAGAAGTGTGCACTGTTAGTTGTAGTATCTATGTATACATATGTATGTATATACATGTGTGCCCCTGTATGCACACATATAAGCACATAGCAGTAGGCATAATTGGTAGCTCAACTATGTACATATGCATAATTATTCTTGTATTTACAATCGTTGGACACCGACACATTATTTTCTGTATTACAGTTAATGGCTGCTAGTGATGGTCATGAGCATAGTACGACTTGCATGATGTACAACGCTCTCCGGACAGGCTGACCTTCCCATAGGACCAGCTTCGCCACCAGAGGAAGTGGGCAACAAACAACCCTTGACCCGATAATGCGTCTGGTCTAAGCTCTTCAGCCCCATGTCAAAAATTTGTTCCTGTGTTTGTGCCCTAAGTGTCAAACCTAACTCCATGAAGGAAACCAGCCATGCTATGCTACTCCAGTGTTACCTGGAATGAGATTTGGTTGATCAAATCAGAAGCACTCAGGTCCAGGTTAGAATTATATGCTGGATGGCCAAATAAGTCAGCACTTGAAATGGAAGAGGGTCCCTACAACAAGGTAAACACAGTTTATTACCTGCAGTTTTATAGTTTTTGCCCAGTGGGAATGAAGACTTGAAAGGAAGTCATAATGCTAGGATCGAACAATAATCATCTGGCAGTTGAGAAAACTCACACAAAGTAATACTTCTAAGTTCTAAACCATACAATATGCCTAATGTCAAACTCTAAAAGAACAATACTCCTACATACTACCTTTTTCCCAAGCAAGACTACAGTACACAGATCATTCCTACAGAAATAATAATCGCCACTGATTGAACAATTGAATTTTGAACTACTTGAAAAGCTTGTTCCATGATAATCAAGTCAATACAGAGCATTGAACCATAAAACTACCAAAATTGAGCCAAGAAACTAATTAGATCCTCATAGAAGTTATCCAGAAGCAAACCACCACAAGAAATATCCAATCTTCCACTATTCTAAAGAAAAACTTGGCGAATTGGGGAACAGGGAGACTTACACATGGCCACAGAACATGAAGATCGAGAGTTCCAACCCTGCTCTGAACACATGGCAGCCACCGTCCACGACGCAGCACCGCTCCCCACCTCTCACCGGCCTCTTCTCCTCTTCCGCCCTCCCCCGCCGCAACCACCACCTCACCCCCCCTTTTACTGGCCATGGCGACCACGCCTCCAGCTCCGTCTCCGTCTACTCCCTCGCTACCGTGGCCGACGCGGTGGGGTTGGTGATCGGGCCGGGCTGCGAACTCTGCGACGCCGCCGAGGCGAGGAAGGGGAGGCAGCGGCCGCAGGGGTGGTGCGGGTGGGGGCATCTCGGGAAGAGCGGGGTCGCGGTGGCCGTCGTCGCGGCCGCTGCGGCAGAGGCGGAGGATAGGAGGCGGCGACACGGGTTCACGGCAGCGACTGCGGCGGCGGCGAGCCCGGGCGTGTGCGAGAGCGAGAAGGCCGAGGGGTCGGCGGCGGGGATCGATGTGAGGGATGGAGAGGAAACGCCGAGGGGCTTAGTTGCGAAAAAAACATATGTGCAAGGGGTTTTCTGAAAGACTGATTAAGTGAGTTGGGAGGCTTCCACCCTCCTTGATCTGAGCCGCACGGGCCAGATCGGATGGATCTGGTGAGCTTTAGCACTTTAGCACTGAATAGGGCTTTAGCACTAGATATGCTCCCTATATGTATATATGTAGGTATATATGTATATATATGTATGTATATATGTATATGTATATATATTTATGTATGTATATGTATGTATATGTATATATATGTGTGTATGTATATATATATGTGTGTATGTATATATATGTATATATGTATGTGTATATATATGTATATATGTATGTATATATATACAATACATATATATATATATGTATAGATGTATATATATATATATATGTATGTATATATGTATATGTATGTATATATATGTATATATATATGTATGTATATGTATATATATGTGTGTATATGTACATATATGTGTGTACATATACCATCTCTTTTACTTGCTTGTTTGGAATTTCTTTTTTACAAATTTGCAAGGAACAATGCACAACAACCTCTAGAATTCCCATATGATTCAAGGTCTTAAGTGCAATTGATTTGTGAAGAGATATTTTTTTAAAAGAAATAGTTACACCGGTTGATAAAGCGGACCTATTGCGTAGAAAACTCAGAGGAGTAGCCAACCGATAGCTAGTTCAATTTACTACCTGCGGAAGCGTGGCACCACATCGCACTAATTACCACATGGATTGAAGCAAAAATTTGAGGACCCGTATGTATTTTCGGGAAATCAGAGGCTCTTCTAAAAAACCAAGGACATGTGCGTAATTCTAGGAAAACTATGGGTTTCATCCCTAAAAGGGGAGCTTCTATGAAAAAATCGATGACCTATACGTAATTTCGAAAAGCGGAGGGCCTTCTCACGAAATCCCTAACATGGTAGGGGCCTTTCTGTGAAAAGCAAGAATCTGTGCATAATTTTAGAAAATTAGAGAGTCTTTTCACAAATTTACCTACGTGGTGTGGCTCCAAAGCGGATCCTACATGGCATAGTTCCCCAGGGCGGAATCACCAGGGCTTAATATAGGAGTATATAGCACCGGTCCTTGTGGCTACTGGTGATGGTCCAAGTTCTGCTAACTCATCTGTCAAAGCTACAATAGGAAGAAGCAGCAGCGAAGATTTGGAATCTGTTGTGGCTACAGACCAAACAAAGAGAGAGTATGGTAGTGGAGAATTAGGTGAGCAAGTGCTTAGGGTTTCCCCCATGGCCTGTATCGTGTGTATATATCCACATGGGGAGTGTTTTTACAATAGTACCCTTACATTTGAGCATCCCTTTTAGGGGCACTTATGTCATTATACATGCCCCATTTTGGGCCTTACAGCCTTCTAACAGGCCGGCTGGGCTTAGGTGGGGGCCACCCCTACACAGGAGCCTCTCATGGTGAAGGGCTTCATGGGCCGAAACCATATTGCCGAGCCACTTGGCCCCCTCCGTCCCTGTGGCCTATGACCTTCTGTGTTGTTGGATGGAGCCTGATTGTCTGACACAGTTTCCGGCCCACGCCGAGGACCTGGCGATGAAGGGGTTGCCGGATGCATGTTTGACCGTAGGACCCCTGGGTGGCGGAGTCGAAGATGCCGGTGGAATCGAAGATGCTAGTAGGGTCGAAGATGCCAGCGGAGTCGAAGATGGTAGCGGGGTCGAAGATGCCAGCGGAGTCTAAGTTAGGGCGGAGACAGGCTCATGGTGCGGACATCCCCGGGCACAAAACAGGCGAGGCTCCCGTTGCGAGGTGGCACCGGGGAGTCCAGCGGAGGGGGAGGGCTCCGCCCGGCTTGACGTCGATGCGGCCCAACAGTTTCTTGGTCTGGGGATTCCGTCTTAATGACGGCGAAAATCATGCCGACCCCTGAATTGTCAGGGGTAGGCTGTTGCAGCCGTACGCATTGTCTCGATAGGAAGACACACGCAGCAAGACACGATTGGCGCCTCTTGGGCTGCCAACGGTCGTGCGACCGTGGTCGTGCACCCCTTCCCGAGAGAGGCGGGACGCGTGGCGGGGCGCTATTGGCGCGTCGTGCGCTGTCCGGTCGCCTGCAGCTGCGCGCCCCCAGCTGTCAGCGATTGCGCTTCCCAATCATGGGGAGCTGAACCGCTAGGCTCTTGCCAGTTGCGTTTCTGATTGTGGAGGAGGCGAGGGGCTTTATAAGGCGCCATTGCCAGTGTGGGAATACTCTTCCCCGTTGCTCGCTTTGCCCTGCCTTCTTTCTCTGCTACCAGCGCAATCCGCCCCTACTCTTTGACCCCCCTCCTCAGAAAGGAATGGCTGGCCACGACAATCCCGCTCGTCGGCACAGTGGTAGCGCCACATCCAGCCAGTGTGTCCTGTTGCCTCCCCCGGTAGAGTATCCTCTGGTGTTGCGAGAATCAACGCAAGTCAACAAGCAGTGGGGCGCCATGAAGCACTCAGGAGGCCGCTGCTCGCATGTGCTGGGGCGGAGTCGCGTTACGGAGGAGATGCTCCAAACTCTTGTCCTGCCTGGTCCTGACGAGACGAAGCCGCGCCCGGCGGAGACGGAGCCGATTGTCTTTGTCGCATTCTTTGATGCCGGGCTCCGGATGTCTTCGACGGTCTTTGTCGGCGAGGCCCTGCGGCTTTACGGATTGGAGTTGGCGCAGCTGACCCCGAATGCGATAGTTCGCCTAGCTGTTTTTGCTTGGGCAACACGAACAGAAGGTGCCCGCCCCAGTGCCGAACCTGTTCGACATTCTACACGATGCTCGCTGCCAGCCGAAGAAGGTCGAAGGAGAGATGCTATCGAATTTCGGCAGCGTCAATTTTGTGTTGAGGGCGCATTGCATGGATCTCTTCCCTGCGTTGGCTACGCGAGGCAAGTGAGAGTCCGACTGGATGCGACGGTGGTTCTACTATCATGTGATGAGCACGAGCAGTCTACTGTGCCGGGGATGGTCAATATCATTCAACAACTCACCGGATTTGAAGCCGAAGAGCTACGATGAGCAGTAGGCGCGGAGGCTTGCCGGTGTCGCTCGCCGGTTCAACATGCGTGACCTCGCCGAAGAGTTCACCATGTACGGGGTTGCGCCGCAATCCGCCCGGTGGAAGTACGCGCGCCGAGGCCCCACCCGGCGGGAAGCCCTCTGCTCCGTGTACGTCCTTCGGCCTGAGGCTGCGTGTTCGCGCATGTATGTGTGTGACCTTTTATGACTAATACTCCACTTCTGTGTGCAGTGCCCCGGATGGAGGATGCGGAGCGCGCCGTAGTCACCCTCCTTGGGCCATACTTGGCCAGGGAGCATAAGCTTCGTGAAGCTGCAACTACCTCGGCAAAGCAAGGACGGGTAAACCGGGTGTGCGAGGTCCTAGGCCTCCCCGTGCCCGAGCGAGCGGTGCCGGCGTCAGCGCCGGCACGGAGTCGTCGCCGCGATGGCGACGGCAAGGTGGGGGCATCTCCCCATCAGCGCAGGACTCGGTCTGATGCCGCCGCATCCAACCCGTCGGCGGTGTCACTGGTGGGCACCGTCAAGACTGAAGGTACGCTCGACACCAGGCCGAAAGCGGCCGGCTCCAAGGAGCACACTGCCCCCGACAAGGGTGTTTCGGGTGGCACCGAGGGGGCAAGCCGCGACGTCGACGCTCCGGAGGACGATGCCTTGTCGCCTACACCAACTGCCGAGGGCTCATTACCTGCTCCGGCCATCACAGCCGCCAAAGCTGCCGAGGAGACGTCCCCAAAATCCCCGAGGGCTAAGCACCCCTGGGTGCGGTTGCCCCCGTCCTCCAGGAGACGGTTCAATGTGGCGGGCGTGGTCATCGGAATCCTGGCGCCCGACGGGGAAGCCGTTGAGGTTGAGGAAGAAGTCGTCGCACCTCGGGGCGACGAAGCCCTTGCACCTCGGATGGAGGCTGAGCGGACACCTCCCCGTGCCTTGGTAGAGGGTGTCGAAGGTAGGCGTGATTCATTTTCCTCCCGCGACTTTGTAAAACTCTCTCCGATTTGCTCGCTCATTCCGTCGTCGACATCAGGTGAGACGAGGTCTCCCGGACGCGGTCAAGGATCGAGCAACAGAGGTGTGCGCGAAGTCTCCGGTCTTGTTGCACAGGACGCGGCTTGGGTGCCCGGTGCCACCGAAGCCACTGGCGCAGAGGGGCCGAGGCCCATCGTCTCCGATTTCATCCCTCGATCGGAGATGCTTCGCGTTCTTAACGAGGTCGCGGAGCGCGTCGTTGGCAGCTTGGATCGACAGGTGCTGTCTAAAGGATTGCGCGAAGGCTATGAGAGCAGAAAACAAAACTTTTCTACCGCGCACACAAGGACATCATGCTTAAGAAGGGATCATGTATCGTTACCACTAGACGCGCAGCGCAGCGAAAGAAGAGTTGGAGAAGCCGATCCAACCACGCGCGTCGAGGTAGTAGTGGAATTAGCCGATCGTCCCGAACAGGTCATCTCCTCCACATGATTAATCACACCACGAGCAGATCCAATCTATAGGTTGTTGATGCCGATCAACGCCGCAACGAGCAGCGCCTCCACCGGTATCCACACGTCCGGGGCTGGAACGCCGATCGCGAGTGTACTAGCACTCGTGAGCGGCTAGGGTTTGGCTCGGGAGGTGGTGGGTGGTGGCTAGGATTTTTCTAGAGGTTAACAGAAGCACACGTACCCTCAGCCCCTTGCCACCATATATATAGACCTCCTCACTTGGGCCTTGTGGACCGAGGCCTAATAGGAGTCTATTCGGATCTCTATCCGAAAAGAGCCCACATCCGAATCATATTCGATTTAGTGTTCCAACTCGTTAAGCGTGCGACCCTGTAGGTTCACGTATACTTGGTCGCGACCTGGAAACGCCTTTTCGGTCACCCTATTAATAGCGGCCTCTAGTAAGACATATTAACCCCAAAGTATATGTAAAGATCATATCGGCTGAACCTGTAATGTTCTCATGTACGAATCCCTTTGCCTCACGATATAGATTGAGCTCAAGGCGAGACCTGTGTCATCCTCTTAACAGCTCAATCACTCTCTCGATTCCGTGATGGATTATAAATTTGTGATTGACTCCTCAATCACCTTGGCATGGCCATGCACTTTCATAATCCATTACATCGAGGGGCCCAGAGATATCTCTCCCATAAGGAGGGGCAAATTCTATCTTGATCATTCACATCCCACTACATGTTTCATGGCAAACCCGAAGACTACTTTTATGACTACCCAGTTACGGAGTAGTGTTTAGTAGTCCCAAAATAAGCTACTACGCATGTTGGGAACCATGATGATCTCAAGTCTAAGGATTCTACATAAACACTACTTGAGACCAACTGATGACACATGGAATCTCTGCAGTGTCTCATGGCGGGTCTATCCAACATATGTTCACTAACACATGTCCATATTATTGATTTGGTATCACCATACCATGATCCATGAGACATGATCATCAATCAATACATATGCTGATCTTTGAATCATATTTGTTCCTCATATGATATATGATCAGGGATCATTTAGAAATAGCAACATTTTAGCATTAAGAGTCTCATGAATAAGTCACATACTCATTGATCAATAATGATAATGTCTATTTCAAGGAACAAAGTAATGCATCATAAACATAGTATGTGATATATAACATCTCCATGTTGCCTCTAGGGCATATCACTAACACTGTCAACGTGCGAGGGAGACCTTCTGCCTCGGAGATAAGGGTAAGTGGCTAGGTTTGCAGCCTACGCCGCTGTCCAGTGCATAGCTAACCCCCGCAGTTTCTTTCAGACACTTTGTTGGACTGAAATGGCGACAGAGGGGGGGTGAATGTCGACTTTAAAAATTTATCCCCTACAAGTACCCAAAAGAAAACCCTCTTCAATAGCTATGAAGAACTATGAAGTTGGTAAAGCGGCTCACTGGAAAATTCACAACACGGAGGAAATAAGCACTGCAAATAGAGAAATCAAAAAGGAGCCAAAAACTCACAAAACAAAACAACCAACACAGGAGCTGCTGGGGAGGCCGGTCAGACCGCAGGCATCAGGCCGGTTTGACCGCTCCATGGCCGGTGGTCAGACCGCCCGGGCCACACCGGTCTGACCGGCGGTATAACGGCGGTCTGACCGCCATGTAATCTGCGGTCTGACCGCTCCCCTGGTTCCAGCAGCCCGAGAGAAGATTGAAAATTCTGAAACTTGGGCAAAAACTTCAGACCTTCAAAACCTGAGAAATTGGAGGATTGCTTCCAATCTTTCTGGCCCAGAGAAACACAACAACATCCTAAAAAGCAAGGAAGGATTGGGAAGCGAGGGAAACTAACTCAAAACCTATAATTTCAGATTTAGGCCAAAATCTGAAAATTTACAGGCAGCAGCAACGAAAACTCAAATTCCCATTTCATCTTTGATACTTTGGCTATGAAACTTTGCAGATAGATTAGCAATAGCCTCAGGACTAGAGAGTCCAAATTTCATGCCATCTCAAAAAGGGAAACAAGAAATGCACCAAAACCCTAGAGATGAAGAATAAGAACAGGAAAACTAAAAAGTGCAAATCTTTGATTCATTCACTTTGCTCTTGGGAAAATCCAATCAAACGATCTTGAGACCTATTCCCATCACTGAGCAACCCATTTTGCACCTCACCAGCAAGAAACAACAAGAAATGCAAAAACTCAAGAATCAACCAGAGAGAGTATTGAAGGCAAAACAGGAGCACGGGAGAAAAACACAGATTTTCATTCCAAATCAAACTAGGATTACAGATGAGTCCCCATACGCACGGACATTAGAACAAGAGGAAAGATTACAAGACTCTCAACTCATCCTCTCCCTCTCCCAAGCCATGAACTCACTCACACTACGTGCTTCTTGGAAGAACACACACAGAGAGGGGATGAATGAGGGAGACACACCCTGCTGCCCTCAACAACTCTCCAACAACTAAAGCCTAAAGCCAAAACAAACTCTCAAAGATTCTTTTGACTCTAGCAAATCCTAACTCTCTCCCAAAGCCATGGGAATACATGCAGCCACCAACACCTATTTATAGCCCTTGGCTAACAGGTTTCCAACCCGTTACGCCCGCTAAACCCGAACGAAACCGTCTCTCACTTGTTCAGCCTTGCGAAATTACCAATTCGCCCCTCCTGCACCTTCTAGGAAGCTTCCGCGCTCCTTGTCATCCACGACTTGCAACCACATCGAATCTCCACCGTCTTCGACACATCCGACCGTTCTGACCTCGACACCGCCTGTGTCTAGTCCGGTCACCTCGTGTCTCACCACGACTCCACCTCGACGTCCTGCAGCCATCACAGACAAGAAACACATCAAATAGCACCGCTCGACACATGAAAGCATAAATAGCATAAAAGCATCATACTTACCCATGATGAAGTCCAAACCTGTCGAATAAAAGAAATAAGCGTCCTAATCCCATACGACCAAGTTTGACCAAGTCGGACCGAGCCCGAATGCACCACGCAACGTCAAGGTCCGAACTTCCCAAACCAAACTCGACTTTCCTAAACCGACGTCAATTACTCATCACACACATGGGATGACCTCCACATGGTCTCTCACACTTGCTCTCAGCCAAGCCCTAGAGGAGACTCAGATCCGCGAGCGGAGGGTGCTGGAGGGCCAGCTTCGTGCTGCAGACGAGGCTCACGCCGCCAAGGACGAGCGTATTCACGCGCTGGAGGCGAAAAATGCGAGGGTGGTTTCCAATGCGGAGAACGCCGTGGCAGCGGCGCAACGCGCCACAGAAGAGAGCCTACGTGCCGCAGCGAAGGAGCGCGCCGCCTTTCTTCAGCAAATCTCCGCGCTGGAGGAGGAGAAGGCCCAGCTCACCGCGTCCCTTGCGGAGAGAAACCGGACGTTGGACGATGCGTCCCTTGCGGAGAGAAACCGGACGTTGGCCCAACTCCAGCGTGGAGGGCGATGGAGTCTTTGGAAAGGGCCCTCCAGGACCTTTCCGTCGACGTGCCAGACGTTATGCACGGCCCTGAGGATCTAACGGAGACGCTGGAGTAGATCGAAGAGGGTTCGAGCCTCGCACTCCGCGGTGCCAGAGCCTTCGGCGATCACTGCGGCTTCATCAGTGCCTGGTGCGTTGTGTCATGTATGCCTGGCTGTACGGTTGCCTTGCGGCCTCCCCTTTATATGAATGAAACAACAATTGCCTAAGATCTTGTGTCGTTACGTACTATTTTGCTCTGGGTGAGTGTGCCATATAAAGGTCGGGTTCTCACGCTTGGCCTCACCTCGCTTGTCGATATTAGTAGCCAAAGTAGACACACGAGGGCTCCGTCCCCTCTCTTTCGAAGGAGTGGCAGCAGAGCTGGCGCCTAGTCGAAGTAGACGCACGAGCGCTCCGTCCCCTACCCTTCGAAGGGGTGGCAGCGGAGCTGGCGCCTATTCGAAGTAGACGCACGAGGGCTCCGTCCCCTACCTTTCGAAGGAGTGGCAGCGGAGCTGGCACCTAGTCGAAGAAGACGCGCGAGGGCTCCGTCCCCTACCTTTCCAAGGGGTGGCAGCGGAGCTGGCACCTAGTCAAAGTAAACGCGTGAGCGCTCCGTCCCCTACCTTTCGAAGGGGTGGCAGCGGAGCTGGCGCCTACTCGAAGTAGACGCGCGAGGGCTCCATCCCCTACCTTTCGAAGCAGTGGCTGGCGGAGCTGGCGCCTAGTCGAAGTAGACACGCGAGCGCTCCGTCCCCTACCTTTTGAAGGGGTGGCAGCGGAGGTGGCGCCTAGTCGAAGTAGACGTGTGAGGGCTCTGTCCCCTACCTTTCGAAGGGGTAGCAGCAGAGCTGGCGCCAAGTCGAAGTAGACGCGCGAGCGCTCCGTCCCCTACCTTTCTAAGGGGTGGCAACGGAGCTGGCGCCTAGTTGAAGTAGACGCACGAGCGCTCCGTCCCCTACCTTTCGAAGGGGTGGCAGCGGAGCTGGCGCCTAGTCGAAGTAGACGCGCGAGCGCTCCGTCCCCTACCTTTCGAAGGGGTGGCAGCGGAGCTGGCACTTAGTCGAAGTAGACGCGCGAGCGCTGCATATGAGTGAGCCTCTGCTGCGTCTTATTTAAACTCAAGGTGCGTGGGAACATCAACCACGTCTTATTTATACTCCGGAGAGTACGCGCAAGGGCAATGCCCGCACGTGCGCGGGGACATCCGCATCTTGTTTATACTCGGTAGAGGGCGCAGGGACAACATCCGCGTCTTATTTATACTCCGTAGAGTGCGCACGGAGGTATGCCTCGACACTGCGTCTTATTTATATTCCGTAGAGTATGCACGGAGGTATGCCTCGACGCTGCGTCTTATTTATACTCTGTAGAGTGCGCACGGAGGTATGCCTCACCGCTGCGTCTTATTTATACTCCGTAGAGTGCGCACGGTGGTATGCCTCGACGTTGCGTCTTATTTATACTCCGTAGAGTGCGCACGGAGGTATGCCTCGACGCTACGTGTTATTTATACCCCGTAGAGTGCGTGCGGAGGCGGACCTCGATGCTACATCTTACTTATACTCCGTAGAGTGCGTGCGGAGGCGGACCTCGACGCTACGTCTTATTTATACTCAGTACAGTGCGCACGAAGGTATGCCTCGACGTTGCATCTTATTTATACTCCGTAGAGTGGGTGCGGAGGCGGACCTCGACGCTACGTCTTATTTATACTCCGTAGAGTGCGCACGGAGGTATGCCTCGACGCTGCGTCTTATTTATACTCCGTAGAGTGTGTGCGGAGGTGGACCTCGACGCTACGTCTTATTTATACTCCGAAAAGTACGCACGGAGGCGGACCTCGACGCTACATCTTATTTATACTCCGTAGAGCGCGCACGGAGGTATGCCTCGACGTTGCGTCTTATTTATACTCCGTAGAGTGCGTGCGGAGGTGGACCTCTGTCGAGACCCGAATATACAAATCCGGACTCTTCTGTGTATTCTGCACTAGTCCAGGATCACGCTAGTGCACACAGTGTGAACAAAGATAAATATCATCCACATCACGATATTCTAAGGAAAAACCAAATTATATTGATAATCATCAGAGTACGACCTTATGGTCAAGCTTACAATAGACTAGCCCGAAGGGCTTAACAAAAACTAGCAGCGGAAATCCAAAAGAAAGCGCAGCAGCCAATCGACACGCCCACAGGCTATCGAGTGGAGAACGAAGCCTAATCCGCGAAGACGTCGAAGTACTCTCCTTCTGGAACCTCTTGCTGGTGATACTCCTCCTCCTCAACTGAGCAACAGGGGCATAAAGCCGTGAGTACATTGGTACTCAGCAAGCCGTTTGTAACAAATGAATGCAATATAATATGCAAGGCTTACCAATGGAAGGCTAAAAGGTTAATTTGCATAAAACGGCATTTGAAAATACAATAAATAGATTGAAGGCGCATTTGAAGTAAAACAATAATAAACAATAATCAAAGGAATTGAAGTAACCACTTATGAATCTCCCATCCATAAGCTAAACCAACCACTCATGGACCTCCCATCCACAAGTTAAACCAACAGTGAATTAACCATCCACTGTCCAAAACTTTTTAGAAATAACTATACCTCGTGTGAAATCACCGAGCATTGTCCATGACCGAGGACGCGACTATTCGAATAGTTTTACACTCTGCAGAGGTTGCACAACTGTACCCACACGATGTGATAATCCTCACGTTAAAGACAATCACAACAAGGTCTTTACAATGTTCAATTCCAACCCAATCCCGCCCGCTAGGGTTTCGCATCACACCCCCCCTTGCGCCTCATGGAAATCAGCAACCATGTTCATCCCAGCGAGATTGAAATTGAAACATCCCAAATTAATCAGCCAGGTCTGTCCCATTCCAGACATGTGGTTTGCACGGTAAGACTCAGATCAATGGCGCACAAAGTTAAGTCCTTAAGAATTACCCGGGCGAAACATCCACATCCCATGTGCCTCTCGCACCCCCTTTACTGCACGATCAATCGCCCAAGTGAAAACCAATTTTGTATAACCACCGCCAATGACGCACCAACGTCACGGCACAAATTTTATAACAGTGGCACCAACCACGATTCAATATCTCATTAAGTCAAATTAATTAATCACATGTGATGATGAACCCAACGTACTAGTGATAAGCATGGCTAAGCAATTAAACGCACAACCCATGTGACAACTAATATTGCATCACTAAGTAATTCCCAACCTAAGGTGACAATGGCCTCAAGGTATTCCAAAATATCAAGGAGGGGAAATAACCAATTGGGACGATAACTACCAATACAAGGGTTTTATAATAAAGTAGCGATGCATGATAATTTAAAACAAAATAATTAAATAATAGATTGCAAACTGGGTTCAACATGATCAAAGGACACGACTTGCCTTGGCCTTGCTCAGTTAGGAATTCTTGATCTTCGAATCCGGCTTCAGCTCCTTCGAACGCGTGATCTAACGAGAGAGGAACCGAGACGAAACACAAAAATAAAATCAAATAAAACTCAAATAAACTCCAAAAACTGCAAAACCAGAACCAAAAGATAGGGCTCAATTTTAGATGAATTTAGGAAGAAGAATCGGGTCGATCGGAGTTCGGACGAAGGAGAACGAGCGATCTAAAGTTTGCCGGGGCGAGAAAATGCTGGAAATTCACAGATGTTACTGTTCACCCGAGAGCAATTTTTTGGAAAGGAGGCTAGCGCTGGCGAGAGGAGGCATGGGAGATGAATCCAACTAGCAAAATAGGTTGTTAGGGACCTAAGGCACACATAGGAACTGACGGCATGCCAAACGGAGACCGTTGACGGCACGGGCGGCTACAACGACATGGGTTGGAGAGAGGAAATAAAATTCGGGCATGGAACGTGGAGAGGTAGGGTGAGCACGGGCTAGAACGCGGCTTGGCGAAGCTAGGAAAATTATCGGCTTGGCCAGAAACCTACCAGAGACGGCGCAATCGACATTCGAACGACGTCGGGAAGGGAAAAGGAAAAACTTAATATCTTGGTGCTCGGTTGACGAAATCTAAAACCACTTGGAGGGTAGCTACCTGGGATGGTTTGGCACAAAGTGACGCGAACGGATTAGTGAAAACATCACCGGGTAGATGGGGGACACAGGATGCCATTGGCGGCCATGGCGAGGTTCGGAGGCGAAAATTTGTGGAGGCTTTTTGGGGAAACGAAAGTGAGCACGGCGTAGAACGCGGCGAGGCAAGTCTAAGAAAAATTACAGCAAGGGCTAAAGCTTACCGGAGGCGACGAATCAACGTCGGGAAGCGCTCTTGACCTAGATTGGGGAAAACTCGATTCCGGGAGATTGGCTGCACCAAAACCAAATTAACTTGACAAGAAGGTAGATGGGATATGATGGCACAATGTGACGCGAAAGAATCACGGAGAAACTCATCGAATCGCTCGAGACACGACGAGCAAATTCGGGGCCGGAGGGGCTCGGTGCCGACGGCGTCCTGGGCTTTGGGGGGACTTGGTACGGCTTGGGATGGGTTTAGGGGAGTCAAGGGGTCCTATTTATAGGCTTGGAAGAGGTAGAAACCGATTCCAATCCGCGGATTTCGGTTTAGAGTCCGTTTCGGAAAATTGGAGATAAAAGGCAAACGGATGAACGAAACGGAAAGAGGCCAGTTGGGATGGATTCCTTGCGTGATTTGGCACAACTTTTCTTTTGGAAAGACATTCAAATAATGTCCGGATTGGAAGTTATGAAGAGAGAGAAAAACGGAAAAATCTGTAGAGAGAACGGAATCGATCGAAGCTCTGGAGGTTGAAGATGAACCAGGTGCTGACACGTGTCGAGTACTGTTCATTCTCTCTCCTCTTTCTTTTTTTTTGGAAATTTCAAATTGAGCTCAAACAAACTCCGAAAAATCCCAGAAAATACACAAAAATTCCTTGTGACACAAGGAACACAAATAAAATATTTTTGGCAAATATTAATGTTTAATTTAATCATATTAAATCTTTTTGATTAATGAAAATTCCAATTAAGCTTTAATTAATTCCAGAAAAATCCAAATGGTGAATTTTATTTTAAAAGCTTCAAAAAGGCTCTGAAAATCAGGATGTTACAAACCTCCCCCCTTAAACGGAATCTCGACCCCGAGATTCAGGCTGACTAAAAGAATAGGTTACCGGTGCGACTTCGGAGACGACGTGGTTGAGGCTCCCCCTTGCAACGCTTTGAGGTATTTGGCTTCCTTGTCCTGATGATGTTCCACATCTTGTTCCTGGTGTCTTGGCGGGGGTACTTCCAAGGTTGAACGGGATTGGCGTGATTCCTTGCCATTGATAGGGCGTGGTCCCGAAACATCATGATGAGGCATTGGAGCTGGAGTCTTGAAATCGAATTGTTGCGGTACCCGAGCTGGTTGGTATGTGTTGAATCTGACTCTTTGTAACTATTGTGACTGAACTCCTTAGTGAATCATCTTCCACTTCTGAGACTCTTTCCATCTCATGACGAATCTCTTCAAGGCTCAATAGGTCAGAGGGAACAGCAAAGGTAAGTGGTAAACTCGTCTAAGGGGAATATTCTAATGGCAAACCTAAACTAAACAAACACTTAGCCGAAAAGGCTAACAAAAGAAGCAATAAACTCCATAAAAAGATTTTTGACATGACTGCATCATAATGCTAGAAGCAAAACTGCAGCTCACATCACATCCAACGGCAAATAAGAAGCAAGACGTTTTAAACGATACTAAAACTATAACAAGGTTCAAATCTAATGGCTCCTAATCTTCACGGAAATCTCCAATCTTGTCTTGACATATTGGGTGCTCCCTTGATCCAAACTTCACAGCACAGCTTGAAGAGTTCCATGCCAACTTTCACTTTGATCGAGGGACACTCGAGACATCTATAGACTTTATAGGGATAAGAAGTCAAATTGAATTTTGAAAACAATATTTCAGAGGAGGCAAAGAGAAAGAATCCTAAGAATGAGGTAAGAATCAAGAATTACTAGACAATCATTTGGTTGATTTGATTTAGAAAATAAATTTTGAAAACTTGACTAATTCGACCATTCTAACTAGGGCTTCGTCCTACAGTCGATATAGCTCTGATACCATCTCTGTCGAGACCCGAATATACAAATCCGGACTCTTCTGTGTATTCTGCACTAGTCCAGGATCACGCTAGTGCACACAGTGTGAACAAAGATAAATATCATCCACATCACGATATTCTAAGGAAAAACCAAATTATATTGATAATCATCAGAGTACGACCTTATGGTCAAGCTTACAATAGACTAGCCCGAAGGGCTTAACAAAAACTAGCAGCGGAAATCCAAAAGAAAGCGCAGCAGCCAATCGACACGCCCACAGGCTATCGAGTGGAGAACGAAGCCTAATCCGCGAAGACGTCGAAGTACTCTCCTTCTGGAACCTCTTGCTGGTGATACTCCTCCTCCTCAACTGAGCAACAGGGGCATAAAGCCGTGAGTACATTGGTACTCAGCAAGCCGTTTGCAACAAATGAATGCAATATAATATGCAAGGCTTACCAATGGAAGGCTAAAAGGTTAATTTGCATAAAACGGCATTTGAAAATACAATAAATAGATTGAAGGCGCATTTGAAGTAAAACAATAATAAACAATAATCAAAGGAATTGAAGTAACCACTTATGAATCTCCCATCCATAAGCTAAACCAACCACTTATGGACCTCCCATCCACAAGTTAAACCAACAGTGAATTAACCATCCACTGTCCAAAACTTTTTAGAAATAACTATACCTCGTGTGAAATCACCGAGCATTGTCCATGACCGAGGACGCGGCTATTCGAATAGTTTTACACTCTGCAGAGGTTGCACAACTGTACCCACACGATGTGATAATCCTCACGTTAAAGACAATCACAACAAGGCCTTTACAATGTTCAATTCCAACCCAATCCCGCCCGCTAGGGTTTCGCATCACACCCCCCCTTGCGCCTCATGGAAATCAGCAACCATGTTCATCCCAGCGAGATTGAAATTGAAACATCCCAAATTAATCAGCCAGGTCTGTCCCATTCCAGACATGTGGTTTGCACGGTAAGACTCAGATCAATGGCGCACAAAGTTAAGTCCTTAAGAATTACCCGGGCGAAACATCCACATCCCATGTGCCTCTCGCACCCCCTTTACTGCACGATCAATCGCCCAAGTGAAAACCAATTTTGTATAACCACCGCCAATGACGCACCAACGTCACGGCACAAATTTTATAACAGTGGCACCAACCACGATTCAATATCTCATTAAGTCAAATTAATTAATCACATGTGATGATGAACCCAACGTACTAGTGATAAGCATGGCTAAGCAATTAAACGCACAACCCATGTGACAACTAATATTGCATCACTAAGTAATTCCCAACCTAAGGTGACAATGGCCTCAAGGTATTCCAAAATATCAAGGAGGGGAAATAACCAATTGGGACGATAACTACCAATACAAGGGTTTTATAATAAAGTAGCGATGCATGATAATTTAAAACAAAATAATTAAATAATAGATTGCAAACTGGGTTCAACATGATCAAAGGACACGACTTGCCTTGGCCTTGCTCAGTTAGGAATTCTTGATCTTCGAATCCGGCTTCAGCTCCTTCGAACGCGTGATCTAACGAGAGAGGAACCGAGACGAAACACAAAAATAAAATCAAATAAAACTCAAATAAACTCCAAAAACTGCAAAACCAGAACCAAAAGATAGGGCTCAATTTTAGATGAATTTAGGAAGAAGAATCGGGTCGATCGGAGTTCGGACGAAGGAGAACGAGCGATCTAAAGTTTGCCGGGGCGAGAAAATGCTGGAAATTCACAGATGTTACTGTTCACCCGAGAGCAATTTTTTGGAAAGGAGGCTAGCGCTGGCGAGAGGAGGCATGGGAGATGAATCCAACTAGCAAAATAGGTTGTTAGGGACCTAAGGCACACATAGGAACTGACGGCATGCCAAACGGAGACCGTTGACGGCACGGGCGGCTACAACGACATGGGTTGGAGAGAGGAAATAAAATTCGGGCATGGAACGTGGAGAGGTAGGGTGAGCACGGGCTAGAACGCGGCTTGGCGAAGCTAGGAAAATTATCGGCTTGGCCAGAAACCTACCAGAGACGGCGCAATCGACATTCGAACGACGTCGGGAAGGGAAAAGGAAAAACTTAATATCTTGGTGCTCGGTTGACGAAATCTAAAACCACTTGGAGGGTAGCTACCTGGGATGGTTTGGCACAAAGTGACGCGAACGGATTAGTGAAAACATCACCGGGTAGATGGGGGACACAGGATGCCATTGGCGGCCATGGCGAGGTTCGGAGGCGAAAATTTGTGGAGGCTTTTTGGGGAAACGAAAGTGAGCACGGCGTAGAACGCGGTGAGGCAAGTCTAAGAAAAATTACAGCAAGGGCTAAAGCTTACCGGAGGCGACGAATCGACGTCGGGAAGCGCTCTTGACCTAGATTGGGGAAAACTCGATTCCGGGAGATTGGCTGCACCAAAACCAAATTAACTTGACAAGAAGGTAGATGGGATATGATGGCACAATGTGACGCGAAAGAATCACGGAGAAACTCATCGAATCGCTCGAGACACGACGAGCAAATTCGGGGCCGGAGGGGCTCGGTGCCGACGGCGTCCTGGGCTTTGGGGGGACTTGGTACGGCTTGGGATGGGTTTAGGGGAGTCAAGGGGTCCTATTTATAGGCTTGGAAGAGGTAGAAACCGATTCCAATCCGCGGATTTCGGTTTAGAGTCCGTTTCGGAAAATTGGAGATAAAAGGCAAACGGATGAACGAAACGGAAAGAGGCCAGTTGGGATGGATTCCTTGCGTGATTTGGCACAACTTTCCTTTTGGAAAGACATTCAAATAATGTCCGGATTGGAAGTTATGAAGAGAGAGAAAAACGGAAAAAATCTGTACAGAGAACGGAATCGATCGAAGCTCTGGAGGTTGAAGATGAACCAGGTGCTGACACGTGTCGAGTACTGTTCATTCTCTCTCCTCTTTCTTTTTTTTGGAAATTTCAAATTGAGCTCAAACAAACTCCGAAAAATCCCAGAAAATACACAAAAATTCCTTGTGACACAAGGAACACAAATAAAATATTTTTGGCAAATATTAATGTTTAATTTAATCATATTAAATCTTTTTGATTAATGAAAATTCCAATTAAGCTTTAATTAATTCCAGAAAAATCCAAATGGTGAATTTTATTTTAAAAGCTTCAAAAAGGCTCTGAAAATCAGGATGTTACAACCTCGACGCTACGTTTTATTTATACTCCGTAGAGTGCGCACGGAGGTGGACCGAGATGGAAGCTTGGCAGACGATCGGCTTTATTAATCTCCCGTTTGTGTGGGTGAGCGTCTTACAATGGACAAGGTATCGATGTTTCAACATGCTCCCCTTTTTTTCCTAAACATAGTACCACCGCAACCTGTCTGCGTTCCATGTGTGGCAAAGTGTCTGCCCTTATAGCGTGGCAAGGCGGTAGGCTCCCTTCTGCAGAGCTACCACGGCGATGTATGGGCCTTCCCATTTGGATTCCAGCTTACCGACCGTTTCTGCATGGAGCGCCAATTTGAGGACGAGGTCTCCAGGCTGGAATTCTCGCAGGTAGATGGAGCGACCACACACGCGCACCATCTGCCGTGCATACTTTGTGACGTGCTGGGTCGCGCTTACTCGCTCTCCATCGAGGAGGTCTAGGGACAACTGGCGTTCTTCTTCGGGCGCCTGGACGAGGACCCTTCTCAAACCGGCCTTGATTTCCTCAAGCGTCACTGCCTCATCGCCGAAGAGGGGTTTGAACGGCGTGAACCCCGTAGGGCGTGTCACTGTTGTACGGAGGGACCAGAGGACACTGTGGAGCTCGTCCGGCCACTTGCCCTTTGGTAGCCCGACGAGACGCTTCTTGACCCCGGGGGAGATGGCGCCGTTCGCCGGCTCGACTACTCCGTTGGACTGCGGGTGCCCGACCGAAGCGAACTAGAGCGTGATGCCCATGCTGTCGCAGAACTCCTTGAGCGGGGCAGCGTCAAACTGTAGGCTGTTGCCGACGGTGACCTCCCTGGGCACGCCAAAGCGGCATATGATGTTCTGCCAGAGAAAGCGCTGCATGGCCGCCGAGGTTATCCTAGCTAGAGCCACAACCTCTGGCCACCTGGAGAAATATTCCAAAGTGACCACCACAAACCGCAGGTCGCTTGGAGCCTAGGGGAGTGGCCCCACAACATCGATGCTCCACCGTGCCAGCGGCCATACTCGAGGGATGGGATTGAGGCTCGTCGGGGGCCTACAAATGACCCGTCCTATCCATTGGCAGCCTTGACACCGACGCACGAGGTCTTGGGAATCGGCAACGGCAGTTGGCCAGTAAAGCCTTGCCTGAATGCCTTGCCGACTAGCGACCTCGGCGCAAGGTGCGAGCTGCAGAGTCCCGCGTGAATTTCTGCAAGGAGTTGCTTTCCTTCTTCGCGTGAGAGGCACCGCAAAAGCGGTGCGTAGACTCCTTTTTTGTAGAGCACTCTGTCGAGCACCTGGAAAGACCTGACGCGATGCTGCAGGCGCCGGAACTGGACAGGGTCATCCGGCTCCGCGATACCCTGCAAGAAACCAAAGATGGGCTCCCGCCAGTCACCCTGCTGTGTGATCTGGTGGACGAGGGCTGCATCGCGGTTGTCCTGCGTGATGGCTGCCGCTGGTAGGATCTCGTAGAACGCCCCCTCGGGAGTTGGGAGTTGTTGGCTGGCGGCCTTCGCAAGGATGTCGGCCTGGTCGTTGTCCGCCCGAGGGATGGCCTTGACCGTGACATCCAAAAAGTGTCGCTCCTTCGCTCTTACGGCCGCCAGGTACTTGGCCAACTCCGGGTCCTTGGCATGGTATGACTTGTTCACGTGGCCCGCTACCAAGCGTGAGTCGGTGTGGACGAGAACTCGCCGCGCGCCAAGCGCTTTATGCTTCACGAGGCCGAACAACATCGCCTCGTACTCGGCCGTGTTGTTAGTGGCAAGAAATGCGAGGCGCACCGAGTACAACAGGCGGTGCCCCTCAGGCGTGGTGACCACGGTGCCTACGCCTGCGCCTGCAACACCACAGGCTCCGTCAGTGTTGAGCATCCACATCGGGTCTTCTGGCTGCTGGGCGGGCTGAGCCGGCGGAGTCCATTCCGCGAGGAAGTCCACGAGAACCTGGGACTTGATCGCAGTTTGCGAGGCATACGTTAAGAAGAACGGGGTGAGCTCGGCTGCCCACTTGCCAATGCGCCCTGTGGACTCCTTATTGTGCAGCATCTCTGCTAGGGGGAACGAGGATGGCACCATAATTGGGTGGGCTAGGAAATAGTGTCGGAACTTCCTCGAGGCCATGACTAGTGTGTAGGCAAGCTTTTCGAGCTCTGTATACCGCGTCTTGGCGCCTTGAAGGGCTTCGTAGACGAAGTATATGGGGCGCTGGAGAGCGCCCTCCTCAAGGACAAGGACGGCACTAACCGCTATCGCCGAAGCGGCGAGATAGAGCAGAAGGGGAGCCTCTAGTGCCGGAGCGACCAAAGTGGGGAGGCTTGCGAGATGTCTCTTGACGTCATTGAAAGCCTTCGCACAATCGTCGTCCCAATGGAAACCGTCGCAACCGCGGAGGGTCTTGAAAAATGGCAAGCCCCGCTCCGCTGCCCTAGACAGGAAGCGGCTCAATGCAGCCATGCGACCAGCCAGCCTCTGGACCTCTCTTGTTGTCTTGGGCGGCTCCATATGGAGGATCGCATCGACTTTGTCAGGGTTTGCCTGGATGCCTCATCCGGACACATGGAAGCCCAGGAGCTTGCCCGCCTGCACGCCGAAGGCACACTTGTCCGGGTTGAGCTTGATGCCGCCTTCCTGAGGTTGTCGAAGGTCTCTTAGAGATCCTGGCTGTGGGAGGCAAGCTGTCTAGTTTTGACAACCACGTCGTCGACGTAGGCCTCCACGTTCCTGTCAAGCTGGGCGGCCAGTGCCAGCACGATAAGGTGGGTGAAGGTTGCACCCGCATTCTTCAAGCTGAAGGGCATCCTAACAAAGCAGTATGTCCCGATCGGTGTAATGAAGCTGGTCTTGTCCTCTTCGCTTTTGGCCATGTAGATCTGGTGGTAGCCGGAGTAGGTGTCCAAGAAGCTCATAAGCTCGCACCCCGTGGTGGCATCGACCAGTTGGTCTATGCGTGGCAGGGGGTAGTTGTCCTTCGGGCATGCCTTGTTGAGGGCGGTGAAGTCGATACACATACGCCAGGTGCCACTGGCTTTCTTTACCAATACCGGATTAGCAAGCCAATCCAGGTGCTGGACCTCGCGGATAACCTCGACCCTGAGAAGCTTCGCTACCTCCACCTTGGCCGCTTGCTGCCGATCCATGGACATACGCCGAAGCTTCTGCTTGACTGGCTTGGCATGAGAGCGGACCACTAGATTGTGCTCGATGAGGGCGCGGTCTACGCCTTTGATGTCCTCCGGAGACCATGCGAAGACATCCGCGTTGCTTCGGAGAACCTGGAGCAAGTTTTGCTCCACCTCCGGAGGGAGGCCCTCACCAATGGACACGAAATGCCCGTCAGCTTGGAGGGGTACACTTTTGATCCCGCCCTTCGGCCGGGTCTTAGGCGTCCACCCCGGGTCGGACGACGTGTCTGCCTTGAGGTTGTCGGTGAGGGCATGCACCCTGCGGTGCGGGCTTTTGGCACCTCGCGGGCCTGGGAGCTTCATACACAAGAAAATAGTGATGACACCTCGCGGGCCCGGGAGCTTCATACACAAGAAGCCATGGTATGGGATCGCCCCGAAAGAGTTGATGAAAGGGCGGCCCAGTATGGCATTATACTGGTGCGGGATGTCCACAACGTCGAAGACAACGTCCTCGCTCCTGGCGTTATTGCCCTGACAAAAGGAGACTCGGAGACATACCTGACCCAAGGCCTTTAGCGGCTGGCCCCCGAACCCTTGAGCGGGGGCCCCGATGCCCCAAATGATCCCGAGGGATCCCCATGCGATCGAGGGCTCCCGCAACCAGAATGTTCGCGGAGCTACCCCCGTCGACGAGGACGCGCCTGACATCGCAGTCTGCGATGTCGGTCTGAATGACCAAGGGGTCTTGGTGGGAGAATTCCACGCCCTGGGCATCGGCTGGCGTGAAGGTGATGTTGCAGTGCAGCATTCCTGGGAGTGGCTGCACCAAGGAGGTCTCCGGCGCGAACCCTCCGGAGATGACGCTAACGATGCGGTGTTGGGCCCCTCCTGGGGCCCCAGCTCGTGGAGGACTCCGCTGCGGTTGCTATTCACAGGCCACCATGGGGGGCGATGCTGCCAAGGCACAGGCTCCAGTGGTTGCCTACCGTAGCGCCATAACCGCGGTGCATGCTCGTGTGACGTGGTCGCCATAGCCATGCACTTCGCACCACCTGCCGTAGTCTAGTATTTCCTATTCCGCGCGTGGTCTCTCTTCGCGGCCTCCTCCGCATCCCCCCCTCGGCCTCCCCGGCCCCTCCCATGCGAGGCAGGGGTAGGTTCTCGGGGGACATCCTCTATGCCAAGGACGTGGCGGGCCTTTTGGGGCATGCACTGGTTGCGCCGTGGCTTGTGCTTACCACCTGACGAGGTCTCACGCCCCCCGGCTTCACTGTGTTTAGGGGCGTCTACCGCGGACCCTTGCTTGCTTGCGACAACCCCTCCGCCTGAATGGGGTCGGAGTCGTCACCTTGACGCCACCGGGTGTCCTCTTCTGCTCTAGCGTACTCTTCCATCTTGTCGAAGAACTTCGCCACCGCCTTGATTGGCTTCCGCGTGTTATATTCGGCTAGCGGCCTCGCGCGAAGACCTTGTACCGCTGCGTTGATGATGGTTGTTTCGTTGACGTCCTTGACCTGGCAGCGGACCTTCGCGAAGCACTTGAAGTACTCCCGAAGCTTCTCCGAGGGTTTTTGTTTGACCGCGAAGAGCTGATCTGCATCGACGCGCTCGACGTAGTTCCCCTGGAAGTTGTTGTAGAGCCGGTCGCGAATCTGCTCCCATGCGTAGATGGAGTTTGGCTCGATGGTGAAAAACCAAGAGAGCGCTACTCCCTGCAGCGCGAGGGGGAGTCCCTTTGCCTTCGTGGTGTGGTCTCCACCGGCAGCTTCGATGGTAGTCTCATACATACGCACGAACTCCCGTGGGTCCGTGTCACCTTTGTACGGCTCGATGGCGCTCGGGAACTTGAAGTCCTCCGGCCACGCCGCCTGCTGCAGGCCTGCGGAGAGTGGGGACTCCGGGTCCACGCGTCGCAGTGGAACGCGGCTGGACGTGGGGGCATCGCGGCTATCCGCCCGCTCCGGCGTGGGCTCTGATGTGACCACCGGCGGGGTCTGCTGGCTCCGAGCCTCTTGCATATCCCGCACGGCCCCGCGGAGATCCGCTAACTCTTGCTGGAATGCGCTGAGGGCCGCTAGCAGGGTGTTCTCAGTCGTAGGCGTGGCCGGGGCGACCGGTGCACCTGGTTGCACGGCCGGAACAGCGGAGACCACGGCCTGCGCTCGTGGGTTGCCTGCTGCGCTGGCATGATGGACCCTAGAGTCGATGACGGGGCCCGCGTTGCCACCGGGACCGCTCGCCGCTCCCGCACCAGGCGGGGGGACGGTGGCCGTGCCAACATGAGCACTGGCGCTACCGCCCCCAACCACCTGGTCGGTGCTGCCGGCGATTGTCGCCGTGCCCGTGGTGGGATCACCCGTCGCGCGCGAGGCGGTGTCGACCGTCGCGGCGGCAGTGGCGGGGTCGACCGTCATGGCGGCGGTGGCGGGGTCGATCATCGTGCCGTGGACACCGATGTTCGCGACTGTCGCACCCGCGTCGCTATCCACGCCTATGACCACCGACGCCAAAGCCCTGATGCTAGCGTGAGACTCCGTCGCGCCCACCTTCTTCTTCTTCGCCGCCAACGACGAAGCTTTCTTTGGTGCCATCCTTCTTCGGATCTTGAGGCTTGCTCTTGTCCTTCCCACGGACGGCGCCAACTGTTGTGGCTATAGACCAAACAGAGAGAGAGTATGGTAGTGGAGAGTTAGGTGAGCAAGTGCTTAGGGTTCCCCCATGGCCTGTATCGTGTATATATATCCACATGGGGAGTGTTTTTACAATAGTACCCTTACATTTGAGCATCCCTTTCAGGGGCACTTATGTCATTATACATGCCCCATTTTGGGCCTTACAGCCTTCTAACAGACCAGCTGGGCTTAGGTGGGGGCCACCCCTACAACAGAATCCTTCTCACGTGTCAAAGCACGTGCTTCTTTCGTTCAACAGGAAACTCTTGCACACCATTTGAGGTTTGGATGGCAAGTGCTCCTTCCGTTTCAAAATACTTACACTGTACAATTATCGGTATTTTAATAAATGTTCCTTATAATGTAACTACAAGATGAAGGGTGGGATGGCTAGCACACGTAAATCTAGTTCATGAGGTTGGAGGATCAAATTGTAGTCGGGATGATACATACATACATACATACATACATACATACATACATACATACATACATACATACATACATACATACATACATACATACATACATATTATATATATATATATAATAGAATGAGTTGGTGAATGATATATACATGTATATAACAGAAGAGTTGGTAAATAGTGATAGTTCTACACCCCCTACCCCTATCCTCGAGTCTCTAACAAAAAAATCACCCCTTAACAACACAAATTAACTATAAAAATTTTAATACTTATCCCAACAATCCCCCTTCCTCCCTCCCTAGTTGCACGAGGCAAAGCCAAAGGAGTGGTGTAAGCCAAGCCTAATAGCAGAGGCACAACATGTGCAAGGACAGAGCTTGACCACGCACTACAAACAGAACTGAGAGCATGGCATAGGCCAAGTCCAATGACAACAGCTTGGCGTGCTGGGTAATACTATCTTTTATCCATAGCAACGTTGTAGGGACACCTAGATTTACCAGGAATCTCTACATTCATGCAATTGTCTAGGATTTTAGTTGCGCACAAATTGATGAACAGCCTACTTACGATTACAATACCATAGCAAGAGTCTTACAAAAAATATGACATAGCTGTTGATTATATTTTTAAGGCTTCCAGGCCAAACTTACTTATATTACATACAAAAGACAATAAAATACGACTACACCATATGCTACACTTGAGTGTAGGCTCAATCTAGAATGTGTAATCTTCACTATCACAGTACTCATCATCTCCTGGCATATCCTCTTTATATTGGTTATTATCTGAACCAAAATATGTAAGAATGAGTTCATCTATACTCAACAAGCCACGGTGATAAAGTCTTAATGCAATCGAGGATTTCAAGGGAAATATCTATCAAGGAGGGTTTATATTGGACCTAGTACACGTACAATGTTATTTGCAAGCATTTGACTTAAATCAAGACAAGTTCATAAAGAAGGTTTTGTTAAGGGATTGTATATTAACAAGTTATCTCACTCCCATGTTACCGCAGGTTTAACCAACAATGCTCCTTATGCCTTGATTTGGGAATCACCCTTTTGACACAAGCTCCATTAATTTGTCACCCTTTTGACACAAGCTTCATTAATCCAAAGCATGGTAACCATATCAGATTAATATCAAGGATGGCATGTATACAACGTAATTAAAGGTATTAACTACTTAAGCAGGATCATTCAAAAGTAACTGGTAACAATTAGCATTGACAAATAAATGATATAGAAATTAACACACATGTAACATAACCCAACTAATAGGAATTCGATATGATTAACGATCGTGGCTTGCCTTGCAACTCATAGTCAGTGCTTATTCCTTCGTAGTTTTACATCACTTTTTGTTCCAATTGTTCTAGTGGTTTTTTCCTTCATAATCTAGCATACACACACATGAACAAAGCCAGATAAGCCTACTGCAGAGCTATAACACTTGTAAATAAAATACTACAAAAAGAAAAGGGGAAAACAGAGCCAAAAATCTATTGGTAGAAAGAACAATGAAGAATTAGCTAAAGAAAGATTGGATTTGAAGATGGAAGGCGAACAATGGCAATTGAGTGGTCTATAGGGGTGTAAGGTTAGCCTACTAAGCAAAACTGGTGCTAACTTGATGAGAAACAACCTAGAACTATACGAATTGGTCACAAGTCTGTTCTAAACCAGTCTAAACCAGTCTAAACCAGGCTAAATGGGTTTGACTTGGATTAGACTCAGTCTGAAATTGGTTTGAGTCTGGTTTGGCTCAACGTGAAGTGGTCTGGCTCAACCGCGTATGCATAGTGCCATGCATGGCTTAGTTGGGTGCGAGCGGCTTAGATTAGGCGCGTCTAGTTGTCTTGGTCAGACCACAAGAGCATAGTGATGGCTGTCATTGTTCTTTTTCTTAGCTGAGCAAAGAGAAAAATAGAGAGAGGTGGCGATGGCAATTGCGATGGCGGAAGAGTGATAATGATGCACGCATGGCATGTTTCTAGGCACCACAAATCCATTTTTGTGAGGTGTGGGAAGATGGAGCGGACTGTGGTGGTCCAAAAAGGTAGAGTAAGGGGTGGCGGCCATGAAAGGGGAGACTCACTAGCGGTGATCTTTGGCGGTTTTCGGTGTAAACGATGGGTGTGTGAGCATAGCGAGGGTATGGGGAGTCTTTCAGTGGTGATGGCTTCATCTGGGGCACAACAGGGAAGGCAGGCGATGGTGAGCCGAAGCTTTGCAGTGGCTGTGCACAACAAACATGGTGGTCAATGGAGGTGGTATTCGACAACGGCAAGTTAAGGTGCATCTCATGACGTGGATGGCGAGTGAAGAGGATGATGGAGGTGGTGGATCAGTGGTGACGGCAAATGGCAATGGTCGCTCCAGCTCTGATGCAGCTGAACAAAGGCACAGATAGGGTTGTGATAAAGTGGGAAGCACAATGAGAAGATCAATTTTAAGGAATACTCAAAGGTAGGGATGAATTTGGGCAATTTACCTGAGATGGTTTTCGGGATCGAACGGCTATTCTCTGGACTTGTGGACGACGACACAGTTCAGCAGTGATTCGGTTAGCTTTGGGAGTAAAGGGGGAGGAAGAGAGCTATCTACTCCTGCTACTTTGGTTTTAGAGACAATCGAAGGCGGTGGTGCACAGGGTACGATGAAAGCAGATGCGGCATGTGGGTGTTGATGTGGATGAGCACATGCGTCTCATGGGCAAGCTAGCGTGTAGTGGTGTAAAAGTCATCATGTGGAGTTATGACGGTGGTGTGTGACTGGCGAGGTGGCAGAAGTGGCGAAGCATCGGCATCAGTGTTGACCAGGTGAGCGGGATGATTAGGTTCGAGAGGAGTTGGAGCAGCGCATGAGCTGGGCTGGGAGGAGATGGGTCGAGAGGGCATGTTGGCCGGCCAAAAGAAAGGAAAGAAAAGGAGGAAAGAGATGGGTTGTAGACAGAAAAAAGAAGGAAGAAACAAGAGCAATATGGCTGTAGGCTGGGCTAGAAATGGCCTGAGAGAGAGAAAAGTTTCTAATTTTTAGGAATTTTAGAGAAAGAATATAGAATTTTCGGTGCACGAAAAAACACAAGGAACTCAGAAAAGCACAACAAACAGTTTGAGAGATTTAGTGAAAAATTTCATATATTTTTAGAACTTAGTGAAAAATTTCATATATTTTTAGAACTTTTTGGGCTGTCACAAACGCATAAGCATTAAAAACTGTTGGCCATAAAAATATCCAAAGAAATTGGTTAAATAAGTCATGATATAAGGAAGCATCTTGCAAAAATTCAACTGAAAACATGAGTTACATTTGGAGAAAAAATGAAGACAAATTTCAGTGAAATAGTAGATTAATCATTTTTCCTTTTTCCCTTTATATTTTCTGATTTCCTTTTTAGCACACTTTGTCTTTTTTTATTTCTCCACATGTAAATCAAATTCATTTTTTTTATGATTACACCGGAGGACACACACTCATGCGCACCGCACTCACACCACACACTACATGCAAACACATGTATGTGTTCTATTGAAACACACATTAGGACTTAAGTAGAGGTTGCTGGATAAATTCTGGATTTATCTAGTATCTCATAGAACACAGGCACACTGTTTACCATTGAACGCACATGTGTGTGTGAGGTGAGGCACCCATGGCCCATCCAGGGATAGAACCCGGGCGAGCAACTCGCACAACAACGAAGCTTGCCAACAGAGCAAAGTTCGGTCCTCAATTTAGTTTATAAATTTTGTGGTATTGTAGATTGATTTTGTGTCAATGTTAACAAATTGTTTTGGAATTGTTAGGACCATTTGCAACGTTTTTTAAGGAGGGAAGTATGGAAGCACCATTAAGGTGGGAAGCACTGATATTCTCTCAACGGTTAGCTATTTACATTTCAATGCCGTGGTCAATCAATCATAATGCATACGTTCAACTGTTCAAATCAAGTTATGCCTCTTAAATCAGAAACTAACCAGGAATTTATTTATTTACCGTGCAGTTTGTCATATTGACCAACCACCTAGGGCTTATTTGGAAGAAGGCAATTGCTCTAGAAGTTTTTAGGATTTCGTTGATTTGAATCAAATCCTCATTTCCAGACAGGCCCTTAATTAAGTTGCTCCCGTGGATCACAATAGAATGATGTCGTAGAATCTTTGAATAAATCCAAACTACACTATAGATTTGAACAAATATGTGAATATTTAGATTAAACATATAAAAAACGCTCGTGCAAGTTTGCCGTCAAATACACTCTCCTAAAGTTAATCTTTTATTTTATTGGCCAAAGTTGAGTCATGTCAACTTGGAAAAGTTAAAAAAAACACAATTCATCTTTTTGCTGGAGGTAGTATAATAAATAGTTACTGCCTGATCCCATTAGCCAAAATTACTTTCTACAACAAATTCAGGTCTACAACTTCATATAAAATGTTAGAAATAGTCTATATTTAATCCTCTGCTTTTAAGTTGGTCCGATTTCACACATGTACTATAAAACCAAGTAATAACCCGTTGTACTTACAAGATCGAATAAATTTAGACCAAAAACCTAGGTGGTTTGTGCGCTGAGTTGGCTCCCACGTCGCAAGTGTGCTGAGCCTGTGCGTGTTGCCACCCTGACCCAATGCAGGGAATGAGGGAGAAAGTGTTACGAGACCTAGAAAGTTATATTAAAAATATCTCTGAGTGGTTTGATTATAAATAGATAAGTCTATGTATAAGAAAAAAGATCGGAAGATTAATAAAGACTTCGTTCTCTTGGTGCTTTCTTAATTGTTCTCTGGTGATTCTCTGTTGATTAATCATGTGAATTGCATTGGTGATTATTATTTTTGAACAGACAGAACAAGAAAGAGAAGAGGAAAAGAACCCGTCACATGTGGCCAGAACCACCTTAAGTCAGCACCACTGTTGAAAAACCTTCAAAAAAACCAGAATTGAGGTTAAAATTGATCTAATTTTAAAATTAGAGCGGGTAAAATATCCAGTTTTAAAGTAGAGGTTGAAAGTAGACCAACTTTAAAGCAGAGGTGGGTAATATGGACTTTTTCCTAAAAAATTTAAAACATGCGCTCTCTGAATTTCTTTTAAATTCGGTGCCTGAATTATAAACCATCCATGCACATTACATTACACTTAATTACAGCTTCAATTGATACTCTTCCATGCCACCCATTGCAGAAGTAATACAGCCATGCCTTGGCATTGCAACACAAGGAGCAGCGTTGTGATGCTCCTCCAGGCTATGACATCTCGGCCTGTCAAAGCGGCTTCCTGTGCGCTGATGACGCCATGAGGACGACCATGGCGACGACGAACATGAAGAGCATGCTCCCACTTCCCCAGCAGCGTATACGTCCTCCGCGACGATCTCCGGTACTCGCCGAACAGCACGATCCCCCAGAACGTGCTCACCAGCGGCAACGCCTGCAGATCGACACGATAACAGTATCATGGACAATGCAGCTAGGCTAGAGAAAATGTCCAGAATTCAGACATGTTCAGAGTTCCGAAATGCAGCAACCAGAAAGTGGCCTGTCATGCATGATCAATTCAAGATTAGCTAGCTAGAGATCATCAATGTCTCGGACCATGCATTGATTGTTTCAAGAAGTGAAAATTGATCTGCAAGAATGGTTACCTGAACAGCATCGGCAGCAGCATACCCAGCAGCCTGCCCGGCCATGAACTGAAACGCGTTGCCGAGCCCACACACCATGCCTGCAAGGAGCGACAGGTCCCTGCCCTTCCAGTCATTCAGGTACGCCCTGAAGGAGGATTTCGGCACGCCGACCATCGGGCGGTAGAGGAACCAGATGTTGAGACCGATGCCGATGACGAAGCACGAGACCGAGAAGTAGAAGTAGTCTGTGTAGACCACCAGGTGGGGGACGCCCTCCCCGAGCGTGTGCCACTGGTCGTTGGTGGCCAGGTTGAACGCCGGGGAGAAGAGCGAGTAGCAGATTCCCGCGAAGGTGACGATCCCGAGGCCGAGGAACGTGTTGGATCCAAGAACCTGAGGTTGACAAGATTTTTTTTGTCAGGAAAGCCTGAATTGATGCTTGTCAGAGGCATGAACTGTGAATGCTAAATTGCTAATGCACTTGTTTCTTCAAATGTCATTCTGGAGGAGCATGACATATATCTTAATTGATTGTTCAATGTGCAAAGAAAGTTGCCTCGTTGCGTTTTCTTGGTGGAGTGATTGGAGAATTGCCCCCCCCCCCCCCCCCCGGGGGGCAAAACTTGTACAGTAACTGATAATCTGGTCAAATTATGCAGCAGAAATACATGCACTTTCACTTTGTGTGATCACACAGACATACTGTGTGCATTGTAATCACCGCACTAAAATCCCGCAGTTGAATTATGGTAATCTAGATTTTAACTTCTATTGATATTTGTATGGTGAGTACAATAATCACCTACTTTAATTGACCTCTTCCCCTCCAGCTTAACTAGGAAATCTGCTGTTCCTGCCTCTATTTTCTCCACAGCCTGGGTAGCCTGTGGTACATCAGGCTTTGCTTCTTCACAATCCCTTGGTTTCTGTGTAAATTGAAAGATTAAGACTTGTAGCCATATGCTAGATCATTTTCAGATTAATGACAAAAGTTGCTTCATTGATTTTACTAGTACCTTTCTCAAGGAGGTGTTTGGTGAGCTCTTCGTTTGCAGGGTTGCTGTGGAGAATTGAAGAAGTCATAATACTGTTCAGATGCAGTTTACTGCAATGTCATAACGTCATGATATCTACACGAATACGTGCGTCGCAACTCTCAACAATTGTATATATTCCAATTATAAGTAGTAATTGTTCTTGAAACTAAGATTTCTAGCAGTAGCATTTACGCAGAAATTCAGAAGCTCGTTCAACACATAAGTGAAAGGGAAAAAAGAGAGAGAACTCTACCCAGTAGTGTTTCTGTGGTTCACCATGGAGCTAGATAGCTTCTCCTGGTTGTCAGCAGCATTGGAAGAGTGAACAAAAGAGCCAAGGCAGGCTGCAATCAGAAAGCATCCGACGCCGGGGAAAAGAATCTCCGCCTTGTTGATCCGACCGTCGAGGAAATAGTTCAGTGTTGTCCCTGGAAGAGAAGTTTCAGTCATATCATCTTCAGAATCTGAACAATTCAGGCTACAACAGCAGCAGCAAAATTGCAGCAGCAAACATCATGTCGATATTTGGAGCGTATCGAAGGCGTCGCCGTCACCTAATCCAGTAAGAACCAGACCTGAGGTTTTCACCCCGGCACACCATCACCTGCAGCTGTGACACCGATGCCTCCATCGAACTCAAGCTGCTGCACCTAGTGAAATCCGGTGCTCGCCTTCTTCCGCATGCTTGCTGCGGCCGTTGGTGGCATTGGCGGCGGCGGCGGTGCGAGGGGTGACGGCGTGCCGAGGGGGCAAGAGGAGAAGGAAGTCCCGCCAAGCTACGGCTCAAAGACGGCTAGATTCGGCTGTCTCCAACTACCCCCACGTCATCTCCAGCTCCCCCGTGTCACCTCCGGCCGTGAGGCCTCCGAACCCGACTAGATCCACCGAGGAATAGACAGATCTGGCCCATGCCTCTAGGTCGAGCAGCTGTGCAAGGCCCCCGCCAGCCACCTTCAGTTCTCTCTGCGTTGCCTCCGACCGCCGGCTTCCAACGCCACTTCGACCCGCCAGATCCACGTAGGAGACGAGCGCCTTCTTCCCCGTGCTCGCCGCAGCCGTTGGACATGGCGTTGGTGGCGACAGCACGAGGGGCGACGATGTGCAAATAGGAGTAGGAGGAGGAGAAAAAGAAGCCCCCGCCAAGCAACGCCTCGGAGACGGACAAATCCGGCTGCCTCCGGCTCCCCCCACGTCACCTCCGGCCGCTGGGCCTCCGAACCAAGCCAGAGCAGACGGATCTGGCCTACGCTGCCTCTGACTGCTGGCTTCACAGCGCTGCTCCAACCTGGCCAGATCTGTGAAGGAGACGAGCAAATCTGGCCTACACCGCCAGCTCGAGCAGCGGCGAGGAAGAAAATGTGGTGGCGAGGAGAGTTCTTTTTGGGCGGCGGGGTCGCCCCTTGAGTTGCCTGAGGTAGCTCGGGAGGCCTGGGGTGAAAATGCTTTCTTCTAGTTTTCTCTTTGGAGGCGTTGCCTTGGGCCACCTAACCCTACCCCTCTTCGTCTTTCTATGTGTGCGTTGGTCGGTGTTGGTCTTTCGGTGGTAGTAGTCCGTTCGCCGTTGGGATGCGTTAGCCATGGCCATTTATCTTGTTGGGCTATCGGAGTTGTGTTCTTTATACCCAGCAGGGGCGGAGCTAGAGAAAAATTGAGGGGGGGTGCGGCACTTCCTTCATGCCATGCAGAAGGCGAACGGACGGAGCAGCGAAGATGAAGCGGTCGATTCCTTTCTCCAATTTTCCTAGTGGCGTAGTGGGCTACTAGACTTTGTTAGATGGGCCTGGGTGCATGACTTTGGGCTTGGGGGTGCAAAAGAGGTGAAAGTTTAGAGGTTAGCACTGATTTCCGATTTTCACGTGGGTGCAGCCGCACCCACGGTCAGCTACGTACCTCCGCCCCTGATACCCGGTCCTACCTTAGGCCTTTAATTCGGCTTTTAGGTCACCGTTGTACTGTTCTTCTTTTTGATGAATGAAACACAATTCTCCTGTGTTTTCGAGAGAAAAAAAATATTTGGAGCGTATAGAACTGTCAGTATATGTACCTATGACAACCTTCAGACTTGAGGCCATGACCTCGGTGACTGAAAGTCCAACGAATGCCCAGCCGTACTGCGTGGCCAGGGTTCCAAGGCTGATGACGACACCGCCCGCCATCGCAAACATGATGGAAGGCCAGTTATCCTGCATCGTTCAATTGACAGTTAGAACATTTGCACTGCAAAAAAAAAAAAAAAAAATTAAACAAGCCCGATGCACCAACTGAAGCTCTTGCTGACAGATCAAAATATTCACACATGTTAAACTTCGGGTCTGAAAGACTGAAAACCATATCACACCAACATACCGCTTGAGTCTCAGCCCTACAGATTGACATGACATGTTTTACTTCCCAAGATTGGATAATCGAGTAGAGTGGCTGGTGACCTGGGTGAGCTGGGTGAGGAAATTAGGCGTCTCCGGCTTGTCGTCGCCGATCTGACCGAAGGTGAAGGCGATCAGCACGGCGGCCAGGAAGTTGGTGATGGAGTAGTCGAGGTACGTGTGCTGCGGCAGGCGTCCCCGGCGCTCTAGCACGGCCAAGACGACCGGCCAGGTGCCCAGCAGCACCAGGGCCACGGCCATCAGGCTAATGGCGCCGCCGATGTCCTTCACCAGATACATCTCGGCGTGCTCGTCGGCGCCCGAGAACCCAGGACGGTGCAAGTGGCAGAACTACCTGATTCAAGGAAGGAACTTTCAGAACGAACAAATGCATTCATAGGACTATACATACTCTGTTAAACACATCATAAAAAAAATCTGTCACACTCTGAGCAGGGTCCAGAAAATCACACTACTCTTGATTTCTTCATAAGACAGCTTATGTTGGATTAGATTAGCTTGTGTTATGTTAATTAACAAAGAAGCCACTGCAGATAATTAATTAAGTGTAGCATGTGGTTTGATAGATCTGAAATTCCATGAACTCTTTGAAAACCTATATTCAAAGAAAAAGAAACATTCCTATACAAGGACTAACTAAACTTCTCAAGAAGTGAAAAGAAGACATTGTTGAATCCAAGAACTGAGCTTTGAAATATGCAGCAGTCCTACAATCTTGGAAAGCAAAAGACTAGTGTACGTTCACAGTTACAGTCTTAAATCTAATAATTGTTTCAAGAAACGCAGAAAGAAGTAGCAGAGAAGATTTTTTTTCAGAAGTGGTGAATGATGTGGCATCTCATATAAGAAAAAATCATACAAGACCAAACTTCTCTTTCACAAAATGAGGTTTAAAAGCCATGAATGATTCCAATAAAACCAAACTTTCGCATGTAGCACGTAATCTTCAAAACTGTACAAGTGAGGCTAAAGTTCTAATAAGAGCAACTTTGGATTGAACAGTGAGGCTAAAGATGCAGAATTCAATCCAAGAACATTACTTCCACAGATCTGTGCTCTCTTAGGCACTTTCTGTTATACCAAGCCAACATGCACTAGGAACAAAAGAATATAAACACAGCTCTAGCTAGACTTTGTTCTCGAGACAGCTCAAGCATTAAAATACCATGTTTTTGTTCTTTTTTAAATAAAAAATAATGTAGCATGTTCTTTGTGAGAACAGCAAAGAAGCCAACGCACATGGTTTAACACAACATGTACTTGCTTCATAGATCACAATTCCCGTAAACTCTGCAAGAACAAAGAAGAAAGTACACAAGACAACGATTTCTACTTAAGAAGCTAGAGTACACCTGCGTGATTTGCTCAAGAAGCACAAAGAATGCATTTCGGAGTCAAAGAACTGAACCTTAACAGATATGATGTAGCAGCCTTCCAATCTTGAAACCAACCAAAGACCAAGTAAAACACTTCCAGCTAAGCGCAAGAATCGCTAGCTCAAGAAACAGCAGAAATAGTAATAGAAAAGCTAGCTTTCAGGCAGAGGAAGGAACATGCATGTCAGATGAAACCTACCGATTAAACACCAAAAATGAGGTTATCCTTGTCGGTTCTAGAGCTGTCAGTGTGTATATATATGTGTGTGTGCTTGCGTAATTCCTTGAAGTTTCTTCATTAGTGAGCAATGGATATGTGATGAGGAGAATGGAGATTGGGAGAGGCTGGCATGGAGCCCACCCCGGACAGCTATCCAACCGGATGACGAGGAGGTGAACTGTTAGGTCCACCCCGTACAAGGACAGTACTCAATTATTGCTTAAACTAATAAGGGACCTTTTTTTTTGTCAGATCTCTCTCGTTGCATTTTAGTACTAAGATAAATCATTCACTGTTTTACTTTAATTGCTGAATGTTGTTTTCTTTCGATTGGATGGCTATAATATGACAGACGGTTCGTATAAACAACTAATTGTAAAAATTTTATAGACGGTTGTTAGTATAAATTATCTGTAATAGTTGTAGCACAGACGATTCTCTATGAACCGTCTGTGATGTAGTTATCTAGTAAACCCTTTTTTGTAGTAGTGTCTAGATCCATTCGGACGCCCACTTTGATGTTGGTAACCACCATGTGCTAGAGAGAGCTGGTTTGGCAAGCTCTATTTGATGCTTATCTTTTTTTAGACTAAAGTCTCGCACAGGAAAAGTACATACATACGCAGATATATTTAGTGATCAAAATATTTACTCGTAAGATTTAGACCTCCGTTATAGATTAGTTCGTGTGTTAAAGACGAACCTCCGTGTGTGTGTGGGCGTCCCTGTGGGGTACGTGTGAGTGGGAGCGCGTGCTGTCATTCCTTGTCTACCCTACTCTATAATACACCAAAATTTTCTTTACTAAATCCACCTCCTCAACCACCCCCACAGTGATGCCTAATCTAAGTCCACCCAGATTTGTGTACCAAGTAATCCAACTTCATACAAATGAATGGCCTGGATATCTCCTCAAACCTTATTCTCTTACTCATTGAAAATCCTAAGGCCAAAATCATCCGGATCATGCACATTCTCCACCACTTACTCCTGCCCCATCGCCGCGTGGCCCACCCGCTCTCTTTGATCCCCCCAGCTCGCGAAAATTCCGCCCGATACGCTGCTCACCCCGCCCCCAACCCCCCGCACCGCGCCGCCGCCTCCCACCTCCCACTCCTCCGCTGCACTCCGCCCTCGCTCCTCCTCCCCCGCTCCACCGCCGTCTCCTCCTCCCCCCACCCGTCCGCTCCGCCGGTGCCTCCTCCCCTCCCTCCCACCCCGCGCCGCCTCCCACCTCACACTCGAGTGTCCAATACTGGAGTGCTGTACTTCAGTATAATGCTAGCATAGACAACCCTAATCTCCGCCTCCATCACTGTTCCTCCACTCATGCATCCCCTGCTCGTTGCTCCCCTCATGCCGTCCGCCCGCTCGCCGTTGGCCCGCAACATGGGCGACTCCCCGGCGCTCAAGAAGCCCAAGTCGAGAAGGATGACTACGACTCCGCCTACTGGCCTCATCCCTCCAACTATTTGCCACTCTTATCAATGCCACATATCCAAATGCCACCCTCTTCATTGCAATTAATTTTTTGCCACTCTCGAGCCTACGTGGCGCCTAATCACCGCCTAGTCAGCGCCATGTCAGCGCCCGCGCCCCCTCCCCGCCTGCGCCCGCGCCCGCGCCTGTGCCTCCCCGTGTGACGGTGAAGCTGATGGCGAAGTCGGCCGGGGCTGAAGGTCGCCGGAGGGTGGTCGGCAACGTGCAGTGGCGGCGGCCCTGGGAGGAGCTACGGTGGCAGAGGGCTACGGACGAGGAGGTGTTCTGGCGAGGGTGGGATTGTCTTCGTGGTGAGCCGGAGGTGGTGTGGTGGCGACGAATTAGATTTTAATGGCTCGGGGTGGCGAATTGGATGGTCGCCGGAGTTTGGAGCGGTGCTCGGTTCGCCGGCGATTGAGGGCAGTAGAGGTCGATTGCTTTCGGTGGGATGGAGAGGGAGTCGTGGCGGCGCGGCGGGGAGGCACGGGCGCGGGCGTGGCGGGGAGGCGCGGGCGCGGGCGCAGGCGGGGAGGCGCGCGGGCGCAACGGGGAGGCGCGGGCGCAGGCGGGGAGGCGCGCGGGCGCGGCGGGGAGGCGCGGGCGGCGGCGCGGCGGGGAGGCGCGGGCGCCGGCAAGGAGGCGCGCGGGCGCAGGCGGGGAGGGGGCGCGGGCGCTGACATGGCGCTGACTAGGCGGTGATTAGGCGCCACGTAGGCTCGAGAGTGGCAAAAAATTAATTGCAATGAAGAGGGTGGCATTTGGATATGTGGCATTGATAAGAGTGGCAAATAGTTAAATTTCCCGCCTCCTCCCCTCCCTCCCACCCCGCGCCGCCTCCCACCTCCCACCTCACACTCGAGTGTCCAATACTGGAGTGCTGTACTTCAGTATAATGCTAGCATAGACAACCCTAATCTCCGCCTCCATCACTGTTCCTCCACTCATGCATCCCCTGCTCGTTGCTCCCCTCATGCCGTCCGCCCGCTCGCCGTTGGCCCGCAACATGGGCGACTCCCCGGCGCTCAAGAAGCCCAAGTCGAGAAGGATGACTACGACTCCGCCTACTGGCCTCATCCCTCCAATGGCTTCGCCCCCAAACCCCTAGCCTCCGTCGTTGCTACCGACGGGCCGTTGGAGGAGGACATCGCGGAGGAGGCGGTGCTCGCCCTCATCATCCACGCCCAAGCACACGCCCCCGACGCTGCCTCCACCCCGCGATACCCGTCTCCACCCGAGCACGCCCTCCGCGCCCAATCCCGCGCCTCTCAGCTGGCGGAGGTAGGAGGAGGTGCGGCTGGCGCGGCCGCGCCCAATCCCCTACCTCTCGATCCGCGTCGAGGAGCGGGAGCCGTGGAGCAGGGGAGCTGCGAGGAGAGGGAGGCGGGAGTGCTGGTGCTTTGTTAGATCCGCCGATCTTGGCGACGGAGATGGATTCCTCGGTCGAGAAGGTGAGCTCCGATCCGTGGGTTTTTCGTGCTCGATCTGTCGCTGGAATGGTGGTTGCGGGTCTAAATCTGCTGGTTTTCTCGCTCGATCTGTTGCAGGGGAGCGGGTCGCTGGATCCGGACGATCGCATGGCCTCCGGCGAGCCCAAGGCCTGCACCGACTGCCACACCACCAAGACGCCGCTCTGGCGCGGTGGCCCCTCTGGCCCCAAGGTGAGATCCGATCTGATCTTGGCTTTGGGTTTCCCAATCTGTGCATTTATTTCTTCGCCTGTGATTTGCGGCGGCTGATCCGACCGATCTGTCTGTTTCTTGATCCAGTCGCTGTGCAACGCGTGCGGGATCCGGTACCAAAAGAAGAGAAGGGAGGCGCTGGGCCTGGATGCCGCCGAGGGCGCCGAGCAGCAGTAGCAGCAGAAGAAGACCAAGAGGGAGCGGGAGGAGGTGACGGTCGAGCTCCGCATGGTGGGGTTCGGCAAGGAGGTGGTGCTCAAGCAGCGGCGGCGGATGCGGCGGAGGAGACGCCTCGGCGAGGAGGAGAAGGCGGCCATCCTCCTCATGATCGAGCAATTCGTTAATTTCGTCATCAGGCCGCCCCGGTACCGCCTGCCTCCCTACGTCGTGCTCACCTGCACTAGCCCAAGCCACCGCACTTCCGTCTACAGCTAGGCGCTCGGGCATCGCTTCTACGCCGACGACCTCAACCTCTAAGCGTCCCTCCACCTTAACGACTTGCTAGCTCCTGTCCTTCAAGGTCCGTAGTGGCTTCTTGTCTTCATCCTCACCCCCTGGTAGTTTATTGGTTAGATGATTCTTGCATTTCTTGGTTCACGTGTTGGCTTTTGGTTTAGTTTTGTTGCTTAATTTGCTTTGCTCGTTCGATTTTGGCCATCAAGGTGCGGATCCGGACGCCATATTGCCTTGCTGGACCCATCTCTCTACCGATCCCCTTCTTGATTGTAGCAAGTTAATTTGTAAATGCTTATCAAGATAAACATCTTTCGTTTTAGGTAATGGAACGGGAACTACTTCTAGGTTTTTTTCTATTTGAAGCTGAAACCAAGCTATTTTATCATAATTGTTTGCTGCAGGAAGACTTATAATTTTGGTCATCGCTGTTGTAATTTTTGAGGATTTCGCTGGTGTATAGACTTTTGTTTCCTCACATGATTCTAGGAGAAACTGGAAGGGTCACAAAAGAGTTACCAGAAGAGTCACATTCAAGGACTGTAGTTCATTATCACTATTTCCTCCATTGATGGAAATGTTTGCAATTCCCTTAGTAGAGCCAGAACAATCTGCTTACAACATTGTCAGCCAGAACAATTAAGTGTTTACACAGGTGAGAATGTGAGGCGGTTTGTTATGATTAGTGATACAGTGGGTATTAGAATTGAGGATTAGTCAATCAGGTAACAAAAGTAATAACCAGGCATGCAAACTGCATATCCCTAATCATAGCTTTCATAAAGGATTAATTGTTACACAAGCACGAAACATTCACAAAGTTGTTATGTCCATATAATGGATTCTAGTCAGATAGTTGGATCTTGATTACACATAGATTATCATATAGAAGAAAGAGTGCTTCAAACAAACACAATTTAATCCACAAATAGAAAAAGACAGATGGTTACTTGTTCAGTCATTCTTTTTGTTCATCTCCAACATGGAGTTGTTTTTTATGACTTGTTGTCATGAAAGACATCATTTAGACTTCATGAGGGTTAAAGAGTTCATGTAGCTATCTGCAAAGAACTCACATGGACTTAATATGAGTCAGTGCTCTTCTAGATATTTGATAATTCTCAAGCATCAACTGATAGCAAGATCAGGAAATTAGACATCGCACATATGTTGCATCACATCAGATTTATTTAGTTCGTAGTAGCTGCCAAATATGATAAGTTACTACATAGATCTGTTCTCATGGATTTTTGGATGCCATTAGTCTATGGTTCTCTTCATTATATATAAAAACAGTATAAGACAGTATATACCAGATGAGGAAGCATGTTTAGTTTCCTCCGCCATTCTGGGCTGATCCTTCATATGAGAATCAAAGTCTGAAGTGTCTTGAGAAGTCATGGAAATTTGCTCTGAGTCTCCCAAGTTGCTGCACCAAACATGATACTTGCAGTTAGTACCATGTTCAAGGGATTAATTAAGACAAGAAAACCCCTGTGGCTACAAAATCCTTAATTAAAGTAATAAAACAAATTTGCAACGATATTTTCTTGGATAGTAAAAATAAGCAGTTCTACCATATAGAAAGAAACAGATAGAATCATGGGTCAAAACAAGGAAAAACTTTCCCCAACCGTGTCTCTCTCTCCCATGAATTTCTCACCCGTATCTCTCTCTCTCTATCTCTCTCTCTCCTTCACGTATTCTTCTCACGTATTCTGCATGGAAACTCAATCTCTTCTCTCTCTCTCTCCTCTCTACCTCTCTATTCTTCTCAAGAAACATATTACAACGTAACGTCCAAAAGCAACGTATTTCCTACTCTTATCTACGTGCGTGCGTGCATGCGTACGTACCGTCAGGATGCCTTTGATCTGACTATGACTGCCGAACGTGCTCCGGTGAGCCGGATCGCCGTGCAGGCGGAGGAGCATGTCAACCAGGTCCTTCTCCTCGGAGGGTGTGCGCTTGTGGAGGTGTTCTTTTCACGTATTCTCTATTCTATATCCGGGGGGAAGATCCAGTCGCCAGCAGCGGCCGCGAAGGCGTCTGCCAACAAGATCAAGTGCCCTTCGCTTCACTTCATTGGTACTTTTCCGTACTTTGATCTCTACTCCTGTAGCCTATAGATGAACCCATCGATCACCATCGTTGTAGTATATCTCAGCTGGTTATTGGCTCTTCCGGTGCGTTTTTATCAGTCGCTAAATTTCATGGTGTGTGTTTTCCTCTGCGGCAAGCTCGGATCGTTAGGATAGTAGTAGTCAGCGAGGAACTGGTCCGCCGTGGCGGCGGCGCCGAGATCGGAGCCCATGCAGAGGTCCGGGAAAAGCCTGCCGCCGTCGGCAGCGCCGTTGTCCGCCGACCAGTTGGACGCCGACGACGCGGCGGAGGCTGATGTCGAGCCGTCGGTGTCCGCGCACCCGGCGAACGGGTCCTGGAGCTCGGCCGGCACTAGGAAGTCGTTGCAGGTGTACGTCTCGGTCTTCACGGTCGGTATGGCGAGCGGGAGAAGCGACGGGTGCGTGGGCACGGTCGCTAGTGCTGGCGCTGGGGCCGGTAGCGGCAAGAAGGACGGGGAGGGGATGGAGGAGGCCGCCGCGGCGAGGCGCTTCTTGAGCTTCGTGTTCCAGTAGTTCTTGACGTCGTTGTCCGTCCTCCTCTCCAGCTGCGATGCTATTAGCGACCACCTGCAAGCGCAAAAGCGCACGTCTTGGTCATCATGGCCATGCCAAGAAAAGAAAAACTCCTTTTGCTTCTTGCCTGGTGATCGATCAATAGAGGAGTGCTCCTAGCTACTTACTTGCTCCCTAGCGTGCTGTAGAGGGATACGATGATGGCGCCCTCCTCATCGGTGAAGCCGCCGTGCCGGATGTCCGGCCGGAGGTAGTTGAGCCACCGCAGCCTGCAGCTCTTGCCGCACCTCCTCAGGCCTACACCAACACATGCGGCACATCCATCGAGAACAGGAGGGGTGTATGTGCATCGTGCATGCAAGGCATGGCATGGCAGGACAAGTGATCAACTAGCACTCACCGGCTTTCTCGGGGAGCGAGATCCAGCTGCCGCCGGTGCCGTGGCGCTCGATGTAAGCGCGCAGCGCATCGTCCTCCTCCGGCGACCACGGCCCCCTCTTCACGACAGGTTCGTGGATTGTGTTCGTTGTTTGTACTCGTATAACGTCCTGTGAATCTTTCAGTTATTTTGATACTTTGTAGATGAGAAGGGTCTCCAGGTGATGGTCAGTTTACGTTGACAAGATCGTACGGGACCGATCACGACATTCGTATCATTCGTATCGCGACTTTTGCTGTACTAATTAAGACGAAGAACAGTAGCAAAAAATTTTCACAGGACCTGATTCATTTCACAAGCTGCTTCACTACTTCACTCTCTCTTCACTGATATTATATATTGCAGATCAACATGGATGTAGCAGAAGGGCCGATCGAAGACGATGCCGGACAAATAGTTGACCTAGAACAAGACGACTACAGGAAGCGTGCTGACGAGGATGTGAAGTCGATAGTCTTGAACACACAGATGAAGGCATCATCCCGACATAATAAACCTAAGAAGTCAAACAATGCAAAAGTCCTGCCTCAAGGTGAGTGGTCTTCAATTGTATCTTCTTTACTTATTTGAGAATTAATTAATAATAAAAATAATTTCTCTGTAGATTATGAGTGTACAAAAGAAGATGCTGCTATAATTGAATACATGAAAGCAACACCAGAAAATAGGGTACTCGTCAACATCGATAATAATTGGGTAAACAGAGATGATATGGATTGTCTTTTCCGTGACGGCGAGCAAGTGAATGGCGCTGTAAGTATGTTTAAGACTGTCTTTTGCATTGATTGATGTATACCAAGTATCTGGGTTCAATTCTTTACTGTCAAATTAAAAATTTGCAGGTCCTAAGTGCTTATATTCATTGTATCCGGCATGAAGAACACCTACAACATAGAGAAGGTGGAGATGTTTATTTAGAAAATACATTTATTTCCAGCTTGCTAAAACGTGACAGAGACCCTAAGGTGGCATTGAACTATAAAGATGACGTAGATTATACAAGGGTCGAAAAGTATTTACATGCTGATATGGTAAACTTGTCGATGCCATAATTATTATATATATAATATCATGCAGATGTTAATTTTGTTAATTTAAAGATAGAAGAAAAATTTGAGATAAAACTCTGTTAGTGCAGGTGTTCCTTCCAATTAATATTGAGAAGTTTCACTGGTACCTAGCGGTTGTGAATGCTAAAAAATGTGAGATACATGTCTTGGATTCTTTCGGACGAGAACTATCGGACCGTCAAGATCTCAAAACTACGGTAGGGCTTAATGATTAATATATAGTTTCATATTGTATTTTAATTCTAATATTCCTTTCTAAATCTTGGTGTTTCGGTCACAACAGTTAAGAGGACTGGAAAGAGTAATAAAACTTGCAGCAGAGCATACACAGCTGTACCGAGATAAATGGGCGGATATTAAAGTGGCATCTTGGCCAATTATAGATAAGATCACTGAGAGAATGCAAACAGATGGGTAAAAGATCATCAGACTTGTTGTGTATGCCATTGCCTGACTTGCAACGGTATCTGTATCACTCACGTTAGTTTTTTTTCACTTTTGCCTAGGGTAAGTTGTGGTTTATGGATGATCAACTATATGGAGTATTGGACTGGAATTACTCTATCTGACCATGTGACCCAGGTAATTCATAGGGAGATTTCTAAACATAGTCACTTTTTTTGTCAAATAATCGGTTAATAGATCAGCACTTGCTCATATTTTCAGGATGATATAAGTAAGTTTAGGTTCAAGCTCCCTGCAATCTTGTAGAACTCGACATTAAACACAGCGAGAGGGTACCAGGATGATGAACAAGATAAAGAGGTCAGCGATAATCCAGATGATGTCATAATGATCGATAATCCGGGTGAGGTCACTCAACGGTCAGAAATTGCTGCTGGTCCTCAACCATCTGCCAAAATATTCACTGACAGAAAGGAACTATTGTATTGGTTGAGCACATACATCTGGTCGATAGACGATGAAGAGTGTTTAGAGTAAGTATTTTTTGCTAATTAATTGCATAATACTAATATACTATAAGATGTGATCAACTAATTCGTTCCTGGTCCTTGTTTTTTTGTAGCAAAGAATGGGTTCGAAGCACCAGACTATATCCAATTTCTTTAAGTCTCAGAACACTTAGAGATATTTTAGATGCAAATAAACTCATTGATTGTGATTGCTTCAACATGGGTGTTCGGACGGTTGCGTGCAACGAAGCCTTGTTGTGGTTAGATGACAAATTCTACTACATGGATCTCCAGTTCTGTGTAAGTTGATATAATTGTTCCCTTGTTGTATATATATATATATATATATATATATATATATATATATATACATATAAACAAATAATTCTAAATTTTGCAAAATGAACAGTCCATATCTCAGTTTGGACGAGATCCGCGGCGGTGTGACAAGCTAGACTGCAAAAAACTCGCAGAATTGCTTGAATGCTGGCCTGACATGGAGTACGATATTTCACATTGCAGCAGTGTAAGATATGTTCTGTATACTCCTTTAAAAACTTGTGTTTTATCATTTGTCACTTATAGACTCGGTGTTTGTTTACAGGCTCTACTGCCATACCGTCAAATGAAGCACTACACATTATACATACTAGACATGGGTACCAGAACTGTGTCCATTATGGATCCTCATCCTAAAAATGGAATGTTTAAGGGTTCTGATCCATACATGCCATATATACACAAATTGCATAACATTGCCAATAATTTTAAACTCGCCATGGACTTGGCACATCCTGCATGGAAAGACAATATTTATTACTGGCATCGTAAATTCCCAACATGGGTTCCAAAAACATTTGACTGGTAATTATAACTTATAATATGTTTCATCTTTATTATCAATAATCATTTGATTTATCTACAACAATTAAACACGTGCTCTTCTCCAGCAACCTGTCAGGCTTCCTTGTATACAATTTCATGCGGTCGTGGAATGGTATAAGATTGCCATTGATCAACACTGTGAGCATATATATTCTCTATGTATATTTTGCAGACTAAATAGCAAATTAATATGTTATCTTATTAATAATTTATTATCTGCCACGCACAGGAAACACATTCACTGAGGACGAATTTCTTGGTGGACATTTTGAAGTGCAGTGCAAATGAATGTAAAGACATTATCCCTGCAGAACTCCATGACCTACTTAAGCAAATCAGAAATTAGATGGTTGAGGCGAGACATGACGTTGTGGGGATGGAGAAAGTCGTCGGTGGGTGAGTCCAATGATGTTGTCGCCTCCTCAAAGGATTAGTCATTATGTGACATTCATTATGTGACAAAAATATTTGGTTATACAATATATGAGACGTGAATCTTAATGAATCTAATTGTTCGTTTTATTTTTTACAAATTTTATCTTGTTTTGTATTTTACTGTAGCGTTAGCACGGACACACTACTAGTACTAGAAAAACGTCATGTGCTGTGGAATCTAGTTTTGTTTTTCAGGTAAGTTATAATCTTTAGCTTGCGTATCTGTAGCAAAAAATCCCGTTATGTCCCAGTAAAAGAGGTTACGTACATAGTATATTACTCTATCAAAAATATTAAGATATAAGACACCGTTACACCATAATTTCTTCTACTGCACACTACTAGTAACTACAGAAATTGTGAACATGTGAAAAAGAAACTTCAAATATGAATTTACGGTACCAATTTTGTGTTGCTAAATCTCTGCATCGTTGCTTGCACTTGTTGCTAGTAAATGCTTACAAATTTCGTCTATTGAAACAATCTTATGGAAGGGGAACGAGGGAGAACCCAATGCCTAATGTGTCCTGAAGTAGTAAAGACAAAAGTCCAGATTAATTATAAAAACCAATTTTAGGGCATATGGGGAGAACGATGGAAAAGTAAAATAGAGATATGTGTGAAACGGAATGAGAGAAATGGAGTGCATAATATATCTATGATCCTTAACTTTTCCCTAAAGAGAGATAGAAAAAATAGGAGTAACTGAGTCAGGGGCGTAGCTACCGGGGGTGCTTAGTGAGGCTTGAGCCTCACCTCCCCCAGTGGCAATTTTGTATATAGTAAAAATAGAGAGAGATTAATAAATCTAAAGAGAAGTTAGCCCTCCTTGATGGAAAGATTGACAACAAGTATGAAATTAAAGAAGACGACGACGAGGAGAAGGAGGAGAAGAAGTGAAAATCATAAAATTAAAGAAAAGCTAATCAATCGATCAAAGAAAGAAAGTAAAATAATATATGTAAATCATAAAATTAAAGAGGAGGAGGAGGAGGAGGAGGAGGAGGAGGAGGAAAAGGAGTAGTGAAAATCATAAAATTAAAGAAGAGATAATCAAGCAAAGAAAAAAAGAAGAAAGAATGTGAAATATATATGAACCTTCTAGTCCGGAAATGACGGTGGAGAGCTCGATGAACCTCTGGTTGATCTTCTCCCTCCGCTGCGCGCTCCGCAATGATGTGGTCCTGCACGTGCCCTAAAGGCGCCGCCGCCGCCGAGCCCCCCGCCATGAAAATGATAAGAACATTGGATAGAGTGTGGAAAAAGATGCCACCTTTTGTTTCTATTATCTCCTGATTCAAATTAGTTTAATTCTGGTATATTTCACATGATCTAAATTTTCATTGTCATTCATAATTTTCTATTATATCACTAATTTTGATATGTTTTATACATAGATGACTTATCGCTACTCCGCACTCATTGCACTTTCTATTATCGAGGTACTTACTTTCGATTTCTCTATTTTTCATTATTTGTTTCCATCTAATTTATAATTTTTATATAAATTTGAAATTTTATAAGAGTAAAAGGCTAATTTTGTGTCAACTTAGTTTAGACTTAAATAGTTCAGTCCACCCTTAATTTTATTCCTGGCTTCGCCACTGAACCGAGTGATCTTATTAGCTACGAACTGACCCTTTGTTCCTTTGCAAATCCCACGCACATTGCATTATTAAAGTGCTGCATGCATGGTTTTTTAATTGGGCGTGAGCCGTCGTCCGTCCCATACTCCATGTATGGTTATCTGTGGATGATTAGAAAAACCTTATCTTTTTTTTCCTGTATCTTCTTCCTTGAGGAGAATTAATACTCCCTTATCTTTATCCACTTTCTTAAGAATCAAAAGATGACCGAGTAACCATGTATGGTTATCCTGAAGTTTACTTATAACTACATGACAATTAAGTAGGACGCATGAAAATTTAAGATTTTTGGCTCGTGCTGAATTTTTGACACGAATCTGGTTTCTCTATTCCTCGGTGATGGAAGCCAAAAGATCCACGAACCATCTCATGTATGTTTGACTAGCCTTTGTGCCATCCTCTGCAGAAAAAAAGAAAGTATGCAAACCATCCGATCGCGATTTGGACGATCGGACTGAATTCTAACTAACTGTTATTTACAATAAATATGCCCTCCATGTATACCAATTATTTCATTGGAGTACTAGTTGCTGAAGGCGATTTTAGAATAAAAAAGTAAATTAAAATTATTTAACTTATTCTCTCAACTTCAATCGACCGATGCTGGATTTAGTATATCTAATATGAAAGTATACGTGGCTATAATTAGCTAGTATAGTGTAATTTGGAGACAAAATTAAATCTAGTTTCCGTACGTGCAATGTATATAGATGAGTTTTCAGCCGATGTGCACGCAGCACCTACTAATAACAAAAAAAAAGGACCAGTTGCATGTCGTCGTCACATTTTGGAGCGAGTTTAATTTTAAGCTATCTGCCTTCCGATTGCCGTCAGCGATCTTGGAGCCGACGTCGATCGATCGATCGATCTTGACGTCTCTGTACGTTTGGACTTGGCCATGACGTGCTTTATTTAATTACCTTGTTAATTCAATGCCATGTATATAAAACGGCTGTCAATAATATAATGAGCACGGCTAAATGGAGCTTGCTAATCTCGCCGGAGCTCGGACCTTCACCGGAGAAGATGGATGGATGGGGAAAATTTTGTCCAGCAATAATGAATTACTCCCACCGGTCTGTTTTAAAATACATGTAGTTAGATATTCTAAACTTTTAATACTAATTTATTTTTAAATATTTAGATTAGATATATGATAATTGCATACGCAGATTTATCTTAAGAAGTGCTTTTAAAATATTATTATTTAGTTAAGTCTTATAAGTATATTATAATGGAAATTTCCGGCCAAAGTCTCGATGTCCAAAATAATATTATTTTGTGACGGAGGGAGTAAGTAATACAGATACTAAACCTGGGGGGATTCCGGCCCCCCCAGGGCATCCACGTACGCAGCTCCCGCCCGCGCGCGCGCTCCGTCGGCCGCGTGGCGGGAGGATTTTCGTACGGCCAGGAGAGGTCATTTCCTCCAGTTTTCCGGAAATTACGTAAAGGTCCTTTTTCCTCGCGAAAAGGTCCCTGACAGTTTTTTTTCACCCAAATTTTTGCAGGATAGTGCCCCGTGGTTTTCTAAATTACGTACGGGTCCTCATTTATTACGTACAGACCCTCGGTTTTTTACGAAAAAGACCTTTGACTTTCCCATTTATTACGTACAGGCCCTCGGTTTTTTACGAAAAAAACCTTTGACTTTTTCGAAAATACACATGTGCCCTCGATTTTTTTTAAATTTTTTTCCAAATTCCTCACGGATTATCGCCTCTTTTACTTCAGTACACACGGTGGCTGGCGCGGCGTGGCGCCGCGCCTATGAGGCTAGTACTTGATATGTTCTGAACAAAGCAGAGTGGTACATAAGCAGCCTATCTGTGGCTAGTCAAAAGGTCGCGATTGGAGTGATGTACAGTGCATTTAGGGCGTGTTTGGGACTGCTCCATAAACTCTGCTCCACGAATTCTACCGTGGAGCAGCTCCACAAAAAACCTAGAGTTTGTGGAGCACCCTTTTAGGTGCTCTCACAACTCCACCTTTTTTTTCTCGAACAGAGTGCGTGGAGCTGAACCTGTTTGGCTAAAAAACATAGAGCGGAGCTGAAAAACGTAGAGTGGAGTGATCCCAAACAGGCCCTACTCTATGGCGCTCGCGCGGCATAAAACCACCTGCCGCCCACCCTCGTGAAGCCCACGGCCCGAGCGTGACGGCCTGTTTTTTTGGCCTTTTGTGATTCTTGACTCCAGTTTCTCTTGCAGTCGAAATAAATGATGCGATTTTTTTCAAACAGTTTTTAAGCCAAAAATTATATATGCTGTCTACGTTGACATCTCTGTTGTCTTAAAAAGTACAAACAAAAATCATCAAACACAACCTAAAAAAAGTCATCAGTCGCAGTCTAAAAGAATATGGCCAAAGGCTAGGAGGCAAATTTGATAATATCAACTCCCCTGAAAGTGAATCAAAAATTTAGAATGCTATAATTTTTAATTCAAGCATCCGATTTGCGTTCTGTTTAAACCATCGTGTTCCTTAATACAAGATCTTCAAAGCAAGGTCGCACTTGCACATATTTTGAGATCATTTTTATTTTAGATTTGTTTCACTAATAGATTTAAATTCACTTATATATGCCTAACCACTAGAACACTAGTGATGAACTATTGGAACATCGCTATAAACTATTGGAACACTGAAACCAATCATGTGGAATATTGGTACATTCTTCCATAAAACTTAATATGTGGAACAGTATCAATAAACTGTTAGAATATCGAAACCAAACATATAGAACATTTCATTTTACATGTTAAAACATCCAGTATCTACCCCTATCCATATCCCATACCAATGCAAAATATACGCATCAAAACATTGTCTATGAACTATTGGAACATTAACAACTAATTCGTGGTCAGACCACTAACCAGTTAGCAGGCAGACCACCCTCTAATTGGAGGTGAGACTGTGTTGAGGTTCAGTTGGCTTGGCTTTTTTATCTTTTCTTAGGGTGATTGGCATCTGATTTTCATAACTTCTAAGAGTTATTACAGTAAAGAGTTTTATTTTCTCCTTTGAACTTTTTTTTTGGAAAAACATTTAATCGTGTTAGCTCTTATTCATCTCTCTCTAGTCACCATTCTCAGTCCTACAAATAGTATCAGAGCAAGATTCACTCTTTAATTGATCATGAACATGGCAGCTAATGTGAGGTTTTTTTAGTCTTTTTATTCATCTTTTTGTGGCTCTTTTTATTCATCCATGTAGTAGCCGCCGACTCGGTCCTACAGTTTCATTTTATATTTCAGGGGGAGCAGAAAAATAAGGCCAGTCTCAGTGGAAATTTCATCTGCATTTAATAGACTGCCACATAGGCATTTTTGATGATATGGCAACATTTTTAAGAAGAGAGAGAAGAAGTGAGTTTCATCTATATGAAACTCTCTTGGCACGATTACCAACTCTATATGAGTCATAAAATTAAATGTCTATGAAACAATAGAATGAAACTATGCATTGAGGATGGATGTTTCATCCATGTTTCATTTCATTTTACATGATGCGGCAGTCTTGGAAACAACGCCATGAAACTCTCCACTGAGAATGGCCTAAGAGCAGATCTTTCCTGTGATCCAGATCTCAAGAACTTTAACATTTATTTATTCAATCACATGTGGTTTACAATAATACCTATGAGCCGCATCCTGAACGCCCTGCTCACCTTTGGCCAAAATATGTTTAGTAAACCAGGTCAACATGCCTCAGAAATGGGTGAGAATGACATTAGGACTTCATGTCACAATGAACTACTAGTAAAGCAGCTTATCCACCTGAGAGGAAAATTCAAGCCTGAAATGCTCTCCAGAGGGCACACCTCGGTTCCGATTCACTGTCGCCGTCGACATGTACATCATCGAGGATAAAGGCGGCGCCGTCGCCTTGATGCTGGCGTCCGTCTTGTTGCTGGGCACGTGGCCTGCTCTCCTGACGCTCCTGGAGCGTATAGGCCGGCTGCCTCAGCACATGTACCTTGACTACTCCGTTAGCAATCTCCTTGCTACTGTTGTGATTGCCATCACATTTGGGCAGGTTGGAGGAAGCAGGCCTGGCATAGTGGCATGCCCAACTTCTTCACTCAGCTCACTCAGGTGATGCTGATGGACCATGTGGAGGTGTCCACATGTGAGTAATGAGTAATTGACATTAGTTTGGGTAAGTCGAGTTTGATTTGGGTGGTTCGGACCTAGACGTTGCGTAACGGGCTCGGTCGGACTTGGTCAAACTTGGTCGTATGGATTAGGATGCATATTCCGATGTTTCAACAGGTTTGAACTTCGTCATGGTAAGTATGATGGTATTTACGCTTTCATGTATCGAGCGATGCTATTTGACGTGTTTCTTGTCTGTGTGGCTGCAGGATGTCGAGGCGGAGTCGTGGCGAGACACGGTGGACCGGACTAGGCGCAGGTGGCGCTGAGGTCAGAACGGTCGGGATGTGTCGAAGACGACGCGGACTCGAGGTGGTTGCGAGGCGTGCGAGGCAAGGAGCGCGGAAGCTTCCCGGAAGGTGCAGGAGGGGCGAAACGGGAATTTCGCAAGGCTGCACAAGCGGGAGCGAGCTCCGTTGGATTTAGCGGGCGTAACGGGGCGGAGACCCGTTAGCCAAGGCTATAAATAGGATTGAGGGGTTGCATGCCCACTTGAAAACTTCAAGGGATTTTAGGGTTTCCTTTAGTCAAAATAGCCTTAGAGTTTGCTTTGGCTTTAGGCTTTAGTTGTTGTGAGTTGTTGGAGGAGGCAGAGTTGTGTTCCCTCTGTGTCCCCTTCGATGGTTTCCTAAGAGCTCTGTGTGTTCTTGAGTGAGGATGTAGGGAGTTCTTGTAATCCAAGCATGTATGGGGTTGTAGGGATGTTATGAGTTGATACTCTATGCAATCATGTATCTCTCTTCCTCATTATCAATCCAAGATGATGTTATTTGAGTTTGATTCAGTGCTTGAGTCTCTTTTTGGTTTCCTGTTCTTCGATGGTTTCTAGGTGAGATTTTTGAGATTTTGATTTTCTGCTCGTTTCTTGCTGGGATTGCCCAAAATGGGTTGCTCTATGATGGGTTAGTGCCACAAGATCATTTGATCGATTTCCCGAAGAGCAAACTTGATGATAATCTCAGATTTCATCTCTCAGGCCTCTCTGTTCTTAGTTTTGGTTTCTAGGGTTTTTAGTGCATTTCAAGTTTTCCTTCTCAAGATGACTTGAAATTTGGTCTGAAGAGTTCTATGCCTATTGCTATCTTAACTGCAAAAGCTCATGACCTAAGATTCAAGGATTGAGTGGGAATTGATATTTGTGTGTTGTTCTCTATTCCTTCAAGTCAATTCTAGGGTTTTGGGTATTTCTTGATTCCCTTCGAGAGATGACTTGATTTTTGGTCTGAGGAGTCCTCTTGTGATTGCTAATATACCTGCAAAATATCATGAACAAAGGACTTGAGACCATTTAGGAATTAGGATTTTGTATACCCTCTCTGTAGTCTTTCATTTTTCCTACAGTTTTCTAGGGTTTCAGTCAAACTGTGATTCTGCTATTTGAGATGGCTTGAAATTTGATTCCCAGAGCTCAAGTGCTATCTTTTAGCCATTCCCAAAAGTCCATGGCCAAGAGATCAAAAGTTGAGGTGTAATTTGAGTTTTTGCTCTTGTCATTGCAAAGTTTCAGATTTTTGTCAAATCTGAAATTACTTGTTTGAAGTTGAATTATCTTGATCTCTTGAGTACCTTTTGCTATTTTTATTGTCTCTCTGAAGTTCTGGGGTGTTCCTCTCTTCAGAAAGTCCCATTTTCCCTGCAGTAACCTCATTTCTGAAACTTCAGTTCATTTTGGAGGCTAAGTCTTTTAGAGTTTGATTTCCCCTCCTATTTCTCCAGTGAGTGTTAGAACTATATCTCTTCCTAGTTTCTCATAACTATTGAAGAGAATAGTTTTTGGGGGGCAAGGTTTTCGAGATCGACATTCACCCCCCTCTGTCGCCATTTCGGTCCAACAATTGGTATCAGAGCAGGTTAGCTCTAATTCATAGATCTTAACCGGTCTCAAGAGCCGTGGCGACGGACAAGTACTCGACCAAGCCGCTCGTTTTCGATGGCATTGATTACCCTTTCTGGAAGAGCCGAATGGAGACATACATCCAGGCCCAGGGGTATGCCATCTGGCGGAAGGTCAAGGTACGATTTGTTGTTCCTGCCGATGAGAACATCAATGCCGGGAACATGGCTGATGTTGAGGCGAATGCAAAGGCAAGGAATATCATCATCCAGGGTCTGAGTCGTAGTGAGTTTGACCGCATATCTCATCTTTCGTCTGCCTTCGATATCTAGGAGACCCTCGATGCATACCATGAGGGCACCACCCAGATTAAGACGGTGCGACAAGACCAGTTCAAGCGGGATTATAACAAATTTGAGATGCTTGCTGGTGAGTCTTTGGATGAGTGTTTTGCGCGTTTTCACAAGATCTTGAGCAACCTCCGAGCGGTCGGTCTCACATACCCCGACTCGGACAACGCTCGTTAGATGCTCGCTGCACTTGACCTTCGTGTTTGGGAGATGAAGGTGACTACCATCAAGGACACCACGGACCTCTCGACTTTGACGCTTGACGCGCTGTACTCGCGCCTCAAGACGCACGAGATTGACATTGTCTCTCGTAAGTCGAAGTCTCAGTCGATGGCTTTAGTCACCGATCCCTCCTTGGCTTCTGGTCACTCTTCTGATTCGCTTTGCGATTTCTCCCTTGCTGCTCTATGTGACGTAACTGATGATCAGTTAGAGCAGCTCGAGGATGAGCAACTGGCCCTCCTAGCTCAGAAGTTTTCCCATGCTTACAAGAGGAGGAGGGACAGAAAGAGGGGAGGACCCGTGATTTGCTTCGAGTGTGGTGGCCCCAACCACATTCGGGCAAACTGCCCTAAGCTGGAGAAGGGCAAAGCTGACTACAGCGGTTCGGGCAAGAACGACTACACCGACAAGAACCGCAACAAGAAGACTCCAGCGCACCCTCAAGGCAAGAAGAAGTTCCGCGACTTCGGGAAGGCCAAGAAGCTGTTCCACCGCGTCCTTACTGCGTTCGATGACCTCGACCTCAGCGAGGTGGAGGGATGGAGCGACGACAATGGGACGGGTGACCAAGATCCCAAGAGCGGCGACGACTTCTCCGGCATGTGCTTCATGGCCCTCGAGGGCGAACTGAGCGACAGCGACCTGTACTCCGACTCGGACGAGGTATGCCCCACCTACGACCAGCTCAATCATGCGTTTCTTAAGCTAGGTGGTTTTCATGCTAGAGCTAGGGCTAGTTGTATTGAGTTAGAGAAGGAAGTAGATAGACTATCACGGGAGCTTACTTCACTTACATCTGCTCCCTCCTGTGATGATTGTGATACATGCTGTGCTCTGTTAGGTGACATGGAGAAACTAAGGACCTCGCATGATAGTGTGTCCTCCGAGCTTGATATTGTTAAGGTGGAGAATGTTAGTCTGCTTGCCGAGTTAGAGTTGAGTAGGATGGCTGTTACCCTACTTACTACTGATGAGACTACTTCTCCCACCTCATGTGAGGTTAAGGACATTGCTGCTAGAGGACCTTATGCCATGCTTCTTGATCTGCTCGGGTCTTGTGAAAATTGCAATAACTTGAAGATGAACTTAAAACGGGCAGATCATAAAATTGCTGAACTACAAACTTCTTTACTTGAGCCGATTAATTCATGCTTGAACTGTCCTAAGTTAACTGCTGAACTTGAAGCTGTCTCCCAACAGTTTCAAGATATGATTGATCATGATAGGAAGTTAGCTCAGTTTGCTTCTAAGGACCATGTTAGCTCACCATGCATTAATTGTAACAAACTAAAATCTGACTTGATTGCATTGGATGAGAAATGTGTAAAGCTAACTAAGGACCTTCTAGAGAAGCCACATTGTGCTTGTAATGTGATTGTGGAGAAGGGGGAGAAGCCCCAGGGTAAGGTTGAGACGCTTAGCGACGTGAACCAACTGGCTAGCAGTAGGACTGTCCCTTCAGAGTCGGCTGTGCGTGCACAAGCCATTCTTCCCTCTGCTGTTGGCTCTTCTTCTGCTCCCTTACCTTCTGTTGTCTCTTCTTCCCCCTGCTCTTCTTGCACCTCTCTTTCGAGAGTGTCAGTACCTTATGAACACTCTCGAGAGATTTGTAGGAGGTAAGAAGAAACTCAATCTTATTCTAGACCAATCTAAGATCTGCAGATTTAATCAAGGTCTAGGATATGATTTTTATGAGGATATGAGGAAGCATCCACCTGCTATTCTCCGACCCATAGTAGGAGGTGTGATCGAGGTCAAGCCCAGATCTGATGAGGTTAAATTCAAATCAGCGGGCTTTGTCCAAGGGATCTCTGACAGCAAGGTGGGTCCACCTGCAGCTTCGGCCTCTCAGAAGGCGAAGCCTCCCCGTGCTACTTCTACTTCTCAGAAGGTGAAGTATCACTGCACCTTCTGTCAGAAGGATGGACACACAATCGATCGATGCTTCAGGCGCGCTAGGATTGTGCGTAGAGACCGTGCGGAGGCACTTAGGCATATTCAGGGTCAGCCCCAGATCCTGAGTGCACCTAAGACTAGCACGAGGTCCAAGTTTGCTTCTGACGGGTTTGGGCAGCATCGAGGACTTGGTTTTTCTGAGTCTTCTAGTTTTCGTCCTCGTGCTGCTCCGGGTCGTGACTTCCGCCGTCCTGAGGGTACATCTCGTTTCCCCCATCGAGACAGTTACCCACGGCGTGATCAGCAGGTTGCCGGTGTTTCGACTCGCTTTCCCATAGCAGTCGGACCTAGCAACAGCTTCAGGTCTACATACAGACCTTCTGCTTCTTTGAATCACAGAGAGCGTAGGGTAGATAGAGGTCAGTCGTGCTTGACGACTTCATCTGCTCGACGTGTTGTTCAGTGTTGGGTGCCAAAATCACTCTTGATTTACCCCAGTACTGAGACTTTACTCTCTGTTTCACTCAGGTTCGCCGGGTAGGGAAGGAGAAGGTTTGGCTTGTAGACTCCGGTTGTTCTCAACATATGACCGGAGACTCCCGTTGGTTCTCCTCCCTAACCCGCGCTCCAGGTGATGAGACGATCACCTTCGGAGACGCTTCGTCTGGGTGCGTCATCGCCAAAGGTACTGTGCGCATTAATGCCTCTTTTATTCTTAAGGATGTTGCCTTGGTTAGTAAGCTGCAGTACAATTTGCTTTCAGTTTCTCAACTTACCGATGACGACTTTGAGGTGAGCTTTAAAAAAAATAATTGCAAAATTCTTGATGCTTCGGGTAGTCTGGTTTGTGGGATTTCTCGTTTTGGGAGTATCTTTCGTGCTGATTTTTCTGAGTCTTCTGGTGATCCTCTCTGGTGTTTAGTTGCTTCTGAGTCCCGCGACCTTTCTTTCTGGCATAGGAGACTTGGTCATATTGGGTTTGACCATTTGACTCAAGTTAGAGGCCACGATCTCATTCGTGGTTTGCCAAAACTCAAGATGGTCAAAGATCTAGTTTGTGCTCCATGCCGGCACGATAAGATGGTTGCCGCTTCTCACCCTCCGGTCACAGTTACTATGACCGATGCACCGGGACAGCTGCTCCATATGGACACTGTTGGACCAGCTCGAGTGCAGTCAGCAAGAGGGAAATGGTATGTTTTTGTCGTGGTCGATGACTTCTCGAGGTATTCTTGGGTGTTTTTCTTAGCCTCGAAGGATGAGACGTTTTCACATTTCCGAGGTCTTTTTAGTAGGCTCTCTGTTGAGCTCCCGGGTGCCTTACGAGCGATCCGCAGTGACAATGGCACGGAGTTCAAGAATTCCTACTTCGAGAGTTTCTGTGATGAGACAGGTGTAGAGCATCAGTTCTCCTCTCTGCACGTTCCACAGCAAAATGGCGTTGTGGAGAGAAAGAATCATACCTTGGTCGAGATGGCCAGGACAATGCTTGATGAGTACTCTACACCGCGGAAGTTCTGGGCTGAGGCTATAGCCACCGTGTGCCATGTCTCAAATCGAGTTTTTCTTCGGGCACACTTACACCGCACTTCTTATGAGTTGAGATATGAGCGAAATCGAGTTTGATTCAGTGCTTGAGTCTCTTTTTGGTTTCCTGTTCTTCGATGGTTTCTAGGTGAGATTTTTGAGATTTTGATTTTCTGCTTGTTTCTTGCTGGGATTGCCCAAAATGGGTTGCTCTATGATGGGTTAGTGCCACAAGATCATTTGATCGATTTCCCGAAGAGCAAACTTGATGATAATCTCAGATTTCATCTCTCAGGCCTCTCTGTTCTTAGTTTTGGTTTCTAGGGTTTTTAGTGCATTTCAAGTTTTCCTTCTCAAGATGACCTGAAATTTGGTCTGAAGAGTTCTATGCCTATTGCTATCTTAACTGCAAAAGCTCATGACCTAAGATTCAAGGATTGAGTGGGAATTGATATTTGTGTGTTGTTCTCTATTCCTTCAAGTCAATTCTAGGGTTTTGGGTATTTCTTGATTCCCTTCGAGAGATGACTTGATTTTTGGTCTGAGGAGTCCTCTTGTGATTGCTAATATACCTGCAAAATATCATGTACAAAGGACTTGAGACCATTTAGGAATTAGGATTTTGTATACCCTCTCTGTAGTCTTTCATTTTTCCTACAGTTTTCTAGGGTTTCAGTCAAACTGTGATTTTGCTATTTGAGATGGCTTGAAATTTGATTCCCAGAGCTCAAGTGCTATCTTTTAGCCATTCCCAGAAGTCCATGGCCAAGAGATCAAAAGTTGAGGTGTAATTTGAGTTTTTGCTCTTGTCATTGCAAAGTTTCAGATTTTTGTCAAATCTGAAATTACTTGTTTGAAGTTGAATTATCTTGATCTCTTGAGTACCTTTTGCTATTTTTATTGTCTCTCTGAAGTTCTGGGGTGTTCCTCTCTTCAGAAAGTCCCATTTTCCCTGCAGTAACCTCATTTCTGAAACTTCAGTTCATTTTGGAGGCTAAGTCTTTTAGAGTTTGATTTCCCCTCCTATTTCTCCAGTGAGTGTTAGAACTATATCTCTTCCTAGTTTCTCATAACTATTGAAGAGAATAGTTTTTGGGGGCAAGGTTTTCGAGATCGACATTCACCCCCCCTCTGTCGCCATTTCGGTCCAACAGATGCATTTCAAGAATTTGGTTGATGTTAAGACTAAATAAAACTTTGTCAACTAGCTATCTTGCCGATGAGTATTCGACGAGTGTCTGAAGTTGCTAACTGGAAGCTCAAAATCGTTTGAACTTTGACAACTTAGAGTTTGAGGTTCTTTTCCCTGGTGTCGCGTGCTTCCTCATCGCTGTGTTCATCGGCTCTGCTGTCCATTCTTCCAATGACAAGGATGATGAGCAGAAGCTAAGCACGTCAAGAAGCCATTCCAATACAAATCACTGCATTCTTCTCATTTTCAGCTCTGATTTGAGAAGCATTTTCATAATGTCAGGAAGTACAATCTGTCAGCAGTCACATTTCTGACAAAGGTAAGTAGCGTCTTGCCATATGAAAGATGAACAAATTGTAATGCAGATGTTAAGAAACTTGCTGTCATTTTTCAGCGAAGTTGCTGCCTGATTCCGAAGCACCAGAGGATGGCGAAGATGAAGATCACAATGCTACTGGTGATGCAAAACCCGGAACCCGGAACCGCACCTAGTGGTCTTCTCGGTGTCGTGTTTCGTGCTCGGTGTCTGCCTCTACGTCTGGTTTCTCTAACACCCGATGGCCGGAGTGCCGACATCGACCATGGGAGCATCTGTCAGGGACTGGAACGGCAGGCATCGGGCCCTTCTGGCAGGGCTACTCTGTGGGCTTGCAGCCGGCCGGCCACCCCTCCTACTACCAGAGCAGTATTCTCTTCTTCCCCGTTTACTACTTGCATTCGTCTTTGTTTTAGCCTCTATTTTTACGTTGCTCTCTGTGTGTGTGCCCTTGGTCTTGGGAACGCCTACGAGGGGTCATCGTGACGGGACTGGGTGGGGAGACTTGTGCCGGCAGTGGCGAAGCCAGGATGAAAAATGGAGGGTGGGCTCAAAACTTCAAAGGACTAAGGTAGATTAACACAAATATAGTATTTTACTCTTGTGCAATTCAAATTCATATATAAATAGAAGAGAAATAAAACAAAAAGAGAAAGAAATAAAATGAAGCAAGTTACATGCAAGTTCCCTTCACCGTGTAATGTGAGCTCAATGACAGGCAGAATCGATCATGATGCTTAGGGAAACCTACTCAGAGCATTAAAATGAAATGAGATGGATGAAAGATACGCTCAAGATCATGTTCACTCTTAGTTGGCCGTCCAATCGACTGGATTAAATCACTGAAGAACAAATTGAACACTTTTTGGGTTGTTTATCTGAACAAAGGCTGAAGCTCTCTCTGATGTTCCCGTTGTCATACTTAACCCCCAAGCGAAGAATCCAATCTAAAGTATCAATAAACTTGTCAGACATCTCATTAGGCCCGTTTAACTTTCCTGGCTACTGTAAGCTACTAATAATGAGCAGTGAGATTAGGTGTTGACATATGATCGATTAAGCGGCGAAGATTCAGGGCGGCATTAATGAATTGAGCCACCAATGATTTACTATATGACCATAGCAGAATGCTTAGTGATGCTTATTACAGGTAGGTTCTAGCTCTCTGTTATCTGTTCAATATTTCTTCGATATGTCATCATTTTAGGCTTGAGTTCACGCCATTACGTTGTAAATAGAACAAGCTAACTTCAACTCCCTCAAAATTGTTGTTCTAGCCCATCAGCTACTAGAACCCCAAGGCATGGAGATTAATCATCTTTCAAGAACTTGACAATGGTTCATCATGAACACCAGTAAGGCTAACACAATCCTAAAGAACTGTCCAACGAATCCAAACCAACCCGACAACAGCGAAGTTACCACCTACAAAGTCCAAATTTCACCGGCGTGCAGATTGAGCAGGCTCAACGATCCCAAGCTCCCCGTCCTAATCCATACAGATAAAATGCTACAAAACAGTTCTAACTCTACTCGAGAAGATGAAGGAATCCCCATCTGTCCCCAGTGCCCAATGATGCAAGCATTTCGTCGAACAGCTTGCGAGCGCAGACGCAGGGTAGTTGAGACACCATCTCACACCGACACCAATTCAAAAGGACAGGGAAAGCAACCACAACAAGAATGCAGTAGGTGGCTCAATACCTGAAGCGCCGGCCGGGTGGCAGGAGGAGGAAGCGAGGAGCCCCAGCGGCGGCCGCGAGCGGGTGGCGGTGGAAGCGGAGGAGGGGCGACCATTGGGACGCCGGGGAGGGGGAGGGCGACGGGGAGCGGAATGTGCAGGTGAGGGTGGTGGTGGTGGCGCCCCTCTCCATCCTTCACACCACGCAGCTCTCCTGTGTGTATGTTCCGCTTCTTCGCTCGCTTTGCTGGGGCGCGGGGAGGCGAAGCGGCGGCGGGTGGGGGTCGCGGACGCCGGACGGGGAGTCGGTGTGCGCGGGGCCGAGCAGCGGGTGGAGGAAGCAGGCGATGTCGAGCAGGTGGCGCCCCAGCTCCGACAGGTCGTCGCGGACGCCGCACAGCCCGCGCGCCATCCGCCCGCCGCTCCTCTAGGGTTCCTTCCGGTTCAGCTCGACGCGACGCCCGCGGTGCGGGGGGTGGTGGCTGCGGCCGTCTGGATGGGGGGTGCCGCCGCCGCGGGGAGGTGAGGCCCTCTGTACTAGTGCACTACGGTGGTGCATTGGGGGGGTTGTGCTAAGTTGTGACATGGGTGAGATTGAAAGGGAGGTGGGTGAAAGACCTGCTCGCTTGCCAGCTATCGTTGACTCGTCGGGTTGAGAAAGGCAAGGTTCGTGGACGACGACGAGGACAACCGTGTTGCAGTTTGGTCGGGCCTCCTCTCTTGTCATTGTGGTTGGCTTAGCATGGATTCGGTGGCTGTCGACGTCCCCTGTTGTCGTCGGTGCCATCCTCACACCCTGCCATTCTGAGCTCCTTGGGGCCTCCTCTCCTCCTTGCTCCCTCTTCCTCTTCTCTTCCTCTCGGCTGGCTTGCTCTCGGTTGAGGGAGGAAAAGTGAAATGGTGATTGACTTGATTCTGTTGGTGGCCGAGCAAGGCTCTGGTTTTGCTTTTTAAGATGCTCTCGGTTTTGGGTTGAGAGAATGGGTGCTTTGGTTGTGTGGCTTGCTTTGCCTTCTCTGGCTTGGCTTTCAGTTGGGGAAACAAATGAGCATCGGGCATGGAGCTTTGTACATGGCCTACTTGTACTGTGCCTACTTATCAGGGCATGGTTGTGAGACTCTCTCTTGGCTTTTGTGCAATCACCAGGTTGCTTCTGCCTTTTCCCTAACTACTATTCAGGTCTCTATGGGCTTTATGGACTTTTGGTCCAACATGTGAGCTTTGCTCTCTTTGATGGCTTTTCTACTGCGGGAGGTAAAGTCAGAAAAATATAGGCATTAGATTTCTCTACTGCCGTATAATGAAAACCCAAAGCGCAAGATGGTGCCGACTGACCCCGGACAGTCTAGGAATCTCTGTGGGCGCTACTTCCATTCGACATCCTAAAGCCAATGGGTTTGACAGCAAAACTCTTCTCTATTTTTTTATTCTCTCTTGAATTGTTTGATCTCTCGCTTTCCTTCTCTTTTGCGTTCTAGTGGTGTTACATCTAATTCCTACTTTTATGCAACTTTTGGTCAGGCACCGCCGCTCGCCAGCACATTTTGGGGTCTCATCCTTTTTGGCGAGTACTGGAGGTCATCAAGGAAGAGCCTGTTTTCTTTGCGGTTTCTAAAAGCGGCTTTTGATTTTTGCTATAGTACCTAAATTTCAAATGGAGTATTTTCTCAAGACAGGATCTACAAGTTAATTGAGGTACACATTAAAAGCTCAACATCTTTACTAGCCAAAATCGCTAGCGAGTATTTCTATCCGTAATCTCTGTCGCGAACAGCATAAAATTCAAAATTTTCAACTAAAAGTCGTGAACCGCAGCTATAAGCCAAAGAAAGAACAGGCCCGAAGACGTACATGTTGCTTGTTGGCATGTTGTCGATGTTCTTTGTCGCTGTCGCAGTTCTCATGGCTTGTCAGCATGGGAGGACATCAGATGTCAATGTTAAGTTCACAATAACAAGATTGCAGAAATTCACTCTATGAAGGTCACACACACGACATCAACTGAAGTTACTGAACACATGTAGCCCCGCTCGGTTGGGCTGAAAAGTTGTGGCTTATGGCTGAAATTGCACTGTAGCTGAAGGTGGTTTATTTGACGTAATTAAATTTAAAAAATTTAAAAATAGAAAAATATGCTAGCTCATCATGGACAACACAAACGAATACGGGAAAAAAGAATCGGCAAAAAAAGTCAAAAAAAGTCAAAAGTTCAGAAAAAGACGAAATTTATGAATAGTGAAAATAAGCCAGAAATTGAAGCTGAAACGAGCGGGGCCTTAACAGCAATTTCACCATTCCAAACAATCAAACATCCCCAGATTTATTCATCGTTCTGAGTGTAACATATAAGTAAATATCCACGCACAAAACAAAACAGGAGTGGAAATATGGTCTCCAGATTTGCAACACCACGAAAAGATGGTAAAGAAATCTTCCAACGCTTCAGGCTATCTTGAGTTGTTTCTTTAGCTTGCGGATAAGCATCCAATTTTCATCACTCATTTCATCCTGCAACGAGGAGATTCACAAGCATTAGATGCATGAGAGGTTGCTCTCCATATTAAATGAATAGCAGCATTGCGTCTCTTTACCCGATAATACTCTTTGAGCACATCAATGGATCTCCTCGAGATTTGGCTGAGCAGCTCGTTGCTCTCATCAAAATGGCGTCCAAACGATCGGGACTTCTCCTGAAGGTTGTCCCCAATTATCTGGTGGACAGGAGACGACGTAATTTGTAAGGGTTTTATTTTCCATTTCCAACTGTCACAACTACAATTATATCTAATAAGGTCTATACTACACGTACCTTTATGGACACAACTCCTTTCCTGGCTGAAAAGATCTGATTGCCATTGGATGTTTTGATCGAGGAGATCCTTCCAAGGCCATGAACTGTGTCTCCACTTCTATCCTTACTCGGAACACACACACAAATTGGGGTACCCACCTGTAATGCAATTGCAACAATCAATAGAGGGGTAAATTATAAGTAATCCATCATTAACATCAGTACTACTTTGTGGGCTTGCCTACACACCAATATCAAAGATCAAATCATTTTGAATGCATACACTTCACAGCAAAAGGCTAAAAGAAGTACCTTGACGACACCTCCCAGAACTTCAACATCACAAACAATTGGATCCTTGTTATGGTAGACACGGTTTGGCAGAATCTTCAGGGTGCATGGGAACAATGCCTCAGCTGCACATTGCAGTTTCTTTGCTTCCTTCAAGCCCTTAATGTGCTCAGTAAAGCTGTCAACAAGCTTGTATACCGTATCAGCCGTAAAAATCTTCACTCCTGATTCAGCTGCAAGGCCACCGGCCTCAGGCATCACTTTAACATCAAAGGCCAAGATGGCTGCATACTCTTCTTTCTGCTTCAGCATGGCAGATGCCTTCATGACATCCTGCTTATGGACTGAGCCTAAGTTCCAACCACTGACAGGAACATCCACGCCAGGGCTCTTCAAATGTTCAATGATCGCTTCCAAGGTTCCAAGACTAGAAGCTTGCACATAGACACCCTCCCTGCAAGTTTTGATCCTACTTAATTTTTGCATTGTTGTTCCTCTTCATTCTCATCCCTTTGATTCCCATTCATCAGGCTTATGGCCTTATTAATCTCTTGCATTGCAGCTGCTTCAGATTGTCCCAGATCGTCCCCTGGCTTCACTACAATGAGAGAAGTGCCTTCCATTGCATATTGAAGTCCCTGGAAACGCAATTATAAGCAATGAGTAGTTTGACATTGGATTCCATAAATGTATGAGAAGGGAAACGGAACTCACCCGTGCCACAATTTTTACGCCCTGTGCAGCTCTGAACTCCTTGTGATGCTTATATATGCCCTGGAAGAATAGAGGTCGTGATACTAAAGAGCATCCAACAATTATTGTGAATTCAGTATCAAATGTTTAACATTGTGTTGCCACATCCTGCCAAGATTCTAAACCCGAAATGAACAAAGTACACAATGCTTGAAGAACTTTGAGAATTATCAAATATGACAGCAAGAAGGCATCATAATAAGCTCCACCCAAAATTCAACTAGGAAGGGGTTACAAGTGCAAGTGTTTATGCATTAGCAACAATATGTGGTGTCCAAACAAAGTCATATCCCAAATCCACATCCCTAGATGTCTACACATAGAACCTAAGCAATGATGGCAACTATATCCATCAGATCACCTAACCTGTACACTTGTAATCCGTAGTGTAAAGCCAAATGGCAGGTCTGTATAATCTGATGGTTACAGATGGTATCAAGAGCCAGGTTTACGTATGATGACTAAAATAAAGAGGCACCATCAAGGAGTAAGGGTTTGGGACAGGACTGCATTCACCCCACAAAGCTAATGCATATTGTTAGGAAACCTGGGCCTGGGCCGGCAGACCTGGCCCATGGTGGGCACCTCACCGGAGACTATAAATAGGGAGCCGTACCGGCATATTTTGTACACATGCAATCAGAAATTAATAAAGAAATACCAGGAGTTCTCTCTACCTCTCTCTGTGTACTCAATCTATTATCCTGTCTTCTGTGATTGATTCGATTTGTTCTAAGCAGAGGAATCGATCAGACTAGTCGCCAGCGACGGTTCCTCAATACGTTATCAGCACGAGATCGCTCCGGTGAATCGAAGGTAATCATCGAAGCTCTAATAGATTGAATTATCTAGATCGCTTTAAATTCACAATTTCGCGTTCTAGATTGATTTTCTACGGTGCAAATCCGCCCTAATCTACCGCGAGCAGACCTGAAGTCGTCGGCACAATGTCGATCAGTAGATTGCATCACGGGGTAGATGTTGATTGCACTGTAGATCAGAAAATAGAAAAAAAAGAAGAAAATTTGGCACAGGCGGCCTTGCATGGCCGCCGACCAACCGCCGACCGCAGACCGCCCGAAGAGGTCGTGCCGCCTCGGCTTCTCCCCATACGCGTGCGCCACTGGCCTTGGTTTTCCCACCCATGTGAGTGCCCCGCACAGCGCCACCGCGCGCGCTGCCCGAGGAACCTTGGCCCAAAGCCACCTCGCTCTAGCCGGCTGCGCCCAAGGAGCCACCGCCCGCGTCGCATCGGCTTCCGCACGGCCATTGCTTGCGCCGCCTCGAGCCCCGCCCGAGGGTCCGCCGGTCCCACCAAGCTCCGCTCGGCTACCGCTTCGCCCGACGCCGAGGTCGGTCGTCGGATCTGCCGCTGCACCGGCCAGCCCGGCCGTTTGGCTCATCGCCATCGCTTGGTCCGGCCCCGACCCGAAGCCAGATCCGCCGATTGATGCGCTCAAGGTTGGCCGCCCGCCCGTCGGCTTGCAGCCGCCGTCCGCAGCCCGCGCCTCCCAGGCTCCTGGCCGCCACCGCTCGAATCCTGCGCCCGTATGAGCGCCGCTTGCGCCGCCCCACGCCAATATGGGCGCCACCCGCGCCGCCTCGCGCCCGTATGCGTGTCGCCTGGCCGTTGCCGCAATGGCGCCGCTGCCTCGCCTGGCCACTGACCGGCAGCCTCCGCCGTTGCCCCAGGCAACGCGTGGCCCCGCACGGGCCACTGGCCTGCCGCTCGCCCCGCCCGCTCGAGCCCAAGCCCAGCCACAGCAGCCGCCTCCATGAAAGGGATGAGCAGGGGAAACCCTACTCACTATGGGGTAATGTCGGCCGGGTGGGCCGAGCGGCTGAATGGGCTTTTGGGCGAAACAAGCACGGGCCACATGGGCCAATGCGCGGTGGGCGAAAGCAAGCTGGAGAAAAAGAAAAAAGAGGCCCTGCAAGGGGAGGGGCGAAAAATTGCAGAAAACCCCCCATAAAATATGAGAATTACCGATCAGCCCTTAAAATTTACATACGGATCCCTAATTTTGCAGAGAGGCCTCGGTAATTCCAAAAATTACGAACAGTCCCTCACATTTACGAGCGGGTCCAGAATTTTGTAGAAAACCCTTCAGAAAATCAGGAAATTGCCCAAATTTTTCTCTGAACTAAAATTTTGCTGAAAATTCATATTCTAGCATAAAAGGGCCTCGTGAATCTGAATTTTGAATTATTTTTTGCATTTGAAGCGTATTTATTTTTGCCATTATTATTTTTGTATTTTCTGTATTTATTTACTGTTTTTGGTTAATTGTAATTGTTTAAATTGCTTTTAATCACTGAAATTAGCAGTAAAATTTATAGAAAATGCATAGAAAATTATGAAACATTGCGAGAACCTTTTGTACCATTTATTTACCCGCAGTAAATTATTCCATGCATGTTTATCAGCAGTAAACTTATTTATTTCGTTCATACACATGTAGATGACTAGCATCACGAACCGGGAGTTCGAGGAGCTGGCCCAGCATGGCCAAAACTATCTGACGTGGACATCCAATGTCGAGATAGTGCTTGGAGCTAAGAAGCTCCGTGCGGCTATTGGGATTGGCGGACTGCATGATGCCCAACCCACGCCTGAGGAGAATGATCAGGCACTTCATTTTCTCAGGCACCACCTCTGTCTTACTCTCAAGAATGAGTACATGGCGGAGAAAAGCGCGCTAGCACTCTGGACCACACTCAAGAAGCGATTTGAGAGGCCAAAGTAAACCATTCTTCCTCAAGCAGAGCAAGAGTGGATCAAATTGAGGTTTGCCGACTTTAAGACGGTTGGGGAGTACAATTTGGCCTTACACAGGATTTGTACCAATCTTCAACTCTGTGGTAAGCAGATCACAAATGAGCAGAAGATCGAGAAGACCCTATCCACCTTTCACCCCAATGTTGTTCAATCCGCCTGCAAATATCGTCAAGACGGCTATAAGGAGTACGCCGAATTGGTTGATATGATGCAGGTTGCGGAGGTTCAGGACGAACTTCTCCGCAAGAATTACGTCACTCAGCCACCGGGGAGCTCTGCTAGCCACGAGGCCAATGCTGGAGTTACAAGGTGCGAAAGCCCTTGATGAAGAGAAGGGAGAAGAGTAAGGCTGCTGACCAGAAGGGCAAGTTAGATGCTCCAAGTGACAAAAAGGCTAAGAAGAGTGGCAAGACCTATGACCAGCAGAACCAAGGTTGCTACAAGTGTGGCAAGTGAGGGCATTGGTCGCGGATCTGCAAAGAGCAGTAGCATGTCATTGATGCCTACCAAGCCCAGAAGAAGAAAGATGGCAAAGGGCAGCCTGAAGCCCACTTTGCAGCGGTTGAGGGGGAGCATCCTGAGTAGCTGCCTGAGTTACTGGAGGTTGAGGCCATCCCGGCAGCAGCACCCCCTTACGACCTAGAGGCAGCCACCGCCATGATTTCTCTCGAAGAGAAGATCACTCCTGAGAAGATAGCCGAAGAAGTCTCTGATTTTCTAGTTGATTCAGTCTGATGCACAGAATGCATTAGGCTTTAATTGTCATTTATTTTGTGTTAAATGACAAGTTAGAATTTGCATGGATGGTACTTTAGCATTTGTTCTCTTATGATGGTTGGATGATTTTGAAATAATTCATTCATTTAGTTAGTTTATGATGGCATGATATGTTCTGATATTGGTGTATTTTATTTATGTGTTGATCGCCTTCTAATACATGTTAATAAAATACATTATATTAGAATGCGTGTGGCGCCCTATGGAGGAAGTGTGCCTTGCCGACAGCGGCACAACGAATACCAACTTAAGAGAGACTAAGTATTTTCAGTCGATTCGTAAGAGCACTGGCAGCCTTACGACAATCGCCGGAAGCGATGCATGTATAATTGATTCCGGAAGAGCCACAATTATACTTCCAATGTGCACAATTTTGGTCATTGAAGAAGCCTTATTGTACCCAGAATCGACTAGAATTCTCCTATGTTTAAGTATATTCATGCCAATGGTTTCCACGTTGACACTGAAGAAGAGTACGGCAAGGAATACCTGCTCATCACGAAGCGCGAAGAGAATGGCAAAAGGGTATTAAAAAAACTTTCTTCACTAGAAACTGGGCTATATTATACTAACATTAAGGCACCCGCAGCCTACACTGTCATGAAGATAGTATTTAGAAGCTCTGAACTATTCTGTCTCTGGCATGACAGATTAGGCTACCCAGGTCTTAGGATGATGAGAAATATAATAAACGATTCTCAAGGGCATAATATTAATGTGAAGAATTTTCCAAATCACAAAGATTTTGTGTGCCCTACATGTGCCACCGAGAAATTAATTACTAGACCCTCCACTCTGAAAGTGAAGGATGAAGTCCCTACATTCCTGGAACGTATCCAAGGAGACATTTGCGGTCCCATTCAGCCCATCTCAGGGCCATTTAAATATTTCATGGTGCTCATTGACACTTCCTCGAAGTGGTCATATGTGGGTCTGTTGTCCACAAGAAACCATGCTTTCGCAAAGCTGATCTCGCAGATCATTCGTATCAGAAATGTGTTCCCTGATCATCACATCAAATCCATCAGAATGGGCAACGCCAGAGAATTTACTTCAAAGGCATTTGATGATTATTGCATGGCAATGGGGATTGCAGCTGAGCATTCGGTACCGCATGTCCATACCCAGAATGGTTTGACAGAGGCAATAATCAAGAGAATTAAATTTATTGCCCGACCCCTTTTGCAGAATTGTAATTTGCCAGTTACATGTTGGGGACACGCAGTCCTACATGCAGCGAATCTCATCAACTTTAGACCATCAGTCTATAACATCCATTCACCTACACAACTGGCGCAAGGGTCACCACCGAAAATTTCTCATCCCAGGAAGTTTGGATGCAAGATTTATGTACCTATACCCCCTCCGCAGCGTACTGTAATGGGCCCTCTCTACAAGACTGGGATATACGTTGGTTATGAGATTGCATCCATAATCAGGTATTTGGAACCCTTGTCGGGAGATTTGCATACCGCCCGCTTCGCTGATTGCATTTTTGATGAGGATAATTTCCCAACATTAGGGGGAGGAAATCAACCCCTTGATGAAAAATGTCGGAAAATTACGTGGGAAGCCACGGGAATTCATGCACATGACCCGCGCACTAGTGAAACAGAGAAAGAGGTCCAGAAGATCATTGACTTGCAAGCATTAGCAAACCAACTGTCTGATCACTTTAGTGATTTGAAGAGCGCGACTAAGTCGCATGTGCCTGCACGCAATGCACTGGAGAGGGTTGAAATACCAAAGAAAGCAGAAGGTATCCCTAATCCCGTCCAGAGGCCTCAGAATAAAAAGACGAGAACTCCGGCTCCTCGAATCCCAAATAACCGGGGACGCTCGGCGAAAAAGGATAAGAAAGACTTATCACAGCCGATCACTGAAGTCCCCCAGAATGAGAAGGGGAGCCAGTTGAGACCTGGCACAAGTATGACACCTTCAGAAAAGGGCATACCGGATCTAAATATCCTCATGGAAGAAGAAGTTGGCATGGATGTGTGCGCACACATCGGAGCCAAAAAAATTAAAGGGACTCGCCACCGCAATTGGAAGAAGCGATGTGCAAGGAGAAGCTCCAGAAGAAGCAATCGCTCCAGAAGTAGCAACTCATGAAGAAATAGCTATAAATTATGTGCACACGGGAGAGTCCATGAACAGGACAACAGTCAATATCGATATTTACTTCACAAAGAAAATTGCCACAATCATCGATCTTGATTCCGAGCCAGCATTACTCGCTGAATGTAAGAAAATATCAGATTGGGAAGATTGGAAGAAGGCAATAGCAACTGAATTGCTATCTCTGAACAAAAGAGAGGTGTTTGGGCCCGTATGCCGCACACCTCCCCATGTGCACCCTGTAGGGCACAAGTGGGTATTTGTTCGAAAGAGAAATGAAAGAAACGAAGTGGTGAGATACAAAGCAGGGTTCGTAGCACAAGGTTTCACTCAACGTCCTTGAGTTGATTATGAAGAAACCTACTCCCCAGTCATGAGTGGAATTACCTTTAGATATTTGATCTCAATGGCAGTGAACTTGAATTTAGAAATGAAATTGATGGATGTGGTGACTGCATACCTTTATGATAACTTGGATTCAGAGATTTATATGATAGTCCCTGAAGGAATCCCTCTCCTGAACCAAAACAGAGCAAATAAAATTCTGTACAGTGTGAAACTCAGAAAGTCACTCTATGGACTTAAACAATCTGGAAGAATGTGGTATAATTGCTTAAGCGACTTTTTATGCAAGAAAGGCTACACAAACAATGAAGACTGCCCATGTGTGTTTATACAGTGATCCCAGAATGAATTATGTATAATCTCAGTGTATGTAGATGATCTGAACATCATCGGGACAGTGAGACATAAAAGAAGTAAGCTCCTACTTAGAGTCAGAATTTGAAATGAAAGATTTGGGCAAGACCAAATTCTGCTTAGGCCTGCAGCTTGAGCATGTTCCTCAAGGAATCTTGGTACATCAGTCGGCCTACACTCAGAAGGTGTTAGAAATGTTTGGCTTTGAGAAGGTATACCTATCAAAAGTACTGATGATCCGGAGGTCTTTACAGCAAGAAAAAGATCCTTTCCGACCTAGGGAAGAGGGGGGAGGAAGTCCTGGGACCGGAATTCCCATACTTGAGTGCAGTAGGAGTACTCATGTACTTAGCAAACTGCACTAGACCGGACATTGCATTTGCCATGAACTTGTTAGCAAGGTACAGTGCGAACCTACCAAAAGGTATTGGCAGGGCATAAAGGACATCTTCTGATACCTCCAAGGAAGCAAGGACCTTGGATTGTTTTACAGAAAGAGTCAAGATCTGAACTTGATTGGCTATGCAGATGCTGGGTACCTGTCAGACCCGCATACCGCAAGGTCACAAATAGGCTATGTATTTCTGTGTGGTGGAACTGCAATTTCCTAGAAATCGTCCAAGCAAAGTCTCGTAACGACTTCGACGAACCACTCAGAAATTATAGCATTGTATGAAGCCGCACGAGAGTGCGCTTGGCTCCGCTGAATGATTTACCACATCCAGCAGTCATGTGGGATGAACATTGTGCAAACCCCCACAATTATCTATGAAGATAATGCAGCTTGCGTTGCACAAGTGCAGACGGGCTATGTGAAGAGTCATCTCACAAAGCATATCAATCACAAGTTCTTCTATGCTCATGAATTGCAAAAGGTGGACGAGATTAAAGTACTGCATACTAAGGCATGCGAAAATCTGGCAGATTTATTCACTAAATCACTCCCTGCATCTTAGCTTTGAGAGATGCGTGCGAGGAGTTGGAATGATGAGACTTAGAGAAGTGCATAATTCAGGGGGATAATTCTCTCAAGCCCGATAGTAAATCTTGGTCATGAAGATTAAGTACCCAAAAGAATAAAGTCCTGAAGACTGAATGAAGTTGGGTGAATTGTACTCTTTTTCCCTTGATGAGTTTTCCTGAAGTTTCTCGACCAAGGTTTTTAATAAGGCAATTCGTGCATCGTAGCATAACATGTATCATATACTCTTTTCTCCAAATTTTTCTCACTGGGTTTTTATGGAGTTTTAACGAGGCATGAACGTGTCGGATGAGTGCCCAAGGGGGAGTGTTAGGAAACCTGGGCCTGGGCCGGCAGACCTGGCCTATGGTGGGCACCTCACCGAAGACTATAAATAGGGAGCCGTACCGGCATATTTTGTACACATGCAATCAGAAATTAATAAAGAAAGACCAAAAGTTCTCTCTACCTCTCTCTGTGTTTAATCTATTATTCTGTCTTCTGTGATTGATTCGATTTGTTCTAAACAGAGGAATCGATCGGACTGGTCGCCAGCGACGGTTCCTTAACACATATATACATGCTTAGTTGATCTCGAGTCCAGCATCTGTTAATTGCATGTGCTCTTACAATGCAAGAGGTTTGAAATTCTAACTACCGCAAATCATAAGTCATAAGTACTAATAATGCTCAACATTTGTGTTTATTGTTATAAAAATTACACTATTGCATATTTTTAAACTAGCTCAATCAAGTGATCGTGGACATTTACAGTCATTATTTTCTACTCACAAACATATCCATATACCATGAAAACCACAACTAAGGGATCTGTTTGATGTATTAGGTTAAAGCAGTTAGGACTTAGGAGTACAAGTGTATGTGCTTCAGTGAAGGGTAGGCATGGATAGGGTATTTGGACTACACAATCATACAAATAAATGTCCCACAATTGAACAAGTCCAATAGGAGGCAAATACCAAGTGCTCCTATAGTTCTAGATAGCACATTAAGAGCACCACTGATGAGGAAAGGAATCGAAAATTTTAGATGTCCAGAAGCAATCAAATATGCTTCCTCAACACAAAGCTTTATTGCTATGACCAGACAAATATATATCAAACTTAGTTCTTTTCAAAAGATGTGCCGGAAACTAGAAACATTGCAATGTCATGTGAAATGAACACTAATTCAACAATCAAACGCATCTGACAAAAAACATGCAAATACACATTAGCAATAATATGTATGATGTTCGAACAGAGTTGTATCCTAAATCCCTATTCCTAGATGTCTAGGTATCTTAACATCTAACCCTATGCATAGAACTTAAGCTCCGATACCAACTGCATCCATCAGGGCAAACAATTTGAACATTTAGTCCCAAATTTAAAACCAAATGGCAGGAATAGAGTCCTGATCTAGTTAGAGATTGTGTCCTGATCTGATTAGGATCAGTTCCAGTCGGTTAGATCTTAGAGATAGCCTTTATCTAAGCCGTGAGATAAGGTTGCGGATATGATTAGAGATAGAAAGTATAGATTAGTTCCTTGTAATAGTTTGTTTCAGATCAGATCTCTTCTTCCCATATCTCACGGCTCCTTCTGTAACCGTTTTCGGGCTCTAGCCCTATATTAACATGGAGGGATCGGCAGGGATCCTTACGGCCAATAGTTCACATGGTATCAAAGCCCTTCCCATCAATGGCGAGCGCCTCTAGTTCCTCTTCTATCTTTCCCTTTGCCGTCCCGGTAACTGAGAAGCTCACCAGATCCAATCATGCGCTGTGGAAGGCGCAAAATTTTCCCACAGTGCGTGGTGCTCAGATGATGGGGGTTCCTGGATGGGACTACCAAAGCTCCACCAGAAGAAATTGAAGCAAAGCAAGGCAAGAAGACAGGCAAGATATCCAATCCAGATTATGTTCAGTGGTTGGCCAAGGATCAGCAGATTCTTGGTTATCTGCTGTCATCCCTGTCCAGAGAAATCTTGGTCCATGTCGCCGTCAAGAAGTCTCCTGCTGAAGTATGGCAGACAATTGAAGCAATGTTTGCTTCTCAAGTGCGTGCGCGGTCAGTAAACACGCGCATAGCGCTGGCCACAACCCAGAAGAGAAATTTGAGTTTGGCTGAATACATTAGCAAGATGAAAACCCTAGCAGATGAGATGGCATCTACAGGAAAGCCTCTAGAAGATGAAGAGCTGATTTCCTACATCCTAAGTGGTCTTGACATGGAGTACAATCCAATTGTGTCAACAATTGTTGGGCGTGCTGAACCAGCCTCGGTTGGAGAAGTCTACTCCCAACTCCTCAGCTTCGAGCAAAGGATTCAACTACTACAGCAAGGCGGTCTATTACAGTCCTCTACAAACTCTGTTATGCCCGGACGTGGAGGCTTCCAGCGCGGTTTTTAGAAAAGTCGCAGGCGTGGCCGAGGCACTGGTGGTCGCAGCAGCTACAACTACACATCAAGCCGCTCAAACAATGGTGAAGATACCCGTCCCAAGTGTCAACTCTGCAAGAAGAAAGGGCATACGGTTGAGGTCTGCTGGTACAAATTTGATGCCGATTTCATCCCTCCAAATGAGACACCAATTGGTATGCTAACACGGGCGCTACTGATCACATTACCAGCAAACTTGAAAAGCTGACTATTCGTGACAAGTATGGAGGCGGCGATCAGATTCATGCAGCGAATGGAGCAGGTATGGACATTATGCATATTGGTCATTCACACATTCACATCCCTAATTGTGATCTCCATCTTAAAAACATACTTCATGTTCCTAAAGCTGCAAAGAATCTTGTTTCCGTTCGCCGGTTTGCTGATGATAACCATGCTTATTTTGAGTTCCATCTTGATTTTTTCTTGATTAAGGATCAAGCAACGGGGCAAATCCTTCTGCAGGGCAAGAGTAAAGGAGGTCTTTATCCCCTCTCATCCCTTAGCTCAAGAAAACAAGCCTTTGGAGTTTCAAAGCCATCTATGTCGCAATGGCATAGTCGTCTAGGTCATCCTTCACCATATGTCACTCAACGTGTCATTAGTCATAATAATCTGCCTTGTTCTTTAGAATAAATAAAAACTCAGTTTTTAATGCCTTTCAACAGGCAAAGAGTCATCATCTTCCATTTTCAAGGTCTTCTAGTGAGTCTAGTGTTCCTTTAGAACTCATTTTCTCTGATGTGTGGGGACCAGCCTCAGAATCTGTGGGTAGAAATAAGTATTATGTTAGTTTTATTGACGATTTCAGTGAGTTCACTTGAATATACTTGTTAAAGAACAAATATGAAGTGTTCCAAAAGTTTCATGAATTCCAAAACCTTGTTGAAAGATTATTCAATAGAAAAATTCTATCTGTTCAAACAAATTAGGGCGGTGAATATGAAAAACTCAATTCTTTCTTTCAAAAGATAGGAATTTCTCATCGGGTTTCATGTCCTCACACCCATAAACAAAATGGTGCCGCAGAGAGAAAACATAGACATATAGTTGAAGTTGGTCTTGCTCTCCTTTCATATGCTCCTATGCCCCTTAAATTTTGGGACGAAGCCTTCATTGCTGCCACTTATTTGATAAATCGCACACCTAGCAAAGTTCTAAACTGGTCCACTCCCTTGGAACGTCTCCACAACACTTCTCCTGATTACTCCTCTCTTCGTGTCTTTGGGTGTGCATGTTGGCCTAATCTTCGCCCTTACAATAGCCACAAACTTTAATTCCGCTCAAAGCAATGCACTTTTCTTGGCTATAGCAATCTACATAAGGGGTTCAAGTGTCTAGACATCCCCACTGGACGAATTTACATCTCTAGAGATGTTATTTTTGATGAGCAAGTCTTTCCTTTTGCCCAGCTCAATCCGAATGCAGGAGCAAGACTTCGGTCTGAGATCCTTCTTCTTCCCAATGAATTGTCTCATTCTATTGATCACGGGGGTGAAAATGTTTTTGTTCAATCTGCTGATACATGTCCTCCTGATGAATCTGAATCTGCTAACTCTGTTGAACTAGATGAATTTTCAGGAATGCTTGATAGAGTACAGGTACACATGGCACCAGTTGATAGCAGAGTATCATCTGCAGATGCTTTTGACATAGTGCTGCAGCCGAAACCACCCATCACTCAAGTTTACAGTAGGCGCACTCGAGATCCAGCATCCACACCTGAGCCTGCATAGCCTGCTCTGACGTCTTTTGTCCAAGAAGGAACAGCTGACCCCTGTAGCAGTATGGCATCATCTTCCTCTGATAACAGCATGCAGCATCCCTTTTATCTGATGACAACATGGCGTCGACCACATCAGATAGCAGCCCAGCGTCGTCTGCACCCGGTAATAGCACATCTTCACAAGTTTCTGCCTCAATGGCCTCTCAGCATCATCCAGTAACAAGACTGCAAAGAGGTATCACTCAACCCGCAATTTTTACTGATGGTAGAGTCAAGTATACTGATGGCAGAGTTAAGTATAGTTTTCTTACTTCAAATGGAGAACCTCATACTGTAGAAGAAGCTTTGAAAGATAAAAATTGGAAAGAAGCAATGGATGCGGAATATATGGCACTGAAAAATAACAAAACATGGCACTTAGTTCCTCCTAAGAATGGAATGAACTTGATTGACTACAAGTGGGTCTATAAAATCAAGAGGAAGGTCGATGGCAGCATAGATAGGTATAAAGCTCGTTTAGTTGCAAAAGGCTTTAAACAAAGATATGGGATCGATTATGAAGATACTTTGTTAAGGCAACATCATCTATTAGAATTGTCTTGTCTACTGCTGTTTCACAAGGCTGGAGCCTTCGTCAACTTCATGTGCAGAATGCTTTCCTTCATGGTGTCCTTGAGGAAGATGTATATATGAGGCAACCTCCTGGGTATGAAGAAAAGTCTCTTAAGAATTACGTTTGCAAACTGGACAGATCTTTGTATGGTCTCAAACAGGCACCAAGAGCATGGTATTCCAAACTTAGTGAAAAACTGCAGAAACTTGGCTTTATTCCTTCCAATGCTGACACATCCCTGTTCTTTTATAGGAAAGGGAGTACTGTGATTTTTATGCTCATTTATGTTGATGATATAATTGTTGCTAGTTCAAATCCTGATGCTACTGCAGCTCTCCTTGAAGACTTGAGATATGAGTTTCCTCTAAAGGACTTGGGTGAGCTACACTATTTTCTGGGTATTGAGGTAAAGAAAATACAGGATGGTATCCTTCTAACTCAGGAGAAATATACTACAGACCTCCTGAAAAAGGTACAGATGTATAATTGCAAACCAGCAAATACTCCTATGTCGGTAAGTGACAAGTTAACAGCACAAGGAGAAAACCTTGGAACAGAAGATTGCACTAGATACAGAAGCATTGTTGGAGCATTACAATACTTGACATTAACAAGACCTAACATCTCTTTTTCAATGAACAAAGTTTGTCAGTATTTGCATACTCCAACTGTTTTGCACTGGATGGCAGTCAAAAGAATATTGAGATATCTGAAGCATACATTGGGTATTGGGCTAAAAATAAGTAAATCATCATCCATGCTAAGTCACAACTTTCTCTGATGCAGACTGGGCCGGCTGTTTAGATGATCGAACATCGATTGGAGGTTTTGCAGTTTTTCTAGGAAAGAACCTTATTTCATGGAGTGCACGAAACTAGGCAACGGTGTCAAGATCTAGTACAGAAGCAGAATAAGGCAGTAGCTAATGCTACAGCCGAGATCATGTGGGTTCAAACCCTTCTCAAAGAACTTGGTATAAACAGTCTAGCCGTCGCAAAGCTGTGGTGTGATAACATTGGTGCAATGTATCTATCAGCTAATCCTGTTTTCCATGCCCGGACAAAACACATTGAGGTGGATTATCACTTTGTTCGAGAGAGAGTTAAGAACAAGTTGTTGGATGTTGAATTTGTTTCTTCAAGTGACCAAGTTGCGGATGGATTTACCAAACCTCTTCCAGTAAAGCAGCACGAGGAATTCAGATGCAATCTCAACTTAGATAAGTTGTGATTGAGGGGGAATGTTAGAGATAGAGTCCTGATCTAGTTAGAGATTGTCTTGATCTGATTAGGATCAGTTCCAGTCGGTTAGATCTTAGAGATAGCCTCCTCAATCTCTTGTATTTAGTATCTAAGCCGTGAGATAAGGTTGCAGATCTGATTAGAGATAGAAAGTATAGATTAGTTCCTTGTAATAGTTGATTTCAAATCAGATCTCTTCTTCCCATATCTCACGGCTCCTTCTGTAACCTTTTTCGGGCTCTAGCCCTATATTAACATGGAGGGATCGGCAGGGATCCTTACGGCCAATAGTTCACATTCAGATGGTATCAGAGCTTTGGTTTACGTCTAAGGGCTAAAATATGAGACAACTTGACATCTAGGAGTAATGGTTTGGAATAGGACTGCATTCCCAGCACATAACTAATGCATATATACATGCCTAGATGATCTCGAGTCTTGCATCTGTTAATTGCTGATGCATGCTAACTACATGTGCTCTTACAATGTGTCAGATTTTCCACTTATGGTTAATAATAACTCATAAGTAGTAATAAGGCTCAATATTTCTCTCATAATAGAAACCACACTTTTGCATATTTTAAACTAGCTGAATCAAGTGATCATGGACGTTTACACTTTGTTTTCTATTCACATATATATACAAATTCTATGCTATTGCTATGCACAACTAAGGGATCACTTTACAGCTGGAATAGACGGTGGCTTATGGGATAGTATAGATTGGGTTTCCACTTGCCCACAGTTTTTGTCTTAACTATTCAACTGCTAAGACATCATTACAGTACTGAAATGATATTCAGTTGTATGACCATGTTGCTTGCATGTCTTCAATGACTCAAACCTTATGCTAAAAATCTTAATTGTTTTACAAAATAAGGTGAAGTTCTTTCTTTTGCAAGTAGCAGCAAGCCAGGCTGTGCCTAGGGTCATGTATTTTACAAAATTGTTGTTTGCAAGCATTGATACATGCGTGAACCTACATGTACCTTATTTTTATCAAGAGGAGGTAGCGAACAAACTTCTATCATGTTGACTCACTATCAATTGAACACACAACACTAGCAAATCAAAATGTTCACAAAATAAAATAATAAATACCAAATACTTCTATTCACGCTAAAACATTTAACCATTGAGAAAATCTGCTTTTCTATCTTCAAACAAAAATTTAACAAGAAATTTATGAATAAACAAAAGAAAACAGGAGGAATCATTTACTCACCTTAACTCTCAGTTCTTTCATTGGATGAGGGGTCAACAAATCTCTAATAATGGTTGTGACGGGCCCCTAAAGATGAAAATGAAAAGGTTACGAGACTAGATCATTGAGGCAACATTCAAGGCAGCATGTAAAATCTCAGATTTAAGAAAGTTGTACCTGTTTAGTGCAAACAATTACTTGATCTCCTAGGTGCAGCACACCATTAATAAACATTACGTCAATAGTAGTTCCTAAATCTTTATCTTCATTGACTTCTAGGACGGTACACTGATCAAACAAATATGGGAAAAATCACCTTTGCAACGCCTTAAATGAAGGCACATTTGCATATCAAAATTAGTAATAACTTGAGTACAGAGAGTAATGGATCATGAACGAACCTCCACGGTATTGACATTGGTTAGCTTCTCCATCATTGTTCCTGGCACCCATCGCACCAGTAGCAGTAGAAGGTCTGGAATGCCTTCACCACCGGAGGGTATAAAAGTACAAGTTTGACAAAAGCTAAAATTGCGCGTAACATATGAAAATTCAAACTTAATTAAATACAAAGAGCAGAGCCTAACACACCATATGGCACTGGTTGGGACAATGTTAAACACTTCTTGCATCTTCTTATTTTCATAGTACAGTGCAGTGTTGAAGCCATTTTCCTTAAATTGTGTTACAACCTGTTTTAAATAAATCAAATTGTCAGAAAAAAATTCAAAGCAACTATCTGTAATTCAATGCAATTCAACATTAACAAATCAATGCACAAAATGTCATGGGAAAATACCTCAGTTACCCTCCATTTGAATTCCTTTTGGACATCATCAGATTGGTTCTTGAGTGCCTTCACTATCGGTACATTCGGACAAGTCTTCCACCCATAAAGCCGATCAACCTTGTTCAAGGCGACAATGAACCTCACATCACGGCGTTTCAAAAGATGAAGGGATTCAACTATCTGCTTCTCAAGGCCACGCGTAATATCAACCACCACCACGGCATTTTGGGAATTTCCCAATTGAATAAAAGGAGGGATGGAAACCTGCAAGCGGGCCCACCGATCGGTGACCCGCGCAAAGAGATAAGGGTGAGGAGCGTCTCCTCCCCGATTTGCGTCCTGTGCCTTTCCCGAGCGTCTCCCGTGCGGCCGTTTTGATCCCCTTCGCCCAGATCCGGGATCTTCGGTGCTACGTGGGGAGATGGTGAGCGGAGGGGCGGTGGTGGAGGCAGGGGCTGGCTCGGGTTCCTCGGAGTCGGCCGCTCACACCACCCTGTAGCCAACCCTCATCCCTTCTTCAACTTCAAAAGGGGCTGCTCGGCTCCACGGTAGGAATTGCTCTTCCAATCCCGATTACTTCTCTTGTGGACTTCCTCTCTGTTCTTCGGTTGGTAGAGATCTGGTCTTCGGGCTATCTTCGATTGAGGCTTTGTTTTCGGTTTCGCGTGTGAACCCAAATCTGGGTTTGAGGAACTCGGGACCTTGGAAGTCTAACCGAGGAAGAAGCATGCGGCGCCGACTCCCTGCTGTGTCTTGAATGCTCTCGGCCAGAGTGTTCTTGTGATCTTGTGTGGCATCTCTGGACCTCGGCTTCTTCTTTGGTTTTCAGCTGAGAGAAGAAGTGCGGCATTGTATCTCCGTGAATCATCTACCTGCTAGCAACAGTGGGTTGATAGATTTTCTGGGACAGCGATTTCATCGTGCCTTGCCTTATTGTGTGAATTCTCCTTCGGTTTGTTTGCTTCTGGACAGTTTGGAATACTGTCTGCCCAATGAGTATATCTGATTCTTTACCATTTATAGCAGTTATTCTTAATATGTAATTTTGTTCAAGTATTTGAGGACCGCTGTGAATGTTTGTGGGCGCAATCATATGCTCCGTGATGAATATAATCCAATACTGATTGTGATCTTATTAGTAGAATCAGATTTGAGCTCTATTTGTTGAATTCTCTGTTGAGCCGTAGATTGTTGTCTATCAGTTAAGAAGTTTATAGATTTGTTTACATGCTGATGAATTGGTAGAGTATGTTGCAGCTTCTGCTATGTTCTGTTCATTAGTGATAAACTGTGATATCTATTGTGCGGTTTAGATTGATTTCATTAATTATTGCTAGCAGTTAACCCTTGCTGTAATTTGATCAGATTTCAGTTAGCATATTGTTCTGTTTATATTTGCATGTGAACATTTAAAACTGATAGTTAAGTTGTTCAGTCTTTGGTCGGTTCTGTCAGTGAATTTAGAGCTCAAATCCTGATTTTAAATGATAAGATCATATATGGAGAGTATGGATATTTGCATGAGAAGGCCAAGATCTAGAATCTTGTGCAACTCTGTTCTGAGAGCCATGATAAAACAATTAATTTGCTTCTTGCTGCGATTAGTTGTTTTACTGCAGTTAGGACTGCTTTACATGCTATTTTCAGCAGCCTTGAAGTTATATTCTTTGAATATATATATATATATATATATATATATATATATATATATATATATATATATATATATATATATATATATATATGAATATGAATGGCAAGATAGAATTTCATGTTTATATGCAATCTATGTCATTCTTATTATGCTAGAAATATGTTGTTTATATGACTGTTTTGGCTGGAATTAAATATGGAAATATGCTTATACCACAATATTTACAACAATCCAGAAAATCTATTATTAAAGACATGGCTTACTCATCTGATGTCGTAAAACCCGAAGTTTTTGACGGAGTCAACTTCAAGCGCTGGCAGGCGAAAGCAAAACTTTGGCTGACTGACCTTAAGCTCTTCTAGGTCATTTCAAATCCTCTGGCGTTTCCGCTGGAGATCCCTAAAACAATGAGATGGGAAGAAGCTAATAACGTAGTCTTAGCCCGTTTAATGGTCATCCTGTCTAATCGCTTGTTTGACGTCTATGTCAACTTCACGAATGCCAAGCAACTCTGAGATGAGCTCGATGAGAAATACTCCGAAGGAGATAATGAAAATGAGTCCTTTATTACAACCAACTACTTGAACTACAAGATGGTTGAGGGGCGGTCGGTGATGGAGCAGCTCCACGAGCTTCAACTCCATGTACATGACTTGAGTCAGTACGACTGCATCACCAGCGGAACTTCTCTGGCAGGATGCAGTCGTACTGACTCAAGTCAAAGCTTGTGTTTGAGTCAAATAAGGTCATTTTGACCAAATTTGGAACTTCTCTAGCATGATGCAGTCGTACTGACTCAAGTCACGTACATGGAGTTGAAGCTCGTGGAGCTGCTCCATCACCGACCGCCCCTCAACCATCTTGTAGTTCAAATAGTTGGCTGTAATAAAAGACTCATTTCCATTATCTCCTTCGGAGTATTTCTCATCGAGCTCATCCCAGAGTTGCTTGGCATTCGTGAAGTTGACATAGACGTCAAATAAGCGATTAGACAGGATGGCCATTAAACGGGCTAAGACTGCGTTATTAGCTTCTTCCCATCTCAACGTTTCAGGGATCTCCAGCGGAAACGCCGGAGGATTTGAAATGACCCAGAAGAGCTTAAGGTCAGTCAGCCAAAGTTTTGCTTTCACCTGCCAGCGCTTGAAGTTGACTCCGTCAAAAACTTCGGGTTTTACGACATCAGATGAGTAAGCCATGTCTTTAATAATAGATTTTCTGGATTGTTGTAAATATTGCGGTATAAGCATATTTTCATATTTAATTCCAGCCAAAACAATCATATATATAACATATTTCTAGCATAATAAGAATGATATAGATTGCATATAAACATGAAATTCTATCTTGCCATTCATATTCATATATATATATATTCAAAGAATATAACTTCAAGGCTGCTAAAAATAGCATGTAAAGCAGTCCTAACTGCAGTAAAACAACTAATCGCAGCAAGAAGCAAATTAATTGTTTTATCATGGCTCTCAGAACAGAGTTGCACAAGATTCTAGATCTTGGCCTTCTCATGCAAATATCCATACTCTCCATATATGATCTTATCATTTAAAATCAGGATTTGAGCTCTAATTTCATTGACAGAACCGACCAAAGACTGAACAACTTGACTATCAGTTTTAAATGTTCACATGCAAATATAAACAGAACAGTATGCTAATTGAAATCTGATCAAATTACAACAAGGGTTAACTGCTAGCAATAATTAATGAAATCAATCTAAACCGCACAATAGATTTCACAGTTTATCACTAATTAACAGAACATAGCAGAAGCTGCAACATACTCTACCAATTCATCAGCATGTAAACAAATCTATAAACTTCTTAACTGATAGACAACAATCTACGACTCAACAAAGAATTCAACAAATAGAGCTCAAATCTGATTCTACTAATAAGATCACAATCAGTATTGGATTATATTCATCACGGAGCATATAATTGCGCCCACAAACATTCACAGCGGTCCTCAAATACTTGAACAAAATTACAAATCAAGAATAACTGCTGTAATGGTAAAGAATCAGATATACTCACTGGGCAGACAGTATTCCAAACTGTCCAGAAGCAAACAAACCGAAGGAGAATTCACACAATAAGGCAAGGCACAATGAAATCGCTGTCCCAGAAAATCTATCAATCCACTGTTGCTAGCAGGTAGATGATTCACGGAGATACAAAGCCGCACTTCTTCTCTCAGCCGAAAACCAAAGAAGAAGCCGAGGTCCAGAGATGCCACACAAGATCACAAGAACACTTTGGCCGAGAGCATTCAAGACACAGCAGGGAGTCGGCGCTGCCTCCTTCTTCCTCGGTTAGACTTCCAAGGTCCTGAGTTCCTCAAACCCAGATTAGGGTTCACATGAGAAACCGGAAACAAAGCCTCAATCGAAGATAGCCCGAAGACCAGATCTCCGCCAACCGAAGAACAGAGAGGAAGTTCACAAGAGAAGCAATCGGGATTGGAAGAGCAATTCCTACCATGGAGCCGAGCAGCCCCTTTTGAAGAAGGGATGAGGGTTGACTGCGGGGTGGCGTGAAGCTACATCCTGAGAGTGAAAGATCTCATCATTCTCAATCTCCTTAGCCAAATTGCCTGGATTAACAACGGGAGCAGTAGAGATCACATGCTTCTCCTCTGTTTCTTCATCTTCCTCCTCTCCGGAACAGGGAGATTTACCAACCGACTGGACATCAAACTCATCCAAGCTCTTGTTCTCCCAAGCGTCATCGTCGTCGTCATCGATTGCGCTGCCCTCTTCCGATGATCCAGTGCTCAATTCCTCCCCCAATCCAGCGCATCAATGACCGCGCCGCCCCCTTCATGCGATACATTGCTCTGTTCCTCCTCCAATTGCGGCTCCAAGCTCTGCGTTCCTCCCCCATCAGCCCCAGATCGGGCACTCTCATGAGTCTTGGGCTGCAATTTAGGCCTCCTGGAGTCATACACCGGCCGCCTCCGGTCACCGCCGCCGCCTTCAGCGACGACGGTGACGCCGAACCGCCTCCGTGCCGCCTCCATCCGCCAATCCTCCTCTCTCTTCCTCTCCTCCCGCCTCCTCCGCTGCCTCTCCTCCTCCGTCCGCTTCTTCTCCTTTTCGCTCCTCGCCTTCTCCGCCTGCGCCTTCCGCTCTTCCTCCTCGCGCTCGGCCTCCTCCCGCTCCCTCCTCTTCTCCTCCTCCTCCTCCTGACGAGCCAGCGCCTCCTGAAGCGCCCGCACGGTCATCGGCCTCGCGCCACTAACCGCCTTCCTCCGGCCGCCGCCACCGGCGGCCGCGCCGCCAGCGCGGGAGCCCGCGGGCTTCCTGGACGACATGGGTAGGGTGTTGGCGGTCCAGGCTGGCGAGGCGTCTGCTCATACGGCGGACGAAACACGCGCGGCGGCGCCGGCGCAAACCCTTGATGAGCGTGGGTGAGATCGGAGACGGCGGCGGCGACGGGGATCGTGTGCGGGCGTATCGGGACGGTGTGAAGTGCGTGGGTCTAGTATATATAGGGCTCGGTGTGGGACCCCGAGGGCAGAGACCGTGAAGAACAAAACTACGACGAACTCGAGGAGTTGTGGGGAGTACGAAACGCGCACGTGATGGACGCGCGTTCGAGACACTGAATGACAGGTGGGCCCAGGAAGCGGCTTTGGTCAAACGGCCAGGACTCTTCGGCCACGTTTCTTGGCTCTCACGTTTACTTGCCTGGCCCGTGGTCTAGCTGTCCGATGCTAGTAAAAGTGTTTATAAGAATGTATTAGATATTGATAAGTTATTTTAAAAATATTATTTTGATAAGTTATTTTAAAAAAGATGAATAAATAATTCTATTTATTTATTAAAAATCATAAATTATAAATTGAAAAAACGAGACCAAAGTTAGACAGTTCGGTGGGCTCAAATCGACAATGGAAAACTACAGGGCTGAATAAAATAGAAAATTCTAGGATTTATATAGTACAACTAGATGGAGATACGTGTGTTGCTGCATGACATTTGTGAGGACTTATAGAATTATTTATTTAGTATGTAACAGTATAATGGAGGAACGGACTGGAAGCATCCATTGCATAGATATTGATTAATTACACACATACATCTAAATAGAAACATGTGCGTAGGGATGGTAGTTGTGCCCATTTACCCATATACCCGTGGGTAAATACCCTAATGGAGTTGGGTATGGGATATTTTCTTTACCCACGGGTATGTAAATGGGGGAACACTCTACCCGTTGGGTAAACGGGCACGGGTATGGGTAAGTTCCACCCGTACCCGCCCCGCCCATTTACCCGCGATGTAGATTGACAGGTGGCACAGTTATAGCAATATCTCTAATTACTATTGATTGTTATAAACCATATCTCTAATTGCTATTGATTGTTATAAACTTTTTTGATAGCTATTATATTTCCTAGCAACAGCTGTTGCTTATATATACCTGTCATTAATTCAACTCTCAGATGGTGACTCTCAGTTCGCGGGTAAACGGGTATGCCCACGGGCGACGGGTATGAGCGAGGTTTTTCGCCCATCGTCCTTCGCGAGTATACCTGTGGGCGTAAATCGGGGTCGCGGGTACGGGTATGGGCGAGCACTACCCATACCCGCTGCGCCCGATTGCCATCCCTACATGTGCGTCAATGTTGGAAAAGTTCATTAGACACCCAGTAAACAACACAAAAAAGGAAGATTGTGGGAAGAAAAACGTAAGCCAATGAGAGCAAATAATATTGGCCTATTTGATATGGCTGTGGCTTATGGTTTTTGACTGAAATTTTTTGAATTTTAGCTGTTTGTGATAGGGATTATGGAGAGAGATACTCGCTTGCGATTTTGGTTGGTACAGATATTGGGTTTTTAACTTCTATTACAATTAACTTGTAGATCCCGTACTAAGAAAATATTTCATTTGAAAGTTAGGTATTATAGCAAAAAGTAAATGTCACTTTTAAAAACCGTTAAAGAATAGGCACAATATCTTATGCCCAACTGAAACACCAAATGGATGATGAAGTTTGAGTATGAAACAAATTGTGCCATTTTAATCAGCAACCTGCGAGGAACACCATGAAGGAAGAAACCACGGCTGGCAACTAAAAGCAAACAAAAGATCACCACTCGCCGGCCGGCCAAGCACGACGGATTTCACCGACCAGCGACCACCATCGCTCTACCAATGGAGGAAACAGAATAATCACAGCAAAAACGGGCGTTGATTATCGGATTCAACGAGGCTTTCTCGATGGAGCTATTTATACATAGCGTCTGATCATTTTGGTTTTTTTTTTTTTGGTTTTTGATTTCAGCATCTCCAAAAGCCAAAACAAACAAAACGACTTCTCCAAAATGTTTTTCGAAGTCTTTCTCTAAACGGCTTCTCGAGCTCAAAATTGTTAGCGATATGGTCTAGAGGCGATCATAGAGATAATTGTAACATTTCTGTATTTATGATCTTTTAAATAATATATTATTTTTTCCCTTAAATGAAAATCATTTATAAGGGTTAGCAAGTACATGACTTTTATTTGTTGTATGGTATCATTTTAAAAGATCTCTGGTTGGATATCACTGGTCGGGACGCTAGTGACTTATAGAACAACAAATATATTGATTGATAATCACGTTTCACTGGTTATAGCTATGGAGATATTAGATCAATAGTGTGGACACATGTTAGAGAATATGATATTGGATTGATCCACTTTGAGACACTACTGAGTTTGTTATGTTTCTATATGTCATCACTTGGTTTTAAGTAATGATGATGTATAATCTTTGTACCTGATATCAACATAGTTTTCTACATGTATAATGATATACTTAGGTGTTCCTAAATGCTACTTCATAATTAGGTAGTTATAAAGGTAGCTTTTGGATATGTTATGAAACATGCAGAGGAATGTGACTGGTCAGATATGGGATTTGCCCCTCCTAGTATAACAGGAGAGATATCTCTAGACCTTTCGATACGATCGGATACAAGTAAGTGTATGGTCATACCATGAGTGGTCGAAGAATTGACCACATGAAGCTATCTATCACTAGATTGGGAAAGGATTGAGCAATCTATAGATGACAAGTATCTCACATGGAGTTCAATCAAGTATCGTGAGGCAAAATAAGAATGCGTAAATAGATTGTTTAGTCTGACTAGATGTGAACTAGTCATATGTTGATACAAACTAGTCGTGAGTTGGTAGGATATAATCATAAATTGGTTGATGAACTGGTCGTAAGTTGTTACGGGCTAGTTGTGACTAGATGCGTACTGTTTGTAAGGAGTTTCAGACTGGTTGTGAGTAACTAGGACTTGGTCGCAATCATATTGCACAAGGTTCATTCGATTTGATTTTTATATACACTCGTTGGGTCGTTATGTCCTGCTATGAACTTCTACCAACCAATGATTGATAAAAGGTTTTCTGGGTTACGACTAAGTATACATAAACCTACTGGGTTACACACTTAATGGGTTAGAATATATTAGTTCAAATAGGATCCATTGCTAATGGCCTAGTGGGCTTTGCACTTTGATGGGCCCCTAAGGTAGTGTTCCATCGAGGGGCTATATGAAGGAAGGCGTTAGGCTGAGGGAGGCGCGTTGTACACACCCACAAAAACCCTAGGCATCACTTCCCAAAGGCCTTGTTATGCACGCTGATGCTAGCACACTGGCATATGGCGTTTCTCCTCTAGACGTGTGAACTCTAGTAGAGGCGTTGCTGTGTTGTGGTGTTGATAAAGACAATCGCGAGATGTGAAACCATGTGGAGGCCCTCTCCATACTGTGATGAATATTTGACAGCGTTTAGGACTTATTGATGAAGGTCTGAGAGTTATTAAAGTTTGCAAAGTCAAGTTTTGAGTTTCAGTTAGGTTTGCATGAGATGTTATGATGCATATTTTCACTAATAATGGTCAAGTGCGCGGTACTTATGCCAAGGAAATGATTACTTTGTCTTTGTTGACTGCAGGTTGACTTGATGGCTTGGATGATCATCGAAGTGGCATTAGGAACAAACTTGGAGAGGTTGGTATCTAGAATGATTCTGGAGGTTGAGTAGATCATCAGCTAGATAAACCAGGTGTGTTGAGTTGTGTAGAGCCAAGTGCTCATATCTTATAATAACTACTTTTATAATACATGTTAAGTGATGTGTTGTAATTTTAGCTAGCCTAGAGGGGTATTCTAGGTAAGGGAAAGAATTGGCTAAAGCCTAAGTGGATATGAGTGAGTGGAGAGAGTTAATTTTAGCCCTTGAGGTGATCCAAAAGTTGAGATTGCTTTCAAACGGCTATAAATAGAAGGGTGTATGTATGCCTCCACCACTAAGTCTTTGAGAATGATTTAGGGTTTTTTTTACTCCTTTGAGCTTTGCCCACTAGGAAGTGTGGCTTTGAAATTCTTTCTCTTAAAGCAATGAAAGTTCCAAGTTTATAAATGTTTTGAAATTTATTTTAGTTCTCGTAATTTCTAACTTTTCTTTGTTGCCACTTGAGTTTCTCTTCCCCTTCTTTTACTTGCTGTAATTCTATTCAATCTAGGACGTATAGGAGGTTGAGGAGTTCATCAAGAACATGTCCCAACCTAGCAAGATACATTAGAACTCAATTTTACTCAAGTTATATTGTATTAACCGTGTTCTGAGCTGGAATTGTTGTTTTTGATGCAGTTTAAACTATTTGCATGATAGTTTAAGATTTTGGGCATATCTTTGTAATTTTTTTCGAATCATAGCCCTAATATTATTTTCTAGTTATAGTTCAAGTTTCATAAATTTTAGATCAGTAGATCTTGAGTCCTTGAGGTTTCTTCACAACTAAGTTTGTTAAAATTGTTGTTTTGATGCAACATGAACTTTGAGTAAGAAAAGTTGTTGTGGCTACAGACCAAACAGAGAGAGAGGTGGTAGTGGAGAGTGATGAAGATGAATGTAATGGCCTGGTTTCTCCCCATGGCTTGTACTCATATATATATACACATGAGTGCTTTTACAGTTATGCCCTTACATCTGGTTATCTCCTCTGGGGGCAGTTATGTCATTACACATGTCCTATTCTGGGCCTTATAATCTCCTACCAGGCCTGCTGGGCTTAGGTGGGGGCCACCCCTACGACAGGAGCCTCTCATGGTGAAGGGCTTCACAGGGCCGAAGCCATGCTGCCGAGTCCTTTGGCCCCCTCCGTCCCCTGCGGCCTGTGAATTTCGCCAAGCTTGTGGCTGGGGAGCCTGAGGTCTGGGATGGAAGGCGCCTTATTGCAGCAGACGCGCGCGCTCCATCGTAGGCGCACACGCTCCGTCCCCTATCCTCCAAACGGGTGGCAGTGGAGGCTGGCGCCCGAGTCGAAGCCGAGGCGCGCGCGCTCCATCCCCTACCCCTCGAACGGGTGGCAGCGGAGGCTGGCGGCTAGCTCGACGTAGACGCGCGCACTCCGTTCCCTACCCTTCGAACGGGTGGCAGCGGAGGCTGGCGCCTAGTTCGAAGTAGACGCGCACGCGCTCCGTCCCCTACCCTTCGAACGGGTGGCAGCGGAGGCTGGCGCCTAAGTCGAAGCTGAGGCGCGCGCGCGCTCCGTCCCCTACCCCTCGAACGGGTGGCAGCGGAGGCTGGCGCCTAAGTCGAAGCCGAGGCGCGCTCGCGCTCCGTCCCCTACCCCTCGAACGGGTGGCAGCGGAGGCTGGCGCCTAAGTCGAAGCCGAGGCGCGCTCGCTCCGTCCCCTACCCTTCGAACGGGTGGCAGCGGAGGCTGGCGCCTAAGTCGAAGCCGAGGTGCGCTCGCTCCGTCCTCTACCCCTCGAACGGGTGGCAGCGGAGGCTGGCGCCTAGCTCGAAGTAGACGCGCGCGCTCCGTTCCCTACCCTTCGAACGGGTGGCAGCGGAGGATGGTGCCTAGTTCGAAGTAGACGCGCACGCGCTCCGTCCCCCACCCTTCGAACGGGTGGCAGCGGAGGCTGGCGCCTAAGTCGAAGTAGACGCGCGCACTCCGTCCCCTACCCTTCGAACGGGTGGCAGCGGAGGCTGGCGCCTAGCTCTAAGTAGACGCGCGCGCTCCGTCCCCTAACCCTCGAACGGGTGGCAGCGGAGGCTGGCGCCTAAGTCGAAGCCGAGGCGCGCTCGCTCTGTCCCCTACCCTTCGAACGGGTGGCAGCGGAGGCTGGCGCCTAAGTCGAAGCTGAGGCGCGCTCGCTCCGTCCCCTATCCCTCGAACGGGTGGCAGCGGAGGCTGGCGCCTAAGTCGAAGTAGACGCGCGCGCTCCATCCCCGCGCTGAGATTGGAGCTTGGCGCTGGTATGGTTGCGCTCCGGGGCTGTTGTGACCTTGCAGTCTGGTAGTGTGCTTTTAATGGCGGCTGGAATCACGCCGACGCCTGGCCTGGCAGAAGTCAGGCTGTCGCGTCGTGCAGTCTGCCATTCTGCAGGTGGGGCACGTGGCGGCTCACGACTGGCGCGTCGTGGGATGTGGGCGGTTGCGTGACCGCGGTCGTTCGCCTCATCTCCCGAGAAGTTGGACGCGTGTTGAAGGCGTGGGGGCGTTGTGTGCTGGTTGGCCACCTACCCGGCGCGGCCCGCTAGGCCCCGGCGGTTCTTCTTTCCAAATCTTGGGCAGCCGAATTGCTGCGAATTTGAACTGTCTGTGCGTTGAGCCGTGTGACAGGCAAGCGGCCTTTATAAGGTGCTAGTGTTGAGGTGGAGGCACCCTTTCTTGCTTGGCTTTTTGATCTGCCGCCTTGCTTCCGCCCGTGCTAATTGTCGCGCCAGTTGCTCCCTTCCCTGCTTCTTCTTCCCTTGTTGCGAAGAGCGATGGCTAGCCACGACGACGCCACCTACCATCCCCGCAGCGGTTCCTTGCCTAGCCAGGGCGAGGTGTCCCATCCTTCCAAGGAGTACAAACTGGTGCCGCGGGGGAGCTCGCGCGCCAACAAGTGGTGGAACGCCATGGAGTACTCGGGAGGCTGCTGCTCCCGTGTGCTGGAGAAGAGCCGCATGACTGAAGGGATGCTGCAGCGACTCGTGGATGAGGGGAAGATCGTGGATCGCAATGGGGCTCGCCTACCCCGCCGGGACGAGACGGAGCCGAAGCCCGGGGCAATGGAGGCGATCGTTTTTGTCGCGTTCTTCGACGCCGGCCTTCGAATGCCCTGCACGTTGTTCGTGGGTGAAGTCCTGCAGGCCTACAAGTTGGAGCTAGCCCAGTTGACGCCCCACGCGATATTCCGCCTAGCTGTCTTCACGTGGGCGATGCGGACAGAAGGGTGGCGTCCCAGCGCGAGCTTATTCGCCACCCTGCACGACGCACAGTGTCGACCCAGAAAGGTTAACGGGGCGATGTCCAACTTCGGCGGTGTGGACTTCGTGCTTCGGGCGTCATGCGCGACGTTGTTCCCTGTGCCAGCCTCGTCGGGGCAATGGGCGTCCGGCTGGACTCGGCGGTGGTTCTATTACACCATGACCGACAAGAGCAGAATGCAGTGCCGAGGTGGGCCAATCTCGTTTAACAGTACGCCGAGTCTGAAGGCAGAGATCGACGACACGCGAAAGCTACAGAGTCTTGTCGGTGTCGCCCGTCGAATGAGCGTGCGCGACCTAGCCGAGGAGTTCACAATGTATGGGGCGGCGCCACTCTCCTCCCGGGGGAAGTATGTTGGACAGAACGGCCCCCGCGAGGACGGGTTTGAGCCATCCGTATCTCGCCTGCTTCCGCCCTTCGCTCCTTGTAAGTCGCCCAGCACGCTTTACGCGCGCCGTTGTGCCTGTTTGGTTTCCGCCTGACTGACGTGATCTCCTGCGCAGTGCCTCGGCTAGAAGATGCGGAGCGCGCGGTTGCGGCGCTCCTCGGCCCGTACACGCTTAAGGAGTACCAGGCTCGGGAGGCCGCAGTCAAGGCGGCTAAGCAGGGGCGGGTAAACCGCACATGCGAGGCTGTGGGCATTACCATGCCCGAGCGCGCGGTGCTGAAAGAGCTTCCCATCGCGATTCCGGGCGCTCAGGACGGCGATAGCCCTACGGGGGTGTTATCGTCGCGACGCCGGGCTCGTTCCCCGGCTGCCGTATGCGACCCGGCAGCCCCCCCGGCAGCTAGCGCAGCTGAAACGGGGCGTGCGACCGGCGGTGGGCCTGGCCTTACTGCCTCGGAAAGGCGCGCCACCTCGGATCTCCCGGCACCTTCTGCCGACGCCCACGAGCCCGTGCTCGGTCTCGCGGCCATCGCTGAGTTGGAACTCGTCAATCCGGGGGGTGGCGTCGTTCCTGGCGAAAAAACCATGGTTGAAGGTGCGCTATCAACCGCAGCAGCCGACGAGGGCGCGCCCCCTACAGAGGAAACCGTGGGGGCGACGGTAACTGGAGCTGGTGCTGCCGTGGAAGAATCGCCTGTGCCACCGCAGGCGAAACGCCCTCGGACTCAGTCCCCGCTGCCCGCGAGGGGTTGATACGCCGTTGCGGGGCCTTGCCGCGGGATTACGGCGTCTGGCGCGGCCGGGAGGACCTTCTCCCCGACCATCGAGGCGCCCGCCTCCCCCTGGGTGGTCGAACCAGCGCCACTTCCTATCGCGATGAGGGGCGCAGGAGGTAGGCGTGAGTCCCTTTCTTCACTTGACTTCGCGAGACTTTCTCTGATCTGCTCGCTCATTCTGCCAACATCAGACGAGACGAAGTCTCCCGGACGCGGCGAAGGATCGAGCAGCGGAGGTATGCGCGAAGTCGGAAGCCTTGTGCAGGGTGCCCCGCAGGTGTCCGCCGTTGCTGATGTGGCGGTGGCCTCGGCAAATCCTGGTGCGTTGGGGTCGGGGCTCGCTCGCTCGGACTTCCTCCCTCGCTCGGAGATATTTTGCGACCTCACCGCCGCCGCAGAGCGGGCCGACAACGGCCTCGACCGAGAGATGTTGTCGTCATGCGAGGGGGACCTCCTAGCGCTCGCGCTGCAGGCCTCCGGGATGAGGGTAAATATGTGCGCTTCCGCTTTGTAAGGTACTGCTGGACGCCTGCTGATTTGTTGTTTTCGCCAGACACTTGCCCTCAGCCGGTCCTTTGACGAGGCCCGCGTTCGGGAGCGGAGGGCTCTGGAAGCCAGCCTTCGTGAAGCAAGCAATGCCCTCGCCGCGAAGGATGAAGAACTTCGCGCGCTGGAGGGCGCCATGGCGGCTGTGGAACTCGAGGCCACGGAAGCCAAGTGTGCCGCGGCTGAGGAGCGTGCCGCCTTCGTGCAGCAGATCGCCGTCCTGGAAAGGAAGAACGCCCAGCTGGTGGAGTCTGCTGCCGAGAATAGCCGCACCCTGGAAAATGCGTCCACGTCGGCGTGGCGGGCCATGGAGTCTCTGAACCAGGCCCTCCGAGATCTGTGCATCAGAGTGCCAGACACTACGCACGGGCCGGAGGCCCTGTCGGAGACGCTCAGGCTGATTGAGGAGGGGGCCGGCGTTGCTCTTCGTGGCGCCAGAACGTTTAGCGAGCACTGCGGTTACGTTGGTGCGTGCTTCACCCTCGCCCTGCTTCACACTCGTGGGTGTAGACATACCCATGAGCTAGCAAATCCTCAACTGGATCTTCCCGACCGACCAGAGGTCCTGTCGGACGCCATCCGCTCCATCGGGCCTAGCCTGCAGAACTTCCATCAACGGATCTGGGGCGGCTTTGGGGAGGGTGCAGTGAGGGTCGCCGTGCAGCAGACGCTGCATGGGGAGGGGGACCTCCTCCAGTGGCTCAAAAGGGTCCTTCAGCGTCGCGGCGATGGCGGCGCGGGTTCGTCCGCACCGCGCCAAGGCTGAGCGGTTGATCGGGTAGGGCAGGGGGATGATGTACTGGTTCTTACGCTTGTAACCATGTAACCCCTTTGCTTTTGCAATGAATCCGAGTAGTACCTTATTCTTGGCGCTACCTGCCGCCGAACGCGAAGGGGAGAAGACCTCCGCACCTTGTTTATACTCCGTAGAGCGCGCAGGGAGGGCATCCGCGTCTTATTCAAAGTCTGGAGACTTGCGCGTGCGGAGGCGGACCTCGATGCTACGACTTACTTTATAGTCCGGAGACTCGCGCGTGCAGAGGCGGACCTCAACGCTACGTCTTATTTAAAGTCCGTAGACTAGTGCGTGAGGAGCTAGGCTCGACGCTACGTCTTATTTATAGTCCGTAGACTGTCGCGTGCGGAGCTAGGCTCGACGCTACGTCTTATTTATACTCCGTAGAGTGCGCGCGTGCGGAGGCGGACCTCGACGCTACGACTTCCTTTATAGTCCGGAGACTCGCGCGTGCGGAGGCGGACCTCAATGCTACGTCTTATTTAAAGTCCGTAGACTGGTGCGTGCGGAGGCGGACCTCGACGCTACGACTTCCTTTATGGTCCGGAGACTCGCGCGTGCGGAGGCGGACCTCAACGCTACGTCTTATTTAAAGTCCGTAGACTAGTGCGTGCGGAGCTAGGCTCGACGCTACGTCTTATTTATACTCCGTAGAGTGCGCGCGGAGGCGTCCCCCCGCTGCGTCTTATTTATACTCCGTAGAGTGCGTGCGGAGGCGGACCTCGACGCTACGTCTTATTTAAAGTCCGTGGACTGGTGCGTGCGGAGCTAGGCTCGACGCTACGTCTTATTTATAGTCCGTAGACTCGCGCGTGCGGAGGCAAACCTCGACGCTACAGCTTATTTAAAGTCCGTGGACTAATGCGTGCGTAGGCGGACCTCGACGCTACGTCTTACTTTATAGTCCGGAGACTCGCGCGTGCGGAGCTAAGCTCGACGCTACGTCTTATTTAGAGTCCGTGGACTAGTGCGTGCGGAGGCGGACCTCGACGCTACGTCTTACTTTATAGTCCGGAGACTCGCGCGTTCGGAGCTAAGCTCGACGCTACGTCTTATTTAGAGTCCGTGGACTAGTGCGTGCGGAGGCGGACCTCGACGCTACGTCTTACTTTATAGTCCGGAGACTCGTGCGTGCGGAGCTAGGCTCGACGCTACGTCTTATTTAAAGTCCGTAGACTGGTGCGTGCGGAGTTAGGCTCGACGCTACGTCTTATTTATAGTCCGTAGACTCGCACGTGCGGAGCTAGGCTCGACACTGCGTCTTATTTAAAGTCCGTAGACTGGTGCGTGCGGAGCTAGGCTCGACGCTACGTCTTATTTATAGTCCGTAGACTCGCGCGTGCGGAGGCAAACCTCGACGCTACGGCTTATTTAAAGTCCGTGGACTTTGTTCTGCTCAGCGCGGACAGGGGATGCTCTGGGAACAGCAACCTTTATTGAACTCCCGTTTGCGCGGGCGAGCATCGCATAACAAAGGACTGGTGGCTCTACGCTTGCTGTCCTGCTTCTAGGCGTAGTACCGCCGCAACCTGTCCGCGTTCCATGTGTGCCAGAGGGCTTGTCCTTCGAGCGTGGCGAGGCGGTACGCCCCCTTCGGCAATGCCTCCAGCACGATGTACGGGCCTTCCCACTTGGACTCCAGCTTGCCAACAGTCTCCGCCTGGAGCGCTACTCTGAGAACTAGATCCCCAGGCTTGAACCCCCGCGGGCATATAGAGCGGTCCCGAGCACGTATTGTCTGTCGCGCGTACTTCTCAACATGGTGGGCTGCATCTGCCCGTATCCCGTCGAGGAGGTCCAAGGACACACGGCGCTCCTCTTCGGGTGCTTGGACGAGGACCCTCCGCGAGCCGGCCTTGATTTCCTCGGGCGTAACCGCCTCATCGCCGAAAAGGAGCCTGAACGGCGTAAATCCCATCGGGCGCGTTACCGTTGTGCGAAGAGACCACAGAACGCTGTGAAGCTCGCTTGGCCACTTGCCCTTCGGCAATCCGACCAGGCGCTTTTTGATGGCGGCGGAGATGGCGCCATTCGCCCGTTCGACCGCCCCGTTGGACTGGGGATGCCCTACCGAGGCGAATCGGAGGGTGATGCCCATGCTTTCACAATAGTCTTTGAAAAGGGTGGCGTCGAACTGCAGGCCATTGTCGACCGTGAGCTCCCGGGGCACGCCGAAGCGACATATGATGCTTTGCCATAGGAAGCGCTGTATGGCCGCAGAAGTTACCTTGGCCAGGGCAACCGCTTCCGGCCATCTGGAGAAATACTCCAGCGCGACTACCACGAACCGGAGGTCCCCTGGAGCTCGGGCAAGTGGTCCTACTATGTCGAGGCCCCAGCGTGCCAGTGGCCACACCGGGGGAATGGGGTTGAGGCTCGTTGGGGGCCTGCGGACGATGCGCGCCATCCACTAGCACCCTTGGCACCGACGGACGAGGTCCTGGGCGTCGGTGGTGGCGGTTGGCCAGTAAAAGCCTTGCCGACCAACGACCTCGGCGCCAGGTGAGATCCGCACACGCCCGCGTGGATCTCCGCCAGGAGCTCCTTTCCCCCTTCCGTCGAGAGGCAGCGCAGGAGCGGTGCGCAAACTCCCCTCTTGTAGAGTATCCCTTCGAACACCTGGAAGGATCTTGCACGGTGCTGCAAGCGCCGAAGCTCGGCGGGGTCGTCAGGCTCGGCGATGCCTTGCAAGAAATTGAAGATGGGCTCTCGCCAATCACCTGGCCGGGCTATGCGGTGGACGAGTGCCGCGTCCCGGTTGTCTTGCGCGATGGCCGCCTGCGCCAGTATCTCGTAAAACGCCCCCTCAGGGGGGGCAGTTGCTGGCTGGCCGCCTTAGCGAGGGCATCGACCTGCTCGTTCTCCGCGCGGGGGATGGCCTTGACGGTGACGCTCAAAAAGTGCCTTTCCCTCGCCCTCACGGCCGCGAGGTACTTGGCCAACTCAGGGTCCTTGGCTTGATATGACTTGTCCACATGACCAGCCACCAAGCGCGAGTTGGTGCGGACTAGCATCCGTCTCGCGCCAACTGCCTTGAGCTTCGCCAGGCCGAAGAGCAGCGCCTCGTATTCAGCCGTGTTGTTGGTGGCGGGGAAGGCAAGGCGCGCCGAGTATAACAAACGCTGCCCCTCGGGCGTGACGACCACCGCCCCTACGCCTGCGCCGGCGACGCCGTACGCGTCGTCGATCGTGAGTGTCCAGACGGGGTCATCGTGCGTCTGGACGGGTTGGGCCGGCGGGGTCCATTCGGCGAGAAAATCCGCAAGGACTTGGGATTTGATTGCCGTTCGCGAAGCATACGTCAAGGAGAAGGGAGCGAGCTCGGCAGCCCATTTGCCGATGCACCCTATGGACTCCTTATTGTGTAGCATCTCTGCCAGGGGGAACGAGGAAGGCACTGTGATCGGGTGGGCCAGAAAATAATGCCGAAGCTTCCTGGAGGCCATGACCAACGCGTAGGCGAGCTTCTCAAGTTCCGTGTATCTTGTCTTGGCACCTTGGAGGGCTTCGGAGACAAAGTAGACGGGCCGCTGCATGGCGCCTTCCTCTAAGACGAGGACGACGCTGACCGCGGTGGCTGACGCGGCCAGATAGAGCAGGAGGGGAGCCTCTGGTGCTGGGGCGACCAGCGTGGGGAGGCTGGCCAGGTGCTCCTTGAGCTCGTTGAAGGCCTTCGCGCAATCTCCGTCCCAACGAAATCCGTCGCACCCGCGGAGCGTCTTGAAAAATGGCAAGCCCCGTTCCGCCGCCCTGGATAGGAAGCGGCTTAGTGCTGCCATGCGGCCCGCCAGCCTCTGGACCTCCCGCGTAGTCTTGGGCGGCTCCATACCCAGGATGGCGTCTACTTTGTCAGGGTTCGCCTGGATGCCCCGTCCGGAGACGAGGAAACCCAGGAGCTTGCCCGCCTGCACCCCGAAGACACATTTGTCGGGGTTGAGCTTGATGCCCGCCTTCCGGAGGTTGTCAAAGGTCTCCTGGAGGTCCCGGCCATGCAGAGCAAGCTGCCGAGTTTTGACCACCACGTCATCGACATAAGCCTCGACGTTCCTCTCGAGTTGGGCGGCCAGGGCAATAGCGACGAGGCGGGTGAAGGTAGCGCCGGCATTCTTTAGGCCAAAGGGCATTCTGACGAAGCAGAACATCCCAAGTGGTGTGATGAAACTGGTCTTCTCTTCGTCGTCTTCGGCTATGTATACCTGGTGATAGCCAGAATAGGCGTCCAGGAAACTCATGAGTTCGCACCCTGCAGTGGCGTCGACCAGCTGATCGATGCGCGGCAAGGGGTAATTGTCCTTCGGGCACGCCTTGTTGAGTGCTGTGAAGTCGATGCACATGCGCCAGGCCCCGCTGGCCTTTTTGACTAGCACCGGGTTAGCGAGCCACTCTGGGTGGTGGACCTCGCGGATGACCCCAGCACGAAGAAGCTTCGCGACCTCGGTTTTGGCCGCCTGCTGCCGATCCATTGACATACGCCGAAGCCTTTGCTTGACCGGCTTGGCGTCGGGGCGGACCGCCAAGCGATGCTCGATTACTGCTCGATCTACGCCCTTGATGTCCTCCGGGGACCATGCGAAAATGTCAACGTTGTTCTGAAGCACTCGGAGCAGATCCCGTTCGACCCCTGGTGGGAGCCCCTCGCTGATGGACACAAACTGCCCCTCCGCTTGGAGTGGCACCTTCTTGACTCCGCCCTCGGGCCGAGGCTTGGGCGTCCATCCGGGGGCGGAGGGCCCGTCGCCGCGCGCACCGGAGAGGGCATGCACCGGGTGATGCGGAACGCGGCTGCCGACCTCGGCCCGTCTGGCCAGGTCCTGATCGCCGAAGACGGTGATAACACCCTCCGGGCCCGGGAGCTTCACACACAAAAATGCGTAGTGTGGGATCGCCTCGAAAGAGTTGATGGCGGGCCGACCCAGTATGGCGTTGTAGGGATGCGAGATATCCTCGGTCCGGATGTTACCCTTGTTGCCCTCCTGACGGAAAGTGACCGGAAGGGACACGTGCCCCAAGGCCTACAGCGGTTGACCCCCGAAACCTTGAAGTGGAGCTCCTGGCTGCTCTAGCCGGCTTCGTGGGATCCCCATACGGTCGAGGGCCTCTGCGAACAAGATATTCGCGGAGCTGCCCCCGTCAATAAGGACGCGCCTGATGTCACAACGTGCTATGTGGGCCTGGATGACTAGGGGGTCTTGGTGAGGGTACTCCACGCCCCGGGCGTCGTTCAAGTCGAAGGTGATGTTGCGGGGCGGCATCCACAGTTGCGGCTGCTCCCCGGGAGCTTTTAAGGAGGAGCCTCCGGTGATGACGTTGACGGTGCGATGCTGCGCGCCCTCCATTGGGGGCGGAGCCCGAGACCCGACCGTCACCCCCCGCAGCTCCATGACTGCAGCGCATGCCCTTGTGTAATGATCGCCGTAGCCGTGCACCTCGCACCACTTGCCATAGTGCAGGAGCTCTTGTTCTGCTTGGGGTTGGCCGCCGTAATCGAGTCCGCCTTCCGACCCCCGGTCTCCCCTCCGTGAGGCGGGGTCGGGTCCTCGGTGGGTGCCCTCAGTGTCGCGGACATGATGGGCCGCCTGTGTCCTGCGCTGGCGACGCCGAGGCTTACGCTTGCTCCTTGAAGAGCCTTCCTGTACCTCGGTGTCGCCACCTCGGGGAGGGCCTCCGCGAGGTTCTCGGCCACGACCCTGCTTCGATGGGGGCCCACCCGCCCCCGCCTCGCGCGGGGGGCGCTCCCCCTGGATGAGGTCGAGGGCGGTGATGCTGCGTCTTCGCGCATCCTCCTCCGCCCGCGCAGACTCGTCCATTTTGTCGAAGAGTTTGACGACTGTCTTGATTGGCCTCCGCGCGTTGTACTCGGCCATCGGGCCCGGACGAAGGCCCTGTATGGCTGCATTAACGACGGTGGTTTCATTAATGTCGTTCACCTGGCATCGAATCTTGGCGAAGCGCTGGAAGTAGTCCCGGAGCTTCTCCGAGGGTCCTTGCTTCACAGCGAAGAGCTGGTCCGCATCGATTCGCTCGACATAGTTTCCTTGGAAGTTGCTTTGAAGGCGGTCGCGAAGCTGCTCCCACGCGTAGATGAAGCCCGGCTCTATGGTAAAAAACCAAGAGAGGGCCACTCCTTGCAGCGCGAGGGGGAGTCCCTTCGCCTTCGTGGTGTCATCTCCGCCCGCGGCCTCGATCGCGGTTTCGTACACGCGCACGAACTCGCGAGGATCCGTGTCGCCTTTGTACGGGTTGGTGACACTAGGGAACTTGAAGTCTTCGGGCCACGCCGCCTGCTGCAGCCCCGCCGAAAACGAGGACTCCGGATCTACGCGCCTCAACAGCACACGGCTGGACGTGGGGGCTTCGCGGCTGTCCGCCTTTTCCGGCGCGGGCTCGGGCGCGAGTACTGGCGCGACCTGCTGGCTCCGAGCCTCTTGTATATCGCGGACGGCTCCGCGAAGGTCTCCTAGTTCCCGCTGGAACGCGTTAAGGGCACTTTCCACCACAGGTGCTGTCGGGTCCGCCGGAACGCCCAGCGGACGGGTCGGCGCAAGGACCATCGCCTCGCGAGCTCCAGATCCGCCGGATGGTTCGCTGCGGTTACCCCCAGCCGTCTGATCCGCGCTACCGGCGAGGGTGGCGGGGGCTGTCGCCGCAGTACCCGCGACGGGGTTGGATGTCGTTGTAGCGGTGCCGGCGGGGTCGGTCGTTGTAGCGCGAGCGCCGATGCCCGCGACCACTGCGCTTACGCCGCCGCCGACTCCTTCGGCGGCCCATGCCGAAGCCCCGGTATTCACGCGCCGCTCCGGCCCAGCCGTCTTCTTTCCCTTCGCCGCCGCTGGTGAAGCTTTTTTCGGTGCCATCCTTCTTCTTCGGCCTTCAGGCTTGTCCTCGTCCTCCCCACGGACGGCGCCAACTGTTGTGGCTACAGACCAAACAGAGAGAGAGGTGGTAGTGGAGAGTGATGAAGATGAATGTAATGGCCTGGTTTCTCCCCATGGCTTGTACTCATATATATATACACATGAGTGCTTAGTTATGCCCTTACATCTGGTTATCCCCTCTGGGGGCAGTTATGTCATTACACATGTCCTATTCTGGGCCTTATAATCTCCTACCAGGTCTGCTGGGCTTAGGTGGGGGCCACCCCTACGACAAAAGTCAATACCTTGGTATTTATTTTGTAGTTTCTTTTAAAATCATGACCTGAGGATCTCATTTTACTATGTTACAAGTTTCATCAATTTTGGATAAGTAGTTCTTAGGTTATTGAGATTTCTTCATAGCCAAATTTCCTGATATTGCTGTTTTGATTCAACTTAGACTTTGAGCAAGAAACATCTCTCAATTGGGATTTATTTTCCAATTACTTTTTGTAGGACCAGATGAGGCAACAGAGGGGGGTGAATGGTGCCTAAAGATTTTTCCTCCAAATATTCACATAATCCTTTTTCCCAAATAGCTATAAAGCTATAAAGATTAGGACATGAGGTCTACTGGAAAACAGAGGAACACAGACCACCTTACGACCAATTCAGAGTACTGTGTAGTCGAATTACGACCACTCGGTGGAAGCACAACGTGGTTGTATACGACCACTCAGCAACGATATACCGTGGTCGAAGCAGACATAGTGGTCGAAACAGACATCATGGTCGAAAACAACAACGTGGTCAAAACCAACATGGTCGAAGCCAACGTGGTCGAACCAACATGGTCAAAATCAACATGGTCGTACCAACATGGTCAAAACCTACGTAGTCGTACCAGCGTGGTCGAACCAATATGGGCGAAGCCAACGTGGTCGAAACCAACATGGTCGAACGCTGCCGACTTCCAGACGTGGTCGAAGACCCGACTGCCGACTTCCGACCACGGCTAATCAAATCGTCTGACTTGCTCTCAAACTACGTGGTCAAAGACCATTGTCCGGTCGACACCACTGTAGAGGATGTCCGTGCAATTGCAAACGACAAGATATTGCATAGAAGTCGAGCGACCACACGACTTAAGATCATGGAGTGATAGAAAGCAAGTGTGATCGTAAATGACTAGAAATACCAGAGAAGGCGCACGACTACCAGACTTGAAAACCCGACAACGTGATCGAAGCTTACAACGTGGTCGTAAGTCCGACAACATGGTCGATAGCTTGCACAGTGGTCGTCACTTCGACCACTCGACCAAAAGCAACTTGGTAGGAAATCGACAATCAAACAGAATCCATTGAAGTCGATAACCACCAAATCAAGACTAACAAGATCGAAAGATAAGTGCGGTCGGAACCGACGTGGTCGTAAGCCAATGGCATGGTCGTACAATCAACGTGGTCAAAGACCGACTCGCACCTGTAGCCGACTGCGGTTGTAGACACCTCATGAGACCGTGGGGGCACACGACTACGAGATCTACGACCATCAAGCACTCGGAAACCAGCGCAAAAGAAAGCAAATGATCTAAGTCTTGACCGGTCGAAAAGAGAAGCGCCCAAATAGAACAAGGTCAAAAGCAGAACAGAGGAGGCCAGTGAAGTGCACAACTGCAAGATCCGATTTCTGAATATCTTTTGATTCATGGATCGATTGGTCACCAGACTTTAAACACAGCAAGAACTCATCCTCTGAGAGAGAAAATACAACAAAGGCAAGACTTCTCTGCCATGCCTGAAGAGAACGGAACGGTCAAAACCAAACACAGAGGAAGTAGCGAGGTGCTCGACCGCAAGAGCCAGACTTCAAAAAGCTTTCGATTAAGAACTCGTCTGGTCAAGAAACTTTGTGTGCATATTGCTTAAGGTCTCAAGAAGCTATTCCAATCTTGAATTGAACTCTTATCAATCTGATTGAGACCTTTTGCGATTTGACCGAGAGCGCACAAGAATCGAGTTTATGAACTGAAATCATTGATTCGAACCGCTCGTGTGTCAAAGCTAGCCAAGTTAGCTTGGAGCACAATCCCACATGTCACTGCGATTCAGAACAATCAACAAGAACAAGCCAAGAACGAGAGATAGCCAAGAACACAAAGAAGAGGACGGGCGGAGAAACCGCAATCAAGACATCCAAGCAATAAATAAAGAACACAACTCAAATAGAGGAAGAGAGATGAATGATTACATACATGAAAGTTTCACAGACACTCCCAACAGCCACTCCCCTTGGGAGGACACACTCTAACCCTAGAGCTACACTCACACAGATAGACTCCCATGGGAGGGAGAGGCGCCAGCCGCCACGGCTTGGCCAACCATCTCAAGTCTCACACTTGCCTCCCCTCTCCCTTTTATAGGCTCACACGCGAACCTAGACCTAATTGATCCTTCCATTAGTCCACACTGGGGATCACCCGTTAACCCCACTTGACACCGGGTTTTACCACTCACTTTACCTATTTGCACCAACAACCTTAGTGCTTTACCCGTTACACCGACCAGACAGCGCTGCTTTAATAGACCAGCTCCCCTTTTGCAGGCCTTGAGTCAATTCCCCGAATTGCCCCTTAAGCACCTTCTCGGAAGCTTCCTGTTCTCCGCACTCCGCGCCTGCCTCCAACCGATCGGACCTCCGAGTCCTCCAGAGCCTAGTGTCGGTCTGTTCCGCTGCGCACGACCACATCCGGCCTCCTGACCGTCTGGACCTCAGCTCCTCCCTGAGCCTAGTCCCGGTCCACCTCGCCGTCGCCCGTCGTGTCCACCTCCGGCAGCTCCTGCTCCGGTTCCTCGTCTCCTCGGCTTGCAACCACTTCAACAGCCTTGATCATCTTCGGTGTCTCCGACCGTCTGGATCTCAACACCTCCTGTGCCTAGTCCCGGTCCTCCCACGCCTCACCATGAAATAGCTTCGAAGTCCTGCAACTACACAGACAAGCAAACCATCACATAGCACCGCAACAGACATTCAGACCATCAATTGGCACACTCAAAGATCGACCCTGCTAGTCGTAAACCATCTACGACCAGTTGAATGCACACAACAAGAAGGCTAGCAACCTACGACTACTCACTAGGCTGCTACGACCACCAAAACACAAGCTACGACCATCGCAAGCTTGCAATGATTGATCACAAAGTCGTATCAATTCCTACGACTATCAAGTCGTAGAGCCAGACACCAAATCACAAGCCTTTACGACCACCTAGTCGTAAAGCTCAGCCGACCACCAAGTCGATTTCCACGACTACCAAGCTAATCACCCGATCGAATGACCTTAGCCGACCACCAATTAGTCGCCTAGGATCACCGATCACACAGGCTTTGACTTCTGCACCCGATCACAGCGGTCGACACTCCCGACCACTGACCGCTGGCTACGACTACCAAAGTCGTACCAGCTCCTTCCGACCACATGGTCGTAAGACTGCCTTCCGATCACTCATAGCAGTAAGTCAAAGGCCAATAGACAGAGAGCTAACAGCTCCTCAAACCTCAAAAACCAAACTCAATCTCTCCAGATCAAGAGTCAATTACTCATCACAACTATGGGGTGACCTCCACATGGTCTCACACTTTTGAAATCATGACCCTGAGAATCTTATCTTACTTTAGTTCAAGTTTCATCAATTTTGATTAAGTGTATTTTGAGTTCTTAGCAGTCAAGTTTCTGAAATTATAGATTTTAGTACAACATGAACTTGATGCAAGAAAGGTCTCTTCATTGGGCTTTACTTTGTAAGTATATTTTGAGTTCTTAGCAGTCAAGTTTCTTAGAAGTCAAGTTTCTGAAATTATAGATTTTGGTACAACGTGAACTTGAAGCAAGAAAGGTCTCTTCATTGGGCTTTACTTTGTAATTTCTTTTGGAATCATAACTCTGAGGACCTTATCTTATTGTGGTTCAAGTTTCATCAATTTTGGTTAAGTTTATCGTGTGTTCTTGAGGCTTTTTGGCATTTAAGTTTCTGAAATTCTTGTTCGGTTCACTCTGTTTTTATTATACGAAATTCTTGCAAGAGTGATGCAATGCGATGAACGTATGAAATGAAGCGATGTAATTGAAATCTAGTAGCTCCCAAATAAATTATGATAATGTATGAGATGCTCACTGATGTAAATCTTAATTGTTGAACTCACTGTGTGATTGGCGAGAAATACAATAACATAGATTCTCTTTGTATATTGTAATAGATGTTAATTTACTTTGTTGTCTATTAAATCAATTTACTTGTTGTCTAATTCGGATGCTTGGAATGAATGCAATGATGAAACTAATTGCGTGGCTAAACACTACGGTCAACATTAAATTAGTAATTAAGTCTAGTCTAAAAACACGGTTGTTACAAAGGCACCACTCAAAGACCGTATGGCTATCCCCATTGGTTTGGTTGTTGTACTTCTGTGAGTCCTTGACCGATGGGAGGACCAGATCCAGGCCCGGCCCTGAGGGGGGGGGAGCGGGGCGGCCGCACCGGGCCCCCAAAATTCAGGGCCCCCAATCCCCTATATACATAGTATATATACTATGTATACTATCCGTCTATGAGTCTATCCGTCTTCCGAATTCCCGGTCGGGCCGACTTCTCGTCTTCGGTCTTCTTTCTGAAATCTGACTTTCCGACTTCTTAGTTCTTCCGTGATTCCGTCTAGCCGTCTAGGGCACGCCGCACGCCGAGCCGCGGAGGGTGGCCGTCTCTCTCTCTCTTCTTATTTTTTTGTTATGGTTGATATCACAATCAATTCATTGAAAAGTAGATTTCAAGAACTCCAAACATTCGGAAGTATATTTGGATTTTTAATGAGTTCAACAACATTGAAGTCATTGGATGGAACTGAATTAAAAGAATGTTGTATAAAATTTGTAGAAACTTTCTCTCTAGATGGTTCATCTGATGTTGAGTTAAATGATCTAATTTCTGAGTTAAGTGTTATGCAATTGACTTTATCAGATAAACCAATGTCTGCTATGGAGATCTTTGAGTTTGTCAGAGAAGCGGATTGTTATCCTAATATTTCTATTGCTTATCGGATTTTATTTACTATGCCTGTGACTGTGGCATCAGCTGAAAGAAGCTTTTCAAAGTTGAAATTGTTGAAGAATCATTTAAGGTCAACAATGTCTCAAGAGAGGTTAAACGGTTTGGTAACTTTATGTATTGAGAAGAAATTATTAGATGAGATTGATATTAATACCCAAGGTTATTAAGGCGGTAAGGCGAGGTAAGGCGACCCACCCCCCTCACACCTTTTAAGCGGTAAGGCGTGAGGCGAGGCGACGCCTTACATACATGATAAGGCGAAGAAAATAGAGTTCAGGAGGACTAAATCAGAAGAAATCTAAAGAGGCAAAGGACTTATAAGGACCTAATTGTAATTCGTAAACCTCTGAGGACTAGCTTGTAAAAATACAACCCATCCATTCCCTTTAACCCTAGCCTAACCCGATTACTCCCTCACTCAGCCGCCGCCTCCTCCCTCCTCCCTCATTCCAGGCGACGCCATCGCCGCCTCCTTCCCTCCTCCCTCACTCCAGCCGACGCCTCCCTCCCTCCTCCCTCACTCCAGCCGCTGCCTCCCTCCCTCCTCACTCCCAGCCGCCGCCGCGGCCAGATTCGGCAAGGTGGAGGGTGAACGGCGGCGTCGGCGGCTCGATGACGCCTGGAGGCGGAGGCGGCTCGACGGCGCCCTGGAGACCAAGGTGGCGCAAGGATGTGAGGACGCGAGATGGAGGCTCCGCCGCCTAGGGTTCCAGGCGAGGTGAGTACTCTTCGCCCTTGTCTCTCTGGTTTAGCCGCCGCTCTCATCTCATTTCTGGTTTCGCTCGGGTCACTTAGACCTAAGGCGGGCGAACGGCAAGGCGAGGGCGACGCCTTGACCCCCCGAGCCGCCTTACCGCTTAGGCGACGCTTAAGCGTCGCCTAAGCGACGCCTTAATAAGCATGTCAATACCATCATCAATGACTTCGCATATAGAAATGTTAGAAGAAATTTTTAAGGTAATATCTATAAACTCTTTGATATGAATTTTTCTTTAATACATAACGCATTTTAAGTGTTTGTTGATAAAATTAGATACATATATATGTGTGTATGTAGATTTATATTTAGATATTTATACTAGGCCCTCTATTTCTAGTTTCGCCCCGGACCCCTAAAATCCCAGGACCGGCCCTGACCAGATCAGCTTGGAGGCGACCAGATCGATGAGGAGGCGACAAGATCTGGCGACCGCGACCATAGCTGTGATGGGATGACAACATCTTGCTCGATGTCCTTGACCTACTGGAGGTGGCTGCATTGGCTTGGACATGATATGGATGGATATGAATGGATTTGAGTGGTGACAATTGGATCTGAGTGGAGGCTAGCTGTGACATTGTTAGGGTTTTGTAATTGGGGCGGCAGTGGTAGCATCGGAGAGGGGAGGGTGGTGAGGAGGCGACAGGGAGGAAGATGTGGTGAGGGGAGGAGGCGGGTGCGCAGACGAGGGTGGAGGTGGATGCGGTGGTGAGAGGAGGCTTGGGCCATAGTGAGGAGAGGGATGGTGGCAAGGGCAAAGAGCATAGTAGTGGGGTGGCGTTGATGGAGTGTGGATTATGGAGTAAGTAGATGGGGTAGGTTTTAGCATCCTCGTCGCCAGAGATGGAAATGTCAACCAAGTTTAGGCACAGCATTCATTCTCTGTTGCAGCCATCACATTCCCGAGGGCACTGAAAACTGGACACACGGGGAAGTACTGTAGCTCTCGCCATGTGGCATGCCGAGTGTCTACAACCAACACACGGAGAGACCTTGCTTCCCGTGTGTTTATTTGCCTCCCGAGTGTTATGATCGGCACACGGGACTTTCACCTAACTTCCCTAGGGACACTATTTAGCACTAGGAGAACATACATATTCTGGCAGTGCGTGAGCTGCTTGTTTCCTTAAAGATGGTATTTGTACTCACGGATACATATCTCGCATGCAAGTTTTGAGGGAGCAAGTGCTGCTGAAAGGGCAGTTGGATAGTAGGACTATAGAATCATACCAGAGGATCAAAATGTATATTAGGATATAGCTAATTGCAAGTACAGAAATGCATGGAGCTTCACTCAACTACCAGGGCAACATATCCTGCAGCCCAGTTCAGTAGGGCACCAAATCAACACAAAAAAAAAATAAAAAACAAAAGACAATGTTCTTCCGATTAACTCTACTTACGTATATATTTCAATTTTAAATTATTCTATGTTAATAGTAACAAAAATGAGAAAGATGATAATATAAAATGAAAAAGGAAGAAAATAAAAAAGACAAATGCTACTATCCACAAAAACTTATGTCTTTTTGTTTCTTCTAACACACTCCGAGTTTAACCCTGATCAATTCGGCTTAAGCTTCTGGCTTCTAGCTTATTTTTTACTATTCACAAATTCGTCTTTTTCTGAATTTTTGGATTTTTTTGTGCTTTTTTGCCGGTTCTTTTTTTTCCTGTATTTGTTTGTATTATACGTAATAGGCTAACATATTTTTTATATTTTTTATTTTTTTGAATTTAATTATGCTAAATAAGTCTCTGTCAGCTACAGTGTTTTTTTCAGCCAGCTACAGTGCTTTCAGCCATAAGCCACCAAAAAAAGCCCAACTGATCACCACCATAAAGGGTGCTCTAGCACTCCATGGACTACGTTATCAATCTTTTTTTTTTGAAAATTTTCATGTTGGTTTGTTGTCCAACCAACTAAGGCTACACCACCCCGGGTGGGTTGCACTAGATATCTGTTGCCCACCTACCAACTCAACTAAACTCTTGAAACTAATGGGGAAACACTTCCATTCATTTACAAAAGTATAAGGTGGTGCACCAACGACTTATTACTTCCGGTTGAAATTGCATTGTAGCAGCTGAAAATTTACTGTAACGACTTTTAGCTTGTTTGAGTCTTTCAATTAAAAAATTAAAAAAGAGGGGAAAATGAAAAACACCAATATATATATTCACATAAAATACAAATGAATAAGAAAAAACAAAAAGTCAAATAAACCAAAATTAAGAAGTCGACGTATTCCAAAAGCTAGAAACTAAAAGCAGAAATTCGTTAAAGCAGGGCCAAAAAGGTGGAGTGATCAAGCATGGGACCACTGAGGTCGTCTTGTTCTCGTCATAAAAATGTCCATCTACCCATTGTTCCATATAATTACAAGAGATGGGTTTCGTGTTGAGGACCTCTTGTTCGAATACCATATTAAAGACAAGTTTTTATACAAGATGGTGCTTTTGGAAGAGTTTCAAATGTTTCTTTAGGGAGAGCTTGCCAAGTATCAATACTTAGAGAGTCAGCAGACACATACACTTGCTTAGGATGGTGGGGTGTATGATGTAGGATTTGGAGGCATCAAGAATACAGAGACAGCAAGCCTCTGGTTCAACTCGAAGAGCTGAAAAAGGCAGACTACCTGAGGCAGCCACCCTCCGTGCTACAGGAGCCGGCGCAGTGACGAACAGCATCGAGGTGATTGCGCCGCCTTTTGTCCTGGACAATGCATATATATCCCCATGGTGCCAGTGAATCGGCGCTGGGATGTGTGCCCATGGAAAGAGGTCTTGAGTCATGATCTTGAATCTGAAATTGGTAAACTACTTGACTTTCAGATGAAGATAGTTTCGTCCATTTCCCACACGCGTTGACCTGATTAAGATGTTCATGCGTATTCTGTAAAAATAACGAAATGGATAAACATATAGCGTAAAGTTCTTGTGATCTGGATCACAACTAAAACCTGCACTTAGTTTCCTTTTCCACTAAGTTGCAAAATAATATGTCGATGGCAGCACAAGCTTAAAAAACTAGACACACTGACAGAATGGGCAACTAGGTAGTCTCCTGTGATTTCTTTTTCCTTTTTTTATCAAGTTCTCTTTTAGATTGATATTATCAACAGAATGGGCAGTTTGTGTTGCTGAAGCGCGCTACATATATATCCATGAAGTGCTATAACAAGCATTGTTTGGACTCATTCGGACAGCTAGTTGTTACACAAAAGTGCACTACATATCCATGCAGTTCTATAGCCAGCTTTGTTTGATCTCCTAAATACTCAGGTGAGGCAAGCTGGGGTCGATCCCTGAGATCGAAGCCAGGTGGGCAAGGCGTTCACGCGTTCACTCACACTATAAATGGACCATCTGAGTAGGGTGCATATGTATAGACGTTTAGTGGGAAAGTATGTGTCTGCGTTCTGTGAGGTCTTATGCCTCCACAAAATTTTTCAACATGTATGGGCATGTTTGGGACTGCTCTGCTCCAGGTTTTTCAACTCTGCTCCCAGTTTGTCTAGCCAAACAAATCCAGCTCCAAGAACTCTGCTCCAAGAAAAAGGTGGAGTTGAGGGCCAACTCCACGTTTTTTATGGAGCTCCTCAAGAGATACTCCAGAAACTAGAGATTCATACCTCCTCATGGAGTTGAGGGAAAATTACCCACCTATACCATTCATTACACAAACATACCCCTTCGATTTTTTTTCTGTCTTTCTTCCGCACGGCGCGTCTTCCTCGTCGACATCACGCTGCGCCCCGCCGGCCGTCGCGGCTGCGGCCGCCCCGCCACGCGCGTCGCGGGCGCACCTCCACTCCCTCCTGGCCCTCGCCCGCCTCCTCCCCGCCGGCGCCCCCGGCGCGCCGCCCCCGCCTCCGCTCCTCGCGTTCCTCACCCCCAACGCCTTCCTGTCACCGTCCTTCTGGCCCCAGTCCTTTGCCCCCGCGCCCTTCCTCTCCAGGCTCCTCCCCCTCCTCGCCGCCGCGCCCGCATCCCCCGCCCTCTCGCCCGCCGTCGCCGCCGCGCTCCTGGCCGCGCTCGACGTCGCCGACCCGGCATTCGCGCCGCTCTCCCGCGCCTTCCTCTCTGCCGCGGCCGCCAGCCCCCCGCCGCTTCTCCCCGCAGATGCCGCGCCCGTCGCCGCTCACGGATTTCCTCAAGGTGAGGCCCGCCGCCCCCCTTCTCCACCCCCCACCCGCGCCGCCCCCCTTCTCCGGCCCGTCGCCCCTCCCCCCTCCCCAGATCCCCCGCGGTCAAGGGGAAGCCCCGGGCCGCCATGTACGGCCTCATTCCCGACGACTGGGGCGCGTACGCGCGGCCGTGGGTCGCCGAGCTCGCCGCCCCGCTCGAGTGCCTCAAGGCGCTCCACCTGCGGCGCATGGTCGTCACCGACGCCGAGCTCGCCGCGCTCGTACGCGCCCGCGGCCACATGCTGCAGGAGCTTAAGCTCGACAAGTGCTCCGCTTCTCCACCGACGCCCTCCGCCTCGTCGCTCGCTCCTGCAGGTACTGGAATTCGTCGATTCGCTAACTCCTCTTGGCTCTGATCTGGTAGTGGGAGAAGTAAGTGTCAAGAGTATTACGTTCACTTATACTTCAACAGTAAGCCGGAATTGGGGTTTGAGGGTTAGGGAGATAGTGACTGGGTGGAGAATTGAGCTGCCGTTTAGTTGATGTTCCGAACTAGTGTAGTGGATAGTACCGAGCTAAGCACCAGTTTCTGCAAGTAGAAACATGTTCTAACATGGGACGATATTTGCCAAAAGTTGTTCGAGATCTCGACGCCCATAGTAGGGCATACTCCCCTCACAGGATCGAGCGATAGTACACTTGTAGCATAGAAGAGGTGAAATAGCCTCGCGAGTGTATCTCCATGGATACAATTCGTTGACTTATGAGTGTTTCTAGCTTCTGCATTTTGTTTCCTGCAGAAATTGAATGTTCTGCTTTTAGCTGTTGATCATGATGCACAACGTGGACACTGGCATATGTTCATTAATTATGTACTTTTCTAGGACGTTTTACATTTCTTACTCCATGTTGGACACATCAATTGTGATTATTTCTGCAGTCATAAGCTGCATTTGTCTCTCTTTAGTTCACTCATTTATTTTATGATCTTTTTGTTTGGCATACTTTAGCGCACTTATAATATCGCGATGAGATCACTGAACTAACATGTTTCACTAAATTCAGCAGATCACTGAGAACTTTATTCCTGGAAGAATGTTCAATTACTGACAACGGCACTGAATGGCTCCATGACCTTGTTGTCAACAATCCTGTTCTGGTGACCTTGAACTTCCACATGACTGATCTCAAAGTGGTGCCAGCTGACCTTGAGCTTCTTGCAAAGAACTGCAAGTCACTGATATATTACAGTGTCATACAGTCATATCCGCCGCCGCCACATCAGTAAATTACAGTGATTTATGCACCATGGAGCGAAGGGACTGCAACTAGATAATAGGAAAATGGCGAATTCCCTTCCAGTCAGCATCAAGGACTGCAATGGCCGCGCTAATATTAAAAGCATGTAATGCGAATCTGATTGCCTTGTCAGCACGGAATGTTCCGTTTATTGTTTCTAATGAAATTTGTCAGGATCACTGAAGCTGTGTGAACAAAGTTCTACATGAATGAAGAGAAAGCTAGTCCTAAGCTACATGTTACTGTAAGCCCATTCTGCGACAGTTCATTGCAGTTATGTTGGGTGTAGCACTCTTTATCTGATAGGATTACCATTTAGAAGATCTCAAACTTGAAACATCATATTTGTTTTTTGATTTTCTCGAATAAATTAATTGCGATTATAATATTTTACATCATATTTCAATTAGCAACAAAAAAAATCAGTTACATATGCTCCGCAGACATCAAAATATACACCAAACATCATTCAGGGGCACATTGGACCTTTCTCAAGAAAACCTCACATTCCTGGAGCTGGAGCTAGCTGCGTGCCAAACAGGACCACCTGCTCCAGGAACTCCACAGTGGAGCTGCTCCATGGTGGAGTTGGTAGAGCAGAGCTAGAAAAATTGGAGTAGAGCAGTCCCAAACAGGCCCTATATAGGACGCGCACACGTGTATGTACGTATGAATGGTGTGTGAGTTGAATGTGTGCGACTGTGTACGTTTGAATGGTGTGTAAGTTGAATATATGCGTCAATCTTGTACCCTTAAAAAAACTTAGTTTGATCTCCTTGGGCAGTTGTACCCAACCTCCTGCCTCACTAGATATTTGCTGCTTAACAATTGTCTCGTGTCTCCTTGAGATTTTCTTCTTAAAAACACATTAACAACCTCTTCACTATTTGAAAATAACTCCTTCAGATTTTCTTTTTAAAAACACATTGACAACCTCTTCAGTATTTGAAAATAACTCTTACACCAAAGAGCCTAGAATGTCACTTCTACGGTATGACGGAGGAAGGACTTCTTTGTGTCTGCCGTATATACAGTGTGCGACCGAGGGTGTCAGCTCTTAAGGGGGTGAGTGTAATACCCATCTCCGTTAATGTGATGGCACATATGGTCCATCATAGAGTTATCCTGGTGGGATTATTACAATATTGTTTGTTTAAAGTGAGTTATAGTAACATATAATGTCTGCTTGATCTAAATGTAGCATCTTCGGGGTTAACCCTTTTATACGAAGCGATGATGGAAATGCAAGTAGGGTGCTACATGTGCATGAGTTCACCCCATAGATTAGCTAGGCTTTGGGCAAATTTTAGGCCAAGGTATTACACGTATAGTTGGAAATTTCAAAAGAAATGCTTAAGTACATCAACCCCATTTTATTTGAAGTTTAAATTTGTAATACAGGATAGTTTCAGATAATCAAATCATTCAATATGAATATGATGTAGCTATATATTTTTCTGACAATAAGTGAGAAGTACGAAGATGGATTCACTACTACAGAAAGGCTAATAGTAGACGGCAAATCACAGACGGTTTTGTGAAACCGTCTGTAATGTAAACTATTACAGACGGTTTTAATTTGAAGGCCGTCTGTGGTATTTGTGGCGGGAAAAAGGAGTATCACAGACGGTTCTTACTTCTGAACCGTCTGTGATACTGGAATATCACAGACGGTTTTTATTAAAAACCGTCTGTGATAATCTGGGATTATCACAGATGGTTTTTTATTAAAAACCGTCTGTGTTGTGTCGACTATCACAGCCGGTTGTTGTTAAGAACCGTCTGGGAATGTTCACAGACGGTTTTTCACAAGAACCGGCTGTGATGTCCCTTTGTCTGTCATATTCTAGATCAGAGGTTAATATATAAGTACACATTGCTTCTAATAACTTAACTACAGAACTACTGAGACAAGAGGTCACAAATTAAAGGCAAATTTATTAATTTCAATTAGAGGCAAATTTATTACAAAAGTCGCACAGGTAAAGAGTTTCCCAGATTGTATTCTTTTGGGCTTCGTAAGCTTCTTCTTCCACTTGGGGACTTGGAGGATCAGCCGCTAAATTCTCGAACGCCGTTAAGATTGCCCTTGTCCTCAGCACTTCCTCGTGCAGCCTGGGCAAATGATCAGCAACATCCATAATGTCGTACAGGATAGCATGAAAAGATTCCTCAGAATCTGCCGTTTCTGCTTGATTGGCAAGGCTATCCATCAGTCTCTGCAATGCGTGTAGAGCTTCTTCCGCATTGCGCACGTTGTGGAGAAGAACCAGGGTGAGGGCTGTTTCCCTTTCTTGAGCGGCAGCGAGACGCCTCCGTCGACGGCGGAGGATCAGGTCAAGCTGACGGATGCAAGAAAGTCGGGGAAGGAGAGCAGGGCGGGTGCGGAGAAGCTGCTCCAGATGCAAATTGCTGGCCGCCTGTGTAAGGTTCCGGCCGAACAATTCGTGATGAACAGATGAGAGGAAGGAGATGATCACAAGAACAGTAGTAGAAGCCATGTTGTATTAATTGTATATTGTATTGTACGTACGTAGAAGCTAGCTAGAGACCTGGATCACTACAACAAAATGAACATATTAAGACGTTTTGTTTAAGACGCTTTGAATCATGTCTCTCTTTTTAGAACCACAATTGAAATAGAGATGCAGTTTGAGACGCTCTAAAGGGTTGCACGCTATTAAATTCTATTAAAACGGCTGCTGAGACGTTTTGGAGTACGTCTCATATATGGAGATGAAAATTTAGATGTCTTATTTATCATTTGAGACGTCTTATCTATTATCTCCATATAAGAATATTAAAAAAACAAAATGGTGTAAGTAATGGTATATATATAAAACATAAAAAAATATCAATCTCAAAGTTCGAACTCACAACCTGAGATTTTTCTTTCGCTTTTGTCCAGTGGCTGAAAACATAAAAAAAATATCAATCCCAGGGTTCGAACTCTCAAACTAAGGTTTAGAATAGAAAAAATAAAAACAAAAACCATGGGATGTGGAGGAATCGAACCAACAACCTCCTAGCTCGGAGGCCAAGGCGTTTACTACCAGACTATTGTACCCCACTGTCAATTATAATTGTAAATTACTATTTATCTAAGCATGGTAAGCACCTGTCATATAAAACCTTGGGCACCTCCCACCGCACGCCCAGCAGTCACCCCGCCTCCACAGATGACGCGGATACGCTCATGTCTTGCACTTCTCAGTTAAACTAGTACTTTACCCGTGCGTTGCAACGGAATCTAAAAAAGATAATATATAAATATAAAGGTCCCAAACTGTACAATAAATATCAATATAAGCAAACCAATTATATGCACATACACGATCCAAGTCAAATGTTGTCTCTAATTATTGTTCTGCTGCAACACTCTAATTATTATTGTAATAAACGTTTCAACTCTGAATCACTAGGCTGCAACACCGTTTATTTATAATAGTAAAGATATATTTATTTATTTATTTTTATTATATTTTTAGAAATCATAAAAGTTTTCCCTCCCTAATAACTTCCCACAATACGCACATCCCGCCCAAATTCCTCAGCCCCCGTCCAAAACCATCACGGGATATACACCCCTAAATCCTCCGCCCGCTAGACGCCCAAACCGCGTCGCCCTCCGCCTCCGCCCCCTCGGCCCCTCCGCCCTCGCCCTCCCGGCCTCGTCCCCCACCTCCCCCGGCCTCCCCGCCTCCCTCCGCCTCCCCGGCTCACCCTCCCGGCCTCCCCCACTCCGCCCGGTGCCCGCTCCCATGGGACCCCCTCCCACGTTGCCCCGCTGCCTCATCCCCCACCGCCCCCGCCGCCGCCTCGTCCCCCACCTCCCCCGGCCTCTCCGCCTCCGCCGCCTCCCCGTCTCCCTGCGCCTCCCTCCGCCCCCTCGGCCCCTCCGCCCTCGCCCTCCCGGCCTCGTCCCCCACCTCCCCGCCTCCCTCCGCCTCCCCAGCTCGCCCTCCCAGCCTCCCCCACACCGCCCCGGCGCCTCGTCCCCCACCGCCCGCGCCGCCGCCTCGTCCCCCACCTCCCCCGCCGCCTCCTCATCCCCCACCTCCCCCGGCCTCTCCGCCTCCGCCGCCTCCCCGTCTCTCTCCGCCTCCCTCCGCCCCCTCGGCCCGTCCACCCTCGCCCTCCCGGCCTCCCCCACTCCGCCCGGCGCCCGCTCCCACGGGACCCCCTCCCACGCCGCCCCGCCGCCTCATCCCCCACCTCCCCCGCCGCCGCCTCGTCCCGCACCTCCCCCGGCCTCCTCGCCTTCGCCTCGGTTCGGAGAAGGCCTAGGTCGACAAGAAGATGGCGATGACTCCATCGACGACGCCGATCACTGGTTCGGCCGCCGCCAACGCCACCGACGGGGATTTCGCCATCACGAGGGCCGACCGACGGGTTCCACCTCGAACTTCTGGCGCTGAAGAAGACAGCACGGATGGTGCTTCCCTCCCCAGGTATGAATTTACCTAAATAGATAGCCTCCTGGGGGAACCCAAAATTCCCACAAATCAAATCTTAATTTGCACTTCATGTCTTCCAGGACTGGAGGCTGGAGCATAACTTGCATAGCCTTGGACTACAATAGTGCTATAAAAGTTTGACATCTACAACCAACAAGAACTCATTGCAACTGTGTCCCTGTGGAATATCTAGCAATGCTATCAAACTACCCAAATTTACTAAATTACAACGGAAAACATAAGGCAGCTTTTCTAGTTCTTTCGCTAGAACTGTGTGGATTTATGACTTTTTAGCTCTTAGAACTGAATCTTGTTATTATAGTATGACATCTACAGTTTTGTTCTGCAATAGTTAGTTCATGCTTTGCCAGGATGTAGCTGTTAATTGTAGGGTGTAATACTGTAATTAGCGATCTGTGTATGGTTTAGAGGCTACATATGCGATGGTACAGTAATACAGTTGATAGGAGTGTGGGAGGATGTGGAGATAATACATCTTTTCCCTTTAACACGATAAGCATGTGTAAACTAGAACCTTGGGAATGTCCAATTATACTTGCTGCCTTTCTGGTAACTTACTTTGCTTCTCAAGAACGGTTGGTGGTTGTCGGGTCTGAAGTGAAAACTGTTAAGGCTATTCTCATTTTGCAATTCATTTGCAATCCATTACATATTTAGGTTAACCTTAGGTGGTAGACCAACAGTCTGCTGATTAAATGACCACATTGGTTGTGTTAGGTTCCGTAACAAACTGCTGGCTGTGCCTGACTGCCTTCTATCTTTTTGTATGGTCACTCATTCAGTCCGCGCCTCTCGATCTCGCCGCCGCCGGCGCTGCATCCTGAAAACCCTGCGTCCCCCTCGCCGTCGCAGTCGGTAAGCTCTCCCTCTTTCCCTATTCTTATCCACGCCTAAAATCTTGAATCCATTCTCGCCCGTCTGTTTTTTGGAATCCTTGGCATCAAATAATCCTCAATGCATATTCTTTTTGAACATGCATATTCATTTCAGCACCTTACTGAACTAGAAGGGGAGCAGGTGCCTCTGTGCTGGCCCAGCAAATGGCGGCGGCATGGGCGAGCGCAGCACGCTGGCGGAGGAGTCGTGGTGCTGTCTTCTAAGTTCTATCCAGTGATTGAGCACTACAGGTAGAGCTCTGATTTGTTTTTGCTTCACAATTACCAGTACATATTCGTCCTAATATTTGTTCTGTTTGATTTCTTGGGTTCTTTGGTCCAATTTCCTTATTGCTGTTGCAATATGCATGTTCACCCCTCCTATGCAGCTATGCTGCCATTCATGTACTCACTAGGGGTTCAGAGGAGGGGAACAATGTTGCCTGGCTTAATCGATGATGGAGAAAAAATTTCTTGGTTGATTTTGTTGTCTGTAATGCTCAGTGTACATAGGAAAACATAAATATATGCTGATGTTTTATAAGAGAAATGACCTAGCAAAATTGTAACTAATTCAATCTGTGCAAGAAAAGATATGTAAATAGAAAAGCTAGCAAATACTGTCAATGCCAATATTTTTCATACTCAGGGAGCAAAATTGTAACTAATTCAATCTGTGCAAGAGATCAAATGTGGATGTGCAGACGAACAACATCAAAATCAGAAACCTACGGCAGTAAAGAGCATATATGATATAGTATGGTACTATGGTGAGATTTAACTAGTGAAGTAGAATTGTAGAAATGCAATAAAGAGCTGTGAAGTAGAAATGCATGCCAAACTTGAGTATGCGCCTGGTAATACAGTGGCATTGTAACATTGTCGATTGCATAGTGCATACACAACATGTGGTTTGACTGAGTCCCTTGGATGTATCAACTTGTACCGTAAGATTTTTCATGATTTGTACCGTAAGATTTTTCATGATTGCTCATATCTGATATTTTGTTGTTAATATTGCTATGTTTGCAGGATATGGAGGACTATGAAAAGAAATGCAGAGTGGAAGACCTGATGCACAATTTTCTGATTGAAGAAATAGACCTGATGATTTATTACAGCAGTTTAAAAAAAGATGTGTGTCAAATTGGAGGATGTTTTACCGACATGTGTATATCGCATATTAGATTTTTATTTGGTTGTGAACTCTGTTGATTTAAATGGATGCTATAATTATTTGTAAACCTCTCTTATGTAAACTTCTTTGGGGTTTGGAGGGTGCAATGGTGACGAATTTGTCAATTGCCAATGGTTTGCCCGGGGTGTGGCTTGGTTCCAGTTGTAGTTGGTTTGCTTTTCTTATAACAGTATATCTGTTGTGCTACGCCCATTCCTTATATTTTATAAAATATGTACTCAATATTATGGTGCTGCCTATAAAATTATTATATATATATGTATATATAATAAATATATGGAATACTATATTCTCATACGGATACGTATTTGTGTGTATAGAAGAAAATATATACCAATCAAAATAAAAATACATACTACATAGGACATCTTGAGACGGCACATAACGTCTCAACGCACGTGCCTATATTAATTGAGACGTGGTGCAGCCGTTTTTATAAAAGCGTCTCTAACTTTATAGGGATACAGTGCAGATGTCTCTAATGAACGTCTCAAATAATATAGGCACGCCTTAGAGAGCGTCTCTATATTTTTGAGACGGTTCATGTGGAGACGTTTCTATGACGCTTTATAAAAGTGCCTCAATTGTCTGTGGGAGACGAAACAGAACGTCTCTAACCTACAAATATGATGTCTCCCCACGGATGTTTTGTTGTAGTGGATTAGGAGCGCATATTTAACCTTTAGCACAAACGGTTCGTATACCCAAACATGAATGATATAGACGCTTCATATAATGATCGAGAGACGTTAATTAGACGATCGAAACACGAAGCGTTCTGGCATCGAAACACGCGCGAAGCGTTTTGGTATGAAGCTTATCACAGACGGTTTTTAGTTAAAAACCGTCTGTGATAATGACAAAGGCATTTATTGCGCTGCTCAGACCGCATCGTCTTCATTTCGATCCAGATCTAGCCACTGCTGCGCACTTTTTCACTCGGGAGGAAGCTAGAGCGATTTCAGGCCAGTTAATTTGGTGGGAAGAGGCAGAGATTGGGCTTTGAATTAAGATTCAGACTTTCCTGGTTGCTGTAGATATGGTTAGTAATGAAATTTATTTATTTTTAATTGCATTACAATTTAGGTGTAAGTAATCCATGAGTGGTTATTGAAGATGGTTAATTAATTTGCAAAATTGTTGGTTATATAATAGCTATTGTGTTTGTAATATGAATTGAGCTAGGAAATTAAGTCTCAATATAATAAATATGGCCGGTATATATGTAGTTATAATTAGTTATTCTAGATTTTAATACTAAGTTGTTATATATGTACGTAACGTAGGACCGAAGTTGGATGTATGCCGCGAGCCGTGTGAGTGAAGAGTACATTAATGGCGTTTCTGCTTTTATAAGAGCCGCCGAGGAGGATATGTTGAATAAGGGGGTGGAATATATGTGCTGTCCATGCACTGACTGCGAGAATTTGAAGATGTTTAAGAACCGAGGGCAAATTGAAGCGCACTTGATTCGGAGGGGTTTCAAAAAGGATTATACGTGTTGGACCAGTCATGGCGAAGTGAATGATCATATGCCGCCGGATGACATCGCCGGTGAAGTGAATGATATGCCCCCGGATGACATCGCAGGTGAAGTGAATGACATGCCGCCGGCTGATGTCGATTGTGGCTCGGATTCGGATAGGTTGCACGATGATAATCTGGATCAGATGCTTCGCGATGTAGAAGAGAACTATGATGAGAGAGAGTATGTTAAATTCCGTGGCTTGATGGAGGACTCAGAGAAACCTTTGTACACGGGCTGCAAGTACACGAGGTTGTCGGGCGTGCTTGAACTGTTGAAATTGAAGGCAAGCAACGATTGGTCCGACAAGAGTTTCACGGTGCTGCTAGGTCTTTTAGCGGACATGCTTCCGGAGGGAAATGAGTTGCCTAAAACCACGTATAAAGCCAAGAAGGTTCTTTGTCCGTTGGGAATGGAAGTAGAAAGAATACATGTATGCCCGAATGACTGTATCCTCTACCGTAAAGAGTATGCAAACATGCATGTATGTCCGGTGTGCAACACATCCCGATACAAACGTAACAATCAATCAGATGATGGCGAGGGAACAGAGGCGAAGAAAGGACCTCCTGCTAAGGTGGCATGGTATTTTCCTATAATTCCCCGTTTGAAAAGGTTTTATGCAAATCCAAAGGAGGCAAAACTGCTGCGTTGGCACTCGGAGGAGCGCAAGATGGATGAAATGCTAAGACACCTTGCTGATTCCGCGCAGTGGAGAAACATCGATAGGAGTTTTGCAGAGTTCGGTGCAGAACCAAGGAATATAAGGTTTGGACTGAGTACAGATGGAATGAATCCATTCAGTAGCATGAGCAGCCGACATAGCACATGGCCCGTGACTCTCTGCATCTATAACCTTCCTCCTTGGTTGTGTATGAAGCGAAAGTACATTTTGCTGTCGATACTTATCCAAGGGCCAAAACAACTTGGGAATGATATCGATGTGTTCCTAGCACCGTTGGTGGAAGATCTAAAAGTACTGTGGAACGAAGGGGTACAGGTATGGGATGCATACAAACGAGAGAACTTCACTCTGCGTTACTTATTGTTCTGCACCATAAATGATTATCCTGCCCTTGGTAACATATCGGGCCATAGTATAAAAGGTGCCAAAGCTTGTACTCACTGTTTAGATGGTACCGAGAGTGTGTGGCTGAGACACTCACGCAAAACTGTCTACATGCGTCACCGCCAGTTCCTTCGGAGGGCTCACCCATACCGCAAGATGAAGAAACAATTTGACGGAGAGAAGGAAGACGGTTCAGCTCCAAGGCATTTAAGGGGACGCGAGGTTTATGATATGGTTAAGGATTTAGATGTTGTCCTCGGAAAGGGACGTAAATTGAGGGCTCATGAGAAGAACACCTGGAAGAAGAGATCAATATTTTGGGACTTACCTTATTGGGAGTACCTAGATGTTCGGCACTGCATCGACGTCATGCACGTAGAAAAGAATGTGTGCGACAGCTTGATTGGTCTCTTACTGAACATCCGTGATAAAACAAAGGACGGCGTCAACGCGCGGCTTGACTTGGCTGATATGCACATCAGGCCTGAGTTAGCACCGACATGCACTGATAATGCACGAACGTACCTTCCCCCTGCGTGTTACACTCTGTCCAAGGCTGAGAAAATAGAACTGTGCCAGTGCTTGCAAGGTGTCAAAGTTCCGTCTGGTTACTCTGGCAACGTGAAGAAACTTGTTTCGATGCAAGATTTGAAGTTAAATGGCATGAAGTCTCATGATTGTCATGTGCTGATGACACAGATGCTCCCTATTGCAATTAGAAATATTTTGCCGATCAAAGTCCGAGAGACAATCATGAGGCTATGTTATTTCTTTAACACAATTGCTCAGAAGGTCATCGATCCCGAAGGACTAGATGCTCTGCAGGACGAGGTGGTGATGACTCTATGTCACCTTGAAATGTATTTCCCTCCTTCGTTTTTCGATATCATGGTCCATCTCATTGTTCACGTTGTGTGGGCGATAAAAATGTGCGGGCCCGTATTCCTACGTAGCATGTACCCATTTGAGAGGTTCATGGGAATTCTCAAGTCCTACGTACGGAATCGTGCTCGGCCGGAGGGCAGCATCGTCGAAGGTTATGCAAGCGAAGAGGTCATTGAGTTTTGTGTCGATTATATGGCTCAGATTCAACCGATAGGTGTCCCTCAATCTCGTCACGAGGGGAGGCTGAAGGGTCTCGGAACTATCGGAAGGAAAGCAATCACTCCAGATATGGACATGTATACTCAAGCCCATTTCACGGTGTTGCAACACATGACTGAAGTGGCGCCTTATGTGGACCAGCACAAGGGTGTGCTTCGGCAACAGAATCCGGAGCGGCCGGATGTTTGGATCATGAGGCAACACAACCGTCGGTTCAACCAATGGTTGAAGGAGCAAATCGCTAGGAGCTCGCCGAGTGAGACGCTGACATGGTTGGCAAAAGGGCCGACATTTACAGTTGTGACATGGCAAGGATATGACATAAATGGGTACACATTCTATACGCAGTCTCAGGATGTCAAGAGCACTAACCAGAACAGCGGTGTCCGCATAGATGCATTCAGTACCGATGGGTCGAGAAACTCGTACTATGGCTTCATAGAAGAGATTTGGGAGCTCGACTATGTGGTTTTCAAGATCCCCTTATTTCGCTGCCGTTGGGTGCATCTCCCACAGGTGAAGGTTGACAAGTACGGTGTCACGACCGTGGACCTCCAACGTGTCGGGTACAAAGATGAACCATTCGTACTCGCCAATCAAGTTGTTCAAGTTTTCTATGTAACCGACCCGGCAAATAAGAAACGCCATGTAGTTCTTCATGGAAAAAGGAGAATTGTCGGAGTGGAGAATGTAGTGGATGAGGAGGAATACAATCAATTTGACGAGTTACCTCCTTTTGGAAATGGCATAAGGGTCGACGATGAACAACGTGACGAAACTAGTTACGTACGCATTGATCATGATGAAGGGCTAATTTTTAAAGGAAATAAGCAAGTACAATAAGAATGTATATGTGAAAATGTGTGACAATTTTGAGATGTATATGTGAAAATGTGTGATGTAGTCAATTTTGAGATGTATATGTGGAAATGTGTGATGTAGTCAATTTTGAGATGTATATGTGAAAATGTGTGATGTAGTCAATTTTGAGATGTATATGTGAAAATGTGTGATGTAGTCAATTTTGAGATGTATATGTGAAAATGTGTGATGTAGTCAATTTTGAGATGTATATGTGAAAATGTGTGATGTAGTCAATTTTGAGATGTATATGTGAAAATGTGTGATGTAGTCAATTTTGAGATGTATATGTGAAAATGTGTGATGTAGTCAATTTTGAGATGTATATGTGTAAATGTATATGTGTGATGTATTTGAGAACGACAAAATGTATCAAGAAATACACTGTGTGAATGCAGCTGGTTGGTGTTGTATATGAATGCAGCTGTTTGGTAGTTGATATGAATGCAGCTGTGTAGTTATTGGTGTTGTCTTAATTGCAACAGCCGGCAAAGGCTTATCACAGACGGTTCTAAATTTAGAACCGTCTGTGATAACATATCACAGACGGTTCTAAGTTTAGAACCGTCTGTGATAACATATCACAGACGGTTCTAAGTTTAGAACCGTCTGTGATAGTAAACTATCACAGACGGTTTTTAACTCAAAACCGTCTGTGATATGTTATCACAGACGGTTCTAAGTTTAGAACTGTCTGTGATAATCTTCCTACATATACCCTCTCGCTAGGGTTTTCCATGTGCGCTGCAGTTATTCGATTAGATCTAAATCCCGAGCCCGTCGTCGCCACCGCCTCCCCGAGCCCTCGCCGGCTGCCTCCCCCAGCCCTCGCCGGCCGCCTCCCCGGACGAAGACGTCGCCGCAGCCTCCTCCTCCTCCGTCGCCGCCTCCCCGAGCCCGTCGCCTCCTCCTCCGTCGCCGCCTCCCCGAGCCCGTCGCCTCCTCCTCCTCCGTCGCCGCCGCCTCCTCCTGCGTCGCCGCCTCCTCCTCCTCCTCCGTCGCCTCCCCGAGCCCGTCGCCTCCTCCTCCTCCGTCGTCGTCGCCGCCTCCTCCTCCTCCTCCGTCGCCGCCGCCTCCTCCGTCGCCGCCGCCTCCTCCTCCTGCGTCCCTAAGGTCACCAAAACCGTAAGGTCATCAAATCCCTCCCCGAGCTTCATGCTTACTGTTAGTGTTTAGGGTTGATGCTTGATGCTTCATACTGTTATGGTTAGTTGCTTAGTACATATTTAGGGTTGATGCTTCATGCTTACTGTTAGTGTTTAGGGTTGATGCTTGATGCTTCATACTGTTATGGTTAGTTGCTTAGTACATATTTAGGGTTGATGCTTCATGCTTACTGTTAGTGTTTAGGGTTGATGCTTGATGCTTGGTACATATTACATTAGTACATTGTTTACTGCAGTAGCTTAATTAGTTTGCTATTTGGTACATATTACATTGTTACATTGTTTACTGCAGTAGCTTAATTAGTTTGCTATTTGGTACATACTACATTGGTACATTGTTTACTGCAGTTGCTTAGTTTACATTGGTACATATTACATTGCTTGTTGTGTTAGTATATAGTATATAGTATATAGTACATAGTATATAGTTTGAAATCATTTGGGTCCCCCTTCCCTCTACTCCTCTCCTCCCTTCTCCCCCTTCCCTCTACTCCTCTCCTGATCTCTTCCTAACATTGAGCATCATGTATCACTTTTCTTTCTTCCTCATCTTATCATGTGCAACCCTACAATTTGAGAGCACAAATTAACCAATCAAGGAAGAGTATATGATCAAAGGGCATGAAGCAAGTAACACATTCTAGTGTATCCGGATAAAGAAATCTTGCGATTATTGCAAAAGATACATTGACCATTTGGGTGGAAAGAAATACATTGTGTCGTCAGGCTCATGACTGCCAATTTGAAGCATAGCGTAGCATCCGAGGCACATCCAAGGCCTGCAGCTGTGTCTTGAAGAATGCCAAGAGCCGGTCTTCAGATGTGGCATTCCTCAAACTATAAATTATGAATCTTATTCTCATAACCCATCTGAATACCAGCTCTTGGCATTCCTCAAGACACAGCAGCAGGCCTCGGATGTGCCTCGGATGCTATGCTATGCTTCAAATTGGCAGTCATGCGCTTGACGAAACAGTTGATCTTTCCACCCAAATGCTCCATGTATCTAGACAAAAAACAGCAAATGAAGCAAGTGACATACTATAGTGTTCCCGTTCAATGAACCGGATACACTAGTTTGTGTCATTTGCTTCATAGACCTTTGTTTAGGGACTTTGCTATTTGGTTTATAGTTTTAGCAACTAAAGTAGGTGCTAGGATAGACACTTTGTTTAGAGACCTTGTAGTAATAGTATTACAAAATTCAAGGAAATTTTAGTACATAAGTTCAAAAAAAACAAATTCCCAGATTCTTCGGTGAGCAGCCGATATAGCCGACTTCTTCGGTGAGCGACTATCCATCTGCTTCTTCCCACTCCTTCTCTTCATCTCTGATCTCTGGATCACGTACTCCAGTAGCGATGATTCAGTTAGATGAATCATCGCTACTGGCGTACGTGATCCGGAGACCAGAGATGAAGAGAAGGAGTGGGAAGAAGTAGATGCATAGTCGCTCACCGAAGAAGTCGGCTATGTCGGCTGCTCACCGAAGAATCTGGAATGTCTTTTTTTTGCACTTTTGTATTAAAATTGACTTGAATTTTGCGGGAAAAAGAAGGACTTGATACATTGGTACATTGGTAAGATAGGCACATCACCCCCTCTCTATGTCCATATCACCCCCTCCCTTCTCCCCCTCCCCTCTACTCCTCTCTTGTCTTGCAATTCAATATGATTACTTTCTCATCTTATCTTAATAGACCCACAAAATGAGCAACATGTCACCCGCGCATTCTTCAACATCATCGCCGGAGGCGTCCGCTCCAACATCAAGACGCCAAGGAAGAGGGCTATCAAAGAAGCCTGAGGGCCGACAGATCATCACAGCGGTGAATGCATCTGGGGTCCCTATCCTTCCTCAAAAAGCAGTAAACGCATTCCGAACCATGGTCAGAGTAGTTGCACGAGAACGAATTGAGATCACATACAATTCGTGGAAGAACGTGCCTGACACTCAGAAACGTGAGCTGTGGACCGAAATTTTGGCATCGTTCGAGTTCCCAGAAGAACACCTGGACGCTGTGCAACAACAAACCTACAAAGCGGCGTGCAAAGCATGGAAGAACTTCAAGAGCACGCTTGTCAAGAAATACGTGGAGACAGACGAAACGCCTGTTCATAAATACCCATTCCTGGAACCACAATGGGAAGAGTTCAAGGCGATGAAAACGACCGAAGATTTCAAAAGTACAAGTGTGGCACACAAGGCCCTCCAGGCAAAAAATACACACCCTCACAGACTTGGCACAGCTGGGTATGCGGGTAAAATCGCGCAGTGGATGAAGGAGGATGAGTTGGCAGTTGCACAGGACATCGCCCCGCCGTTTTCCAATATCCCGGACGACCGCGCTCGAAATTGGATTAGAGCAAGGTCATCTACAACGACATCAGGGGACATCACCTTTCGAAACCCTTCAGACCAGCAAGTGACCGAGCGCCTGGTAAGATATCGATCGAACTACGTAGCTTGTAATTACTCCACAACTTCGTACGAATTGAAATGACATGTCGTGCTCTTGCAGGAAGAGCTGAGTTTTCAATCTACCCTTGGATCATTCCAGGGAACAAGGGAGAATGATATGCTCTCCGTGACCCTGGGAAATAAGGAGCACCCGGGCCGTACGAGAGGCCTTGGGCTTTACGTTCCTTGGAAACATGGTTTCCAAGATGACTCCGACATGTATCGGCGCAGGAAGAGAAACAAAGCCGAGCGTGACGCACAGCTACGAGAAGTGCTCAAGGCATCTCTTAAAGAGGAGCTACTGGGTTCGATGGCTGATATAATCAGAGATGAGGTGCGGAAACAGACAGAAAGTCAGCAGGCCGCCACCGCCGCTCCTGTGCTAGCTAGCCCGCACAACCATCCGAGTAGCTGCGCGTCCAAACCGACGCAAACCCAGTCCAAATTTCCTGTGGACGACATCCTGGTAATAATTATTACCTCTCGAATGCTTGCTCCATTGGTAGGCCTATTCGAGTAGCTAATTTTGTATCGTTATGTAGGAGCCTACGACACGCAGGCTCCAAGTGAGATATGGCTCCATTCCCTTGTACGCTGCTTGGGGCCAGGCATATTCGTCTGGTATCGGGGCCATGGTGCACGGTCAAGTTTTAGCGCCAGGCTTCGCAAAAGTTAATGTGGATGGTGTGTATGCCAATTTTGAGGTGGTCCCGCTACCGAAGCCCCCCAACGACGAGATCGTGAATCTAGGACAGGCCATTGGAACATTCTTCCAGTGGCCCAAAACCGACATCTCCCTGGAGGCTTCTTCACCGGTGGCAGGACCAGAAGTGCAGTGCGAACCACAGCAACTTGCACTGGTGCCATCTCCACACGGGCAGTGCGAACCACAGCTACCTGCACCGGTGCTATCTCCACGGGTGCTATTCTCGCCAGAGCAACTTGCACTGGTGCCATCTCCACACGGGCAGTGCGAACCACAGCTACCTGCACCGGTGCTATCTCCACGGGTGCTATTCTCGTCAGAGCAACTTGCACCATCTATACCATTACAGTCGACTAGCATAAAGTTGACCCACAATCGAGGCAGTGGCCAGGGCAAATCAAAGACGAAGGATGATGACGATTTCCCGTCCATGCCATTGGCCCGCAAATTCGTGCTAGCACAGCCGATGGTAGTCCAGGAAGAGCTCCAAAAACTAGGACTTGGTTGCCAAAGATTCCACCTTTGGTATATGGAAGAGTCCAATAAGCCAGCGGCAGAACGGCGCTCAGTATAACTGTCAAATTCAAGCCGGAACATTTCTTGCACGAAGCTCAGGAATGTGTCTTCGCGGTGACCTTTGACGATATATTTGAACTTTTCACGCTCAACGCTCTCGACGCCTCACTCGTTCGATGCTGGACGCTGTAAGTCTGTACAATCACAGTCTCTGTTCACGTAATACCGATATATGTCACAATTTGTTGCTTTCCTATGTTATATATAGATTCATGCTGATCGAAGCTAGATCATCGAAATCACGAATTGGTTTCCTGGACCCACGCTTGGTCGCCATTGATACCATCATCGAGAATGCATCCTTCGTCGAGGACTATATTACAAAAGCACTGCTGGCTCACCAAGATAAGGAATTTGTTCTTATGCCATACAATGAGAAATTCCATTGGATTTTAATTGTAATTATACCAAAATGGAACAAGGCTATATACCTTGATTCTCTAAGTAAGAACAAATCCAAGTACACAGCTATCGCCCGAATACTCGATAGGTAAGTACATTGTACATTGTACTCTTTCTTTCCTTCCGAATAACTAATCTAACTTTTTCGAATAACGAAGGTCGTTCGCCACATACGTTCAACAAACACGTGACTCGACGACAGGGGGCAAGGCCTTGAAACATGATCGCAAGTTTCGGGTATTCGCTAGCTACACATTAATTAATCATATACAACACATAGTAGTAATGCCACTTGATTTAACACATTATATTTTTTGCAGTGCCACCAGCAGGAGCCGGGCAACACGTGTGGATACTACGTGTGCCACCATATGAGACTACTCCTCGATTCCACCAAGATCACTAATTCTAAGGTTTGTCAATCTTCCCACATTTATTTCATACATGTCAGTTTTATATATGCGCGCATTGATATTCCTATCGACAGGCTGCGTCCATCTCTACATCTGCATTGACACAGCCGGATTTTGCAAAAATTCGAGGAGAGCTCATTTGGTTTTTGTGGTCAAAAGTCGTAAGATCAGATGGAGAGTTCCACTGCCCAGAATGATTTTTTATTGTAATTCTAAGTGCAAATACAGTGTAGATCTTTTACAATTGTGTATTTGTTAATGGATATTTTATTTCAACTCAATGAATTGATTTGCGAAATGGATGCTTTATGTTTGTGAAATGAAGTGCGTTGTCAATTGGATGTTTTATGTCTGTGAAATGAATTGAGATGTCAAATGTATCTGAAATGAAATGAGATGTGTGAATTGTATATGTTTATGTCTGTGATTATCTGCTTGTTTCAGAGGGCATGGCTAGCATTTCCTGAGGCTAGCTATAAACAGAAATAGATTCTGCTGGGGGGAGGAGTATCACAAACGGTTTTTCATTAAAAACCGTCTGTGATTATGCGATATCACAGACGGTTTTGTACTAAAAACTGTCTGTGATTATCCGATATCACAGACGGTTTTTTTTAAAAACCGTCTGTGATATCGGATAATCACAGACGGTTTTTAGTACAAAACCGTCTGTGATATCGCATAATCACAGACGGTTTTTAATGAAAAACCGTCTGTGATATTGCATAATCACAGACGGTTCAAAAACCGTCTGTGATAACTTGGATTATCACTGACCCATAATTTCAGACGGTTCAGAAAACTGTCTGTGATGACGTTTCTGAACCATCTGTAATGTGGATTTCTGTAGTAGTGATTTAAGTTCCATGTACCAACCAACTCAACTAAAAAACTTCAATTATCAGGGCAAATTTTCCCACCATATATACTTATGACTAATATGGACTCAAGAATCTAGCTAGATGCATGGTTGTGAAAACCTTGATACTGTAACGCCCCCGTTTCCAGGAGCGCGCACGGACACGGCACCCCGCAACTATTCACGCATGAACAGTTATGGAGTGTCGCGCAAGAGTATACCATTGCATGCTTACAACAAAAGTCCAGCATATAATTCACATAAGGATTAACATCCAGCTTTTAACAGCGGGGCGTGCAAGCCCAAAGTATAATTACATTACCAAAGCTCCAAGATCCGCTTGAGCGCGGCCAAGACCTAAGCCACGGGTCCTCGACGAAGAAGAGATCCCCCGGGACTTCCTCAACGGGGAGACCTTCCTAACACGAAATCTTGAATTGCCTTCTTTTCTTCTGGTATCTGTGGAATTTTGCAAGTCTGAGTACTCCAACCCCGTACTCAGCAAATCACAAGGGAAACCCTAACTTACTACTTGCACGGATCAACAAAGGAAGGGAGTATACTTGGTTTATTAACTTTGAGTGGATGCAGTTTTATTTGCAAACATTTTGATAAAACGGACCCAAAACTACTTCTTAAGATCTCAGGGGTTTTTCAACAAAAATTAATTAATCAACTAATCAAGTTAAAGCATTTACAAAACTACTTAAGCTTCGCTGCTGGAATCACCCAAGTGACACGGCTCCAATAACCGGGAGCACGGCGTATTCGAATACCATTTATTTGACTCTACAGAGTTTGCTCAACTTTACCCACACAATTTCTTAACTTCCGCGTCCGGGTTAAGAAAGCCAGGTTGTTTCACTGCTCAATTCTTTATATAGGCTCTACCCGGTAGAATTCACTCGGGTCTGGCACAATAAAACTCTTATCCGCTTCGAGTGAACTCTACCGTTGTTAGGCACCCGCAGCACGGCCTACCTTACCTCGCTTGTCTCAACACCAAGCTTTCTCAACACCTGTAGAGTTTCAATCGAGTTGAGCAGCTACTAAACCAGTGTTGACAAGTCAACTCCTGTGGTTAAGCGATCACCATGATATTTGCTCAGCGTAAGGGTTTTAGTCCTTATATTTTCACATGGTCCGCAACCTCGCCAGGCCCGCGACCCAACCTAGGGTAAGTGGTGGGCGAAAACCGTCTCGCGGCACCCCACAACACCCTTACCCTAACTTCATTCCTAGGGTAAGAGATGGGCGAAGACTAACTCGCCAGCTCTTCCCCAACCCTTACCCTACCTTGTGCACGCCGACACTCTCCGCTCTAGGGCACAGTGTCCCATACCACCCTACCATAGAGTCGGGTTTGCAAATCCTATTGGCCCGCAGCCACAACCTTATTAGTATAAGACTTTGCAAGATAATATTAATAATAACCTACAGTTATCTAGATTAACAGATAATTACTCCTAGGGTTGACAAGAGCATGGCTACAAATTGAACATGGCATTTTGTCGGTGGTAGGATTAACTATATAAACATGTCATTCTAAACATTTTATTTTGCTTTGAACTAACATTTCAAAACTAGCTTAATGCAAATAGCATAATAACATAATTAAATAACATGGGTTGCAACATGGTCAAAGGATTTGGGACTTGCCGTTGATTTGGATGATCTCAGCTAGCTCGAACGAAGAAACACCTGGATCCTGAGCCAGCACTTGATCCTTCGGAATTTCCGACACTAACGCAAACATATAAAATAATTAAATCCAGCTTGAGCCTAATCAAGCGAGGAAAAATTAAACAAATTAAAAAGGAGTAAAATGCATAAATCCTCAAATGGGTAATTTTTGATATCTGGGATGAAACTGTGGAAGTGGAGGCCAAAAATGGGTCCAGGACAATATTTGGAGCAAAGTGGTGAAATTTGGGAATTTTTGGGATTTTCTGCGATTTTCTAGAATTTATTTAGATTTTTCTGATTTCTGAAAATTGAGAAATTACTGGAAAATCGGTTTGCACAGTAGAAGGCCGGCCCGGGGCTACAGTGCGGCCCGGCCGGGGAAACGGCCCGGCCGGGGAAACGGCCCGCGCGGCCAACGGCCAGCGCGGCCCAAATGCGCGCGCGCGGGAACAGAGCAGGCCGAGGGAGACGGCCCAGCAGCGCGCGCGCCCGAGCGGCCTGGATGGTAGCCGCGTGGCAAGGCGGATGGCAGCGATAGGGGAGGGTGGCGAAGGGGTACGGGCGGATCCAACGGACGCGAGGGGAGGTGTTTATGAAGATCGGACGGTGGCGGGGGTGGCTTGATCTGGCGGCTGTGGTTATATGGCAACGACGGGATCGGGCGGCGGAGGAGGGACCACGTCGCGGGGGAGGAGTCTTCTTCCTCCTCCAGCCGCTACAGTGCTTCCCGGGACGAGTTACGGTGATGACGGCGGCCTGGGTGCCAGGGGGCTCGTCGGCGGCCACCGAGGGCACCAGTGGGTGGAGTGGAACACGGGGAACCCATTTTGGGCGGTTGGGCAGCGAGGGAATCAGAGGGGACAGTGGGAGGAAGAAGGGGGTGGTTCGGTTATTTGGTGGCGAGGGAGGTCATCAGCGGCGAGGGAGCCCAAACAGCGGCGACCACACGGACAAGGGGCCAAGAGGCTCACATTGGCGGCGGCGGTTTCGGCGGGGAGGCTCCAGAGTAGGCTGGCCACGGAGAGGGTGCGGTGGCCGGAAGGGGGCTTCGACGCCGGATCACCTCGGAGCTTCACCTGGCCAGGGGAGGACGGTGACGGGTTTAGGGGAAAGTGAAGATGCTCCAGGCGCAAGTAATTGAGAAATGGGGGAAAGGAGGGGGAGAACCGGTTTACGGGGTCGCCGGCGCAGGGGAGGGGAATGGCGCGCGCTCTGGGCGGCGGGGCTCCAATCGGCCGCTCCTGGAGCTTCTCTGGGGCGATAGGAAGGGGATGGAGGAGGTGGAGCAGCTCGGGAAACAGAAGAGCGTGCGGGAGAGGGGAGGGGGTTTTATACCCCGGGCGGAAGGGAGCGGGTTCGTGGAGAAGCCAACGCGCGGTGCCAACGGTCAACCGGAGCAGGCGGAGCGTCGCTTTGGAGTGGAGAGGGCGGTGACGGGGCGCTGCAGGGGGTGTAATGGTGAGGCGACGTGAGAGGGAGCAGGTGGAGCTGCGGCATGGGCAGGGAGGCGTCCGCGCGCGGGAGAGGGAGGAGCTGCCGCTGCCAGGTGGGGTCAGGCGCAGGAGAGTGGCGACGCGTGGCGCGGAGGCTCTGCCGGCTTCACACCGGGCGGCGTCAGCGCGGCGGGGCGGTCCGAAACAGTGGGCGCGGAGGGAGTGTAGAGGCGGTGCGGCCGCGGGCGCCAGCGCGCACGCACGCGCGAGGGGAAAGCGGGGAGGGGACGGGGCGCCAGCGGAGAAAGAAAAAGGCACGGGCGCCGGGGAAAGGAGAAGGCGGAAAAGGGGCGGGGCGCCAAAGGAAGAGGGAGGCGTCCAGCCGAAAAAAGAAAGTGGGAACCGGGCGACTTTCCAAAAAGGGAAAGTTCCCAAAATTCACTAAAAATTTCAGGAAAAGGCTCAAAAATTTTGAAATTTTTAGGGGCTTTTCAGATACTCGCCCTATTGTTCTCCTCGTCAAACCATCCATCTCTGCCAGCCAAAACCTTATAGATATCCGAAATAGGTGTTGCACTTCAGATCTCTGGTTTTCGATACCAAATTATGTGTCACAAAAAGTTTTGAAGCAAGGCTGTTAGGTGCGCGAAATTCAGCAAGATGGGCAATTACTTGAGCCCCTGCTCCCCTGTTAGCTTCACTTCTTCGTAGATAGTAGCACATCGTTTGTAGCCTCGCATATTGGATTCGGAGGTGCTGGGAATATGGAGACCGCCGAGTAGCTCTCGTAGTCAGTATCATTATTTCAACAAATCTTTAAGAAACTTAACAGAGAACTGCTCAATTATAGAGCCTATCCTTAAATTGGTTCTTCCGTGGCGAGCATAGCTAATCCAGCGTTTGCAGGCTTGTTGGAGTTGCACATCGTCTTTCCAATTCCCATGGTTGGAGTTTTTATTAACGTGAGACTAACTTTGAAAACATGGTACCCAAGGAAAGAACTCTACAATGATTCGTATGGTTATTGATGTTTCGTAAAGCTTCCTTCTGAGTAAAACTAGGTGAGAGTTAATTACCTGGCATGGTTAGTGGTACAACCACCATCATGAGTTGGAAAAAAACAGAAATAATCATATTCTGAGTGGTAACGATCGAAAACATTTATTTTCCATATCATATTTTGCACATTCATTTATCGGTCAGTAATTGTATCGGTAAAGTGGACTGTTGATTCATGATGTGCTATTGTTTGCTTGATCCACCGGAAATTCAGAGTTTTATTTGGCTCCTGCCTCAGTAGATAAATGCTCTCTAAACAGACATGTTAGCTGCTTAGCGCTCAGCATTAACAAAGCATACTTTGAAGTCTAATACCTATACGGACAATTGACGTAGTAATTCTTTGAGATTGTTGTTGAGAAGGCAAGTATACTGTGTTCTACCTGCATGAGATATATAGAACGGTCTTTCATGGGATTATTGGAGAGATGATTGAACAAGCAATCCCTTTTCCTACTTGAAAGTAGAGATTTGTATGGCAAATATTATATATATATATATATATATATATATATATATATATATATATATATATATATATATATATATATGTGTGTGTGTGTGTGTGTGTGTGTGTGTGTGTGTGTGTGTGTGTGTGTGTGTGTGTGTGTGTGTGTGTGTTTGTGTGTGTGTAGGACGCTGAAATAGGGCACCATGGTGTTTGGGCATTAGGCCTCCCTGCCTTTGGATTGCTTTTAGATGCGTGCAAGTGTAATGATATATAATATATCAGGATGGAAAGACTTAATCATGGATGAAAAGTCTCAATCATGGATAGAAAGTCTTAATCATGGATGGAAGGGTTAAATTATGGAGTTTGAGTACCATAGTATCCCTGTTATTTATACTATATATATAGGGCACCATGGTGTCTGGGCATCAAGTCTCCCTGTCTTTGGATTGCGTTTAGATGCGTGCAAGTTTAATGATATATAATATATCAGAATGGAAAGTCTTAATCATGGATAGAAAGTCTCAAACATGGATGAAAAGTCTTAATTATGCATGAAAAGTCTCAGTCATAGAGCCTGGGCATCATGGTGCCCATGTTATTTATAGTATGTATGTATGTGTGTGTGTGTGTGTATACACAGAGAGAGAGAGTACGAGTTGCTTATTTTTCTCATTTGTCAAAGATGTTCTTTGTACTCATTAATATATATATATATATATATATATATATATATATATATATATATATATATATATATATATATATATATATATATATATATATATATATATATATATCTCACATGCAAGTTATGAAGGATCAAAGTGGAGCTCAAATAGCAGCTGGATCACTCAATACAAATCTGTGTTTTACAGATAAGTCATGTGCCAAATGACAATAGAATCATACCAGAGGGTCAAAATGTATAGTAGGATATAGCTACCTTTCAGCAAATAAATTAGAAGTACGAAGATGCATTAAACTTCCCTCACCTACCAACTCAACTGAAAACTTGAAACTTATGGGGGAACATGGGACCAGTGAGTTTCTTGGTTTTGTCATAAAAAATGTCCAACTACCAACCATTATTTTTCTCCTTATAAATACAAGAGATATGTTTCGAGTTCGGGACCTCTGGTTCTAGTACCATATCAATCTTCAGATAAGTGTTTATGCATGTTGGTATGTAAAACTAAAAAAGATGGGAGAATTGAATTACTTGAGCCCATCCTTGCTTCATTGCTTCAGATGCTGCTCTAGGGAGAGGTTGATAAGTATCTTAGGATATATAGTGTCAAATTGGGTGTATGAGGTCAGTGAGATAGGATTTGGAGGTGTCAAGAATGCAGGGACAACAAGAATTTCGTTGAGGGCGAAGAGCTAAAAGAAGCACACTTGCGGAGGCAGTCATCCTCTATATATGCTCCAGTAAGAGGCCAGGGTGATCAGGAAGAACAGGATTGACAGCATCTAAGAGACACCGCCACCTTTGTCCTCGATCAATGTACATGCCAATGGTGGCAGTGAATTGGCACGACAGCGCGCCCTTTGGTAGACTTGGTGATTTTTACATTCAGATAATTCGACCGCAAGAGACTACACAGAAGGTCTATACGTTTGTGATGAATAGTTGATACTTTGATTGGATTGAATTTAAAATTTTATAAGAGTTTCAGAAAATTTAAATTTTATATTGTGCTGTCAGGGTTCAGATAGTCTGACTAGTTGCTGACAGGAGATTTGACCACCATAGAGAGAGTGATTAGGCCGGCCATAGACTTTTGGGAAAATGAACACCAAATACTTCTATAGACTTTTTGGGATGAATTTGTATTATGTGTCATTGAAATTAGAAATTAAAGTTGAAATTAGATAGAGTTTAACCATTCCAAATAGAGCGTTTTCTAGTGGTCTTAAACGATCAAATTGGCTAGTGGCTAGCGGTCTGACCACCATAGGGTGCGGCCAGAGTGCAGTAAAAATAGATTTTTAGTTGGATGAATACATGCATGGTATGAGTGCTATTTGGTTGGTTGTGTGGTATTACATGATACATGATTTTGACTAATGTGAGTCAAGTGTATAGAATTTGTGCTCTAGATGGTTGTTAGGGTGATTCTTTTGGAGTGTGGCTTATACCTTTTGCCTTAATTTTTTTAATTCGACCTGCTCGTGAGAGAGATTATGAAAAGTGAGACAATCACATGTGATTTTGATTGGTGTAGTTGAATTAGATACAGCGCATACTACAATCGACTAGTAAACCCTGCCTTGAAAAAGCACACCATTTAAAAGCTAGTAACTGTAGCAAAAGGTGAAAAGCCAAAGGTTGAGCCCTATTGAACCCAGCCTTAGTCTTTGAATGTGCAGGTGGTTTAGAGAATGTTAGCGGTTGATGGCAATGGACTGGGACTAGACGGGAGAGCTGAGGTTTGAGCGGTTTTCAAGTGAGACTATGTGGCTCAAGCGGGATGTACAGAGAAGACAAGATCATGAAGAAAGCGAGTTAGTGTATGTGGTGCGCCAAGTGATGATGTTGATGCATATAGAGATGGTTTGGGGAAGATTGAATGTGTTAAGACGTGACAGCTAGTCATTAGGCACTACAAACTATGTGTTAAACTATGTAGAGATGCTTTGAGATGAAGGTGAAGATGGAGTCAAGCGAAGATGCCTGAGAGCTTCGTTGGGGATTTTGGTAGTTGACCAAATATTGGGTTGGCACTTTGATCTACAAGGAGGCTCAAAGGAGAAGTGGTTTAAATCAAGGAGAGCTGAAATTACTAAGTGGATCAACACTAAGATGTTAGCGGGTGGAGTCTTGTAAATACTTTAAAAAGCATATGTGTGTGCATAAAGCCCGTGTTAGTGGGGTTAACGGGCTTCCCCGGTGTCTTAATGGGTTAGACCCATTAGTGTTGGTGTTGGTTATTAAAGGGGATGAGGAGAGGTGTTAGATCTAAGGATTTTAAGTTTTAGGGTTTTCTTCTACTACCTTGTCCTCTCATGATAATGAGAGAGAGAGAGAGAGAGAACAAAAGAGATAAAAGAGTAGTGCTTTGGTTGCACCTTGCAATCATACATAAGTATGTAAACTCCATCCTCTATTGAAAATAGATCAAAGCTTTGTCTCAGTCATATTCTTATTTATATTCTTACTTGGTTTTGCTTGTTCTTGAGTTAAATTTGTGATTCCGTGTTTGTGGGAGTTCTACCATGAACTCTTGCTTAAATTACCTTGCTAGGTCACGTGAAAATAGATCTAGAAGATATCATACCTTAGATCCTCATGAGTAAGAAGTAATTACCCCAGCGTCGCCATGCTCCGCCTGGCTGCTCCTCGGTTCGTCGGTCGGCGCCGTACGGTGCGCTCCTCGATGGCGCCTGCTCCTCCGGCCGTACCAACTCTGACCGCTCCTCCATGCCATCGCTTCTAGCCGCGCCTTGGCCGACCTCCTCCAGCAACCGCCTGGTAGCCACCTGCTGGAGCCTTCCTTGCCACTTGACGCCGTGTTGCTAGCTCCGCCTTGTTGAGCCACCGGCTGCTCGCCTCCGGACAGCATCGCGTCGTCGCCGAGCCACCTCACCGTCGCATGGACCTTGCTACACTCGTGTCCCACTCCCGCCGTTGCTCCACCGAGCCGTGCCTCAGCTCTGCATCGCCACCTCAACTCGAGGCCGTGCTGCGTGCGCTCCTCGGCTGGCTCGGCCGCCACTGACCACAGTTCGCCACGTCTTGCGAAATCGCTCAAACAACCTTGCATGCTAAAACTACTTGTATGAATGGGTTGCTCGTGTGATGGTGATTACAATGGTATGACATGCATCAAGGTATTAAAATTTAGAAATTGAATCTTCGGTTCAATTATTTAGATGCGTTTATTTGATCCTTGGTTTGAGTTTAAGATTTCAATTTTAGTTTGGATCTGAGTGTAATTTAAAATTGGTTTAGAATTCATAATTCATTGTTTTATATTATTCCCATATCTTTTATTAACACCATTATTATGTTCACTTTGCACATTATTTCTCATTATATTTATTTGCATGCAACAACACTCAAAAGATTTCAAATAAATATTCAGAAGAAATTTGGATGTCAGCAAAATGCAAGAAAAGTGTTACAAATTTCCTATTTCTGAACATCCGAATTTTGGGATGTTACAGGAACAAGCCTAATTATATTGCTACTTGAGGATGAAGATTTTATAGACACTCTACATTGAGAACAAGAGAGCATGTCATAGCACACACTCTTCTCTCTCAAGCCCAAACCCTTACTCTAGAATGGTTGTAATGATTAGCATGCAAACCTATACCCTATCCACTAAATATATGAGGCAACTAGCCCACATCTAACTCTAATGGATACTATCCACTAGCACAATTGGAGGAACCCATTAACCCCACACAACATGGGTTTTACACTTACACTTGACTCATGCATGCTTTTTTAAAGCACATGAGCACAAACTCGTTAAGTCTCTAGCCTTTGATCCACTTGATCTTCTCAGTGTCTCCTTAATCTAAGCCACTTTCCCAAGCACCACGGTTTTGATCCAGTGAAGTTTTTGGTATTTGGCAAACTACCAAAATACCCTCACCTTGACCCGGTCTTCATCTTCCCTTGCAAGTAATCGCCATGCTTGCCACTTGTAGGTGCACTGATGGTTGCCATGCTTCGGTAAGTCTCTTCCGTTTCAGCTCTATCGGACCACGCCTCACTTGGACCGATTAAGCCACTTAGTGAAATCTATCACTCGAACATTCCCTTCAATATTTCCTGCCATTCCTATGGCATTCTTAAGCTCAATCATCTCACCTGGTATCCTTAGTCGTTCTGGATCTCAGCTCCTCCACAAGCACAATCCCGATCCTCATTGTTGACCATAATTGACTTAAAGCCTCCCTACACATCTAAAGATAAAACAAATCGTTTCTAGGCAAAGTTCTTCATAGTTTGACCCACTCTATCTCAAACATGATTAATGTAACATGAATGCACTGACCTAGATCCAAAATACCCAAATCATGACCAAATTCCCAAATCTCAGAACTACTGCCAAAAACCACAACTAACCCGATCAGACCACTACGCCCAGCTGGTCTAACTGCTGAGCATGGCCAGTCAGACCGCTAGGCATAGTTGGTCTCACTGCTTAGCCAAGCTGGGTAGACCGCCAGGACTAAAACCTGATAGAAAATTGTAAGTCTTTTGCAAATTTGAAATTTGACTCTACAAACATTGACAATGGTTCATCGTAAATAATTCTACAACTTCTTACATAGTCCCTCAAATTCTATCATAATGTAGCATATAGATTGATGAGCTAAGATGAAAACTAAATTTTTGAGCATGAATATATGTTTGGTTTTACCATTGCAATCATCGTGAAATGCAAGGCTAATTAGTATAATGAATACCCACTCACCAGTGGAAGTTCTGGATGTTCAGCAGGACCAAAACAATTGACTACCGTGAAGCCATCTCAAAAAAAAGGCCTAAGCAGTTGTATAGTATAGGATCTAAGTTCATGTAGATGGACTTGGAGGAAGTCGCAGACAGCAGGGCATCTTTGGTATTTGATATCTGAGTGGCACCACCATTTTTTTCAATGTTTGCCACAATGGCCAAACAATGTGTCAGAGAATATGTTCAAGAAATCAGCAGGAACACTACATGAAGCACCTAATGTAAATCAGTAGCAACACTGCTTTAAAAACCATGAGATTCATGCAGTTTCCATTATGATGGATGGGAAAACAAACTGTACATGGTAACATCAGGTAAACATGAAGGAACTATGCATCGCCACTGATGCAGGATCTATAGCACCAAACATCATGGATGGGAACCAAGCACAAACAATTAGCAATACTTCCTCCGTCGTGAAATATAAGGCCTCTAGTTTGAAAAGGACTTGTTGATAAACATAAGGCTTCTATGCAGATTTAATAAGGTTTTCTCATATGCCCCTATTTATTTTCTCTCTATCATATACATTTATTTATTACCACCCACATAAAGTATTCTCACTCATCTTTTCAAGACAATTATGAAGGATACCTAAGTCATTTTCTCATGTACCTTTCTCATTTTCACCACCTCATTAATACTTTTGCAAAGTCAAAATGCGCTCTATATTTATCAATGGAGGGAGTACTAACTAAGGTGCGAAATAAGGTCTCGAACAGAGAATAAAACATTTTGTGAATTATAAGACTATATAATAATTAATTGAACTCAGATAAATAATTCTTGTGTATTATCCTTGCACTAGGAAAGCAAAAGGCCAAAGATAGCTTAAAGAGAAAATTTTCTAAGGCATGAACATAGGGAGATAAATTACACAAATCAACACACTAAATATGATAATAGAGAACTCTGAGCTATGGTCGGCAGCATGAAGATTCCAAAGTATGTTCTTGTATCTTGCCATTTTGTCATACCTTTAGCCATATGCCATCATTCAAGGTGGTACCTCTCCTTATTCTAATCAGGTCAGTACTCAGCAAACAACCATCTAAATTACAGACATTTGAAGCAGCACATAACATAAAATTGATGCGACATTGAAATGATCAGTAAAAGGTAACAAGGTTACAGAGAGTTCCCAAAGGTGAATGCTGACATGAAGCTTCATGTCTGAATCATGAGAAGCACCAAGACAAACATATGTGCAAGATCTACATGCTTTGTTTCCAAAGCATGTAGTTGTCCACACTAACCGACATATGAATACACGAAACCTCCATCAATGTAGAAATGGAGAGATTTTCAATATGGAAGAAATCAAAAGTTCTTTTGATGATTCTTGCTTTTTTTAAAAGTAATTTGATGATTCTTGCTTGCTTAACACATGCTAAGTCGAATGATATTTTCGGGGAGTTGGAATAATTGAGGACAAGCTGACAAACGGATGTGTAACGCATGGGAATCTACCAAACAGTTTCAGGCCAAATCCTGAAGAAAGCTCAAATGTGCTGTTTAATGAGCCTGCATAGTGGTTGAGCAATGGACAGGATATATTTGCTCACATTCCAAGCGAAGGTCATAATTCACAAAAACATTTAGTCTTAGAGAAGGTAGAGTGAAAGATTCGCCAAGTGTGAAATCCTGTTGTAATTGTGGAGTCAAGGCTTTGTTGTTGTGATAGTTTTCTTATGACCTCTAATAGTTTCCCAGATTCTGTTTCTTAACACTCTCTAGGTTAGGCATGCACTTACTGCTGATCATGAGTCATAAACATACATTTGGTATGGGTGCATCAGGTGACGTCACTGCTATAACACTTAAAACATACATTTGGCATGGTTCATGATATGAAAATTGATGATAAAAACAAGGCATGCACAAATTCCATATTAGTAAAAACTTCACTTAAATAGTAACAAGACAGACATTGTCACCACCAAAGATGTCAAGTCATACGCGCTGGTACTCACACGGTGAAATACTTAATGCATTTCAGGTTTTATCTGACTACGCTAGTTAAGACTGATTGTACCACCAAAAAATTAGGCTTCCAACTTGATTTTAGTGAACAACACAAACACATGGACCACCAAAACAAATTCTGACAAAAGCTACTCATCAGGATAATCATCCTCTTCCAAGACAAACTCGTATAGATCACCTACGATCTGATCAACCCAAAGTTTGAAGTCACCACCACGACCTCGGTTCTTGTAAGAGGGATGTGCACGATTACCATGCGAGTTACAACAGCAGTAAGATGTCCTGGTCAGGCCATCCAGCTGTTCGGCACAAAACTGAAACCCATGATTCCGAAGAGCGACACCTGAGCTGTGTAGAACCATAGTGTGGTACTAGTTGGTCTTGCTAGTAGGGACACCACGGTAGATCTCGCCGGCATTGAGGTACTTGAAAAGGATACCAAATGCCATGATAGCAAGAAGTGGGATACTGTGAGCAAGCAATCTAGTGATGGCCTCAATGTCGTTGTAGTTTACTTTAAACATGATTAAAAGAGCTACTACTAGCATGCTACTTTTTTCAATACTACCAAAATATTTAAAAATATCCTTGGAGCCCCATTCCCATTGTCCTATGCTTCAAATAAAGCTTCATATTTGGATTACTAAACTAGAAGGTGACAAGCAGACAGCTTAACACATAGAATAAAAGATTAGAAAAAAGAAAAACAAGGAGGAGCTTCCAAGTAGATGGAATGTAAGACAACACAGGATTCAAAAACCTAGCTTAAATCGAAGAAGACAAATAGTACAAATCACGATTGCTAGAGTATTGGAATGCAGTAGTATTGCATGACTCTTCGACTTAAGCAAGTAAAAGAACATAAATCAAACAATAAGAAACGATAACGGCCCTGTTCTTTTTCGCTTTTTTGTGGCTTTTGGCTTTAGCTTGTTTGGAAGCCAAAACAAACAATTGCAAGATAGCCGAGCAACTCACGTTGATGCTAGGATTTAGTAATTTTGGGCTCATGTTAAATCACAACTTATTAACAATGCACTAAGTACTTAGAAATAGCATGGCCTAACTGGGAGATTCACAATTACAAAAATGCTACATTATTAAAGACACAAACACTATTACACAAGGGTGTAGTTACAGTTCTTTAGTGGTTAGCCTAACACTCACATTCTACCATACTCAAATGCTATGTCATAGCAAGAGGCAAGGTTTTCTATTTATAGAGGTTAATGACCATTGGATTCTTCAGCCACATCAAAATAATATCCCTTGATCTAAAAATCTAGAACATCTACACTCTTCTATTCATTTCAAAAGAGATATTGGAAATGACTGGACTACCTCTAATTATTATCTCTAAGCACTATATTCAATGCATGCATGTAGAGAATATAAAATAAAGTTGGATATTTATTAGGGGTATAAAGGAAACCTCACACTAATTTTGCATTAAAATATGAAATATGCCCTATATTTATTGACAAATCCATTAAAAAAATATGCCCTATAAACTTAGACGAAGGGAGTATATTGCAGGGTTTAGGGTTTAGGATTTAGGGTTCAAATCTACTAAGCCCCTAAATCAAAAAGTTATATGCCTTGTTATTAGCCTCCACATACATGGTATTTGCCTGAGTGACCTGGTCACCAACAGGCACAACCAAGGGTCTTTTGATGTTCAGCCAAATTGGTTACCCTTGGGCTCAGATATAGGCTACCATCTGAGCCTTCTAATAGGCATAATCAACCCCATGGAAGATCAGTGGCTTGGTGGAGAACTTGTTTGAATCCATGACTCTAAGACCAGTTAAAATTTATCAAGAAGAGCTAATTAGGCTCTATCACCACTTGTAGGACCAACAACGACAACAGAGGGGATGAATGATACCTTCTCAAATTTTCTTCTGAGTACTGTAAATCTTTTACTCCAAAGTTAAAGAGCTAAGAAGATCAAATTTCATACCCTACAACAAAGCAACAACCAGAAACAACAAAGAGCTCAGCTCAGCACCTGGTCAGTCCGATCGGCCACAATCTTGCCGTCTAACTGGCGGCAACAGATTTCTTAAGAAGAGGCCCAAATCATGCAAAAACCAAGCAAATTCAAAATCTTACAAACCACAATGACTTGATAGATAGGATGTGATCTACATAAGTTATCTCTGTCACTTACAAATTCTTGGCAAATAAAAAGAGGCAAATGGCCAACAAGAAGAAGAGCAAATCAACCAAGACAAGGGTTCATGAGAAAGGAACAAACTTAATTATATTGCTACTTGAGAACGAAGGTTTTAGAGCCACTCCACAAGGAGGACAAGAGAGCATGCCATAGCACTTACTCTTCTCTCTCAAACCCTATCCCTAACTCTAGAATGGTTGGAATGATTAGCATGCAAGCCTCCACCTTATCCACTAAATAGATGAGGCAACTAACCTATATCCAACCCTAATGGATACTATCCACTAGCATAATTGGGAGAACTCATTAACACCACGCAACATGGGTTTTACACTTACACTTGACTCATGCATGTTTTTTTTAAAAACATAAGCCCGAATCAGCTAAGTCTTTAGCCTTTGATCCACTTGATCTTTTCGGTGTCTCCTTAATCTAAACTGCTTTTTCCAAGCGCCGCGGTTTTGATCCAATGAAGTTTTTGGTGTTTGGCAAACTACCAAAATAGCCTCGCCTTAACCCAGGTTTTCATCTTCCCTTGCAAGCAATCGCCATGCTTGCAACATGTAGGTGCACTAATGGCTTGCCATGCGCCAACAAGTCTGCCACTCGAACCTTCACTTTAATATTCCTTGCCTTTCCTGTGGCATACTTGAGCTAAATCATCTCACCCAACATCCTTGGTTGTCTAGACCTTAGCTCCTCCATAAACGCAATCCCGATCCTCACTGTTGACCATAATTGACTTGAAGCCTCCCTGCACATCCAAGATAAAAAAATTATTTCTAGGCAAAGTTCTTCATAACTTGACACACGTTAGCTCAAACATGTTTAATGCAACATTAATGCACTGACCTAGATCCAAAATACCCAAACCATGACCAAATTCCTAAATCACAGAACTACTGTTAAAAAACACAACTAACCTGGTCAGACCATGGTGCCCAGCCGGTCTGACTGCTGAGCATGGCCAGTCAGACCGCTAGGCATAGTCAATCTGATTGCTTAGCAGAGCTAGCCAGACCGCCATGACTAAAACCTAATAGAAAAATTCTAAATATTTCATAAATTTAAAATTCAACTCTACAAACATTGACAATGGTTCACCATAAATTGATGAGCTAAGATGAAAACTAAATTTTCATGCATGAATATATGTTTGATTTGATAAATGCAATCATCAGCTTCGATGCCATCATCGTGAAATGCAAGGCTTGTTGGGGGAGTGACCCCTACCTTCAACTATTTAGCCTGTTGGGCAAAAAGGCCCATTACGCATGTGAAATGGCATTGGTACCCCAAGCATGAGGAGCCCCAACATGGGCATTCTTGTAATACAGCCTTAGGACCATATATATAAAACCCTATGTAAAGATTGAGGGTGGATGATCATTTTTCCATTAGCCACTCCACTTTAGTGTATATTCTGGCAGCCCCTAGCGGTCTCTCATAGCCCCATGTTTACTGTTTGGCTTGTAGCCACAATAGTTGGTGTCGTCTGTGGGGAGCCATGTGCAAGCAAGCATGAAGGAACAATGGCACTGAAGAAAGCGGCGACAACGGCCTGGCGGAAGGGAAGCATGGTGGCAGCGACCACCAAGGCCAAAACATGGGAGCTGGTGGTCGAGCCCCCCCCCCCCACCTATGGCAGTGACACATCAACACCGGTAGCAATGGCCAACAAATGGCGACGCGGGGAGCCCCGCGGCTGGAGGGTGTAGTGGTGGTTGCCCCCAGCAATATCACTGACACCCATGTCTGCACATCCGCCGACCCTGACACCCGCGTCAGCACATCTACCGACCCGACACCCGCGTCGACACATCTACTGACTCTGACACCCACGCTGGCACATCTATCGATCCCAATAACCACACCGGTACACCTATCGATCTCGACACCCACGTCAGCGCAACTGCTCATGTCGTTATTACCAATGACCCTGCCAACTCTTACCGTCAACACACAGCAAGCGGAGGGCACCTTGGTGGTGGTCCTCAGAACGCTGTAGTGCAAGCTGGCAAATCTATAGTGTGCCATTTGGGGGATATAAGAGGCTCAGAGTTAGCAGACACACACAACGATGGTGGCAAAGGTCGCGGCGGAAAGGGCAGACAGCTGCGAGGCCTATGCTGGTGCTTGCAACACTCTCCGACAGGTAGACCCAGAATCTCTTTTATTTGCTGGCCTACAGAAATGTGCATGACCGGAGGACTTCAAGGTGCCTGCAGTAGAATTGCAGGGACAACAAGAATTTTGTTGAGGGCAAAGAGCTAAAAGAAGCACACTTGCGAAGGCAGTCATCCTCTATATATGCTCCAGTAACAGGCTAGGGTGACCAGGAAGAACAGGAATGACATCATCTAGGAGACACCACCACCTTTGTCCTTGATTGATGTACATACCAATGGTGGCAGTGAATTGGCATGACGGCGCACCCTTTGGTAGACTGGGTGATTTTTACATTCAGATAATTTGACTGCGAGAGACTACACAGAAGGTCTATACGTTTGTGAGGAATAGTTGATAGTTTGATTGGATCGAATTTAAATTTTTATAAAAGTTTCAGAAAATTTAAATTTTATATTGTGCTGTCAGGGTTCAGACTGACTGACTAGCTGATGACGGGCAGTTTGACCGCCATAGGGAGAGTGATTAGACCGGCCATAGACTTTTGAGAAAATGAACACCAAACAGTTCTGTAGACTTGTTTGGGATGAGTTTGCATTAGGTGCCACTAAAATTAGAAATTGAAGTTGAAATTAGATAGAGTTTAACCAAAACTCCAATAGAGTGTTTTCTGGTAGTCTCAAGTGATCAAACTGGCTAGTGGCTAGCGGTATGACCACCATAGGGAGTGCAGTCAGACCGGTGGGTGCAGCCAGAGTGCAGTAAAAATAGATTTTTAGTTGGATGAGTGTGTGCACGGTATGAGTGTTATTGGTTGGTTGTGTGGTATTGCATGATACATGGTTTTGACTAACGTTAGTCAAGTATATAGAATTTGTGCACTAGATGGTTGTTAAGGTGATTCGTTTGGAGTGTGGCTTATACCTTTTGGCCTAATTTTTTTAATTCTACCTGTTCGCGAGAGAGATTATGAAAAGTGAGACAATCACATATGATTTTGGTTGGTATAGTTGAATTAGATATAGTATATACTATAATCGACTAGTAGACCTCGCCTTGAAAAAGCACACCGTTTAAAAGCTAGTTACTGTAGCAAAAGGTGAAAAGCCAAAGGTTGAACCCTATCGAACGCAGCCTTAGTCTTTGAATGTGTAGGTGGTTTGGAGAATGTTAGCAGCTAATGGCAATGAACTATGACTAGACGGGAGAGCTGAGGTTCAAGCAGGAAGTACAGAGAAGACAAGGATCATGAAGAAGCGAGTTAGTGTATGTGGTGTGCCAAGTGATGATGTTGATGCATGTAGAGACGGTTTGGGGAAGAATGAATGTGTTAAGACATGATGGCTAGTCATTAGGCACTACAAACTATGAGTTAAACCATGCAGAGATGCTTTGAGATGAAGGTGAAGATGGAGTCAACCAAAGGTGCCTGAAAGCTTCGTTGGGGTATTTTGGTAGTTGGCCAAATATTGGGTTGGCACCTTGATCAAAACCACGGTACAAAGAGGCGCAAAGGAGGAGTGGTTTAAATTAAGGAGAGCTGAAATTACTAAGTGGATCAACACTAAGATGTTAGCAGGTTGAATCTTGTAAATAATTTGAAAAGCGTGTATGTGTGTGTAAAACCCATGTTAGTGGCGTTAATGGGCTTCCCTAGTGTCTTAATGGGTTGGACCCATTAGGGTTGGTGTTGGTTATTAAAGGGGATGATGAGAGGTGTTAGATCTAAGGATTTTAGGTTTTAGGTTTTTGTTCTACTACCTTATCCTCTCATGATAATGAGAGAGAGAACATAAGAGATAAAAGAGTGGTGCTTTGATTGCACCTTGCAATCATACATGAGTATGTAAACTTCATCCTCTACTAAAAATAGATCAAAGCTTTGTCTTAGTCATATTCTTATTTGTATTCTTGCTTGGTTTTGCTTGTTCTTGAGTTAGATTTGTGATTCCATGTTCGTGGGAGTTCTACCCTAAACTCTTGGTTAAATTACCTTGCTAGGTCATGTGAAAATAGATCTAGAAGATATTATACCTTAGATCCTCATGAGTAAGAAGTAATTTAAGTTTTAGAGCTTTTGTGTTCCTGTAACTTAGATTTGATTCTTTTCAATTTAATGAACCCAATCCCAAGAACCCTATGATTCTTGAGCTTGGTGACTTTCACAGCCACTTGAGTGCATCGAGTACAACAGGATATAAAGGGCATATTATTGTATCGAGAGCAAGCAAGGAAAAACATAGAGAAAGCGATCAGGGTGATCGTAGCGATCAGTGTGATCGAGAGAAATAAATTAAGAAGAGAAGAGCGGTTTGGCTCTGGGAAATCTATCGAGTACATCGTGTTCACAGGCTTGGTCATAAACGGAGTTACGACCACAGCGATAAGCGGAGGTGTCCGCAGGTGCTGAAAACGTGGTCGTAAAGGAGTTACGACCACGGTCGTGGAGCAGAAGCTGTGGTCGTAATGGTTACGACAACGACTGTTGATAAAGCATTCAGCGTGGTCGACAGAATCACTGCGTGGTCGTAATCGAGTTATGACTATAGTGATTGAGCCTACTACGTGGTCGAAGGAAGTGCAGCGTAGCGGCGGTGAACGTGGTTGTAACTTCACGTGGTCGAAGCAGCGAGACGTGATCGGAGAGGTCACAATGTGGTCGTAACAATTGTCAAGGTGGTCAGAGAACCAACAGCGTGGTCATAACTACTGAGAAGGTGGTTGTAGCGACAACAGTATGGTCGTATGGCTCCTAGGAGTGGTCGTAAGACTTCAACATCATTTTTAGCTAAGAAAGGAGAGAAAATTGGGTCAAAAGTTTATTTTGCCCTTATAGCATAGCCCTGTCTTCAAGCCCTTGGTTGACACCTATGTTCATGTGGGAGGAGGAGAGCAAGAGATGAAGGGACAAAGTGGATGAGGCTAACAGTGGGCATGACAAGGCATGTGGGCTTAGTTGTTATAGGGGTAAAAAGACTTTTTTTTCACCCACCTTCTCTATTCTCTTTCAGCCAAAAATGATATTTTAATGCGTAAAGTATTCGCAAGCAAAGAGCTACTAAAGTTTAGTGTCTTTCAGCAAAGACATAAAAATATAGTGTCCTACAACAAACGCCACAAATTTAGAGCGCTTGTAGCCAATTTTGTCTTAACGTACATTTACTTTTGTCTTGAATGCAAACCATATTCATGTTTTGTTGGATTAATGAATAATAAAATATATTTAACGTACATTTACTTTTGTCTTGAATGCAAACCATATTCATGTTTTGTTGGATTAATGAATAATAAAATATATTGAGCAATCCACAGCCAATTTCACCCCTATATTATATATAAGAAGCCTGCCTTCAGAATGCATTTGCTTAATTTAAGGCAAGCATTAATTACTGTTTATTTTCGGTTTGACGCTTAAATGATGGGGCCATGTGAAATGTAGCAAGGTGTTTGGACTCTGTACGGACTTGTAAAAGGGACATATATAGCGCCATGTGCAGCTGATAGTCATATAGTTTCAGAAAATGAAATTGCAAATCAGGACACATATACACGGCAAGCTTTATTCTATAAAGGAGAGACTCAGATTGAAAAATTAGACTTCTTTGAACATATATATAGACTCTGGATTCATTGCTTCACATGCTGGTGTGTAGATAGACGTCTCCTTGGAAAGCTTTCCGGAGACTCCCTGGCCAGCCTCCTATGCATGTAGGATTGTGGGGCATCCGGAACAGGCGTTTGAGGTTGAACCAGGAAGATGGAAGGCCGGCAACCTGCATCTCACTCTGGGCCCTGCTAGAGGACCGCAGCAGCAGACGTACATGGTCTAGTTGAGTTAGTTGCTACATTGACATGTTAAATTCAGTTGCCCAGCTAGCTGGGTTGGACACACACTTATTCGGTTCGAGAAATGCAGATTTTATTTGAGCTAATTAACTATTGAAGCGCTGGAGCGTTTTTTTTCTTTGATATTTCCTTGCTTAATACTGCTTCCGTTCTTTTTTTTACTTGATGTTATGGAATCTGTGCTGTTAAACTTTCTAAAGTATGACCATTAGAAATCTAGATTGGCTATAGTAAACTATATCATTAGATTTATCATTGAAAATAATCTTATAATAATATAATTTTAGTAGTATATTTTAATATACAATTATAAAAATTAACTGTCAAAGTTGTACGTGGAACACCACCTGAAAAGTCAAGAAAGGAGGAAGTAGTTGACGCTTAACTAGTGCACATGGCCTGGTCACGATTTATTAACCAATAGCAATATACTTGTGACTTGTCAGTAAAGTGAAGCACAGTGAGTGGTTGGAGCCGGTTCGGGCCTTTGAAAGGGCTGTAGTGAAGCCATGTATAAATATCAGCAAAATCCCCCCCAAGACTCAAATCGTAATGTTCTCAGCCTATAAATTGGAGTTACACTGATTAAAGAACTAGACATGGTCGAACCTATGCTTTCTTCATTTGCTTCAGAGCCGATCTTGTACATAGATGCCTCGATGGAAAGCTTTCACGAGACTATTCAGACAGTCTCGTGTAGGATTAAGAGGCATCGAGAAACTGTGGATGGCGTTGCTCCTTAGGTTGAGATGCTTCTTTTGAGGGACAAAAATAACAGTATGAACTATGAAGACAGCTACTACTTGTGCCAGACAGAACGTACTCTCGATAAGCCTTCCATGAGCCTACAGGGCTGAGCCTTCATGTCGGAGGAGCCGTACTTTCACTGATCGCATCGGGCTACTGGGTGATCTAGTCGCAGCACCCGTATTCAGGTCCATTTCTTTTTTAGCTTTTCATTTCTGCTTTTGATTTTTATACAGTAATTAACTTTTAAACAGTGTATCTTTTTAAGATGAGGTTTACTAGTTAATTGTAGTATATACTGTACCGACTTTATTTATATCGGCAAAAACCGCACGAGAGTTTTTGTTACTCTATAATCTCTCGCACGAACAGCTAAAAACTACAAATTACAGCTAAAAATTATAAACCTCAGCCAAAAAGAACAGATCATTGTTCTGAGAGGGTTGGATAGTTAGCGGCATCCACCGAAAGCCTGGCAATAGCCAAACCGACGACACACACTTGATAACTTGCCTTTGTTGAGCTGAGTTGGTACAGGTTAGGATGCCTGATCTTGCCTCACAAATTAAAATAGTTCTAGTAGAAGTCTACCTCAGACAGTTGAATCATAATTTGAATTTATTTTAATTGAGAACTTAAAATTATTGAAAATAAGCATTATTACCCTAATTAATCATGTGGCTATCCAGGAAATAACTACCATTTGCTTGTACTTAGACATGAAAATTTTATTCACTGTACCATTTGCAAGCGCTGCACATTAATTAAGACAGGGTAAAAGAGAATAACAACGAGTAAATGGAATGCAGTGAGTTTGTTCGAACTTTCATTTTACAGTGTTATGAGAAGGCATGAATGTCTTTGTGGAACACCTGTCTGAAAATGTAAACTTTTCTAGGGCTCGGGACTGCGAATATAACTCACATAAAAGCTAGTGTACTCTTAATTATGGGACTTAACAATTTTCTAATATTCAATTTCCAACATAGATTTGAACTTCATCAGTATATATAAAAGTTGTCAGGTGAAGAGCTAATTCACCTTGGCTTTTCTTTGTTATTATTCACTTTGGAGGACTCCAACTTTTAACTACAGGATTTCATTTTTAAAATGGTTCATATTGAGTAGCTGGAGTACATAGTAGTGAAGCATTTGCAATTAATGGTGTTGATGTTTTTTCTGAGTTCGCATCAAATCATGCAGCAGGACAAGCTAGGCCAGTACTCAGGGCATCCTCTATAGTGGTCAACTCAGGGCATGTTCATCTTAGAGCATGTACAGTAGAATAAACAACTATTGTGTATATATATATATATATATATATATATATATATATATATATATATATATATACACATATATATATATATTGCTAAAGACAGCTTATACAATATGTTGTCTTTTTGCATGTCTTTATAGACAGGTTCTTCATGACATAATGTATCTTTTTTATCATGTTACAGTCGATTACTGTATAAAAGATAGCTCAATTCTTTATGCTCCCTCTCTCCTCGATATTATCTCGTGTCCTATGTGGTAAGATTTATAGACATCTGTTATCACGCCATTGCATATAATGTTAGCTTCTATTTCTGATTTCTACTTAGAAAAGCAAAAAAAAAAATCAAAAGCCAATATAAACACTTGGCTGCTCGAAGCGGCCTCTGCATTCCTCTCGCTACTGTCTCACTCTGGTGATAAGATAGGGGGTCACAGGTGCATCATGCACTCTAATCCTCTCGCCCCCATCACGCGCATGTATCTCTCCATCACCTTTTTCACTATTCGCTCCCTCATTCGAAAAGCCACTTTTTTCAGCTATTACTATTTCTTTTCAACCGTTTCTAAAAACTACAACTAAAAGCCATCTATAAAAGCTAATACGAATAGGCTCTCAGCCATGTCTTACCTGCCACATCACCCAAAACCCTAGTTGGAAGAGAGAGGATGTGAAGAAAGAGAATATACTATCTCTTATACAATAAACTACCTGGGCACACAAATCATCGGAAATAGTGAGGGAGCATAAGTAGGGAATTTATGGTAAAAATGATTAAAAAAATAGTTAGATGGATAATTTTAGAGATAAATTGTTGAAGATATTATCTCTAGATGAGTTAAGAGTTATTAGAGATAATCTTAAGAGATGGCCCTATCGTAGATGCCTTTAGGCCGATCAATGGGGTACCGATGTAAGATCTAAATGATAGCTTTAGATGTTGCTGTAGAGACTGGGATATAACCTATATGCATGTCGATGTTTTGCTAGGGAACCTTCTCATGGTAACACCGCATGAATATGGTCTGATATATATGCACTTCTGTAGGATTAGGATTCCACGGGAACATATGTGTCCAAGAGACGGATGGTACTGTTCTGTAATGTGATATAGTCCATCTTCTTTTCAACTTCTAAAACCTGTATTTTTAGCTTATGTACAATAACTAGTTTTCAACTAAGGGGTCTTTAAGGCGGAGTTTATAAGTTAACTGTAGTATATACTGTAGCGACTTCATTTATATTAGCCAAAATCGCATTAGAGTTTTTGTTACTATGTATTTTCTCTCATAAATAACCCAAAAGCCATAGGTTACAGCCAAAAGTCAAAACCAGAAAGAACATGCCCACATATCGGTCGTCTCGTTCGTGAGGCTTCATTGTATGGACTAGACAACTCGTTGGTTACTATTTAGCATTGTAATTATGTTTTTCCAATTTCAGCATTTGAACATCCATTTTTATAAAAATGGGCTTTTCCCCGAGCTCGAAAGGCATGATAAACGACACGTGCTACCTACTGTGCCTGAAGAGCTCCGCAGGAGCGGGATGGCGTGGCAAGCGAAGCGGGCGTTGCCGAGCCGCCCCTGCTCGGTAGCAGGCCAGGTAGGTGAGCGGGGGCAGTGGTGGCAAAAAAACTTGTTACTGGGGCTCATTGGCTCGATTCAAAATTGCTTTAGTTATACTCGTTAATTTGGATTTTACTTTAGCTTGGCTTGTTAGCTCACTTCTAAAAATACTTCCAAACTATACGTAAAATGATGTTCAATCAAATTATGCTAATTTTGAAAAAAGCTCAATAAGACGAGGAATTGTCTCAATATCTATAAAAGCCCAGATGTTTATTTCAAATTTTTAGTGAAATAAAATTAATTTAATTTAAAATAAAAACAATTGAATTGGTTGCTTGAATTTTAAAATTTTATTTGCCCTGATTTTCTACTTTTTTTAAAAAAAAGACCTTTCTTTTGAAAAGTAAGTTAAGTAAAACATAAAGTATAAATAAATAAAATAAAACATAAAGTATAAATAAATAAAGGATATTTTGAATTTTTGTAAAAATCCTAATTCAAATTAATTATTTGAATTTATTTGTGAATTTTTTGGAATTTAAAATCAACTTTAAAATTAAAAAGTAATTTTAGTATAACAATTAAGACCAAATATTTTTGCTAAGTCCAAAATTATTCCAAGAATTTCTTTGAATTTTTCAGGAATTTTTTCAAATTCATTTGTTTTTTCTGAGTTTTTTTATGTTTTCTGGCATATCATGAAAGTTTAAAAAGAAAAAGAAAATTTTAAATTCTCCCGCCCTCTCTCCGGATTGAAGCGTGGCTGGCCCAGATTGTGCCACGTCGCCGCCCGAGCCATCCCGGCCGCTGCCCCTTGCCATCTCTCCTCCGCGCCTCACAGTCATCCAATCCTCATCCAACAGCTACCGCCAGCCCTCTCCTTCTCCCTCTGACGCTGGGCCCCACTTGTCGGCGCCCACGTCATCTACCTTCCGCGCCTCCTTCTCCCTCCTCACATGTGCGCCGTCGCCAGCCGTTACATCGCTTCTCCCTACCCGACCACCTCCCTCCCCCACGTGCGCCACCCCTCCTTCCTCCCTTCTTGTGCCGCAGTCCCCACACCCAACCTACCTACTCCTACACCGGCTCTATCGTTATCCACTTGCAACTGCCGCCACCTTTCTGACCCCTCCAGCGAGCAATCGTAGGCTGTTGAGCCCTCCGTCCCTTATAAATACCCTGCATCTAGCTTCACCACTCCCCATTCCACCACGTCTCCGCCTCCTTTTCCTCTCCTAAAGCCCGAGGCTCTCCCGTGCCGTCTTGCTCTCTCCGTGCATTGGCGAGCTCCTTCATTAAGCAATTTCGGTGAGTCCAAGCTGCCTCGAGATACCTCGATGCCGCCTCAAGCTCCACCGCGCCCGAGCAAACCTCCTCCACCTCTTCGCTTAGCACGAGTGCCACCAGAGCACCCACTTCGCCGGAAGCCGAACGCCAACGATGCCCCTTGCTCACCATCGGCCACATCTGAGCACGCCCGTGCCTCTCTTTAGGTATAATCGATCACCTCTACATTTTGCACCACTTATCGGCTGCCGCCATGCTCTCTAATGCCAGCGACCATTAGGTCATGCGCGCCACCACCGACTGGCGGGCCACGTCAGCACTCGTGCTGACGTGGAGACCGATGTGGCAGCCGATGTGAATGCCATATGATAGCCACATCGGCCCTAGCCACCCACGTCAGCTCGTGCACCACCTTAGTCGTACCCAGGTCCATGGACCCGGTCCATAAGGATTGGGGCCCACACGTCAGTCTTGGCGCCAAAATATTTAAAATCGGGCTATTGTTAGCAATGCATCATAATTCTATACTTCCTTTAGAAAAATAATTCCGAAAATATAGAAATTCCTTGCTGCCATCAAAAATATCTTTTCCAATAGAAAAATAATTCTAGAGATTCCTACTATTCAATTTCTTTATGATTTAAACTTTCAGTAGCTTGTTCTCCTTCATCCTAACTCCGATTGAGCCCGTTCAATTTTCTAAATTCATCTAAAATTAAGATCTATCCAAATCTGCAATTTTTTCAAAATTTGGAGTTCATTTGAATTTTATTTAAGTTTGCTTAGGTACTTTCATGTGCAGAATGCGACAATTCGGAAGAATTCTTTGGCGACAATATGCACCAATTAGTGGAGTAAGGTAAGTCACACACCTTGATCATGTTGATCCCAACTTTCAAAACAAAAGTATGTTGTTTTAAATTATTCTGCATGTATATTTTTATTTAACATATTTTAATTTAGTTTTAAACTTAGTTATTGCCTACTTATTAATTCCTCCATTGATATTGATTCCCGTATACCTTGTCATCCTAGAATAAAATTCTGGTTAGTCTCCCTATAGGTTGAAAGTGAGCATGGCGTAGGCCATGTGAAGTCCCATTCGGCTCAAGAGAGGGTTCCGGTCCGGTGAATTTCTTACTGGGGTGAAATTTTAGTGTTGGCTTGGTCAGATTGAAGGCTTTGCATTGTAAAGGCTTTGTTATGATTTTCTCAGTCACACGTCTATAGAAGTGTGCAATGGCTGACATCATGAGTTATTCATATTTTATGGGTAAAGCTGTACAATCTCTACAGAGTGTATAAACTATTCTTGATAGCTATGCCCACATTCATGGGTAAGCTGAGTAAAGTTTCTCACAGATTAAACTTTATTTTTCAAAAATGGTTTTAAAAGACTTATGGATGGATGGAATCCATACGAGATATTTTGAAAAAGATGGTCCATGTAGGATGTCTGTGGTTAGGTTGGTGTCAGGTCGGTGCCTGCACTAATGATATTATTTTGTCTAAATTACTGTCCTTACTTACTGTATTAAATTTAGCAATTTTCAATCTATTTATTGTATTTCCTTAAATGTTGTTTTACACTCAGATAACCCTATATGCCTTCCTTTGTTCCTTTATCATTATATTACATTCTCATGTGTGACTTGCGGAGTACAGGTTTGTACTCACCTTGGCTATCTCATCTCAGAGGAGGATAGCTTCGACTACGATGAAGACCCGGACGAGTAGGCCGCGTCTTACTATCGTTTGTTTGTGAGCAGGCTCAGTGAGCTTCTTCTGCTTCAGTATTTTTCTTTCCCTACTATTATTTAAATTTGGCTTATGGGTCGTAGATGTAAACTTTGGCCATAAGGCCGTACTCTTTTAATTAATAAAGTTTGTCATTGTGCTTGATATGTATCCCTGTTACCAGTGTCTGTACTAGCTGATCTTGGACTAGTGTGATTTACACAGAGAATCTAGGAGTTGTTGCTCTAGGGTCGACAATATCACCCCTAGCCGATGGGGAGGCTCGGGCCCAGGGCACTAGGTTAAAACCCGTGTTTTGATACATATTAAGAAATCCTTATTATGTTTTATTCGTGTATGTGTAAAACTTTTTTAGAAAGGTGCATGAGGGTTTGGAGGGGTAGATGAACTACCATCACAAACTCCTTGTGTTAAGTAGTAAAGATATGTTGTTGCCAAAGCACTTGTCAATGAATATGTGAATTACATAGCGCAAGGGTTTGCTTATGTGTGTATGTTTGCCTCACTATTCATACGATACAAGTGGCAACATGCGCAAACCATCAACCCCAACTACATTTAAGATACATGTGCATCTTTTGGAAGTCATGGTGCCAGTCAACTGTTGTATATATTTGGGTCCATCGATGCATTTCCCTTCTCTCGTTTGCGGGCTTTAGCCCTCATGACCCAGGCTTAGTGCTCAGCTTTCACAACTTGTATAGATTTGTCCTAGTCAAAAATAACTTCGCATTCAACAGGGACTTTGGGGACCACCAGTGCCTTATATACCTTGTCCTTTCCACTGTCATCCGGGGTGTAAGTTTTCTAGCACGTGAATCTCTCTAACGCCACCAGGTAGTTGAGCATGTATTTTTTCTCAATGAATGCACTATCATATTTGCGACTTCGGCTGGTATATCCAATGTTGGTGACGATCGATGGGCTGGGGCGTCGCATGCTCTAATGTGTGGTGCTCCTCAGGTGTAGTCCTTTGGTGAGTGATCAAATCAGAGTGGAGTTGATGGGGATAATGGGGTCCAGCGGGTGCTGCAGCATGGACCACCACTGCTACTGTAGTTGGCTCGAGCTCAGTGACTGCGGTAGCCCTCTCACGCTTCACTATAGCTAGGGCCTTCTTGTACTTGGTGAGCTAAGCACAGATAGTCTCGGCACAGATAGTCTCAGCACAGCTGTAGCTAGCAATGAGGAACTAGCGGAGATTCGAGAACTCCTCTAGAGCCTTAGTGTAGGTGGCACCCATAGCTCATGTGAGCTAGACCTGGTGGGTCAAGAGCGGATCTTCCTCGGATGCAGCGATGAACATCTCACCGTAGCGCCCTCTTTTTCGAAGGGATAGATTGTAGAGAAATAGAAAAGTTAGCATGATGGCCTTGTGGATCTCACACAGGTGAGCACAAGCCAAGTAGACAACGTCCTGAAGCACGTCGGTGGAAGTGCTCCTTAGATGCTTGACACGGAAGGTGCATGAGGTGTATTCACCTTCCTTTACGTACAAGAAAACTTCCATCATCCAAGCCTCTCTGTCTCTTTCCTGGGCCTTCTGTCCCCTTAAGATGAGACGGTGGTAGTAACCTAGGTATTGTATTAGTTTGCACAGTATGTCGGTAAACTCTCATTCGTCCACTCTATGGATGACGTAGTCCCATGGGCCAAAGTCAGTTGATCCGACTATCTATAGTTGAACAGGAGAGTATTAGTAATTGTTTAAATATATAAAGAAGCAGGTGAGTCAAGAACTAAGAGTGGTAAGTAGAAGTAGTAGTAAGCTATATTTTTGGTGAAGCTTTTGCTTTTAGTTTTTGAAAATAAGACCGGGTCCTTGGATAACGACCATTCTGTAATCACATGAGAGCAATGAATATATACATGTGGACATACATAAAAAAATATTTTAGCTATTTTTTGCCCATATTTTTGCAGCTATTTACAATAAATAAATATGGCTAATTACAAAAACACATCTGTCAACTAAACATGGCTACCTAGCACATTCCATATTACAAAACCACAGCTACACTAATGAAACACTAACAATATATTAAGCGCATTGCTCACATGCAAATGAAGCATACCTTTTTCTAAAAGTATTCACCCACTCCACTATTGTTCCAACTGTGAAGAATCGTAAATCACAGCTAAATCACCTCAAAATTATATTACATACTCACCTTTCAATCTCTCTTTCCTTCCCCTCCTTCCCAGCTCTCTCGTTTGGTAGGAAATCTCTCTTTTCTTCCCCTCCCTCACTGTGCTCTCGCTCAGCAGGTAATCATCCATTGTTCCCATTTTATTCGTGTGGGAATGCGTTTGCGATAACATTCCCACGTGGGCATGAACAACAGCTCAATTAATGAGCGAATAAAACGAGAATCTAATGTCGTGTCACTGTGTTGCTTCGTGTCATCTCCCACGTAATTTCCTCACCCCAGCAGCCAAACTGTATGCACCCCTGCCCTGCCTATGATTCCCTCAGCTCCTTGGCCCTGCCTACGCACCTGCCCACCCGTGTGCACCTGCCCAGCCTATTGTCAAGCTGTGGCTGCTCAGCAACAACCTACTGAGTAGGGGCGGCTTGGCAGCACCATGGGGCCGCCCGCCTACCGTGCCTCATGCTTGGTTGTTGCGCCCGCTCTGCCTGCTACGCCATCTGGCTCTTGCCAAGCTCCCTAGGTGCAACAGGTGACACATGTCACCTGCCACATCTTTTGAGCCCAGGGAGGGTTTTTTTTTTGCAAAAACATGTGTTTGGGGGCCAAAATGGAAAAAAACATGGCTAAAGTGCCAAATATGTGAATAGTTCATAAATTTGTAGCCCTCTACATATTTTTAGCTAGTACGCTTTGTGAGCCCCATGAGCTAGTACTACTTGTATTACCGATTGTTTCCTTTTTGTTCTCTAGCTTGAGAATACGTGCGACCACGCCTTTGATCAAACTCAAAGAGAGTCTGAGCTTGAGCCTATGTGCCAAACTCATAACAAATAGACAATATATACGTGTTATAAAACACGAGGCGAGATATAAAACAATGAAGAATAATTAGGAGCACGAGACAAAGATTTACCATGGAAAACCCTTTTGGGAAAAAATCATGGACACACAATCAGTGAAATGACTACATGGAGGAGAAGTTACAGAATGCTCTTAGCATATTATATGTGTAGATAACTTGAAGCGTGCTATCTATCATGAGGCTTATAGGCAACATAAATAGCCTTGGGAACAAGAGTCTTAGATGAGGAAGGAACTAAGTTTTAGTCAGCAATAGAATCAGAGACCTACTCGAAAACTAGAACAATAACCTACTCAGAAGTGGAAACAACACCCCGCTGGGAGTTGAAACAGAGTCTCAGAAGATAATGATGAAGAGTTATAGTTGGAAGCATCTCAAGTAGCCATGTTTGACCCTAGTCACTTGCAAACGAAATGACCTGGCTCTTGGCACTTGAAATAATTAGATGAAGTTACAAGGCTTCTGTCCCTCTAAGGTTGATTGTTGACCTTGATAGGGCGTGGTCCCAAAATATCATAACGATGCATTGGAGCTAGAGTCCTGAAATCTGACTATTGCGGTACACGAGCTGGCTGGTATGTGTGGAATAGGGCTCTTTGTGACTATTGCAACTAAACTCTTTGTGAATGATCTTCCACTTGCAAGACTCTTCTATCTCATGACGACACTCTTCAATAAGTATGGCCTTATCTACCATGTTTTGGTAGCTAACATAGTCATTGCCAACAACTTGAACCTTCAATCCCAGATTGAGTCCTCTCTTGAAGTGCTTCTGTCGTTCATCATTGGTGGCAACGTCCTCCGGAGTATAGTGAGCTAACTAGGTGAATTTATTGAGATATTCACTTACTGACATACTCCCTTGTTGTAGCTCACAAAATTCTTCCTTCTTCATTTCTAGCACTCCATCTAGGATCTAGGCATGGCGAAAAGCTATGGCGAACTCTGTCCAAGTAATGTTCTCTTGGTCCTCATGCGTGGCACAATAGTTCTCCCACCATTTTGATGCAACACCTTCCATTCGGTGAGCAGCATAGAGAACTTTTTCTCAATCGGTGCACTGAACAAGGTTTAGCTTCTTTTCCACTGAACGAATTCAATCATCTACTTCCAAAGGCTTAAATGAATTGGGATAAGTTGGTGGTCTAGTCCTCATAAATTTTGCAAATCTGGATGATGGACAATTTGGCTGAGGTGCAACGGCTGCCTGATGCTGTTGATTCATCATATTGGTTAAATTTTGCATCATCGTGTTCATGAGTTGAGTCTGAGCTGCCATGAACTAACACAAAGTTGGATCCATTCCTATTGGAACTGGCTACTACCCCTGAGCTAAAGGATTTGAAGCACTATTGCTAGGTTCTAAAGGCATTTGATTGTGACCAGCTGAACTTCGTGTACCCACCGTCTGACAGGATGACACCTAGGTTAACAAGGAAAGAGGGAATAGCAAAGATAAGAGGTAAACTCGTTTAATAGGAATATAACTAATGGAAACCTGAAACTAACATACTCACTTAGCCAAAAAGGCTAATAAAAGAAGAAATAAACTCCACAACAAGAAACTTGACATCACTACAACATAATGCCAAAAGCAAAATTGCAGCTCACATCATACACAACAGTGAAGAAAAAGCAAGACGATCTACACGATGCTAAAATTATAACAGGGTTCAGATCTAATGGCTTCCAATCTTCATGGTAATCTTCAATCTTGTCTTGAAATATTGGGTGCTTCCTTAATCCAAATTTCTCAGCAAAGCTTGAAGTATTCCATGCCAATCTTCACTTTGATTAGGAGACACTCATGACATCTACAGATATTATGTGGATGAGAAGTCAAATTAAGTTTGAAAACAATATTCAAGAGAAGGCGAAGAGGAAGAATTCTAAGAATAAGGTAAGAATAGAGAATTACTAGATAATCATTTAGTTGATTTTATTTAGAAAATAGATTTTGAAAATTTGCTAATTCGATCAATCTAACTAGGGCTCCATCCTACAGTTGATATAGCTCTGATACCACATCTGTCGAGACTGGAATATGCAAATCCATACTCTCCTGTGTATTCTGCATGAGTCCAGTATCACGCTAGTGCACACAGTGTAAACATAGGTGAAATATCGACTATATCACAATTTACTAAGAAAAGACTCAAATAGAAAATAGAAAATAAGCGTAGTAGCCACTCGACATACCCACAGACAATCGACTAGAGAGCGAAGTTCTAATCTACGAAGTCATCGAAGTACCCTCCTTCGCATACCTCTTGCTGATATGGCTCTTCTTCTTCAACTGAGCAAATATGGATTAGCTTCAACTGAGCAAATATGGATATAGTCCTAAGTACATAGAGTGCTCAGCAAGTCGTTTGTAATAAAAATGCAATATAGTATGCAAGACTTACCAAAAGATAGCTAAAAGGTTATTTTTGCAGAAAGCAGTAACTTAAAGTAAATGCAATAAATAGAATGAAAGGCAAGATTTGAAAATGGTTACTAAGTAATTAATCAAAGGAATTGAGAATAACCTGTCGGACCCCGGAGCAACAACTCCCAGATCCTCTGTGTAAATCGCATTAGTTCAGGATCAGCTAATGCACACAGTAGACAACAAATATAAATATCAACCATAATGACATTTATTAACTAAATATGGGCATGATTGCCTAAATTTACATCCATAGCCCGTAAGCCAAATTTAAATAATAGCAACAAAAGAAAACACCGAAGTGAAAGATGCCCAACAAGCCTGCCCACAGGCAAATGACAATAAGATGCTACCTACTCGTCCAGGTCATCACCATAGTCGAAGTTGTCTTCCTCTGTGTGAAGATAGCAAGGTGAGGACAAAGTTGTACTTCGCAAGTCACACAGAGATAAGCAATATAATGATAAAGTCAACAAAGGAAGGTATATAGAGTTAGTTTGAGCATAAAACAACATTTAAAGGAATATCATAAATAGATTGAAATTGTTGAATTTAATACAACAATTAAAATCAGTATTGTAAAGAAAATTAATACCGTTAGTGCAGGTCCAACCCCTACACTAACCTAATCATGGGCATCCCACCCGGACCATCTCTTCCAAAAGATCTCATATAGATTCCATCCATCCATATGCCTTCAATCTCTCATGGATCCTATCCATCCATAAGTTTTTCAAAAACCATTTTGAAAAACAAAATCTAATCCGTGAAAAACTTTACTCAGTGTGCCCATGACCGTGGGCATGGCTATCCAGGATAGATTATACACTCTGCAGAGGTTGTATAGCTTTACCCATAAGATATGATCATCCTATATTGCTACTGGATAAGCACACTTCCTTTGGTGTGCGGTGAGGAGACCATGACAAGACCTTTATAATGCAAAGCCTTCAACATGGCCAAGCCAATACTAAGATTTCATCCCAGTAAAGAATCCACTAAACCGAGACCCCCTCTTGAGCCGAGTGGGACTTCACATAGCCTATGCCACGCTCACTTTCAACCTACGACAAGACTTAGGTTGGGACTCGCAAATTAATCAGCTAGGACACTTCCATACCAGTCTTGTGGTAGTATGATAGAGCTTTATAGCAGTAGCTCACATACCGGTCCTCAACTGACTCAGGCTCTAACTACATACCCCTATGCCTGATAATCAACATCGTGTCACTAAACAACAATGCATGCCAGCACCCACCACCTAACCATTCGCTTAAGTCTAAACCAGATTTTATATTTTGTTTTGAAATATTTCTAGCCCTTCTTGACTCACCGAAGTTAAGAATACATTTTCAAAGCTATTCATTTCATGTGAAAAGATTATCCCAACCTAAAGTTATAACCATGCAGATCTAAGCATTTGCTACAAAAATTATCTAGTCATACTAGTGTACTAATTAGAGTTTTATTCTAGGGTGACAAGGTATAATGTTGTACAAGATCAAAGGTGTCAATAACAATTGGGAATTAACTAAGTTTAAAACTGAAATTGAAATACTTGAATAAACATATTAATGCAATATAATTTAAATCATCATAATTTTATTTCACAATCTGGGATTAACATGATCAAGATATGTGACTTGCCTTGATCCACAAATTAGTGCGAGTTGTCATCGAAGAATTCTTCTGAATCATCGTAGTCTACACGCGAAAATACCAAGGCAAACTCAAATAAAATAAAAATAAATTCAAATAAACTGCAAATATTAAAAAGGATGGAGACATGAATATATTGGAATTTTTGAAGAATTTAGAAATTTGAACGGTCCAATTGGAGTTAGGATGAACAAATACGGGCTTCCGGAAGTTTGAAACTAAAGAAAAAGAAAAGGGCTAATTTGCTGAATTATTTTTGTATTGGAAATAAATTTATGACATCAGCAAAGGAAATTGATTTTTGGCTAAATTATTTTCAATGGGAAAATAATTTTATTTCACTGACGGGTGGCCTGGCTTTTGGTTGACTGGGTTCATGGATCGAAAGGCAGCTGAGGTGGTAGAGAAGGTTGCGTGGCATTTGCATGGCTTGTTGGCGCTGAGGTGGTGCACACGTGGTGCCACGTGGCTGCCACATTAGCTCGGCTGCTGACGGGGCCTCACCGACAGGGAGGCGAACGGGGACCGATGGTCGCTGGCATTCGGGGGCACGGTGGCGACCGACAAACGACGCGAAAGATAGAGGAGAGCGAGGGGATTCACTTCCCACCTAGTGCAACGCTCGGGGATGTTCAGTGGTGGCCAGTGCTGAGGAAGCAGAGGCGGTGGAGTGAGGGCGTCGACGATGAGGGCTCTCCAGAGGCAGTTTGCTCAGTGGAGGGGAGGCGGGAGTTCGCACGAGTCCAGAAAATGGTATGGTGGCGACGGCGAGGTGCGAGGTGGTCCGAGACGGTGGCACGGAGAAAGAGGAAGAGCGGCACGGGGGCACTCCGAGGCTTGTGGAAGGGAATAGAGAGGTAGGGGCGTTGGGAGGTGAAGCTCAGGATGGAGGAGAAGGGTTTTATAGTGGCGGGAGGGGAAGCATGGCGAGGATTTCTCAACAGATTTGATGGCCGATGGGGATGGAAGGTGAGGGAGGATCGGCTGTGGATGGAAAGGGGGCGTGGAGAACGGAGATTTGGCTTCCATGCGGCGCGCGGTTTCCATTTTCGAGGGAAGGACGAAGGAAGGGGCCAGGGTTGCCGCGGATTTGGTCACCGGCGGTAAAGAAGGAAAGGGAGAGAAGAAAAGAAGGAGGCAGCATGGCAGGGACGATGGGCCTGAAGGTGGGGCCCACCTATCGGCGAGAGCGAGGGAGAAGGGGGCGGTAGGGATGGGCCAGCGTGGGACTTGGCTCAATCTGAGCCATCGACGCGTTGTCAGGGGGAAGGCGGGGCAGGAGCACGGAGATGATGCGGGCAGCAACATAGGCTGATCTGGACCTCCCACGTGTCGCCCGGGGGTGAAGCGGGGTTTTAATTTTCGTTTTGATTTTCAGAAAACACCAGAATATCCAAAAAGGCTCAGAAAAATACAAAGAAATTCCAACAATTACAAAAAAAATTCACAGAAATTCCTGAAGCTGTTTTAGAGTTAGTAAAAATATTTCCAACTTAATTTTGTGTTAGATGTTTATAATGAAAATACTTTTTAATTTTAAAATGAGATTTTAAACTCCAGAAAACACAAAAAAAACGAAATAATTAATTTGAAATAGCATTTTTTATAGAAACTCAAAATATCCTATATTTAATAATATTTTTGTGTTTTTACTTAAATTATTTTTTCAAAATCTAGCCTTTTTAAAAGCAGAAAATCAGGGCAATTCAAATTTAGAACTCGGGCAACCAAAATACTTATTTTTATTTACACCAAATTAATTTAATTTAATTTTTTTAGTCAAAAATTGAAGTAAACAGCTGGGCTATTGCATAACCACAAATGAACTGATCATTCACTCCAATGAACCTTCCATGAACTGACCATTCACGTAAGGAATCACCAGTGAATTTTCCATCCACTTCCCAAACTTTATCCCAGCCAGGTTTTTGTGAAAATCTTACCCCTCATGTAAAATCACTAAGCATTATCCATAAACAGGGACAGGGCTATTTGAATAGTTTTTCACCTTGCAGAGGTTGCACAACTTTACCCACAAGACGTGATAATCTCATATTGCCACACGATCAACACACTTCCTTTGGTGTGTGGCGGAGAAATCATGACAATTCCTTTACAATGCTCAATCTCAACCTGGTTATGCCTCGCTAAGGTTTCGCTGTCAAGTAGGTAAATTCCCTAGTTCATAATTGCCCCCCTCTTATGCCAATGTGGACCCAAGGCTAAGGCCAAACCACATTCATCCCAATAACGAAACCAAAATTGAAACATCACAAATTAATTAGCCAGATCCATCTCATAATGGATATATGGTTGTACGATATAGCTCAGATTAATGGTACACAAAGTTAAGTCCTTATACCTTACCTAGGAGAAACATCCACATCCCTTTACTGCACGATCATTCGCTCAAGTGAAAACTATTTTGTATAATCAACACTAATGACACTACCCATGCCAAGGTGTATAAATTTTATAACTGTGGCTAACCACCACAATTCAATATTTTGTTAAGTCAAAATTAATTAATTAATTAATTAATTAGATGTGATGAGAAACCTAACGTAACTAAAAGCATGGCTAAGCAATTTAAACGTACAACCCATGTAACAACTAGTATTGTATCACTAGATAATTATCCATCTTATAGTGACAATGGAATCATGGCATTCAAATTATCAAGGAGGGGTTAATCAAATAAGTCATTAACTACCAATACAAATGTTTTATAATAAAATAGCGATGCATGATAATTTAAAATAAAATAATACATAATAGATTTGAAAACTAAGTTCAATATGCTCAAAGAATATGACTTGCCTTGGCCTTACTCAGTTAATGACTCTTGATCTTCAAGTCTTGCTTCAGCTCCTTCGAAGATGTGATCTAACGAGAGAAAATGAAATGATGCACAAATAAAATCAAATAAAACCAAATAAACTCTAAAAACTTTAAAACTACGATCAAAAGATAGAGCTCGATTTTAGATAAATTTAGGAAAAAGAATTGGTAAATTGGAGTTAGAACGGAGAAGAACGGGCTCTTGGAAAATCTAATCTAAAAAACACTAGAAATTCAAAAATCCTATTGTGCTGTGGTCTACGTTGAAGTCGGTGTATGGAGAAGGTGAAGGGACGCGATCGGTAGGGCTCAAGCCAGCGTGGACAGGCGCGTAGTCCAAGGAGTCAGCACGTAGACAGAGGCAGCAGCAGAGTTCAGCCAGTGACTTGACGACGGTTGGCCGATGGGCGAGGTAGGACGGATTTGACTAGCGAGGATGGTGAGGCATGGCAGAAGAAGGCGATGGGCGAGGCTCATCGGTGGCAGCACAAAGAAGGGAAGGCAGTGACCAGCTTTGAAGACGACGACAAGGCGGTGGGTCTAGACGGCGGTGAGGCAAACTTTGGTGAAGATGGTGAGAGTAGCGGGGAGCGGTGGCGGCTTTAGGATGCGAAACACGAGGGGGTGGCGGCTGGCTTAAATAGGTGCGAACCCCGAGGTCAGGAGGGGGGCGAATGCCAAGTCTAGGGTAAAGACGGAACGAACACTGAGGCGGTCTTCGACGTGCACACGGTGGCAAAACCGGGAAGAAGATGAACAGTGCTCTGGGCACTACCGAGGATCGGACGGTTGCGGTAGATGGCACCGAAAAACAGTGCGCACACCTCTGGATGCTTGACATGTGGCTCAATCTGAAAGATGGAAACTGATGGCTGACGACTGTTGGATTAGCCAATGCGAATGGCGCGGATGAGGTGGATGATTGCCGTCCAATGGGCGACATGTGTCACTCATCAGGTGGGGTAAGACTAGGTTTGGTTGGGTCGGCTGGTGGGCTTCGGCCCACTTGGCCTTTAGAGATTTTTGGGGCTTTCTATTTTCAGAAATTCAAATAAATTCATTTGAGCTCTAAAAAATAGCAAGTAAATCCAGAAAAATAGTAGAAAATTCCAAAAAAAATCCTTGAAACACAAGGAACCCAAATAAAATATTTCTAGTAAATGTTATTATTTCTTTTAGTAATATTAAATCCTTTTAATTAATAAAAATTTAACCTAAGCTTTATTAATTCCAGAAAATCCAAATGATGAATTTTATTTTAAAAGATTCCAAAGAGGCTCTAAAAATTAGGATGTTATACTTCAAATAAACATACATATCATAGTCAAATCTTGAAGCCTTGAGAGATCAGAAAGGTGTCAAATTTGTTGTACCATTATCTTGTTGATTATTTCAACTCACAAAGAGACTTCTTCAATTCTCATACAAAATTCTCCTTTCCTGGAACAACAAAACCTTCCAACTGCTCCATATAGATGTCTTCTTCCAACTCTTCGTGTAAGAACATAGTCTTAACATCTAATTGCTCGAGCTCGTAATGATGCATAGCTACAATACTAAGTAAGGTTCGAATAGAATTATGCTTCATGACTAGGGAGAAAACTTCTGTAACGTCAGTACCTGAAATTTGGTTGTATCATTTAGCAACAAGCCTTGCCTTGTACCTGACCTAATCAGCTAGAGATGTGTCTTCCTTATTTTTGTAAATCTGCTTGTGGCGTATGAGTTTATTTTCAATCGGGAGCTCGACCAACTCCTAAGTAAAATTCTGCTCGAGGGATTCCATTTCATCATGCATGGTGGCTATTCACTTCTCTAAATCATCAGAGCAAATGGCTTCTAAATAAGTTGAAGGTTTAGAAGAGCTTTCAATGTTTTCTGCTATGTTCAAACAATAAGCCATAATGCTGGCTTCTTCGACTAACCTCTTTGGTGGCTGGATTTCCCTCCTTTCCTAACTGGCTGCAATGGGTTATTGGTTCCGACCAATTCCTTTTGAAGAAAGAGAAATGAGAATATTCTCTAGAATATTCCCTTGGGATTTACTTTAATAGTGAGCTAGCGACTGACAAGTGGGACCTCGGTCTATGGATCGAGTTCATGGACAGATTGGTCCACAGCGGACTGGGTGCATGAACCAAAGTCTTGGGTTCATGATGAGCTAGGTCTATAGAATAGATCCTAACATGTGGGGTCCACTGGTTAGTGGCTCGGTCCATAGTAGACTAAGTCCATTGAACCATTGGGACTTTTGGCTGGCGTGGTATGGTGACGTGGCAGACATGTGGGGTGACACATGGGCAAAAGTAATGAGGTGGCGATGACATGGCTAACATGTGGCTTGCTAACGTGGAAATGCAATGTGATGCACTAAGGTGGCAGTCTGGTTGACATGGCATACACATGACGCACACATGGGATGATTACGCTGATGTAGTAGGCCACGCTGGACACATGACATCAATAGCCACATGGACTAGATCCATGGTTGTGGTTTTGCGGCAACGGCGATTAACGGTGAGCTCGACGCCGGTGAGGTCACCAGAAGCTTCCTCATGTGATGAAAAGTTATCTAGAAGCTTAGATTGACCGGAGGCTGTGGGCACGATGTTGGCAGCGCTGGCTCGGGCGATGGTGAACTCCATTGAAACTACAACGGGTGGCCTCGGTGTGGCTAGGCGATGTGCATAACACTATCTTGGGATGGTGGTGATGTTTTTGAGATTGGCGTGGAACCCTAGGGTCATCGGAGTGGCCCAACTGCGAGGTGAACGTGGCGGAGTAGATCGGGTGCATGGTGAGAGTTAGCTCCGACAATGCAACGGCTTCAGCAAGATGCGGGCGAGTTAGCATCAGGCACAGTGAAGCTTAAGAGGAAGACACTGAGGACAGTGGCTTACCGTCGGCAAAGAAATTGCTTTTCATAGCTTAACACGGCAGAGCAAGGTAGACTAACGACGATCTTGCGGCTCAAAGCTCCTTGATCCTTGGCTTGACGTGGAAGGGGCAGAGCAGAGCTTGGCGAATTCGGTGTGGTGCTTGGCGACAGGTGGGGCTCTTCGACATGCAAGCAAGTGCTCACTAGAGATAGCAACTCGGTGGTGAATTTAGTTTTGATTGTGGTGCAAGGACGAGAAGATTAGAGCTTGGGCTTGAGAAAATGGGTTGTGGTGGCTCGGGGTGAGGATTTGTGAGGCTCTAGCGTGCTTTTAAAGCTAGGCAAAGAAGAGTTGGAAATGAAGACAGTGACAGTGATGAGGTGAACTCGAAGAAGAATTTATCTTAGAGATGATGAATAGTATGGCTAACAAGCGAGAACGAGAGGCGGGTGAGATGGTTGATGGGTGGGCCCAGTCTGGCGATGAGAAAGAGAGGGAGGGATGGGCTGGCGTGGCGCGAATTTGGGCCGAAGGAAGTGGCTGGTGGACTGTGATGAAAGGAAGGGAATGGGTTAGAGAGAAAGGAGATTCGGCATGTGAGCAAAATTCGGATTTTCAAATTGTTGTAGGGGTGGCCCCCACCTAAGCCCAGCCAGCCTGTTAGAAGGCTGTAAAGCCCAATATGGGACATATGTAATGATGTAAATACCCTTAAGGGGATTACTTAGGTGTAAGGGCAAGGTTGTAAAAACACTCCCCATGTGGGTGTGTGTGTGTGTATATGATACAGGCCATAGGGGAAACCCTAAGCATTGCTCACCTCCACTACCATACATCTCTCTCTCTCTCTATTTGGTCTGTAACCACAACACAAATGATTTTTGAATTTAAAAATTAGGATAAATGAAATTCAGCTCCAATAAATAGCAAATAACCTCCAAAAATCTAGGAAAATACAAAAAAAATTCCTTGCAACACAAAGAACTAAAATAAAATTGGTTTCGATTTAATTGAAGTTTACCTTATTCATACTTATCGAAAGCGTAAATGCAATGCTTGACCCAAAAACCCATCATATTGTGCACTAGTGTGTCAAATTTTTATTCAAGCTAATTAATTAGCATAAGTCATTTTAAGCTAATTAATTAGCTTAAGTCATATTTTAGAAACTATCTAGACTAATTAAATTTTTTATTAGTTTGCCAATCCTAGACCAAGTTTTAGTTGATTATAGATATTAAATTATCAATTTTCCTATTACGTACCCAAAGTTTACTCTGATACCAACTATAACACCTCATTTTAACAAAAACCCTGAATGTTGCCCACAACTACAATTGCTACCGATTTTAACCATCAAATATGAATTACCATCAACTAGACTTCAATTATAATTCCACAACATAATCATAAACATAGATATGACAACAACAAAAGAATCAATATATGACTTTAAGCAAAACGAACCAATTATAAGTTTAATCAAAGGAAACTTTAACAAGTAGTAACAAGCTAATAATATTATGTTCTAAGAGGAACCACTATTCAAAGTTAAGGTTTGCATGACTAATTATATTTATTCCAATAATGAATGAATAAAAACTAAGTGCTAAACAAAACATTGACGGTGCAAGAGCGATCATGTGCTAGTTCCATCCCATGCATGTCATCCTTAACGATCACCTAAAAATAACAACAAAAGTAAGGGTAAGTCCAATACTTGGCAAGTACAAAGTACAACAATATGAACAATATCATAATCACATCACATATCAATATCCACCATTCTCTTTTCTCATCTGTCTTTCTGGTAATGCAATGCAATATAACATTCATCTCCAAGCTTATATCAATATTTTTTAGGGAGTGTTTGTCAACACTCACCCCCTTTCCTCCATCCCATGGAGGTGCTTACCTCTATTGGTCTAACGTAAGAGCACTCTGAATTAGTCAAGTAACTTTCTCACCAACCTGATTCATGCACTTTGGAATAGCTATTTGACTCATGTTTTTATTATGTCATGAGTGCAACCTTCCATCATTTTACCGCATATAACATTTATCACTGAATTATATCATACTGAACAAAAAATTAATCAAATATGCATGGTAAGAATAATTTAATAATAATGAGGAATTATCAATCATCATCTAGCATTCTACTATGCACTTACCTTTCAACCTCGTGAAGCGGAAAAATGATAGAAGACACCAAATATGTAGCAACTTTGTTTATAGCAAACAACTCATCTCAACATACGCCACAACAGTATAAATAACAAATAAAACAACAACGATACAATCCGCTCCCCGGTCCAACTAATCCCCTCTCTATCGGACATTCTCCTCTACTTCCCTATGTTCAAAAAGTCATAACTATTGGCTCGAGGGTCCAATATAGTAAACCATATGTTTTATGAAAACTAAATGAAATTTTGAACAACTCTTAGTTGGCCAGAAACTCTAATTATTCCATCTAAGTCCCTGTTTTCCACCTTGAAGACAGTTCTGTAAATTTCAGGACAGCGGACATAGTAGTTTAATATCTTTTATTTTGCAACAGCAACCACAATTACGTCCAACACTGACCAATTCTGGACAACAGACTTCCGAAGATCATAATTTCTAAACCACCTAACCAAATTACTTTTTCTTGCACTCTATGGAAACTTTAGATAATTCCCAACCAAACTACTTTTTCTTGCACTCTATAAAAACTTTATATAATTCTCTGAAATTTTCTTAATATGGGCAAGTCCTGAAAGTCGACGTAGCTACCCCAAAAGTTAATCGCAAAACAAAATAGCGATCTAGACAAACAACAGCCCCAAAAATACATCTTTTACAATTCCCATCTATTATATCCAGAACCATCATGTCCCTAAAATCAATCTACTAGGCCCTAAGAACAGGAATGCATGGATTAAAGCGGAATTATCTACACCCTCTTCTCTTTCCCTTTTTCTTCCTCTCCGTCCTATTCCTCTCCTCCTTGGTTGGCTCCCCTCTTCTCCTCCTTCTTCTTCTCTGCCTGGTTCCTGTTAGATTTTCTTCAAACCTTAGATTAATTTTGTAGAGGCTTTCGGTCTACCCTCTATTCCTCTGCCTTATCTGCGGTGCCGCTTACAATACATAATGAGGCTAGAGGATAGAGACCTATTTATAGACTCCACTTTTAGGTGTTCCAAAGTGACCCACCTGTTTTCGGTATCCCATGAGACACCTAAACCATGTCACTAACCATGATCATACAGGCCAGTTTATGAGTCTAAAATATATTAGTCCCAAGCACACATGTGTAAGTCATGCGCCAGGATCAGATTAATTATGAGATCAATTTCAATCTAATCATGTGGGTTAACAGCCTACAAAGCCGATCCTACAAAACAAACCCAGCTATTCTGCCCTGTGCTGTGCCTGAGTTAAATAAATGCATGCATATCAAATTCTAGCAGACTTGATCTCAATAAATATGTCTATCATATTCCAGCACAGTTGTCCTTGGCATCTCGAGTATTAATTCCTTGAGTTTAGTTCCGCATCAAAATATTCTCTACCACTTGCATCAATAAAATGAATAATTCCATACTGAGTAAAGTAGATAATAACCATAACAAATATTGAAAGCCACATAAAATTCCCAACATCTCCCACTTGACTGAAATGTTTCAATCAAAAAACTAAAGTCCGATGACTTAACCATGCTTAAAAAAATAATTCCTGACTAACTGACTTAGTCAGTGGATTTTCCTTCAATGTGTTTACTTTTACTTTGAAATAAATGATAGGTTGTGATGCACTTTCCGTGACCTTAAATGATGCAAGATATTTCCTTAGTCATGCAATTTCCTTTGCTACTTCAAATACAGTAATGTATTCAGCTTCCATGGTAGAATGAGCAAATGTATTATGTTTCCTATTGCAATAAGAAATAACACCTCCTGCAAAAGTAAATAGATAGCCAGAAGCCATTTGCCAATTAGCATCAAAATAACCTTGCAATTGAAGATTATGGTCATTAAAATATAATGAATAATCCATATATTCTTTTGACATATGCAGTACATATTTGATTTGTTTCCAGTGCTCTTCCCCACGTTTCTTTTGATATCCACTAAGGATTCCAACGTCATATCTAAGATCAGATCGTGTGAGTAATATAGTATACATAAGACATGCCAAAGCTGAAGAATGAGAAATTCCATTCATTCTAGCCTTTTCCTCAGGAGCATTTGGACATAATTCCTCACTGAGTATAGTTTCCTTTTTCCTCAAAAGAATTCAGACATTATTCCTTACTGACTATAGTTCCATCCACAATAGGTGCATTAACAAGTTTACTGTATTTCGTAGAAAATCGTTTAAAACACTTCCAAGGTATATATTTTGGGACAACCCAAAAAACCTTGTATTCTGATCTTTATGTATTTCCTCCATATCTTTTATATCAAATTTAGGAGATAACCAAGCTTTCACTTTCATCAATGTAATTTTTGTCATTATAAGAAATGAGAATATCAACACATAAATGCAATAAGACAAAACACTTACGCATAACTTTTGTATATTTATACAACGATCACCTTCCGTCATTGAAAACCATATGACATGATAAAATTACCAAATAGAATATACCACTGATGTGAAGCTTGTTTAAGACAATATGTTGATCTATTCAATTTGTAAACTTGATTTTATTTCCTTTTTCTCCAAAACTTTTCGGCTCTTTTATATAAATTTCCTCCTCTAAAAGACCATTAAGAAAGGCAATTTCAACATCCATTTGGTGGAGCGCAAGATCACAATTAGCCATCAAAGTACTAATAATATAAATTATAGTAATTTTGGCAACAGGAAAAAAAAGTTCCACAAAGTCAATGCATTCCCTTTGTGCAAAGTTCCGCAAAGTCAATACCTTTCCTTTGTGTAAAAGCCTTCAACAAGTATAGTCTTATAATTTTCCACTAAACCAGCTCCATTCAATTTTCTTTTTTTAAAAAAATATTTACAACCTATGGACTTGCAGTTTTTTGGTAGATCAACAAGTTCCCAAACTTTATTTCTCTTCATCGAGTTTAATTCTTCCCGCACTGCTTCCACCCAGTTTTGGTTCTTCCTCTAAATCCAAAATTTTAGAGTGAACTTCCCCTAAGAATAAATAATAATATTCTAGGTATTGGGGTGTACTTAAAATCCTTCCACTTTTCCTAAGCATGTTATGTATCCATCTGTGTTTTTATAGAGTTGCCAATAATTTCACCCTTGCCCACTTAGCATGGCAACATGTGTTTGGATATAAAAGTGTTACATTCCTGCTTTCCAGTAGTTTATCCTATTTCTGTATTATAAAACTTGTACTCTCTAAATTCCAAAGAATAACAATAACAAATTCCTGGTGTGTTTTTAGGCTATAATTTTTTCCACTCTACAACTCACTAGGAGTGATTGTTACAGCCTTGGATGACAAATAATTTAATAAATAAATAGCAGTATATAAAGTTTCCCTCAAAAAGATAAAGGAAGATCTGAATAAGCCATCATAGGCCTAACCATGGGTACGAATTTTGTTGTAATTTACTATGAGTTGCAATTAACTTATATCTGTCATTTATCTGTAATCTGCTTGCTTGCTTGCGTTCAGAGGGCATGGCTAGCATATCCTGAGGCTAGCCAAAAAATATCAAATAAAATGGATGATGCACTTGGTATCACAGACGGTTCGTTGTTAAAATCCGTCTGTGATACAATATCACAGACGGTTTCAAAGAGTGCCGTCTGTGGTGTGAATGATATCACAGACGGCCTTTACTACTGACCGTCTGTGATACACAAATATCACAGACGGTTAGTAATGAAAACCGTCTGTGATATACAAAATATCACAAACGGTTAGTAATAACAACCGTCTGTGATATTGTATATATCACAGACGGTCTTTATTACTAACCGTCTGTGATAGTCTTGTATCACAGACGGTTTTTTTATAAAAAACCGTCTGTGATAGTCTTGTATCACAGACGGTTTTTTTAAAACCGTCTGTGATACAAGACTATCACCGACGGTTTTTTACAAAAAAATCGTCTGTGATACTCGAATATCACAGACGGTTAGTAATAAAGACCGTCTGTAATGTTTTTATCACAGACGGCTTGGGAACCGTCTGTGATAACCACAACTATCACTGACACCTAGACACTGACGGTTCAAGAACCGTCTGTGATGACGGTTCCGAACCGTCTGTGATAGGGCTGTCTGTAGCAGTGCCATTTCTATAATTGTTTTATTCCTCCTTGCATCAATACTATTTTGTTATGGAGTGTAAGGTATGGTATACTAATAAATAATTCCATGCTTTTTAAAAAACATTTAATATTCCTGAAGTGTATTCTCCACCATGATTAGTTCTCAAAACTTTGATCTTTCAATTTAATTGATTTTCCACTTTAGTTTTAAATGTCTTGAACATATCAAAACCTTCTGACTTTTGTTTAAGAAGATACATATATCCAAATCTAGAATAATCATCAATGAATGTGATAAAATAAATCTTTTGACCTCTAGTGGGAGTAGATATTTCACCATAAATATCAGAATGAACAATGACAAGAGGCTCATTAGATCTTTCCGCCTTTGGAAAAGGTGCACGGGACAACTTACCCATTATACATGCCTCACAAATACTAAAATCCTCCCACTTAAAGTGTAGAATTCCAGAATTAATAAGCCTCTTAATTCTGTTTTTAAATATGTGATAAAGCCATAAATGCCATATAATTCTGAGTATGTGTTCCTATCATCAGTGTTCCTCACTATGGAGTTGTTTTCACCAACTAAGCAATCAATATGGTCCTCATTTGATAGTTCATCAAGAAAATAAAGACTTTCATGACGAGTTCTAGTATGCACTAATTTCCCATTGAGTAATATTTTAACTCTTCCTTCTCCAAATAATATGTCATAACTAATAGATTCTAACCGAGCAACAAAAATTAAATTATTTCTCATGCTAGGTGAATAAAAAGTGTCATGTAATAATAATTTTCCTTCATTGGGGAGTTTTATGACACAATTTTTAATTCCAAGTATATTAGCTTTAGCATTAGTGCCTAAGAAGATATATCCATTTCCCCTTGGAATTATTTGCATAGAAATGAAATTTCTATTATCTCTAGCAATATGAGATGTAGCACCAACAACCCAGCTATTTGGAAAAGTAGTAGTAAATAAAGATTCAGTGCATACAAAAATATTAGATATACCGTTAGGCGAAGAATTGCCTTTACGCTCAACTATTTGATTGTTTTGATTCCTTTGCTCATTTTGCTTCTTCTTTTTCCTGCAGTCAGCCTTGAAATGTCATATTGACCACAGTGTGATACTTGAAATTCTTGTACTTTTCATTCCTTTGAACTGAGTTATAATTTCCACGATCATCCTGACCGCGTTTCTTGTTAAGCTTTTCTCTAAAATCACCATTAGACTTCCTCTTTTGCCAATTCTTCTTATTATTGCCTTTTTTTTCTCTCCAAGATGTAACTCAAAAATATTTCTTTCCTTTCCCTGAGGGAGTTTTCTATCTTCTTCCATAAGCAAATGATGTCTTAGAGTGCACATATTGAGTATCTTTTTAGAATGACAAAATGATATTTTAAATTGTTCCCATGAATTTGGCAAAGAGTTTACAACAACCACGACCTGCACTTCTTCAGAAAAGGATAGCCAATATTTTTTAATTCCTCTGCTAAAACAGAGAGTTTATTGAGATACTCATTAATTGAAGTGCTATCAGACATATTAGTAGAGAGAAAGTGATTAACAAAATTAAGAACTTTAATAAGACATACTTCACCAAAATCATGTTCCAAACTGCGCATTATGTTCACCCTCATACTCAGCAGCCAAAGAATCAGTCGTTGATCCCAACATAAAAATTCTAGCTCTCTTATTATCCTTAGGTCAATTCTCATATTCTTCTATATAATTTTCCTTTTCCTCAACAATGACAATTTTTTTTGCCCTTCCTGTTTGTTTTTTATGACAAATTTTATGTTTTCAGCAGAAAGTAAAAACATGAATTTTCTTTTTCAAACTGTGAAATTTGAGCCATCTAACAAGATCTAGCGTCCCGTTCATTTCGGCTTGAGCTTCTGACTTCTAGCTTATTTTCACTATTCATAAATTTCGTCTTTCTTTGAATTTTTGGCTTTTTTGAGCTTTTTTGCCAGTTCTTTTTTCCTGTATTCGTTTGCGTTGTCTGGATGAGCTAACATATTTTTTCTATTTTGAATTTTTTTTAAATTTAATTACGCCAAATAAGCTACATTCAGCTACAGTGTAATTTCAGTCAGCTACAATACAATTTCAGCCATAAATCACTATTTTTTAACCTAACCGAGTGGGCCCTAAGCTTATCAAAAATTACACTGTTGGTTACTATTGTAAGAAAAAGTGCTATTTTACTATATCGGTGGATACTGGAACTGCACGATGACCAGTTTGATGCCGCGCCTGACGTGCGCGCTGGCTCCACATACAATCAACTAGACAGGTTGACCTCCTTTAATTCTCCTAACACATGCAGACTGCTTCACATTGAACTAGTAGACTTGACGGCTGGAGGTGTTGATGAGTTATGACGTGATATGGCAATCAATCAAACTAAGCTTGTGGTCTTCACGTGCTGGTTGATGGCATTGGCTTCGTTGACTAGATAAATTGGTGCTGGCTTCTGGTGCTGGAGACTAGAATCAATCTGAGGGCGTGAATCAATCACGTAGCAGTCTAAAGAGGCTTACTGTTCTTCACGGCTTCCGCACAGACGAGACATGCTGAGAGACGCCGTGCATCAATCTGATGGCTGGAGCCTGCGCACTGGTACCGGAGACCACGCCGTGCGAGACGACGACGTGGATAGCGACGTGACGGAGAGATGAAGCAAGAGAGATGTCGTGCGCGCACCGACTGAGGCGACAATAGAGAATCCGTGCGGCCTGCGCGTGCGAGGTGCTCGAACCAGGGGCGGATCTACAGTAGGTCAAGGGTGTTCAGTTGAACACCTAAAATTTTTGACAAAAAATTTTGTATATGTAGTGTATATTACATGTGTGTATATATATGGACATATTTAGCTATTTGCTCTCCTATTTGCTGCCCAGCCCGACCGGCGACCGCCCGAGGAATCAGTTCCGCGCGCGCGTCCGGGGGAAAGCCAGCCTAGCCCAGCCCGAGCGAATCCGCGCGTGGCGCGCCTGCGGCCTGCTCCTGCTCCCCCGACCCCCGGCCCCCGAACCCCGAACGCCCGGTCCCGACCCCATTTCCCGAACCCTAATCGGCTCCGACCTCCGCGCCCCCGCTCGCCCGCTCCGCCCCTCCAGTCTCCGCCGCTCCGCTCCGGGCTCCGGCCTCCGGCGCTCCGCCCCTCCGCTCAGGCGCTCCGCCGCTCCGCCCCTCCACTCCGGCGCTCCTCCGCTCCGGCTCTCCGCTCCGCCGGGCGCCGGATTCCAGATCTGGCCGTCCGGCCCTCCGCTCCGCCGCCCGCCGGCACCTCGACGACGGGCCCGACCGCGACACGCCGACGCCGCACCGCGTCATCCCCCGGCTCTCCGGCGTCTCCACTCCGCCGGGCGCCGGATTCCAGATCTGGCCGTCCGCCCTCCGCTCCGCCGGCACCTCGACGGCTCTCCGGCCGTCCGGCGTCTCCGCTCCGCCGCTCCAGGCTCCAGCCGACCGGCCTCCTCTCCGCGCGACCGCGCCTCGCCGCCTCCGCCAGTTGCCCAGTCTAGTCGGCAGTCGGCCAGTGAGTGCTTGAGCATGATGTATTGCAGTAGCAGTATTGATGTTTATTGTTCACTGTTGAGTTGAATTGTTGAAAATTGAAATGTTGAATTGTTGAGCAATAAGCATGATGATGATTGATGATTTGATGACTGAATCGGTTGAGAAAATAGCAGTTTAGACTGGTGATTGCCTGATTGGTGAATGGTGATGTCTCAATGTTGAATTTTTAGATGAAATGTTCAATGTTGAATTTTTGTTGAATTTCAGCATCAGAAATATTGATTTTAGATGTCTCAATAATGGTTATGTGTTGAAAAATGAAAATGAGAAATTGAGATGTTCTCTTTAGTATGAACAATTGTATGTTAATTATTACCACTGTAGATCTTTATGTTTTGTACTGTAAAATATTTTTACAACTTCGAACACCCATTCCAAAATTCCTGCGTCCGCCACTGGCTCGAACCTTCCTTTTATACCAATATTAGATTTTCTTTAAATCCTAGATTAATTTTGTAGAGATTTTCGATTTACCTTCTATCCCTCTACTTTATCCGTGTTGTCGTTCACAATACATAACAAGGCTAGAGGGTAGAGACCTATTTATAGACTCCACCTCTATGTATTCTAAAATGACCCACCTGTTTCCGGTATTCAGTGAGACTCCTGAACCATATCACCGACCACGATCTGACATGCCAGTTTTATAAGTCCAAAATATATTAGTCTCAAGCACACATGTGTGAGTCACGCGCCATAATAAGATTATTTATAAGATCAATTCCAATCTGATCATGTGGTTTAACAGCCTATAGAGTCGATCCTGCAAAACAAACTTAGCTATTCTGCCCTGTGCTGTGCCCGAGTTAAATAAATGCATGCATATCAAGTTCCAGCAGACTTGATCTCAATAAATATGTCTACCATATTCCAGTACAGCCGTCCTTGGCACCTCGAGTTAAATTCCGCATCAAAATATTCCCTATTACTTGCATCAATAATATGAATAATTCCATACTGAGTAAAGTAGACAATAATCTCTACTACTTAAAAATTGGAGTTGATGGCAGTCCGTCCATTCTCCCCAATCCCTCCTCACTACACTGCGCCTCCTCACAGTTGCGCCGACGTGTGGGCCTCTCCCCCACCGATTCTCTCCCACGTTCTCCGCGCTGACACTCCACTCCCTCGTATCGTTCCAATCCGATCGGCGCCGTTGCTCCTCCATCTCGAACCGCGCTCCTCCCCACTGATTCCTCCGCACCCACGCTGCCGCCGCCTCCCGCTCCTCCGCTCTGCCGACGCCTCCTCCTCCCCACCCCGCGCTGCCGCCGCCTCCCGCTCCCCCGCTCCGCCGACGCCTCCCCTCCCCACCCCGCGCTTGCCTCCTCTACCGACACCGCTCTACCCTCCCCTCGACTGCATCTTCGCTCCACTTTGGCCTCCTTCTCCGTCGCTCCTCCACTCCGCCGCCGCCACCTCCTCCTCCTCCTCACCCCGCACTGCCGTCGCCTCCACTCCGCCCTCTCCTCCTCCTCCCCCGCTCCTCCGATCAGCCCTCGCCTCCTCCTGCCCACCCCGCGCTGCCGCTCCCCCTCCTCCCCCCGCTCCTCTGCTCCACCCTCGCCTCCCCCTCCCCCGCTCCTCCGCTCCACCCTCACCTCCTCATACCCACTCCGCGCTGCCGCCACCTCCTCCGCTCCGCCCTCATCCGTCTTGTGCCCTCCCTCCCCTCTCTCGATCTAACTGCCCCATCCCCTCTAGCTTCAGTTACGGGCGCCGAATGCAGATGGGGAAGTACGAGATTAGGCGGACGCTAGGGGAGGGCCACTTCGGCAAGGTGAGGCTGGCGCAACACGCCGGCATCGGTTGCGTCTTCGCCATCAAGATCCTCGACCGCCAGCGCATCCCCGCCATGAAGATTGACGAGCAGGTATTTCCTGCATCAAGCCGGTTGATTTCTTGGCTGCTGGGCGGTTGATATTTGGTTCCCAACTGCTCCCCACGACGCATCCCCTCTTTCCCTCGCATTCCTCTCGCAAAGGGCTCCACACACCTCCTCCCATTCGGCCACACCGCCACCACTTCCCCCCGCTCACTCCTCTCCTGCTCTCGTCCTCCCTCCCCCATGCGCCCTACAATACATTGAGCAGGTCGCCTCCCACCCCGATTCGGCCCCAGGAGGTTGCTTCGCTTCGGTTTGGCACGCTAATTTGCTTGCTCCACAAAAGATGTACTGCAGCATAGTTGCCTGGTGTGGGAAGCTGAATGCAATTGCATGCGCATCTGAGACGTGCATGAATTTTGAGGTCAGAATTCCATCCATCCTTTGTCTGAAAATTACTTTGTCCCTCGCATGAAAATTTCATTTTGAAATGGAGTACCATTTTAGGTGCCAGAATTAGTTAGTTTTGTTAGCTATTTTGCTCCAGAGGGGATTCATGAGTTATTAAACTATTTTGCATAATTGCTTATTTACATTTTTTGTTTATGGAATTTTCTTTGCTGCCAAATAATGTATATTTTCAGCTCTAATTTAAGTACACCATTTTGGATTCCTATACACATACTGAATCCAGAGAGACCAACAGAATGTTCTGTTTTCAATGGGAGAGCATGTAAACTTCTATTTATGTGTTAGCCTAAATATTCTTTAATATAGTTTACTTGCATCCCATGCATTGCTACATACTACATACATCCATGCTCCAATCTCAATTGCAACTGGTAGTGTGATTATTTTTGCATGTACAAACAACAACTCATACTCCTCTGCTCCCTTTGGCCAAATCTCACCGTTATGCTCCTCGACGCAATCGTTGATGTCCTCACCATGCCTATGAGGCCGTGAACCACGCCCAGCGCAACGCCTCAGGTATCTTTGCCATACCTCCAATATTTCATCTTGGGAATTTTGATTATGTTGTAGCAACAGATAAGAACATAGTATCACCAAGCAGTGACGGTGCCATGTTGTGACCTGTGGGGTCAAGCGACCCCACAGGTTTTTTTGCGAAATAGACTAAATACTATTGATATTTGCAGTGAAACATATAAAATTGTAAAGATTTTAAAGGGATTGACCCCACAGAGAGGCTTGGCTCCGCCACTGTCACCAAGTTTCTCTCAGTTAACTGGAAAGCCACCGCCTCTTGGTTTGTCTTATTCCATTGTCTTCATAGTGTGCACTACCACTGCACAAATTTCAAAATGTTAGGTTATTTTCTGTCTTTTTGTTCTCTTTTTTAAGAAGTCAATCTTCTAATTTTCTGATAGGTTATATTAATTAGGATGGTTATTGCTATCTTTAATTAGAAAAAGACTTCTTATTTACTAGAAACAAGTTGCTTTTTCGGCTCTGATTGGTCCTTTTTTTGGGGGTGTTTTGGGTTCTCGTAGGGAGGTGATGGAGGACTGCACGGAGCTACGCTTCGACCATGGGCGCGCCTTACTTCACCGTGAGCAATGACGTGGTTGCCCGGGTCGTGAGCGGGTGGGAGGCGCGGGGGCTTGTCGCCGAGTGGAAGGCCATGTTCGCATGCTTCGATCGGGAAACCGACAAATTCACGGACTCCGGAAAGGTTCTAAGCTTTGAAATTTAGCCCTAATTAGTTTGAGGCGTTATCATACTACATATATTGTGATAAGGTGACCATGGAATTGGGATAGCCCCAACACTTGGTAGATTTTACCATGCGAATCCTGGAACTGAAATTGGGAATGTAACAGTCAAAACCTAAAATATTCAACGTCTCAACCAACTTTTCGCTGCCAAATCTGGTCATGGTTGCATATAATCTGCAATTTAGAAATTAGTAGAGTAGATCTTTACCAAACTTTCGATACTTGTATATCCAGAATTGTTCATCCGGTATGTGTCTGATGGTTTTCCTGATACTTATCAAATGATGGAGATGAAGTAGCTTAACATGATATATGCTGATATCGCTGCACGCTTGAAATGGCACTTTCTATTTAATCATATTACCTCCCTCGTGATATATTCTGATAGGAGGAACCTACTAAAATATATGTGGGAGTACCGGGCATGAACTCAAAATGCAAATCACTCTGTCTAGAGTATGGTTAGGCTTACTACAGAGTATTGTGATTCTTTGGTACTCAGAGAAAGCATGCAATTTTTTGATGCATATACGTGCTGTCTCTTGTGCTGGGTGTGATGGCCAAATTTGGTGTCACTGTTGGGAAGATGAATTGCTTCAAGATAGGAGTTCATGGTCACTGGATAGCTTGGATGGCAAAGACCATGAGAATTTTGATTATGTTGTAGGAACAGATAAGAACATAGTTCCAGTGTTTGATTATTCTGGTTGGCAGAGGTAAAAATGGGGTTGTTGAGGATGAGATCACAGTTGATAACTTGGTATGATGTGTGTCCAAGCTACATCACATCAAAGAATCAGCAACAATGTACCATTTGAAAGTTAATAAATAATCCATAAGCTTTATAGTGAAGAACTATCCTATGTAAAACTTTCTGTATACTGATTACTGACACGACACTCTGTGCGTAGTGTTTTATATGTGTATTGAATTGCTGCTAAATGTCTTGGATCATTCTATGAGCGAATGTTCTACAACTCAATTGAACAGCTTATGATTCCAGTTAGCATGCTATAGTAAGTATAGTGTGGACTTATATTCTACGGACTATGAATCAATCACTGTTCCTTGAGTGGTTAATTTGACCTGATGATTTTTGTAGATCAACGACCTGTTACTTAAGTAGTTAATTTGACCTGTTGATTTTTTAGCTATAGGGGTTTTGCCAATGCTATTTCTTTATTATCTGATTTTCCTTTTAAAAAAGGTGTGTGAGATTGAATAGTGTTTTAGTATTATTATATATTTAGATACTACTCTGCATAATTTTTTTGTATATTGTATACTTACAACATATTTGTGTTAATATGTTGTGTTGGTTCTTTCTGATGGCCGTGGATTTCTATGTTACCAAAGAAGAACAAGATATTGTCTCACAAGTGCAAAGGAAGTCTGAAAGATGGTATATAGCTGAGCAGAAAAGCTATTAGCAAAGATGTTGATCAGTCCACTAAATTGGCTAAGGACATAGTTCCTGATTCTTCGCCATCACAATCTGAGGTGTGCATTCTCTGTAATTGACTTATCTCTTCTTTAAAGCAAAGTGCAAAAGGAGAATGACTGTTGCACCATGTCATCCAACTGATGTTGCACAGGAAACATCATATGCTACTAAATGTAGATATGCATGTATGTAAGATTAAAAAAATATTCATGGCACGGTTTTGGATCATATTTGCTTATATGTACCACTCTCATTTGGTAATCTGTTGCAACGCACAGGCACTTTACTAGAATAAAGTATTGAGTTGTAAATGTGACTTATAATTTGGAGGTCCTAACTTAAAATTTTCCTTGTACCTTCTTAAGCAATGGTGTAACAATGCAGACAATGGTGTAACAATGCAGACTACAAAATTGTTATAGGATCATTATTGGTTTGGTATTTCCGAATGCTCCATCAGTGCAAAAGTTTGGTGGTCGATGTGACACACATGCATGGCCAATATAGGTGTGCTTCTATGAAATCTTATATAAAATTTGAGAATCCGTTGCAACGCACGGACATTGTACTAGTCATAATAAATATTGAAAGCCACATAAAATTTTCAATAGTTCCCCTCTTCTCCTTCCTCAATTTCGTTTTTCTTACATCTTTTTATATTCACGAGCAGATGCTCACGAGGTTTTAATTGCAGGATATTGCGATTGAAGATCTTTTTGACAAGCTTAAAGCCACTTGCATACATAAACCCAACTCCACCAAAGGAAAACACCCACCAAGGGGGTAGGCAGGAGAGCTCCATTCTAAGGCCTATTCTTTTTAGATGGAGGTTATGGCTTTTAGTTGCGGTTTTTGGACTGTTAGTGCGAGAGATTACAGAGTAACCGAAACTCACGTGCGGTTTTGCTGATATAAATGAAGTCAGTACAGTATGTATTACAATTAACTAGTAGACCCTATCTTAAAAATATACTTTATTTAAAAGTTAGTTACTATAGAAAAATTAAAAAACAGTTTTTAAGAGCTAAAAAGAACAGACACTATTCCACGCGTGCCCAAAGAAACTTCAGTCAAAACGAAGCTAGAGGAGAAAAGCAAAGGGAAGACAAAGGAGGGCGAATGGATGCTTTTTTTTAATCGGAGACCCGCTGAAAAGAACAGACACTATTCCACGCGTGCCCAAAGAAACTTCAGTCAAAACGAAGCTAGAGGAGAAAAGCAAAGGGAAGACAAAGGAGGGCGAATGGATGCTTTTTTTTAATCGGAGACCGCAAGGCAAGAAAAAGGAGGGCGAATGGATGCTTTTTTTTAATCGGAGTCCGCAAGGTATTTGATGCTGATTGCTGCAGCTCCTCTTAATGCAGTGCGATTCTTCCTCGTCCTCGTCCTCGTTCTCGTCCTCCCCTTCTTTCTCACCTGGGGCTGGTCCTCGCCTCGCGGCGGCCTCAACTCGGTTTGGTTCAGCTTGGCTCGATGGAGTCCAAGCCTGACGACGCTGTGCTCTTCGTCGGGGTGTCCCTCCTGCTGGGCATCGCCTCCCGCCACCTCCTCCGCGGCACGCGCGTCCCCTACACCGTCGCCCTCCTCGTCCTCGGCGTCGCCCTAGGATCGCTCGGTCAGGCGCTCTGGCGCTCACTCCTCTATTATTGTTTATTTACATCACAACTAGGCATCATTCGTTTCCACATTCTGCTACTGCTAGTACTTTGATTGATTGCTACATGTTGCTTCCTGCTGACTTGTTACCAATTAGATGCATCATTAATCCATACATATACTTAATAGCACTCACCCACAATCAGTATGTTATTAATTGGATGCACCATTAATCCGTACATATACCAATAGCACTCACCCACAATCAGTTTGTTATTAATAAGATGCACCATTAATCCATACATATACCTGTAGCACTCGCTCCCAATCAGTTTGTTACTTCCTCCCACAGATGTACGTAGCCGTAGATTCATGCGGTTAAGCTTTTCAAACTTTGATCATTAATATATATTAAAGTATATATATTGACTATATAAAAATAATACCATTAGATTTTTTTTGCAAAAATCTTTTATAATATATATTTTTTTATTAATTTTGCTAGTATACTAGTATAATAAATTATAGTCAAAGTCTTACAGAGACCGTAAAAAATCAAAATCATCTACATTTGTGACCGTAAAAAGTCTTACCCAGACCCACCCTCCCTCTGTTGGCTTGCTTGCTCCATGCTTTTTAGCCATGTATCCACCCCCAGCGTCAACTGTTCACAACAATAGCTGTCTATCATCCCTTTCGTTTTTCCTAATCATCTTTGGCTGTAACCGAGAACCACCACATAGTCTACGGGCCTGTTCTTTTCCTCCGAAGCTGACGGCTTTTGGCTTTTGCTACAGTACCTAACTTTCAAACGGAGTATTTTTTCAAGACGGAGTCTATAAGTTAAACGATCTACATGTTAAAAGCCAAACATCTGTACTAGCCAAAATCGCAAATGAATATCTATTTCTCCGTAATCTGTACCGTAAACAGCCAAAATTCAAAAATTTCAGCCAGAAGCTATAAGCCGCAGCCGTTGCCAAACAGGCCCGTATACAACATACAGAGGGAACTTTCTTCCCCACTCTTTGGGTGACCTGTGACCATGCTACCATTATGTCACTCGAGCTGTACTACACCGTGCTAGTCTCTTATCATTACGTCGTTACTTGCGGTAACCTCGAGAATGGTTCTCTTCTTGGCACAACCACATCTGATTCTTTTTATTGATGAGAGGTACATCGACTGACAACAAACCAGGTGATGGAGAAATCATCCAAATCGGTATCTATAGACTATGTACAATAGCATCGACACTTCTGTCTATAATATTCTTTATATTATCTATAGATGACACTAAAAATAGCTCATATAATAGGTTGTCTTTTTGTATGTCTCTATAGACAGTTTCTTCATGACACAATGTATCTTATTTACCGTATTACAGTCGACTACTTCATAATAGATGACCCAATTCTCTATATCTTTCTTTCACATCATCTTGTGTCCTACGTGATAAGGTTTATAGATAGCTAACATCATACTATTATACATGACCTTAGTTACCTGTAGCAGTCATCATTACATGGATATGAAAAAGGTCAATAAGAAAGTCCTTTTGGAGGACCGGTATGGCAACAGAGGGGGGGGTGAATGGTGCCTTTAAATTTTTCTCAAGGTATTCCCTTAATCTTCACTCCAATAGCTACGAGAAGCTATAAAGATCAAGAAACTAGAAAATCCAAAACAATCTCGGTGCTAGAGTGATTTTAGCTTGTGAAAAGTGAAAAACAGCACTATTTCAAATCTGAAAAACCATGGAACTTTTGATCTATCGATTCAAAAGACAAAATTTGAATAAATGCTAGTTTATGACCTTAAGAACCTATCTCAACTAAAAAACCTGAAGGAAATTGAGAGAATTGGGATCTTTTGTTTTATGAAGCTCTGCTGCACCAAAATAGAGCCAAAACCTAAAATTGAGCTAACTCTCAAACCAAAGTTTGAAATCACTTAAAATTTGAAATGCACCTTCTTTAGGATGTTAGAAACCTGTTCCAATCAACGATCAAGAAAATCATTGCCAAAGTTCTAACCTTTTCTCTATTTGAAGGCAGATTGTACCAAAAAGGGTCAAGAACTACAAACGGTGAATATGACTTACTCGTGGATAAATGATGGCTATGATAGCTCTAAATGTGTTCCCACGTGTCTCAACAAGTATAACATCAAAGAAATCGAGGTAGAAACAAGTAGATCAAGAAATCACTCCGAGAGGTGAAAAGGAGCAAAAACAGGTTTCTTCATGAACTTGCCAACTAAGTGCCTAGGTGGGTGGAGATTGATTTTCAGATATTATCTCCATCTCTTGGTATAACAAGATCAAGAAGGGAAGATAGAAGAGCAAAAACCAACTAAATCAAAAGTAAATCAATCAACACAAGATGGATCCATGAAAGATGAACAAAGATTGATGTACTGCTACTTGAGAATGAAGGTTTTACAGCCATTCTACTTAGAGGGCAAGAGAGCACACCGCAGCACTCAACCTTTCTCAAACCCTAACCTTAGAACTCATAAACACTTGGTCTCAAGAGAGGATGATTGGATGGTTAACTACAAGTCTCCATCGCAACTTGTTAAATAGATGGGTTAGTCTGTCCTATCTAACCCTTAGTAGATACCATCCACTTAGCACATATGGGGGAAACCCGACAACTCCATACATATGGGTTTTAACTCACATACTACACTTATGCATGCTTTTCAAAGCGCAAAAGCCTGAATCCGTTAAGTCCTTAGTTTGGATCCAACTAAATTTTCTCAGCTTCCTCTTGACCTAAACCATTCTCCCAAGAGCCGCCAAGCGGCCCTGTTTTGCTCCAAGTTAGTTTTCATTATTTTGCTAAACTACCAAAATACTCTTTCTTGACTCGGTCATCTCGTTCCATTACAAGCAATCACCGTGATTGCCACGTGTAGGTGCACCACTAGCTTGCCATGCATTGGCAAGTCTCTCTCATTTCGGTTCTAGTGGACCACGCTTCACTTGGACCGATCAAGCCATATGGTGCAACCCGTCGCACAAACTTTCCTTCAATATTTCTTGCCTTTCTTGTGCCATGCTTGAGCTCATCCCCTACCCAGCATCCTTGGTCGTTCTGGGCGTCGACTCCTCCATGAGCATAGCCTGAATCCTTGCTGTTGACCGTGATTGATTCCAAGCGACCATGCACATCCAAAGACAAAGAAATCATTTTTGAGCACAAGTTCTTCACAACTTGACCCGCATTAGCAATAACATATCTCATGCAATCTATAACCACTGACCCAGGTCACTATATCATCCCTGACTTAATTTACCAAAATCATCTATTTATGCAAGCTATCAAGAAAAATCTATAAATTTGCACATTCCAAATTACCACTCCCCTAAAATGACAAAACCATGAATCTTCTCACATGGTCCTTCACCTTCTCATATTTCTTGAACACGCTTCTCTTGTTTTGGAATTATGGTGTCATACAGAAGTAGAAAAAAGTATCTTGTGTTTAAGGTGCTCACAATCAGGGAAAATATTTTTGGTTTAGAAAAATTATTGGACCCCCCTGAGAAATCCGAAATTCGGAAAATTTGAAAATTCTGGATATGTTTGGTCGAAATGTTCAAACATACCATTCAAATTCAAGAAAAATTCAACAAATATGTACAATTTCGGCGCCGCCTCCCATCCCGCAGCCGGTGCTGCCTCCCCCTCCCACCGCTGGCACCGCCCGTATCTGCCCACCCTGATTAGCTTTCTGTGGGGGATTGGCCCCAATCGGCTTTATGTGGGGGATCGGTCCCGATTGGCTTTCTATGGGGGGTCGGCCCTGGGCAGTGGGTCAAAAATTTTTGAAGTGGGACAAATTTTTTAGCCACAATGGGCTTCTTTCGAGATTGGCTTAGAAAATCGACAATCATCGAAAATCGTGAATTTCGGCCCGAAAACATATACCCTGCTCACAATAGTATGGCTTACAATGCCCCACTTTGCCAAAGCACCAAGTCAAGCATACTTTTCATTTCAAGTATCAGCGACATCACTCCTTCGTTGACTGCAAATATTGCAGTAAGCAAAGACTTTGAATGAGAATAATAAGTTTTTGGTTCCCTTTAAAATAAGTTTCTGGTTCCTTTGTGAGGTAGACAAAGTCATACTCTTTGAATATTATATGAAGTAATATTTGATGGACAAACACAAAACCTATTTGTGAATTATTTTCTTCAACATTCAGAATACGGAACAAAAGAAGGTCTTGGCAAACTTGGAGCTGGCATTCGTATCTGTAAGTTCACCTTGTGTGTGTGTGTGTGTATTAAGAATGGAACTGCAACTAGTACTTAGGAATTAGTTTTCTATTTGATTTGCCTTTTGTTAATTATCCTTCCAAAATTGCAGGGGCTAACATAAATCCTGATCTTCTTTTGGCTGTTTTTCCTCCTGCCCTTCTGTTTGATAGCTCCTTTTCCATGGAAGTACACCAAATAAAGGTATCTTTGCAAGTTTGTTGATCTATGACGAAAACTGAGTGGCCCTATTAAAGGCTGAGTCGCAATGAGGAACTATGCTTGCACTCACCCACAATTTTTTTTCTTGTTTAATCATTTCTGGAGTTTTTTTATATCTCTTACACGGTCACTCTTCATTCTGGATGGATGTTTTATTCTTGTCCATTATGGACTGATTTTGGGAGAGGATAGCTAGGGTAGGAATTGAAGAAATAACAATAGATAGATGGGAATTAGCCAGAAGACAGAGGGAGATAAAGACCTTCGGCAGGGAGAACATAGAAGAGATGTGTGGAAGATAATTTGATTAATCCTTGCTTAACTCAATAAACAACCTAATTCTTTCTTATATAGATGGCATTCAACTCCTAACAACCAAGCTAAGTAGCTAACCAAATAGTACAGATAAGATAGAATCCTAACAAAAGGTAACTAATCTTAAGAAGGAAACCAATAATAAGAGGATCAACTAACCTGATCTTGATCAGCTAGCCTTCCATGCGCCATGCATGGCCCATGGCCATGGCATTTCTCCCCTCCTCGCAAGACAGCTCATCCTCGAGCTGTGATTCAAGGTCAGCTAGCATGCAGCAACTGGTACCTCCTTTTAGTCGCTCGGGCCAAGCTCATGGTTGTTGGACCCCGAATTTAGCCAACTTAAAATCCTCTGTGAAACCACTGCATTATTCTCTGGATCAGTACATAGTGTTCACAGATACATTGCTGGATCATTTCATACACGACAATTACCATACCATTGCATTAATATTATAGTACCAGAGTTTTAAATAGACCGCGTCGGGTAGAGTTTACAATAGAGTCACCAGACCAAATGTGTACATCACATAAAATGCGAAAGCGATAACGGAGGCCACATGGTAGGGCACATCTTACCACAAGCAAGCGACTGAGACAAGTCATGTGCCACTGATATTAGCCAGAGACTTGACTAATATTGGAACCACCCAATAGTCAGCCTGGTCGACTAGACTAGGGTGATATGCTAGACTACTGAAGTCTACTCTAGTTCCCAACATCTTCACCGCCTCATCGCCTTGGTCCTCGTAGTAGACATAGTGGTCTTGGTTCACAGACTCTAAGGGAGGGGGCGGGGTTGAGAGTGAGGGTGAGAGCATACAACCATACTCTACGAGTCAGCACATAGAATGCATGTAATTATAGATGCAAGGCTTAACAATAATGGCTCAGGTTATTTTATTTGCTTAAAGCGATAGTTGTTATTATCATAATTAAAAATTCCTATGACTTAGCGTTTTGACAAACATGCTTTAAAGAGATTGAAAGTGCTCATCCACCTATGCTACATCCACCTTATTACAACGCTGGAGTATTTCTCTCTAGAAAAAAGCCAAAGTTGAGCTTACATCCGCCCGACAGTTTTCATCCAACCCACAAAGGTTTTTATATAGAACTAACTCAAGCAAGATCCCATATTCACCCTTGATCATGGGCATGGCTATACGAATAATTTTTACTCTGCAGAGACTGTATATCTTTACCCACAAGAGATAATCACCTCGATAGCTCTACATGATTCCTTGGTCATGTAGATCGAGTGACCATCACGCAGCTTTTTGTAGTTACCTCGTCCCATTGCCAGTCCACCCTTATGAAGCCCCACCTGAGGTAGGTCCTCACATGTTCATGCGGGAAGTCATACCTCAACATCTAGACTAGCTGGACTACGACGTTTCCATAGATCTGATGTAGTGGTGTACACATCACCCTGAAAGGTGTCCTATTCATACCGGACATTGGTCTGCACATGCACAACCCCACTCCCCCACCTGTGAAAAGGCCCCGAGGTCTAGTAACCCTACTTGGCCCAATTGCATTTTTTAGACTTATGGTTATACTTTTTTACATGAGGAAGTCATCACATGATTAAGTCTTAAGTGAATAAATGCCAAATAAAAAATTCAAATGAACTTCAACTTGAACGAGACTAGCACCAACAGAAAGATCTTGATTTTATAAAAATTTAGAAATAAGTTTCATTAAATTTGGGGCTACGACGAGGAAGAACGAGTTCTTCAAATCTATTTTCAAGAAAAATCCCAAAAATAAACAGAGGAGAGAGGGTCCTCTCTCTAACAGGTGGGGCCGAGAGCTTTAAATAATTTTTGAATTACCTTTTATTTTTAAACTTCAGTGAATGACTTATGGGTCCACGGGTTAAAGAAATATTTTCTTATTGAAGATGGGCCGGAGAATCACATGTGGGACCTTTTACTATGCAAATAGTAGACGGGTCCACATGTCAGTGGCCTGACTTTTTAAACCAGGGTTAAAATATTTTTATAGGCCAGGGGCTCACGGTCTAGTGACTACTTAGTGATTACTAATAAAGGTTATTAACCACTGATTAATATGGCTTAGCATCAATGATCTGGGAACAGGGTCCCCTCTCAGCTGAGCGGCGGTAGGGGCAGCCGGCGGTGAGTGAGACCACAGCGGCATGGGAGCATGCCCAAAATGGGTTCCATGGCCTCGCGCACGCCCCTGGGAGAAGCGGTGCAGTCTAAATTGGCCCGACGGTTGTCGACAGTGAGGTTGACGGTGGCCGGAATAGAGGAGGAGACTCGGTAGCATTCTACTCGATTAGAAGCTAATTAGTTGGAAGGGGAGCTTCTGGGAGAGCAAAAACTCACCGGAGGAGGGAGGAGAAATCAGGGAGGTCGAAGGTGAGCTAGCGGTGGAGGACCCATGCGGCGGTGGAGGTGGCGTCATGAGGGAGCTTGTCGGAGTGGGAGAGGAAGCCGAGCAAAGGTTGGGGAAGTTTTGTTGGAAATTAATCTTGATTTGGTATTTGCTTTGAGTAAGTGCTTGCAGTTTCTAGTGAGTTAGTGATTGCAGTTTCTAGTGAGTTAGTGCTTGCAGTTTTTGGTCTTTAGTGTTTGCAGTTTTTTGGTCATTAGTACTTCAGTTTTTGTTCTTGTATTTGCTATAAAAGGAGAAGAAGTAAACCAGAAAATGCTGCCAAGTTCTGCAGCGCCAAATCTTATGTGAGTTCATCGTGTTCTTGTGTTGTGTTCCTTAGGCGCTAGCAATAGTTTGATCATCAATTGGTATCAGAGCGAGGTGCGAGGAGAAGCTCCCTAGCGATGACTCGCTGATCGGCGTGATGGCGTGCACAGCGGCGCGTGTCAGGTGGAGGTGCACAGGTGCTGGCGACGAGTCGACTGCAGCACCGTGCGCTCAAAAGCATGGCGGCGAAGGTTCGTGCAGTCATGGCGAGGTTAGGGCGGTGTGCCATAATCGCACGTGACGTGCACACTGGGGTTGACGACGTGATCGCTGTGGTGTGGCGACGACGAGCGGCATAGGTGGGCTGCAAGGCGGTAGCGGCGTCGATGGAAAACGACGTTCTTCCACCATCAGCAGTGTTTTGGTGCATTTAGTTGAGTCCGTGTACAAGTATTAGTGCATGATTGCATTTTTTGAGTTGTTTGTGTATTTGGCACAGTAGGAGTGTTGCATGTGTCATTTATTTGGTCGTGCACATAGGAGGTGTGTTACATACGTGCGCATAGTCGTGTCGTGCTCGTGCACGTAGATGTGTCAGTGCATGATGTAATGTGTGTGAGTTCTTGTAGTTGTGTCCAAGTTCTCATGTGTGTATGCTCTGATGAGAGTCTCCGTCGCCGTCAAGTTGCATCATTGGCGAAAGACAATTAGAGCTGAGGAAGAAGTCAGAGTCGTCGGTAAGGTGTGTCACCGACGGTGAAGAAGTGAAAGACGTCAGCAAGTTGTGTCACTGGCGGCATGGTCAACAAGAAGAAGGCAAAACTCCTTAGAGATGCGTCAGGAGATCGAATTTCATCTTGTGAGGTTTAGCAAATCAAGATTAGGGGGAGATTGTTGGAAATTAATCTTGATTTGGTATTTGCTTTGAGTAAGTGCTTGCAGTTTCTAGTGAGTTAGTGATTGCAGTTTCTAGTGAGTTAGTGCTTGCAGTTTTTGGTCTTTAGTGTTTGCAGTTTTTTGGTCATTAGTACTTCAGTTTTTGTTCTTGTATTTGCTATAAAAAGAGAAGAAGTAAACCAGAAAATGCTGCCAAGTTCTGCAGCGCCAAATCTTATGTGAGTTCATCGTGTTCTTGTGTTGTGTTCCTTAGGCGCTAGCAATAGTTTGACCATCAAGTTTCGGGGTCTCCTGGTGATGCTCCAGCCGAGAGCGATCGGACGGAGGAGCAACGTGTTGACGGGATGGTAGAGGCCAGAGATGGGGAAGACGGTGGTCACCGGCGGCCTACAGGGAGAGAGAAACCGATTAGACGGGGTGAGAAAGAGAAGGACGGTGAACAACATGGGAGGCTCAAGATGTCCTGGGGTTAACCCGATGGCGCTGTCGGCAGAGATGGCTGAAGGGAGCACACGGCGGAGGTGGCGGTGAGCTCGGGAGAGGAGGGGGAAGATGGGAATGGTGGTGAGGAGCACAGGGAGGCTCAGGCGGCCTTTTATAGGAGGCAGAGGGGGAGGGGCGAGCCAGAGAAGTTCTTCGCGTGGGGCGGCAGGAATCGGGGAGGTCAGCCGTGAGCGTGCGAGAGCCAATGCGGGATGCAATGGGGTGGCCAGGCGGGACTATGGCGGCGCAGACACGGCATGATGCGTGTGGCACAGCGCGGGGGAGCCGAGGTGGGATTTGGTCAGGGCGCCGGACCACGGCTGTGCGAGGGGAATCAACAAAAAACAGGGGAGGTAGCACGGGAGCCAATACGAGTGTCGCCGTCCTTGAGCAGAGCTGAGGCGCAGTCCACTGGGTGGGCTGGTGTGTGCGCAGGGGCACCAGACTATGGCGGTACAAGCACTCGGAGTCAACGAAACAGGGAGAGGGGAGAGGAGGAAGAAAGGAGAGGCACCGGGTGGGCCGGGCGGCGACAGGCCGAGATGGAGGGGAGGCCGAGAGGAGGAATTCTAGCCCAAGGGAGATTTTTTTTTTGAATTGTTTTGCAAATTTGAAATTCCCACCAAATTCAGGTTTAAATTGTGAAATTGAATTCAGATTTTGAAATTGAGTTCAATCTTTTGAAAATTTGCACTAGCACAAAAACTTCCCAAAAATGGGATGTTACAATGGCCATGTGGAGGTCCTGTGGATTCTGCAACTCCACATCGATGTGCATGAGGTCTGACAACCCCGCCGTGAATAGTTGCACTTGTCACGGAGTAAGGGCATCCACGTGATAGAGCAGTACCAAGAATTTCTCCTGGAAATCCTCTACCATTCCTGTCATGCGTAGGTCAGCAAACTCTCCCAATAGATTGCTTCATATTGGAGGTCCTAATCGAAGATGCACACAATCTGTGAAGCGCGTCAAGGTTAGCACACCTTCATCGCGTTCTAGCCGGTTGTACCACAGTTGGGCCACCCCCATCATGTGGTACGACGCCAGCCAAATCTTCTCCTCCATGGTTCGCTGGCCATCAAAAAATTGTTTGCAGCGATTCAGCCCGCCCAAGGGGTCCTCCTTCCCATCATAGGTAGGGAACTCGAGCTTGTGGTACCGGGTGACCGTGGCGGTGGTGGAGGCAGTAAAGACAACGAGGGCAGCAGGCCGATGACTTTGCCCCCAACATTCTCTCCAAGCGCTGCCTCTAAGGATGGCGTTTTTGCCGTCTTGGGCAGCAGACCAGTCGATGTATTTCCATTGAAGTTGAGGATCGGTTTCTTCTCCAAAACTGTGATCCTAGCCTCACTGCTAGCTTGGCAGCCGCATCGGTGTCCTCCGAGGCAGTGAAGCACATGCCCTATGCCTTCACCTGGTCAGTCACCTCGGTGCACATGGTGGTCACCTTTTGCTCCAGGGTAGCTATTAGCTCATGGTTGGCAGCAGATTGCTGCTACATGTCCACCACGGTTGCATTCGTGCTGTCGATTTGCTTGGTCATCGCCTGTAGTTGGCCTGTCATGGCCTTCATCTGCTCGGTCATTACCTTCATCTGCGCCACAAGTTGCGCCATGGTCATTGAGTTTGTGTAGTCGGAAGCCATGGCAGCAGGTGCTAAGATCAATCGCTCTGATACCAAGTTGTTATGGACTGATTTTAGGAGAGTATAGCTAGGGTAGAAATTGAAGAAATAACAGTAGATAGATGGGAATTAGCAAGAAAACAGAGGAAGATAAGAGCCCTTCCGTAGGGAGAACAGAGAAAAGATGTGAGGAAGATAGTTTGGCCTTGTTCTTTTTAGCTTTTTGTGGCTTTTGGCTTCGGTTTCCCTAGAAGCTGAAACAAACAGGGTGGCTTCTCCAAGCGCTTCTTGAAGTCGCTTCTCCAAACGGTTTCCCGAGCTCAAAACCATGTGCGCCGTCCGTATCGGCGTCTTCGCCGTCTACCGCCATCTTGAAAAGAGCAGACAAAAACCATTAGCCACAGCCCAAAAGAACAAGGTCTTTGATTAATCCTTGCTTCACTAAATAAACAACTGGATTCCCTCTTATATAGATGGCGTCCAACTTCTAACAACCAAGCTAACTAAAGAGTAAAGATAAGATAGAATCCTAGCAAAAGGTAACTAATCTTAACAAGAGGGAAAATAATGATAAGAGGATCAACTAGCCCTTAACAAGAGGGAAACTAATGATAACAGGATTAACTAGCCTGATTCTGATCGGCTAGCCTTTCGTGCGCCATGCATGGCCCATGGCCATGACATTGTCAGTAGCAATACTTAGTTCTTTCTGGCCTAGTGGCCTGGCTCTTTGCAGTTTGTTCTGATGTAAATCCTCAGTTATGCTGTGGATTAGAAGCATGAAAACCTGGGGCTACAGAGCCCACAGAATTGATAATTTAGTTATGTGTTGTAAGGAAACCTTCACAAATAAAGCACCCATCATAGAGCTTACAACTCCTTTGGAAGCCGCATTTCACAATTAGAGCAAATGATTTCTCTTGCTTTAAAAAATTCTTTTGTTTTACTCCTCCTGAATCTGTGGCATTACTGCAAGTCTGCAATTAGTCTGCCCTAGCCGATTCTGATTTTACGCTCAGGTCCACTCTTGATATCAGTCACTGTTCGTCAATCGTCTGTTTGATCCAGTTAGTGACATAAGGTGATGTTTTAATACAACCCTCACTCCCTCAATACAGACCATCTTTGAGAATTATAATCCACTAATACATGTTGTGGCATTTCCTCATGTGATCTGCTAAAAGGGCTATGTGCACATCATATTTGGTTTCTCTAATATTGCTTCTTCTTTGCAAGATCTCTGATATAGCTGCTTTTAATAGTGCTATATGTTGATCGCTTCCCCTGCCAATTTTTTGTTGTCATATAGCACTACAGTTGCATTTTCTTTGTTCAGTGTATACTAAAATGTTTATTTTGCAGAAATGTATGACACAAATTGTGTTACTCGCTGGACCAGGTGTGGTAATATCAACATTTTTCATTGGCACTGCTCTAAAGGTATGTACTTACATTTAAAAAATGGACATAGACCATTGTATTGAATATTTTGATACTAGCTAGTTGATGTGCCACAGCTTACTTTTCCATACGATTGGAACTGGAAAACATCATTGTTGCTCGGTGGACTGCTTAGTGTAACCGATCCTGTTGCTGTGGTTGCACTGCTAAAAGAACTTGGAACAAGTAAAAAGCTCAGTACAATAATTGAGGGAGAAGCCTTAATGAACGATGGGTATGCAAGTGTGCCCCTCTACTTGTTCATCCTTTGATTCATAGAAGACACGCTTTCTTTTTTTTCCCTGTCTGTCTGTCTTGTTGATTTTTGGGAGCAATTCCGTTTATGGGAACCAAAAGTCAATCAGTAACTCAAATATATGAAATGCGAGTTTGTCTAAACTCTAAAGTTCGACTTGCCTAGTCATTGGTAGAAAACAGTAATTAGAATTATGGTTAAATTGTATCAAAAAGAATTTATGCTTAAAACTAAAATTTAAAGTATTCTCTGTAGTAGTGCAGTTGTTTGTGAGATTTATCCCACGTGTTGAACTTCGTTTCAGGGGTTGAATATTCATTTTCAAAGGCTGTGTAGAACCTGTAGCTTACAACCTAATTTGTGCATCCTTCAATGAGGGGAGATTCCATCAAATAATAATATAAAAATAAAGAATTTTTTTACTAAAAAACGAAACTGTATAACCTGATTTACAATGAGGACCTAGATTAGAAGCATAACAAAAGTCTAGAGCTTTTTATGGCCGTACTGCAAATGTAATTTGGTTATTTTATCGATGAAAGTTAAAATCGGGATTTTGTGTACTATGACCTTGTATCTCTATCTGCCCGAATAGGACACTCTGATTACTGTACTATGGGGTTGACATTAATTATCGTATGCATCAGCTAGGTATTGGAATAATTAATGTATTTTGAAAGCTACTTAAAAAACTTTTGGATTTTGTAAAATTGCACTATGTAAGGTCATAAGAATTTTTAGAGCCTGTATTCACGCTAAATGACCATACATTCTACAGGACTGCTGCTGTCGTCTATCAGTTATTCTATCGAATGGTGCTGGGAAGAAGCCTCAGTGCAGGATCAATAATAAAGTTCTTGTCAGAAGTTGCACTTGGATCGTATGTGGAATAGTCTTTTAATTCCAAACTAAACAATATGGCTACCGTGGTTCTAATGCTAATCAGTATCTTCTTTGACCAGTGTTGCTCTGGGCCTTGCATTTGGAATTGCATCAGTATTGTGGCTGAGCTTTATTTTCAACGATACAATCATAGAGATTGCGCTTACTTTTGCTGTCAGCTATATTGCTTTCTTCACTGTAAGATAATGTGCCCAAGCTCTAATATTCCTACCTTTTGTTTTGAAAGGCATGTTTCTTGAAGCAGTTCACAGCAAATGGAATTACGGAATAATTCATAGTACCAGTCCTAGTATTATATTTCATGGTAGCCATTTTTGCCGTATTGCTAGGGATGCTCTTTTACTGTAAACTGCGGCAAATTCTAGATATATGTAGTTTAGTTATCTACTTGATTTTGAGGTCGCAGAATTGGACACAGCTTCATGGCTTTCCTCAGATATGAATTAGGAGTGACGTGTTGTTTAAACAAACATCTCAGTTTTAAAGGTTTATCAGAAGACTCATATTTGCAATCAAAATACTACTACTGTTGGAATTCCCAATTTATACTGATATCTGTTTGGTAAAGATTTAGACAGGTTAAGCAATGTAGGTAGAACTAAGTGAGTATATGTCGTGAAAAAAGAACATATACTATTCCTGTTAAAAATCTCGAGGGGCGTGACTCTAGATTTTAATATCCTAAGAAATGGATCATTTGTCATTTTTAGCCTAGTCCAATCAATTTGCTTTCTTTTTTTCAGCTTTCGGAGCTATTGATTGTGTACGCTTGAGCTGATGATTACCATCCTTCAATTTCATATCAACTGTCAAACACACACACACACATTGCTGGCAACTCCAATGAAAATTTTTCAACCAAATCTTATTGAAGTATCTTATAATTAATATTTAAGTATACTAAAAGTGATAAATAAGTATAACATGCTCGTTTAAGTGGTATATTTTAAATGAGAATATATACTCCTAGGAATACGGAAAAGACTATATATATATATATATATATATATATATATATATATATATATATATATATATATATATATATATATATATATATATATATATATATATATATATATTCTGAGGATAAACAGATATCAGTATTCATGATTGGTAGCTTGTTATTGATTGGCTTGTGCAGCATGAACCGTTTTTCTCATGTCTTCCGCAAGGCAAATATCAGCCATGAAACTGGATGTAAACTTAGCCATTTAAGAAGTGCTTAGCCCTCTACTTTTTTGGAGGCTATTTTCTTTTGCTAATATTGTTCATATCAGGGACAAGATGCACTGGAGGTCTCCGTGACCGTCATGACCTTGGGAATGTTAGTAAAACTTGTATTCACAATTTGATTTGCATATCCTTTAATACCATTCCTCCAATGTTCACTTTGTCATGTTGGCAGGTTCTATGCAGCTTTTGCAAAAACTGCTTTTAAGGGTGACAGTCAACAAAGTTTGCAACATTTCTGGTATGTTCTAGCAATATATGTCTGTAACATCCTGACTTAATAAAGTCCAGAATATCACCCACAACTACAATTACTACCAATTTCAACCAGCAAATATGAATTTCCAACAACTAGATTTCAATTATAATTCCACAACATAAGCATGAACATAGATATGTCAACAATAAATGGATCAATAGATGCTATTAAACGAGACGATCCAATTATAAGTTTATTCATAGAAAACTTTGATAAGTAACAATAAGCTAATATTGATATATTCTAAGGGAAAATCATTATTTAGACTAAGATGGCATGAATAGTATAGTTTATTTCTAACAGATAATAATTGGACACTAAGTAAATAAAGAAACTATAATGGTGCAAGATAAATCATGCGCTACTCCTCATCTATACATGTCGCCCTCAATGATCACCTAAAAACAACAATGAAAGTAAGGGTGAGTCTATGAAAGAATTGGAAGCTGAGGCCACAAATCGTGCCTTTCTCTTCTCTGTTATATATAGCATACATGCAATGAATACATGAATCAATCCTATCCATAATAGCCGGATTACATGCTATACATATTTGTCTAAATATTGTAACCTGGATTACATGCCAATTATATGGCCTAACACTCCCCGCAGTCACAGTGGGAGAAACACGAACGTTGAGATTGTCTCGAAGTCCAAGAACAATGGAGACGGCAGTCCTTTGGTGTAGATGTCGACGAACTAATGTGACGATGGCACGCGAAGGACACGCACTTGTCCCATAGCAACATGATCACGAACAAAATGTAGATCGATCTCAATGTGCTTAGTGCGTCGATGTTGGACAATTCATCGACATGAAGACTGCACTGACGTTATTGCAAAAAAGATAGTGGCTTTGGCGAGTGGACAACAAAGCTCCTAGAGAAGTTGGTGAGCCCAGCTAGACTCGGCGATGGCGTTTGCCACCGCACGATACTCAGCCTCTACGCTAGAGCAAGAAACTGTGTGTTGTCGTTTAGACAACCAAGACACAAGGTTCTCATCGAGAAAGACGCAATAGCGGAGGTGGAGCGACGCATGTCCAGGCAGCCGGCCCAGTCAGCGCTAGTGTAGGCGATCAGGGCATCCGTCGGGGAGGGCATGAGCTGGAGACTATGGTGGAGTGTCCCCTAGAGATACCGAAGTAGCCGCTTGATCAGGAGAAGATGATGCTCTCACAGACCATGCATGTGAAGGCATATTTGTTGCACGGTGTAGGTGATGTCGAGTCTAGTGAAGGTAAGTTACTACAGGGCCCTAGTGAGGCTGCAATACGCCGTTGAGTCGGCAATTGGAAGACCGACGTCGGCTGCCAGCTTGGGCAATGTGTTGACCGACGTGGGGAATGGCCTGCAAGTGGCCATACTACCCAGTCGATGATTTCCGCAGCGTACTTGGACTGGGATAGCAGTAGACTGGCAGAGGTACGTGTAACAACGATGCCAAGAAAATAGTGAAGATCCCCCATGTTTGTCATAGCAAACTCAGAGCTAAGAGCGGTGATGATGCGCTCAAGAAGCTATAGCAAACATGGAGCTGAGAGCGGTGATGATGTGCTCAAGAAGCTGTGAGGAGACTGTTAAGACAATGTCATCGACATAGAGAAGTAGGAAAGATGTACCCAACGTCGCTATGGAGAACAAAGAGAAAATATTGGACTTTGAACATGTGAATTCGATGGTCTCAGTATATGTAGCAAAGCATTGGTACTAGGCACGGGGGGGGGGGGCTATTTAAGGCCGTAGAGAGAACGATTCAGGAGGCAAACATGATGTGGGTGCAAGGAATCAATAATGCCCATAGGCTAGCGACAGAACACAACCTCAGAGAGTGTGCCATGCAAGAATGCATTTTTGACATCGAGTTGATGAATTTGCTAGCTATGGGAGAGGGCGATGGAGAGAACAATGCGAATGGTAGCCGATCTGACAACCGGGCTAAAGGTTTCATCGAAGTCCACTCCATGCTCTTGAGAGAAACCTCGGAGAACTCCCCGCGCTTTATAGCTCTCTAGAGTGCCATTAGGTTTTAGTTTATGCCAAAAGATCCATTTCTTGGAAACAGTATTTGCATTGGGAGGAGGCATAAGATCCCATGTATGATTGTTCAAGAGTGCTTCATATTCGGCTCTCATGGCAACATGCCAGTGAGGATCTTTAAGTGCGCTGTGCACTATTTTTGAAATGGGAGAAAGAGTGCTATAACCTGCAGCATGGTGCGAGACGGTTGAGTGGGGGAATGAGGAGACCAGCGTGGCCACGGGTGACAATGGGATGGATGGCATGAGGGGTGGTGCTACTGTCTATGGAGGATGGAGGTGCGGCTGGCTCAGGAGCATGCGAAGGAGGTTTAGCTGGTAAGGAGAGGACCGGCGCAGGGGGGACTCAAAGTTGGAGGGTGCAGCCGGTGGTGGTGGGACAGCCAGAGGTGGGCAATCTTGTAGAAAGTCATAGGAGTTCGCTGGAGGAGAATCCTTGTGAGAGAAAGGAAAAATGGATTCGTCGAAGATCACGTGGCGTGAGATGATAATGGGCGGGTGGAGGGCTCATGCAGTGATATCCCTTGTGGTTAGAAGAATAAATAAGGAGAACGCAAGCGATAGAGCAAGGGGATAGTTTATGTGGCATAGTGTGTGGTGGCTCTTATTAGGGGAAATTTATACATATAGATCTAAACAACAGTAGGCTAAGAAGATCAGACCGCCGAATGTGTCTGGGTTCAAGTCAGTGACTGGCAACGCTTGACGTGCTACAGCCAACGTCAAGATGGGTTACAATCCAAGTCTAGCACAATACAGCAAGGAACACTTTGGATGGCAAGTATTTACATAGGAAAGTATTACTATTGCAAGTTAGCATGTATTAGTTAGTTACTGAATAGGGTCCTAAGTTGAGTTAGAAGTCATATATTACATATGATAGTCAGTTTGTTAAAGTCCTATATAACGGGACATATGCTATAATTCTGAAGGGAGAGGAATAGAATCAATCTTCTTTATTTGACGTCTCAGAGCCTTTGCCCTGGTCGGAGATAATCTCGAACAGGAGCTTGGGGATGAGCACGTTTCTTCCCGCTATCCTCTCTAATCCAATCCCAATTTGCAATTCAATCTTCTTCCACTTATCGTAGTTCATCGAAAACATCCATAGAAACCAACCCATATCATAGTGGCAGTGGTGTTTGGATAGCACAAACAGCCGAAATCCCTGAGATGGGTGTATGGGGGGGTTTATTCAGTAGAGAGCAAAAAGGGAGATGGTTCTGAAAGGGTTTTAGTAGAGAGGCGATTAAGAAGATATGTGGCAGCATGTAAAGCTTCTACCCAAAAATGAGGTGGCAAGGATGCTTCGAAAAGAAGAGTGCGAACTATATTATTTAAAGTGTGTATGATAAGTTTGGTTTTGCCATTTTGCTTGGAAGTGTATGGGCATGAGAAATGTATGTGTATGCCATGTGTAGCTGCAAGAGTAGGAAGCATATGATTATCAAATTCTCGACCATATCACATTGGATGGCTTGCACGGTGGTGGAGAATTGTGTAGCGACAAACATGCGGAAAGAGAATATTGTGCTAAACACATCAGATTTTTGGTGTAGAGGAAATGACAAAAGAAAGTGAGTGAAATCATCAAGGACTACTACAAAGTATTTATAACCAGAAACACTCGTAATCGGAGATGTCCAAAGATCACAGTGAACAAGTTCAGAAGAACGTGTAGTATGACAAAAAGATGTAGAATAGGGCAACTGAACATGGTGCCCTAATTGACATGCATGGAAAACATGGTTGTCTTTTATTTCTTTGATGTAAGGAACAACGGAAGAATGCGCTAGGCGACGGAGAGCATCATGATCAGGGTGCCTGAGTCGTCGATGCTAGAGAACGGACGTGTCGGTGGAGGTGGTGAGAGCGTGAGGCATGGCCAATGGGCAGGTGAACGGATAGAGGCCACCAGTGCTACTACACCTAAGAATCTCGCTCCTGGTTGGAAGATCCTTCACGGACAAACCATAAGGTTCGAATTAACAGACACATTATTATTGGAAGTAAATTGACAAACAGAAACAAGATTTTTGATTATGCGAGGAGTGACTAAAACATGACGAAGATGGAGAGGACGGTTAGGATAAGAGGAAGGAAGAATAACATTCCCAGAATTAGTGACGGGAGGGAAGAACCGTCACCAATGATGACATGCTGGAAAGGAGGATGGGAGGAGAGGATTTGGAGTTTACCATCGTCGATAGATGTGTGTCATGGCGCCCATGTCCATATACCAATCCATCAATGGCTGCTGGAAGGTCATGGTGTTGAAGTGGTGGACGAGTGCAGAGGGATCCCAAGAGGCGGTGCTTGGCGTCGCGGGTGGCGGAGTAGGGTGATCGCACTGCAAGGCAACCTAATGGAGGACCGGCGGCATGATCGGCAACGTAGCATATCCTGGCTACATGGCATAGCCTAGGGAAGACTAAGGCAGTGCCATGAAGCCATGAGCAGGGGGCCGAGGTGCCGTAGCACCAGGTCGCGGGCCAAGAAGACCGATAGTATTGCCAGTTCACTACTACAGAAAACAGTATTACAGACGGTTCAGAAACATCATCACAGACGGTTTTCTGAACCATCTGAATTTATGGGTCAGTGATAATCGAAGGTTATCACAGACGGTTTTCGAACCGTCTGTGGTGTAAATATCACAAACGATTTTTGACTAAAAACCGTCTGTGATTATCAGATAATCACAGACGGTTTTTAGTCATCTGTGATATTCTTTTCTACCTCTAAATCTATTTCTGTTTATTGGCTAGCCTCAGGAAATGCTATCCATGCCCTTTGAAACAAGCAGATCAAACATGTATACATACAATTCACATCTCAATTCATTTCAGATACATAAAACATCCAATTCACATCTCAATTCATTTCACAGACATAAAACATCCAATTCACATCGCACTTCATTTCACAAACATAAAACATCCATTTTGCAAATCAATTAATTGAAATGAAATAAAATATCCATTAACAAATACACAATTAGAAAAGATCTACACTGCATTTGCACTTACAAAAGATTTATCACTTCGGAATCGAGGGCTCGCCAAAGGAATAGATACATAATCAACGAACTTGTCAGGCGGCACAGCTATACTTGGATGGTGCATCATTGTCATTCAAGTATTGCTTGTGCAGCTGACAAGTTCGTTAATTATGGCTCTGTTCCTTTCACGAGACCCCGATTCTGGAGTGATAGAGCAATGAAAAATGAAATGTTACCACTGCGCACAATGTTTTTTTTATTGCTCTTATCACTCCGGAATTGAGGTCTCGCAAAAGGAACTGATCCATAATCAACGAACTTGTGAGGCTGCACAAGCTATACTTGGATGGTGCATCATTGTCATTCAAGTATTGCTTGTGCAGCTCACAAGTTCGTTGATTATGGATATCTTCGTTTCGCAAGACCTCGATTCCGGAGTGATAAGAACAATAAAAAATCATTGTGCGCAGTGGTAACATTACATTTTTTATTGCTCTATCACTCCAGAATCGAGGTCACGTGAAAGGAACAGAGCTATACTCAAAGAACTTGTCAACTACACAAGCAATACTTGAATGACAATGATGCACCATCCAAGTATAGCTTGTGCCGCCTGACAAGTTCGTTGATTATGTATCTATGGTGTGCAGTGGAACTGTCCTTCTGGCTTTATGACTTGAGCTAGCAAAAAGTACGCCAACTCTGCTCGAATCCGTGCAAGATCGGGCTGTTTCAATGGAGTTGACGGGATGTACGCAGCATGTCGAGAGGAATATCAATGTGCGTATATATGTAACGTGATAAGTATGAAGTAATTATGGGAAGATTGACAAACCTTGGAATTGGTGATCCTCGAGGAATCGAGGAGTAGTTCCATATGTTGGCAAACGTAGTATCCACATGTGTTGCCCGGCGGCTGTTGGTGGCACTGCAAAAAATGGAATGTGTTAATTCAAGAGGCATTACTACCAACTGTTGCATAGGATTAATTAATGTGAAATAGCGAATACCTTAAAATCTCGAGCATATGTCAGCAGGCCTTTGGCCCCGCGCTTCGAGACACCTCCCATTGCAATGTACATCGCGAACGCCCTACGTGATTCGAAAAAGTTAACCTTAGTCATTCGGAAGGAAAGAAAGAGTACAATATAGGTATGTATGGAGAATATGTACTTACCTATCGATTACTTGGCTGACAACTGTGAAGTCCATTTTATTCCTACTTAGGGAATCAAGGTAATATACCTTGTTCCATTTTGGTACAATTACTATTAAAATCCAATGAAAGTTCTGATGGAAGGGCATAAGTTCATATTCCTTATTGAGGTAACCCAGCAGTCCTGCTGCAATGTACCTCTCGACGACAGATGTATCCTGGTCGATGGTATCCTTGGCGACCAAGTATGGGTCCAAGAAACCAACCGATGATTTGGATAATCTAGCTTTAGTCAGCATGTGTCTGTATATATACACACGAAAGCAACAAATTATATATGACATTTATCGGTATGACATGAACGGAGACTGTGATTGTACACACTTACAGCGTCCAGCATCGAATGAGTGAGACGTCGAGAGCGTTGAGCGTGAAAAGATCGAATAAATCCTCAAAGGCGACCACAAAGACACACTCTTGAAGACTGTGGTGTAAATCATCCGATGCGAATTTGACAGTGATACTTGAGGTCCGTTCTCCCTCTGGCTTATTGGACTGCTCCATATACCACTTGTGCAATTGTATGCAACTATATGCTAGGGGTTGGAGGGCTTTTTGCTCGAGCAACGGCTCGCCAAGCACGAATTTGCGGGCCAATGGCAGGTACGGGATATCATCATTGGTCTTCTTTGCTTTGCCCTTGCTGCCTCGGCTGTAGGTCAACTTCACGGCAATCGACTGTAAAGGTAGCAGCGGTGCAAGTTGCTCTGGCGAGAATAGCACCCGTGGAGATAGCACCGGTGCAGTTAGCGGTGGTGGAACCGATTGGTCTTGTAGTGGAGATGGCACCAGTGCATGTAGCTCTGGTTCGCACTGCCCTTCTGGTCCTGCCACCGGTGAAGCCTCCAGGGAGATGTCACTTTTGGGCCACTGGATGAATGTTCCAATGGCCTATCCTAGAGTCACGATCTCGTCGTTGGGAAGCTTCGGTAGCGGAACCACCTCAAAATTGACATGCACACCATCCACATTAACTTTTGCGAAGCCTGGCGCTAAAGCTTGACCGTGCACCATGGCCCCGATACCAGACGGATATGCCTGGCCCCAAGCAGCGTACAAGGGAACGAAGGCATATCTCACTTGGAGCCTACACTTCGTAGGCTCCTACATAGCGATACAGAATTAGCTACTCGAATAGGCCTATCAATGGAGCATGCATTCGAGAGATAATAATTATTACCAGGATGTCCACAGGAAATCTGGCATCGGTTTGCGTTGGATTGGACGCGCAACTACTCGGACGGTTGTGCGGGCTAGCTAGCATAGGAGCGGCGGTGGTGGCCTGCTGACTTTCTGTATGTTTCCGCACCTCATCTTTGACTATATAAGCCAGCTCACCCATTAGCTCCTCTCTAAGAGATGCCTTGATCTCTTCTCGTAGCCGTGCGTCACGCTCGGTTTTATTTCTTTTCCTGTGCCGATACATTTCGGAGTCATCTTGGAAACCATGTTTCCAAGGAACATAAAGCCCAAGGCCTCTCGTACGACCCGGGTGCTCCTTGTTTCCCAGGGCCGCGGAGAGTATATCTTTCTCCCTTGTTCTATGGAATGATCCCTGGGAAGATTCAACACTCAGCGCTTTCTGCAAGAGTACGACATGTCATTTCACTTCGTACGAAGCTGTGGAGTAATTACAAGCTACGTAGTTCGATCGATATCTTACCAGGCGCTGAGACACTTGCTGGTCTGCAGGGTTTCGAAAGGAGACGTCCCCCGATGTCGTTGTAGATGACCTTGCTCTAATCCAATTTCGAGCGCGGTCATCCGGGATATTGGCAAATGGCGGGGTGGTGTCCTCCAGGGCTGCCTGTTCGTCCTCTCTCCTCCACTGCAGGATTTTACCCGCATACCCAGCTGTGCCAAGTCTGTGGGGGTGTGTGTTTTGCGCCTGGAGGGCCTTGTGCGCCGCACTTGTACTTTTGAATTCTTCGGTCGTCTTCAAAGCCTTGAACTCTTCCCATTGTGGTTCCAGGAATGAGTATTTATGAAAAGGCGTTTCGTCCTTCTCCACGTAGTCTTTGACAAGCTTGCTCTTGAAGTTCTTCCATGCTTTGCACGCCCCTAGCAAGGCTTGTCGTTGCACGGCGTCTTGGTGTTCTTCTGGGATCTCGAACGATGCCATAATTTCTGTCAGCAGCTCACGTTTGCGAGTCTCAGGCACGCTCTTCCACGAATTGAATGTGATCTCAATTCGTTCTCATGCAACTATTCCGATCATGCTTCTCCATGCGCTTACTGCTTTGGGAGGAAGGAGAGGGACCCCAGATACATTAACCTGTGTGATGGTAAATCGGCCCTCAGGCTTCTTCGATAGCCCTATTCCTTGGCGTCTTGATTGTGGAGCGGACGCCTCCGATGATGGTGTTGAAGAATGCGCGGATGACATGTTGCTCAATTTGTGGGTCTATTAGGATAAGATAAGAAAGTGCCATACCATAAGATGCTCAATGTTAGGAAGAGAGAAGAGGAGTAGAGGGGAGGGGGAGAAGGGAGGGGGTGAGGTGGACAGAGAGAAGGGGTGATGTGCCTATATGTACTATATACTAACACTTTAGTTGCTAATACTATATACTAACACTCACAACAAGCAAAAGACAATGCACTACAAGAATTGAACATTACAAAATAAACATCCAAGTTACTGCTAAACAAAATAAACATCCTACCACCAAGATTTTTTTACGTGATTCCAAAGTGAAATTAAGTAAAATTAAGTAACAGCATATGCAGTACTACATTACTAACACGAGATGTCATCCACGCATGAGAGAGAATATCAGTATAACAATGTACAATGTGCAGATAATATCAGTATAACACGAGATGACAATAGCAGTACTGCATTACTAACACGAGATGTGAAGCTCTTGAAATATCAGTATAACAATGTACAATGTGTAGACAATGAGAGATAAAGATCTTTGGGTCCTTGCCTTATACGATGACGGCGGCGTGGACGGAGAGGGGCTCGGGGAGGCGGCCGACGACAGGCTCGGGGGAGGCGACCGACGACGGGCTCGGGGAGGTGGCGTGGACGGAGAGGGGCTCGGGGAGGCGGCGTGGACGGAGAGGGGCTCAGGGAGGCGGCCGACGACGGGCTCGGGAAGGCGGCGGCGACGACGGGCTCGGGGGAGGCGACGGATCGGGAGAGCGGTGAGATAGTTAGATCTATAACTGCAGCATACGCGGAAAACCCTAGCCAGAGGGTATATATAGGGAGGGTTATCACAGACGATTCTAAAGTTAGAACCGTCTGTGATGTCAATATCACAGACAGTTCTAAACTCAGCATACGCGGAAAACCCTAGCCAGAGGGTATATATAGGGAGGGTTATCACAGACGGTTCTAAATGTAGAACCGTCTGTGATGTCAATATCACAGACGGTTCTAAGTTTAGAACCGTCTGTGATATTGACATCACAGACGGTTCTAACTTTAGAACCGTCTGTGGTAAGCCTTTGCCCGACTGTAGTTATTAAGACAAACACCAACCAGCTGCGCATTCATATACAACACCAACCAGCTGCATTCATATACAACACCAACCAGCATAAATGCAAATTCCCATATACACAATGTATTTCTTCACACATATACATAAATGTAAATTCACAAATACATCACACATGCATTGTTGTATACATAAATGTCAATTCACATATATGTCGCACATTCTCATTCTACTTGCTTATTTCCTTTAAAAATTAGCCCTTCATGATGATCAATGCGTACATAACTAGTTTCGTCACATTGTTCGTCGTCGACCCTTATGCCATTTCCAAAAGGAGGTAACTCGTCAAATTGATTGTATTCTTCCCCGTCCACTATATTCTCTACTCCGACAATTCTCCTTTTTTCCATAAAGAACTACATGGCGTTTCTTATTTGCCGGGTCGGTTACATAGAAAACTTGAACAACTTGGTTGGCGAGTACGAATGGTTCGTCTTTGTACCCAACACGTTGGAGGTCCACGGTAGTGACACCGTACTTGTCAACCTTCACCTGTGGGAGATGCACCCAACGGCAGCGAATAAGGGGATCTTGAAAACCACGTAGTCGAGCTCCCAAATCTCTTCTATGAACCCATAGTATGACTTTCTCGACCCATCGGTACTGAACGCATCTATGCGGACACCACTGTTTTGATTAGTGCTCTTTACATCCTGAGACTGTGTATAGAATGTGTACTCATTTATGTCATATCCTTGCCATGTCACAACTGTAAATGTTGGCCCTTTTGCCAACCATGTCAGCGTCTCACTTGGCGAGCTCCTAGCGATTTGCTCCTTCAACCATTGGTTGAACCGACTGTTGTGTTGCCTCATGATCCAAACATCCGGTCGCCCTTGATTCTGTTGCCGAAGCACATCCTTGTGCTGGTCGACATAAGGCGCCACTTCAGTCATGTGTTGCAAGACCGTGAAATGGGCTTGAGTATACGTGTCAATATCTGCAGTGATTGCTTTCCTTCCAATAGTTCCCATACCCTTCAGTCTCCCCTCATGACGAGATTGAGGCACACCTATCGGTTGAATCTGAGCCATATAATCGACACAAAACTCAATGACCTCTTCGCTTGCATAACCTTCGACGATGCTACCCTCCGGCCGAGATCGATTCCGTACGTAGGACTTGAGAATTCCCATGAACCTCTCAAATGGGTACATGCTACGTAGGAATACGGGCCCGCACATTTTTATCTCCCACACAACGTGAACAATGAGATGGACCATGATATCGAAAAACGAAGGAGGGAAATACATTTCAAGGTGACATAGAGTCATCACCACCTCGTCCTGCAGAGCATCTAGTCCTTCGGGATCGATGACCTTCTGAGCAATTGTGTTAAAGAAATAACATAGCCTCATGATTGTCTCTCGGACTTTGATTGGCAAAATATTTCTAATCGCAATAGGGAGCATCTGTGTCATTAGCACATGACAATCATGAGACTTCATGCCATTTAATTTCAAATCTTGCATCGAAACAAGTTTCTTCACGTTGCCGGAGTAACCAGACGGAACTTTGACACCATGCAAGCACTGGCACAGTTCTATTTTCTCAGCCTTGGACAGAGTGTAACACGCAGGGGGAAGGTACGTTCGTGCATTATCAGTGCATGTCGGTGCTAACTCAGGCCTGATGTGCATATCAGCCAAGTCAAGCCGCGCGTTGACGCCGTCCTTTGTTTTATCACGGATGTTCAGTAAGAGACCAATCAAGCTGTCGCACACATTCTTTTCTACGTGCATGACGTCGATGCAGTGCCGAACATCTAGGTACTCCCAATAAGGTAAGTCCCAAAATATTGATCTCTTCTTCTAGGTGTTCTTCTCATGAGCCCTCAATTTACGTCCCTTTCCGAGGACAACATCTAAATCCTTAACCATATCATAAACCTCGCGTCCCCTTAAATGCCTTGGAGCTGAACCGTCTTCCTTCTCTCCGTCAAATTGTTTCTTCATCTTGCGGTATGGGTGAGCCCTCCGAAGGAACTGGCGGTGACGCATGTAGACAGTTTTGCGTGAGTGTCTCAGCCACACACTCTCGGTACCATCTAAACAGTGAGTACAAGCTTTGGCACCTTTTATACTATGGCCCGATATGTTACCAAGGGCAGGATAATCATTTATGGTGCAGAACAATAAGTAACGCAGAGTGAAGTTCTCTCGTTTGTATGCATCCCATACCTGTACCCCTTCGTTCCACAGTACTTTTAGATCTTCCACCAACGGTGCTAGGAACACATCGATATCATTCCCAAGTTGTTTTGGCCCTTGGATAAGTATCGACAGCAAAATGTACTTTCGCTTCATACACAACCAAGGAGGAAGGTTATAGATGCAGAGAGTCACGGGCCATGTGCTATGTCGGCTGCTCATGCTACTGAAAGGATTCATTCCATTTGTACTCAGTCCAAACCTTATATTCCTTGGTTTTGCACTGAAGTCTGCAAAACTCCTATTGATGTTTCTCCACTGCGCGGAATCAGCAAGGTGTCTTAGCATTCCATCCTTCTTGCGCTCCTCCGAGTGCCAACGCAGTAGTTTTGCCTTCTTTGGATTTGCAAAAAACATTTTCAAGCGGGGAATTATAGGAAAATACCATGCCACCTTAGTAGGAGGTCCTTTCTTCGCCTCTGTTCCCTCGCTATCATCTGATTGATTGTTACGTTTGTATCGGGATGCGTTGCACTCCGGACATACATGCATGTTTGCATACTCTTTACGGTAGAGGATACAGTCGTTCGGACATGCATGTATTCTTTCTACTTCCATTCCCAAAGGACAAAGAACCTTCTTGGCTTTATACGTGCTTTTAGGCAACTCATTTCCCTCCGGAAGCATGTCTGCTAAAAGACCTAACAGCGCTGTGAAACTCTTGTTGAACCAACCGTTGCTTGCCTTCAATTTCAACAGTTCAAGCACGGCCGACAACCTCGTGTACTTGCAGCACGTGAACAAAGGTTTCTCCGAGTCCTCCATCAAGCCCCGGAATTTAGCATACTCTCTCTCATCATAGTTCTCTTCTGCATCGCGAAGCATTTGATCCAGATTATCATCGTGCAATCTATCCGAATCCGAACCACAATCAACATCATCCGGCGGCATGTCATTCACTTCACCGGCGATGTCATCCGGCGGCATATCATTCACTTCACCGGCGATGTCATCCGGCGGCATATGATCATTCACTTCGCCATGACTGGTCCAACACATATAACCCTTTTTGAAACCCCTCCGAATCAAGTGCGTTTCAATTTGCCCTTGGTTCTTAAACATCTTTAAATTCTCGCAGTCAGTGCATGGACAGTACATATATTCCTCCCCCTTATTCACCATATCCTCCTCGGCAGCTCTTGTAAAAGCAGACACGCCATTAATGTACTCTTCACTCACACGGCTCGCGGCATACATCCAGCTTCGGTCCTACGTTACGTACATATATAACAACTTAGTATTAAAAATTAAATTAACTAATTATAACTACATATATACCGGCCACATGTATTGAGGCTTAATTTGCTAGCTGATCAATTCATATTATAAGTACACAACAGCTATTATATAACCAACAATTTTGCAAACCATCTTCAATAAACCACTCACCAAATTACTTAGATCTAATTAAATTGTAATGCAAAGAAAAAATAAATTTCGTTACTAACCATATCTAGAGCAACCATGAAAGTTCAAAGCACAATCTCTGCCTCCTCCCACCAAATTAACTGGCCTGAAATCGCCTAGCTTGCCTCCTGAGCGAAAGAGTGCGCAGCAGCGGCTAGATCTGGATCGAAATGAAGACACATGCGGTCTGAGCAGCGCAATAAATGCCTAGTGCGCATTATCACAGACGGGTTTTAATAAAAACCGTCTGTGATAATCTGGGATTATCACAGACGGTTTTTAATACATGATACTTTAGTATCACAGACGGTTCATCGGTACGAACCGTCTGTGATACTCGTTTTCTCCGACGCCGCTAACACAGACGGTGCCCAAATTAAAATCGTCTGTGTTAGTGTCGGTCACAGACGGTTTTATCAAACCGTCTGTAATTGGTCGTCTAGTATTAGGCTTTCTGTAGTAGTGGTTCCAGGCATGGGACACATATGGATAGCTCCTGTCCACAGGTTGTACATTGAAGGCCAAGGATGTCCACTACCATCATTGTGCCTCTTGTTTTTTTTGCTTACCCCTGCGTTTACTACTGCCAGTGCCACTGTTGCCATAGACGGGCACTTGAATTCCTACATTAGGATGAAAGTTGTCGGGTACAGGGCCACCAGCATGCCAGCCAGTGGGGGTGCTACTAGTGCCGTATCCCTTGTTGGTGTAGAGGTCATAATAAGAAACAAGTATAAAGATGTGGATCATCGTGATAAGTATTTATTTAGCAAAAAACAATAAGAGCAAACCACTCGTGTACCATTCTACTATGTACTTGCTTTTTCTAGTTGCAAGGAATGGGTTGATTCGAAAATGATACCAATCCTCATGTTACTCCTACAGTAAACATTCAAAGTCAACAACAAGCCATGGCAGTACAAGATCAACAATTAAACACCATCGCTCTTCCGAAATACTGCCCCATTACCAGAGAATCCTCCCTGCTGTCCCGGTATTAAAAATAGCGTAAAGTTTTACTCCCAAGCCCTAACATGGCAAACCACCCTGTTCTGGAATCTACACAAGTTTTCCTAGAATTTCTTAGTTGGTCATAAGCCCTGGTTAAACCGTTAACCCCTCATTTTTAACCTTGAAGACACTTTTGTTACCTTACTGGACAATAGGCTTAATAATTTCATATATATTAAATTACCCATCTAAATACAGCAAACTATACCACTTCTAGATTCTACCAAAAATTATTTAACTTTTCCTAGTTATGACCACAATTTAATTGGACTACTTACTAATTTTAATATACAAAATGACACAACTGCTACCAGGAGGGACCAATTTCTGGACAGTAGCCTTTTCATTGCCATATCTTATGATCTACATTACCAAACTTAGTGTTCTAGTACTCTATGGAAAAATTACACCGAGAGCTACAAATTTCCTGATACGCAAAAACCCTAATTAGGCCATCTTTTATTTTTAATCTATGTATTACCACAACATCATATAGTCACTATGATTCAGTAGATAGCGAGATTGCAACTAACACAACTATTGATCTATCCGACCAAATTTCGTTAATTAGCTATCTTTGGAAAGATAATTAAATTATCTACCAATCTTTAGTTGACCATGCTCCCAAAGTATCCATGGAAGGTACCCGCAATTGCCCTGCAACTCATTGCGCATGAACCAATATATTAGTTAGCGTTTTCGGCGATGTCTAGCCCTTAATCTCCCATGAAACCCACTAAAACTAACACGAACCTAGCTAATCGGAGGGATAGCAGGGGAACAAGGTTTAGATCATTAACCCTTCTCTCTTCTCCTTTTTTTCCTGTCTTTCCTTCTTCCTTCTCCCTTCTCTGTGCTGCCTGGTTCCTTCTTCCTTGCCGTGACCCTTCCTTGATTACGTCCTCCCTGGTCTCGGCTTACAGCAGCAGCGGCAGACAAACTGCACGAGGCAGCAGCTAGGGCAAACAGCGGCTGCAACGTGCAGCAGCGGCGATGGCATGGCAATGGCGGCTATTGCTAGGGCTTAAGCAGGAGTGGAGCCACACCCCGGATAGGGTAGGCTTCATCCCGGGGTGTGGAAAAATATTTAGTGTACAGTCCGGGTAAATTCAATCTAGTCTAGGTAACATTTTCATGATCTAAAGGCCCATAGGGCCAATAACTGTTCACATATTCTAATTGCATTGCTTGATGCTGATAAAAAGGCACAATCTCAAAATGAAAGAACGATCCAACGGCGAGGTGTTGGACTGGTATGAAAACAGAGTGGCTGAATGATATCTTCAAATTTCCCTCCAAGTATTCACCAATTCTTCACTCCAATGGTTATTAGAAGCTATGAAGGTCAAGAATCCAAAATTCTAAAACTCTCGATGAACAGTGATTTCAGACATGAACAATACAAAATAGCACTATTTCAAATCCGAAAATTCATGAAACTTTTGATCCGTAGATCCAAAAGACTTAAAACATGAACCAGAGCTAGATAATGACATTAAGAACATATCACAATCAAAAATCTTAAAAGAGCTTGAGAGAATTGGAATCTTTTAGTTCGTGAAGCTCAGCTGCATCAAAATCGGGTCACAGCCTAAAATCGAGTTAATTTTTAAAACAAAACTCCAAATGACTTGAAATTTGGTATGTACATTTTCTAGAATATCAGGACCTATCCCAATCAAAGATCAAGAAAATTGCTGTCAAAGTTCTGAACTTTTATCCATTTGAAGGAAGGTTGGACCAAAAACAAGTTAAATCCAAAAATGGTGAAGATGATTATTCGTGGGTGGATGATGGCCAAGATGGCTCTAGATGTATTTCCACATGTCTTAGCAAGCAAGTGCACTAAGAAAATCATGGTAGAAATAGCTAGATCAAGAAATCACTTAGAGAGGCCGAAAAAAGCAAAAACTAGGTTTTTTTTCATGAGGATGGGTGGAGATTGATTTTCAGAGGTTATTTTCATCTCTTGCACGTTCGAGGCACAAAAAGGTCGACAAGGGTAGAGAGAGGAGGAAAAACCAAACAAATCAAGAGCACATCAATCAACTCAAGAGAGATTTATGGAGATGAACAAAGATTGATATATTGCTACTTGAGGATGGAGGTCTTACAGTTACTCCACTTGAAGGACAAAATCACACCACAACACTCAACTTCTCTTGAACCCTAACCCTAGAACTCATGAACATTTGGTCTCAAGAGAGGATTGTTGAATGGATAACTACAAGTCTACATCTCAAACTGTTAAATAGATGGGCTAGTTAGCCACATCTAACTCTTAGTGGATACTATCCACATGGCAAAATGGGGGAAACCCAGTAACCACACACGGGTTTTAATCACACATGTTCACTTATACACACTTTTCAAAGCGCATAAGTCCAAATCTAATACATCCTAAGATTTGATCCAACTTGATCATACCAGCTTCTCCATGACCTAAACTTCCTTCACATGTGTCGTGATTTTCTTCCAAAGCCACTTCTGGTATTTTGGTCAAACTATCAAAATATCCTTTTTGATCTGGTCATCTCTTTCCATTGCAAGTAATTGTCATGTTTGCCACGTGTAGATACATTACTGGCTTACCATGCATCGGCAAGTCTCTCCCGTGCCAGCTCCATCGAAGCATGCCCCACTTAGACCGACCAAGCCACATAGTGCAACCCCGCTGTTCAAACTTCTCTTCAATATTTCACATCTTTCTCGTGCAATGCTTGAGCTCACCATCTCACCCAGCATCCCTGATCATTTTAGGACTTAGCACCTCTATGAGCGTAGCGCGATCTTTGCCGTTAACAATGGTTGACTCTAAGCGACCTTGTACATCTAAAGACAAAATCGTTTTCGGGCAAAAGCTCTTCACAACTTGACCCACATTAGCAGTAACATATCTTATGCAACCTATAACCACTGACCAATGACAATGGTTCATCACAACGAAACCATAGACCTTCTCACATGGTCCTCCATGAGAGGAGGTGGAGTAGCTACTCCTAGGTTTAGACAAAAACATTCTCAATTAATTATAATTATGAATTCTCATTAACCTATCAGATAACGAATTTTCTTGCTCTTGTTCTGTATTAAGTTGGATAAAATTATATACACATGTTATGAACATTAGTTCATTGGGGTGACTACCGTACGAAAGAGGGCCAGGATGGAGGAGATCATAGATTGGGATGATGAACTTTTTTTAGTGTGTGTGTGTGGGTGGGGGACTTAACCCTTAACAAATAAAATATATTTATAAGGAAGTAAACCTATCTAATAAAGAAACTAACTATTCTTAACTTTATTTTCCAACTACTAATGAAACCATGGGCCCTACATGAATGCTTGGTTGCTACAGTACGTGAGTACTGTTTGCGCGCACAAACACTAATTCTAGCACGTGACAACACATGAGTTTATTTTCAATGTATTGTGCAAGGAAGTTCTTTTTTAAAATTTTTCTGAGATATGTACATATTTCTGGTGTGAACTTCATATTTTATTACTGTTTTACTTGTATTCAGGGAAATGGTTGCTTACATTGCGAACACGCTTATTTTCATACTGAGGTACCAACAACTTTTCTGTACTCATGACATAAAATATTTTCTGATCTTTCTGTTTTTGCTGGGCCAAAGCAGACTGTGTTTGCTTTTGTTTGGTATGATTTTATGCTTTATATAGGTACACTGTTGTAATGTTTCTTACATGTGAATTCCCCTCAGTGGGGTTGTTATTGCAGACGATGTACTACACAATAATGTCCATTTCGAGAGGCATGGTACTCTTCTTCATGTATCTCTTGAAGTCTATTCTTTATATTTTCAAGCAAAAAAGCTGCAAAAAATTTATACTTGGGCTTTCACAACCTCTATGTTCCTTGTGGCCTGCCCACTGTCATGTGTGAACTCATTTAACCTTTGCCCATTTCATTAAAAAAAAGCTACAAAAGCACATGCATTTGGGCTTTCAAAACATGTGGACTTTGTTGAGCTTCTACGTTGAACTACAGAAGCAGGAATTTTGATGCTCCATGGTAGCGAATTGTCGACATAGGCATTGGACTAAATCCGCTTTTAGCAAACTCATTTGTCCTGCTGACAAATTTTACTGCCCTTGGGTTCTTCTGCTGAGTTATGTGTGACATCACAGCAGTTAGTCTGCAAATGCAATCAACCAATCATATAGATTAAACACTTGACATCTTATTTTGTCAAAAGATCTGTTGACATGTCTCGTTTTGAGCTACACATCATGGGGCAGCACAATCGGTCTTCAATATTATTGCAATTTTCTTTTCTTGTCCTTTAAAGAAACAACCATATTACTCTGTAGAGTTGCAATTTGATAATTTTTTGGAACTGCTGATATGCAGCTTGTCTGTACATGAGCTTGATTCTAGTGCATCTTTGTGTAGTCTGTAAATTCCTTTTTATCTCTTGCTCTTTTAGGCACTTCATGGGGCTTCCTTCTTCTGCTCTATGTCTATGTGCAAATATCGCGGGTTGTAGTTGTCGGTGTTTTGTATCCGTTATTGCGTCACTTTGGGTATGGTTTGGACTTCAAAGAAGCCACAATTCTTGTTTGGTCAGGACTGCGAGGGGCCGTTGCTCTATCACTATCGCTGTCTGTTAAAGTTAGTTTTCTTGCACCAACTGTTTCATTTGTCTCTTGTTATCATGATAAGCATATTAGTCTATTCTGTTTTTGTTTTTTGAAAAAAAATGTAATACTATATGTTTGTTCTGAGGTATTTACTGAGATACTTTTACTAGCGTGCTAGTGATAGAGTTCAACCTTATCTGAAACCAGAAGACGGAACAATGGTATGCTCTTATATTTTTTCTGAAAAAGTCTGAAATGTTTAATTTGAACTTTTCTAACGTTATATCTTTTTGCAGTTTGTGTTCTTCACTGGTGGGATTGTGTTTTTGACATTGATTTTGAATGGTTCTACCACACAATTTTTGTTGCGCCTGCTTGGAATGGACAAGCTGTCAGCAACGAAGGTTAGCTTTACAAATTGTCATCTGTGATTTGTTGCTTGTATTTTTTTCCCAAGAGGACATACCCCGATTTCTATTTAATTAGAGATAAACAAAAACAACACAGCCTCCCCCTCCCCCCACCCACCACGACAAATTACATCCAGTTTTGCCAAACCGATTGCTCCCCCAAATACAGTTGGCAACAGGGAGGTTTTGTTTGTCCGTATGTTAATATGCTTTAGAGACGTACCCTTTGAGCAACTCATACCCGTCTACCCTTTCCCTTGGATTAATTAGTGAATTGGCAGAATAATGTTAGGAATATGCTCACTTTTACGATTATTATAATTCCTAAAACAATAGTTGAATCAGCAGCAGCATATATACTAGACATATTTGGAACTATAAATATTAACATGATCAGGTACTCAAATGTATCTATCTCATATATATGCACTAACAGAACAAATGCTAGAACAAGAATGGTACTAACAGAAGTAGGCATCAACACCATCGGAAAACAGATATCTAGGAAATAAGGCCTAGCCAAATCAAATGATATTACCATGACTTACAGAAAATCGCTCCAACGTAGTTCGAGGTAGAGTCTAATCCAAGGAAGACGACATGCAAGGGATGGAGAAAGAGGAAGCCATGAGCAGTCATGCGAACGCTTCCCAAAAACCTGATTCGTCCCAACGCGTGTAGGAACGTGAGGGACGCCAGCTTCGGAGACACTGCTCTCCCCATGTCGGTGCACGCCGAAGAAGGGATGGAGAAGCCGAGGCTGCACAGCACAGAGGAAAAATGGGAGGCCGATCTCATTTTGAGAGGAGAGGTCTCCTTTATATAGAGTCAACCTCAGCAAAAGAAACTGCCATCATCATTGTCATTGCACTATTTTAATCGCGGTTAATGTGTGCCATGAAAGCCAATTTAAATAGTGTAATTCAAACTTTCAGTTTCTAAATTGTATGCATGATTTTGAGGTGCAAAAAGCAATTGCTACTCCACAGCCAATTGGACATGAAATCGCCATACCATTAATGCGCATGTCACGCATAGGCGGGCGATGGCAAGGCGAACGAGCGCACGCGTGAGTTCTTCTTTTGCTTGCTTCAACTAGGTAAGACCAACTCCACCATATAAGTTGGTCTTCTCCTATTTAGACTAGCAATATGGTACTAAACTTCCCACCTTCCACGATACATGAGTGGGCCTTGGGATTTTTCTAGGATTTAATTGGAATATCAAATGGGCCAAGCCTATAAGCTCCAACAAATACAAGGTGTTATGTGCTACCAATGTTTTAGTCTAGTGCCTATGGGTTCAAAGTTAATGGTGATGAATCGAGTCGCCTCCCAGATCTATCATAGTAGTTCTCTCTTTTATTTTCTTTTTTCTTTATTTTTTAGTTGACGGTATATCTAATCATGGACCTATTGATATGGAGACCACCAACACCAGAAATCTAGGTTCCATTTGTGAACTGTACATCCTTTCAAACTTTATGGACATCAACTATGGGAAAACATATACAAATTTCTCTTTTGGTTGAAGTTGAACGGCCATTTATCGAGAGGTGGGGCCTACTGGTCAGTGACAGTGGTCCATAGGATGGGTCTATGAGATAGGCTCAATGATGTGGGCTCAAATGTCAATGAGTTACAGTGTAAATCCTCGGTTAATTAAGAATTCATAATCCCTATGGCCCACATGTCATACTAATATTAATCACATCATTAATGGGTAGCTAATCCACCGGTTAATTAATAGCTTGAGGCCCACTTGGTACTGACCCAAGCTCGTCTTCTTCCTTGGTTGAGTCAGGGGAATGGCCATGGTGGCTCAACCAAGCTTGGTGTCGGCGGTGAGGGGCACGACATCCTGGCGTGAGGGGCAAAATGGGATGCAAAGGCCACCACGGTTCCATCGATGGGGACGATGAGGCCGTAGATGGTGTGAGGTAGCAGTGCAGTAGTGAGGGCGGTGGTGGTGCTACGGTGTGCATGGCAATGACAATTGCTAACTCAAAACTCCAAAGAGAGGCAAGCTTAAGCTTCTATAGGGTGTTCCGATGCTAGGGAAGGTCTTGGTGCTACAGGGGCTATGGTGAGCGAGGCGTTCGATAGCGGCACGGGAAAGCTACAATGGGCTACACCGCAACTAGGCTAGTCTATCACGTTTGCTCTACTTTGAATAACATAGGAACAGAAGGGCTTACTAGAAGACGGCTCGGAGGAGTAGATCAATGGTGGCGGTGTCGACAGTGAGGGTGGCGCACGGTGGCGAGTCACGGGTTCAGCGCTCCTATGGGAAAAATAAGCACGAGTAGGTGAGCACGGGGTAGGCAAAGACGAGGCAAACTCAGGAACCACAATGGCGTCGGCGAAGACCAGAGCGGAGCAATTTGGTGGTGGAAACTGGTGGCCAGAGTTGAAGACCAAGGCTTGATTGGCTTCAACCAGAGGCGAAGAGAGGGGGAGAGCTCGGGGAAAAGGAAGAGCAAGGGGAGGCACGTTCGGTGACGCGGTTGGACATGCTTTTTATAGATGGGAGGGAGAACGAGCAGAGGGTGGAGCTCGGCCATGGTGGCATCTGAGCAGCAGGCTCGTGATGGTACTGGTGCACGGAGGTGACAACCTTGCTGTGGTGCAAAGCTCGAGGGTGTGTGACATGCTTTCAATGCTGCTCTGCAAAACTTATTCGAGTGATTCCAAGAGAATGGCGAGAGAGGGAGCTCGGCACACGAGGGGAGGAACAACAATGTAGCGTTGATGGGTGGGACCGTGGGACCCAGTGGTCTGTGATGCGTGAGAGAGCGAGGGTGACGAGCTGGGCTTTAGGAAAAATTTAAAAAATACAATAAAAATTTAAAAAATTCATAGAAGATCATGCATGTTTACTTGGAAGGTAAAATTGGCCTATCACAGTTAGTACTGTTAATTAAGCCTCTTCTGTCATCAACTCCAAGGTGGGTAGGTTTGCTTTGATTGTTTCCTTGTTGCTTCTAGAAACAACAGTAGTTTTGGGTTTCATATGTGATTGATGAATATGAAGTAGTATAGTTATGTTCTCTTCATGCTCCAGATGAAGTTTCTAATCTGATTGTCATTGCAGCTTCGCATATTGGATTATACAAGATACGAAATGCTAAACAAGGCATTAGACTCTTTTGGTGATCTTAGGGAAGATGAGGAACTTGGACCTGCTGATTGGCTTACCGTAAAGAAATATATTACATGTTTGAATAACTTGGAAGATGAACTTGTGCATCCTCATGATGTTTCTGACAAAGATGATCATATACATTCCATGAACTTAACGGATATCCGAGTGCGACTTTTAAATGGTATGTAATCTAGTTACATGATAATGTGCTGATGGAATTTGATGTTTGATTAACCGCTCTTTGATTTTCTTCGCTATGCCTTCTCCCCTAGAATGCCAAATTGTGCCTGTTAAGGAGGTGCATACATATATAAAAATATTGTGTTATTCACCATTGCCTGCCGTCAAGATCCTATCGGACATCTTAGTAGTTGTGTGATATGGACGGTGATGGTTGGGTATGAGTCCTAAGACCGAGGGTAGAGCAGTCGTCTTTGATTTGCTGGTTATGTCGCCTCCAAGTCTCTGAGGTCTATTAAAGAAGAGAGGAAGACTAGAGAACTTTGTTTATTTCTTTGTTTAATGATAATAGGAAAATGCGGTCCTTTTTATAGGGATGGCTAAACTTGACCCATAAGAAACATATCTCTATATCAAGAAAACTAATCCCTAATAATAGAAAACTTATCTCTAATACATAGAAATAATTTAAAAGGACACAAACCCAATAATAAGGGAATTGCACCCATGATCGACTGTTCACGCGTACTATGCTACAGTACCACGTTGTACTGTTCATAGTGCTACAGTACTGCGTGCGTACTGTTTATCCGCCATAGGGTACTGTTTATTTGGCGCTGCGGGACTCCACAGTATTGTTTGCAAGCCTGCTGCATGCATCGCCTTGATTCTATGTCATAATATTACACCCCTCGCAGCGAGACAGCTCATACTCGAGCTGTTAGGTGGTGGCCATGGTTGAAGTCCTTTGTAACTCCATGTTGACGAGAGGGCACGATGATGACCTTGTGTTGTTTAGAAGAAAATTAGCGAAGCTCCAATGGACAACAACCCCCTAGGTGTGGTTTAATGACGTAGGAGACGTTTAGGGCATGGGCACCCAGCGAAGAGTAGCAACATCACCCTTCTTGCCTCGAGATGCAATGGTTTTAGAAGAGATGGGACGATGTCGATGACCCCTACATGGAAGCCGTTGTGCTCCACACTTGCGGAGACATGGTGTTAGCCGGTCACGTGGAGATGACCGCCGTTTGACAGCGACAACCTTCCTCCTTGGCAAAGGCACCAAAGGTGAAGCCTGAAGAGGAGTCATGGTTGATGACGTGGCCAGTGCCAATGCCAGTGCCGGGAAAAGTGGTGGTAGCTCAACCATTGCAATGGCACGTGACGCCTCTTTCTTCTCCTTTAGCTTGTCCACCAACTCCATAGTCTTCTCCAAGATGGCCATCATATTGTCAAGTAAAGACCTTATTTCCTTATTGCTAGCCATCAACATGTCGAACAGAGATAATTCAATATCGGAAGCCATGGTAAGTGGCTCTAATACCAAATGTTGTGGTATACGTTCGATGACTGAGCGTAGAGCACTCGCCCTTGATCGGCTAGCTATGCCGCCGCCAAGGCTCCAGGGCCTATTGAAGAAGAGAGGAAAACTAGAGAATTTTGTTTATTTCTTGCTTAATGATAATAGGTACAATGTTGTCCATTTTATAGAGATGACTAAACTTGACCTCAAAGAAACATATATGTATATTAAGGAAACTAATCCTTAATAATAAAAAACTTATCGCTAATACATGGAAATAATCTAAAAGGAAACAAACCCAAATAATAAGAAAATTGCACGCGTGAGCTACTGTTCACGCGAACGGCACTTCAATACCGCGTGGTACCAGTGGCGGATCCAGGAAATTTTTTTGGAGGGGCTGAAGTACCTTCAGCTCGACCTCAGCCCCTTCTACATTATACATCCATGGCTAAAAATTTAGGGGGGGGGCTCCAGGGGGGCTCCAAGGGTCCGGTAGCGGTAGGAGGGCTCGAGCCCCCCCCCCCCCCCGCCCCACCGCTGGATCCGCCGCTGCATGGTACTGTTCATCAGCCGTGGGTAATGTTTATCCATCGCTGCGGTACCCCCACGGTATTGTTCGTGAGCCTGCTGCGTGTATCCTGGGAAGTTAGGCCATAACATTGCGAGTAGGCAAAATTTCTCAATCAATGTTTGTACCTGAACCTTAGGCCATTTTAATTTTCTGGCTAGGTAATACTTTTGGTGCTTATTTATCTGTTTGTTACATGAATTGGAGGTGATTGGCCTCCATTACTTCAAAAAAATTTCAAAGAAACCTCTATCATTTTTTTTGTTAGGGTTTCTGTGGGTTTTGCCCATCTTTTCATTTTTGGCATCATTTTCTTTGCATTTCTGTTTTTTCTCTTAAATTATTTACTTAATATTTCATCCATGATTCTATCTTCTCTAGATATGCTTCTGAAAATGTGAAGTTTCATACTAAATGGAATCAGTTAACCAAGAAGATTATTTACTTTGTTAAATATTTGGTCAGGCGTGCAAGCTGCTTACTGGAGAATGCTTGAAGAGGGGCGGATAACTCAAGCTACGGCAAAAATTTTAATGACATCTGTTGATGAAGCTATGGATCTTGTTTCCAGCCAACAATTATGCGATTGGAAGGGTTTGCGGTGCAATGTCCATTTCCCAAATTACTGTAGGTTCCTTCAGATGAGCAGGTTGCCACAAAGGCTTATCACATACTTTACAGTAGAAAGATTGGAGGCAGGATGTTACATCTGTGCTGCATTTCTTCGTGCTCACAGAATTGCGAGGAGGCAACTACTTAATTTTCTTGGTAAAATCTTGTACAAGCTCTATAAATGATATTCTTTGCTAGTTATCTATCATTTCTTTGGGATGGAAATTCCAGAAAAAAGGCATAGAAATGTATGTCTCAGTACTTGGTGCATATGAGAAATGTTATGCGTGAGAACATATTCTTGGTGTAGGTGTGCATTGTTGTAGTTCATAAGTGGGAAGAGAAAGTGCTATTTACTTTAAGCAGGGTTATTTTTCCTGTAGAATCAATGAGTTATGGCATTTAGTGCTTAAACTGCCCAGGTCCTAATGGGGTGATATAGCCTTACTTCACTACAAACCACTTTGTGTAGCAAGTTGTGGATGGTCCAATCCAATCGATTTTAGCTTATTAAGGTCAAACCTGAGGAAGTTCACTTTATTTTGCAGTTATTATGAAAGAGCAATTTTTCTATCCTTGAGGAGGTACCAAGAGGTACAAGGTACCAAGAGGTACCAAATTAGATTCAGCCGTTCAATCAGTGTGATCAACGGCTCAAAATTTGGTATCTCTTGGTACCTTGTACCTCTTGGTACCTCACGTCCGGTACCACTAGGTACTGCCAAATCTCAGCCGTCCGATCAGTGTGATCAACGACTCAAATTTGGTACCTCTTCCCCCTCAAGGATGGTAAAATTTCCCATTATGAAAACCCTGTCCGAGGACATCTTTGTCTTGACCATTTTATTCCTTCTATTTCTTCCTTTCACACTGTTTTGTAGATACATAGAGTTTAATTTGTATATATATATATATGATCCTAATCCACTTCACCAGTTTCCTTTTTTTATGAAATGTTTTTGTTCTTCTTTCTTCAGGTGGTAGTGTGATTGCAAGAATTGTTATTGATGAAAGTAATGTTGAGGGGGAGGAAGCTAGAAAATTTTTGGAAGATGTTCGTGTTACATTCCCTCAGGTTTGTGGTTACATTGTTCTTCTATCATTTGACAACTTCCAGAAGCTGGTGAGCTGAACTGAAACGGGATGGTCTTTAGACTTTACATGTACTTTCATGGCATCTAAAGGCTGAGTGGCTGGGAAGTGGTTAGATTGTAGTTTGAAATGGAGGGACTTGGTAGGAATTCTGGAAATGGTTAGATTGTACTTTATTTCATATTCCAGGCAATAATTTTATATCAATGAAGAAAAACCTCACTGCGTGAATAAACCATACCGTCCATGATCCTGGGAGTTCATTGTTATCTAGATTTTGAAACCGTTTCCACATTTTTCAGGTGCTTCACGTGCTGAAGACTCGACAAGTAACATATTCGGTATTGACACACTTGAGTGAGTATATTCAAAACCTCCAGAAGGTTGGGCTGCTGGACGAAAAGGAAATGGTCCATCTAGATAATGCTTTGCAGGTAGCTGGAAGTATTGACTAGTCATTCGTTCTTCCCAAGTGAAAAAAGAATTAACTTTGTGGTTTCATTTCACCAATCACAACTAATATGCTAATCCTGGTAAGTTAACCCACTTGGCAGACCGACTTGAAGAAGCTTAAGAGGAATCCACCTCTGGTGAAAATGCCAAGAGTCAGTGATCTTTTGAACACTCATCCTTTAGTTGGTGCGCTGCCTGCTGCTGTGCGTGATCCTTTGTTAAGCAATACAAGAGAAACAGTAAAAGGACATGGTACAATCCTTTATCGGGAAGGCTCAAGGCCAACTGGTACATGGCTTGTTTTGATTGGAGTAGTAAAGGTCTCTTTCTGCCTCAAGACCACTTCATTACATTTTTGTTGGAGTATATATTTTACTGTTCTCGTTGGTTCTGTAATGAGCATGTACCTCCGCTTGCCCCCTTTTTTTGACAGTGGACAAGTCAGAGATTAAGCAGCAGGCACTCATTGGATCCAATTTTATCACACGGAAGCACCTTGGGTCTATACGAGGTGCTAATTGGAAAGCCTTATATTTGTGACATGGTTGCAGATTCTTTGGTACATTGTTTCTTCATCGAAACTGAAAAGATAGAGCAGTTGCGTCAGTCAGATCCTTCTATTGAGGCTTTTCTGTGGCAGGTATCATTTTAATAATGCTGCCTACTTGTGTGCTCATTAAAGTCATTGACAAATCGAGTTCCTTCAACTGCATAGTTTGTTTGTTGTTATTGTAACACCACGGCTTAACAAAAACTCAAGATATTATTGATGAACTGTATGAGTCAACAAAAGTTTAAGATATCATCTATAACTATTATTGCTACTAATTTTAATCAATAAATAAGCAATACCAACAACTAGACTTGAAGAATACACATTCAACAACATACTAATCAGAAATTTCAGCAACATGTCATATAATAAATCAGACTTAAAACGAACCAAGTAACTGCCAAGAGTCATAACTAAGTCTAAACTAAAAAACACATCAAGTAGCAATATTACAAATTAAGGAACTAAGCGAAACCACAAATTATCCAATTATCACAATGAAAGTAACTAAATTGCTCATGATCATAAGTAATGAATATCTATGTGGAGTGAAGAGTTACAAAAGTGCAATTGTTCCATGTTCTACTTCTACCCAATGCATGTAGCCCTCAACGATCACCTTAAAACAATAAATAGGTAATGGTGAGTCCACGACTCAGTAAGTGCAAAGCGGAACAATAAATGAATCCACATAATTTTAACAATTTTATATCCATTTACGATTAACTCAATTTTCACATCTGATTTTCATCAAATCTCATCCATATATCTCAATATCTCATGTCTCATTTCATGAATGCAATGCAATGTATATTTCTTCTTCTGTAGCTCATACCAATATAGTGGAGAGTATACCCGTCAATGTCACCCTCTACCAGGATGGAGGTGCCTATTGAAGTAGGTCTTGTTCTCTATCCCATTGAGGTGCCTACCTCTGTAGGTCTTACTCATGAGCACATCGGAATAGTCAAATAGTTTTACTTATAACTATTGACTTTATCACTGCTCTAGATCATAATGCATATGTCATGTCGTGAATGCTATTTTTCATCATTTTACCGCATATCACAATTATTATCAAATTAATGTCATACTGAACAAAAGGATAATCAAAATTATTGCATGATATGAATAATTCAATAATAGTGAGTAAGTATCAATCATCATCTATCATTCTACTAAGCACTTGCCTTTCTAGTTGCGATGACCAGTTTTATTAGGAGATAACATACATGATGCTACCCCTCCTACAACAATTACTCCTCAATACAAGCCATAACATTACAAAGCAATAAATAAATAACAACACTTCTATGCGCTCTCCATACCCACAACTTCCCCCTTTACCGGACTGTTATGGGCTAGCACCATTGGCGGTGCGCCTGTGTGCCCAAGGGATGGGCAAAGGAGGAAGAAAAGAGGTAAACGATTCTTTTCTTAATTCCAATAGCATGTGGCAACCTCTTATATAGTGGGTTCCATGTCGATGAAGTGTAGCACTGTCGGCTAAACGGTGCCTGCAAAAAAAAGACATTCTTTCCCTTTCTTTTTTCTTTTCTTTTTTTCCTTTACCAACCCCTCTGTTTCCTATTAAAGACTCCTCGTGTGAAGCACAATATCACGCCAACGGAAGTAGAGGCGGTGATGGTGGAGGCTCCCTAGCAGTGTCGGCTCCAGCTCCCTGTCGGAGATGGTTTGGGCTCTGGCTTCCAGTGGTCGACAGCCGGTGGAGAGCATCCAGAGGCAGCGGTCGCTAGATCCACTTGCCGCTACTCGAGGCGGGCCCAGGCGGCGGCGTCGATCCAGCGACAGGGTCCAGCGAGACGCGGCATCAGTCGAGGCGGTGGCGTCGATCCAGCGTTAGGGTCCGGCGAGACACGACATCGGTGAAGAGCCCAGTGTCGGGGAAGAACCCAAGGTGAAGTGGTGACACCAGATCGAGTGCAGACCTCGGCGGCACGGATGGGCGCAGCGAGGGCTACCTGGTCTACCGCGCGCTCAGCGGCGAGGCGGGTGTGGAGCACAGAGATCTTGACGGCGGCGGTGCGGACGGGCACAGTGAGGGTGACCTGGGCTACTACGCGCTTAGAGGTGAGAGGGCGGCGTCATTGGCGAATAGCTCGTTGGGAAGCACGCGGAGGTCGGCCTCGGCCTTCTTGATGTCGGCGTCGAACTCCTTCCCGCGGTGGCTCATCTCCATGATGCTCATGTTGGAGCCACGGTAGTCGATGAACTCTGCCTGTGCCTTCTAGAGGACGAAGAGCGGGAGCGTGGCCAGGCCATCTGCAAAGTTGTAGACCCTGTGCTCGACGACGCCCGCAAAGGACAGGGAGGGTGCAGCAATGAAGGTGTAGGAGATCTTGCCAGTGCAGGCGAAGATGCGGGGAAAGGAAGCGACGGAGCTGGGGCGGTGGAGAATGGTGAGGATGCGGTAGAGCCCACGATGATGGAGGAACTGAACGCGACGGAGGTTGCCATGGCTGCACCTGCATGCGCTCTTGAAGCAAGGGTGCATCCTGATGCAACACCATGGTTACTTGGAGCCGCATCACCACGTTCGCCTCTCCAAGTAGTGCCACCACCGTCACGGGGTGCGGCTTGTATCCAATGTGCCGACCTTGGAAGATGCCACTCCGGCGTCGCTTGAATTCACATTGCTGCCTGCGCTAGATAAAGGAGTAGTAGTAGCAATGCCGTTGCCGTGGCACGGCCACTATTGCTCTGCTCCTTGTGCCACCGCAGATCACGCAGCAACAACTACTTGTGCCTTTTCTTTTGCTGCCATCATCTTCTTCAACATGGTCTCGATATCCTTGAGTCCAGTGATGATTTCTTCATAGCCAGCAATGATCTTGCTTACCAAGTTTAACCATCAAGAAAGATGTGGCGACCGGCGATCAACCACCGAAACGAAGCATTAGAACCTGATAACAATCATGTTACAACACCTCAAGACATCAATAATATGCAAATAAGATAACATGCTTCTACACTTAAACACGTCTCTCTCCCTTCTCCCCGATTTACCGATATTGATATCCTCGCATTCAAATAAGCATAACTCGCAGCCTAGTAACCCAAACACATTAGAAAATACATTTTATGGAAACTAGATGAAATATCTAACTTTTCTCTAGCTATCACAACTTTATGATCAGGACATCTAGACCCTCGTTTTCAGCCCCAAAGACTGCTCAGTTGCAAATCAATACATACAACTTCACTTTTTCTTAACTATATTTCTACAGTACAGAAACTAGCAAACCATACTACTTTTGGAAACTGTAGGAAATTATATAACTTTTTCTACTTATGACCACAATTTAATTCGACCAGCCAGTGTGTTTAATGTGCCAAATAGCACAACTACTACCATTGATGACAAAATACTGGGCAGCAACCTTCCAAGTGCCATATCTTCCAAACTACTCATCCAAATTTAGTATTATAGCACTATGTAAAGCTTAAGAGGTTATTTACAAGAAGAATTGATGATTTGCCTCATCTTTCATGGAAATGGCAAGTGATATCTCACTGACATGCGGGTCCTGGCCCCGCATGTCAGTGAGACATCATGGGGCATTTTATCAAGTGGCAAAAAAAGATGGAGCAAATCGTCAAATCTCCCTTATTTACAACCTTTATGTAGAGAAAAAACCCTAGTTCTGCCTGCTACTATTTTTAATCTGGGTTTTTCTACGACATCATTAATTGACAACGACTTGCCGAATAGCGTGCTTACAAAATTCGCATCTTCCAATCTATCTAACCAAATTATGTGATAAAGGACTCCATAAAAAGATAAAAAGATTATCTACAACTTCTTAGTTGACCCCGTAATTTAATTATATCATTTACTAAGTGTAATTAGCCGATTTTCACAACTGCACCTAAAGAAAACCAATTTCAGAACATACACATCCCCAGAACCACAACTTCCAATATACCCATCCAAATTTAATGATCTTGGACTTTATGAAATATAATGAAATTATCTACAACTCTCTATTTATTCACCAGACCTAATTCAATCTTTTTAATGGCTTAAACCATTAAAAACTGTTGCATCACTAAGTGTCCATTCGATAGTAGACTTCTAAAGACCATATCTTACAATCTACTCAATGCAATTTAATTATCTTGATTGTGTTGGAAAGATTAGAAAGTTATGTATAGCTCTTATCTACATCACCTCTTTGGATTTGGCCTTTAAGACCTTCAAAAGTCATTTAGATCTAAACTGCATAAAACCAAGAAAACCTAGCAATTCTAAACGAGAATTAGCACTATCCACTGGGCTAGTCACACCCTAATTATCAAATTAATTCACCCAAAGGTTTATCTACAAAATATAGTGAAAGTCTTAGAGGATTCCCCACACATTGAAAAAGATCTAATAAAGAAAACACGCAAATTCTTCTCCTCAATCTCTTCCTTACATACCTGAGTTACCTCCCCGACTATCTCTTCTCAAGCTCTTCCTTGCCTCCCCATCTATCTCATAGAGCAGTCATGGCAAAGTCCTAGGAAAAAAAGAAGAAACTTCAGAGAGGTGCGTCCACCTAGGGAAGGTGGCGGCTGCCCTTTAAGGAGAGATACGCAACCCTAGAGGAATCTGAATACAACTCTTTCTTATAGAGCAAGGCTTAGATAGACTAGCCTAACCGGCCCATCCATCCCTCGTACCCCCAAATTAATATTATTGTCATTTTTTACTATTACTATTAATATTGTTTTTATTTTAGTCATAATTGACAGATACTTAGAATGTCACATACTAATTAGAGTTAAGGTTATAAATAATTATCCTACTAATATCATATTAGGTAAAAATTGCACAAAGTATCTAATTAATTTAATTAATTCGCAATTAGAATTTTAGGGATATTACATTTCTGGTTGCTTTTGTGTTCATCCCCAATTTCTCAAAGTGCAGTTTCTTCTTGGTCCATTGAATTTAGGGGGAAATAAGGGAAATAGGACAGGTACAACAACTAACTGAAGGCCTATATTTGTACAATTCTACTACTATCATAACATAATAATCTGATCTTTTTCCTAGTTTTCCTTGATTACTACAGTAAAGGTAAATAGAGTTCCCAAGCTGCCTCATAGGCCCTTGTGTCAACTAATTTGTGTATTGTGAAACACAGCCCCCATGTGGGACGAGCCTAAGCTCATATAGCAAGTCGCTCAGGCTTTAGTCCTCACTTCACCCAAAATGAGTAATCCGGAGTTACTATGTTTGATCCCTCAGCATTATATGCTAATAGCCTAATACTACTAACTTTAAACTCCCAATGTGGGACTGAACCACCACAACTGCTGCACCTACATGGAAATTACTTTGTTACAATGTTGCTCTGTGTCATGGAATTTATATCTGGTAATACTTAGATCATTCATACATGGAAATTACAGGAAAGCGCTCTAGTCATTGCCAGGCTTTTGCTGCCCCAGATATTTGAGAAAATGGCAATGCATGAGATCAGGGCTCTCATTGCTGAAAGATCTACTATGAACATCTACATTAAGGGAGAAGACATTGAACTCGAGCAGAATTGCATTGGCATCTTACTGGAAGGATTTTTGAAGACAAATAACCAAAATTTGATCACACCTCCAGGAGTGCTGCTGCCGTCAAACACCGATTGAAACTCGTTTGGTCTGCATTCCTCAGGTTGTTAAGCTGTCCTCTTAAATCCAGTATATATATATATATATATATATATATATATATATATATATATATATATATATATATATATATATATATATATATATATATATATATATATATATATATATATATATATATATATATATATATATATATATATATAGTCATGCATGCATGCAATATTTGCCCAAATTGATTAGGGTGCACGGCTCTTATCTCTAGACAATGTGATACCTAAGGAGCATTGTCAGTGCCCCGAGACCTCAAGGCGTAACGGTGGTCTGCTGAGGGATGCGCGCGGCCCCGACGTCAGCCTGGTCTTCCTTGATCGTGAGTCGCCAGCAGGTGGATGGGAAAACAGAGAAAGAGGTGAGACAATAGAATTCTCTTTATTTCTTCTTCATACCCCAGAACCTTCAGTTAACATAGCTATATAAGAGACTTATACAAAGCAGTGTCCGATCCATACTAGGAGTCCTATCCGAATATAACATTGAACCCGTATCTTACTAGAAAAGGAACTGTATTAAGACACAAACGCAGCAGGGCTAAAAGTCTTGCGCCGGCGGTGGTAGACTATAACAAGCATCATGCAATTTGTGTTGCAATGCGCTGAATGAATTTTGTGCTTCTTACGAATGAGCAGTTGTTCTGAAAAATGTAAAATGTTATGTAGATCGTAATTGATTGAGCAGTGATTCTTTTTTCTTAACCTTAAGGCCTGGTCATATCATACGTTTGTAAGTTAGCTGACGACTCAAGTGCTCTCTTGTTTGCAGCTATGAACCATACAGACTACTGCTATACGGCACCCAGCTATCAGGTGGAGGCTAGAGCTAGGGTTATCTTCTTCGAAATAGGGGTGCCAGAGACAGAGGCTGATCTGCAAATAAGTGTATCATTGCTGCCTCAAACCCTCCAATCACGAACACTGAGCGTAGAGCATCGCGGTTTGCTCAGCTGGCCGGAGAGCTTCCGGAAATCCAGAGGGCCTCAGAATGCCAGCTTAACTGAAATCAGAAACCAACCGGCTGGCTTCTCCGCTGGAGCATTGCAGCTGAGCATGTACGGCAACATGGTATGAGTATGGCAACAAACCTCGTCTTTTTCTTTCTGCTGCTGTTGTTGAGCTCATAGCTAGTTAGTAGTCAGGGCAGCATGGTTGAGTATGACAACAAACCTCATCTTTTTAGTTCTGTTGTTGTTGATGTTGATCATCTCATAGCTAGTATTTACTTGGTGGACGCTTGCAAACTGGATCAACTCAAAGTCACAAATTGTTTGACATTGTGGAATCAATCATTCGCAGATCAGTGGCACGTACTCTGCTCCGAGCCACAGGCGGCTGAGGCTTCATCGTATGCAAACAAACCAGAAGCACAGGCTGGACAGCTCGTCCTATCCAAGAGTGCCTCCGAGGCCGCCCAACACACGACCTCGGCGGCTGTCCGTGCAGTCCGAGGGTTCCATCATGATGAACAGAAAAGCTGCTCCTGCTCCGGCGGCGCCAGCAGGTTGTCGGCGGAAGGCGATAGAAGAAGGTGACAACTCGAGCGATGAGTCCGCAGGGGAAGAAGTCATTGTCAGAGTCGACTCTCCCAACTCGAGCGATGAGTCCGTAGGGGAAGAAGTCATTGTCAGAGTCGACTCTCCCAGCATGCTCTCTTTCCGTCAGTCGTCCGGCGCAGTTGATTCACCGCAAGGCAACTGACCGGCAGATGCAAAGCCTTGATGCTCATGCAAGATTGCTGCCTGCCTCTGGGCTTAGGCTTTGTTTTTATTGTTTCTTGCAAAGGCATACTTACCCCCATGGCACCTGTATTCTGTTCCCGATCGATGGCCTATTAAATGTACAAGAATAAAGGATGACGCATCTGTATTTGCGATTTTTTTATGGTTTTTAATATTTATTATGGTTACTATCAGTTTAACTTAACGTGGAATTATTCATATTATTGATGTGAGTAATAGAGAATAATTTGATGCTAATTTAACTCGAGGAATTAATACTCGAGGTGCCGATGATAGCTATACTGGAATATGGTAGATATATGTATTAAGATCGAGTTTACTAAAATTTAATATGCATGCATATGTTCAACTTAGGTACAACACAGGGCGGACTAGCAGAGTTTGTTTTACATGATCAGCTCTATATGCTGTTGACCCATATAATCAGATTGGAATTGATTTTGTAAACAATCTGATTATGACGCATAACTCATATGTGTGTTAGGGACTAATATAGTTTGGACTATAAAACTAGCATGTCTGATCGTGATTGGTGACATGGTTCAAGAGTTACATGGTGTACCAAAAAACAGGTGAGTCGCTTTGTAACACCTGTAAGTGAAGCCTATAAATAGGTTTCTACCTTCTAACTTTATAATATAATTATAAGCGGGACTATAGAAAAGATAAATTAATAAAATATAGATCAGATAGCTTTCATAAAATCAATTTAGAGTTTATGAAAACACAAAATTGGTCCCAGAGCAACTTCAGAGAAGGCACGCACGACGCATCTCGCTTCGTCCTCAATCCCCGTGCGTGAAGTCGCCACCTCAGTCCCTGCACGTGAAGTTGCTTCCTCGGTCTGCGCTCACACATCCATACGGGAAAATCCGTTGTGCTCGATCGATCCGCACAAAGAAAAGCTAGCTTCGTGATTGGTAGATTGATTCACGGCTGTGCTAGCACGCACAGGGCGGACCTAGGGCTTAGACTAGGGACTAGCTCAGGTCATATGTCCACTAACTTCTATAGAATTTACTGTTTATAAGGCCCATGGCCTATAAAAACGTCTCTCTTAGCCTCTTGGGCTAAGCCAGACGCTAAATCTACAGCGCCTCTAGCTTCTCGACACCCCTATGCCTTCTCCCTGTAGTCGCATTCTCCTTTCTCATAGGATCCAGTGACACGCCCACTCAGCACAAAAGCAACCAAATCATGAGGCCTCAAAACCCAAGGGGGAAGAAACTAGAGCACTCGGAAGATCTACAGCCATGTCAGCCTAGGCGATAGATGAGGCAGCGGAGGAGTGCCTATAGGTGCTATGACAGAAGCTGGGGAGGCACATCTGGCCCTGTAGCACGCAAAAATTCCGCATCTAGCCCCCATTGCGCAAAAAATCCAAAAGTAGCTCCCGGCCGACCGCGCGTCTCTCGCGTTGCGCCACGTTCAGTGCACTGACCGCACGATTGTTTCCCGAGCACATGATTCAACTATAGCTAGAGTTAACTGTTTAGAGTTTGCTGTGAGTATTTAGGTGTATATATATTTATGCATTTGTAAAGTTATATTTATAATGGAAAAAAATTTATGTCTATATATGAAATGATGTTTGAAAAATATGAATTTGAAGCGGAGTCCACTTTACTGCGTGTGTAATTTTTTGTGCAATTTTGAAAATTAAGAATTTTGGTTGGTAGAGTACGAACGAAATTTGTGTGAAGTAACGATTAGTGTATTTGTGATTTTCATATATTACTGACCGTGAAAAATGTGTTGAACTGGCAATAACAAATTTCGATCATGTTATGTTGTTTTATTGGAAGCAATTTAATGAAAAATTTTTTGAGCACAAATGTGATATGAACAATTGGACGAAAGGAAGGTAAGTGATATTGAACACGTGGGAATGAGTGCAGGAACCGTAATGATTATAAGTTTTGTTAATTTTGTAGTTGTGAATCGGAAAAAAATCTGATAAAATTGTAAAACAAGTTTATGTTGATTATATGTTGTAGATGCATAAAAAATTTTGGTAATTTTTTTAGGAAAGATTGAGCGTAGAACGATCGATATATAAAGTGGTAAGTGACTTTTAGGGTTTGGTATGTTTTTAGGGTTTGCAATCTCCGTGATTTGTGTATGTTTTGTCAATTTTGTAGTTGTAAGCTGGGGAAAAAATCTGATGAAGTTGTAATAAAAGTTTATGTTCAATGTAAGTTGTAGATCCATAAAAAATTTTGGTAAATTTTTTTTAGAAACGATTGAGCGTAGAACGATCGATATATACAGTGGTAAGTGATATTTTGAAGGTTAGTGAGAATTCGTGTACGGTGAGAACCGGTATGTTAATAGTGTTAAATGAGGTGCTACGTGAATCATGGAATGCGAAAAGACGAGATAATAAACTTCATAGTACAGCTAGGAGTAACATGCCGCGTACATTTTTATTACATGCATAACATATAGCATGATATGCGACTAACCTACCCAACTGCGCGAACGACCTACTGTATGGACCGGAGCCACTTTCCCTTCCTTGCCCGCTCGGCGTTCAACTCCTCCGCGGCCTCTTTTGCCTTAGCCGCCATTTCCCTCTTTCTCTCGCGCTCCATCTCGCGAGCCTCCCGCTCCCTAAGCGTGCAAGCTTGGAGATGAGCTTGCGTCTCGCGTTGTATACGCAGGGTGTGCTCGTTCTTGCGGCGCTCCTCCTCCAGCAACTCTTTGTCCCGTGCGACATTCCACTCCTCGAAGTCGAGGGTCCATTGGTCCGCAAGGTGGATCTCAAGATCGATCCATTTGCGGTAGCCACACAGGGGCTCCGGAGACTGTAAATACAGGGGAGAGATTGTTAGTGCGTGCTATGAAGGAGAAAAAGGTAGGGGGAAAATGGTGCATGTGGTCATTACCGGCTGCCGATAGGTTGCGGTGTCAAAACGGCCGCTCCTTGGGGGAGCTGACCTCGTAGCCAAAGCAGCCCTTCCTTGTTCCTCGCGAGCCGCAGCAGCCCTTGCTATCTTGCGGGTCTCCTCCCATTGTGCCTTCTTGCGGGACTCCTCCCTACCCTTCCTAATTTTCTCATTTATGATGTCCGCGAATTTCTGCCATTCCTTTAGATTCTTGTTGTTCATCTCAACGTGGAGAAGGAAGGTATGATGTAGTTTTAGATTGTGTAGTGTTCTCTTGCAGATGCATTGCAGCTCATTTTATAAGCCAAAGGGTAGGCATGTGATTTATTTTTGGTCGCTGCGCAAAGTGTCCTCTTTTGTCATCTCACTGAGCAAAGCTGCCCTATTTTGTCATCTCACTGAGCAAAGCCGCCCTATTTTGTCAGGTCACTGCGCATAGCCGCCCTCTTTTGCCATTTCACTGAGCAAAGCTGCCCTATTTTGTCATGTCACCGAGCAAAGCTGGCCTCTTTTGTCATGTCACCGAGCAAAGTTGCCCTCTTTTGTCATCTCACTAAGCAAAGCTGGCCTTTTTTGTCATGTCACTGCGCAAAGCTGCTGTCTGTTGTCATCTCACTGAGCAAAGCTGCCCCGTTATGTCAGGTCACTGCGCAAAGCTGTAGTCTTTTGTCATCTCACTGAGCAAAGCTGTAGTCTTTTGTCATCTAACTGAACAAAGCTTCCTCGTTGTCATTTCACTGGGCAAAGCTGGCCTGTTTTGTCATGTCCCTGCGCAAAGTTGCACTCTTTTGTCATGTCATTGGGTAAAGCTGGCCTCTTTTGTCATGTCACTGAGCAAAGCTGCCCCATTTTGTCATTTCACTGCGCAAAGCTGCCCTTTTTTGTCACGTCTCTGTGCAAAGCTGCCCTCTTTTGTCACTTCTCTGCGCAACGCTGCCCCTTTTTGTCGCGTCTGTCCGCAGAACTGTCCTATTTTTTGTTTTTGGTCACTGCAGTAAGCTGGCCCGTTTTGGTATAAATAGCACGGTTAGGGTCCCATGACACTGTACGCAGAGACCCCTGTAAATCGAACAAATAAGTACCTTCTCTTTCGTGGTGAAACATAGCATGTCGGAAGCCGAGGGGCCAGTCGGATTTGGGTCACCGAAGGAAGACCTTCCCTTCGAAAGGAGGGAGAGGTTCGGTCCACAGTACCGCTTGATACCAAGCCGGCGTGCTCAACCAGCGTGGCCGAAATGCAGACACAATGAGTACACGATCGCGCAGATCGTTGATGCCCCGTTCGATGGCGGGCGACGTTTCTTCCGATGCCCACGCTCCGGGGTACAAATTACTAATAGTACAATTTTTGTTATTGGTTATGGACCCTCCATGTTTAACGTCCGTTCCCGCAGATGGCGATGTGCGACTTCTCGCGCTGGATCGACCCTCATGAACGGTATATTGTCCGTTATGTGGATACATTATGGGAGCGAATATTGGAGTTGCAGGACCGAATCGAGACTCTCATTGAGGAGAACAACGACCTCCGCCAACAGATGCAACGCGAGAGGGGCAACGAGGAGGTCGTGAATATAGGAAGCTCTTATGATCCGACATGTTGCTGCGCGAAGCCGAGCTGCATATGTGCGTGCCACTACCACGACGGGCAGCCACGTCCGAGGCGGCCCCCTCAGCAACACTCCATGTGGGTGCCACGAGGCTCGTTTGGCATGTAGGCAACGAGGGTATTGTGGGTGCTAGACGGAATGAGATCCTCTGACTTTAGTGGGCCAAAGTCAGAGTGACTTTGGTGCATTTCAACCGTTGAATCTAGATTTGGATGGTTAGGATTGATGTGGAAGAGAAATTATGATTATCTCGTGAGAAATTGAAAAGGCTCAAAATCTCTCTTCCACATCAATCCTAACCATCCAAATCTAGATCCAACGGTTGAAATGCACCAAAGTCACTCTGACTTTAGTGGTCTCTTTCAATATTTTGTGTACGTGCAATGTATGTGCTTGTTCGTGCTGTCATTGCCTGATGCCTTCTTATTCTGTGGTCTTTGTGCGTGAGGCTGCCCCCCACACAGCCTATAAAAGGGAGCCATTGCTCACCTAGTCCCTTGCCCTGTTATCACTCACCTCGTGAATTAGTTGTTCCCAATCTGTGTAGTTTTCTTTCGTGCTCACTCCCCCAGATTAGGCAATGAGTCAGCTCAGCACCTCTTCATCGGCACCCACGGTGATTTGCCCAAAATGCAACACGGTTGTCAGACGTAAGACCTCACACACGGCCGCGAATCCTGGGCGACACTATTACAAGTGCCCCTATCACTCGTGAGTAAGATTGTTTCGGGTTCATTCAAATCGAGGTGGTATGTTTAAAAATCTTCTTGTCATGGAATCGTAGGAAGCCCCTGGTGGTTGCCGATTTTGGGTGTGGGAGGATGAAATGGGCACTAGGACAGACATTGTTCGCGATGAGAGAGTTGTCGTCGGGGGTTGCGACCCTGTCGGGATGCGGCATCGTTTCGATAGACTGGAGTGGAAGATAAATTTAATGTTGTGTGCTATTTTCTTTCTGGTGTTTATTGTTATCCTCAAGTTGTAGTGCTGGAGGTTCTCCTCGTGTATGTTGGTAATGTTTTATGCTATGTTGTACCTTGTGTTTGTTGTTATCGTGTCTTCTCCCGCTGGAGAGTTAATCTATGTATGTGTAATGCATGCTGTGAGGTACAGTGCCTACATGCACGCGTACTTGTCATATTGGAATGAAGCCTTAATTGTAGTTCAAATAATTTCATAAGCACAGAACAGTACGAACACAGAAAACCATGCGACGTTACACAATCTGAAGTACAATAAACTCATTATGAATCTCGTCGTCGTCTCCTCGGACGCCGTATGTGATCCTCCGAGAAGGTGAACCGAGTAGGCGAGTGTGGTGCATCTCGAAGGTCATACTGGGAGGCCTGCGTCCGAGGTGGTCCTGCGTACGGCTGCGTGGGGTCTTGCGTTGGCAGCCCGAAAATAGAGCTCAGCAATTCGGTCGACGAGGGGTCTATGGGCTGCTGAGATGGTACAGGTGAATTAGGACATGGGCAGCGATGTTCGTAATGAATCTTAATATCACAAGGCATTTACCTAGGTACTCTGAAAAGCAGATGACCCACCGTGAACGTCTTGGCCCTGTTGCTCCGAGTAAACCTGCATGGTTTTTGACAGTGCGATTAGATGGCTTTAAAATAGACATGTTTAGCTTAGTACGTTAGTGCATACCGGGGTATGTGGGTGTCGAAATGACGATGTCGATGGGTAGTCGCGCGTGTACTCCTGCGATGTGAAGCCCTTGATAGGTATGCCCAAACCACCTGTCCCGGTCTTCTAGGTTGGACTGCACGCTAGGGGTGAACGAGGGCATCGCCCCCTCTGGTTGCTACGGCGAGTCAGGGTCGCTCTCTGGAGTGGGCCCCCGTCGGCCTGGAGAACGCGGTCGCTCCTCCGTCGCCCTACGTGATGACGATGCCTGTAGCAACGTGCTATCCTGTCGCAATTGCTGCGAGAAGAACATGTGGTTAGACAAATGGCAATTGATTGGATGAACAAGTAGTTGGCAATTGTCCAACCGCCGGTCCGAATCACGTGGAGGTCGAGCGAGCATAGCTGGGCCGACTCTCGGACTGCGATGGACGCGACGACGATGGCCGTGCTGATGGTGGTGCTGACGGCGGCACGGAGGGGGGTAGTGGTCCCTGGCCACGTCCGCCTCCGCGTGGAGCAACATCATCTCGGTGGCGACCACAACTCAAGGTCTGTATCGCAGCCCTGGCGTCATCTTAGATGCTGCGCATCGAAGTGACCCACTGATCAACCGTATTTGACCTCGCACGGTGTATAGACTGTTGTGCCTCGTCCTGGATACGATGCAGCCGGTGCAACTGCGGTGAAACAAACAGTCAGTTAAAACGTAATCCTGCACTGTTTAATGACATACTAATCTCGTACCGCCTGGTCGTGCCGTGCCGCTAGATGACGGTCTGGACCTGCCTATATAGCGGCCTCGTGAATGACCTCAAGTGGACGATGTGGCGGCTCCCCAGTAAGCATAATGCGCGTGCGTGAAGCGTACCACTCAAGGTATGTCCTATACGTCGCGGGGTCGTCCGACTGTGTCTCGTCCACAACCATCGTATCTGCCTGGTCACGCCACATGTCTGTCCACGGTCGCTGTGTGGCTCTCCAGTCTTCTGTCGCTCGCCCTCTCCTCGATTGCCTGCAAGTTCAATGAGACATTACACAATTAGTAGGGGCACAGACTAATGCATTAATTAAATTTATGGTGTAATGACATACTGGTGGGTGCTTTCTGCAAGAGGGCGTCCTGGCATGGGGGGACATGCTGGTACAGTCCGAACTGCCTCATGACTCGGTGTGGGTTGTATGGCTCGACGCAGTGCGAGAACACCAAGTGGCAGGTCGTCAACCAGTACCTGTGATCCTGCCCGCACTGAGATGACAACGTGTGGGGGGCCGTGTCCAAAATGAACCGTGGAGTCCATGGCCACCAGACTATGTCGGCCTCGTGCAGAATCTCGAACCTGTTGTGGAAATCCGTGTACGCACGTCTCGGTTTGTCCCTGGCCCACCTCAACTGACCATGTGTCCAACGTGTACCCATTGTGGGCTCATCAACGGGGTCTCGCCACCACCGAGGCCGTAGAACTGCAGGCTGAGGTCATAAGGGTGCACAACACGACCAAAGGAAGGCCTCCCAACGGGGAAGTGTTCCCACAACCACAACTGAAGGAGAAGGTAGCATACGGCTGGGACCGGCTCGCTGGCCGCGCTACACTGCGAGGCGTCACACAAGCCTCGGTATGTGACGCTAAGAACTACTGATCCCCAGCTATACTGTGGCACCTGACCAGGCCAGCCATCCGCCAAGGACTCCGCTAGGTGTATTTAGCTAGGCTGCACGGAGTCTCCAGTGGTGCTACGGAACAAGACCCACCCGAACAGATATAGCAGGTACGCAACGAAGTGTGTCCGCACCTCCTCATGTGCGTTTCCAGGACAGGTCATGTACCGACGAAGCCATCCATGTGGCACACCAGCTGCGTTGTCTGGGATCGGATGACCGAACCGGTGACCCAGACGGACCTTCCAATCTGCTGCCTTTGGGGGTGGCACCACAGCCGCACCAGGGACGGGTAGACCTGTAAGCATCGTCACGTCCTGCAGAGTAACCGTCATCTCCCCCCACCGGAAGTGGAAGGTGTAAGTCTCCGGCCTCCATCGATCAACGAGAGCGGATAGCAGCGGCGCATCATACTGGAACGCATGCGGTAGATCCAACATGCGGGCAATGGGCAGCAGCCCGGTATCCCGCAGTAGTGGGATGTACCGCTGGTCGAGAGGCCAGTTCTCTCGGGGGGCCCCTAAGGATGAAGCAAGGAGACCCTCGTGCGTCTACCGACGAACACGCATGGCATCGGTGGTGCTCATCCCAACGGGGGTCTAGCAACTCGAACGCCATGTCCTGCCAAAGAAGGATAACAAATGAGTCTACATTTATAACAAAATGTGCAACAAATGACAACATAATTATCCTTCTTGCTTGTTATAAATGTAGACTCACTTGTTATCCTTCTTTGGTAGGACATGGCGTTCGAGTTGCTAGACCCCCGTTGGGATGAGCACCTCCGATGCCATGCGTGGTCGTCGGGAGACGCACGAGGGTCTCCTTGCTTCATCCTTAGGGCCCCCGAGAGAACTGGCCTCTCGACCAGCGGTACATCCCACTACTGCGGGATACCGGACTGCTGCCCATTGCCCGCATTTTGGATCTACCGCATGCGTTCCAGTATGATGTGCCGCTGCTGTCCGCTCTCGTTGATCGATGGAGGCCGGAGACTCACACCTTCCACTTCCGGTGAGAGATGACGGTTACTCTGCAGGACGTGACGATGCTTACATGTCTACCCGTCCGTGGTGCTGCTGTAGTGCCACCCCCAAAGGCAGCAGATTGGAAGGTCCGTCTGGGTCACCGGTTCGGTCATCCAATCCAAGACAACGCAGCTGGTGCCACATGGATGGCTTCGTCGGTACATGACCTGTCCTGGACACGCACATGAGGTGCGGACACACTTCGTTGCGTACCTGCTATATCTGTTCGGGTGGGTCTTGTTCCGTAGCACCACTGGAGACTCCGTGCAGCCTAGCTACATACACCTAGCGGAGTCCTTGGCAGATGGCTGGCCTGATCAGGTGCCACAGTATAGCTGGGGATCAGTAGTTCTTAGCGCCACATACCGAGGCTTGTGTGACGCCTCGCAGCGTAGCGCGGCCAGGGAGCCGGTCCTAGCCGTATGCTACCTTCTCCTTCAGTTGTGGTCGTGGGAACACTTCCCCGTTGGGAGGCCTTCCTTTGGTCGTGTTGTGCACCCTTATGACCTCAGCCCGCAGTTCTATGGCCTCGGTGGTGGCGAGACCCCGTTGATGGGCCCACAATGGGTATACGTTGGACACATGGTCAGTTGAGGTGGGCCAGGGACAGACCGAGACGTGCGTACACGGATTTCCACAACAGGTTCGAGATTCTGCACGAGGCCGACATAGTCTGGTGGCCATGGACTCCACGGTTCATTTTGGACACGGCCCCCCACGCATTGTCATCTCAGTGCGGGTAGGATCACAGGTACTGGTTGACGACCTGCCACTTGGTGTTCTCGCACTGCGTCGAGCCATACAACCCACACCGAGCCATGAGGCAGTTCGGACTGTACCAGCATGTCCCCCCCATGCCAGGACTCCCTCTTGCAGAACGGACCCACCGGTATGTCATTACACCATAAATTTAATTAATGCATTAGTCTGTGCCCCTACTAATTGTGTAATGTCTCATTGAACTTGCAGGCAATCGAGGAGAGGGCGAGCGACAGAAGACTGGAGAGCCACACAGCGACCGTGGACAGACATGTGGCGTGACCAGGTGGATACGATGGTTGTGGACGAGACACAGCCGGACGACCCCGCGACGTATAGGACATACCTTGAGTGGTACGCTTCACGCACGCGCATTATGCTTACTGGGGAGCCGCCACATCGTCCACTTGAGGTCACTCACGAGGCCGCTATACAGGCAGGTCCAGACCGTCATCTAGCGGCACGGCACGACCAGCGGTACGAGATTAGTATGTCATTAAACAGTGCAGGATTACGTTTTAACTGACTGTTTTTTTCACCGCAGTTGGACCGGCTGCATCGTATCCAGGACGAGGCACAACAGTCTATACACCGTGCGAGGTCAAATACGGTTGATCGGTGGGTCACTTCGATGCGCAGCATCTACGATGACGCCAGGGCTGCGATACAGACCTTGAGTTGTGGTCGCCACCGAGATGATGTTGCTCCACGCGGAGGCGGACGTGGCCAGGGACCACTACCCCCCTCCGTGCCGCCGTCAGCACCACCATCAGCACGGCCATCGTCGTCGCGTCCATCGCAGTCCGAGAGTCGGCCCAGCTATGCTCGCTCGACCTCCACGTGATTCGGACCGACGGTTGGACAATTGCCAACTACTTGTTCATCCAATCAATTGCCATTTGTCTAACCACATGTTCTTCTCGCAGCAATTGCGACAGGATAGCACGTTGCTACAGGCATCGTCATCACGTAGGGCGACGGAGGAGCGACCGCGTTCTCCAGGCCGACGGGGGCCCACTCCAGAGAGCGACCCTGACTCGCCGTAGCAACCAGAGGGGGCGATGCCCTCGTTCACCCCTAGCGTGCAGTCCAACCTAGAAGACCGGGATAGGTGGTTTGGGCATACCTATCAAGGGCTTCACATCGCAGGAGTACACGCGCGACTACCCATCGACATCGTCATTTCGACACCCACATACCCCGGTATGCACTAACGTACTAAGCTAAACATGTCTATTTTAAAGCCATCTAATCGCACTGTAAAAAAACATGCAGGTTTACTCGGAGCAACAGGGCCAAGACGTTCACGGTGGGTCATCTGCTTTTCAGAGTACCTAGGTAAATGCCTTGTGATATTAAGATTCATTACGAACATCGCTGCCCATGTCCTAATTCACCTGTACCATCTCAGCAGCCCATAGACCCCTCGTCGACCGAATTGCTGAGCTCTATTTTCGGGCCGCCAACGCAAGACCCCACGCAGCCGTACGCAGGACCACCTCGGACGAAGGCCTCCCAGTATGACCTTCGAGATGCACCGCACTCGCCTACCCGGTTCACCTTCTCGGAGGATCACATACGGCGTCCGAGGAGACGACGACGAGATTCATAATGAGTTTATTGTACTTCAGATTGTGTAACGTCGCATGGTTTTCTGTGTTCGTACTGTTCTGTGCTTATGAAATTATTTGAACTACAATTAAGGCTTCATTCCAATATGACAAGTACGCGTGCATGTGGGCACTGTACCTCACAGCATGCATTACACATACATAGATTAACTCTCCAGCGGGAGAAGACACGATAACAACAAACACAAGGTACAACATAGCATAAAACATTACCAACATACACGAGGAGAACCTCCAGCACTACAACTTGAGGATAACAATAAACACCAGAAAGAAAATAGCACACAACATTAAATTTATCTTCCACTCCAGTCTATCGAAACGATGCCGCATCCCGACAGGGTCGCAACCCCCGACGACAACTCTCTCATCGCGAACAATGTCTGTCCTAGTGCCCATTTCATCCTCCCACACCCAAAATCGGCAACCACCAGGGGCTTCCTACGATTCCATGACAAGAAGATTTTTAAACATACCACCTCGATTTGAATGAACCCGAAACAATCTTACTCACGAGTGATAGGGGCACTTGTAATAGTGTCGCCCAGGATTCGCGGCCGTGTGTGAGGTCTTACGTCTGACAACCGTGTTGCATTTTGGGCAAATCACCGTGGGTGCCGATGAAGAGGTGCTGAGCTGACTCATTGCCTAATCTGGGGGAGTGAGCACGAAAGAAAACTACACAGATTGGGAACAACTAATTCACGAGGTGAGTGATAACAGGGCAAGGGACTAGGTGAGCAATGGCTCCCTTTTATAGGCTGTGTGGGGGGCAGCCTCACGCACAAAGACCACAGAATAAGAAGGCATCAGGCAATGACAGCACGAACAAGCACATACATTGCACGTACACAAAATATTGAAAGAGACCACTAAAGTCAGAGTGACTTTGGTGCATTTCAACCGTTGGATCTAGATTTGGATGGTTAGGATTGATGTGGAAGAGAGATTTTGAGCCTTTTCAATTTCTCACGAGATAATCATAATTTCTCTTCCACATCAATCCTAACCATCCAAATCTAGATTCAACGGTTGAAATGCACCAAAGTCACTCTGACTTTGGCCCACTAAAGTCAGAGGATCTCATTCCGTCTAGCACCCACATGAGGGTCTAGATTCCCATAATGTATCCACATAACGGACAATATACCGTTCGTGAGGGTCGATCCAGCGTGAGAAGTCACACATCGCCATCTGCGGGAACGGACGGTAAATATGGAGGGTCCATAACCAATAACAAAAATTGTACTATTAGTAAGTTGTACCCCGGAGCGTGCGCAGTGACCTGACTTAACGGGGCAGCTTTGCTCAGTAAGATGACAACAGACAGCAGCTTTGCGCAGTGACATGACAAAAGAGGCCAGCTTTGCTCAGTGAGTTGACAAAAGAGGGCAGCTTTGCTCAGTGACATGACAAAAGAGGCCAGTTTTGCTTAGTGACATGACAAAATAGGGCAGCTTTGCTCAATGAGATGGCAAAAGAGGGCAGCTTTACGCAATGACACGACAAAATAGAGCAGCTTTGCTCAGTGAAATGACAAAATAGGGCAGCTTTGCTCAGTGAGATGACAAAAGAGGACACTTTGCGCAGCGACCAAAAATAAATCACATGCCTACCCTTTGGCTTATAAAATGAGCGGCAATGCATCTGCAAGAGAACACTACACAATCTAACACTACATCATACATTTCTCCACGTCGAGATGAACAAGAATATAAAGGAATGGCAGAAATTCGCGGACATCATAAATGGAAAATTAGGAAGGGTAGAGAGGAGTCCCGCAAGACGGCACAATGGGAGTAGACCCGCAAGATAGCAAGGGCTGCTGCGGCTCGCGAGGAACAAGGAAGGGCTGCTGCGGTTACGAGGTCAGCTCCCCCCAAGGAGCGGCTGCGTAGCAACAACCCCATCCCGGACGTCCCCACCGAGCGTTCGCCGCAACTCCCACCTGAGGGGGAGACACCCCCCTTTGTTGGTGCGGGCACACGTGCAAGTTCTTCAAGTCTAAGCACCGCATCAGCCTAGGTATGCGTTACTGGGGTTGCGCAAACTACTCCAGTGACTACCCCAACCGCCGTTTTGACACCGCAACCTATCGGCAGCCGGTAACGACCATATGCACCATTTTCCCCTACCTTTTCTCCTTCCTAGCACGCACTAACAATCTCTCCCCTGTATTTACTGTTTCCGGAGCCCCTGTGTGGCTACCACAAATGGATCGATCTTGAGATCCACCCTGCGGACCAATGGACCCTCGACTTCGAGGAGTGGAATATCGCACGGGACAAAGAGTTGCTGGAGGAGGAGCACCGCAAGAATGAGCACACCCTGCGTATACAACGCGAGATGCAAGCTCATCTCCAAGCGTGCACGCGTAGGGAGCGGGAGGCTCGTGAGATGGAGCACGAGAGAAAAAGGGAAATGACGGCTAAGGCAAAAGAGGCTGCGGAGGAGTTCAACGCTGAGCGGGCAAGGAAAACGGGGCGGTCGTGCGGTCTTGTACCGCACGACCCGTGAACAGTGCGGTCGTGTGGTACCAGACCGCACGACCGGGGCACGTGGCGCAACGCGAGAGACACGCGGTTGGGCGGGGGACTACTTTTGGAATTTTTGCGCAATGGGGGCCAGATGCGGAATTTTTGCATGCTACAGGGCCAGATGTGTCCAAAATTCGCATCACATCGAGGATGTCATCATCGACCTCGCTGCCACACTCCACAACCGATACGCGGACGCCTGCCCCGCCCTCGGCAAATTGGTATGGGCGACCTCACTTGACCTGCCTCTAGGAGTAGTGTTCTTTTCATGTATCTAGCCTGCCGTAAAGGAGGGAAATATACATGATGACCGAGATTTGGTCATAGAACTATGATTTGGTCATAGAAGGGAAGGGTTGTTGCTTGGTATGATGAATCTAGGAGGGAGTGTTTGGAATCGAAAATCTGATTGGTGTGGAATGGGATCATATGTTGTATGGGATTGGATTTGTTTTGATTGCATCTGTAAATTTAGTCATCATACTTGCATCAAATTAAGCTACAACCCCTAATTTGGTATAAATAGTATCCCCACTCACAGCTTGCATCTAGGTAAAATTAGAATTCCTGGCCTTATTATTCTGCTGTAGCTAAGATCAGCATCCATTGGCAACAGCAATCCTTGTCTTGCATCCAAAATGATCTCCCCTAGCCCTCATGAAGATTCACGAGAAATCCGTCCTTAGGAATAACTCATCTTCTTGTAACAAAATTGTTTCTTTTTCTTTTTTTTAAGAACTGACCATTTCCAAAGAAAAGGTTGAACATGCAGGTAAAATAAGGTGCAAGGTTGAACATGCAGATAAAATAAGGCGCCACACACTAAACCATCCCTAGGGTTTGGATTACTCATTGTTTAACCACTGCTTTGCTCCAAATGAAGTGAGATCAATACGTGCTATTTACCCCCCATTTCTTTTGGTAAGCATAAATCATTGCCATCTCTTGATCTGTTTTTTTCCAGGGATATCTAAACTTTGCGTTATTGCAGTGTCAGTGTTAAACTAACATGAGAGACACTAAATTGGTCGTGCATCAATAGCTTGTTGTAAACCCACTCAACTTTGGAAATCTAAGCAGCTCTTTTCTACTAAGAAGCACCGATACGTCTGGGAGCTGCCTTTCTCTGTCATAAATCATAATCCACTGATATTTATGGGTAAGCTTGATAGCTGTGTTTGTCTGTTTAGGTTTGTGGCATTTGTCATATCTCAAATTATCTATAGATATTCATATTTCGTGATTGGATTTATGAATAGTGTCAATTATGCAATACATAACTAAAAGTAGCGAGTAAAGCAGGCAAGGAATAATAGAATATATAGCATTCATCATGGTAATTTCTTGCTCTCAAATAGCCTCTCTATATATTTTTATTTTTAAATACATATATGCTTGTATCAATATATCATTGTTTTTGCAAAATATCATATCACGGTATCACCATATCCACATCGTCATACCCGCATCCTGTAACGAAGTATCTTAGGTTAGTCCCCTCTTATTTTGTATCCGGGAAAAACGTTTCTTTGGTCTTTGCATGTGCAGGAGAGCGTGGAGATAATAGGGAAATCTGAGGTCCAGGCGGTTGAAGATGTCACATGAGGTGGTTGGGCTAATGCTGGAGCACGTGGAGATTGAGGATGGGAAGCGAGACGGAGCTACAGGAGGGGATATCCTAGAGGCTTCGTCGCGTGTTGAGTTTGGATTGCTACGGATAGAGTTCGTGTGCTGGAAGGGTAGAGTTTGAATAAAACCCATGTTAGGAAAGGGTTTCGGGTCCCTCGATTTGTGGAAGAGATTAGGCGTTGTGTTTGTGTTTGAATCGGAGACGATTAGGGACAGCATATAAAAGTAGGGAGAGCCTTAGGCTAATGTAACTAGTCTTTAGGGCTTTCGTCAAGGAAGTTTTTAGGAGTGTCGTGAGAGCACTTTGTAGCCAAAAAAACTTGTTGCAGAAATAATAGATCAAATCTATTCCAAGAGAAGTTGATAAGCAGCATATTTTTCTAAGCATCATTCTTCTTGCGTCGTCAGCAGATCAACAGGATGTTTTTTTGAGCATCGTTCTTCTTGCATCGTCGACGGCGTGCTAACAGACCTCGTCCGAGTACGATCAAGCATGCAGGTGTCTTCGACTAGTATTCGTTTAGGCATGTTTGACCACGTATGCGACTGAAGTGGAGACGATCATTCACCCCCTCCCCCTCTGATAGCGCCCTACGGTCCTACACAAGACCAGTGAGCGTACCCCTAGCAGGGTTTGACCTTCAAGGTGAGAGGATATGCACTAAGTTGTTACCTGCTCGACCTATTGAGGTATGGCGCTAGAAGCTTGGAAGTATGCTGCATGCTTGGTTTTATGGAGAAGTAGCCCATGAAACAAGGAGTGCCTACCGTGAATCCACAATATCGAGAGATGGCCCTCAGGTCTAATCACACCCGCTTAGGTGATGGGCTAACGCTTATCGATAAGATGTGATCAATTCAATGGATGCGCATAGATGAGGAGATGCCGATAGATTGAGTCAAGCTTGGTCAAGGAAATGCTCTCTATATCAAGTTATAGCGTACAAAGTCAAAAGCCAGTGTGGAGTGTTGCCCCTGGCTAGGATAACTAGGAGTGCGCTGGGGTGCGAAGTGCTAGGAACCAATGAATTGCCTAAGGCAATGAGAAGCACACGTGCCTGTTAACCAACTCCCGGAAGGTTGCCCGTGGCACGAGCTGAAAGATCAAGCTTTGATTAAGTTGGTTAAAGGAGATATTGAAATATCAATATCCGATTAAGTTGGTTTTGGTGTTAATGACAAATACCATTATGAGATCTTGGTAATAAGGACAAATACCATTATAATTTTTTGGTGATAATGACAAATGTATATATGAGACTAACATGATTGTTCAAGTATATTATAGCTTAGTCTCATTTGGATGGAAAGGTGGAATCAAAGAGGTATGCATTCAAAATCAATTTCTCATATACTAATGCATCGCTTAGGTCTAAAATATAGATTGAACTTCTCAATTAGTCCAAAATGAATATGTGCATATGTCTTCATTATATACACTTGTATGCACACATCCAGGGGGAGCTATCTCTATGTTTTGGAGTTTCATAAGTATTGATCCATGCTTCTTTTAATATGCACATTTAAGATCTTTACTTTGAAATACATTCTTGAGTATATATAGCTTGTGTAGTTTATATATACTCATGTGCAATCGGGTTGTCACCTAACTTCTCCATTATGTATTAATAGTTGAATGATTAATGACGACCGGATAAGTAAGCTTTGTCTAAAACTTATCTTAGAGTATATATTTGTTGTGTACAAGTTGTATACTTGCAAATCAATTTTTACATCTCATTAATTGTTGAGATTGTCATGAATTACCAAATAGGGAAGGTTGTTGAATCTAGTCCCTCCATTTTGTGTTGATGGTGAAGTTTAGTAATTGATGACAATTGCTTTGTGGACTAACAGTTTCCATGAATAGGTTAGGTTCTAAAAATGAGGATCACTTAGGATGACTTCATGAGTTGAAGATCATCAGGTCAAGATTGAGAAGAAGATAACTTCATGAGTTGAAAGCTATCAAGAAGAAGACGGCTTCATGTGTTGAAGGCCATCAAGAAAAAGATGCATCATGAGTTGATGCATGTCTAATATGATCATGTGTTGATAAAAAAATGAAGACCATCATGTGTTGATGGGGTTGATGAAAAAGATGCATTATGAGTTAATGCATATCAAGACGATGACTCAAGGCAAAGGTATGATTAGCTAGGGCTAAGAATGTGTTCCTAGTCTTTTACCGGTCTTGGTGTTTGGTTGAAAGACCGAATTGCTAGTATAGGTTGTCGTACTATTAAGAGGGGTCATGTCTAATAGTTTGAGTCTCATCATGTGTTGATAGCTCAACCTCACCTCGTCTAGCTCATCTCGATATGAGGCTTGTATTTGCGAATGTGCTTTGCAAATGGTTAAAGCTCGTGTGTTGAAATCATTGTAACATGGGACTATGCATTGCGAATATGTTTTGCAAGTGCTTGAAGTCCATGTTTTTATTATTTGTGATATGAGGCTTATATTTGCAAATGTGTTTTGCAAATGGTTGAAGCCCATATATAATCCTTGTGACATGTGACTTAGGTTTGTGAATATGTTTTTGTAAATGTGAGAAGTTCATGTACCTATTCTTTGTGTCATGATTTCAAAAGTGTGCGAATGTGTTTTGCAACTTGTTGAAAATCATGTTTAATCCTTATGTGCATGATATCGTAGTTTGCAAATGTGTTTTGCAAAGACTGTTGAGGTATCTGCACTTCTTAGGAAAATCGAAACTACCGGCTCTGTGTGAGCGGTTCGTCCGGAAAGCGGAACTACCAGCTCTGTGTGAGCGGTATTAATAGAGAGCGGAAGTACCGACATGTGTTGCGTGGTCCTACCGGACTTGAGGAGATCTGGATTTTCCTGCAGTTGATTTGACCGTGGTGCGGTCAGACCGGCTTGAGCCAAGCGGTCTGACCGATGTGTTGCCGGTGGTCAGACCGGCCTAAGAGAGGCGGTCAGACCGGCCTGGCACCGGCAGTCCGACCAACCTAGTAATGGCGGTCTGACCGGCATGGTCCAGACGGTCAGACCGGCTTGGTGAGAGCGGTTTGACCGGCCAGCAGAACTTCCGTTCCTCGCATGGAACCTTTTTTCCAGAGAGCGACTTCGCGGGATTTTTTCTGAAGCGGTCTGACCGATGTGATTTGCGGTCTGACCGGTCCCTGTGTGGGTGGTCTAATCAAATTTTTGTCTGCAACGGCTATTTTTCTGACCATTGGCGAGGCGAGCGGAAGTACCGACCTCTGGCCGGCGGTACTTCCGTTTTTCCTGATTTTTCAGGGATTTGGCTCCAACGGCTTGTTTTTGGATGTGGGGTATAAATACCCCCTTGTGGCCGGTTGGACATGTTTGTTGCTTGACCCATTCCTGTGTTCTTGAGGTAGAGTGAGGCTCTCTACTCAATTGCTCATGTGTTGCACTTTGTGAGAATGAAGAGGTTCTAGAGTGCGTGTGTTGCATCTAGAGGTAGACTTTGTGTCCAAGTGAGCTTGTGCATTCGTTGCATGTGGTTAGGGGTGGAAAAAAAGCTCGTTAGTGGGCTCGTTGGCTCGGTTCAAAATTGCTTCAATTATACTTGGTAATTGGTTAAACATTAAAATGAGTTGATTTCAAATGAATTTGAATTTTGCTCAAGCTCGGCTCGGCTCGTTAGCTTGTTTCTAAAAATACTTTTAAATTATCCGTAAAATGATATTAAATCAAAATATGTCAATTTTAGAAAAAGCTCGATAAGACGAGCAGTTGGCTCGATATCCACCCCTACATGTGGTGAGAGTCAAGTGAGGGACTTGACTTGTTACTCTTGGAGTTTACCGACTCCTAGACGGTATTGGAGGCGTCATGCGCAGTGATCTTCTCAAAGAAGGTTGTAAGAAGACCCAACGAAGTTGTGAAGGTTGGAGCTCACCTACCCGGAGCGGGAAAGAGCTATCACTAGTGATTTGAGGTGGAAGGCTTAATTCATGGAGTCGGTCAGATTAGTTCGGGCTTACCTCAACGTGGACTAGGAGAGACCGACAAGTCTCCGAACACCTATGTAGCACGGACACTTGGCAAAACAGCTATATCCGTGTCCGACAATTGTTCAAACTTGGCTATTTCTTAATATTTATCGCTTATCCTTATCAATTATCAATTGCTGTTGGCTTGTTGCTCTATTAGTCCATTGCTTTAATTGTTTAAGAATCAAATATACATGTTATCTTTGTAGTCTTGCCGATCTGATCATGTTACTTTTTCCCAGGTTAATGGAATTCTTATTTCTGGAAATGGTATTCACATCAACAATTGTCGTCAGGATTAACAAAACAATTCATGAGGTACATATTCCGAGTATACACTTTACAAATTACAAGTTTACAATTTACATTATTGCAGTTTAATAAGCATGTGAAAACATAGAAAATAATACATACATATATATAATTTCTTTATTATTTAAATATATATAGACGTGTTACCGTATCGGTCTTTTTGGGAAAACGCCGAATTCCCGTGTCGGTGTCGTGTCGACATATCTGTGTCCGTGCTACATAGCCGAACACCACGATAAAAAGAGACTGTCATTTGTGGTTTGTTTTCTTATGCTCAATTTACTTTCAAGCAATTTACTTTCATAGTATTAATTTGATTGCTTGTATACCTAGGATTGCAAACCTTGACCTAGGCTAGAATTATTGGTGCACTTAGGCGAATTTATTTGTTCTAGGCGCTATTTGATCTAAACCAAATTGATTTAAGCTTCCACATTGTATACTTGGTTTAGACAAATAGTAAAGGTCTAGAATTGTTAGAATTAACTTGAAGAAAATTTTTAGACCGCATATTCACCCCCTCTAGTCGGCCTCCTCGATCTTACAGGAGCGGGTGTGGATGGAAGTACCGGATACTCAGCTCGCCTTAGGGATGACCTCGTGAGGAGTTCTCGATTCATTGGGGGCCGACCTTTGAGGCATTGATTGCGAGGCACGGAGTACTCTGCAAGTCGGGTCATGGCCCTCGATGAAAGAAGGTGATTTGATTATTCAGAGCTAGAGAGAGTCCATGGTTGGGGAAACGCAATCTAGGTGAAGCAAAGCTCGGCTAAGGGGAAGCCATCAAGACCGATCAAGCCACGCCGGAGCCAATCCATCGCCCTCAAGGCACTCAAAAAGTTTCGCCAATGCGCTGTAAGGACCGACCTTCTTGGGAATGACATTAACCTTGTGTTTGGTAAAGCACGGACTTGGGTCTAGGGAACAGCATCCTAAAGGACGGTGGATGTGATGGCACCACGCCTAGACGCACTATCCCTAGCCAGGACTTACACCCAATGTATGGTAAGGTTGAAGCCAGGGTAGCGCCAAGTCCATTACGGGTGGATCCCGTTGGGTCGACTTGAGCTGGGGGTGATGGTGTGTGGTACGTCGAGTCCAGACAATAGTGCACCTCCCTCATCAAGAAAACGTGGCATTCCGGAACACACTTTTATGTGCAAGTAACGCTGGCTTGTGTGCTGGCTAGTGCGGTGTGAAGCTGGGCTAGCCAAAGTGTATCCTGCGATTGCTAGGTCTTTTCTAGTGAGAATGTAAAGGGGACGTAACTACCCTGGCTCCTAATGTTAGAATAGAGTTTGCTTGCTACTCTTTTACTAGGGGTATCTCGTTACCCCGCCTCCCATCGAAAAAGACTTAGCACTTGGGACGAGGCTCCTGAGCAGTACTTCAGTTGGGGAGGAGGCGAGAACGTCGCCATCTACCATCAAAATAGACTTGGCACTCAGAACGGGGCTCCTGAGCAGCACTTCGATTGGGGAGGAGGCAAGAACATTGCCGTCTCCCATCAAAAAACATTTGGCACCTAGGACGGGGCCCCAGCAGCACTTCGGTTGGGGAGGAGGCGAGAACGTCGTCGTTTCCCATCAAAAAAGACTTGGCACCCAAGACGGGGCTCCCAAGCGGCACTTCGGTTGGGGAGGAGGCGAGAACATCGCCGCCTCTCATCAAAAAAGACTTGGCACTCAGGACAGGGTTCCCCAGCAGCACTTCGGTTGGAGAGGAGGCGAGAATATCGTCGTCTCCCATCGAAAAAGATTTGGCACCTGGGACGAGGCCCCGAGCAGCACTTCGGTTGGGGAGGAGGCGAGAACATCGCCGTCTCCCATCAAAAAGACTTGGCACTCAGGATGAGGTTCCCGAGCAGCACTTCGATTAGAGAGGAGGCGAGAATATCGCCGTCTCCCATCGAAAAAGATTTGGCACCTGGGACGAGGCCCCGAGCAACATTTCGATTGGGGAGGAGGCGAGAACATCGCCGTCTCTCATCGAAAAAGACTTGGCACCTGGGATGGGGCTCCTAAGTGGCACTTCGGTTAGGGAGGAGCGAGGACGTTGCCATCTCCCATCGAAAAAGACTTGGCACCAAGATTTAGCTCGACCCCGGAGAGGAGAATCAACTTGACCCCGGAGGGGAGGTTCAGCTCGACCCTGGAGGAGAGACTCAACTCGACCCCAAAGGGGAGGACTAGCTCGACCCCGGAGGGGAGAATTAGCTCAACCCCAGAGGGGAGACTCAACTCAACCCCTGAGGGGAGGACTTGCTCAACCTTGGAGGGGAGAATTAGCTCAACCCTAGAGGGCAGACTCAACTCAACCCTAGAAGGGAGGACTAGCTCGACTCCAGCGGGGAGAATTAGCTCAACCCCGGAGGGGAAGGTGATCACCAACTTTGCCCCAGTGGGAAATTGCCAACTTGACCCCAGGGGGAATCGCCAACTCGACTTGGGCTGCAACCTAAGAGCACAAAATATTTCACAAGAGCATGGCAAGGGCATATGTATTTTAGGGCGAGGGGTGTCATACTAGGCCTGATGCAAAAAGAGGCCATGAAGGTGACATGACATGCTTAGTAGTTATATGTAATACTTACAAAGGTTGTCCACGTTCCAGCTATGCTTGAGCTCGATTCCATCGAGTGATGGCAGTCGAAATGATCTAGGGCGAGTGGCACGTATGACTTCGTACGGTTCCTCCCACTTGGAGCTCAACTTCTTGTCAAGGTCCGGGTTGGCCTTCTTCTTGAGGACAAGGTCTCCAACCTTGGTGCGGGAGCGGACTTGGAGAAGTAATCGATGTGAAATCTGACCCAAGGGGCAGCACGTAGTACGAGGCACCTCGCATCATTAGAGATCCCCCGAGGAAGGGCGTTGGATGGCCCCGGTCCATAGTCAACCAAACCCTACCGCCTTCCCCTTATTCCTATTCCCCACTCGCTCCTTACTTCCTCACTTCCCAAATCTCGTGTCTTCTTCAGCTTCCCATGCTGCTCTTGAGTTAGGGGAGCCCCCAGTCGAGAAGTCGTTGTCGTGATAAGGCAAAGTTCGGCCGAAGCAAAAGCCGTCAAGGCCAAAATAAACCACACCGAAGCCAGGCCATCGAGGTGTGTTAGAGCTCACCAAGGTAAGTCCACCAAACTAGGGACCATAGATGCCATTGAGGCGGAGTGAAGTTTGCCAGACACAAAAGCCATCGAAACCAAAGTAAACCACGCTGAGGCTAGGCCATCAAGTGTGTTAGAGCTCGCTGAGGTAAGTCTATCGAGCTAGGGGGAGCCCTTAGTCAAAGAGATGCCATCGAGGTGGAGCGAAGTTCGGCCGAGGCAAAACAATCAAAACTGAAGTAGAGCACACCGAGGCCAAGCCATTGAAGCGTGTTAGAGGCCACCGAGGTGGTGAGGAGTTCTGCAGATGGTCCACGGAGGGCATCGGTGCGGAGCAGTGCAAAGCCAGAGGAGGTATGTGGCGTGCGCGGGGGAGCCTACGGCGCGAGGCATCTGAGTGATGTCGGTACATGGTTCGAGAATGGCAATGAGCGGCCGAACGAAGAAGCTGATGTGGTGGAGTCGGCCCCGGACGGAGCAGGGGCCTGAGCCCCGGGTGGTGTAAGGGGCGCGGCCCCGGGCCTCCACTGACTCATTGGCACTTGGTTGGTTCAACAGCCCGGGACAGGGTCCGGGGCCTCCAAGCCACGCTGTCCGAGAGTCCGGGACTCCATGGCCGAAACTCCCGAGAGGGGTCTGGTATGCAATAAAAAACATAGAATACTAGAGTAATAAGCACATTTTGTCACACTATGCAATAAAAAACATAGAATACTAGAGTTTTAACTTAGTTCCTTTCACTTAATCAGATGGTTTAATTTTTTATATTCCAACCCAGTTATTAGTATAAAAATTCTTTTTAATCAAATGATTCAGGACAGTACCAGAGCACATAAATGTAATATTACATTGTAGGCATTCTTGAAATATAAGGGATAGGATATAAGGATAACATACTAAAATTGTGTAGAAGAAAGTTAACTTGAGAATCAGCACAGTACCTCTGTTTCATGGGTGATCTGGAATTGTATACTGAAATCCACTGTGTTGCCAGAACGCCCAGGTGAACCTTCTTTTTTACATGACCACCATCATCATTAAGCAACCTGGCACGCTTCTGCCCTACCTGCAGGGAGAAGTCCATAATAAAGAATATATAATTATAAACTGCACACAACTACATTTTTCAGGTTCACTTCACTCTTAACTCGAGAACATGTGCCATGCCAAACACGAACCTTTTGGGCTCCATCAGTATTGATTGGTCTGATGGAAGGGTTTGGTCCAATTAAACTATCAAACAAAGAAATCAACTTGGAGTGGTTTGGCTCCTCATTAAACTTCATGTTGACTACAGTCTCAAGAAACTGCCTGAAAGGTTGAGGACAGATGCCGCAAAGGCTCTTGGGTGATGTGCTCATCTTTCTCTTGCACACCAGAAATGATTCATTCTCACCCTGTAAATACACACAGACAAAAAAAAAAAAAATACTCAAACAGGAATGGTAAAAAAAACTGTGATGAATGGACAAAAAAACAGATTAGACAGTAAGATACCTAGTACCCTTGCAGTGGCAGCCTGCCTCGATGAAGAAATACTAGTGTATAAGCCAGTGATTCCAAATCATCTCTCCTGCTTGCAGTTCTTCATAAATGTGCATGGACACTAGCATGCACATCTGAGTCATCTAACTGTTCCTCTAGATAATGAAGGCAAAATTTAGACAATGCCAGATATAGGATTAATGTTGTTTTGAGCTGACAAATATGAAACATAAAAACAGACCTGAAGGCATCTGGACGTTAATCATAATCAACACGCTGTCCACTAGCAGGATCTCTAAACTTTATTGCTGCCGAATGAAAAGCCTTAAGTGATGGGTCCCGTTCTTTTAGGCTGCAGTTGATGGCTTTTAGCTGCGGCCGGTAGATCTGATGAATAGTGCCAGCTGATAGAAGCCGAAGCCAAAAGCGGCTGAAAAGATGAAAAGAACAGGGCCCTAAAGGCAAAGCCATATGGAACAACACTGAAGCAGTTAAATATCAGGTTTGAATACTCTAAACCACCGGTATTCTAGCAGAAACAAAAAATGAGAGAAAATTTCACCTCAACATGCAAATTAATAACATTTTGATTAAAGAAATTTGTTTACCTTATCCAAGGTACACAAGATAAAGTTTCTTTTCTTAAGGTGTTGAAGGCTGACCAAGAAGAAAGTTCTCAGGTTTGATGTCTCCATGAACATATCTGAAAACAGAAATATATAAACATCAAAGAGTGCAAATGCCAAATGCATTAAACATAGCCAACCTTCAGATGCCTGCTTACCCTTTAGAATGCATGCTTTCCAGGATAGAAATGGACGCCACAGCAATACAAGCCACCATTTCTGATGACATGATGAAAGTTTTCAACACAAGTTAGAAACAGGAGGATACTGCAGCAAACAGCAAGTTTGGATGTACCAAACTACAATGTCAATGTGTACTCCTTGATTATACACTCGATTAATAGCCTTGAAGTTCCAGAAAAGATAATAATACCAAATGTAAGCACAATTGTGCAAGATAAAAATCAATTACTAATATGATTTGAGTGTGAAAGAAATATATCATACTTGGTCCTTCAACTACAACTGTGCCGACGTAGATATGTAAATTTTAACCAACTTCCCTCATATGGAATAAAAACCTATTTAGTAAGAGATAAAAAGGGAATGGGTGCATGACAAATAATTATTCCTGCTTCAAATGTTTTAGTTACAGCATTATGTGTTGTTACATTTCCTATAAGACTAGTCTTGTGCCCATGCGTTGCAACCGAAAACAAATACAATGCAAATAGCACATCTCTAATGACTATAGTCTATGGAAAAATAGTAGAAAATAATGAGTCACAATACTAACATTTCCAGCAAGCAACCCATGCAGCTCATATGCCATCTGAACACATTGGAAGATATTGTTCACAGATATATTATTGCAATGAGCTTTGCTACTTGATATGATAATTAAGAAAGTGCAAGTTACATTGTGAAAGATGTAGCAAAGACACACTGGCATAAATCGGATGTTTGCTGCTTCACGCCAGATGAGAAGAAATAGACCTAGATACAAAATCTTTCGTTGCTGAACTTCATGTGACTGTGCACCTAGAGGATTTCTGCAGTTGCAAAATCATCAGCACAATGTACATAGAGAGAACAATAGGCTTTTTTAAGAAATAAGGAATTTTATACCTCAAATTATGTTTGCGTGACAAAAATTTGCACCACTTCCTATAATTGCTGAATAGCTTAGTTATCACCACATCAACAGCTCGGTCATCAAGTTGTTTCACGTGTGAAAGAAATGCTCCAGTCAATTAACAGGCAATGATGAACAAAAAAAGGAATGAATGGGAAATGAAGGATGAAATAGTATTATTTAGCTAAGCTCTTGAGAGACATGCATACAGTCAGTTTAATCAATCTAATTTCATGATGATAATCTTCGCCATATGATGGAACATGGAAGGCAATAAAGTCATCTGGCATTTTGCAAGCAGTTGCATCAAAGCGCAACTGATACAATGCCAAAAATATGTTTTCCAAACAAGCTCCACAAATCAAAGTACAGTCAAAAGTAATATCAAGAAAAATTTCAAACTGCATGTGTATGGCATGCTAAATGACGCCAGCAATCACAATGGATAATTGATCAGGATTTCATACGCTACAAATCAAGTGAAAAACAAAATTAATTTATGTAAATCATCATAAAAATAAACAATATCTTTTTTGGTCGAAGGCTACCAGCACATTTCTCATAGAAGTGCCCATTGCATAAGAAAGAAAATCAACATTTTTAAAGCAAGATAGTTGGATTCAAGAATAGGCTATGCAAAATCTGATAAAGCTGGCCCCTTATCTCCCTGTTCCTTGTTCATTTCCCTATTTTCATTACATCTTTCTCCCCAAAATTGAACCAAAAAAGGGTTAGATTCTCCCCCTTTCTTCCAATGACTCAAGTCCACTTCCAGGTGATAACATCGGACCACACCTATATACATTGATAACATCGGAGACTCCATCAACAAAACTTAATCTGCGCTCTAAAACACGAGTGATCTGATACGAACATTGCATACAGGAGTGAAACTACTGAAAAATTAGCTTCCCGAAAAAGGGAAAAAATCACCAAATTAGAGAAATTTTAGCACAAACTTTTTGAAACTTGTGAGCATAGAACCTCCCAATCACACACCACACAGGCTATGCGATTTTTTATCAAACGCCAAAAAACAAAACCATTGTGACTTGCTTATTTCGTTCCAAACACCAAATGCGCCAAGGTGTGCCCAAAACACACCAAAAATCCCTCGAGAAAAACATAAAAAAATGCTTCCACTGTGGAACGTACAGAGGTAGGCGACGCGGAGTTGCTCGGCCTCGATCTCGACGACGACGCGCAGGATGGGTGCAATGCTGTTCAGCGTGGGCGGCACCACCTCGTTGTCGGACACTTCCATGGAGAACGTCGCCATCGCGGCACCCCACGACCCGCGCCTGTTTAGCCCGCCCTGCTGCCCCGACATGAGCATCGACGTTGGGGTCACCGGCTCGTTCGCCATGGCGGATGACGCCGCTGACGATGACGGCGGCTCATCCCCGACACCGCACGGCGTTGTCATCTCCGCCTCCACCAACTGGCAATCCCTAGGGTTTCCTCCTCCTGCATTGGATCTATGGTTAGCGCTAGGGATTGGGGGATTCGAGCGAAGAGAGCACGCGCACGAACCTTAAAGCGAGAGGCCGCGAGTGCTCCGCCTCCGCCTCGTCTCGCCGTCCTGGTGTGGCTGAACGCCAGAGCGATTTGTGCGGCCTAATTGTCAGATCCCCAGGAGGGAATCCGACTGGGAGGTGGAAATCTCAGGAATCGGACGTTGGGGAAAAGGGGAACAAACGCAAAGAACAGCTAAATAAGGGAAAATTGCTCCCATGCCACAAAGTTAAGTGACATACTCTTATTTGCCACAAAGTTAAGTGGCTTTGTTATTATGCCACAAAGTTGGGCATTTTATCCTCTGTTTTGCCATTTTCTCCATTTTAATTTTATTTTGCATTTCAAAAGACGCTTTTGCCCTCATCCCCTCCCACTCCGGCGCTGCTCGGCCACCTTGTCGCCAGCGACGCGCGCGCCGCCGGCCGCTCGGGCAGCGCGACGCGGGGCTTGCCGTCGGCGGCGGCGCCGGAGACCTCCGGGTCGGAGGCGGAGAGGCGGAGCACGGGGCGGCCTCCCCCATTCCCCAGGGCAGCTGCTCCCCCTCGCCGCGCCGCCGCCGCCCGACGCCGCCGCCGCCCGAAGCCTCTCGTCCCCGCCTTTGCGCCGCACCGCCTCGAGCACGGCCGCCACCGCCACCACTGCTACCACCGTGTCCCCCTACGCCCTCGCCAGATCCACGGCACTTCACGCCCTCCGAGCTTCGGGCGGCAGCGGCGGCGCGGCGAGGGGGAGCAGCTGCCCTGGGGAATGGGGGAGGCCGCCCCGTGCTCCGCCTCTCCGCCTCCGACCCGGAGGTCTCCGGCGCCGCCGACGACGGCAAGCCCCGCGTCGCGCTGCCTGAGCGGCCGGCGGCGCGCGCGTCGCTGGCGGCGAGGTGGCCGAGCAGCGCCGGAGTGGGAGGGGATGAGGGCAAAAGCGTCTTTTGAAATGCAAAATAAAATTAAAATGGAGAAAATGGCAAAACAGAGGATAAAATGCCCAACTTTGTGGCATAATAACAAAGTCACTTAACTTTGTGGCAAATGAGAGTATGTCACTTAACTTTGTGGCATGGGAGCAATTTTCCCGCTAAATAACTAGGGCTACAGTGAATTAAGTCTTGACGGCGTATGCCTTCCACTTCCTTCCAGAAAATATATATACTAGCAGCATAGGCGCGGCGACACGCCGCGCCAGCCACCGTGTGCACCGAAGTAAAAGAGGCGATAATTCGTGAGGAGTTTTTCAAAAAAAAATCGAGGGTACATGCGTATTTTCGAAAAAGTTAAAGGGTTTTTTCGTAAAAATTGAGGACCCGTATGTAATGAAATGAGGACCCGTACGCAATTTAGAAAACCGCGGGGCGCCATCCTGCAAATTGGAGGGGGTTTTTCAGAAAAATCCGCCGCAAAAAAAACCCGCCAGGACCTGTTCGCGAGAAAAAGGACCTGTTCGCGAAGAAAAAGGACCTGTACGTAAATTCCGGAAAACAGGAGGAAAACCCCTCCCCTGACCGTACAGGAATCCCCCCGCCACGCGGCGGCCAGCGCGCGCGGGCGGGGGACGTGGCCGAGCGGGGGGGCGGGGAATCCCCCCGCTATAATAGGGGGTAGTATGCGAGTACATAATCCAGGGTTAAGTCTAAGAAGCAATTACTGCAATTACATCCGGATTAACTAAGCCTTTAAACATTAATTACAATGAGATCATTCAATCACTAGACAAGCTATTGTCAGAAGTAATAAGAGCCGTTGATTCTCTACCAGCGGAGCGAGGCTCCATCCTAGCCATCAGTGGCTTCTCTTTAGATATAAGCGAAACAGTAACTTCAGACAGACTTCCTCCTTCTTTTCTTCAGCTCATTTGCCGGTCCTGACATTACTCCTCCCTCAGCAAAATACTTGTCCTCAAGTATTCTCTTCAGGGAACCAAGATTTAATAGTCTGGGAATAAAATTCTGGAAATGTGCTCTTGATAAAATCAGCGTCTTCCCAAGTTGCGTCTTCAGGCGGCAAATTGATCCATTGAATTAGCCACTGAGTAACCAATTGATTCTTGCGAGGCAAAGCTCTAGTTTCAAGTACAGAGACTGGTTCAACCTTGATCTTTCCATCCTTACTGACAAGAGGCAAATCGGTGCTAGGGATTGCATTAGGGCCACAATGCTTTTTGAGCTGACTGACGTGAAACACTGGGTGGATTCCTACCCCTTCTGGTAATTGGAGCCGATAAGCTACTTTGCCAATTTTCTGCATCACTCGGAAGGGCCCATAAAATCTGCTGGTGAGCTTCAAAGCTTGCTTCAGGCCGAATGCTGATGCTCGGTTAGGCTGTAACTTAAGGTATACCATGTCGCCCACTTGGAACTGCCGATCACAACGATTCAAATCTGCATACTTCTTCATCCTTGACTGGGCTAAAGATAGATTTTCTTTAAGTCTTTTGAGCATGGTCTGTTTCTCCTGCAAAAAATCTCTAACCTCATCCTCCCTTGGCCCTGGAACAGCAACTTCATTGATCATTGGTGGGGAAAATCCATATAAAGCTTGGAAGGGGGATAGTTTGAGTGAGGTGTGGAAGGTGGTATTATACCACCACTCAGCCAAAGGTAGCCATGATATCCATTTCCTTGGTTCATTGAATGCCATGCAACGGAGATATGTTTCCACACACTGATTAACCCGCTCTGTTTGTCCGTCAGTTTGCGGGTGATACACCGAGCTGAACCGTAATTCAACCTTTAGGGCTTTGAATAACTCTTGCCAAAGCTTACTGGTGAAAATCCTGTCTCTATCTGACACAATCGCCAAAGGAAATCCATGCAACTTGAACACATTATCAATGAATGCGTGAGTAATAGTCTGAACCGAGTAAGGATGCATCAAGGGAATAAAATGTGCATACTTTGTAAACCGGTCTACAACAACCAAAATAACCTCATAACCTTTGGACTTTGGCAAGCCCTCTATAAAATCCATAGATATGTGAGTCCAAGCCATATCCGGAAGGGGTAAAGGTTCCAAAAGTCCAGGGTAATGACAATGTTCTGACTTAGACCGTTGACAAATGGCACAGTTTTGGATAAAAGTTTGAACTTCTTTCTTTAATCCCGGCCAATAAAACAAACGTTTAACCCGATGGTAGGTAGCTACCATACCTGAGTGTCCTCCCACAGTCGAAGAATGAAATAGATTGATGATGTTCTGCCTCAAATCAACGTCATTACCCACATAGATTCTTCCTTTATACCGCAATATCCCTGAGTGCAAGGTGAATTCTGACTGCTGCCCTGGAGTCAATGCAAGCTGTTCTAGCAACTCCTTGCAATGTGAGTCAAATGTATAATTGTGCTAAATGGTCTCAACCCAGGCTGGAATAGCTACAGAAATAGCCTTCAATTCAGAATTCCTCCTTGACAGTGCGTCTGCAACTCTGTTTTCCTTCCCTCTTTTGTATTCAATGGTATAATCAAACTCAAGCAATCTTAGCAAGAGTTTATGCTGAATTCCCTCTCCAATCCTCTGTTTTGTCATAAACTTGAGGCTTTGTTGATCCGTTCTGATTACCAATCGAGTTCCCAAGAAATAATGTCTCCATCTCTTCAATGACTCGATTATCGCCAAGGCCTCCTTATCACAAGTGGAAAGAGCCGCAGTTCTAACTCCCAGAGTCTTACTAAAGTATGCAATAGGCCTCCCTTTTTGCATCAAAACTGCCCCAATTCCCTTGGCACAGGCATCAGTTTCCAGGGTGACAGAATCATGAAAATCAGGGAGGGCTAAGACAGGAGTTGTGATCAACCTGAGCTTCAATTCTTCAAAAGCATCATCTTGTGGAACTCCCCAGCTGAAACCTCCCTTCTTCAACATATCGTGCAAAGGTCAACAAATCAGTCCATAACCTTTGATGAATCGTCTATAGTAGCCCGTCATACCCAAGAAACTCCTCAATTGTGACACATCTTGCGGTTTAGGCCACTCGGCGATAGCTGAAATCTTCTTTGGATCGGTGGCAACTCCTTGCTCTGAGATAATATGGCCCAAATATTCCACTTGACTTGCTGCAATAACACATTTGTTGAGGTTGGCGTACAGTCTGTGCTGCCTCAGAGTTTCCAAGACAATGGTAAGGTGTTGTCGGTGCTCATCTTCATTTTTACTGTACACCAATATGTCATCAAAGAATACCAAGATGAACTTCCTCAAGTGCTTAGCAAAGATGGTGTTCATTAGCGAATGAAAAGTAGCTGGGGCATTCGTAAGCCCAAAAGGCATGACTAGATACTCAAAGTGACCCAAGTAGGTTCTAAAAGCTGTCTTACCAATATCCTCTCGCTTCATTCGTATTTGGTGATACCCTGATTTGAGGTCCAGCTTACTAAATATGGTTGCCCCATGCAGTTCGTCAAGTAAATCTTCAATCACCGGAATTGGATACTTGTTTTTGACTGTCTGGGTGTTTAACTTCCTATAGTCAACACAGAGTCTCCAAGATTCGTCTTTCTTCTTAATCAAGATGGCTGGAGAGGCATAAGGACTGGAGCTTGGCCTAATAACCGAGGACTCCAATAGCTTAAGAACATGTTGCTCCATTTCATCCTTGAGTTGGTGAGGTACACGGTAGGGCCTGATATTAGGAGGTTCGGCCCCCTCTTTTAATGGGAATTGAGTGATCACACTCTCGCTCAGGTGGTAGCTCTTGGGGGTCATGGAATATATCCTGAAACGAATCAAGCAAGGACTGGAATAAAAGATTCACAGCTGTACCTTCATCTTGTGATTTAGGAGGCTGAAAGTCAATCACATATCCACAAATGCCCTTCATTGAAAGCCTACTCCCTCTTTTTGAACTTAATACCTTGACCAAAGGAGTAGGTCTAGGATCTTGAAAGATCACCTCAGTGGTACCATCCTTTGTGATAGTTAACTTTCTTGTTTTCAAGTCTAGACTCACTGGACTGTGTTGGTACAACCAATCACACCCCAAAACGATATCATATCCTCTCAAGGGTAACACTTTAAAGGAGTTGTTGAAGTTCTCTCCCCTAATACAGTAATCTGCAACAGCTAAATATGAACCAGTCAATAAAGTTCCTCCTCCAGCTACTGTAACTTTCTGCAGAGGAGTTATCTGAATTTTACAAGTAGTGTGAGTTGCAAATGTGAGGTCTATGAATGTATGGGTACTGTCACTGTCTACCAAGGCAATCCTCGTCTTACCCCCAATGTTCACTTCCAAGGTATAGGTGGATATACCCATTAATCCACTCACTGCTTGGATAGAAATCTGCATCAATTGGGCCTCTGAATCAGATTGCGGTGGGGGTTCCCCTTCTTCCTGTTCAGGTATTTCTGGAGTCACTTCTTCACCTTCACCCGCCATTAAGTTAACATGTTGATATTGCTTACACTTGTGCCCTAAGAACCATTTATCCCCGCAATACTTGCAAACTCCTGGAATGAATGGCTTCAATGTGGTATCCTTCTTCTGAACAGTGGTATCAATAAATGGTTTGCTCTTAACTTGCTGAGTATAAGTCTTGCTCTGCCTTGTAACAGCATGATAAGCACCTTTCTTTGCCACTGCACCAGCTCCTTTCTCCATATCCTTGGCCATCCAATAGGCTTCACATAGGCTTTGTGGTTTCAAGGGTTTAAGGTAATGCTTAATATCATTCCTCAATCCATTTATGAAACATTTGACAAAGAACTGAGGATTCTGCAGAGGGTTCTCACACTTGTAAACAGCCATAAGCTCTTCAAACTTGTCTATGTAATCTGAAACACTTAAATTGTACTGTTTCACCGAATGGAAATTCTCCAGTACTTCATATCCACTATGTTGAGCAAACCTATCACAAACCATTGCACAAAAATCTGGCCAGGAAGGGGGGTTCCAGAGTAAACCAGTACTTCTCAACCACCTATCAGCCCTACCAACCATGTAAATTTGTGCTAAATCGAACCTAGCTTCTTCAGGAACATTAGCCATTGCAAAATATGTCTCGCTTTGCCTTATCCACTCCAAAGGGTCACCACCATCAAATTTAGGAAAATCCAGTTTAGGCCCTTTAGCTATGGATTTGTAGACACTATTTACTCTTTCATTGCTAGGATTGGGGTTCCATTGCCTGGCATGGTACTGGGAGTTATGCTGACTCATATATTCTCTAGGGTTCCGTGACCAGGGTCGAGCTAGGGTTGGTTCTTGGTTAGGGTTGTGAGGATTCAAAGTGGGGGAAGTAAAAGAAGAATACGGATGATCTTGACCCCAACCAGTTGCAACTGCTGAAAAAACCCGTAGATGGATGGTTATAGTTACCTTCTGGCGTGCCCATCAAATGAACCCCGTGAGTGCTGTTGTTGTTGATACCCATATCTTCAATCCTCCGTGTCATCTCCAACTCGAGCTATCCCGCTGGAGCCAGATCTTGCATATTTCTCAGCTCAGTCACTCTTATCTGTGGATTGGCTAATCCCTGCAACAAACTCTCCATCCGGTTCATCTGCTCCTGCATTCCCGACACATGCTTTTGAAGGTCTCCCATCTGACGCTGCAGAAATGTCGTCACACCCCTGCATCGTCATTATGACATGTGAACCACACGCGGGATTAGATTAACACTAATTAATCTCAGTTGAACCTTGAGTCTTTGACATGTGGGTCTGAATGGATTAATCAAATTAAAATTATGACTTAAATTGGTTTTAAATAATAAGTCACTAACATGTAGACCCCATGTGTCAGTCATTTTAGAAATTAATAAAATGCTAACATGTAGACCCCATTTTGTTAGCCTAGTGATGCAATAAATCTAGAATTTCATTTAGTAAGAAAATTAAGAATTAAAATTAAGATCCATGCACGTTAATTCATTTCCTTTTTAAGCATTTTCAATTCAAACCAAATTCAAATGCATGTAACTTTTGCATGTGAATTTCAAATTAAGTGATTTTTGTCTCTAGAATTTTAGAAAATCATGCTCTTTCATATTCTACAAAAATATTTGGATTTGCTCTATATTTGAATTTATTTGGCTCCTATTTGTGATATTTAGTATTTGCCGAGTAGATAGCAACGTTCCAAAGAACTTCGTCAATGAGCCCGAGTAAGACTAAGAGTTCAACAAGCAAGGCAAGCACCCCCTTTGATTATGTTGATACCATATTTCCATGTTATTTATGATGTATTCAAAACTAGTATGAATGCATGTAATTTGGATAAAAATAGATATATTTGTAAGGACAATAGCTATACCCACTTGTTGCATTGATTCTGCCTTGACAAGTTACTACCCTTGCTGTTGTCACCCTAGCAATTATATCCACAATGGATAACTATGGAACTTAGAACTTTGAAAATGGTATAGATAATGCTTAGCCATATTCATAATGGCACAAATTTGGAAATGGGTCAAAATGTTCAAAAATGGGAGATATTTAAGAAATGGTTCAAAGGAGTTGCCTCTGTTATTTTGGTTGGCAAATAAAATGAAAAATATGTTTTAGACTTGTACAGGTGGTTGTGGAGATCAATGCAGCTCGCACAAGAATGTGGTTTGTGGATGCCTCGCCCGGGTCAAGAAGGACTGAGATTATGGTGTAGCTAGACCCAAGAAACAATGTACGACCACACATGCCTTTATAGAAAGACCTTAGCATATTAAGTTATTAAGTGCTAGCAACTTCATCACAAGTGGTAGATGGTAGGTGATTTTTTGGGCTAGTGTGGACATGGTGTTGATTCTATGTTTGAAGGGATCTTGTATGTAACGGAAGGTTTACTGATATACCATTTGAGTCTTAGGACACTGGAGGGCACACCCCATCCCGAGAAAGTAATCATAGTGTGGTGGCTGTTTGTACTGATAATGTAAAAGCTTCGTCATAAACTCTCAAATGAGTACCGATGGTATCGCATGACATGTATAATAAGGTGGGATGTTTATGTCATAGTGCGGTGGTTGTTAGTACCGGTAGTGTTATGTTTATAAAATAGATTAAGGGAATGTATGGATGGGATATCCATGCATATCTTGGTTCGGTGAGTTGTGCCATTCTTTTGAAATTCAAGGGCAGCAAGCCTCTTGTTGTAATTTATGCTATTATCACTTTAACATTATTTACCTATCAAATTTAAATGCTCTTACAGTTTTTGTTTGTAATCTATTACTCGTTATTTCAATTGAAATTATATTTCGCGTAAACTAGACTAGACAACTATTCTTGACTCAGCTTGATACTATATAACTTTGCTTAAAAGTCTTGTGAAGTAGGATTTTCATTCTCACTGTTGCTTGTTGAACATATTCAGATGATGCGGAAGAAGACTCACCTTGTGGTTACTATTACATAGTAAGTTTTAGTGATGAAGACATTGATTTCTAGTGTTCTGCCCCAATCAGTTGCTTGTGGTTGGGATGAGGAATACTTGCTGAATTTTGGTGCCTCTTATATCTTTCACTTCGTTAAACTCTTTTATTGTATGTTCTATTTGGCCGGTCGGGTCTAGTATTGTAAACTCCGTCGTATAAGTTTATGTCCAATGCACTACCTTGTTTTAGATTTATCATGTATGGATGTGATATGAATGTTGTTAAATGTGTGTGTTAACCACTAATCATGTGTAAGCTCAAACTGCATTAAGTTGATTTTGGTGATAATGGCAAATACAATTATGAACTAATATGTTTATTGATTATGATATTGTTTCATCTCATTTGGATGAAAAGGTGGAAAATATAATAGATATGCATTCAATATCACATTCTTATCTTATTGCATTCCTCGGATCCGAAATATAGAATTGACTTCACTAAATATGTCAAACTTGAATATATGTATATGTTTTCACAATACATTCTTGTATGCACACATTTAGAGATAATTCACTCTATGTTTTATGGTTTCATTAGTATTGATCTATGTTCCATTTCCACATATTAAGAACCTTTACTTTGAAACATATCGCTTGAGTATATATAGTTTGTGTAGTTCATATATACTCATAATCGAGTTGTCATCAAGTTCTTCCATTATGTGTTAACGGTTGGATGATTAATTACAACTGGATAAGTAAGTTTTGCTTTAAAAGCATATCTTAGAGTATACAAGTGTTGTGTACATGATGTATAATTGCAAACGAATTTTTATCTCATTATTTATTGAGATTGTCATGAATTACCAAAAAAAGAGAAGATTGTAGAATTTAGTCACTCCATTATAATTTAATGGTGAAATTTGGTAATTAGTTACAATTGTTTTGTGGACTAACATTTTCTATGCGTTGGATTAATAGGTTAGGTTCCACAAATGAAGAAGACTTGGGATGACTTCATGTATTGAAAATCATCAAGTCAAGTGGTGGATGCATCATGAGTTGTCGGACCCCGAAGCAACGACTCCTAGATTCTCTATGTTGAAGTTCATGTTTGAGTCCTTGTAATATGGGACTATACACTACAAATGTATTTCGCAAGTGTTTGAAGTTCATGTTTTCATTCTGTGTATTATGAGGCTTATATTTGCAAATGTGTTTTGCAAATGGTTGAATCTCATATATATAATCCGTGTGTCATGATTCTAAAAGTGTGCAAGTATGTTTTGCAACTTGTTGGAAATCATGGATAATCCTTGTGTGCATGATACTGTAGTTTGCAAATGTGTTTTCCAAAGTCTGTTAAAATATATGCACTTCTCAGGAAAATTGGAAATACCGCTATGTATTCTATGGTACTAATCTATGTGGTCGAGATCTGTTTGGTCGAAACCAGCATGGTCAAAAACAGCATGGTAGAAACCAACGTGGTCGAGATTTTTGTGATCGAGCTAGCGTGGTTGAACCAATGTGATCGGAACCAAAGTGGTCGAGACTTATGTGGTCGAAACCAACGTGATTGATCCAACGTAGTCGAAGATCAACGTGGTAGTCAGAGATCTATGTGATTGAAGATTGACGTGGTCGAAGATCGACATGGTCGACACGATTGAAACCTTTGTGGTAAAAAACAATGTGGTTAGACACCAGCATGGTCGGAGACCTATGTGGTCAAACCAGATAATGTGGTCGGAGATCAACGTAGTCAGAGACCTGTGTGATCAATCCGGACAGCGTGTTCGAAGACCTGTGCAGTCAAACCAAACAATGTGGTTAGAGACCTGACTGGTCGAATCATCCGATGTGGTCAGGGATCAATGTAGTGGACGATCAGTACTTTTGACCAGCTCTGTGTGAGCGGTCTAATTGGCTTTATGTGAGCAGTTTGATTAGTGAGCATTATTACCAGCTCTGTGTGAGCGGTCTGATCGGCGAGCGGTACTACCAATTCTGTGTGAGCGGTACTTCCGAATTTCGGAATGACCAGCTTGTGTAGTGGTATGTTTTTTCAGAGAGACACCTTTGTGGAGTCTTCTCATCCCCGAGAAAATCGGTAGTTCTACTCGAGTGTTGCGGTACTTCTGATAGTCGATAGTACTGAACTTTGCATATCGGAACTACCGATTTTGTCTACAACGGTTAGTTTTTGACCGTTGCTGAGGGGAGCAGAAGTACTTTTGGAAATCCTATTTTTCTTTCTCAATGGCTAGTTTCGAGGTGTGTGGTATATATACCCCCTTGTGTCCGGTTGGAGAGAGTAATGCTTCACTCCATTTCACTCTCTTGAGCTAGTGTGAGATCCTCCTTTCAATTGTGCATGTGTTACACCTTGTGAGCAAGGAGGAATGCTCTAGATTGCATGTGTTGTATCTAGAGGTGGATTGTGTTTCTATTTGAGCGGTGTGCATTCGGTGCACGTGGTAAGAGTCAAGCAAGGGGCTTGGCTTATTACTCTTGAAGTTTGCCAACTCTTAGGCGGTGTTAGAGGCATTGTGCGAGGTGATCTTCTTAAGAAGCTTATGAGAAGGCCCGATGAATTGTGAGTGCTGTGGTGCTCGCCATCTCTGGAGTGGAGGAATAGCAACCATAGTGGAATGAAGTGTTTCGGCTTAATTCGTGAAGCCGGTCCAATTCATTTGGGATAACCTCAACGTGGACTAGGGGAGATCGGTAAGTCTCCGATCACCACGATAAAAAGCAACTATGTCAATTATGGTTTGTTTTCTTATGCTCAATTTACATTCAAATAATTTGCATTCATAAAATTAAATTGATTGCTTGTCATCCTAGAATTGCTAACCTTGACATATGTTTATCTTGTTGGTGTACTTAAGTGAACCCATTTGCTTTAGGCATTATTTGTGCCAAACATTTTTAAGTTAAGCTTCCGTATTATTTGCTTAGTTTAGCAAAATAGAAATTGATAATTAATTAGAGAAGAATTTTTTAGACCACCTATTCACCCCCTCTAGTCGGTCTCCTCAATCTAACATCATGGGACTAGTAAAGTAAACACATAGTGTTCAAAATGCAAATTATGGTTCCTGATAGACCGGCGCGCATTGAGCGGTCATGCCGATTGTGGTAGTTAGGTTCCGAAAATTGGGAATTGTAGGAGATTTTATCATGGGTTGATCTTGGAACTCCTACCATGGTTGTATTTTGCATGTTTATGCTAACGTGGGTCAAATTGTGAATAACTTTTACCCGCAAATGGTTTCTTGGTCTTTAAATGTCTAGGAAAGCTTGAAAGCAACTATAGTTAACAACGGGCAACCAGGAGTAGATCAAGGTGGATCGAGGTCCAAGCGATCAAAGAGGTCATGTGGGATATTTGGGCTCAAGCATGGTGCATGGAAAAGCCATGGGATGAGTTGAATAAAGGTTCGAGCAATGGACTGGATCAAGTTAGCTTTGTTGGTTCAAGTGAGGCATGGTCCATGGGAGTTAGAACAAGAGAGACTTACCGATAAAAAGGAAGCTGTTGATGAACCTACACGTTGTGTATATTGTGGCTTGCATGTCAAGATGAAGAGGAGTCAAGGGAATGTGCCCGGAAGTTTCGTCAAGGGCATTGAGGAAAAATGCCAAATGCCAGACTTGAGGCCTACTTCAAACCATAACATCGGGAGATGCAAAGGAAGTGGTTTAGGGTTAGGCTAGGGTTGTGTGTGATGTGTGGATCAATCCCTATCATGCCAATGGATTGGTCTTGTAAGCGCTTTGAAAAGTGTGTGAGTGTAAAACCTGGTGTTACCGAAGTTGACAGGTTTCCCCATCCTTAGCAAATATAAATCCACTAAAGGGCTGGTTAGCCTATTTAGAAGAAGAGGGGCCTAGCTAGTGTTGACAAGAAATTAGGGTTGAGTTCTAGGCTTAAGCTAGTGCTTCCTCTCCTTCATGGTGTGAGTAAGAGAGGGACTTTTGGATAGTCCTTTATAACCAACAAGCTATAAGAATCATTCTTCAATATGCAATAAATCAAGTTCTTGCAATCCTTATGTTCTTATCTCTCTTTGCATGAGTTCTTACCCTTTTTTGTGTTGATTTGGCTCTTTTCGTACTTCTCTTGTTCTTGTTGTGATCCATGATGTGCAAGAGGCATTAGTAAGGGTGTGTTTGGTTGAGCTGTGGCTTTTGAAAAAGCTGCTGTGAGCTGTGGGCTGTGGAAAAGCTGCTGTAGGTTGTGGGCTGTGGAAAAGCTGTAAGCTGTTTGGTTCAAACAAGTATAAAACTTACCTCCTATCTCTATTTTCCTTGAAACAACTGTGAAACAGCTCTCTATTTTCACCATTTCAAAAAGCAGAAAGCCAAAAGCAGGGTCCAAGGTGCTTTCAAAACTGTACTACCCAAAAGTAGCTGCTTCTGAAAAAGCAGCTTCTGGTTTCCACCCCTTTGGTTGGCTTTTGGCTTTTCAGAAGCAAAAGCAGCTCTCAAAAGCTCAACCAAAGGCACCCTAAGTCTTTGGGGTCATACTTTGCCCAGCTGGACCACTCTATAGCAAAAATCAAGATTTTACCCAGTTTGAGCCTTGTCTTGACCAAGTTTTGTGATTATGTGATCTTGGCCTTTCTATGCCAAACTTATGACTAGATTACATTGCTAAAATATGTGAGAGATGATCTAGAAAGTCTTATGACTTCAATCCTCATGAGCAAAAAGTAATTTGGTTTTTAGGGTTTGGTGCGTTCTTGTGACCTAGAAAGCAATTCTTCCAAATTGGATGGATCCAAGTCCAAGAATCTCATGTTTCTTGATTTGATTTGGTCTGACATCGTTGCCTAGGTCGATACAAATTTTTGTAGCATTTGGACTCGGTTTGGTCAAGATTCTCAAATTTCGTTTTTGTCTCTAGGGGTTTACACTCAGGATCAGGACAAGCGGAAGTGTTGGTTGGTTAGCATGGGTGCAGTTGGTTGGTTGTGTTATATTGTATGATGCATGGTTTTGACTATCGTGAGTAAATTGCATAAAACTTATACTTGAGATGGTTTCTTGGTCTTGGATGTGCGGAGGCTTGGAGAACATTTGGGGTCAACGGCAATAGACTAGAACTAGATGGGAGAGCTGAGATTCGAGCTGTCGTGTAAGTCCGGGTGAAGCTACATGACTCAAGCGGGAAGCACATAGAAGAAAAGGATCATGAAGAGGTAAGTTGGTGCATGTAGTGCGCCAAGTGACAAGGTCGATGCGTGGGAAGATATTACAGATAGTAATTGAGCACTACGAGCTATGTCTAAAAGCATACAGAGGTGATTTGAGGTGAAGGTAAATACTAAATCAAGGAAAGGTACCCGGAAGATTCGTTGATGGTATTTTAGCAGTTGGCCAAATACCATGTTGGTGCTTTCATCAAAACTGCGGTGTAGAAAGGTGCAAAGGAGAAGTGGTTTAGGTCATAGAGAGCTAAAATTGACAAGTGGATCAATCACTAAAAGGTTAACGGATTGAGTCTTGTAAACACTTTGAGAAGTATATATGAGTATGTAAAACCTGTGTTAGTGAGGTCGATGGGTTTTCCCTATAGGGTTAATAGTTGGACCCATTAGGGTTGTTGCTAGTTATTAAGGGAGAGGAGGTGGTAGATTCAATGATTCTAGGGTTTAGATTTTTTTTGTTCTATCATCTTGTCTCCTTCCATGGTTGTGAGAGAAAAATTGAGAGAGGAAAGAGTGATGCTTTGGTTGCACCTTGTAATTATCCATGGGCATGTAAACTTTGTCCTCCACTGGAAATAGATCAATGTTTTGTTTCAATCATGTTTTTGTTTGCATTTTTACTTGGTTTTGCTTATTCTTGAGTTAAATTTGCCATTTTGTGTTCATGGAAGTTATAGTCTAATCTCTTACTAACATTACCTTGTTAGGACATGTGAAAATGGATCTAAAAGACCTATACCTTAGATTCTCACGAGTAAAAAGTAATTTGAGTTTTAGGGTTTTTAGTATTTTGTGACCTAGATTCGATTATCTGCAATTGGGTGAAATGAGTCTAAGAACCTTGTTATTCTTGATTGGTTTAGATTCTTAATGCTTTGATAAGACTCATGCAAATTTTGGAAGTGTCTAGATGAGATTCGAAATTCTTGATATTTGAGTTTTATCCCGAGAGGCTTTCAGGTCTGGAAACAGAGGACTGATTAGACTGGCTCTGGACCTACGGTCTGACCGGCCCCACCGGTCAGACCAGACTTTGCCTATGGTCAGACCTGGCATGGCGGTCTGACCAGTCTATCCATGTTGGTATGACCGGCCTTGGCTGAAGGCTACTGAGTTTGTTGGCTTAGTTCTCTAACCTTATTTTATAAAGCTTAGCTCGTGTAATCTGAACTTTGTGACTCTCTTAATCACTTGAGTGAAGATTTTGAATATCGTTAGAAGAAAGTTTGAATTGTTCATTTATCCCTCTCTGATTGCCATCATCAATCCTACAACTTGTTTGCAGATATGTCTCGGTTGCTCAATTGATTATTGATGTACCGCTACTCTTCGGAAGGGCCTAAGCCCAATTCGACCAACCAAAATATGGATCCATCTGTGAAACCTATATTGGGCTTTCTAAGTCTGCACTAGAGTAGTTACCTAACAACACCTAGTGGATTTACACTAATCTAAACCGTTCCTTCTCTCCTATGGTATGGATTATGCCACGTCATTCCACTTCCTTAATCCACATATATTTTTTGTTTGGAAATTCATTAATTTGTATATCTCTTTCCTTCGAGAAGCCACGTCCTTCTTTAGGAAACAAGCTATGGTCTTGCAGATACGAAGAAGAGGTCCATGATTCGGTGAAGGATGCTTTCGATGGCTAGGCAATGGTGCCCTAGATGAGTACGAAGATGTAACATGAGAGGTTCGGGATGCCGACGAGGGTGTCAAGCATGCCGTAAGCCTTTGATGATCAATCGTAAGTCAACAACAGCACAAAGCCTAGGTGACAGAAAGGAAACGTATTCCCAACTCAAGGCTTGTTTGGCGCATGGAAGATTCATAGGGACTTCGAAGAAAATAGCCAAAGCCTGTCGTAAAACTCCTGCCTAATTCCTGTGTACCAAACAGGGCCTCAGATTCGACGATAGCAACACGGGAAACAAATACATTTGTAAGAAGAGAAAACTGACAGTATAGCACCCATTCATGGCAGGATGTGGGAATATGACAACAAGAATGGGCTTCCGGTAACCAAGTGCTTGTTGATGCAGGTATGATCATTCTAGGAATTCGTATGTGTTGACATGCAACTGATGACAATGTTTTCACATGTTAGCCATCTATTCCCGATACACGTTGTAGTCCTATACTTAGTGTCTTCTCTCCAAGCACTGCAATTTAACGAAAACCAGTGGGCAAGGACAAATTAGCCCAAAATTCTCAAATCAAGTGACGGACAAAGTGATTCCTCGTATTACCGCAAGATGCTAGATGCAGGTAGGGTCGTTAGCCAAGTCTGGTGGGGCAAGAGTGTCATTCCACGTGGGCTTAGTCAGCAGCCACAGTCATGCATACCTATTTGTGAACTGTTCACCGTTTTGGCACTGAGCTATTTTTTTAAATTTAGCCCTTAGATAACATTTTGGAAAAATAGCTCCGTCCCCGAACTTGGAATGTACGGCAAATAACACCTGTTACATGTAGCACCCCCTTGCTTTGCAGGTCCTGGCGTCCGTGGCAAGGCAAGCTGGCACGGAGCGAGCGTGCGGCAACAGGTAGGGCCCACGGCCTGTTGAGCTAGGCAGGCTCGGTAGCTGCCTGTTGTACATTAGCAGCTCGATAGGTGGGCTGGCGCTCGTAGGAGGTGATCGATTGGATTGGCTCGATGACGTGACCCATATGTATGCATTTAGGCGTAATGACCCTTTTTGTAAATAGCTAAAGAAAAGTGTGCCATTATTTTTAGGGTTCCCAGTGCTTTCGCAATGTAGGAAACATATATGTAAGTCTACACGTATGTACCTGTTAGTTAGTTGTAGTAAATGATGCTAGGATTGCAGAAGTGTGCACTGTTAGTTGTAGTATCTATGTATACATATGTATGTATATACATGTGTGCCCTTGTATGCACACATATAAGCACATAGCAGTAGGCATAATTGGTAGCTCAACTATGTACATGTGCATGATTATTCTTGTATTTACAATCGTTGGACACCGACATATTATTTTCTGTATTACAGGGAATGGCCGCTAGTGATGGTCATGAGCGTAGTACGACTTGCACGATGTACAATGCTCTCTGGACAGGCTGACCTTCCCATAGGACCAGCTTCGCCACCAGAGGAAGTGGGCAACAAACAACCCTTGACCCGATAATGCATCTAGTCTAAGCTCTTCAGCCCAAGCATGTTGAAAATTTGTTCTTGTGCTTATGCCCTAAGTGTCAAACCTAACTATATACTCGTTACTACTTTGTCCCCATTATAGCAGTATGATATGGAGTTTGTTGATGAGCCTAGTGCAATTCTGCAACACCAAGGTTCTCTTAGTAATTTTACTACACGCGACCACTTCTCTCAGTGATTTGACAACACATACAAGCTTTTCCGATTGATTCGGCAACGCGTACCAGTTTTTCTCAGTGAGTTCACAGCACACACCAGTTTTTCCCAGTAATTTGATAACACGTACTAGTGAGTTAATAAAAGTACTGGCTTTTTGATTGAATAGACAACATGTAATAATTTTTCTCAGTGATTTGACAATGCGCACCAGTTTTCCACGGTGAAATAACAATACGTACCAGCTTTACTCCCGAACAGAACACAAAGACCATCTATAAAGCCCACCAGCCTCCACAACCTGATCCAAGACTCTACTCTACCTAATCTCCAAAATAGGGGAAGAGGAGAGGGAGAAGAGAGCATAGATACAGGACATCATTGCGCCGTTATGAGGGATGTTGAACTATGTAGAGATACTTCGCAAGCAAAAGTGGGTGGCCAGGAAGAATGGATCCTACCCTGATAATTCTTGCAAGGGTACACTCATGCCACCAGAGTTTCTATGACTGCAATGTGACTATGGCAATTCAATACATATCATTCAGTCCACACACCCAGCAACATCGCCTAGGTGCACTACACGTGCGGTAAAGTTCTTGTAAGAGAATGCCATATATTGATAATTCATATTTCATGTTTCATTTCGCACATCTTTAATCTACTCCATGCATGACGGTAGACCACACAGTGTTGTTACTTCCTCCAATGGATAGACAATCCAGAGTTGTATGATAAGGCATCGAGCAGAAATACATGTGCCAAAGAGATTCACACGCTAGAAACCTTACACTCCGGATAACAACGGAAAGGTCAGGATGGCAGAGGAAAAGGGCAAGGTACCGATGGTTCCCGATGCCCCCGTTGAATGCCAGGTTATTTCTAACTAGGACAAATCTATACAAGTTGTGAAAATCAAGCACTAAGTGTGGGTCATGAGGGCTAAAGCCCATAAAGGAGAGAAGGGAAATGCACTGATAAACTCAAATATATAAGACGAATGACTATAAGCATGACTTCCAAATAGCGCACATGTATCTTAGTTGTAGTTGGGGTTGATGATTCACCAGGGTTCTAAAAATCGGCTCGAGTCGGCGATTATGCGGTGCCTAGGCGGTCGGTGGTGGGCCACCACTGTGATTTTGTCCAAGGCGGTGGGCAAGGCGGGAGGGCCGCCTAGGACTGGCTAGGAGGTCAAAGCAAGTCCTCGGCGGTGCTAGGTGAGGCATTGCCGAGGTGGGCATATAAGAAGGGACAGCACCCGACTACCCCAACACCATTGAGTCATCCTACTAGGGTTCCCCTCTCCTGTGTCGCACCTCCCCCACTACCAAATCGAGGTCACCATCTACATGGCTCTCCACCGCTGAGTCGACCTCACCGCCTCCGAATCCAGGTACTCCTAAGTCTCGTCCCACGCTACCGCCTTCCCTCTCCCATCTCTTCTCCGATCCCAAGCTGTGGCCTTCCCCTCTCCTCCAATCTCGTGCCACCGTCGTCCCCTCTCCCCACTCTTCTGTGGTCCCGTGCCACTGCCTTTCCCTCTCCCTTCTCTTCCCCCAAGCCGCCGCCTTCCCCTCTCGACTCCGACGCTGCTGCCTTCCCCTCTCCCTCACTCTTATCTGGTCCCGTGCTGCTGCATTCCCCTCTCCCCTCTCTTCTCCCGTGCTTTCCTTTGCTCTGCACTCCAGCGCTCTTCTCTCCTCTCTGCTCGACTACTCCAAGGGAGAAAACTCTGGCTATTTTAACATGCGCTATCCGACTATGCTCAATACTAGGATCATAATTTATTCTTGACAAGGCTATATGTTTTGCAAAGTGCTAACACCATAATTATGCCTATTAGTTTTTATATACAATGTCTAGTGAGTTCCTGCATATCCATACTCATGCTAGTTGCAGAAAATCTTATTTCAAGCACCTAAACAATGCAAGTGATGTGGAGTAAGAGTTGCATCATCCTGTTGATCTAGACTGACACTTGGATATAATTAATGTTATGGGGCTCTCAGTAATTTATGCAAACTGTATCGATTAAATTAATTTCATAGTTTGAATTGTTTATCCACCTCTTGCATGCATCGTTGATATTGTATACTCCTCAATAGTCAGCACAAGTGTACAACATACCATCAAAAGTTTTTGTCCATTCATTTTGTATCATTGAGTTTTTTTATCTCTTGTCAAGATTATCCTTACAATGTTAATGTGTTTAGTATCTTGTCTGTAGTAGTGTAGTGACATAATTTATTTGTTGTGTTGGTAGGCACATCACAAGTTTGAATTGGCTGAAGGAATAAAAGAATTAGAGAAGGTTTCTCTCTCTCTCTGACTCTCTCACACACACAACATTAAATAAGAAAATGTTTGTTACAAATGTTATTTACTTTGATTTGTCATTTTGTCAAGACTCAAGATCAAGATGTCATCTGTTGCTTCTGGAGGTGCGGTAAGTTCAAGCTTCCTTAAAAAGAATTTTGAAGATATTGGATGGAAATTTTGGTATTTAGATGATCCAACCAACTTGGATAGAGTAAAGTGTCGCTTGTGTTAAAAGGTAATTCATGGAGGGGTATATAGGCTCAAACAACATATTGGTCATATTCATGGGAACAAGCTAAATGTCCAAAGTCTACACAAGAAGAACAAGCGAAATGTAAGAAGTCTATAGAGGATGCACAAGCATTGAAGAAGGCAAAGAAAGCAAAAGAGGAAGAGCTTAGAAATAAGGTGATAATTGAAAAAGTAGATGACCCTAATGAAGATGGAGACCTTGAAGTTGTAGGAGGCTCAGCACATCGTAGGTTAGGGCCAATGGATAAGTTTGCTTGCCCTATTGATCCTTCCATTGCTTTGATGAGTCAGCAACAAAATATTAAAGATGCACTTTGGAAAGAAAGTACTCATAAGGTGAAACAATATGTTGTGATGGCCTTTAGCTCATGGTATAATTTATTTTCAACTCTGATGTCCTTTCATTTAACTATGGATTGCTAGTCTCATATTGATATTGTATGTCTTTATGTTTAGGTATCCATTTCAATGCTATCAACAATGATAAGTTTAAACAAATGTGTGAGGCTATTGGTCGCTTTGGACCGGGGTTTGTAGGTCCTTCTCAATATGAATATCGGGAGAAGTTGTTGAAGGAGGAAGTGGAAAGAACTAAGAATTTATTGAAGACACATAAAGAAGAGAGAACTTTGATCGAGTGCTCCGTCATGACCGATGCTTGGACCGATCAAAGGAGGAGGAGCATTATGAATGTACGTGTGCATTACAAATTAGAGACAAGTTTCATACAATCAAAGGAGGCATCGGATTATGCACACACATTTTATCATGGTAATGATGAAATGCAAGCTCAAATGCTTAATGAGGATTGGCACAAGTTTAAAGATCAAGAAGGGGTTTTCAAAAACCTACCGCCAAACTTGGATATAAAAAAATAATTTTAATCCCAGTAAACTTGTGCTCTCACAATCATGATTTCAACTCAATGCATGCTTATTTGACTGTTTGTCTTGTACTAATATCCTTCCACTTTTCGTAATGTCTAGCAACCTTGTTGTCTACTTTTGGATATCAAGTTCCTACTTTGCAAAGAATGGCCATAAGAATCCTCTAGTTAACTTCAAGTTCATCCGAATATGAAAGAAATTGGAGTACTTTTGATATGGTAAGTCTCAACTCTCAACTTTAAAGTATGAACTATCTCATTCTCAATACGTCAATCATCAAGTTCTCAACTATGTAACTATACTCCACTTTGCAATTCGTAGATACATTCAAAGAGAAGAAATAGGCTAGACGCGAAACATCTAAACAATCTAGTATATGTTCAATTCAATGCAAGATTGTTGAGCAAAAAAGAGAAAAGCAATGTCAAGATCATCAATGTCATTCTCGCTTCGGATGATACACAAGCTCAAGGGTGGATAATTGAAGGTGGTGATGATGATCAAGAGGTTGAGGCCGGTACGGGCCTTACATGGAAGCTCATTGATGAAGCATCTGGGGCTAATGAAGCCATGTAACCTTGTAGGAGTGCAAGAGTGAGAGATCTCTATGAAGATGATTTCTCGTCTGATTCCAAAGATGCAAAGATGATGTCAAAGAGGTGGAGGATGACATTGAGTTCGAGTCCAACAAAGATGAAATGGTGGTTACCAAGAATTATGAGGAGGAGGATGAAGACATTAACTCATGATTAACATGTTGAGTCATTTTATCAATTTATCATAAACTCTATTAGTATTTTGCTTGCTTCTAAGAATCTAAGATTATGTCTATGTCTATCAGTTATTCAGTCTATGTGTGATTTTATGTTTTATTGTGTGAGAGTGAGACTTTGTGAAGTTGGCACTATCATGTTATGATATTTTCTATGTTAAGTCTTTGATATGTGTGGCCGCATATATATATATATATATATATATATATATATATATATATATATATATGTTTCATACTTTCATTCATTCATCAATCATTTCGTACATTCTTTATCACACAATAGCAAAATAACTCATCATTGACTAAATATGCAGATTTACATGATTATTTGATTATATACATATTTACATCAAGCTTTTGGAGGGGAGATAATATACATGACTACATCAAATTGCCCATGTCTTGCTTCTTCAGGTAATTATCCTTCTATCTTGTTCAAACTGATACCTGATGCTTACTCAATTCATCATATTATTTTTGTTCTCGGCTTATCTACACCATAGCTAGACCGGCCGCATGGACGCCGCCTAGTCCGCCTAGGCACTAGGCCCCGGGCCACTGCCTGCCTAGCTCCTAGCACTTTCTTGAACCTTGCGATTCACGCATATTGCCATTTGTATCGTACGAATAGTGAGACAAATATACGTACCTAACCAAACCCTACGCGTCATATAATTCGCACCTTCATTGCGAAGTGTTATGTTGGGCTGCATATGGTCAATTACGACAATTATTTGTAATAACGTATTTCTACTACTTAACATAGGGAGTTGATGATGGTGGTTCATCTGCCCCTCTGGATCCCCCTTGCACCTTTCTAAAAAAATTCAACACTAACATGAACAAAACATTGTCCAAATGATATGATTTTTAAAGCGTATCAAAACACGGATATTTAACTAGTTTGCACGAGTATTCACCTAATGGGAAAAAAACTAAACTGACCACGTGGTGCTGTTGAACATGTGCTGCCGAGCCTGGGGAGTTCAGTAGCATCATGGGTCCGCTTGGCTGCAGTGCTCTGCCCTCGCCTGTCGAGCTTGCTCTGCCTGCCCGTTCTTGCCGAGCTCTGGTAGCGTGGCAGGTGACAAGTGTCATTTATCGTGCCTTCGGAGCTCGGAGACAGAGCTATTTCTTTATAAAAAACAAGTGTCTAGGGCCAAATTTTTTTTAAAAAAATTGTCTACAGTACCAAAACATGAACAGTTCCTTGTCACGCCACATGAGCGCATGCCCCGTTTATCCAGCATTATACATTTACTGCATAAAGAGGCTTTTTTTATCCTTCAAAAGTAAAAAGACTAAAATGAGCTGCTGGGCAAAACAAAAGGATCTATGTACTGTTTGGTTCTAAGCCCATGCAATTTTAGTAACTTTGATCAAATTTGGCATCCATTTGATTTGTTACAAATGTGTTACCAAACTTTGGTAAAATTCCATTCTCATTGGATCTTTAGTTCATTTTGTTATCAACATTTGGCCAAAACATGAACGAAGTATTCTATGAAAAATTTTGGCACTCAAGTGTCATGAATCAAATAGACCAATAGCCTCTAGACTCTGTTGGCGATGGATGGCGTAAGCGTAAAGTTATCAAAATCTAAAGCCTTCCCAAATGCCCAAATAAATGGTTATGGACTTATGGTACATATACTTCATCAGGTGGGAGTGGCGAAGAGTGGAAAATTTGCAAGGGAGAAAAAAGCTTCAAACATTCTCTTTAACTATAAGTTATATGTACCATAGCATACGACCATCTCTATGCTACTATTATCCCATTAGAATATGATATAAGTAATTTTACTAGGACCATAGATATTCGTAAAGGCAAAAGAAAAATGTAAGGTACTTCCTCTAGTTCAAAAAAATGTTGTTTTGGGATACACATAGTCAAACTTTTATAATTTTGGCTATCGATATCTTTTTAAATGTTTAGATTGAATATATGAAAATCATATTGTGTAAATTTTTCTAAAAACTACTTTCATAGTATTATGATTTTATTCGCTTTTATATATATTACTAGTAAAGTGTTCGCGCGTTGCAACGGAGTCTCAAAAGAGGGTGATACATATAATTAAACATGATTTCAAACCACACAATCAATATCAGTTTATCTTAAAAACATATCAAGTAAAACATATATATGCCAACTCATAAATAAATTAAATTGGACTAAGATGTTCACATTTAGTAGTGATCATTGTTTTATGGAAGGAGGAGAAGATTGATTTAGCGTGCTACTCTTGCTATGAATTATCTCTTGGGTTTTGCCATGTAGAATCTCGCTGGGTGCTTTGAAATAAAAAAGCCAAAGTTTAAGAATACCTCCTCTGGCATCTCTGCAGCTACTAGCAATCTCTGATCAATAAGCCTCTCTAGATCATCGAGCTACTAAGGTCCACCCCTTTTTTGTAGATTATATATATATATATATATATATATATATATATATATATATATATTCTTTTTTAAGAACTTTGGTGCTCAAGTGTTTTGCAACTACTAAATTTTGCTTGGTAATACGGTTAATTTGGTGTGCTGTTTTTGCTATGAATCAGTAGAAATCCACTGCCTCCACCGTTCATCACCCAATGGGAGCCCTTCTTCAATTCCCTTGTCCTAGAGCATCCCTATATCTCCCTCCATCTTCCCCAAAATGTTAATTTAAGGTATCCATCTCTAGATCACCACCGCCATGACGAGCTCCCCGTGCCACCCTGGGTCTTTGCCGCTAGCCCACCTCGGCCCATCTCCACCCCGGTCGTCTGCACTGGTGATACCCTCGTCCCGTGGACACCCGCTAGTACCCACTTTCCTCCCTCTCCCCCTCGCGTGCTACCAGCCTTTTTCTTCTCCATTTTTGGCCACCGTGCGTAGCCCCACTAGCTCACCCCAAATGCTACTACCTGTAACACCCCCACCCCTAGCCTCCTCTCCCTCTTAGAGATCCATTTTTAAGGTCGCCAACTCCTCTCTACAACCCCTTCACGTCGGTAAGGCCCTAGCACCATGTGCCACCACCTCCCCAGTTTCTCTACTTTCTCTATTTCTCTCCCTCTCTCCCACTGTGTTTCTCCCTCTTTCTCTCCAAGTTGTGTGTGTTGCAACAAAAATCAAATATCATGCACATTTTATTTTGTTTTACATGAGAATTTATCACACAAAAACTCTAGGACAATATTGTCGATAAAGTGTATATCTCCAGATAGCATATCTCTAGTTGACTCCATTCCAATCATTATTAAACTCAATAATAATGTGACGCTACAAATCCATGGTGAAAATATGCAATGCATTTAAGAAAAAAAAACAGTGTTACTCATGTATTTGTCTTCCCTTCTTAATCTCTTTATCTTCCCTAACCATCATAAGGGCAAATGCTAAAAGTTCCTAGATGGACATACTTTACAACATGTGAACTACAATAAAAAAAAGTCATACGATAGGGTGTAAAACCATTCTGCATGCAATAAGCCCATGACCGCAAATTCGATGCAATTCAAAATTTTAATTGTGACAAATATTCATCTTCATGAACAGAAACATGGTCGTACATATAGTTTAAATGCACTGCTTGCATATATATATATATATATATATATATATATATATATATATATATATATATATATATATATATATATATATATATATATATATATATATATATATATATATATATATATATATATATATATAGGAAGCCTCTTTTCTACTCCCGGGTGTAATTACACCCTATGTCGTATCTCACAACGTAGGGAGTATCTCGCGTAACGAGGAGTATGTACATGTAGTATACGAGTATTTAAGACTATATAGGTGGTATGAACAATTTTTCAGAAGTGGTATGTACATTTTTTTCAACATACTCCTTTTTATGTACGTATATAAAGGTATTTACAAAATACACTAAAAACTATGAACTCCCTTGTAATTTTTTCATGTGGTTCACATTAGAATATCTTATAATTAGTATATGAGTATAACTAAAGTGATAAAGGAGTATTTCAAGTTTGTTTAGGTGGTATATTAGAGGTGGGTGTAATTACACCCGGGAGTAAAAAGTATTTTTCCTATATATATATATATATATATATATATATATATATATATATATATATATATATATATATATATATATATATATATATGTACGCGAGTATCTTACGTAACGAGGAGTATGTACATGTAGTATATGAGTATTTAAGACTATATAGGTGGTATGAACAATTTTTCAGATGTGGTATGTACATTTTTTTTCAACATACTCCTTTTTATGTACGTATATAAAGGTATTTATAAAATACGCTAAAAACTATGGACTCCCTTGCAATTTTTTCGTGTGGTTCACATTAGAATATCTTATAATTAGTATATGAGTATATCTAAAGTGATAAAGGAGTATTTCAAATTTATTTAGGTGGTATATTAGAGGTGGGTGTAATTACACCCGGGAGTAAAAGGTATTTTTCCTATATATATGTGTGTGTGTGTGGAGAACATGTGGTGCATAGACAGAGAATGCATAGCTGTTCTTAAGATGTGGAGTAATAATTACTTTGAAATATATCATTTTGACATTTATAGAAGGGAACCAAACATATATCCCAAATAGAAATTAAGGTAGTTTTCCATATCAATATCATTTATCCTTTAGACACAATACCAACCTATATCTTGTACCAACAAATAGAATTTTGGTATACATCTATTCCTCTTGTGATGGACAATGGAGAAAAATCAAGACATTTCTCGCTAATGGCTTAGTTATTGGATTCAAACCCCAATGGAATCTCGCAACAACATAAAATACTTGTAGAAAATAGGTAACTGATGATAGATATGATGTACCATGTAGATGGCAAAAAGTAAAGGAAGATCACCAGAGAAAGGAGTCATCGATTGCCAGGTGGTCGCCAATCTGCCAAGGTGCGAGAGGGAGTAATGAAATCAAAAGAATGTAGGGGCAACCTCACTATGAGATGGTATCAATGAAAGAATCAATCAACAAAAAAAAATCAAAACTAGGTATCAGACCAACATGGACTGAAAAAGACAACAAGCGTTTTCAACTGGCAAAAATATGAACCATAGGGTAGTGCATGCCTTATTTACCAGGTAAATGAGCACTAATTGGTGGAACTGTCACATTGCTATGACATAAATTAGATATATCATGCATAATAGGTAGTGACAATGGTGGCAAGGGCAGGATGATAGGGCACAGACTGACCGTGGCGAAGAAGGTGTAGTCGTGGCGGCGATCAACAGAGAGGGAAGAGGGTAGTAACCGTGGGGGCACGTGACAGAGAGGGCAAGAGGGTGTCATAGGAGGACAACAGTATGATAGAAGGATCCGATGGCAATGGAGTGCCGTTGGGGCAGAACGGCACAACAGCATGGCAAGAGGGCGTGATGGTGACAACAAGGGAGCGACAGTGGGACAGGAGGTCATGACAGCGACAACGGGAGGGCATGACGGCGACGACAAGGGAGCCTCAGTGTGGGCGGAGGGCGTGACTACAACGGCGAGGGCACGATAGCATGGCAGGAGGTTGTGACCGCGAGGGCCAGAGGGTGCGACAGTGTGGCAGGAGGATGACAACGAGGGCAGGAGGGCGGTGGAGAAAATAGGGGTGGTGGGGAGGCAGTTGCAAGAACAAGGAGGTGGATTCTGCTCATCCCAAAAAAAAACCAGCCGCCGTTGGGGAAGGACATGCCAGATTCAGTCGACGCCATTGCACCATCGCCGGATCTAGCCTCCCCGACCAAGCCGCCATTAGATCCAATCTCCACCAGTTGCACCGCTGTTGGTACGGTCGATGTCGCTCACACGCTGCACCACTAGTGGTTTGAACCTACCCAGCCACACCACCGCCGAATTTGGCCCTTCCGCCATTTGCCGTTGCAAGCCTGCTGCGCTGCCAAATCCTCGCCACACAACCACCTTTCGGCTCACACCGCCTCCCTCCGACCACCGCACGGCCTCCACACCGCAACTTGCCAATGAAGAGGAGAGATAGACGACGGTGATAGAGGATAGGTGAGGAGGTAGTTGCAATGGGAGGCAATTGCGAGAACAAGAATGCGCAAGCCGGCATACGGTAGGGAAAGGGATGATGCGATCGTGGTGACAACTAGAGGTGGGGAAGGGGAGGGCGAATAACGTGTGGCTGGGTTCAAGGCATTGGTTAAGGACGAGCTAATCAAAGGAGAGGCTGACGACACAGATCCACCAGTCAGTGCGTACTAGTTTTCTCTTGTTTTCTTAAGGGCCGTTTTTTCATAGATGATGCGATCAGTCGAAAAGAGAAATGCGCGCAACATAGGGGAGGGAGTGGTGGGGGTCATGAACGAACAAAACTCTCCTTTTATATTAATAGAAAAAAATAAAAACTTATGATGAAAGTTATATTTTAGAGAATATAGGGGTACGAGCAAAAACCAATACTTGTCTTTTAAATCAGATATGGCTTGCGTTTAAACTCCCGACCATTATTCAGTTTCGAGAAAGAAGGGAATTTTTCCTTTCCTTGGAATCGCAGGTGTCCTGAAGACCTGAACCCACCAGTGCCTTGACTGGACTCGTTGATCCATCTCCTATCCTCTCCTCTCCTCACCCTCACCTCACCGCCGCCTCCTCTGTCCCATCTCCGGCGACGACCACGCCATTGAGGACGGGCGGGCCGGTTCTATCAGTCCGGACTTTCTTGGAGCGCGGCAGCGGCCATGTCTGTGGAGCTCATCCTGTGGCTCTTCTCCTTCGCATCCGTCATGGTCCTCATCGGCCTCACCGCCTACCAGGCAAGCTAGGCTCTTTCCTTGTCCCTTTCAAGCCAGCCCCCCCCCCCCCCCCCCCCCCCCCACAACCGCGGGTTCTCTCAAGATCTGGCGCATGACCGGAAAAATCCCTGGCCAATTTGATGGTGCAGCTGACCAATTTTGCGGGGATTTCAAGAAAATTTATGTGGGGTTTGGTCAACGGTGCAGTTCTTCCTGGCGTCGTTCCTTGCCTAATTGGGTGGTTAACGTGGTGTGGGGAGGAAGGGAGTAGTAGAGTTATGGTGGCACCTAGGCTCTGTTGCAAGAATCATCTTGGTAGAAAGAGACCCAACATATTTGGTTAAATTCATCCAAGGTTTCTGTGCTGGTCAAATTTTGGTTGTTCGCTGCCATGTTAATCAAATTTTGGTTGTTCGCTGCCATGTTAATCTAATTTTGGTTGTTCGCTGCCATGTTAACAGTGAAAAGAAATCTTTCCTTTTCTTATGTTCTTGTGGGTTACATAGCGATATGCTGTTCATGTGCTATGGTACGGTAATCTTTCAATGGTAAGGGCTAGGTAACTTACTAAACACAAGCCGTTGCCCAGCTGCTGCAAGCAGATTATTGTTCCAGCTGGATGTTAGGACAAGCTACTTGGTGGCCATGATCATGTATGCCACAAGCGCCTGCTTTAGTTGGTTTGAGTCCAGCATGGTCACGGTGGCACATGCAATATTGTAGCTTTACTGCTTTAGTGTCCCAAGCCCGAAACCACCATATTGGTCAACTATACTTTAGGCTGACGGCTCACCACATTGATTTACAAATAAGTAGTCCGGTCATGATGTGTTGCTCTGATGGGTCCAACACCCTTCAAATTCCCAGTTTATAACAAACTTGGGTCTAATAATTATAGGTTTGTTGCCATTCTAAGAATTGCTCATAATTGATACACAGATTCAAATATGTACAAGTGAAATTTACAAAAAGGAAATAAATAAATAAATTATGTATAGTTTCTTGCAAGTTAGCTTATCCGGTCTTCTTGTTGATTATTCCACTGATTTTGTCTCTGTTTTTTGTACCAGCTTATCTGTTTATCCGATTTGGAGTATGACTATATCAACCCATATGATTCGTCATATCGCATCAACGCGGTGGTCATTATAGAATACTCACTCCAAGGAGTCTTGTGTGCTTCTTTCCTCTTGACACTGCATTGGTTTCCATTTCTAGTTATGGCGCCTGTAACATACTACCATGTGAAACTGTATGTGTTACTTGCTTTCAGTCTTGAAGTTTATCCTATCAAACTATTCATACTTTTTCAACATTGGCTAATATGCTGCTATATTTATTTGTGTGGATTTGATGTTAGATTAGTTGCTCATGAATGGAAGGTATATAGTATTATCGATGTGATTTTGTAGTTCCTATAAACTTCTTCAGTTTGAAAACAAACTGTCAGAATGAATCATTTTATACTACATATTTAGTCATCTTATGGACGTAGTGAAGGAGTGAAACATATTAAGAAATGCTCTTAAGAAAAGGAGTATGTTTTGAAATGTTCTAGATTTCTCCAAGGAACGGTTAATTGAGAACATGTCAATTCTGGATGGTGATACCTTACTGTGATAGTGTACCTGTAGGCTGACAATTTGTAGTTATTCACTTGCTCTGGGTTATTCATGTTTTCTGGTTCACTGTGGCTTTTCACACTGAAAATACTGGTCCAGGACTCTAGATGTTAGAGGCACTTAGAGCAGAATGAGGTGCATCTATGGTAATATTGAAATTGCCTGTATTTTATGTCATAAATACCAAAATTTGCAAGGTAGTTAATTTTTGTTATTGATGACTTGTTGCAATATGATTACATCAACTTTGTAGCTGCTACATGCACTTATGGTTGACATGAGTAGTTTTCTTTTCACCATTCTTCGTTAGAAATGAGCCATTACATAATGTTTTTCTTGCAATGATTCAGAATGGACCTTCATTGATTCCAAACATATTCTTGGCCTTAATCTCTACTACTTAAAAGGAGTTGGTGAGCAGTACGTTCTTCCCCCTCCCTCCCCCTTCTCACTGAAAAATGGGCACCGCTATGTGGGACCAGACCACCCGCGATATTTCCCCTTCCTCCTCTCACCCTCCCGTGTCGCTCATTCCCTTGCCTTTCTCTAGGCTGCTCAATGTCTCCTAACGCGACGCCTCTCGACCCTCATGCCCGCAATCGTGCCCTCCCACCCACAACATCTCCTCACTGCCGCTAACCCCTGATGCCCTACCATGCTCAGCCGCTGCCACCTCCATGCTCATGCGCTGTTCACCATTGTTGCGCATGGACTGTGATGGGCCGTTGGACCATGACCCCATGGCGCTGGCACCAGAGAAGCCATCACCATTGACGCAGTAACGTGTGGAGCAGCCGCCATCACCATGAGAAAACACGGCCAGTGTGGTCGCCTTGTGTGGTCGCCATCACTCCCCGTCATTGGAGCTCGTGACCATGGCGCCCTTGAACAGGGGGCGGCCAATTCAGCAAGCGGCAACAATGGAGGGCACGGAGAGCATCTACGTGGTGCGGCTAATCCATTTTCGTAGAAAAGGCGATAGCAGCATTAAATTGGAGAGCGCTCTTGATAACGATGGTGCACAGGAACAAGGGAGGTATGGTGGCACAGCTCTGGCCAAATTGGATGGTGCTTAAGCACCACTGGGCATACCTGAGCACAAAGGTGGTGGTGGTTTTGCTCGAGGATGGCTATGGAGGGCTGGCTGCAGTGACTGGCAGTGTGGAGCAGAGATGCACGGTGCTGGCTACAGGCGACGGGGTGGAGCTTGGAGCAGCGGAACCGATTTAGCAGCGTTGGGGTGGTGCTAGGGTGGTCCTTGATTTGAGAAGATATATGGTGACCACGATTTTTTCCGAGCTTATTTGGCTGAGATTTGCATTTCATCTCCTCGTGCAGACCTCGTGCAGCAGTGGGTTGGGAACAAGGAGGTGAAGATCGCTCCTTTCCTTTCTTCTTTTCTTTCTTTCTTTTGCCTTTCCTTTTTCTCTATTGTGGTAAGAATCAGAAGATTGAGAAGAGAGAGAGAGGATAGAGAGCGGAGGAAGAAGAACAGTGAGTTGGGGAAAGGGCTTGATCCCTGTTAGTTGGTCAAAAGTGGACCTCAGGATATTATCAAGTGTAATACCATCTTAAGTTCAAAATTATCAAAATTTTAGGCTACCTTTAGGCAGCCCTTTTTGGCAGACACATAGCTCAGGTCACCAACCAAACGACCCCTTATTTTGCTGCAAGCGACGCAACACAAGAATGGCAATGCGCGCCTAGCGTGGTGGTAGGGCCAAGGATGCAACGCAAACCTAGCATTAGTGGAGGGCGCAACTGCAACACAAGATGGGCATTGCAGCGGAGGCGTGATGCATCGAACAGCGGAGCTCAGCTGGGCGTAGCAATGAAGCTTAGGGTGTTATGTAGGCAAAACATAGATATGTGGGCTAGGGCAGAGCTGGACTGAGCACCACGGCAAAGCTGACATTGTGGCATAGGCCAAGCCCGATGATGGAGCAGAGGAGACACGACATGGGTCGAGGCAAAGCTCAACCATTTGCTTCGATGGAGTTGATGGTGTGGTGTATACCAAGCTTGACAACAGTGGCATGATGTGATGGGTAACCTGATTTTTTTTATTCGTAGCAGCGCACGGGCACTTAGCTAGCGATTAATAATGCATATGTTTCTTGGTTTTGTTCTAGCATGCAGCAGTAATACTGCTGCATGTTCTTGGTCTGATTGATGAATACTTCTGAGCATGTACAACTATGATATGCCATAGATCGTAGAGTTAAGTGACTTAAGTCTAAGGGAGACAACTAATTTTACTCTCTCAAACAAGGGCAAGACACCCCTATTTCCAACTTTCCATTATTACATATGGAAACAAAACAGCAATCCAATACAATCACACCACCATGAATCCAACATTTGCGTCTGAATCAAAATGTGATTTAAGAAGAGACAGAAGGTACAACACACATATTGTGTGATGTGCATATTGCCAGACAAGCAGGGCCCAACCAGCTTGTCCTTTTAGTCTAGCTTGACGATGTCTTGGCTAACTGGTTTAGTTCATTCAGTTCACATTTCTTTGGATATTTGAGTTTTGACTAGACGAACAAGAATCTCTCAACCTAAGTGTTGTTCTCAGTATTCAGATGCTGAAATTTGGTGTTCTCATTTTCGAAGTTGAAGTTTAAGATAAAGTCCACCCTTGGCATTGGAGCTAGTTCCGATTAGTGATTGAACTCCTTTTTGTAAGATATCCCTGATGCTTTGTTGTTTATCTGGTCAAAAATTATAGCATTGACTTCTATATATGTCCAAAATGATTATCCCGACTATTAGTTTGCGTCATAAGTTTGTGCAGAGAAGAACAAAATGTAATTAAGACATTTATCTTGTATATTTATGTCCATGTTCCTTAATTCTTGTGCCTTCATGCTCTATTTTTGTTATATTATGATAGTTGAAGGAAGAAATATATGATTTTATGTTTAATCAGGTATATGGATCGGAAACATCTTGTAGATGTTACTGAGATATTCCGACAACTAAACGTGGAGAAGAAGTACCGGATGATCAAGCTTGCCTTTTACTTCTGCTTATTTATTATAACTATCTACAGGTTTGACTTTAGATTAAATTCATTCGTTAATCTAAATTCATTCGTTAATCTTTTGTATCATTGGAATATGTGTGCTCTGCAAATACATTCATTTTTTAGTCCTAAATATGGTTCTAACCTAGCTTCTCAGTTAGTCCAAAATGTCCTAGCACAAATCCGTCCAGCAAATTGTGTCATCCCAATATTGGCCCTTCCATGTTAAAGTACAGAAAGTTCTTTCTTTTGAATAAGATTATGTAAGTTGGCCGATTTTCCTCATTTCACAAATATTCTGAAATTCAAATGCCCGTTGGTGACACGAAGGGATGACCTGTCTCTTTTTCCGTCATGTTGGTCCAAATATGTGCTTACCTTTACACCGTGTTTTCAAACATGCAAGCAATCATGGGCATATAGTTTAACTATGTAAAGCTATTCAGCATTGTAGAGGCGAACCCCTCATGATCTGTATTCCATCTTGCCTCCAACTGCCAATTGTAACTATCTTACCTTGTTACTGATTGTGGAGGCTGCACACGGTCCTAGGTTTCTGCTGATACTTTGTCATGAACTGGGATAAACACCACCAAGAAGATGGCCGGATGGCGTCGGCGTAGAACGAGAGGGAGAGAGACTAGATGTTTAGATGAGGAAGACTTGTTAGGTCTAGGTCTTTAGCTTTTAGGATCTCCTAGGTTAGATCTAGTGGGTTCTATTCTTTAGGGTTCGGGTTCTTGAGTGCTACACTGAGAGGGAGAGAGGGGTACCAACCTTCTGAGGTAGAGGAAGAAGAGGTGGCCATCACGGGTACGCTCGGTGACGTCTGCGCACGGGCAGCGACGGTCGGGGGAGAGGTGCGGGGCTCCTTGGCGGCGGCGTGTCCCGGGCGGCGGCGACTCCTGGCGGTGGATGGCGGTCTGGAGAAGAAGCAGAGGAGCCGGTGGTGCTTCCCGTCGTTAGAGCGCCCCCTCTTAGATCGGTCTAGGGTTTGTCGGTGGGTCTGGCGGCGGCACGGTGAACCTCGTGGTGCGTGCCGCCCCGGCCTCCACCTCTTTTATATGGCGCTGGCGACAGGGGCCCACCAGCCAAATGGGCTGGGCGCCCCCGATCAGGGTGCGAGCAAGGGGGGATTTGGCCGTTGGGCCAAATCCCCTGAGATCATTCTAACATTCTCCCCCTTGATCTCAATCTATACTTTATCTTTAATCACTTTTGACTTTACACATTCCATCACAGATTAGTGCATAGAACATGTCTCATCGTCACGGTCAATCGCCGATAGATTCAACAGCTACAATACACTTCACTATTCTGAAATCGTTACTTTAAACTTTTGGGCCATCTTTTAGTCCAGAAATCATAGGCTTTCCCTTAAACCCATGCCGGCTACATGTTCTCTGAACACGTTGGGTGGTAAGCCTTTAGTGAGCGGATCCGCTAGCATCTTTGCGGTACTTATATGCTCAAGACTTATAATTTGATCCCGAACTTTATCTTTCACAACATAGTACTTTATGTCAATGTGTTTGGCAGCACCACTTGACGTATTGTTGTGGGCATACGTTACTGCGGGTTCATTATCGCAGTACAACTTAAGTGGTCTATTGATGTCGTCAACCACTTTTAAACCGGGTATGAACTTCTTTAGCCAGTTCACCTGCCCCGTAGCCTCATGACATGCTACAAACTCGGCATACATTGTGGACGATGTAGTGACGGTTTGTTTTGAGCTTTTCCACGATATAGCTCCTTTAGCGAGAGTGAACACATATCCGGATGTAGACTTTCTATCATCTCCCGCAAAATCAGAATCTGTATACCCCACTATATGGAGTGAATCTGATCTTCTGTATGTCATCATGAGGCCTTTTGTTCCTTGCAAATAACGCAAGACTTTCTTTATTAATTTCCAATGTTCTATTCCAGGATTGCTCTGGAATCTGCCAAGTAACCCGGTAACAAATGCTAAGTCAGGGCGTGTGCATACTTGAGCATACTGTAAGCTTCCGACAGCTGAAGCATATGGAACCGCTTTCATTTGATCGATCTCATACTGGTTCCTGGGGCATTGAAAATCCTCATATCTGTCGCCCTTGACTATAGGTGCAGGTGAAGGACTACATTTATGCATACCAAATTTCTTTAAAACTTTCTTTATGTATGCCTTTTGTGACAGTCCCAATATCCCCTTGTTTCTATCCCGGTGAATTTCGATCCCTAGAACGAACGAAGCTTCACCAAGATCTTTCATATCAAAGTTTGAGGACAAAAACTTCTTTGTCTCCAGTAGCAGACTAACATCACTACTAGCTAGTAGGATATCATCCACATACAGGATTAGGAAGATAAACTTTCCATCTTTAAACTTTGCATAAACACAGTTGTCCTCAACATTCTCTTTAAACCCAAATTTTCTTATTGTACTGTCAAACTTCAAGTACCATTATCTTGAAGCTTGCTTTAACCCATAAATCGATTTCTTTAAGCGGCATCCCATTCTTTCATTTCCTTCCACGACAAAACCTTTCGGTTGTGCCATGTAAACATTTTCCTCCAAATCCCCATTGAGAAATGCCGTCTTTACATCCATCTGATGTAACTCTAAATCATAATGTGCTACTAATGCCATTATGATTCTGAAAGAATCTTTACATGAAACTGGAGAAAATGTCTCATTGTAATCAATCCCTTCTCTTTGCGTAAAGCCTTTCGCCACAAGTCGCGCTTTGTATCTTTCTATATTCCCTTAGGAGTCAAGTTTTGTCTTGTAGACCCATTTACAGCCTACTGTTTTGGCTCCTTTAGGAATAATTTCCAAGTCCCAGACTTTATTAGTCTTCATGGACCTCATTTCCTCTTCCATGGCCTCAAGCCATTTTGAGGAATTTTCGCTTCTCATGGCATCTTCAAATGAGGTGGGATCATCTTCCATTTGAAATTCCTCTGTATGATAAATCTGATAATCATCAGAATAGCTGATCTTCTTACTCTTTGAGACCTCCTCGGGGCCTCCTCATTTGGTACATCTACTGTTTGAGTCTGCTGTTGCTCCCCCTCATCTGTGGCAATAGGTTTTATATGATCCTGAAGAACAGGTTCTTCATTCTCATTCATTGTTGCCACGGGAGGAACAATAACAGGTGCTGGCACCACAGTGTCTTGCACCGTCGGTGCAGCGACAGCAGGTAGTGTGAAGAATGGCTCTTGAATCATCGGAGTGGGCGCATACACCCGCTTCTCTTCAAGGTCAATCTCTCGAGCTACCATGCTCCCCCTCATCATTTCATCCTCTAAGAAGACAACGTGTCTCGTTTCTACAAACTTTGTATATCTGTCTGGACAGTAGAAATGATAACCTTTTGACTTTTCAGGGTAGCCAATGAAATGGCAACTTACTGTTTTGGGATCAAGTTTCCCAAGGTTTGGGTTAAATACTTTAGCCTCAGCAGGACTCCCCCACACACGTAAGTGGTTTAGTGAGGGAACTCTTCCTGTCCACAACTCGTACGGTGTTTTGGGCACCGACTTACTAGGCACTCTGTTGAGAATATGAATGGCGGTTTTCAACGCCTCCATCCATAAACTCAATGGGAGTGTGGAGTAGCTCATCATACTTCGCACCATATCCATCAGGGTACGGTTGCGTCTTTCAGCTACTCCATTTTGCTGAGGTTCGCCCGGCATAGAATACTGTGCCACTATGCCATTTTCCTGTAAAAACCTTGCAAAAGGTCCAGGAACTTGTCCATATGGGGTATGTCGACCGTAGTACTCCCCCCACGATCAGATCGGACTATCTTAATCTTTAAATCGTGTTGGTTTTCAATTTCAGCCTTAAATATCTTGAATTTATCCAAGGCTTCATTTCTTTCTTTGATTGGATAAATATATCCAAAACGGGAGTAATCATCTGTGAATGTTATGAACGAGTCATATCCATCCACACTTTTAACAGGAAAAAGACCACAAATATCTGTGTGAATAATTTGTAGAACTCCTGTGCTTCTTTTAGCGTCTTTTTTAATTTTCTTTACATATTTTCCTTTAATGCATTCTCTGCATTGTTCTAAGTCTGAGAACTCTAATGGAGGAAGAATATCATTCTTAACTAGTCTTTCTATTCCCCCCTCGAAATATGGCCTAAACGACAGTGCCATAATTTCGACGACTCATCTAGAGTTCTTTTTCGTTTTCTGTTTACATTCGTAGACGAGGATTCAATCACTTTCTCGCACGCAACATTCCCATTATCGCATACGACATTCACATCATCACATAATGATAACAAATAAAGCTCATTCTGTAAGATGGCAAGACCAACACATTCTTTATTAAACATTATTTCACACTTGCCATTTCCAAAATTACAATCATAACCATCTTTGTCCAATTTTGAAACACTAATCAAATTCCTCTGTAAAGAGGGAACAAAAAGGACATCTCTAATTAAAAGATTGGAGCCATTAGCTAACTCTAATGAAAGATCGCCAACGGCTTCAACTTCAGCTTGGACTCCATTTGCGACTTTAACGCATCTTTCCTTTCTTTGCGTAGTCCTCGTCGAACGGAATCCCTGTAAAGAATTAGCAACATGAACAGTTGCTCCTGAGTCAATCCACCAAGTGGATTTCGAATATTGTACATACATGCATTCATTTATAAAGGTAATAATGTTCTCACCTTTCTTTGCCATTATCATCTTTAAGTAATCAGGACAATCCTTCTTGTAGTGTCCCGTCTTCTTGCAGTGAAGACACTGATCTTTGTCTACAGCAAATTTATTCTGTTGAGGGTGATGGACAGGGGCTTTTCCCTTGTTCTTTGAGGAGAAGTTACTGTTGAAGTTCTTTTTCTTGTAGTCCTTCACATAGTTGATAGAACCACCATGTGAGGATTTGATTCTTTCCTCCTCTTGCACACACATAGCTATGCAGTTTTCCAAGTCCCATTTCTCGGGCTGCATATTGTAGTTGACAACAAATGTGTCAAACTCTTTTGGCAGGGAGGCAAAAACCAAATGAATAAGGAACTCATCCTTGAGAGCCAAATCCATTGGTTTAAGCTTGGATGCCAAGTTACTCATCCTCAGTATGTGCTCTCTTATGCCACTGCCACCACCAGAGTACCTCTCTGTCACAAGCTGTTTAATCAGCTGTGTAGCATAAGTCTTTGAAGAGCCAGTGAACTGACTCTTTATTTTATCAAGGTACTCTGTGACAGTGTCACACTCTGCGATTGAGCCCACAATAGCAGGCTCAATCGTGTTCTTTATCACAGCCATACATTTCTTGTTGGCTGTGGTCCATTTCTTATGATCAAGATCATAAGACATCTGTAAGGGAGCATGATTCCTCTGTCTTTTCAGCCAAGCAGTATCATCCTCATTTTGATCCCTCACTGGTGCCATAGGCTCAGTGGGACGTGCTGTAGTGAGGACCCAGTCCACCTCAGCTAAGATAAACGCTAAGTCTATCTTTTTCTTCCACTCTCCATAATTATCTCCTTTGAGAGTAGGGATCTCTCTGATACAACCCATCAAGTTGTATCCTCCTGAAAATTTAGTTCAAATAAAGTGAGAACGTTACAGCAAAATTATATGACTTATTTCCAACGTTGGTCAAAAATACGACATACAATTTAAAACAATTTTATCTATACATTAAATCTACATCACCGTTGGGCAGAAATAGAAATAATGCATAAAATCATCAATTAAAAAATTTATAATACTGTTATTATCAACGTTGGTCAGAAAATAACAATATCATAAATCTCTGGAAATTATCTCTATTTTTCAAAATTAAATTCTCCCGTTGGTTCGAATTTAATAATGAAAATTAATCAACATTAACTTTTGCAGCGGAAACTGTAATTATTCTAAAAATAATTCAGTATTCAGAAGCATTATACTGTACACATTTAATCTCTGAAAAAATTAACACGTTGGTGCAAAAAATTACAGAGATTTTGGATCAAATTTCAATCAAATTCATCAAAAAATACTTCTGAAAATCATTAAATCCAAAAAATCGGATTTTACTGTTCAAACCGGCCATTTGGCCCGGCCTGGCCCAGCCTGCGCTGGCGCGGCCCATGGCGGCCTCACAGCCCACGCCGAGCGCGCGCGCAGCCGCAGCCCAGTCGGCCCGCTCGGCCAGCTCCCACGCGCTCGACGCGGTCGGCCCGCGAACCCCAGCGCCGCTCGCGCGCGTCGCGCCCTGGCCGCACTCGCGCGCGTCGCGCTCCGGCCGCAACCTGGGCCTGGGCCGGCATTTCCCTCGCTCGCCTGGGCCGAAAGTCGCCCGCGAGCGCTCGGCGCGATCTCAGCCGTCCGATGCGATCGGACGGCTGAGCGGCGTTCTCGGCGGAACAAAAACGCCCGCGGCGGACGCCCCCAAACCCTAACTCATTTCTCTCCCTCTCCTCTCTCTCGCCTCGCGCCCGAGCGAACGCAGCGGCGGCGGCGGCGCCTTCGTCCACGCCGCCGGAGAAGGAGAAGAAGATCGGCGCCGCCATGGGCCCTCTCGCCGGCGTGCGCGCTCCCCTGAGAGGGAGCGCGCCGCCGTCGAGCGGCTCCGTGTCGGCGCCCCTCCGAGCGCGCGCGCTCGGATCTGTCCCGAGCGTCGACGGTGGCCGCACGTGGAGCGCTGGCGAGCCCACGGCTCGGCCGATCTCCCGCACGCCAGCGACGACGACGGTGGCTCGGTAAGTCTGGTCTTTTCAGATCTAGGGTTAGGGTTTGACCCGTTCCCCTCTCTTTTTCTTTTCTGTTTTCTAGGGTTAGGGGGGGTTCGTCCTCTGTTCTTCCTTTCCTCCGTCTAGATCTACACCTAGGCGCTCTGATACCATTGTTAGGCCTAGGTCTTTAGCTTTTAGGATCTCCTAGGTTAGATCTAGTGGGTTCTATTCTTTAGGGTTCGGGTTCTTGAGTGCTACACTGAGAGGGAGAGAGGGGTACCCTATGTTACCCAGATACCCCGATACGGATACGGATACGCGATACGGCGATACCGCGATTCGCCATTTTCCTAAAAACACCGATACGGCGATACGTGGATATATATATAATAAAAATAAGAAATTAATAAATTCTTATAAGGAATTGAGAAACCGAGAATACCTTAATATTGATGTAGGCATGTAGCAACTTGTTTGGTACTTCAGTTCTCCCTCCTGGCTGTTAGACTAATATAATGAACCATCTGCGTAGAATAACAGAATAGATAAGTACATATACACAAATAATGAAATAAATAGCAGAATCACAACTCATGAATCATGATTGATAGTTAGGTAATAAAGAAAGCATTCGACAAACCACTTAGTAAATAAACTTAGTACATAATGTGATATGGCCAAAAGACCACAACCAGTCCAAGTGTTCAAGTTCAACAACCATAAGTCCATAAGACCATAACTATTACATAATCTAAGCAGTAGGACAACAAATAACAAATAAACAAGCTAATGACAACAAAAAACATGATCACTGATCACTTCTCCCACTGAATCATCCAACACATTATCAACATATAGCAAATAATGAGCTCTGAGCAGTGAGCCAGTGAGTAGAGTGCATACTGGAGGGCTGGAGGTGTCGGGCGTCGGCGACGGGAGGGGAAGGCAGAGGCGTCGGGCGTCGGCGGCGGGAGGGGACAGGCAGAGGCGTCGGCCGTCGGCGGCGGGAGGGGGCGGACGGAGGCGTCTGGCGTCGGCGGTGGGAGAGGGGACGGGCGGAGGCGGTAGCCGAGGAGACGACGGGCGGTAGCCGAGGAGACCGGAGGGGATGAGCGGAGGCGGCAGCCGAGGGGACGGCCGGAGGCGACAGGCGACTCGACGGGCGAGGCGGCGACCAGGGGCGAGGGGCGAGGCGGCGACCGGAGGGGACGGGCGGAGGAGGTGGGCCGAGGCGACGGACGACGCGACGGCCGAGCGGAGGCGGCGGGGCGAGCGGAGGAGCCGAGCGTGGAGGCGAGCCGAGGTGCTGGCGAGTGGGCGTCGAATGCGTGGAGGCGGCGGGGTGAATGAGATCTGGATCTGGATCTGGGGTTTTAGGTTAGAGGTATCAGAAAAGTATCGAAGAAGTATCGGAGAAGTATCGGGAATTAATTTCTTTTTTTGAATAATCAATAAATTCGGATACTTACAGGATACGTATCCGGGCGTATCGGGGCAGTATCCGTATCCGGTACAGTATCCGATACCGGTACGCGACTTTTGTGAAGTATCCGCGCAACATAGGGGGTACCAACCTTCCGAGGTAGAGGAAGAAGAGGTGGCCATCACGGGTACGCTCGGTGACGTCTGCGCACGGGCAGCGACGGTCGGGGGAGAGGTGCGGGGCTCCTTGGCGGCGGCGTGTCCCGGGCGGCGGCGACTCCTGGCGGTGGATGGCGGTCTGGAGAAGAAGCAGAGGAGCCGGTGGTGCTTCCCGTCGTTAGAGCGCCCCCTCTTAGATCGGTCTAGGGTTTGTCGGTGGGTCTGGCGGCGGCACGGTGAACCTCGTGGTGCGTGCCGCCCCGGCCTCCACCTCTTTTATATGGCATTGGCGACAGGGGCCCACCAGCCAAATGGGCTGGGCGCCCCCGATCAGGGTGCGAGCAAGGGGGGATTTGGCCGTTGGGCCAAATCCCCTGAGATCATTCTAACAAGACTATGATAATTCTCTGATTGATTACAATAGCATGCGGTAGCCCTCTTATATAGACGGCTCCCCCTAACAGATGGAATCTAATCCCAATTATATCTCTAACTCATATCATATCTCTAACTTTATCTCTAATACAAGGAAACTAATCTCTAACTCAAATGGAAATCAATCTCTAATTCAAATAGAAACCAATCTCTAATTCCTAATAATAACCCGACTGGGCCTTGAGCCCAAGGCCCACACCCCTGACATACTTGCTATTGGCAGATTAATTGCCTTCAAAATATATTAATTTAGTTCAGCTTTCATGCAAGCATGTAATTCCCAGCCAGTTTGATGCTAAGTATTTTGTTTTGTTACATAATCCAACTGCTCACATATTCGTTCCATTTTACAGTCTTGTGATGGCGGCTGTATTGTCTTTTATTGATGAGGATACAAATCTGGTAGACACTAGGACGACCTAGAGTTTGTCATCAACTTGTCACATGCGGTCAGGTATTTCACCATCACATCTTGTTGCAGGCAGAAGGAAGGCTATTGTTGTTCAAACCTTCTGATAACCTGCACCAAAACTGGTGTCAGGACCTGCTTTTGTTTTGTGGCGAAATGTTTGTGAATTGTGATGCAGTGAAGTAAACTTGTGATGCAGATCTTTGAACAGCAGGCTCCAAACGAACAATATTTGGAGGAACCCGTGAGCCAAGAATTGAATACAATGCCCTGGCTTTCAGAGAGAGAAGATTCATTCATGCTCTAGCCGAGGAGCTCATTTGGTGTCTCAGTATTCCCTGTAACCATCAAACTGAACTGACAAGTCTGCTTTGTAATTTAATGAGTTTGGGTATGCGATTGCCATCTGCCTAGATTTGGTTGACAATGATGCAGCACTACACGACATGTTTGGATCACAATTGCGAATCACCGACTTCTTGCACGTGTATCCTTGTACTGTTGTTGTATTTAATTCAGCTCTGCTTTGTGTGTAACTGGCATAGAATGATAGAATGTAGTGCTTTCGACCAAAATTCGTTTGTAGTGGGGCCTCGCTATCAAGATGAGCTGAAAATGATCCTGATTCTTCTGCATACAGTTTCTTTAAACCAGATTTTGTTTGTTCATGGCAAAGCTACTAGCAGGCATGTGCTGACAAGCATTCCATGCTATTTGAGGATGTCGTAAAACTATGATGAACTGTAGAAGACCTGGATTGTAAATTCAGGCTGGTCTTGGTGGTTACAACTGCAGCCACAATAGCATTTGATTTGAGCATGACATCACTTATCCCGCGTTCCTGCCCTATCGCCCTATCTTTAAAGGCAGGCGCGTGAGGCAAACCTGCAGAATACAAACCGCAACATGAAAAGTCAATTTTGGTCCCTAAAGTTTCTCCAAAGGGTAATTTTAGTCCCTCACCTTTCAACATGGTCAGGTATAAAGTTTAATTTTGGACCGAGCCAGGACATTCGCTTACATATCGTGCCACGTTAACAAGTTTACATCAACACATTGCTCTTGCTTTTTTTTTTTAAAAAAAATGAGCACAATAAGGAAGCACTCATGCGCACACACGACACTACACACATCCATATGGGTGCGTTCAACGGATACACTTGAGACGAGACAGAAACTCTAGAGTCTTATGAAGTATGGGCACACGCTTTGACCACTAAAAGTACCCATGTATATATGTGCTCCAAGCACACTATGCATATGAACAATATCTAGATAGTGTTATTTATATGAATAGTACCCCTCGAAAATGAGGCATCCGCGAGCTTGAACCCGAGTAGGTGGACTGCTCGCCTGGTAGTCGCACCAACCGAGCTATGCTCAGTCATCAACACATTGCCCTTGCTTAGTTGCTTACACAGAGAAACCCTACTCATGATCTACAGCTTAAATCCGGCCAGCAACGCATCTAAATTAGCCAGCAAAGGGCTTGTTTGGATGGTCTGGGATCAGATTGATCCTAGCCCACTTGAACAACACTTTTGTCATGTTCTAAAGTGTTTTGGCTTTTAGCTGAAATAATACTATAATAGCTGTTAATTTTTTAAGGTATTCAATTTAAAGAAAGATAAAGAAAAAATAGGAAAAATAAAAAATGTTGTGGCTTTTGCTTATGGTTGAAATGTCACTGTAACGGCCGTTAGCTTTTTTAAGATATTCAATTAAAGGAAATTAAAGAAAAAATAGGGCAAATAAAAACACTGTTATATCTCCATAGATAATAAAAAGAAAAAAAACCGTGTTAAGAAGATAGCGTGTTTCGAATAACTTTTAATTTGTAAAAATCAGAACTACCACTGTTAGAACGACCCTTTGATTTGGTGAGACCTAAGCATACTCCCAGCTTCGCTCGCTGTAATTCTTGTGCCCCAATTCATGATTTGATTGATCTGTTTCTTTCTTTCCTTGCTGACCTCTCTTCTTGGGTGGATCTTGGCTGCGTGGGATGTAGGATCCACAGTGGTGGTGGTGGTGGCGGCCAGCCATGGCGCACATGGTGGACAATGAGTACGACTACCTCTTCAAGATTGTGCTCATCGGCAACTCCAGCGTCGGCAAGTCCAACATCCTCTCCTGCTTCACCCACAACGAGTTCTACCTTCAGTCCAAATCCACCATCGGCGTCCACTTCGCCACCTGCACCCTCCTGGTCCCTACTCTCGCAAGATTATATTATCCTCTTCTTGCCATTACAATACAGAGTCTAGGGATTTGCATGGCCATTGCTTTCAATGCGTTCTACATATGTCTATGTTGGTAGGTTCTTGATGTCAAGATGTTCGATCAAGTTGCCGGTAGTGAGTTCAGTAGTTGGGCATGGCCTCTGGTCGTGCGCATCAGACGTTTGACGTGTGCTCGTTCACGCGAGAATGGTTTGCTTCTTTTTCGGTTTTAGTTAGTAGTTGTGCGTCATGGTTGGTCGTGAGACGGTATGGATCGTGTAGTCGTGGCGTGCGCATAGGGGGCATTTTGGCCATGATATGTATTTGTTTAATGCTTAAATAGAGTTCTTAGAAAAGCTGCGGTAGTCATGTTTTCCCCTCAGTGTCGCGTACGTAGCCCCAAGTGTTTGAGTAAGTCGTGAGTCATAAGTCGAAGGTTGGAAGTTGGAAGTCGAAGGTCGTAACCGAGTCTTCCGACTATCGACTTGCTAATTAATTGGATAAGTATTTTTAGTTTAATGTGAATTTGTGATATGCATATTTTATTATAGCATGGCTAACTAATTGGATAAGTATGTTTTTTAGTGTAATGTGAATTTGTGTTCCTTCGGGTGAAACAGATTAATTAGGAAGATTGTGTTTTTAGGGCAAGAATGATTATGTGTGCTATGTATGGGGATAAAGTATCATACATATCAGTACATACTTATGAGAACATCTGGTGTTCAGATGAGCCTGGAAGAAAGAAAAAAAAAAGAACCAGCTCAAGTTAGCTCTGGTCATCCGGTGTTCAGATGAGCACGACGACCCAAGTTGTCGTAGGAGCAATTTCGTCATCGCTGGACATTGGGGTGAGAGAGGCTCGAACTCTCGACCTCAGGATCACTCGCTTTAGGTAGCTATGAGACCTACGCGCTAGCCAACTGCGCCACCACCCCGTTGTGGTTGAGATTGACAAATGGTTCTACAAATAATGTCTTCTATGGCCAGAAGAACTCCCGGAGCGCCGGCCGCTATCGTGCAAATAAATATATGCGCTTTTCGCAAATGTAACGCCTGTAGTTTAAATGCTCTTACTGAGAAATATAAAGTTTGTATGTAAATTTAGTGAGATTATGTTTGCTACACCTTTATTTATTCTGTCTTAATCATATGCATTTATACAAAGTATTATTTCTCATCTTGCCCGCCCATTAAACTGGTACATAGTGATTTAAATAGCATAAGTCGCAACAATTCGTAGCTAGTTAAAATAAAACTTGGAGATCGTACGGAGACGCTTTAGTATAAGTTAATTGATTATTTACTTAGGAGTTAATTTCATTTGCGTCGATAACTTAAATGGCCACCCGCGTACTAATATGAGAAAATGTATTTGAGTAACCTTGAGATCTAAAACAAATTAGAGGTGATTAAATATATATATATACGTATCTATGAGAAACTAAATAGGCCTATTTGCGTACGCGATATTGGTTAGATTAATATTCGCCGTTATAATTGTACATGTATTTAGTTAATCCCGTATAATCGAAAAATTGCTAGGAATTAATAAAACGCCGAGCATACCTATTAGATCAGCCATATCTTATGACGCTAGTGCGATGATGTCGAGCGACGAGTAATATACCGAAATTAACCTCGATTACCGCAATTAGGTTAATTGGAGCGAAGTCTGACCTTAGGAGCACAAGCACATCGATGCCTCGCATTTTGTTATATTCTCGTAAATTAAGTTGTAGTCGACGTATTTAATTGCAGGCGACAATCCAAGCGACGGGAACGACTTCACCTGATCCCACTTGAATCCGAGTATATGGTTAAAGTTCAGGCAAGCATTCCTTTGATCAAAGCTTCTGAGTATATTTCGTAAAACAAGTATTTTGGTATTAATCTAGTATCACCCTGCATTAAAGAATTAAAAGATATTTAAAGATATTTAAATCGCACAGTTGAGATAAGAGACATGAGAAAAAGGAAATAGAAGGCAACTGATGGAGCAGTTGGCCATCTAAGCAAGTAAGAAGGTGGGCAGAGGTTGCCAGGGTAGGTGATAAGTGGGCAGGTGTGGGACCTCTGTATAAGAATGGCATATAAGGAAGTACAAACTTCATCCGTGTGAACAGACCGTACCAAATCATATCAACCAACATTCCATTTGCGGGCGGACAGACTAGTAGCTCTATCAAAGTGTTATATTCTTCACATGGGTAAGTATGTATTAAGCCGTTGGGAGAACCCACACGATCTGTAACATCCTAAAAATCGGAATTTGAAAATATGAAGCTTTTGAATTATTTTTGCAATGTATTTTATTTGAGTTTGGATTTTTATGGTAATTTCTGAGATTTGGTTGAGGTTCCAAAAAGTTAAAAGTTCAAGAAAGGAACAAATATGTTCAAATAATAGAGAATTAAAATTTAAAATTCGAATCTGAACAGATGATCTAGAAAAAGGGGAAAAACTTGAATTAAATATAAGACCCTATATTGGAATATGTATATATAATATATACACACACACACACAAGTGAAACAAATATGCAATATATTAATATAAATATTATGATAGGCATAGCCATGGGGAAAATAAAAGCTGAAGGTTCAAATGGCATGCAAGAATTTAAATAAATAACCTCAAATGTGAAATAGAAATGTAAATTAAAAATCCAAACTTTAAAGTAATATGTAAGCCCTCTTTTTCTCTTTTATTGCATTTTCCTCTTTTCTCTCTCTTCCATGTGGGCCATCCTTTTTCCTTTCTCTTCCCCCTTTCTTCCCTCCTTTTCTCCCACTGGCCGCTGGGCCCAGCCCCGCGCCTCCCCTCTCGTTCTTATCTTCTTTCTCCCAAGCGCCTGCTTCTTCTTTCTTTTCTCTATTTCCTCCTCCCTTCCATGGCCATGAACTCGCCGCGTCACCCCTTCTTTCTCTTCCCGTTCTTTTTCTCTGCGCCGAGCGGTCTCTTCCACCCTGCTCTGCCCCAGCCTTGCTCCATCACATCATTCGGCGCGCTCGGCGCAAAAGTCGCAGCGCGAGCATTGTGGAGCCGCGCGCCCAGATTCGCGGCAGCATCTCTGCCTGCCACAACGCCATCCCCATTTCCCCCACGCTACAAGAAGCCCCCGGCCTCCCTTTCTGCTCCGCATCTTTTCCCCCTTCCTCTCTATCCCGCCGTGCCTGCGCGCCCGCCAGCGCCTCCACGCCGCCCGAGCCATCTCCTCCAAAGACACCCACGTCACGGCGTGTCTGCGCCTTCCCTCTGCCCCCTTTTCAAGTTAATTGAAATTTCATCCAACAGAACACGCGCGCCGCCCATCATCCCCGACACCGGTCAAAGCCGCCGGCGCCAACGCCGCTCTCTCATCGGCGAGTATCCCGCCGATTCCCCGCTGTTGGAGCATCTCCCCGCCGCCACGGACCTCCTCCAACCGCCACTAGAGGCCCCCCTTTCCCCAAGCTCGCCGGCGACGTGAAGCTCCCCGCGCCGCCCATGGCCCTCGCCGCCGGCTCACCACGGTCCCTCCCCAACTCGGCCACCGGTGCAGTAAGCCTTCACCCGCCTCCCTGCAGCTAACATGAGCCTCAATTTTTCCTCTCCCCACACCGGCGCCGCCATCCCCCTTTCTTACCTCGCGGCCGGCCGCCGAGCCTTGCCGCCGGCCCACCTCGCCACCGCCTCGACCAGCGCGCCACCTCCCCTAGGCTCTCCCACCTCCCCGCAACCCGTTTTTCCAGTCACCCGCGCCAACCCGGCAGTCTCTCACCGGCGACGCCTCCCGGCCCTTGCGCCGCCGGGATACTCTGTTTTGGAGCCCACCCACTGCGCTAGCTCTTCTCATTTGCTCCCCCATCTATGTCAAGAAAGTATAGTTGCCCGGGTTTATATATATATATATATATATATATATATATATATATATATATATATATATATATATATATATATATATATATATATATATATATATATATATATATATATATATATATATATATATATATATATATATAATCCACCAAGCTGTTAATATTTCCTGCAGCCTCAAACTTCAAGTAAAGATAACGTTAGCATACTATTGATAAATAAACCTTACCAATTGATTTAGTTAAATATTATAATTCGGTATAACAAGCTAGACCTTACTTAAATGGGTTTACCCCTAAAATTAAATCACTTTGAATAATAACTAAAGATACATAGGATACTGACAAAGGTTAAGTCCAAGGGGGTCTTTAACTGAAAATTTCATTGGCATATCTATTAGAACCTTTTGGATCATCAGTCATTAGAGTAACCTTGCCAAGTTGTATTTTAGTAAACACAGTGATACTAGAACCACCTAAAATGATACGTCTCAAAGTACTAGTAGCATAAATTAAGCCAATAAGCTAAAAATCATATACGTCGCCTATGAAATCCCTGCTCATGAATGGCAACACTCGACCGATAAATTTTACCCCGGTTAGACTTATACATCTGTGCATACGTTTAAAACTGACTCGTGGAACTTCCTTGATAGGTACCAAAAATAATAAAGGAAACCATTAATACAAGGATCGAGTCATCGTAGTCTACCATTAGGTATACCTAGTTACCTCCAAGCATTAAACAAAAATAAACTCATAAATATACCTTTGTCATGATCCATCCTTTGACCTTCATTTTGGCAAATTTCCCTACTATTCCCCACTTCACTCCAACCACTTTGACTTCGTCAACGCTCCGTACCCCCATCAATCCAGTCTTGAGTCACCTCAAATCACCTACTAACTCATAATAAAGATAAATTAAGTTTAATTGGATTTATTTGGGTCTTGTGCGTTATTTGCTTTTGCTTGTGTTCAGTCGTAAGCGCATAATTAGAAACTGAAGTCCTGAAGAATCTAAGGACTAATCAGGAGCAAGATCAAAGTAAGGATGAAGACCAGGGACTAAAGGATCGTCGCATGAGACAACTTCGAGTGAGCTCAAGACCGCGGTAAACCGCGCCAGGCGAGTCAATACTTTGATCATGTTGAACCTACATTTTCTGCAAATTACTTTGGTTTAAATTATTAAATTGCATACTGTTATTTCATATGCAAGTACATGTTTAATTTAAGATTCTAGTTATATGCCCATTGTTTACCTTGAATATTATTATATCTCCTTTGGAATAATTGAATGTGTGAACCTTCTCGCCCTAGCAAAACTATAATAGTAACCTTTCGAAAATAAGTCCCTAACTATACGCCATGCTTAGTACTGCATTGATATTCAGGGGCGCTGAAATGCCCCAAGCCTCATTATCATTTTTAATCATGAGAAACTGGTTTGGACAGTCATGGTGGGAATGACTGGTATATTTTGACATGATTATTTTATGCTCCCAACAATCCCAACTTGCTTAATATCTGAGCGGATGGTTTGGGGGCTATTACGTGGTGCAGTGGACGCACAAAATTGTGGAGTGTGGTAGAACCGCTCAGGTACTCCTAAGGACCGAATCTTATCATGACCTCCTGTGTAAAATAGTGCAACCACAAGTCTGCAAAGTGCAACTTAGCTAAGTAAATTTATCGAAATTCCCGAACTCATCTCACTGGTAGTGGATAGAAGTGGATACGCAAGGGCAAGAGAAGGCCTAAAGGGACACTGAGTGGAGGGTGAAGTTTCCCAGTCGTACTAGCGCTGAGGGGAGTGGAGCCCGAATAACGCTAGTAACCGTGGGGAACATCCCGTGTATAGATGGGACCCACCGCAAGTGGGCAGTTTCCCATAAGGTGAGATGACAAAAGGGACTAGATACTTTGAAAAGTCACTGTGATGGTCTGCTCAACCACATGACTAAGGAATCGTGTGGGGCAACGAGTTGATTGTCTCTTGTGGTGAAAGTGTACAAACTCTGCAGAGTCAAAACTATTCGAATAGCCGTGCCCACGGTCAAGGGCGGACATGGGAACTTAACCAGATATAGTTCTATTTCAAAAACTTTGTAGGTGGGAATGGAAAAGTGGAAGGACAGTGAAAAGCCCTGATTTGAGTTGTCCTAGGTGTCGTCCCAGTGGTAAGAGTAAGTCCAATAATAGAGCCAAGTGTTTGGCTATAAGTCAAGTTATAAGAGCCAAGTTATACAATAATTTGTCTTCTATTTGTCTACAAAAGGTTTTTTATTATTATGTGGTACCATGTCTCACATTCTCTTTCCTATTCCTCCTCACATACATTTATTATCTGAGCCCACCACTGCATAAGCTCCCGTGTCCAGCTTGTTGCTTGCATGAGAGCCAAGCTCTCATCTCTCTCCTCTCTTCTCTCCTCCACATCAGCAAAAATGCTGACTAGCTTGGCTATAAGACCATTATTGGACTTGCTCTAATGTAAGTGGTTATAACGCTGAAATGTTAGCATATGGTGCGGATACCATGTAATGTTGGATGGATGTAACATCCTGAAAAATTTAAATTTGAAAATATGAATTTCTTGAATTATTTTTGCAGTGTATTCTATTGGAATTTGGATTTTATGGTGTTTTCCTGAATTTGATTGAGATTCCAAAAGTTGAATAAGATCATAAAAGGTAAAGACAAACATTGGTAATTCCAAAAGGGGGATATGCAAATAATAGAAAACTAAAGTTTTAAATATGAATCTGAAAAGATGATCCAGTATAAGGAGGGAGAGATTTAGATTAAAGTATAAAAAAATATATATACATATTTGTATACCAAAAACAGACATAAAGAAATATATATATATATATAATAAGTACATATGATCATACACAAGAACAAGAAATAAATTAATATATATATATATACACTATACATATGTACACATACTTGTATATAAATACATGTATATACATTAAATAAATAAATAAATAAAAGAGGGAGCCAGGCCGGCCGAAGCGGCCCGGCCCAGCTCCACCCGCGCCTCCCCCTCTCTGCTGTCACTGCACTGCGGGCCCTGCCCCCATTCTTCTGCCATGCGGGACCGCTCTTTCCCCACCTCTCCTCATTTCCTTCCTCCACTTCACCCCGCACCCAGACCCCCTCCTTCCACCGCCCGTGCGCCGCACCCCCCATTCCTCCTTTCCGCTTCGGTCAAAAGCCACGCGACACGCACCCCCGAATCCCGCTGCAGTGCCGCCCTTACCCTGCTCTGCGCCTCGCACGCCCGCGCGCATGTTGCCGCGCGAATTCCGCCGGCTTCCGTCCCCGGGTGCCCATGCCTCGCACGTCGCCCGGTCGGCTCGGAGCCCTTAAAAGCGAGGGGGGTGCTTCCATCTACTTCGCCTTGTCCCTCTCTTCCTCCCACCGCCGGGAATCGGTCTCTAGAGCTCCACCGGCCGCCGGTCGTGTCCTTCCCCTCCAACTCCGGTGAACCAGCGATCGGCCTATTAGAGCCGTCTCCGGTCAATTCCCTCGCGCCATAGCTTCGCCAGGACATCACAAACTCAGCCCCGCCGTTGGCCGAAGCTGTCGCCGCCGGTATGCCACCCGCACCGTGCGCCTCCGCCGCCCGACCTCGGCCTCCGCCGCCAGCCAACCTCGGCGCTCCTCCGGTCCGGCCAACTACATGGTAAGGATCCCCGTACCCTCCACCAGCTCACACCACTTGGGCCCCTCTCTTTTTCCCCTCCGGCCGCCGTCGCCATTGATAACCTCGCCACCGGCCGCCCCACGTCGTCTTCCGCCCACCTAGCCGCCGCTCCGGCCGATTAGACACCACCCTTAGCTTCCCCGAGTTATGCGCAACCCATTTTGAGGGTCTTCGCTCTCTCCCCAGCCACTCCCCGCCGGCGGCGCCGCCATCCCCTCCGTACGCCCGCCTCCTCTGTCTCGGCTGCGGGCTGCCTCTTTGGTTTAGCCCCGGCTTCACTTACTTCTTTTGCTCCTTTTCCCTGTCACGGTCGTGAAGAGCTAAGAGCCCACTTGGTTAGCCGACTGCGCGCTAACATGTTTCAGCCCAAGGTTGTGGGTTCGATTCCGGCCGGCTGCAAATTTTCACCCACACCTTATTTTCATTTTTGTAGCACATGTTAATCAATGAAAATCAAGGGAAAAATTGGGGGAATAATCTAGAGAATATAATAGATTTAGTTAGGATGTAAAATAAGGTTATTTAACATTTAATATCCGAATATTATTTGCATGAACAACTAATGTAAAGTAAATATTTAACTGGATTATAAAACCAAATTGATTAGTATGTAAATGTGGATTAAGTTATTATGTTTGAATAATTAATCTTAACTAAAGGACTAAATATTAATTAGAGACTCCAATAAAGAAAAACAACTTGTGGTAAATGACCAAATAAAGATGGCCATTAATTAAAATTAAGATTTAGGCCTAATATTTAAAATGTTGCCATTAAATAAATTCTAGCGGTAGATTTTGTTAACCATCACATATTGAAATATACCCCTACTAGATAAATAAATTTTAACTAGAACTAATAACAACTAAAGTGTAGAGACTTTCTAAGTAAAAATATATATACATATACATACATACATACATACATACATACATACATACATACATACATACATACATACATACATACATACATACATACATACATACATACATACATACATACATACATACATACATACATACATACATACATACATACATACATACATACATACATACATACATACATACATACATACATACATACATATATATATATATATATATATATATATATATATATATATATATATATATATATATATATATCATATGCCCTGAAAAGTAACGCTCAACAAAATAATACCCAGTTAAACCTGTATCCCAATTCATAGGTCCATCCTAACTCATGGAACTTCCTTGATAAATACAAAAATAATAAAAAGAGAGATTACTAATAAAAAGATCAAGTTATCGTATTTTACCATTGGCCTTGCCTCAAATCACCCAAATCACCATTAACTCATAATAGAACAAAAGTTGAGTTTATTCGAATTTATTTGGACCTTTTGAGTTATTTGCTTTCATTTGGATTCAGTCGTTTGTCGCGTAAATAGAAATTGGAAGACATGAAGATTCAGTGGACTTAGCAAGAGTAAGCTCGAAGTGAAGATAAATACCGGAAGCTCAAGAGAAATCATTGTGTGAGCTCAAGACCGTGGTAAACCGCGCCAGGCGAGTCAATACTTTGACCATGTTGAACCTACATTTTTGCAAATTATTTTGGTTTAAATTATCAAATTGCATGCTGTTATTTTATATGCAAATACATGTTTAATTTAATATTCTAGTTATAACCCATTGCGTACCTTGATTAATAATACACCTCCTTTGGAATATTTGAATATGTGAACCTTGTCGCCCTATCAAAAATTAAAATAGTAACCTTTCGAAAATAAGTCTGTAATTATATGACATGCTTAGTTTTGCTTAGATATTCATGTGCACGAGAACGCCCAAGCATCACTTTTAATCCTGAGAAAAATTGGTTGGGCAGTCATGGTGGTAATGACTGGTGTATGTTGGATATGGTTATTTTATATTCCCAAAAACCTCAAATTGCTTATTTATCTGGGTGGATGGTTCGGGGGTATGGTGCAGGGGTGCACGAGAGTGTGGTTTGTGGTAGAACCGCCCAGATACCACTAAGGACTGAATCTTGTCATGACCTCATGTGTAAAACAAGTACAACCACAAGTCTGTAAAGTACAACTTGGCTTAGTAAATTTGTCGGACCCTGGAAGTCATCATCATGGCAGTAGTGCAAGTGGCGGCCTGGGTGGCAGGCTTAAGGGAGAAGTTCTCTTGCGACGCGCTAGCAGTGTGGGTAGCCAGCTGCTAGGTGCATAGGAAGGGAACATCCCGCACAACGAATGGGTCCCACCGCAAATGGGAGCAACCCAGGGGGTGAGATGATGGAAGGGGCGAGGTACTTTGAACGGTTACTGTGATGGCTTGCTCAACCGCATGACTAAGGAATCGTGTGGGGCAACGAGTGAATTGTCTCTTGTGGGTAAAGTGTGCAAACTCTGCAGAGTCAAAACTATTCGAATAGCCGTGCCCACGGTCAAGGGTGGATATGGGAACTTAACTAGATATAGTTCTATTTCAAAATGCTTTATGGATGGGTTTGGAAAAGTGAAGGGCAGTGGAAAGCCCTTATTTGAGTTGTCCTGGGTGTCGTCCCAGTGGTAATGTAAGCGGTTATAACGCTGAAATGTTAGCATATGGTGCGGATGCCATGTAATGGTGGATGGAATCTGGATCACTATTATTATTGTATTCCTTTACATATTATGTTTTTGAGTAAAACTGCTAGGTCTCAGGAAATTTCTATGTATTGTATTTCAAATAATGACACTTCTAATCTTACAAAATAAAATATGGAAGGAATAAACAGGGTCGTGAGTACAGGAGATGGATGATTGTAGTATACACATAAAGGTATTGGTGGATCCATGTCGATCATAAATAGGAAACGATAGAGTGGATTCTGGGAGAAATAAATTGGTGGAGACTAATTGGACATATATACAAGATAGATGATTTAAATGATTTTTGAGAATTAGGGAGTGCAAAGGTAATTGCTGAACTAATTTTTGGGAGATAGTGGCGATAATGGGATTAATAGGATTTGATCGATTACTAGATGAGTCAATTGATTTTTTGGGAATTTGGAGATATGATAATTGGAGTATAGATTGGATCAATAATATTCTTGGTGGATGTATACTAGTGAATTGTAAACTTGATCAATGATATTCTTGGTGGAGGTATACCAGTGGATTAGATAGAGGTAGATAATGGAAAATAAGGTTGATTTTTGTAAGAGCAAATTGTGGTTGTGGATCAATAGCAAAAGGAATGGGTTGTTAGGAATTTGGAATACAAAAGATATTGGTGGATTGTATAATTGATGATATTCGCTGCTTGGAGTTTTAGACAGCACCCAATATAGAAAGTGTGTGTTCGGTGGATTCAATAAATGATTACATTAGCTGTTTGGAGTTTTAGACATCAAACAATATAGCAAGAATATGATTGGTGGATTAATTAAATGATGTCACTCGCTGTTTGGAGTCTTAGACAACAATCAATTTGGGAAGAGTATATTCGGTGGATTAAGTAAATGATGTCACTCGCTGTTTGGAGTCTTAGACAACAATCAGTAAGGAAAGTGTGTCTTTGGTGGATTAAGTCAATTATGGCAATCGCCGTGCGGAGTATAGGTAGAATTAATAACACTATGATTTAACAATAATAATGCTACTAAAAGCAACTTTTGGCAAATAAAATAACCCGAGCCTCTCCTTTGATAAGCCATGCATACTATTTATTTGCATTCTGTGTATTGGCTCGCGGAGCACGGTGGTTTGTGTGCTCACACTCGCTCTCATAACAAATCCAGAAGCAGGAATCAGATCACTACGTTTCGACAATACTTTTGGTTATGATGGAGGAGATGATGAAGTCGTCAAGGGCTAGGTCGCGAACCTTCAGTTGGCTGCCCGTGGGCATGTCCTGAAGGTTCCACTTGCGTGCTTCGTTCTTCCGCTGCTGCAATTTAATGATTTCGGTCTAATCGGCCCATGAGTAAGTTTACTATTATATTTACGCTTCCGCATGATATGTACTATTATATTTACGCTTCCGCATGATATGTACTTTGATAATCAGAACTGTAATCTGTGAGCACTATCTACTGATCCAGGGAATAGTGCGGTGGAATCACAGAGGAATCCGGATTGTAAAATCTGGGTCCTACAATGGAATCTGGATCACTACTATTACTGCATTCTCTTACACATTATATCTTTGGTCAAAACTGCTAGGTCTCAAGATTTTTTTTATGTATTATATTTCAAATAATGATACTTCTATTCTTACAAAATAAAATATATGGAGGAATAAATAGAGTCGTGTGTAAAGGAGATGGATGTTTGTGGTAAACATATAATGGTAGTGGTGGACTCAGGTCGATCATAAAAAGGAAATGATAGTGTGGATTCTGGGAGAAATAAATTGGTGGAGCCTAAATGAATATATATATATATATATATACTAGATAGATGATTTAAATGATTTTTGGAGAGTTAGAGAGTGCAAAGGTCATTGTTGGATTACGACACTGATAACTAATATGAATTCTTGGAAGATGTTGACAATATTGGGATTAATAGGATTTGATCGACTACTAGATGAGTCAATTGAATTTTTGGAAATTTGAGGTATGATAACAACTCTTGGAGTATAAATTTGATTGATGATAATCTTGGTGGATGTATACTAGTGAATTGTAGACCTGATCAATGATATTCTTGGTGGATGTATACTAGTGATGCGTAGACTTGATCAATGATAATCTTGATGGAGGTATACTAGTGAATTAGTTAGAGATAGATAATGAACAATAAGGTTGATTATTAGAAGAGCAAATTATGGTTATGGATCAATAACAAAAAGGATTGGATTGTTAGGGATTTAGAATACAAAAGATATTGGTGGCTGAAATAAATGATACTAGATAAATGATGTTGCTAACTGTTTGGTGTTTTAGGCAGCAATTGATCGGTGGATTATATAAATTATGATACTCGCTGTTTGGGGATTTAGGAAGCAATTGGTTGGTGGATTGTATAATTGATGTTATCCGCTGTTTGGAGTTTTAGACAACACTCAATATAGTAAGCGTATGTTCAGTGGATTAATTAAATATGTCACTCGCTGTGCGGAGTCTTAGACAGCAGTCAATAAAGAAAGTGTGTTTTCGGTGGATCAAGTCAATTATGGCAATCATTGTGTGGAGTCTAGGTAGCAACAATAATACTATGAATAAATAATAATAATGCTGCTAAAAGCGATTTTTGGCAACTAAAATAACCCGAGCCTCTCCTTTGAGAAGCCATGCATACTATTTATTTGCATTCTGTGTGTTGGCTCGCGGAGCACGGTGGTTAGTGTGCTCACACTCGCTCTCATAACAAATCCAGAAGCAGGAATCAGATCACTACGCCTCAGCAACACTTTTGGTTATGATGGAGGAGAAGATGAAGTCGTCAAGGGCTAGGTCGCAAGCTTCCTGTGGGCATGTCCTGAAGGTCCCACCTGTGTGCTTCGTTCTTCCGCTGCTGCAATTTATTGATTTCGGCCTAATCGGCCCATGAGTAAGTCTACTATTATATATTTACGCTTCCGCATGATATGTACTTTGATATTCAGAACTGTAATATGTGAGCACTATCTACTGATCCAGGGAATAGTGCGGTGGAATCACAGAGGATTCCGGATTGTAAAATCTGGGTCCCTACACGATCCGGGCTAGCACTTGGGTGCCGGGTGGGGGACCCCGTGGAGGAACCCACACGATCCGGGCCAGCAACTGGGTGCCGGGTGGGGACCTCCACCACCGCAAGAACCCACACGATCCAGGCCAGCATTTGGGTGCCGGGTGGGGGATGCAAGGCGCATATATTAGCGCGGGTGGAGGTTGGGGTAGGGCGAGTCCGCCCCAACCAACAACTATGTCGAGGTCGGTGGGCGCCAGGCGAGGGTGAGAAACCACCCTGGGCTGCCGGCTGAGAATAGTTGGGTGGAGATATAATCTACTGAGATAGATGCAAACGTACTGTACTCTGATCTGGGCGCCGCATCTAAGGAATTGCCGAGATCCGGGAAGCCAACAGGATCAGAGTGGTGATGGGTAAAGTGGTACAAGCTTGCGCAATGCTATACAAATCATGAATTAATGCCTGTCTCCGGGAAAGGAGAATTACGGAAACTTATGGGGGTTTTTGCTGTTCATGCATATGTTCAGTAGTTTTTCTAAATTAATAAATCCTTTCGAAACCAACAACCCTTATTTTCTATAAGTCATGGAAAGGAAATTGATGATGAAAAAGAGTATTAAGAATGAGCATGAGATTGAAGAGAGGAATTGATATTCCTACAAGTGTAATTGATGAGCATTCTGTGCATTTTTGCTAATAACGCTTGCTGAGTACTTCTATACTCACCCTTGCTATTATCTTCCTTTTTCTTAGGAGTATGTCAGTTCAGCCTGGAGGAAAAACTATAGACTCGGATTACAATGGGTACAAGGTGGACATCCCGTGTGAAGATTGAGTGAAGAATGTGATATTCGAGCCCTTGAGGCTTTGTAATAAACTTTAGCCCTGCGTGGCGATATTTTTGTAATATCGTGTTTTGTCTCTAATTATTGTTCTGTTGCATCACTCTGATGGCTTATTATTCGTTAGAGCGATGTTCTATCAGCTAAAACGAATAATAATCCGTTGACCAGCATTATTACCCCATGGTAATAAAGCGGGTCGTCACAGGTTATCTATTGTTTTTTACTCTTCCACATTTAATTTTCTATCTATTGAATTGATATATCCTGTGTAGCTAGAGTTGTATTTGGTAGAAACATAGCTTGTGGTGCCTCAGAATTATTTAGCCTTTTAGTTTTTGATTTGTGCTAGAATATTTAAATTGCTCATTTGTGTTAAATTGTTAAAATTAGAGCAAAAACTTTAAAACCTCCTACTCACCCCCTCTAGTTAGTTCATATAAATACGAATGTGGAAAAAACAATTGTTCGATTTGTATTCGATCGATTGATACCCCTCCGTACTAGTCTATGCTAGTGACATCCTAATGTGTGTATTAGAACTGGTACTATGTCGTCTTGTTACACAGTATAATTTAGTAAGTTAAGAGTGTAATTAAGATTTAAGGCCAGTATTATGTCATACTTCGAACATGTTGGGTGAGAAAAGCTAAGGGCCTCTTTGCAACGCAAGAATAGGAAAAACGTGAGATTGGAATATCATGATTTGTTAAACCCCACCGGGAAAAACCAATTGAACGTAAAAAAAGGTGCTTGGATGCCTTACTGGAAAAATGCATGAATTTTGAAAAAAAAAAGATATGCAAGAATTTTGAGAGATAAAATGTTACTTGATTAGAGAGAGAAAAGGAAGAGCAAAAAAGAGAAGTTGCGTTGGAACTCTTGAAGGAAATTTTAACATGATGTTGGAGCTCATATTTGGTTTTCTCCAAAATTTATAGGAAAAATTCCAATCCAACAAAATTTCTTTGATGCAGTCCTGTGAACCAAACACCATGTATAAGTATTTTTTCCTTTAGATTGTGATCCTTTGTTTTTCCTTTAAATTTGTTTGCTCCGAAAGGGCCTGAGTAAGGAAAGCCGAGCTAAGTAAGAAATGGTAGAAAGAAAGACAAAATGTTACTTCATTAGAGAGAGAAAAGGAAGAGCAAAAAAAAGAAGTTGCGTTGGAACTCTTCAAGGAAATTTTAACATGATGTTGGAGCTCATATTTGGTTTACTCCAAAATTTATAGGAAAAATTCCAATCCTACAAAATTTCTTTGATGCAGTCCTGTGAACCAAACACCATGTATAAGTATTTTTCCTTTAGATTGTGATCCTTTGTTTTTCCTTTAAATTTGTTTGCTCCGAAAGGGCCTGAGTAAGGAAAGCCGAGCTAAGTAAGAAATGGTAGAAAGAAAGACAAAATGTTACTTGATTAGAGAGAGAAAAGGAAGAGCAAAAAAGAGAAGTTGCGTTGGAACTCTTCAAGGAAATTTTAACATGATGTTGGAGCTCATATTTGGTTTACTCCAAAATTTATAGGAAAAATTCCAATCCTACAAAATTTCTTTGATGCAGTCCTGTGGACCAAACACCATGTATAAGTATTTTTCCTTTAGATTGTGATCCTTTGTTGTTCCTTTAAACTAGTTGAATACCCGTGTGTTGCTACGGATTTTTAAAAGAAACTCACGGGTGGTAAATTTTTTTAGAATATGTATACAAACATGTTCTAAAAGTTTTTAAATCCGTAACAACACATGGGCATTCAGCTAGTGCAGGTCAATTATCAAAAGGCAAGAGGAATCAGGGGCATAATTCAAATGATGATGAGTTAATTTTCACAGTTTCTAACTATATAAGTTTCACAGATTTTCATCACAAAAAAGATAGGACCTATATAAGTTTCACAGATTTTCATCACAAAAAAGATAGGACATATAAAAATTATACAGTCCAAACATCCCGCTCGAACTTTCGAGCTCAGGATCACTCGCTTTCACCAGCAAAAAGACCTACGCGCTAGCCAACTGCGCCACCACCCCGTCATTGCTGAGATTGACAAATGGTTCTATAAATAATGTCTCCTATGGCCAGAAGTCCTTCCAAGCCGCGAATTTTTTGTACGGATAATCCATTTTTTATTCGAAATTACAGAAATATACCCGCGGGAAATTTTTTTACAAAAATAGGCTCCAGTCGCCTAATGGTTGGGCGACTGAAGCCTTTCGCCCAACCATTGGGCGACTTTAATCCAGTCGCTCTACCCTCGGGCGACTGCATCCAGTCGCCCAACCATTGGGCGACTTTCATGCAGTCGCCCAATGGTTGGGCGACTGCACTCAGGACCCCGTGAATGTTTTAAATTTTGTCAATTTTATAGTTTTAAACTGGTAAAAAATCTGCTGAAGTTGTAATAAAAGTTTATGTTCATTGTATGTTGTAGGTGTGTAAAAAATTTTGGGAAACTTTTTTTAGGAACAAATGACCATAAAACAATTGGTACATACGATGGTAAGTAATATTTTGATTTACTGAGAATTTGGAAAGTGCATCAAACCTTCGCTAAAAAAAGTGAAAATTGGTGGAGCTGTTCTTCATACATCCAACAGCCTCTAGAAAAATATTTGAGCAATTTCGGCCACGGGATCAAAAGTTATAGCAGTTTCAGTCTGTTTCCGACACACCTTCAGTAAAACGGGCATAACTTTTGCATACGGTGTCCGTTTTCGACGTTCTTGTACTCGTTGTTTGCGCCAGTCGCCCTCCAAGACCCCGAAAATCGGCCATCTTTGGACCTAAACCCGCGTCGTAAGTTTTTGGTTTCTGTTTTTGCCCTTTTTCTTGGCCTTCCTTTCGGAATTTGGATTTTGCTTCAACTGAAAAGTTGTAGATCTCGTCGAAACCTTTTTAATGAGTATATATAAGCCATATACAACTTTGCTATTTTATCTTTTCAGACTAGTTGTTTATATTGGATCGATATATAAAACTTGTGATAGCGAGTATTACAGATGGTTTGTATGTAGAACCGTCTGTGATAATCTGACCGCTGGGCCCGTCGATCCTCCTCAACCCAATCCTAGCCCAGAGACACGAATTCTCAATAACATTAAAATATCACTTACCATCGTATGTACCGATCGTTCTACGGTCAATCGTTCCTAAAAAAAATTTCCCAAAATTTTTTACACACCTATAATATACAATGAACATAAACTTTTATTACAACTCCAGCATATTTTTTACCAGTTTAAAACTACAAAATTGAAAAAATTTAAAACATTCACGGGAGACTTGACTGCAGTCGCCCAACCATTGGGCGACTGCATTTAAGTCGCCCAATCGTTGGGCGACTGGATGCAGTCGCCCAACCATTGAGCGACTGGATTAAAGTCGCTCAATGGTTGGGCGAAAGGCTTCAGTCGCCCAACCATTAGGCGACTGGAGCCTATTTTTGTAAAAAATTTTCCCGCGGGTATATTTCTGTAATTTCGAATAAAAAATGGATTATCCGTACAAAAAATTCTCCAAGCCGCCAGCCAGAAATACGAGGCCATATAGTTAAATGATAGAAATGTAAAGCTTGTATATGGTGAGGATTTTTTTTACTATACCTCTATTTATTCTCTCTTAACTATATGCATTTATTGATTACCACTCCTATAAAATATTCTTTCTCATCTTTTTATAATAATTATAATGGGTATCTAAGTCATTGTCTTGTACTTTTTCTTATTGTTACCACCATCTTATTCCTTATATAAAGTCAAAATATACATTATCTCTACTACTTAAAAGAAGAAATTAGTGGTAGTAATTCATCTACCTCTCCACCTCCCCTCATATTAATTTTATGCCGATAGGTGGACCCGCCACTTCTCTAGATCCAGTCGCCACACCCTGCCTCCCTCCGCACTGCTGCCTCGCCCCCTCCCTTGCCACCTATGCTGCCTTCCCCTCTCCCCCACCTGCTCCGTCGTCACTCCACCGCCTCGCCCCCTCAATTAATTCCCCTTCCTTCCGCGCTAGCTATATGCACCCACTCCACTCGTTTTATTTCAGTTTCCTCTTCTCACCTTATCGTTGCCACCTCCACTCCAGCTCCATCTCCTTCCTTCCGCCTCCAAGAATTCCATGAATCAATCAAATCCAAATCTGAGGTACGCACAATTTGCTCGCTGTAATTCTTGTGTCCCATTTCATGATTTGATCGGTCTATTTCTTTCTTTCCTTGCTGATCTCTCTTCTTGGGTGGATCTTGGCTGCGTGGTATGTAGGATCCATGGTGGTGGTGGTGGCGGCGGCCAGCCATGGTGCACATGGTGGACAACGAGTACGACAACCTCTTCAAGATCGTGCTCATCAGCGACTCCAGCGTCGGCAAGTCCAACATCCTCTCCCGTTTCACCCACATCGTGGGACGGTATGGATCGTGTAGTCGTGGCGTGCGCATAGGGGGCATGTTGGCCATGATATGTATTCGTTTAATGCTTAAATAGAGCCCTCAGAAAAGCTACGGTAGTCGCGTTTTCCCCTTAGTGTCGCGTGCGTATCCCGAGTGTTTGAGTAAGTCGTGAGTCATAAGTCGAAGGTCGGAAGTTGGAAGTCGGAAGTCGAAGGTTGTAACCGAGGCTTCCGACTATCGACTTGCTACGACGAGGTGTGGTCGTAAACGACTTCGTGGTCATTCGACTGCGTGCGTGTCCGCTGCGACAAGTGGTATCAGAGCCTGTGTTTGCTGATCATCTAGAAGACATGTCTTCGTTGTGGGCTCCATCTGTAAGGCAGTTGATTACTCCTCCGCGGCAAGGCCACCCGCGCTCGCCTTCGCCTCCTCCATGCTCACATGAACGAACTACAACGACTAGGCGCTGGTCATGTGAATCAACCTCTAGGTGCAAGGTCTCTGGGAGGCCATCGAAACCAACGACGTAGACTACCGCAATGACCAGCTTGTGCTGTCAGCAATTCTTTGCGCCATGCTGGCCGAGATGTTGTTGACTCTCGCCATCATGCACACGATGAAGGCTGCCTGGGAGGCCATGTAGACCATGCGTGTGGGTGTCAACCGCGTGCGCGAAGCCAACTCCAGCAACTGCGCAAGGAGTTCAATGGTATCTCCTTCAAAGATGGTGAGTCCATTAACGATTTCACGATGGGAATCACTGGGCTTGCCAACAACCTCCACCTGCTCGGCAATCCTATCAGGGAGGAAGAGGTGGTCAAGAGACTCCTATAGGTGGTCCCAGATCGCTACCTTTAGGTGGCCATTTACATAGAGACGCTCCTCGATGTCAGCGCCCTCTCAATCGAGGAGGTGACCGGTTGACTTTGAGTGGTGGAGCAGCACTACTCCAATCGTGGCGCCGATGACAAGGGAACCCATCTGCTCCTTAGGGAGGAGGAGTGGTAGGCACGGGCGCAAGCACACGATTGGGACGGATCGATGTCCAGCAGCGTCAACTCTTCCACGCGTCGTGGCAGGACGCGGGCGAGATTCCTCCGGTAATGGGAAGGAGAGCCGTTCTCGTAGTGGGCATGACAACCCCAAGAGAGACGAGTGCAGGTACTGTAGAAAATTGGGGCATTGAACTCGCGATTGCCGCAAGAAAAAAGGCAAGAGGTGCATCTGGTGCAGAACACCGACAACGAGCTGTATCTCCTGATGGCCCAAGTAACGGCGATGGAAGAGGACATCGCCCGGACACCCGCCACACCAGAACATGTTGGCGGACAGGTCTTCCTCAATGAGGAGCATGCCAGGTCGGCCTTCCCTAACAAAGATCATGAGGAGACCTCTTGGTTTCTCGACACCGAAGCATTGAATCATACGACGGGATCTGGCACAATGCTCTCTAAACTCAATCACAGGATCACTAGCTCGATCAAGTTCGGGGACAGCTCGGTGGTGAGATAACCAAGTGCATATTTTATGGCAGTATGGCTAATTAATTGGATAAGTATTTTTAGTTTAATGTGAATTTGTGATATGCATATTTTATTATAGTATGGCTAACTAATTGGATAAGTATGTTTTTTAGTGTAATGTGAATTTGTGTTTTTAGGGCAAGAATGATTACGTGTGCTATGTATGGGGATAAAGTATCATACATATCAGTACATACTTATGAGAACATCTGGTGTTCAGATGAGCCTGGAAGAAAGAAAAAAAAAGAACCAGCTCAAGTTAGCTCTGGTCATCCGGTGTTCAGATGAGCACGACGACCCAAGTTGTCGTAGGAGCAATTTCGTCATCGCTGGACATTGGGGTGAGAGAGGCTCGAACTCTCGACCTCAGGATCACTCGCTTTAGGTAGCTATGAGACCTACGTGCAAGCCAACTGAGCCACCGCCCCGTTGTGGTTGAGATTGACAAATGGTTCTACAAATAATGTCTTCTATGGCCAGAAGAACTCCCGGAGCGCCGGCCGCTATCGTGCAAATAAATATATGCGCTTTTCGCAAATGTAACGCCTGTAATTTAAATGGTCTACTGAGAAATATAAAGTTGGTATGTAAATTTAGTGAGATTATGTTTTACTATAACTTTATTTGTTCTGTCTTAATCATATGCATTTATACAAAGTATTATTTCTCATCTTTTCAGAGGTATTTAAGTCATTTTCTTGTACTTTTCTTAATGTCACTACCACCTTAATCCTTGTATCACATTATATTTCCTACCGGAGAGAGTACCTATTTGGCGATGTCCACGGGTGAGAACAGTTGCAGTTTAAGTAGTGCACTATTTAGCCAACTTGAAACGAACTATGTAGAGCAATTTCAAAGAAAAATTAAATTGTAGAGGTAATTCATACAGGACATGTTTTTGAACTGATTGACTATTACATTATGGCATGTTTTTTGGGTTTCTAGTTTTTTCTAAAGTCTAAATAAATAGGGCGATTTCTTAAAGTGAATTCTTCAAATAACTTGTTGAACCCAAAACAATATGCATCATCTACGTTAATATCTTTGTTGTCCAATGTCATTTCAAAAAACACAGACAAAAACTATCAACTATAGCTAAAAAAGATACCATAGCTTATCCGGCATCAATCATGTGTACTCCATAGTACAATAGGATATAAGATTGTTCAGCTTTGTCAGGACGAAATCGATTTGATTCAAAGGGCATTGTTGTGGCTACCAACCAAACAGTAAAGTAAGAGTGTAGTGGGGGAGATGATAGATGAACAATGCTTGACCCTTCCCCATGTCCAGGGCAGACATATATATTCACATGAGGAGTATTTTATGATTATGTCCTTACACTTGTGTACCCTTCGTAAGGGTATTCATGTCATTATATATATGTCCCGGCTGGGCTTAGGTGGGGGCCATCCCTACAACAGGAGCCTCTGATGGTGAAGGGCTTCACGGGCCGAAGCCATGTCGCCGAGCCATTTGGCCCCCTCCGTCCCTGCGGCCTATGACCTTCTGTGATCCTGGGGGGAAAATATTTTCTCGGTGCAGTCCAGCTTCGCGCCGCGGATGCGGAGTCGAATTGGCTACCGAAGTCATCCTCCGGTCGCGAAGTTGAAGTACCTAGCGGAGGCGCCCCACTGGGACGAAGTCGAGGTGGGTGCCGGGCTCGTCCCACGAACATGGAGTCGAAGCGGAGACCTGACTCATCCCGCGGATACGGAGTTGAAGTGGATTCCGAAGTCGTCCTGCGGACTCGAAGTCAAAGTACAGCCCGGTGGCTCGCGGCCCGACGATTGTGTCTTAATGTGTAACATCCCAAAAATTTGAAATTTGAAAATGTGAAGCTTTTGAATTATTTTGCAATGTATTCCCTTGAAAATTTGAATTTCCTTTGGAGTTTCTCTAAATTTTGGTTAATGCTCCAAAACATTGAAAATAAAAAACAATATTAATGAGCCATAAAGAGAATATGGAAGTAAAAAGAAATCTACAAATTTTGAATTCATAGCTAAAAAGATAACCCATCATAAGGAGGGAGAGACTTGAATTAAAATATAAGAATTTCATTTGAAATAGTATTATAAAGGGCAACAAAAATAAATAAAACCTATACAAGTATATATACAAAGGGCCTAGCAAGATGAGCAAGACATAGAAATGAATTTATACAAAAAACAAATAGGCATGAAGGAAATATATATAAAATGAATATGCAATTATATATATATATATATATATATATATATATATATATATATATATATATATATATATATATATATATATATATATATATATATATATATAAAGAAACAGCCCAACCCCCCCTCTCCCCATTCCTTTTCTGCCAAGCCGGCCCAACCCTCGCACTGTTTCCCTTTCTTCCTCCCAGCGTTAGTAGCCTTCGAAGCACGGGGCGGCCGATGTTGTTCAACACTTCTCCCAGCGTGGAACCTGACCGAGACGACAAGCAGAGAGCGCTGAGGCATGTGGGGATCACGCTCCGCTTCAACATGCACGACCTTGCAGAGGAGTTCATCATGTACGGCGTGGCGCCGCTGGTCTGCCGGTGGCATATCCAGCCCGGCCCCATCCAGCCCGACGGTGTTCGGTCGTCCGTGTCGTCGCTGCCGAAGCCCTCCGACCCTCGTAAGCTCTTCTGCCGTAGACTACTTTCAAGACCTCGTTCGCCTTTTCCTCTTTTTAACCTTGCCTCGCTTTATATTTAGGACTTCTTCTAGAAGACCGGAGCGCACGGTAGTTGTGTTCCTTGTGCCGTATGTGGCCAAGGAGCACAGCCTACGCGAGTCCGCGACCGCCATGACAAAGCTGGGACGGATAAACAGAGTGTGCGAAGCTCTTGGCATTCCTGTGCCGGAGCGCGCCACTCCGACCACGGGCTGGGCTTGCCTCCACGACGGTGACAACAAGGGGGAGGCGTCCCCCCTCGGTGGAGGGCCCGGTCCCCCACCGTCATATCCAGTCCGCCGGCTGCCCCTCCGATACATCCCGCCGGAGCCGAAGGTGTGACGGTCACCGGCTCCGACTTGGCAGAGTACGCCAATTCGGATCTAGAGGCAAAGGCGGAGCATGCCGCTCTCGGTGAGGAGTCCTTGGCCGGCACCAAGGACAAGGGGCACGGCACGGACACCCAGGAGGGCGAAGCTTCATCGCTCGTGCCGACCGCGGAGGCCGAGGAATCTTCGCCCAAGTCCCCGAGAGCGAAGCATCCTCGGATGCGATCGCCTTCCAAGCTGGAGGAGGCATTCGCGGTGGCGATTGGGGTCGGGGTGTGTCGGAGTCGGACTCTGACACGGAGGCCGTCAGGCCCCAAGTATACCCCACCGCCCCAGACGCAGGCGGCGCCCCTACGGTTCAGTCCGAGGTGGAGCGGACACCCTAACGGACTTCACCGGTCCATGCCGAAGTTAGGCGCAACTCTTTTTCTCCCCTCGACTTCTTAAAGCTTTTCCCGATCTGCTCACTGATCCCGTCGTCGACATCAGCCGAGACACGGTCACCCGGACGTGGACAAGGCTCGAGCAATGGACACGACCACGAAGTCTCCGGCCTTCCTGCCCCGAACTTTACATCGACACCTGCCGCCCTCGAAGTTGCCAGCGTGGAGGCTCAGTGACTGATCGTCTCCATCTTTATTCCTCGAGCGGAGATGTTGTGGGCACTTCAAGGGGCCGCAGACTACGCGGGCTCTGGCTTGGACCAACGGGCACTGTTATCGTGCGGCTCGAAGCTCCTGGAGAGTGTGCTAGAAGCCTTAGAAATGAGGGTAAGTGCTCGCCTTTCGCGATTTACACTAGTGTTTAGGACTTTAGTAATAACTACATTGTACAGACCCTTGCCGTCGCTCGCGCTCTGCAGGCGGTGCGTGCCCAAGAGCGAGGGACGCTGGAAGACCGTCTCCGCGCTGCCAAAGAGGCCCACGCTGCCAAGGACCAGCGCATCCATGTCCTGGAGACAGAGGGCGCGAAGGCGATCGCGGATGCCCGGGCACTCATGGCAGAGGCACAGCATGCGGCCGCAGAAGAGCACGACGGTTTGCTCCAACAGATTACTGCGTTGGAGGAGGAGAAGGCCCGCCTGACCGCATTACATGGGGAGAAGGACCGAGCTCTTGGCGACGCCGTGGTGGTAGCGTGGGATGCGATGGAGGCTCTTGAAGGCACCCTCGAAGACCTGTCTGGCATCGTGTCACCTCGCACCTTCGGCCCTGAGGACCTGTCGCGGACACTCTGGCGAATCAGAGAAGCTTCCAGCCTCACCCTCAACGCCACTCGGTCGTTCCGCAACCGTTGCTCCGTAGTGATGTCACACATCGCCTTTGTCCTGCTCCATCACCGAGGATGCCTCCATGTGGGCGAGCTGGCGAACCCTTGGCTGGAGATGCTAGTCGGAGCCGGGGTTATGTCGGGTGCCGTGAACGCCGTCCGCCGCTCCGTTCGGGCCTTCCACCAAAGGATCTAGGACTACATCGGCGAGGCCGCGGCGATGGTGGCGCTGCGACAGACCCTGCGGGGCGAAGAGGACTTCTGTGCGTGGCTCGACGAAGTCCCGCGATGCCGCGCGATGAAGACAGTGCCGCTGGCACGGAGCATGCGTCGACCCACAGGTGTGACGTCGGAGTCTTTGCGGTGTAGGGGTGTAGGTGTGCGTTGCCCTGTATCCGTTAACTCTATAAAGCGGTGCCCCATGGCCCCTTCTTTTATCAATGAAATAAGGAAATTGCTTAAGTGTTTTGATCATGTGTTATTCAACTGAGGCAGGTGCTTAACAGGGGCCGCCTGCTAGTTTCGGACCTCATGGTCCGGCGACGCCTTCGACATTGGGGTTGGGCGGAGGATTCGTTGCACTTTTGGGGAGCTTGAAGGTCGAAGGGGGAGGCTTCGGTGCGAGAGCACGTTAAGCTAGAGTCATAGGCCCCATCAGTGTTAAGTGTCAACACTGGGTCTTCTAGTTGCACATGATGTTGAGCCGACGGAGTCCACTCAGCAAGTAAGTCAGTGAGGACTTGAGATTTTATTGCCGTACATGAAGCATACATCAACGAGAATGGTGCAAGCTCGGCCGCCCACTTGTCGATACGCCCCGTGGATTCCTTGTTGTGCAGCATCTCCGCTAGGGGAACAAGGACGGCACCGTGATGGGGTGGGCCAGGAAGTAGTGCCGAAGCTTCCCCGAGGCCATAACCAATGTGTATGCCAGTTTCTCGAGTTCGGTGTACCACGTCTTAGCGCCCTAAAGGGCCTCGGAGATGAAGTACACAGGTCGCTGAAGGGCGCCTTCCTCGAGGACGAGGACTGCGCTGACTGTCGTCGTTGTGGCAGCGAGTTAGAGCAAGAGGGGAGCCACTAGTGCTAGGCGACTAAGGTAGGAAGGCTTGCGAGGTGCTTCTTGAGGTCGTCGAAAGCCTTCGCACAGTCGTCATCCCAGTGGAACTCGTCACAACCACAAAGGGTCTTGAAAAATGGCAGGCCCTGTTCAGCCGCCCTGGACAGGAAGCAGCTAAATGCGACCATACATCCAGTAAGCCTCTGGATCTCCCTCATCATCTTGGGCGGCTCCATGGTGAGAATCACATCGACCTTGTCGGTGTTCGCCTGGATGCTGTGCTCGGACACCAGAAAACCCAGGAGTTTGCCAACTTGCACACCGAAGACGCACTTGTCTGGGTTGAGCTTAATGCCTGCTCGCCTGAGGTTGTCAAAGGTCTCTTGAAGATCTTGACCGTGGCAGGCGAGCTGCCTAGTCTTCACGATCATGTCATTGACATAAGCCTCGACATTCCTCCCGAGCTGGGAGGCCAGTGCAAGCGCAACAAGGCGGGTGAAGGTGGCGCCCGCATTCTTCAAGCTGAACGGCATCCTGACAAAGCAGTATGTCCCTACTGGTGTTATGAAGCTGGTCTTGTCCTCGTCGCCCTTGGGCATGTGAATTTGATGGTAACTGGAGTATGCGTCGAGGAAGCTCATGAGCTCACACCCTGCCGTGGCATCCACCAGCTGATCTATACACGTCAACGGGTAGTTATCCTTTGGACATGCCTTGTTGAGGGTGGTGAAATCAATGCACATGCTCTAGGCACCGCTAGCCTTTTTCACCAGCACCGGGTTGGCAAGCTAGTCCGGGTGCTGGACTTCACGGATAGCCCTAGCCTAGAGAAGCTTCGCTACCTCTACCTTTGCCGCTTGCTGCCACTCGATCGACATGCGCCGGAGTCTTTGCCTGACCGGCTTGGCATCGGGGCGGGCTGCTAAGGCGTGTTCGATGAGGGCGCGATCGACGCCCTTTATGTCGTTTGGGGACCACACGAAGACGTCTGCGTTGTCCCGGAGGACCCAGAGTAGATCCTGCTCAACTTTCGGGGGAAGGCCAAGGCTTGGGTGTCGTCCTTCCTCAGGTCTCAGGGCTTGCTCAGTCGTCCCCACGGACAGCGCCAACTGTTGTGGCTACTGACCAAACAGTAAAGTAAGAGTGTAGTAAGGGAGATGACAGATGAACAATGCTTGGCCCTTCCCCATGTCCAAGGCAGACATATATATTCACATGAGGAGTATTTTACAATTATGTCCATACACTTGTGTACCCTTCGTAGGGGTATTCATGTGATTATATATATCCCGTTTTGGGCATTAGAGTCCTTTAGCAGGCCGGCTAGGCTTAGGTGAGGGCCACCCCTACAGCAGGCATGTTCATATCAGCTATTACTGATGGCTTTTGACTGTGATTGATGAATAGCAGTGGCTGATAGAAACGGCTGATGAATAGTAGTGGCTGATAGAAGCGGCTGATGAATAGTAGTGGCTGATAGAAGCGGCTGATGAATAGTAGTGGCTGATGAATAGTAATGTATTATGTAAGAAAAGCGGTGCAACGAAAAGACCTATGACATTTAGACCGTCATGCGAATTATGAAATTGTGATATAATAAAATACAAAATACGTTACAATATGTGAAAACGAAAATAGTGTTTGATAAATAATAGTGATTGATAGAAACAAATTATAGAAACTGAGATATTCATATTGACTTCTATGTAAATATACCCAGAGTCTCCATTCTGACATCATTGTCTGGCCCTCTATTTTTCACGGAGAAAGATATCTAGTAAGTGGGGCACTAGAAAAATCAATGTCGACGTCAACTGAGCACAAATCTAATCTGGTGTGATTAGAATGGGCTTTTAGTTTCAAGCTACCCTTTTTATCTTTTGATTGCATCTTGATACGTAGGGTCCGCATAGACCAACCTAACATTTTTTTCTTCCCTTTCTCTGAAACGAATGGTAGGGGCTATGCCTAATCATCTATGGATTTGCATAATATAATCTGTCTCTTAATATTATCTCTAAGTCTTCTATCTTAACTAAAAATAGTATTAGAAATAACCTCTTCAATAGTAAATCATTTCTCTAACTATTTTATACTTGTTTCACGTAACTTCCACCCTCTCACTATTTGCATTGGTTTGTGGGGTCAAGTCGTCTTTTACATAAAAGGCAACATATTATCTCTTCTCACCTCCTCTTTTTTCATGTAGAATTTTACTTATTTAATATATCTAAGAGAAAACCAAAATAATACTATGAGAGATATCCTAAGGAACACAGTATCAATCCTAGGAGAACTCACCGAGATGAAGAACACACATCAATCAAGGGCGGGGAAAGTAGTCAAACCACCGTGATTTGCAAGGGCAAAGCCAGTGTAGGTGCATTAGGGTCCAGCGACCTCAATGAAATTTCGCAAATCTTATAAAAAATTACTATTTATTATTATTCATTGGTGGAGAGTACAACATCATGTAATGGAGGTGGCCCCAATACTCCTGTTGTCTGGCTTAGCCCTGGTGATTTGACCATGGATCTCTGTGTGTCTCTACCCCTCTATAATACACCAAAATTTTCTTTACTAAGGGGGTGTTTGGGACTGCTCCACTCCACGTTTTTCAGCTCCGCTCCACGTTTTTTAGCCAAACAGGTTCAGCTCCACGCACTCTGTTCGAGGAAAAAAAGGTGGAGTTGTGAGAGCTCCTAAAGGGGTGCTCCACAAACTCCAGATTTTATGTGGAGCTGCTCCACGGTAGAGTTTGTGGAGCAGAGTTTGTGGAGCAGTCCCAAACACCCCCTAAATCCACCCCCCTCAACCACCCCCACAGTCATGCCTAATCTAAGTCCACCCAGATTTGTGTGCCAAAGTAATCCAACTTCATACAAATGAATGGCCTGGATCGCTCCTCAAGCCTTCTTCTCTTACTCATTGAAGATTCTAAGGCCAAAATCATCCGGATCATGCACATCATTGAACCTAGAACCCTACCCTGCGCCCACGCACACGCCCCCGACGCTGCCTCCACCCCGCGATACCCGTCTCCACCCGAGCGCGCCCTCCGCGCCCAATCCCGCGCCTCTCAGCCGAACGCAGGAGCGGACTTCACGTCTTCCGGTCTTCGCGCCACGAATCGCGTCACGCTGTCACCCGCAAGGCGCAAGATATCGCAACTTCTCACTTCGCGTCTTCACGTCGCCGTGACGCCGTCACCCGCAAGGCCGCAATCCAGTCGTTCGGTTCGAGACTTCGACGTGACGACGTTATCGCGACTTCGCGTCAGGCGTCACCGGTCACCTGACTCATCCGCAAATCCCCAATCATGCGGTCCTGCCGCTTGCGTGCGTGTAACATCCCAAAAAGGGAACTAGTGTAATTGTAAAAATTTTAAAATCTTTTAATTGTTTCTCCTGTATTTCTCAAAAGTTTTTGGCGTTATTCAAATGTCTCGATTTGATGTCTTGCCAAAAACGCCCGATTAATAAAAATCAAACTGAGAAAATCCAAACTTACTTGTAAGTCTTAAATTCAAATTTAAATTAGGATCTGGAAACTCAAAGCCAAGAATGGAAATTGAAAATAATATACAATCTTTTCTATCTAATATGCATATCCTGAAATTCAAATTCGGATAATTAAGGTTTATTTCCCCAGAACTCGATGATCTTAAGTTTAAAATTGTTAAACCTAAAAATTGAACCCAGACTCCAAATTCAAAATCTACTCACAAAAACCAAATCTGAATTTCCAAAATTTGGAAATCTCAAATATCCTCAAAATTCCTCTTGGGCCCAACCCATTTCTTTCTTTTCCCTGGGCCGCTCCCTTTTCTTTTCTCTTGGCTGGCCTTTCCTTCTTTTCCTGGTTTGACCAACCTCTCCTTTCTCCTAGCTTCAGCCCAACCGCAGCTTCTTCCTCCTCCCCCTATTTTCGTCCGCCTCCTCCCTCTGTTCATGGTGCTCACCGCCCAAGCCGACGGCCCAGCCTGCGCAGCCCGCTCCCCGTCCCCTCTGCGCCAGTGGCCTACCACCGGCCTACTCCCCGCGCCACTCCCCTACTCCATGCCGTTACCCATGCCGCGGTACACTCTCCACCATGCCGACGGTACGCCCCGCCATGCCGCCGGACGCGTCGCCCATGCCGGCACTGCTCCCCTCGCTCGCCTATAAGTAGACCCGAGCTCGCCCGTTTCCCCCTCTCCCTCCTTCAAGCCGAGCTCAGCTTGAGCTGCCCTGAGTTTGTGCCGGCCGCCGCCATTTCATGCCGCCGCACCACTCCGGCGAAACCCCTATCAATCCACCCGTGTCAAGGCGCGCCTCCGGCCGTCCACCACCTCCCTTTACGGTGGATTGGAAGATCATCGCCCGAGCTCACCGCGCCGGTTCCTCCTCCATCTCCGGCCGACAGCCGCCATTCCAGCCACCGCCTCCACCCCGGTGACCAATGGCCGATTCCTCACGGCGGGAGCTGCCCCTCGGTGTCCCAAAGCCACCCCAGTGGTTGGCCGCCGCCCTCCGCCGCCCAAGCCTCCCCGCCACGGCGACCCGGCCGCACCGCCGCCCGCGCACGATGCCAAGCCGCCTCGGCCTCCCTCCGACCGCTTCGAGCGTCCCGGTGAGTTCCCTGTACCTCACTCGTGCCTACGCGCACCTCACCTCTTTCCCTCTATCCTCCGACCGCCGGCGCCCCATTTCGTCCTCCCCGCCGGTCGCCTAGAGCTGCCGCCCGTCGCCTTGGCGCCACCCCAATCGGAGTTGCTGCTGTCCCGAGCTTCCTCGACGCTTGGGCAACTCATTTTGGAGGTCGCCGCCACCTCCCCGGTTGCTCCCCGCCGGCGGCGCCGCCACCCATCCCCGGCGTCCCCCTTCCTCTGTTCGGCCTGAGGCCCCTCTGCCCTGATTTGTTCCCAGCCGAAGCCGCCCACTTCCCTTTGTCTGTCTCTCCTCTGATAGGTGGGCCCACTTGAAAGTCTCACTCAAGCTCAGGTGCATGATTGTATCCTCCCCACTCTATTTCCAAAATCATGAAATTTGTATTCTCATTTGAGCAAGGTAATGAAGAAGGATTTGTAAATAAATATGGAAATAAAGAATTAATTGCAAAATTATAATAAAGGCTTTTGTAATTCAAAACTTATCTTTAATAACCTTCATGACAAATGAAATAACATAATAATCTTCATATGAAACAAATTAAAAGATTCTCTTGTATACATCCAAAGTGCTAGAAATTCAATCCTAAATGATTAAAGAGGCATGTTTGAAGCCTTATAAAGATATTTTCAAACTTTTCACACCTTACTCTGGAAACTTAAATAATAACTTTAAACCTATCTCGAGTGCTCTAGATGCTATCTTTAATCCGTCGATCTAAATCTTTTTATGCAAACTAAATGAATCAATTTAGCAAGATTTTGCCACATAAAATATTAACCATAAATTGCTCGTCTCTAAAATCATATTACTCTCTTATTATTGCTTAAAATAATCTTTGGCAAGCCGCATAAAACATCAAGTGTGGTCTAATTATCTCTAAAATCATGGAAGCTATCTTTTCAAAAGTGCTTAATATATTTGTGGTACAAACTTTAACATTTATCTTAAGATGCTAAGATTTAAAATAACGAATGTCTATGATTAAGAACTCTTAAATGAGAAAGAGCAATCCTTCATCTTCGTCTCACATCCAAATCTCCGATCATTATCTCATAATTCAAATGTAATAGTTGAAAATAATTAATACTAAAAGCAATAGCTTCATCGAGGTAATCCATGTTAATTCATGACTCATTCACTCAATAAAAGGCAGACCATGAATAATAGATTGGTAATCAATAAAATAACCAACCTTGTCCATAATAATAGTTGGTTAAATGATTAACTCCATACTTTAATTAAGTTATTACAAATATTGATCCGTTAAATTGGCAGTTGCAATCTTGGATAAATACTGTCTCATGAAATATCAAAGTTACACCGGGTATTTAAAATTATACCCATCTTCTGTAAAACTTCCATATCCTAAAATTACAAAGTTCTGTTCCTCTTTAATATCTTCGCTAACCCTTTTTTTCTGTCCGTAAGTCCTGCCTGACTCACGGGACTTCCTTGATAAATATAAAATTAATAATGAGAAAGTTATCAAATAAATGGTCGAACCTCGCTTTGCCCCGATCAGCTATGTTTTGACCTCTACCTTTTCAAAAGGGGGTATATTCCTGTAGATACTTCTTCATTTCGGTCCCTCCTTATCCTAAAATTTTCCCTCACGGTAAAGCTATTCTGCCACCTCATTCCTTCGCCCAACTCATCTACCGCTGTGTTTACAGCACACTAGTCCGAATCATCTCTTTCTATTCTCTAATCGTAACAAATGTATAATTTAAATTAAATCGGGCATTTAAAGTGTTTGGATTTATTTGGTCTTTCTTTTCTTGGCCGCGTATTAGAATCTAAAGACTCGACGAGGCGACACATTCGAACAGGATCAAGACTTGGGCAAAAGCGATGACTAGGAAGTTAAGGTCGCTGACTGAGCAGGCTTTGACTTAGATCAATCAAGGCCATGGTACAAGCAAGGCAAGTCATCACTTTGATCATATTGATCCTATATTTTATGCAAAACTATGTTCTTTTAATCTATCAACTTGCATGCCTAATTTGTTATGCAAATATATGTCAAAGCTTAAGGTAGCTACATGCCCACTTGATGTTGTACTAAATTTATTATGCCATCCCTTGATACTTAAATCACCTGATCCTTGTCACCATAGATATTAATGATAACTTTACTAGCTGTAAGTCATATTAAATGCCATGCTAGTCTTGTCAAGTCCAGGGCGCTAATTGCCCTGATCATCAATCTTCAAAAACATAAGAACTTGTTTTGGGACAGTCACGGGATGTACGTGGCTAAATACTTTGTGATTACTTATTTTATGCTTCTCAAAACCCTAAAAACCTGCTTTACCTGTTCGGGCGGTTGGTGAGAGTGGATGGTGCTGATGTCGCACGAGAACCTGAGGTTTGTGGAAAGAACCGCCCGGACGAATTAAGGACTGAATCTTGTGACGACCTCCTTGTGTAAAACAGTGCAACCACAAGTCTATATGGGTACGACCTAGCTGATTAACTTGCAAAGGTTTAGTTTAGATATCATCACGGAAGATGGGTGCCAGAGCACTGGTTTACTCATACGGCGCAAGAGGGGGCTTCTGACTGTGGTGGATGTAGCCCTTCAGCGGTGAAACCTCAGCGGGGTGGTATCTAGCTAAATCGGAGTAAGGTAAAGGCTTTGTGATAAACCATCTGGGTCTCATGCCTAAGGAAGCATGTTGACTATTAAGATGACTTATCTCTTGTGGTGAAAGTGTACAACCTCTGCAGAGTGTAAACTATTCGAATAGCCGTGCCCACGGTCAAGGGCGGACATGGGAACTTACTCGAGTTAGTTCTATTTCCAAAAATATTTGTGGGTGGGATAAAACCTATCAGAGAGATGTACTCTGACTTTGAACATTTCCTGGAGAGATGTACTCCAGCGGCGAAAACTAGCATTGGTGGAGGTAGCCATGCACTTTAAAAGGTGGATGTAACCTACACTGCAATTATTATCGTATTCTCGCAATCAATTTCATAAAACATGTTTCAGTTAAAATTGCTATGTCTCAGGAGATTTTTCTTACTTACTGTAATTCCAAAACAATGCTATTAGCAAATAAAAGAAACTCAAGCCTTCCTTGACAGCTTTGCATCTATTATTACTGCATCCTGTGTGGTGGCTTGCTAAGTATCATCGTACTCATTCTGGCTTAACTGCCATCATTCAGTCAGAAAGAAAATAAAGTCAAGCCCTGCGATGCCCAAAAAGGGTCAACAGAGCTGGAAGACGATGAGGCCATGGACTAGGTCGCGAACCCCAGTTGGCTGCCTGTGGGCAAGTCCTGCGGGTCCCACCTGTGTGAAGTTTCCGCTGCTGCATTTTATCGTTTTCGGCCTAACCGGCCCATGAGTAAGTATTACTGTATTATTTACGCTTCCGCATGATATGTTTTTGATATACAGTAATGTATCTGTGAGCACTATCTACTGATCCAGGGAATAGTGCGGTGGAATCACAGAGGATCTGGGTTTGCTAACCCGAGGTCCGACAGTGCGGCTGCATGCCGGCTCTCTGCCTCTGTGCCTTACGTCTGCGACACGGTGGGCCGTGGGCGAGCGACGAGTCCAGGCATCCACGCCGTCCAGCCGAAGGAAAATTGGAGCCTCCGTCGGCACGCTCGAGAACTTCGTCCGTTAGGTACACAAAAAAATCATGCCCGTGCTTACGTTACGAGTTCCTGATATGATAATCAATCATTGCCACTTCAGTTTTCAAGCCTTGAATCGTTCATTGCCTGACGACCGTTTATTTAATTAATTAGAGATTGATATATGTTGTTACGTTTATTTAATTAGAGATTAAAAATTGATTTTAGAGAAAGATAACAAGTGCTCATAAAAAAATTGATAAGTAGATCGGTTTGGACAGGCAGCCCGATCAACATGGATGTAGCAGAAGGGCCGATCGAAGACGATGCCGGACAAATAGTTGACCTAGAACAATATGACTACAGGAAGCGTGCTCACGAGGATGTGAAGTCGATAGTCTTGAACACACAGATGAAGGCATCATCCCGACATAATAAACCTAAGAAGTCAAACAATGCAAAAGTCCTGCCTCAAGGTGAGTGGTCTTCAATTGTATCTTCTTTACTTATTTGGGAATTAATTAATAATAAAAATAATTTCTCTGTAGATTATGAGTGTACAAAAGAAGATGCTGATATAATTGAATACATGAAAGCAACACCAGAAAAAGGGTACTCGTCAACATCGATAATAATTGGGTAAACAGAGATGACATGGATTGTCTTTTCCGTGACGGCGAGCAAGTGAATGGCGCTGTAAGTATGTTTAAGACTGTCTTTTGCATTGATTGATGTATACCAAATATCTGGGTTCAATTCTTTACTGTCAAATTAAAAATTTGCAGGTCCTAAGTGCTTATATTCATTGTATCCGGCATGAAGAACACCTACAGCATAGAGAAGGTGGGGATGTTTATTTAGAAAATACATTTTTTTCCAGCTTGCTAAAACATGACGGAGACCCTAAGGTGGCATTGAACTATAAAGATGACGTAGATTATACAAGGGTCGAAAAGTATTTACACGCTGATATGGTAAACTTGTCGATGCCATAATTATTTTATATATATAATATCATGCAGATGCTAATTTTGTTAATTTAAAGATACAAGAAAATTTGAGATAAAACTCTGTTAGTGCAGGTGTTCCTTCCAATTAATATTGAGAAGTTTCACTGGTACCTAGCGGTTGTGAATGCTAAAAAATGTGAGATACATGTCTTGGATTCTTTCGGACGAGAACTATCGGACCGTCGAGATCTCAAAACTACGGTAGGGCTTAATGATTAATATATAGTTTCATATTGTATTTTAATTCTAATATTCCTTTCTAAATCTTGGTGTTTCGGTCACAACAGCTAAGAGGACTGGAAAGAGTAATAAAACTTGCAGCAGAGCATACACAGCTGTACCGAGATAAATGGGCGGATATTAAAGTGGCATCTTGGCCAATTATAGATAAGATCACTGAGAGAATGCAAACAGATGGGTAAAAGATCATCTGACTTGTTGTGTATACCATTGCCGGACTTGCAACGGTATCTGTATCACTCACGTTAGTTTTTTTCACTTTTGCACAGGGTAAGTTGTGGTTTATGGATGATCAACTATATGGAGTATTGGACTGAAATTACTCTATCTGACCATGTGACCCAGGTAATTCATAGGAAGATTTCTAAACATAGTCACTTTTTTTGTCAAATAATCGGTTAATAGATCAGCACTTGCTCATATTTTCAGGATGATATAAGTAAGTTTAGGTTCAATCTCCCTGCAATCTTGTGGAACTCCACATTAAACACAGCGAGAGGGTACCAGGATGATGAACAAGATAAAGAGGTCAGCGATAATCCAGATGATGTCATAATGATCGATAATCCGGGTGAGGTCACTCAACTGTCAGAAATTGCTGCTGGTCCTCAACCATCTGCCCAAATATTCACTGACAGAAAGGAACTATTGTATTGGTTGAGCACATACATCTGGTCGATAGACGATGAAGAGTGTTTAGAGTAAGTATTTTTTTTGCTAATTAATTGCATATACTAATACTAAGATGTGATCAACTAATTCGTTCCTGGTCCTTATTTTTTGTAGCAAAGAATGAGTTCGAAGCACCAGACCATATCCAATTTCTTTAAGTCTCAGAACACTTAGAGATATTTTAGATGCAAATAAACCCATTGATTGTGATTGCTTCAACATGGGTGTTTGGACGGTTGCGTGCAACGAAGCCTTGTTGTGGTTAGATGACAAATTCCACTACATGGACCTCCAGTTCTGTGTAAGTTGATATAATTGTTCCCTTGTTGGATATATATATATATATATATATATATATATAAACAAATAATTCTAAATTTTGCAAAATGAACAGTCCATATCTCAGTTTGGACGAGATCCGCGGCGGTGTGACAAGCTAGACTGCAAAAAACTGGCAAAATTGCTTGAATGCTAGCCTGACATGGAGTACGATATTTCACATTGCAGCAGTGTAAGATATGTTCTGTGTACTCCTTTAAAAACTTGTGTTTTATCATTTGTCACTTATAGACTCGGTGTTTGTTTACAGGTTCTACTGCCATACCGTCAAATGAAGCACTACACATTATACATACTAGACATGGGTACCAGAACTGTGTCCATTATGGATCCTCATCCTAAAACTGGAATGTTTAAGGGTTCTGATCCATGCATGCCATATATACACAAATTACATAACATTGCCAATAATTTTAAACTCGCCATGGACTTGGCACATCCTGCATGGAAAGACAATATTTATTACTGGCATCGTAAATTCCCAACATGGGTTCCAAAAACATTGGACTGGTAATAACTTATAATATGTTTCATCTTTATTATCAATAATCATTTAATTTATCTACAACAATTAAACATGTGCTCTTCTCCAGCAACCTGGCAGGCTTCCTTGTATACAATTTCATGCGGTCGTGGGATGCTATAAGATTGCCATTGATCAACACTGTGAGCATATATATTCTCTATGTATATTTTGCAGACTAAATAGCAAATTAATAAGTTATCTTATTAATTTAATTATCTGCCACGCACAGGAAACACATTCACTGAGGACGAATTTCTTGGTGGACATTTTGAAGTGCAGTGCAAATGAATGTAAAGACATTATCCCTACAGAACTCCATGACCTACTTAAGCAAATCAGAAATTAGATGGTTGAGGCGAGACATGACTCATTATTGCCTTGTTATTTATGCACATTATAATTGGCCTAGGCTGGTAATTTCATGACCTGAACTTGCTGGTGATATACATGAGTGTTTTCCGGATTTAAATGTTTCGCCTGTTTGTATAACTAGATATATGCCCGTGTGTTGCACCGGGATCATGAATTTTTGCCCACGCCTACAATGACAGCTTTGATTATTTTTAGGAAATAATAAAAAGGTTATAAACAATTTTGCATTGGAAACCCTAAACTATTTTTCAAAAATACATTCATGCCTTCTCTATTTTTTTCAATTTAGTTATTTATCGAGCGGGGCGGTGCATACACAGAATAGCTAAGTACAGCACAGAAGCATCACTTGTTTATTTTGCTGTTGAGGCATCAGAAAGCCCTTTTAAACAATATAGCGGATTGCCTTTTTGTCAACAGGAAGCATGCTAATAAAGAGATGCACAACCAGGTAACAACAGCACTTCTTAAGCCTGCTGACAATGGCCATCAGATGAATCTGCAATGTTCACTTTTACGACCCAAAAACCTCCTTATTGCAAATGGGCATACCTGGCGAAGGTAGCACAATGGATGGCACTAAGCTGATCAGTGACCAAGCATCTCAGGATGACAAAATGTGAAAAATGATATCAACAAGTTTGCAAATTAGTAAATGCAGAAGCAGAACCATTATTTTCTGAAAAGCTTTTTTTAGCCAAAATGAACTACAGCATATCCCCTCACCATTACCAATTCGAGTACCAGTTTTTGTTCTACTTCTATATATAATATTTCTAGCCAGATTTTCTCTTCCTATCCTGGTCAAAATAAACCTCACTTGGCAAGCATATATGACAGGCAATACACAAGGATTCCAAGTATTATATGATAGTTCAACAATGGTTAAACGATAGTTCAACAATGGTTAAACCATGAAAGGTCCAATAAACAATTTTAAGGCAAGTAAAGTAGCAATCAGGTCACACTCACAGAAACTACAAGAATCTCTAGAAGAAATTTAAACTACCAGAATGCCTACAGTTCCTGTGCAAGTAAATACTCATCTACACATTGGAAAGCTGGAAAGGCAAGGTAGTTTACCTTATTGATATTCAGCCATTTGGTGACACAAGTTTGATGGTACCGATGCTCACAGGGCAATTTAGTCAGCCTATCCCGGTTCTTGTAAGCCATACAGCATATCACGCATCTGTTTGTGTAAGCATTAACAGAAGTGGGTGTTAAAAGAGTTTGCTTTTGGCACAATGTCATAGGATGCAATTTAAGATCACAAAAATACTACTCAAAAACCTTAGACAAGATTAATCAGTAAAGCAGCATGCATAGGGTAAAATGTTTGTGGGTAACCTGTGCATAACTGCACATCACACTTGCACACAAACATATAAACTTGTTCAGAACGAAAAGGAATAATTGAGTGATATAATCGGCTCAAGAACATACTCCTCATGTTTTTCCTTTCTTGAGAATATCCCAATTTTGTATGTTGAGGACGGCAAGAGTGCTATCATATCTTCTGGCAACCCTTTGATTTCAGTACCATAGCTTCCCCTAATTGTTGCAGTTCCTGAAATACAGAAAGGGCTCAACAAATGGAATGAGAGGTAGCATGTAGCATCCTATTTAACATTGCATTTGCATATATTCCTGAATGGAAATAATCCATTGAAGCACAACTGCACAATTTTGATATAGTAAACATGGATAAACGTGTGTGGAAAACAAATGGAGTCCATTTTTGTTAGTACTCGTCAACAAAATATCTAATAATATATTATCCACAATATCATATGGCATACAAGTCCTTTCAGAAATGATAGATTATAAAACCAAAACTTAGCTGGCAGTGGCACATTCCCTTGATGAAACAGTAGGGAAAATACTGGCCAAACAAATTATTTGACAGTACACACCTCATAAGTCATATTGTCTGGATCGATGCCATCCTCCACTACTACCTGTACATTGGCAGGATAGATGAAAGTACATATTGACTGAAACTATAATTGCTGGAAGGAAATACCTGAGGACATCTGCTTGCAGAAGTGTTGCCACCATTGGATGTTGAAGAATTTATTGGCTTTCTTCCTAAACAGGTGTTTTGAAACAACATATAAGCATTTACCAGAGGAAACATATTGACTTGTATTATATAGAAGATTTCCAGTAGACAATCAACCACCTTCTGTTATGTTTGCAGCATTCTATTTGTACCCGTCTAATATCTCGCACAAATCACTCTTCAATTAATCCCGTCTAAAATCTCGCAGGCAAAAATTACTCTTCCGTTTTGTTTTTCTTTCCATCTCGGGCGTCACGGAACAATCTCGAAGGCCGGGAGCCCGGTGTGCGTGCATGCATCCACGCAGATCTTACAAGGCGCTGAAAGTTGCGTGAGGAAAGGTGTAACTCCCAACTGCATGTATCCTTGCAAATCAGGGCACTAATTGTGGATCACGATCATGACTTTGTTTTCTTGAACAACCGACCGAGACGTCACGTGCGCAGACAAAGGCGGCGACGTTGATGATTCAGGGCTTGCCAAGGGACTCCCTGCTCGTGACAAAGGCGGCGACATTGAAGTGGTCCATGATCTGCATCTCGCCGCGTAGAGTTCTCGATCGGTTACGCCGGCCTCGACTTCTAACGTCTGATCCTCGACTCCTCGTCGCCTCTACGTCCGCCCGTCCACGCCGAGGCAGGCAAGGGCAACTGGCCGCTAGGCGCTAGCGACCAACGGATAGTTTGCTTCCAGGTTTAAGATTAATCTTCTTCTATTTCTAAAAAACTTTTGTACTTAAATACTCTTATTTAGTTATTTATGAGTGATTTATTTTTACTCCTGATAAGGTCAGGAAAGCCAACCTTTGGCCACCACTGGCAATGGACAACCTGCCCTTGGCTTCTTCGATGCTATAGGTGGATAGCGTTTGCTTCATTCCACTCGGTTTGACCTTGGAATATATATACCAATCAACACGGTGTTGATTTCGCCAAAGACTTTGGAACTTTGATTGAAATGTCAACATTCCTTTATTATTTTTGCTGAAAATGTAAACCTCCGGAGGAAAAATGTCAGTTATTGCGGAATCTTAGATAAATTCTATAGTAAATTAATGTCATAGTTACACACTTGGATTAGAAATATGGGCCATTTTTGTCTGACAGAGTGTATAACAAGAGAAAGCTGACTTGTTGATGTCCTTGTCAAATTCGTACTGACTACTGAGTGTTAACCTGTGTGAAAATTACACCTTATAGGTAAGGAAAGAAATTGGAGCACCAGCGCTGTTTTGTTCCAAAATATACTAATGAGAATAGAATAACTGGACACTGTTTGAAACTTTGAACGCTACTTCACATAATATTTGAACCTTTGGTAGATAATAGGATATAACTGATTTGGTCATTTTCTGTGCTTGTGCACATCATTGGGTACATATCTAGGGCTCTAGGCTGTATGATGTGTGCAATTGAGTTAATCTACTGCTTCTGTTGGTCAATGAGGACTCTCCTGGTGGTGACCTAAATGTTGCACACAAGATGACAATTTTCACACTGTTTCCAAAGCAGGGCTCACAACATGGAGTTTGCGGGATGTGCATAAAGTAATCAATTATGCAATAATGAAATTGCACGATTAGTCTATTAAGATCTGTTCATATTTCATTTAGATTGGGGCACAACACGCGTAGATGTTTAGAGAAAAATTTGAATACAAACACCGTTTATTTATGCAGGTAATTGGAGCCTTGGATGCATCCCCTTTGCACATATCCCTTTACATATGTCCACTCCGCATCATCTTTAGATTATGTGATTTAAGACAACTAAAATTATGATATTTCTTAACAGATGGACCGTCCTGTTGCTGTGGAGGATGTAAAGAGGGAAGTGAAGATTCATAAAGCACTTAAAGGCCATGAGAATATTGTTCACTGCTACAATGCATTTGAGGATGATTCATACGTGTATATTGTGATGGAGTAAGTAGTCCTGTACTATGCTACTAGCTTCTGCTATCAGAGTCAATTGACCATCAGTGAACCAAACACTTCTTTAGCAGAACTTGTTCTAATTAACTTTACATTTACCAATTTGACGTTCTGCAGATTTTGCAATGTCCTTTTGCCATACTTGTTTTTAAAAAAATCACGATACCTTGTTTCCTGAGTCCCGGATATGCATGTGCTGTTTCCGATATGCATGTCTTGTACTTAAAATTGTCTTCCTAAATCCTAACCATTCTTCCCTGCTGTTCGTCAGTTGCATTCTCTATCAAGTTTTTTACAATATGTGAATATATAAACCGTTCTTTCAAAATCACATTTTTAATGCATGGTTTCGTGGCACTTAATCATTTATGTTCAGAACTACATCATATTTCACAGTTTCCTTGCATTGTTATGTACTATAAATATTGTCAAACTGTGAACTAGATGTACTTCTTATAGTATATATCATGATTTATCACACTCATGGATAGTTAGGAGCTTTTTTCTTCTAAACTTTATCAAAAAAGGGCACACGTGGTCATATGATTTCAATAATCATTGCTATGCTCCAGTACCAACTCTTGCTTCTCTTTTATTTTTTGCAGACTATGTGAGGGTGGTGAACTATTGGATCGGATTTTGGCAAAGTAAGATAAGATATATCCTCCATTTCTAGTTTCATGTATATTTTTCTCTCCCCGTGTCAAAGGTTGCTAGATTTTGTGCTGTCTTTTAGTTTCAATAAATTTTAGCTTGATGTTTTGCTGTCAGTATTGTTTAGTACAAGGACCATTACTTATTGGCATCTCCCTTTTGACAGAAAAAACAGTTGTTACAGTGAGAAAGATGCTGCAGTTGTAGTGCGGCAGATGCTCAAAGTGGCGGCTGAGTGCCACCTGTGTTATTAGATTAGGAGCCAGTTCGTCCAACAGAACCTGTTCCGCCTGCTTCACCCAGGTACGTCGACCATAATGCCCGACGATGAGCAGCAGGACGCCTCCTCTTTTCAGTTCCTACTAATTTGCCGTCTTAAGAAAAATCTCATCACAGTGTCATGCAAATAAATTGCCTACTGTACTGCAAATTTGGTTTGTGCTTCCATTGACCTGTACTGCAATGTGGATTACTGCAAATCATTTGAGCACCCTATTGCCGGATGCGCTACACTGTCTAGCCTACTTTTGCTTTTTCACTTACCCACAGTATATGTACTGTTTGTGTTACAGACAGAAGAAGAAGAGGAATAAGTGAACATTGCCGATACTACAACTCAATAACTTGTCCTAATGGACTGGACAAAAGGAGGCCGACGCGTATTTGAAGATGTATCAAATAACATAATCACAGATGACCACAGAGAAGAGAGGAACAGAAAACAACGAGAATACCGTGCAAGGAAGAGGGCTGAAGAAACAGACGAGCAAAGAGAAGAAAGAAACAGAAAGCAACGAGAAAACTATGCAAGGCGAAAGGCTGAACAAAAATCAACTACTCCTGGTAATCCTTGATTGACTGCACCTGGCTCAAATATCCATCTATAAAAGTATAGTATTTGCATATTTATGAGTTTACACACGTTAGGTTGCGTCCTATCACCATATGGTACACGGTGCTCGACGATTTTAAATCCTCCAGGAATAATAGGTAGCAACGTACAAGCCTCTGCAGGTAAATAGTAGTCTATATTGCTTTGCTAACATGTTATATATTATATATCAGAGTCTAAATTTCAAAATATCACAGATGCTTCCCCCACGGTAGGCCAACAACCTACGTATGGATCAGGGTGTTCAACTCTGAACCAAGCATCACCCATAGTTGGCAAAGAAAATATTTTTCCGGATGAAACCATGGATTGGCTACATAGAAATGATAATTATGAGAGACGTGGGAAATCCACTTGTGATACCTATAAGAACAGGCTCCTGACGAATCGAGCACTATACATAAATATGGAAGAATCTAAGAAGGAGAGGTTGTTGCATAGTAGACGAGACTACAAAAAGATAAAATCAAGTTGCAACAAGATGAATGGATCTGCAGATAATTATCTAAGCCCAGGTCAACATGTTTGCAATATTTTTCTAATAATATGTTAACATCTCTTTGTATCCAGTACATGTTTTTTTAACTAATTCTAAGAGATAACCTTCAATACAGGCAGTCTTACGCAAGCTGAGGGTAGTATGTGTATACTGCCCAATGATATAGAATATGACAGGTCCCTTTTCGAGCCTACAGACCCTGGCAGTGATGAAGAAGGTGGGTTATTGGGCGATAATTTGAATATTTACGAACCAACCATGACTGACTTAATAGTTTTGCTGATTTGTTATATAATCACATATCATGCAACAGATCATCTTGAGGCACCACAAAACTAGGACATTGCAGATCATAATGATGATGAAACAAGGCAATTCCTTGGAGAAGGTAACTAGAAGTTTGTAACATCCTGAGAAATGTAAATATTAAATTACGAAGCTTTTGTATTATTTTATTCGCCCTTATTTGAATTTGGAGTTTATGGACTTTTTATAAATATGAGGGAACTTTAAATATGAAAAGAGGGAAGAAATCAACACATAAATTGATAAAACATGAGGATCAAAATAAAGAATCTGAAAAGATGATCCAGAAAGGAATAAGGGAAATTTTTGGTTTAAACACAAAATTCTCATTTTTTTTATGATGGCATAAATAATAATAAGGGAAGCAAATAAATTAAGTACCAACATTAGTTTAAAATATTTTTGTTAAATCCAGAATGTCCTCAGGAGCTTCTGTGAATTTTTCTGAAATTTGTGGATGTATTTTCATATTTTTCTGACCTTATTGGGATTTTCTGGCAAATTCTAAAAGCTAAAATTTAAAATCTGGAAAAATTGGAAACTCAGCTCACTCTCCGGCCGCCGCGCGGACGGCCAGATGCCGCCCACGTCACCGCTCCCATCCCGCCTTCCCCTCCTCTCGGGCCGCCACTTGGCTGGTCCCGATAAGCGCCACACCGCCCCGCCCGCGCCATCCACCGTCCGCCCCTCACCTTCACTCGGCCGCCCGATGCACGCCCCGGCCCATCCGGCCCGTCCGCTCCCTCGCGCTCCCCTCCCACTGACCGGTGGACCCGAGTCGTCAGGCTCTCCTTCTTCCTCCTTCTCTTCTCCACGCGCACGCAGCGTAGCTCCTCTCGCACTTGCGCTCTGCCGCAGCAAATCCATCGCTCCTTCTCTCACCTCGCGGGCAATTTAAAAGAATCGGCTATAGGAAGGGGGATGAACCTCTCCCGCCACCTCTCTCCTACAAGATCTCGGTGAAGATCTCGTTCATTCCCCCATCCCTCGCGTGAACAGCGGAACGCCAGATGCCGCCCTCACCGCGCGCCTCTCTCCGGCTATAAAAACCCCTCCGGGGAGCCGCAATCAAGCCGCAATGCCTCCTTCCCCCTTTCCCCGCGAGCAATTGAACTATAATGCCCCAATCCCCACCGGTAGCACCCTCTTCCCCGCGGCCGGCGACCGAGCCGCCGTCGATTCCAAGCACCTCCGGTCAATTCCTCCCTCCTACACCCTATTCAGAACCAGGCGAAGTAGAATCCACCTTCCTCCAAGCTCCCCGACGCCCGTACCTCACCATCACCAAGAGCCTCCCCGAGCCGCCGCCGTCGCACGCCGCCGGCCCGCCACCGTGCCCCTTCACCTTCACCGACTCTACCAGAAGCTTCACCATCACGCAGAGATTATATATCACGAAGCCCCCGGACCTCTCCGGCCGCCGCTCGCCGCCGGCGCCACCGCTTTCTCCTTCCTCTGCTCGGCCCCTCAGCGAGCTACTTCAAAGGGGTTTATTACCCATATAGGGTAAGCATCGCTCAGTCGAACCGAGTGGCTTCCAGCGCTAACTCTTCCTTCCCCTCGCTCCCGCGGCGCGCGTTCGAGCCCTCGGCTCCGCGCGTAGCGGTCGAGCGTTCTTTATTTTTCCCCGCTGACAGGTGGGCCCCGCTCGTCAGCCGCTGCGGGACCGCAGGCCCACTGACAGCCGGACCCCACCCGTCAGTGTCTAGCGCACGCCGACATGTGGACCCCACTGGTCAGAGACTCAGGATTAACCAAAATAATAAAAAGATAAAAATATTAAAATAATCAGTGGGTCCCACCTGTCAAAAATTTCATATTTTATGGAATTAATTGAACTGAGAACTTCAAATGATCATAACTTTTTCATTTTAACTCCAAATTAAGTGGGACAAATTTCTAAATTCATCTAAAATCAAGATCTATCCCATGGAACTAAAATCATAATTTTTAGAGTTCATTTGAATTTCTGGTGATCTTTTGAGTGATTGGTTGCTTTTTCTTTTATTTGGGTATTTCGCACGATTAAATAGCATACGAGGCTCAAGAGGAAGGAATCGAGGCAGCAGCACAAGAAGCACCAAATAACCAAGAACCCGATCTCTGTGACCAAGGCGAGTCAATACTTTGATCATGTTGAACCTACATTTTCTGCAAATTACTTTATTTTAAATTAACAAAATGCATGCTGTTATTTTTATGCAAATGCATGCTAAACTTGATATTCTAGTTATATGCCATTGTTATCTTGAATAATATTACCCTCCCTTTTGAATATTTGAATGTGTGAACCTTGTCGCCCTAGCAAAACTATAATAATAACATTTCAAAAATAAGTTCCTAATATATGCTATGCTTAGTACTGTACAGATACCCACGGAGCTGAAATGCCCCAGGTATCATTGTCGTTTTTAATCATGAGAAATTGGTTTGGGCAGTCATTGTTATAATGGCTGGTATATTTGATATGATTATTCTCAAAATCCCCAACTTGCTTAAAATGTCTGGGTGGATTGGTTCGATGGTGTGTATGTGTGTGGTGCAGTGATTGCACAAGTAGGTTAGTGGTAGACCGCCCAGGTACCACTAAGGACCGAATCTTGTCATGACCTCCCAGGTAAAACAGTACAACCACAAGTCCGTAAAATACGACTTGGCTAAGTAAATTTATCGAAATCCTCGGACTCATCTCACTGGTAGTGGATTGAAGGGGTTACGCTATGGCAAGGGGGCCTGAAGGGACACCAGGTAGGGTGAAGTTTCCCAGCTGTCCTGCGTTGCGGAAAGGTAGAAGTCCGGCTGCGTAGTGGCTGGGGGAAACATCCCGCGCACAGATGGGACCCACCGCAAATGGGCAGTTTCCCATAAGGGTGAGATGAGAAAAGGGCCTAGATACTTTGAAAAGTTACTGTGATGGTCTGCTCAACCACACGTCTAAGGAATCGTGTGGGGCAATGAGTTGATTGTCTCTTGTGGTGAAAGTGTACAAACTCTGCAGAGTCTAAAACTATTCGAATAGCCGTGCCCACGGTCAAGGGCAGACATGGGAACTTAACTGGATATAGTTCTGTTTCAAAATATTGAAAAATGGGAATGGAAAAGTGGAAGGGCGTTGGACTGCCCTGGTTTGGAATTGTCCTGGGTGTCGTCCCAGTGGTAAGTTAAGCGGCTATAACGCTGAAATACGCTGCATGGTGTGATGCCATGGTGGTAGTGTGCATATGATATAATGCCTTGTGTATGGAAAATCATGTTAATATTCCTTGAACATTATGTTTTTGTCCAAAACTGCTAGGTCTCAGGAAATTTTATGTATTATATTTCAAATAGTGGCATTTCTAGTCTTACAAAATAGAATATGGGTGGAATAAACAGGGTCGCGAGTAAAAGAGAGGAATGTTTGTAGAGTACCTATAAAGGCATTGGTGGATTCATGTCGATCTTGAATAGGAAATGATAGTGTGGGTTCTGGAGGAAATAAATTGGTGAAGTCTAGCTAAATGATAGGCTAGATAGAGGATTTAAATGATTTTTGGAGATTTAGGAATTGCACAGATAGATATTGGATTATGACACTGATAAATAAATTCTTGGGAGATGTCAATATTAGAATTAATAGATTCAGTTACTAGATGAATCAAATGAATTTTTGAGGATTTGGTGGAATAATACAAGTATTGGATTATAATTCTTGATTAATGATATTCTTGGTGGATATATAATAGTGATTGTTAATCCTTGGAAGATGTTGTAAATATAGGGAATTAATAGGAGTTGATCAATTACTAGAGGGATGAATTAAATTTCTGAGAAGATTAGAGGAGTCATGATAATTAGTGGATTATAATCTTGGTAAATTGAATTTTTGGTGGAGGTATATCTAAGGATTAGCTAGTGATAGATAATGGAAAAATGAGATGGATTATTGGATTATGGGTTGAAATCAATGACAAAAAGGATTGAATACAAATGATATCGGTGGATTTGAAAGTAATTATGTTAGATAATCATTAGAGTTCAGAGGTATGGGGCTGATGAATAGTAATGACAGGATTGGATTATTAATAATTCAAAGTACAAAGTATGATCGGTGGATTAAATAAATGATGATACTTGCTGTTTGGAGTTTTAGACAGCAATCAATAAATAGAGTACATTTTCGGTGGATTACGTCGATTTTGGTAATTGTAGTGTGGAGTTAGGTAGTAATAATAAAACTTTGATTAATTAAGAATAATAATGCCGCTAAAAGCAAATTTTTGGCAAATAAAATAACCCGAGCCTTTCCTTTGTTATGCCATACATACTATTTATTTGCATTCTGTGTATTGGCTCGCGGAGCACGGGGTCGGAGTGCTCACGCTCGCTTTTGCGACAAAAATTCAGAATCAAGAATCACATCACCGCGCCTCAGCAACGAGATTGGACAAGATGGCAGAGAAGATGAAGATGTCAAGGGCTAGGTCGCGTACCTCCAGTTGGCTGCCTGTGGGCATGTCCTGAAGGTCCCACCTGTGTGCTTCGTTCTTCCGCTGCTACAACTTTTTGAATTCGGCCTAATCGGCCCTTGAGTAAGTTTATTATTTTAATTATGCTTCCGCAAGATATGAAATTTGATATCCATTACTGTAATTGTGTGCACTATCTACTGATCCAGGGAATAGTGCAGCTAAACACAGAGGTATCCAGATTTTAAAATATCTGGGTCCCTACAAAGTTATAGTTTGAGTCATTATATTATCATGACTAAAAAATTAACATGTAGTGATAACCATCCCTTTTTTACATCACAGATGATGCATTCGAGTCATATCGTGTACATCCCAATGGTGTTGACCAGAATGACACCGATGATCCTTATGACTATGTTTACCAGGACTTGCCAGAGAGACACCATGTTTTGAGAAAAGTCCCTGACTACATGTATTGTGGAGCCATACGATTTGAACATGAGCCTCCTGGGTTCTGTTGCAGGAAAGGAAAGATAAAGGTGCATATTACAGATGTTCCTGCTGAATTGAAAAGGTTGTTCACAAGTCAGGTTGATAATGATGCAAAATATTTTAGACAACATATACGCTACTTCAACTCTCATTTCTCCTTTACAACCCTTGGAGTCAGCTTGGATCGACGATATGCCACCGTAGCTGGTACTGGTATATATACATTCCGTGTGAATGGTGCCATGTACCATCGTCTGGACCATCTGGTGCCAGTTGTAAAGGCCCTCGTCACTTGCAGCTCTACTTTTATGATACAGAAGATGATACATTATCCCATAGAGTGCGAAGATCTCCTGACGTTGATATCAACCTTATAAGAAATGTTTTAAGAATACTAGAAGGTAACCCATACGGACAGACATTCAATAGAGTTGGAGCTATTCCCAATCTTGATGACTACATAATTGAGCTCAATACTAATGTCACGCCTGACTAGCGAAGGTGAGCAATTTATTTGTACTGATAACATGCTTATGTATTTACTACTTATATAATTGTTATTAATACACCGCATTCTTTAGTATGAATGTGTTAACCAAATGATTATTATTTCTTATTTCTTATAAAAATAGGTACAACGCTCCAACGGCCTCACAGGTTGCAGCTATCTGGTCAGAAGGCAATGATCCACAAAGAAGTTTTGATAGGAGTGTGCTTGTGTATGCCAAAGGGGATCGCCCACGCTATATTAGAGCTTATCATGGATGTTATGATCCATTGGCATATCCATTGTTTTTCCCTAGGGGGAAACTGGCTGGAATAAGTTTATGCCGTACAATGATGATTCTACCTTTCATGGTACTCCTTCCTCTTCCTGTAATAATTTGTCCGGCATGGGGGCAGGCACTTGTACGGGATCAACAGGTACCTACCGAAGCTCTATTTTTTCACATTTAATTTAATGTTGGTTTACATACTAAATAGTTTTCCTATGGGGGCAGATCATGGAGAGCAACATGCTGAGGTGCCTGCTAGGGAAACAACCACTACTATGGATCCAACAACAAGTACCTACATTAACACCATTCGTACGGCATCTTATTTGATCTAATGCATGTGTATTATATACTAATACTTTCCCTTTGACACAGATCATGGTGAAAACGATGCTGACATACAACAAGGCGATTTATTAGGTAGCCTGGTAGAAGAGAACCAATCTGGCAGATATGTGACAGCAAGGGAATACTATTGTTTCTTGATGCAAGTTAGAAGGGGGCTTTTTAACATCTTGTTGTTCGGAGGGAGGCTTTTCCAATAATGGGCTGTTGACATGTATATCAAGATTGAGTCTATGAGGCTTGATTGGTATTCTAACCCTGATAACCAGAAACTAATACGTGCTGAGCTATATCAGGTGAATGTATTTTCACAATTTATTACTTGCCAATGTTTCATGCATAATAATTTTGACACTCATGAGCCATTCATCTTATACTATCTACCTGAATATATGGTTTGATTGATGTAATTTCTGCTGGTGAGACAAGAGCTTCAGAAGTTGGCAAGAGAATAGTGCTGCCCCGTACCTTCCCTGGTGGTGATCGTGACATGATGCAAAGATTTATCAATGCAATGGCTATTGTACAGCGTTTTGGTAAACCAGATTACTTCATCACCATGACTTGCAATCTATATTGGGAAGAGATTACAGAGCATCTTGAACCTGGGCAAAAACCACAAGATAGGCCAGACCTTGTTTCAAGGGTTTACAGAGCCAAGTTACGTTCGATGAAAGATTTATTGATCAAGAAAAAATATTTTGGAGAGGTTGCAGCATATGTGCATTTTACTGAGTTCCAAAAGAGAGGACTTCCACACGAGCACATCCTCTTGATCATGAAATCAGGTAGTAAGTTAACAAGCCCAGATGGATATGATAAATTCATATCTGCAGAGATACCAGACAAGGACAAGTACCCTGTGTTGCATGATCTGGTCATCAAGCATATGCTACATGGACCATGTGGAGTCTTGAATCCAAAGTGTGCTTGTATGGTAGATGGAGAGTGTCGCTTTCGCTATCCTCGAGAATTTTGTGCAGCAACACAACAAGGTAGTGATTCATATGCTTTGTATAGAAGGAGGGATGATGGACAACGTGTGAAAATAAGAAGGGCTGAATTGGACAATAGGTGGGTTGTTCCGTATAATGCTGGGCTATTGATGAGGTATAACTGTCACATCAACGTTGAAGCCTGCTCCAGCATCAAAGCTATTAAGTACATGTTCAAATATGTGTACAAAGGCCATGACTGTGCCTCATTCTCAGTCGACCCCTCTGGAGTTATCAATGAAATACGTCAGTACAGGGATGCTCGATACATATCACCACCAGAAGCGGTACATAGGATCTTTGGATTCCATCTTTTTGGTGTGTATTCCGCTATCTTGCAGCTCCAGTGTCATCTACCTAACATGCAATCTGTTATTGTCGATGAGACTAAAAATCTAGAAGATGTTGTCAATGAGCCATCTGCAACTATGACAACACTCACAAAATACTTCAGTTTGAATCAAGTGGATACTTATGCAAGGAATTTTTTGTACAGAGAACTTCCAGAACACTACAGGTGGATCGGTGGTAGCAAGTTGTGGCAAAGAAGAAAGAAAAAAGGACAGATTGGGCGGATTGTGTATGCTAACCCTGCTGAAGGTGAGAGATATTTCTTGAGGGTGCTTCTAAATCATGTAAGAGGTGCGACCTCTTATGATGATCTAAAAACAGTAGCGGGTATCACTTACTCTACTTTCAGGGAAGCATGCGAGAAGAGAGGACTCATAGAAAGGGACGAGACGCTAGATGACTGCTTGAGTGAGCCAACAACTTTTCAGATGTCTTATGCTCTGCGACGATTATTTGCGACTATTCTTGTATTTTGTGAGGCCACCAATATTCGTGGTCTGTGGGACAAACACAAGGCATCATTGTCTGAAGATTACTGCAGAGAGAATCCTAACACTGCAATAGTACAACAAATGGTGCTTAGAGACATTCGAGATTTAATTCAGTCAATGGGGAAGGATATCAGAAATTATGATCTTCCTGAGGCCCATGATACAGGTAATCCCTCCCCCACCCAATAAAACTCAAGCGAATGGACACAGATGCATATCTTATTGCATGAAAACTTACAATTCTTTTTTGATAAACTACATGGTATCAAATATATTATTCTATAATTATTCCTGTGTATTAAATATTCCCGGTATTGTCTTGCTTTGTATCATGCAGATGAATTTAACAACGACATAATGAGAGAGGTTAGGGAGGAACTTTCTGTGGGTGTCGACCAAGAACATTTGGATATATATAAATCCCTTAACAAGGAGCAGCGTGCAGGATTTTATGAAAGCATACATCATGTCATGAATAAGAAGAGCCAGGTGTTTTTCGTGGATGGTCCAGGAGGAACAGGAAAGACATTCTTATACAAGGCACTTCTTGCTAGAGTACGCTCAAAGGGATTAATAGCAATTGCAACGGCAACTTCCGGTATTGCGGCGTCAATATTGCCTGGAGGACGCACAGCACACTCAAGGTTCAAAATCCCAATTAAGCTTGCTGACAATAGCACATGCAACTTCACAAAGCAAAGTGGCACCGCTGAGTTACTGCGTACGGCATCTTTGCTTATTTGGGATGAGGTTGCAATGACAAAACGTCAAGCTGTCGAGTGTCTTGATAGGTCCCTACAGGATATTATGGATTGTTCTTTGCCATTTGGGGGAAAGGTTGTGGTATTTGGTGGAGATTTTAGGCAGGTGCTTCCTGTGGTAACACGTGGGACAAGAGCACAGGTAACAGATGCTACGCTGCAGAGATCATATTTATGGGACAATATAAGGAAGACACGATTGTCACGTAACATGAGAGCTCAATCTGACCCATGGTTTTCAGATTACCTACTCAGAATTGGAAATGGCACCGAAGAGACGATTGGATATGATTATGTACGCCTACCAGATGATATTGTAATTGGATATACAGACGACGAAGATTCAGTAAACAAACTCATTCAGGAAATCTTTCCATCACTTGAGGAAAATGCAAGATCAACAGCTTATATGAGCACACGTGCCATTCTTTCTACCAAAAATGCACATGTAGATCAGCTAAATGCAAAGATGATTGACAAGTTTCCAGGTGAGGAAAAGGTTTTTCATAGCTTCGACTCTGTCGATGACGATTCAAGAAATAACTACCCTATTGACTTCCTAAACTCCATCACTCCAAATGGTCTGCCTCCACATGAGCTCAAAGTGAAAATCCACTGCCCTGTGATCCTTCTCCGCAATCTAGATCCTAACCACGGATTGTGCAATGGAACAAGACTCATGGTTAGAGCATTCCAAAACAATGCAATTGATGCAGAAATAGTTGGTGGCCACCATGCAGGCAAGAGGGTGTTCATTCCTAGAATCCCTATGGCTCCGTCCGACGATATCTCACTTCCTTTCAAGTTCAAGCGGAAACAATTCCCGATCCGCCTAAGTTTTGCAATGACCATAAACAAAGCGCAGGGCCAAACCATCCCAAATGTTGGCATCTACCTTCCAGAGCCTGTTTTCTCACATGGACAGCTTTATGTCGCGCTATCAAGGGGTGTATCAAGACAAACGACAAGAATTTTGGCCAAACCAAAGAAAGAAGTAGATACCTCAGGGAAGAGCACCAAAAATATTGTGTATAAAGACGTCCTAGCATGGTGATGTGGTAAGTAAATAGTCCACAAACACCTATTTCCTTACTGTGTTTCATATTTCTTTATGTGACAAAAATGTTTGTTTTCTTTGTAGCCTCAAGTTTAAACAATGTGGGGATGGAGAAAGTCGTCGGTGGGTGAGTCCAATGATGTTGTCGCCTCCTCAAAGGATCAGTCGTTATGTGACATTCATTATGTGACAAAAATATTTGGTTATACAATATATGAGATGTGAATCTTAATGAATCTGATTGTTCGTTTTATTTTTTACGAATTTTATCTTGTTTTGTATTTTACCCTAGTGTTAGCACGGGCACACTACTAGTGTGTATTCAGATGCAATGAACTCTCATGAGGTCACTAATACCGCACTAGGGAGGGGTAGGTTCTGCTGTGTGCTTGTGTATGGTCAGCTTTTGCTTGTTATTCATGCATATATAACTGAACTGTTGATATATTTGACATTGTAGTATTTTTTCTTTAATTTAGTTTTCAGATATCTATTTTCATCTAATCCTCTCTCGAAGCTCGATAGTCACGGCAGGCGACAAGTCCTACCAAATTACTAGAGCTCAGCAGCACTTGCCGAGTAACCATGGCTTGGCAGAACACTGTCAAGGCCCCCCCCCCCCAAACAAATTGGCAAGTATTTAATTAGTGTTAGTTAATCATGATTAGCACTAATTAAAACATAAATTAACACTAATTAATCATTGTGCGGCCAGTGTCCTGTCAAACTCCTCTAGCTCGATAGGTACCTGCCGAGCACAAGCAGGAGGCTAGACTATACCCATCGAGCACAAGAAGGCTAGAATTATAAAAACGGATGTCTATAGTCAAATTAAAAAATGCCTATAATGTATAGATGTGTCAACAGTCCTATATACCGGCTAGGCTAGGCCAGGGAATTCTAGATCTTTAGGCTTGATCTTCACGGCATGCCTACAGTGGAAAGGTGATTTCCCCTCGCAAAAAAGAAAGAAAGAATGAAAGAGGCAAGGCCATTTGTTGGTCAGTTCGTTAGTGATAACCAATTTCCTAGAATGAATGAATGAATGAACGAACGAACGAACGAACGATTAAGTAAACCCATGAGCTGTTCGTCTCGATGAATCCTTGATTTAGGGAGCCCTGTTGGCGAGTTCGATTCCTGCCACCGGAGCCCCCTTTTTTTGTTCACACGGTACATAAACAAGAGACTTGACTTGTGTTATCTGTGGAAGAGTTCCTGGCCGTCGGATCGCGCCAACCCCCACACATAACGTCAGAATCTAGGTCGTACACACAGAACGGAACGGAACGCCAGCTCTTCCCCATGCAACTCCAAGGGCACGTGCATGGTGCGCACGCTCGGTATAGCGCAGCGCACGTGTGCCGCCGTGGCCACTGGCCATCCGACGCCTAGGATCGGTCCGCGGGATATTTCCAGCACCGCTCCTTTTTACACAAAACACCCCTTTGCCTTCGCTCTCGATTCCAAACATTCTGGGGCACACGTGACATGTGTGGTCTTGGGCATAGGATTGTTTGGTAACCTTAGCCATTCATGCATTCAAAATAGGGCCTTACAGTATCCAATACTAAAAAATAAACCTAATACTGTTACAGTAGCAATCTATCTCAAGGCTAAGGTTCTGTTTGTAACTTACAAATTTCGCTGGATTTTCACAAGAACCAGTTTAATTCTCATAGGAATCGAAAAAATTACCTCATCTCTGACGGGGCTTAACTATTTTGATCTTTTTTTGTCTATGCTTGCTCAAGTTTTAGCTGCATTAAGGACCACTATGCAAGATATGACCAAATCAATGTTCATCCGTAATGGACTTTTCTGAATTCTTCTGTAGCCTTAGATATCATTTGTACAATAGATTTTCAGAATTATAGGTGGGTTCGTGTTAATCACACTCGATTTCAAACATTATGGGGCCTTACGGTATCAAACACCAAAAAACAAGCCTAATACTGCTACAGTGGCAATCTATCTCAAGGCTAATGTCCTGCTTATAACTTAGAAATTTCGTAGATTTTCATAGGAATCAGTTTAATTCTCGCAGGCATCGAAAAAATTCCCTCGTTTCAAACGGGACTTAACTAATTTGGTCTTTTTTTTTCTATGCTTGCCCAAGTTAGCTGCATTAAGGACCACTATGCAAGATATGATGAAATCAATGTCCATCCGTAATTAACATTTCCGAATTCTTCTGTAGCCTTAGATATCATTTCTACAGTAGATTTTCTGTGCGAACTAATTTGTAAGGTCATGTGATTTGTTTGCACTCAGGGCTTTGGGCCAAATCATCGAAGCGTGCAGTTCAACATTGAGCTCAGATCAGTTTTTGTGCGCCAGGATTGACATGGGCGATCGACTTGACTAATGACCAGTTGATTGTGGCCTTTAGCTTTCTTGTCTTGACTCTTGAACCTGTCTCCATTCTTCGACGTCATCATAACATAGCATCAGCACGAACGGCAGCTATTAGGCAAGGGCATCTTTTTTTTCCAGCTCCTCAAAGCTGCATTGGGATTTTCCACAGTAATTAATTTTTAAACAAAATATCTTTTTAAAACAGAATCTACAAATTAATTGTAGAGCCCTAACGTCCTTCCGAGCTTGCACTAGTGACTCCCATGGCGATCTCCTTAGATATGGCATCTCCCTCCTCTGCTAGCTCTCTGGTTGCTCTCTGCTCTTTCTCAAGGCTTCTCAAGGGTGTCCGTCCATAGCTAGTGATGTTCTTCTCTCGAATTGGGATTTCTCCCAGGTAAGCGATTTCAAGACTACATTGGTTCGAGGTTTGGTTTGGAGGTTCACCCAAACACCATGTATAAGTATTTTTCCTATTCTGGAACTCTTAAAAGAAATTTTAACATGTTGTTGGAGCTCACATTTGGTTTTCTCCAAAATTTATAGGAAAAATTTCTCTGTTTTCCCTTAAATTTGTTTTCTCCAAAGGGGCCTAACTGAGCAAGGAAAGCCGAGCTAAGAAAGGGATGAAAAAAATTCACCATGTATAAGTATTTTTCCTTTAGATTGTGATTCTTTGTTTTTCCTTTAAATTTGTTTGCTCCAAAAGGGCCTGAAGCAAGGAAAGCCGAGCTAAGAAAGGTAGGAAGAAAAAAAAAACCAGCTCAAGGTTAGCTCTGGTCATCTGGTGTTCAGATGAGCACGACGACCCAAGTTGTCGCAGGAGCAATTTCGTCATCGCTGGGCATTGGGGTGAGAGAGGCTCGAACTCTCGACCTCAGGATCACTCGCTTTTACCAGCTATGAGACCTACGCGCTAGCCAACTGCACCACCACCCCGTTGTGGGCGAGATTGACAAATGGTGCTACAAACAATGTCTTCTATGGCCACAAGTCCTTCCAAGCCGCCAGTCAGAAATACGAGGCCATATAGTTAAATGATAGAAATGTAAAGCTCGTATATGGTGGGGATTTTTTTTACTATACCTCTACTTATTCTCTCTTAACTATATACATTTACTGATTACCACTCCTATAAAATATTCTTTCTCATCTTTTTATAATAATTATAATGGGTATCTAAGTCATTTTCTTGTACTTTTCTTAATGTTACCACCATCTTAATCCTTATATAAAGTCAAAATATACATTATCTCTACTACTTAAAAGAAGAAATTAGTGATAGTAATTCATCTACCTCTCTACCTCCCCTCACATTAATTTTACGCCAATAGGTGGACCCGCCACTTCTCTAGATCCGGTCACCATACCCTGCCTACCTCCACACCGCTGCCTCGCCCCCTCCCTTCCGACCCATGCTGCCTTCCCCTCTCCCCTGCCTGCTCCGTCGCCACTCCACCGCCTCGCCCTCTCAATTAATTCCCCTTCCTTCCACACTGGCTGTATGCACCCACTCCGCTCGTTTTGTTTCAGTTTCCTCTTCTCACCTCATCATCGCCACCTCCTCTCCAGCTCCATCTCCTTCCTCCCTTCTTCCTCCAAGAATTCCATGAATCAATCAAATCCAAATCTGAGGTACGCACAATTCGGTCGCTGCAATTCTTGTGCCCTATTTCATGATTTGATCGATCCGTTTCTTTCTTTCCTTACTGACCTCTCTTCTTGGGTGGATCTTGGCTGCGTGGGATGTAGGATCCACGGTGGTGGTGGTGGTGGTGGCGGCTAGCCATGGCGCACATGGTGGACAACGAGTATGACTACCTCTTCAAGATCATGCTTGTAACGCCCCCGTTTCCAGGGGCGCGTACGGACACGGCACTCCGCAACTATTCACGCATGAACAGTTATGGAATGTCGCGCAAGAGTATACCATTGCATGCTTACAACAAAAGACCAGCATATATTTTACATATGGATTAGCATCCCTTTTTCGACAGCGGGGCGTGCAAGCCCAAAGTATAATTACATTACAGAAACTCCAAGATCCGCTTGAGCGCGGCCAAGACCTAAAGCCACGGATCCTCGTCGAAGAAGCGACCTTCCGGGACTTCCTCAACGGGGAGGCAAACACCTTCGTCTTGATCCTCTAAAGAAGGGCAAAAGCAAGCCGTGAGCCAATCAACCGGCTCAGCAAGTCCCAAAGGGACTCTATTTTACTACATGCACGGATTTACAAAAGAAGGGAGTATACTTGGTTTATTACTTTTGGTGGATGCAGTTTTATTTGCAAATATTTTATAAAATGGACCCAAAACTACTCCTCAAGATCTCAGGGGTTTTTCATGAAGAGTTCATTAACCAACTAGTCAAGTTTAAACATGTACAAAACTACTTAAGCTTCGCGGCTGGAATCACCCAAGTGACACAGCTCCAATAACCGGGAGCACGGCGTATTCGAATACCATTTATTTGACTCTGCAGAGTTTGCTCAGCTTTACCCACACGATCCCTTAACTCCCGCGACAGAGTTAAGAAAGCCAGGTCGTTTCACTGCTCAACTCTTTATATAAGCTCTACCCGGTAGAATTCACTCGGGTCTGGCTCACACACACGCACGCACACACACACACACAAGGGAAAACGGTGCCGCTTCGAGTGAACTCTACCGTTGTTAGGCACCCACAACACGGCCTGCCTAACCTCACTGCTAAACCTCCTGTAGAGTTTCAATCGAGTTGAGCAGCTACTAGACAAGTGTTGACAAGTCAACTCCTGTGGTTGAGCGATCACTGTGACATTTGCTCAGCGTAAGGGTTTCAGTCCTTATATTTTCACAAGGTCCGCAACCTCGCCAGGTCCGCGACCTCCAACCTAGGGTAAGCGGTGGGCGAAGGCCGTCTCGCGACTCCCCACAACTCCCTTACCCTAACTTCAATCCTAGGGTAAAAGATTGGTGAGGACCGTCTTGCGGTTTCCACTCCCCCTTACCCTACCTTGTGCACGCCGGCACTCTCCGCTCTAAGATACGGTGTCCCATACCACCCTACCTTAGAGTCGGGTTTTCCAAATTCTATTGGCCCACAGCTACAACCTTATTAGTGTAACATTTTGCATAATAGTAATAACCTATAGTTATTTAGATTATCAGATAATTATTTCTAGGGTTACAAAGGCATGGCAACAATTTAACGGGGTATTTGTCGGTGGTAGGTTTAACTATATAACAAGTCATTCTAAACATTTTATTTTACTTTCGAATTAACATTTCAGAATTAGCTCAATGCAAATAGCATAATAATATAATTAAATAACATGGGTTGCAACATGATCAAAGGATTTGGAACTTGCCGACAATCCGGATGATCTCAGCTAGCTTGAACGTAGAAGCTCCTGGATCCTGCGACTGCACTTGAGCTTCTGGAAACTCCGACACTAGCGCAAACACTGAAAATAACATAAATCCGGCTTGAGCCTAATCAAGCGAGGAAAAATAATCTATTAAAAAGGAGTAAAATGCATAAATCTCCAAATGAGGAATTTTAGGAATTTATCTGCGATGATTCTGTGGAAAAGGAGGTCATCAATGGGTCTGGAATATTATTTGGAGCAAGGTGGTGAAATTTGGGAATTTTTGGGATTTTCTGTGATTTTCTAGGATTTATTTGGATTTTCTGGGATTTTGGAAAAGAATAAAACACTGGAAAACCGGGATGAACGGTGACGGGCCGGCCCGGTGCTATAGAGCGGCCCGGCCGGGATTTCAAACGCGCGGGCGGCGGCCCGTGCGCGCGCGCGGCGAGGCAGGCCGAGGCTCGGCCCAGGCATGCGCGCGCCCACGAGGCTCAGATGAGCGACGCGTGGCTCGGGCGAACGGCCGGATGAGGCGGGCGAAGCAGCACGCCGGGCAGATCCGACGGCGGAGAGGCGGGGGATTTAAGAAGATCTGACGGACGTGATACAACGAGGATGAGCGAACCGTTACGGGGAGATCCAACGGACAAGGGAGGCGGTGTTTAAGAAGATCGGACGGCGGGCAGGAGCGGCCATCCGACGCTCTGAGTTAGACGGCACGGGAGAGATGGACGGTGGAGAAGGGGCCACGTCGCGGGGGAGGGAGTCGTCTTCCTCCTCCCGCTGCTACAGTGTCCCTGGGGCGGTGTTACGGTGGCGACGACGGGTTGGGTGCACGGAGGGTCATCGGCGGTGAACGAGGGCACCGGCGGGTAGCCCTCCGAGCGGGGAACTCATTTTAGGGCTTAGGGAGGTGAGGGGATCAATGGAGATGGCGGGAGGGAGAAGGGGGCGTCTCGGCTATTTGGTGGCGGAGGGGGTCACCGGCGGCGAGAGGGTCCAAACGGGGGCGGCTACACGGACAGGGGACCCAGGGGCTCACAACGGCGGTGGTGGGGTCGGCCGAGGAGCTCCGAGGAAGGCTGGCCACGGTGAGGCGGCTTGGGCGGCGGAGCTCGTCGACGCTAGGGCTTCACAGCAGCTCTCCTGGCCAAATGAGATCACCAAAGTGCTTAGCAAGTTGCAGAGGTGCTCAGGGACAGAGGAATTGGAGAATGGTGGAGGGTAGAGGGGGATTGCCGTTTTGGGGCTTGCCGGCGCAGGGGAGATGGCGGCGGAGCTCTGGGCGATGCGGTTTCGATTTGTAGCTCGGGGAGACTCCTTGGAGGGGTAGGAGGAGGATGGAGGGGTTGGGGAAGCTTGGAGAGCAAAGGAGAGTGAGGGAGCGGTGAGGCGGCTTTTATGCCCGGGCGGAGGGAGGGCGAAACCGTGCGGGAGAAGGCTCGGCGCGGCTTGCGGGTCAAGGAGGAGGACGGGAGCAGGTGGAGTGTCTCCTCCGCGAAAAAGGGTGGGGGTGACGCCGGCCCTGCAGCGGCTTAATGGTGAGGCGACAGGAGCAGGTGAGCGGCGGGCATGGCGGAGGCGCGTACGCGCGCGGGGAGGGGAGGGGGCTGCCGCTGCCGGGTGGGGTCAGGCGCAGAAGGAGGACGACGCGTGGCGCGGAGTCTCCTTCGGACCGGGGTTGTCGGGGCATGGGCGCGGAGGGATCCAAGGCGCGGCGCAAAGGCGGTGCGGGCGCAGGCGAGCACGGCGCGCAGTGCGCAGCGCGCAGCGCGTGCGCGAGGAGAAGGCGTGAAGCACGGGAGGCGCCAGCGAGCGAGGGAGGACGGGGAGGCGCTGGGGTGCGAAAGAAGCGGGGAGAGAGCGGGGCGCCAGCGGAGGGAGGAGGAGGCGTCCGCGCGAGAGGAGCCGAGCGGCGGGAAAAGCGGGAAAGGAGGAGGCGCCAAAGGAGAAAGGAAGGCGCGTGGCCAGAAAGGGAAAGCGGAATTTCGGGCGACTTTCCAAAAAGGGAAAGTTTCCAGAAAACACTCAAAAATGCAGCAAAAATAAAGGAAAATTTTTTTTGTTTGAAATTTTGGGGCTTTTCAACCTACCCCCCTTAAAAGAATCTCGACCCCGAGATTAACTTGGTCCAGGGAGTAAGTTGGGGAAATCTCGCTGCAAGTCTGACTCTCGTTCCCAAGTGGACTCATCCACTGTGTGATTCTTCCATTGCACCCTGCAAAACCTGACATCCTTATTTCTGAGCTGCCTTTCTAACTTCTTAAGCATTTGTAGTGGTTCTTCAGCATATTTGCAGTCATCTTGTAATTCAATATCTGACAATGGCACTTCGTCTGTTGGCTGTCGTAGATACTTTCGAAGCTGGGATATGTGGAACACGTTGAGGATTCTGGATAAGTTGGGCGGGGCTGCACTTGATAAGCTACTTCCCCAACTCGTCCAATTATTTCAAATGGTCCCACATATCTTGGTGCTAATTTGCCCTTGACTTGAAATCTCTTGACTATTTTGAATGGTGTGACCTTGATATAGACGAAGTTTCCAACTTCGAAGCTCAAATCCTTCCTTTGGTTATCTGCATAACTCTTCTATCGGTCTTGTGCCATCTTCAGCCTGTCTCTGACAATCCTAACATGCGCTTCCGCATCTTGAACAATCTGGGGACCAATAAGTTGTCGTTCTCCTGTTTCTGTCCAATTCAGTGGGGTCCTGCATTTTCTGCCATAAAGTGCTTCAAACGGTGCCATTTGGATGTTGGCTTGGTAGCTGTTATTGCAAGAGAACTGAGCGAATGATAGGCAAGTGTTCCATACTGCCCCATACTCAATTGTACAAATTCTCATCATATCTTCTAAAATCTGATTTGTTCTCTCTGCCTGTCCATCTGTCTGGGGATGATACGCTGAACTGAAATTCAAGTTGGTGCCTATAGCTTCATGTAATTTCTCCCAGAACTTAGACGTGAACTGTGCTCTTCTATCTGACACAATTTTCTTTGGGACTCCATGAAATGTCACCATTCTGGTCAAATACAGCTCGGCAAGCTTATCCTTCCCATACGTTTGCTTGATCGGGACGAAATGAGCCACCTTGGTCAACTATCAACAATGACCCAGAGAGCATCATATCCCTCACGGGTTTTGGGGAAGTCTAGTAATGAAATCCATTCCAATGCTATCCCACTTCCATTCGGGTATTGGCAATAGCTGCAACAATCTCGATGGTTTCTGGTGGTCAATCTTGATCTGCTGGCAAACACTACATTTAGCTACATACTTTGCCACTTGTTTCTTCATCTGGTTCCACCAATACTTCTTCTTCAAGTCTTGGTACATTTTGGTACCTCCTGGATGGATCAAGAGTTGAGATGAATGAGCTTCAGATAGGATTAACTCTCTTAGCTCCTTCTTATCAGGTATGCGATAGCGATCACGGAAAGTAAGGATTCCATGTTTATGTATCGCATACTCTATTGAATCTTCTTCTTGAATCTTCTTTTTCAGTTTTTGAATCTCTTCATCTTCATCTTGTGCTGCTTTAATCTGATCTGTCAACAACGGTCGAAACTCTAATGCTGCCATACTGCCTTGTTCGGTGATCACCAAATTCAATCGTAGCATATCTCTTTGCAATTCTAGTGGGTACTCTGTCATATTGGTTTTGCTTGGATGAGTTTTTCTACTAAGGGCATCAGTAACTACATTTGCTTTGCCTGGAGGATATTGGAGATCAACATCATAATCTTTAATCAATTCCAGCCATCTTTGTTGTCTCATGTTTAACTCTGGCTGTGTGAACAGGTAATTCAAGCTCTTGAGATCTGAAAAGTTCTCACAACGATTCCCTAGCGGGTAGTGCCGCCAAACTTTGAGTGCATGCACTACAGCTGCTAGTTCTAAATCGTGTGTTGGGTAGTTCTCTTCATGCGGTTTCAATTGTCTTGACGCATAGGCAACACTTTCTCCATCTTGCATCAGCATATATCCCAAATCCTGCTTTGAAGCGTCACAATAGGTTTGAAATTCTTTCTCTTGCAGTTCATCCAACTGTCTCTTGAGCTCTTTTAGTTCACTGGCTGACATTCAGTACTGATGCTCGGCAATTGGCTTTGCGTCTGGAATCAACTCTATGACAAGTTCTATTTGTCGGTCAGGGGTCTGTCTGGTAGTTCTTCTGGGAATACATCAGGGTATTCTTGTACTATTGCCACTTGATCTGGTGTAACTGCTAGCATGTTGATCATGCGCTTTCTTGCATCCTTCAATACTTCTCGTTTTTTTTGCCACTTTCTGACCTTCAAGGGTTACCAATGATACTGTCTTGATCTCACAATCTACCTTGTCTTTGATCTGGGCTAGCCAGTTCATGCCCAAAACGACATCTAACCACGAGAGACAAATGCATATCTGGCTGCAGCGAATCTGTTTTATCCTCTTCTAGATTGACTTTGACTCCTCTTCACTCGCACCTGTATATCATCCTTGCGTGTGTGGTGCGGTTCCCACTTGGATGAATTAGGTCGTACCAAGGTTGGATATGATTGGGTCTGCTGAGATTAACTTTGTTACATCATAACCATCACACCCATTTCACTTTACACAAATGGTCTTCATACATCTTCATAATTTTACCACAAGCCTTAGTTAAAGTAATTTACAGACAAACCATTAAGTTCTTCCAACTGGTTTACAAAAGGATAACCAAAAAGGACATCATCCTACTTCTTGGTCTACTTAGCTTACATCTTCTTGACTGTGTGCTTTGCTTTTCTTCTTTATGTCCTTCCTCCTAGTGGAATCGTTTCCTGCTACTGCTGGTTTTGGACTTGGAGTTTAGCTGCATCTGGTGGCAAACTCCTCCTGGGACACCGATGCCTGTAGTGTCCAATCTCTCCACAATGGAAACATGCATTTGTCTCTCGTGGGCAGATGCTAGTAAGATGCTTGGCACCGCAGGTGAGGCATTCGATAGCGAGTGGTGGGGGAGCGGCATACCGCTGAGACTGTTCAGACTGGGTCTTCGGTATCGTCACAAACTGACGGAAGGGTTGGGATCGAAATGAGGGTGATCCCGTGGTCTTGCTTTGCTGAGCATTGTGTGAAGACTGAGACTTGTGCGCTGACTTACGCTTTCCGTCATTCTCCATTCTGGTCCTCTTAGGGTAGGATTCATCTTCTTCCATCGGTGGCAGGCGGGATGATGATGTCTGCCTCTTTGCTTGCTCTTTAGCTTCTTCTTCGGGTAAGAACTTCTGTGGGCATTGGTCACGATAATGCCCATCCTGTTCACAGTGAAAACAAGCCGTTGGTGATGGAGGCGAAGGCTGCTTTCGTTTCATAACTTTCACGTAACCTGGTCTTTCTTCTATCTGTAGAGCTCGATCAACCAGGTTCAATAGGCTTGAAAACTTCATGGTTTGAAGGCGTTGTCTCATATTGGGTTGTAGACCTTTCATAAAGTATTCCATCCTTTTAGCTTCAGTGTTAGTCTCCTCTTGAGCAAATTGGGATAACTGATGAAATTGTTCTAGATATGTTGTGATGGAGTTCTCTCCTTGTTGGAGATTAAGAAAGTCCAGATATTTTTCAGTGATAACCCCAGGAGAAATGTAGGCTTTACGAAATCTCTTCACAAAGTCTTCCCAGGTAATGTCTTCCTTATTTGGGTGTATCCACTCGATAGCATTCCACCAAGTAATTACAGGTTCTGACAGCTGATTGGTGGCAAAAAGAACTTTCTCCTTATTTGTACATCGTATAGTATTCATTCTTCTCTCAACATCTTGTAACCAGTTATCTGCGTTCAGTGGTTCTGTTGCTGAGGGGAATTTAGGTGGTTGAGTTTGCAGGAATGCTGTAAACTTTAATGCAGTTGCGCTTGATGCTAACACTGACTCTTCGGGTGTCACCTTGACACTAGGTGATCTGGCTGCTATCTGCTCAAGCAACTGGGTCTGTTGATCTAGCATTCGCAGAATATTTTGCTCTCTCTGATAGCGATTTTGTTCCATCATCGCTATTATGCTGGCAAGTGTGGCTTGATCTGTGGCAGGTGCACCCTGCCTGTTGGTCTGATCACTCTGCTGTGTTGGTTCCATCAGCCAATTGGGAACTTGAGATCAGCTTTGCAGCGGCTTTGGACAATAAGAGTAGATAAGTAAGACATTGAATTTCAAGGTAAGTATAGGGCGAAGAAGGTAAGAACGAGAGCGAAAGGGGACAGGAGAAAGCTTTGAATGCAGGGGGATTACTGATAATTAAGCAAACAATATACAAGGATAATGAACATAAATTTACAATATGCAGGTGGTACACAAACCACTTAGGGTTCATGATTACACCAACTTTACATTACAAAAGCACTACTACAACTCAGGGTCAGTCTAGTCTAGCGAACAACGGCTACTCCTCCAGCTGCCGGGAAACAAAATTTTGAAGCTAGACAAGTAAAGCAGAAAACATTTCGCAAAAGTAAAACTTAAGCAGAAGTAAACTAAGATAGATAAGGTAGCAACAAGAGAGGGAAAAGACAGCAATAATACTTATATTTTTCGTAAACCCTTTTATGGCTTTAAATTAAGTTTTGCGATAAAATCGCTTCCTAGTTTGCCTTAGGTCTCAACCTACGGTCAAAGAGCCTGCTCTGATACCACTTCTTGTAACGCCCCCGTTTCCAGGGGCGCGTACGGACACGACACTCCGCAACTATTCACACATGAACAGTTATGGAATGTCGCGCAAGAGTATACCATTGCATGCTTACAACAAAAGACCAGCATATATTTTACATATGGATTAGCATCCCTTTTTCGACAGCGGGGCATGCAAGCCCAAAGTATAATTACATTACAGAAACTCCAAGATCCGCTTGAGCGCGGCCAAGACCTAAAGCTACGGATCCTCGTCGAAGAAGCGACCTTCCGGGACTTCCTCAACGGGGAGGCAAACACCTTCGTCTTGATCCTCTAAAGAAGGGCAAAAGCAAGCCGTGAGCCAATCAACCGGCTCAGCAAGTCCCAAAGGGACTCTATTTTACTACATGCACGGATTTACAAAAGAAGGGAGTATACTTGGTTTATTACTTTTGGTGGATGCAGTTTTATTTGCAAATATTTTATAAAATGGACCCAAAACGACTCCTCAAGATCTCAGGGGTTTTTCATGAAGAGTTCATTAACCAACTAGTCAAGTTTAAACATGTACAAAACTACTTAAGCTTCGCGGCTGGAATCACCCAAGTGACACAGCTCCAATAACCGGGAGCACGGCGTATTCGAATACCATTTATTTGACTCTGCAGAGTTTGCTCAGCTTTACCCACACGATCCCTTAACTCCCGCGACAGAGTTAAGAAAGCCAGGTCGTTTCACTGCTCAACTCTTTATATAAGCTCTACCCGGTAGAATTCACTCGGGTCTGGCTCACACACACGCACGCACACACACACACAAGGGAAAACGGTGCCGCTTCAAGTGAACTCTACCGTTGTTAGGCACCCACAACACGGCCTGCCTAACCTCACTGCTAAACCTCCTGTAGAGTTTCAATCGAGTTGAGCAGCTACTAGACAAGTGTTGACAAGTCAACTCCTGTGGTTGAGCGATCACTGTGACATTTGCTCAGCGTAAGGGTTTCAGTCCTTATATTTTCACAAGGTCCGCAACCTCGCCAGGTCCGTGACCTCCAACCTAGGGTAAGCGGTGGGCGAAGGCCGTCTCGCAACTCCCCACAACTCCCTTACCCTAACTTCAATCCTAGGGTAAAAGATTGGCGAGGACCGTCTTGCGGTTTCCACTCCCCCTTACCCTACCTTGTGCACGCCGACACTCTCCGCTCTAAGATACGGTGTCCCATACCACCCTACCTTAGAGTCGGGTTTTCCAAATTCTATTGGCCCACAGCTACAACCTTATTAGTGTAACATTTTGCATAATAGTAATAACCTACAGTTATTTAGATTATCAGATAATTATTTCTAGGGTTACAAAGGCATGGCAACAATTTAACGGGGCATTTGTCGGTGGTAGGTTTAACTATATAACAAGTCATTCTAAACATTTTATTTTACTTTCGAATTAACATTTCAGAATTAGCTCAATGCAAATAGCATAATAATATAATTAAATAACATGGGTTGCAACATGATCAAAGGATTTGGAACTTGCCGACAATCCGGATGATCTCAGCTAGCTCGAACGTAGAAGCTCCTGGATCCTGCGACTGCACTTGAGCTTCTGTAAACTCCGACACTAGCGCAAACACTGAAAATAACATAAATCCGGCTTGAGCCTAATCAAGCGAGGAAAAATAATCTATTAAAAAGGAGTAAAATGCATAAATCTCCAAATGAGGAATTTTAGGAATTTATCTGCGATGATTCTGTGGAAAAGGAGGTCATCAATGGGTCACGAATATTATTTGGAGCAAGGTGGTGAAATTTGGGAATTTTTGGGATTTTCTGTGATTTTCTAGGATTTATTTTGATTTTTTGGGATTTTGGAAAAGAATAAAACACTGGAAAATCGGGATGAACAGTGACGGGCCGGCCCGGTGCTATAGAGCGGCCCGGCCGGGATTTCAAACGCGCGGGCGGCGGCCTGTGCGCGCGCGCGCGGCGAGGCAGGCCGAGGCTCGGCCCAGGCATGCGCGCGCCCACGAGGCTCAGATGAGCGACGCGTGGCTCGGGCGAACGGCCGGATGAGGCGGGCGAAACAGCACGCCGGGCAGATCCGACGGCGGAGAGGCGGGGGATTTAAGAAGATCTGACGGACGCGATACAACGAGGATGAGCGAACCGTTACGGGGAGATCCAACGGACAAGGCAGGCGGTGTTTAAGAAGATCGGACGGCGGGCAGGAGTGGCCATCCGACGCTCTGAGTTAGACGGCACGGGAGAGATGGACGGTGGAGAAGGGGCCACGTCGCGGGGGAGGGAGTCGTCTTCCACCTCCCGCTGCTACAGTGTCCCTGGGGCGGTGTTACGGTGGCGACGACGGGTTGGGTGCACGGAGGGTCATCGGCGGTGAACGAGGGCACCGGCGGGTAGCCCTCCGAGCGGGGAACTCATTTTAGGGCTTAGGGAGGTGAGGGGATCAATGGAGATGGCGGGAGGGAGAAGGGGGCGTCTCGGCTATTTGGTGGCGGAGGGGGTCACCGGCGGCGAGAGGGTCCAAACGGGGGCGGCTACACGGACAGGGGACCCAGGGGCTCACAACGGCGGTGGTGGGGTCGGCCGAGGAGCTCCGAGGAAGGCTGGCCACGGTGAGGCGGCTTGGGCAGCGGAGCTCGTCGACGCTAGGGCTTCACAGCAGCTCTCCTGGCCAAATGAGATCACCAAAGTGCTTAGCAAGTTGCAGAGGTGCTCAGGGACAGAGGAATTGGAGAATGGTGGAGGGTAGAGGGGGATTGCCGTTTTGGGGCTTGCCGGCGCAGGGGAGATGGCGGCGGAGCTCTGGGCGATGCGGTTTCGATTTGTAGCTCGGGGAGACTCCTTGGAGGGGTAGGAGGAGGATGGAGGGGTTGGGGAAGCTTGGAGAGCAAAGGAGAGTGAGGGAGCGGTGAGGCGGCTTTTATGCCCGGGCGGAGGGAGGGCGAAACCGTGCAGGAGAAGGCTCGGCGCGGCTTGCGGGTCAAGGAGGAGGACGGGAGCAGGTGGAGTGTCTCCTCCGCGAAAAAGGGTGGGGGGTGACGCTGGCCCTGCAGCGGCTTAATGGCGAGGCGACAGGAGCAGGTGAGCCGCGGGCATGGCGGAGGCGCGTCCGCGCGCGGGGAGGGGAGGGGGCTGCCGCTGCCGGGTGGGGTCAGGCGCAGAAGGAGGACGACGCGTGGCGCGGAGTCTCCTTCGGACCGGGGTTGTCGGGGCGCGGGCGCGGAGGGATCCAAGGCGCGGCACAAAGGCGGTGCGGGCGCAGGCGAGCACGGCGCGCAGCGCGCAGCGCGTGCGCGAGGAGAAGGCGGGAAGCACGGGAGGCGCCCGCAAGCGAGGGAGGACGGGGAGGCGCTGGGGCGCGGAAGAAGCGGGGAGAGAGCGGGGCGCCAGCGGAGGGAGGAGGAGCCGAGCGGCGGGAAAAGCGGGAAAGGAGGAGGCGCCAAAGGAGAAAGGAAGGCGCCTGGCCAGAAAGGGAAAGCGGAATTTCGGGCGACTTTCCAAAAAGGGAAAGTTTCCAGAAAACACTCAAAAATGCAGCAAAAATAAAGGAAATTTCTTTTTGTTTGAAATTTTGGGGCTTTTCAATGCTCATCGGCGACTCCAGCGTCGGCAAGTCCAACATCCTCTCCCGCTTCACCCACAACGAGTTCTACCTTCAATCCAAGTCCACCATTGGCGTCCACTTCGCCACTTGCACCCTCCAAGTCCCTACTCTTGCAAGATTCTATTATCCTCTTCTTGCCATTACAATACGGATTCTAGGGATTTTGCATGGCCATTGCTTTCAATGTGTTATACATATGTCTATGTTGGTAGGTTCTTGATGTCAGGATGGTCGATCAAGTTGCTGGTAGCGAGTTGGGCATGGCCTCTGGTCGTGCGCATCAGACGTTCGACGTGTGCTCGTTCATGCGGGAAAGGTTGCTTCTTTTTCGGTTTCAGTTAGTAGCCGTGCGTTATGGTTGGTCGTGGGATGGCACAAATCTCTACCCCTATAAACCACCAGTTAAAATTATCCTACATCCACCCAACAATTACCTGCTCCACAGTCATGACCTTAACTACGTCCACACCACAATATGCACCCAGAAATACACCATCCTAAAAACATGCGCACCAGATTAACTATCCTCCATTCTCTCTCCTTACTCAACCATATCCGACGGTCATCCTTCAATGGATCTGCAGCACCCCCTCCCGCGTCCCTCACGCTCGCGGCTCGCATGCAGGTCGGGACGGTTCAGTTCACCGTGCACAAAAATGAAAAAACCCTAATTGCAAATTTTGGTGTGGAAACCCTAAACCCCAAGCTTTGGCGACAAAATAACCTGAAGACCTCCGCAAGCGCCGCCGCCATCACCAACCCCTCCCTCCATCCACCATGGTCACCTCGACGGCCTCGTCGCTTCGGATCCCCGCGCCAACCCACCTCGCCCTCGACGCCTCGGGAACTCGCCGGCCGCTGCCCCACACCATCGCCATGCGCGCCCGCCGCTCCGTCTCCGTCTCCGCGGCCGCCTCGCCGCCGGACGACGCTACCGGATCCACCGGCGTGCCCGTGCAGGCCTCCCGCAACCCAATCTCACTACCTCGTAAGACAAACCTCTCCATACTAGCTACTACTCCAGACCTCTTCCTTGGTCCGGGATATCGATTGAAAGATTGGTGTGGTTTGGTTAGGGCCGCTTACAAGCGGGGATCTGATGGAAGCGAATGCAGACGATTTGAAGGTCGCATACCAGGTCAGCCAGCACCTCTTTGTGCTTGGTCAAATGCGTCTTAAGCTTCCTCCCTTCACTAGCATTTGATTCTGTAACTGATGATTCTGATGTTGCTACTTTGTGAGCTTTAGGGCTGCCCGGGAGCGTACAGTGAGGCGGCCGCCAAGAAGGCCTACCCGAGCTGCCAGACCGTGCCGTGCGAGTACTTCGACACCGCCTTTCAGGCACCACCCCATCCCCCTCCTTCTTCTTCTTCTTCTTCTGCGCATACCATATCTTCTTGCCAGCAGTTTAGGAACAGATGCAATACTAAGCTATCCCATGACAACTTGCATGCTCAATGCCTCGTATCGCTGTAAAGTAGACTTGGTGATACGATATGACATTGAGAAACAGATATAATGGATGACATGCTGTCCTTCTACCAGGCTGTTGAAAATTGGGTAGCTGATCGGGCAGTATTGCCACTAGAGAATTCATTGGGTGGTAGCATACATCGAAACTATGACCTTCTACTTCGCCATAGGCTGCACATTGTTGGTGAGGTACGACTCACCGTTCGTCATTGCTTGTTAGCAAATCGTGGTGTGAGGATTGATAACTTGTGAAGTGCCATGAGCCATCCTCAAGTAAGCCATCATTATATGGATTTATTCTTAACCCTTTTTTATTTGCTTGTCCAAATGAACCTTTCTAAGGATGTTTTTTGTTTTTGCTAATTAATGTTTAGGCTCTCGCGCAATGTGAACAAACACTGACAAATGATAAAAATTTAAAATCCGTAGCTCGGTTGGCTGGATGTGTGGGTGTACACCATTAGCACCCAAGTTTTGAGTCCTCGTCGGCTTTATATTTATATTTGCAGCTTTCAGTTTCCTACGGATCCAAATCCAATACAGGAATTGAATTTAAAGTGTGTGCTACGGCCGGCAGTGCCTGGTCTTGGTTCAATTCCTGAGGCATCTCTTCTGGTTACTACCCAACCCATTGAGATGTTTCCACCCAGTGAATGCCTATTACTTAAGAATATGTTTGATCCAGCTGTGGAGGTTGTGTTGTTGCTACTGCATTCTTATTGTTTTTTTACTGCCAATAGCCACTATTTTTTTATTCTTCTATATTAGTGTGGAGGAGCTTGTGTCTCCCTTTGGTTGACCAAAACTAACTGATAAAAATTTACTATGCTTTATTGCAGACGGATCCTGATTTTGATTTGGATATTAGAGATGATGTTCAAGAAGAAAGTTCCAAGTTCGGCCAAGTAAGACACATTTTTGTGGACAAGTAAGTCAACTGATTCATATATTATTTTATTAAACAAATATGTCATGCTCTGCATTCAGAATTCTTTTTGGTTGGTTCAATATTGGCCTATTGCATTGCTATAACTATCTCTGGTTTTCCTATAGATCATCATACATAAATCTGAGATGCACTTCAGTCCTTTTTTGTTTCAGACAAAGTAGTGCGACATCTCTCTCTCTCTCTCTCATTTGCTCAATTTACATTTGGGAGGTTACTATGAATTTACAATGATGATTTTTTAACATGCATATTCAAAGACTGTGACTACTATTCAATAATTATCAACATGTTGTAGTTAGAATTCTCTATATAGGGTTGACAGAAAGGCTTGGGTTTAAGGCATAATTCAGAATTCATGACATGTCATGTCACGGTTGCATTTTCCTCAGGTTGGTTTTGCATGTTGTTGGCTGGTTAAATAAAAAAAAGGACATGTCAAAGCAGAAAGCAGAGCGCCCTGCTTTAGGCGAGATAACAAACAACAACACAGGTATGAGCGCTTCCTCGGCTGTGACGGAATTGCTTTCGATATTTTTATAACCTTCTCAGTTTTAAAATCACTTGCAGCACCTGTGGATGAGGCCGAGCGAAAGAGGGAAGAGAGGAATAGAAAACAACGAGAATACCGAGCAAGGATAAAGGCTGAGGAATCCACCGAGCAAAGAGAAGAAAGGAATAAAAGGCGCCGGGAACAACGAGTATTGAAGAGGACAGAATCATCAACACATACTATAGGACCTGATCATGGTATTGCTTATTTATTATTTAATAATGGTTCCTTTGTTATTTGAAATGTTACTCTTTATTAAGCAATAATAATTATGACCGGACAATGAAAAATTAATGTTTCATCCTGCTCCATGATAGGTCAACAAGCACCATATGGAGCGTGTTCAAGTATTCTCCGAGCATCAAATGATGAGGACAAGGAAAATGTCTGTCCGGATAACAACATGGATTGGCTACATAGAAATTATAATTATGTGGCCCTGGAACATAAAAAATCAGTGGCCCTGGAACATAAAAATCTATACTGATGAGTCTGGAAACAACAAAGGAGATGCTTGCCTTGCTTACGAAGATCCTTCTGCTGCTCATTCAGCTGGTGGATTCTATAACAGTAAGTTTCCATTGAGTCATGATATTCTTCTATTTAATTCAGTATATATGTTGCACAAGCCATAATGCGTATAATCTATTCATTTACCAGATCTCTGTGGATCAAGAAAATACCCTTTGAAAGAGCCATTTGTTGAGCTCTTAAAGGGCAGTTTGCACACTTTCCTGAATGCATTCACCTATCCGGATCGGACATGTTATCCAGTTGCGTCAACAAACACCAAGGTGATGCCTAATAGTCACAAATTTGCTTTAGTTATTTGTTCTGCGACCCTTTTTGTAGCATTATCACCATACATGTTGGTTGTTTTGCAGGATTTCTATAACTTGGTAGATGTATACCTTGATGCTGTTTTTTTCCCTAGATGTGTTGAGGACTTCCAAACTTTTCAGCAAGAAGGTTGGCATTATGAGCTTGACAGTCCTGAAGAAGAGATACCTACAAAGGTTTGAGTGCTCATTCTAATGGAGCAAGTACATTTATATGTGAGCTAAGCGCGTCCCTCAAGAAGTATCTGAATGCAATCCTTTAACGTGTAAATGTAGGTGTTGTCTTCAATGAGATGAAAGGAGTTTACTCTCAACCCGATAACATAATGGGCCGTGTATCTCAACAGGTAAACAATTTGTTCCATTTCAGTTTTTCAATCTCTGGGGTTTGAGTTCATTAGGAGATTGTGATTATGTGTCTTATCATCCTTTGCATAATAGTGCCCTGGGATCCCCTTGTTGATATCCTAATATGATCATAACCTTCTCAAAACATCTATTGCTGAGATTGAACTTCAACCCTATAAATTAGTTGAATCTTGGTTGATGCTCTGTATGGTTATTATCGATTATGAGTCTAGGGCCCTGTTCCAAACTCCAAAGTGCTATGACTTTTTGCTAAAATGGCACTGTAACGGCTGTTCCTAACGAATCAAAGGTTTGGCAGCAGAGAATACAAAATTTAAATCAGAGAATGGCACTAGGATAAATGGCACTGGTGATGTGGCAATCAGATTGGAAGATGAACTGAACATTCTTCCAGTAAGTTCTTGTAAAGATTATATTTAGAGTTTCTATTTTTATATATTTTGCTTCTATTATGGAATGTTAAGTTGTTAACTGAGTTTATTTTGATGCTGAACAGCACAAGAACCAGGAATCCAATAGGGTTGGAGAAGGGATGAAAATCTGGACTATGTTGACTGATATCAATTGTCTTCTTGATGATGAATGTAGGAAGTCTATAATGCTGTTACAAGGCTTAAAAGGAACCCATCTGATCATACCAATGATTGGTAAGTTAAGGGAAATACTGTAAATGTTCCATCCATCCTCCTATGATGTCGGTACTTGATGAACATTTGAACAAATTCTTACTTGTATACAGCATCCATTGTTGTCCATCATTTTTCTGTTATTAAGCAGAGATATGCTTCCCTGATATATACTTGATTGCCTCATCGTTTTGTACTGTCAGTATCTAAATACATGACCTATTGCATCTGGCATTCTGTTGTGCTGCTAAGTGCTAACCACTATACTTGTTTTTACTCAGTACTCTCCATTGCACCAGTCACGTTGTTTTGAGTGAAGGATCGCTTGCTTCTTTAACCTTTAACCATATTGTTGTGCTCTTACTAACTGAGTAGATGCGAGTGGCCTTGTATGCCCGGTTCATGTTCTGTTTAGACTATAAATTCTCAGTTGTGTATAAAGTGTTCCATTGCATCTGTCATTCCCCACTATGATTCTCTTCACTGAAAGCTTGTTTTATTGTCTTAATATCAAGCCATCAAAGCATATGGACAGTTCATAGTCGCTCTGCCTTCTCATTTCACGAATAAGCAGTTTGAAGTGAATAAGAGAGTAGCAAGCCTTTTTTGTAATTTTGTCCAATAAATATGCCCAAAGAATCCATACAGTGAAGTTGCCCTGCTTTGTTTGATCAGTGCCAGCTCTCCTCCTTCAGCCTAGAACCTGAGAGCTCAGCCAAATACTATGCAATTTTTTTAAAAAAAATAAAATACATAAGACATCTAAAACTTGGTTATATCCAAATTGTGTAATTATCAGTTTGTCACCTTGCAAAATAATCAATGTAACTATATTCTATTCCAAACTTTGCATCATGGCACCTCCGTCCTGTAGTGCTCTTTGGGCATCTCCTATTTTCCATCACTAAATATTATGGGAAGACATATTGCTACTGAAATGCTGGTGATTCTTTTAAGATATAGACCAACAGCAAGTCACCAATGATGGAAGCCTTCAGATTTGCTTAGTGAATTGCCTAGCTTGCGTGTGTGGGATCCCAACCAGTGTTTAATCTTTCGCTTGCAAACAAATTTCGGCTACAGGCGAAAGGACCGAATGAACAAAATTAGTTTGAAATTCAGGGAAGAGCACTAAAAATATTGTGTATAAAGACGTCCTAGCATGGTGATGTGGTAAGTAAATAGTCCACAAACACCTATTTCCTTACTGTGTTTCATATTTCTTTATGTGACAAAAATGTTTGTTTTCTTTGTAGCCTCAAGTTTAAACAATGTGGGGATGGAGAAAGTCGTCGGTGGGTGAGTCCAATGATGTTGTCGCCTCCTCAAAGGATCGGTCGTTATGTGACATTCATTATGTGACAAAAATATTTGGTTATACAATATATGAGACGTGAATCTTAATGAATCTGATTGTTCATTTTATTTTTTACAAATTTTATCTTGTTTTGTATTTTACCGTAGCGTTAGCACGGGCACACTACTAGTCATGTAGTGGTGGCGTGCACATAGGGGGGCTATGTTGGCCATGATCTGTATTTGTTTGATGCTTAGATAGAGTCCTCAGAAAAGCTGCAGTAGTCAAGCAACACAAATCCACATGTTTTCCCCTCAGTGTCGCATGTGTATCCCCGAGTGTTTGGGTAAGTCGTGAATTGTAAGTTGGAGGTCGGAAGTTGTAAGTCGTAAGTCATAAGTCGTAAGTCGTAACCAAGACTTTCAACTATCGACTATCGACTTGCTGTGACGAGGCATGGTTGTAAACGACTTCGTGGCCATTCGACTGCATGCGTGTCCACTGCGACAAGTAGTATCAGAGCCTATGATCGCTGATCATCTGGAAGACATGTCTTCGTCGTTGTCTCCACCAACAAGGTAGTCGATGACTCCTTCGTGGCAAGGCCGCCCATGCTCACCTTTGTCTCCTCCACGTCGGCCGCGGCACCATGAAAACGGTGGACGCACGCTCGTCGTCCAGCATGTAATTTGTTCGCGTGAGCATGGGGTAGACAACGGAGCCTGAGGCCATGTCTTCGTCTACCCCATGCTCACACGAACGAACTACAACGACTGGGCGCTGGTCATGTGAGTCAACCTCTAGGTGCAAGGTCTCTGGGAGGCCTTCAAAACCGACGATGCAGACTACCGCAATGACCAGCTTGTGCTGTTAGCAATTCTCTGTGCCATGCCGGCAGAGATGCTATTGACTCTCGCCGTCAAGCACATGGCGAAGGCTGCCTAGGAGGCCATGTAGACCATGCGTATGGGTGTCAACCATGTGCACGAAGCCAACGCTAGCAACTATGCAAGGAGTTTGGCGGTATCTCCTTCAAAGATGATGAGTCCATTGACGATTTCACGATGAGGATCACTGGGCTTGCCAACAACCTCTACCTGCTCGACGATACCATCAGGGAGGAAGATGTGGTCAAGAAACTCTTGTAGGTGGTCCTAGATCGCTACCTTCAAGTGGCCATTTACATAGAGACACTCCCCGACATCAGCCCTCTCAATCGAGGAAGTTACTAGTCGACTTCGAGTGGTGGAGCAGCACTACTCCAATTGTGGCACCGATGACAAGGGAACCCATCTGCTCCTTAGGGGGGAGGAGTGGCAGCCATGGGCGCAAGCACACGATTGGGACGAATCTATGTCCAGGGGCATCAACTCTTCCGTGCGTCATGGCAGGACGTGTGGTGGACGCGGGCGAGATTCCTCCGGTTATGGGAAGGAGACCCGTTCTCACAGCGGACATGACAACCCCAAGAGGGACGAGTGCAGGTACTATAGAAAATTGGGGCATTGAACTCATGATTGCTGCAAGAAGAAAAGGGAGGAGGTGCATCTAGTGCAGAACACCTACAATGAGCCATCTCTCCTGATGGCCCAAGTAACAGTGATGGAAGAGGACATCGCCCGGACACCCGCCACACCAAAACACGTCGACGGACAGGTCTTCCTCAATGAGGAGCATGCCAGGTCAGTCTTCCCTAACAAAGAGCATGAGGAGACCTCCTGGTTTCTCGACACTGAAGCATCGAATCATATGACGAGATCTGGCACAGTGCTCTCTAAACACGATCACGGGATCACCAGTTGGTCAAGTTCGGGGACGGCTCGATGGTCGAGATCCATCAACGCGGCACCGTGCATTTCATGACAAAAGGGAACCAGCATCGCGCCCTCACCAATGTGTATTTCATCCCACATCTTCAGAGCAACATCATCAGCGTTGGCCAGCTCGATGAGGGCGGCTACAACATACTGATTGAAGATGGTGTCCTGTGCATCCGTGATCGACAATCGCCCTGAGTATGGTACAGCCAGTCTGCCAGAGCTTGCAGGTCGACGATGAGGCGTGCTCTGGAAGATGTCAACCACAAGCATGGTGCACGGACTTCCTCACATGAACCACATTAATCAAATCTACGACAGGTGCCTCGTCAGAAACAACAACGCACACCTTTTTCTTAGGAGACCCATGTCAACGACCACATCAACCTAGTTCATGACGACCTGTGTGGACCCGTCACGCCAGCGGCACACGGAGGTAGGTGTTATTTTCTCTTGCTCATCGATGATATGAGTCGTTACATGTGGCTCATTCTCCTCCAAGGCAAGGACGAGGCGGCCGGCGCAATCAAGAAGTTTCATATCGCAGTTCAGACTGAGATCGGCCGCAAGTTGCACACCCTGCACACTGACCTTGGGGGGAGTTGACCTTTATGGACTTCACTGAGCACTGTGTTGAGCAAGGAGTATACCGGTAGCTCACGACACCGTACTCACCCCAATAAAACGGTGTCATTGAGCACCGAAATCAGACAATGATGGCAATGGCGAGGTGCATCCTCAAGGACCGGAAGATGCCCGGTGAATTCTGGGGGGAGGCCATAACCACGGATGTCTTTGTTCTTAACCGCTCTCCCACTAGCAGCGTGAGCTGGAAGACCCCCTATGAAGCCAGCCATTCGATGTGTGCTTGTTCACACAGGAACGGTTGCTTCTTTTTCGGTTTCAATTAGTACTTGTGCGTCATGGCTGGTCATGGGATGGCACAGATCGTGTAGTCGTGGCATGCGCATAGGGGGGCCATGTTGGCCATGATCTGTATTCATTTGATGCTTAAATAGAGTCCTCAGAAAAGCTGTGGTAGTCGAGTAGCACAAATCCTCGCATTTTCCCCCTCAGTGTCGCGTGTGTATCCCCGAGTGTTTGAGTAAGTCGTAAGCTGTAAATTGGAGGTCATAAGTCAGAAGTCGTAAGTCGTAACCGAGACTTCCGACTATCGATTATCGATTATCGACTTGCTGTGACAAGGCATGGCCGTTCGACTGCGTGTGTGTCCGCTGCGACACTTGACGCATCAGTTTGATCTAGACCTATTTGTTTCCACATGGATAGAAATTAAGTTAGGTCAAATTGCAAGAAATATTATTAACCATATTTTGTTGCCTAATCCAGGCCAACGATGATTCGTTATGGCGTTGACAACATACATGACCTCTTGGGCCAAAGGTATTGTGCCGTCCAGAAATTCATTCATGTTAATATATGAGCATGTACTCATTTTTTGATCTTTCCAGGTTGATTTCAACCTTATCAAGATTAACCCGCTCTGCCACTTGGGGCTGCAGTAAGCCAGGCAAAAGTTTGTTGGAGCTGGTTCAAGTGAACAATACTTGTTGAGTTGATCAGTTGTTGAACGTCAAGGATTTTTGCTATTTTACCTTGAAAGTCACCAACACATGTGCATTTAATAGAGAAAGTGCAAAATTTATTTAGTCTGAAGTTTTTGTATTATTGTTACAATTTATTTAACAGTTGACTTCATATTCAACTATTTCGAGAATGTTTGTGTTGCATGCACATCTTATTCATATGCATAATATTCGAGAAGTTAGCTTCTTAGGTATGCATCTTTATTAAGATGAATAATTTAGATTCTGATTTAAACACTACTGAGAGGATGGAGGAGATCTTTTATTCTACTAAGAGGATGGAGGAAATCTTTTCTTTTCACATGAGTATTTAACAAACTTTGTTGTAAATTAGTGACTATGTGCTTTGTTATTTGCTAATGACAGTTGCTTGAGTGATGCCTAGTTTTTGCGCTCTTGCCTTGATCCTGACTAATACTGTGTTCCTGGAGCAGAACCCTCCTCTTGAATTGACCCTGTTGTAATAATGGTACCATGCTCTGTCCATAGAAACACAAGAGATTTGTTTATTACTTATTAGGCTGTTTATCTTGCGAAACATCTCTATTTAGATCAATAGTGTATTGTGTATGTTGCCTACTACCAAATAAGTTTTAACAACTAATGAGGACATCTCTTCCATAGATACAATCATGCCTACTCACACAACTCATCCACAGCCACAGCAAGTGTTATAAGGACCACTTAGTCGAGCTCGTGCTCGTCAACTTAATTATTAGGTGAATTCATTCCTAGGTTTATATATTACTGAGAATAGACCGCTACCTAATGCAAGTGATTTAATTATGCTTAGGAACATGAGAAAGGATGAATGAAAGGTATGTGGAGTCATGGACATGCATGGAAGGAATAATGAAGGTCACCACATCACTTTAGGACCAAGTCAAGCAAGAACTCTAGTTGGGCTCGTTCTGGAATCGGATTCGGACTACTGCGATGGTATCAAGTTTAAACGGATGTAACCTTCTCATACGAACTCCGTTTGGGACGTTCTTAGACTTCATGGAAAGCTTATCAAGTCTAGTTTCTAACGGATCCAACCTCACCTTCAAATTCCATTCGAGCCAGTCACAATCATCAAAAAAAAGTCTATATTGATTTCTGAGTCCGAGCAAAAAGGGTGTTGCGCCACCTCCACTCGGGCCCATGGGCCTTGTAACCTTAGAGCGTGCACCCACTTCCTTGGCTGCCACCCCTGGTATATAGGAACCACCGCCTCCCTATGCTAGGAGTGGAATTTTGTTGAATTTAGGTTTAGCCATTGTGCAAACTTCTGTTTTTTAGTTGTGTTAGACGACCACCTGTCAAGACAGCTTTCGGGATCCCACCTTTGTTTTAAATACCATCTACACTTTAATCTTACTTGCAATATCAGATTGCCTACGTCGTATTCTTGCTAGTTCTTCGATTGCTCATAGGGATTGAACTTCGTGTTCAGATTGATCACGCTTCCAACTAGGTCAATAACATCTCGGAGTTGGTTCAACGATCGCTAATGTGCAAACGTCATCGTACGGTTGTAGTCGGATCGTGAGAGTCACCTTCACCACAATTGATAGTTATCAATCTCATCGAAAGATCGGACACCTCGTCTCCATCAAGTGGTATCAGAGCTCAAGGTTACTCGATGAGAATTTTTAGTTTACCATAGATTCGATTACTTTTCCTTACCTACAGTACAAAAAAACCCAAAAAATAGTAGATCATCCTGTTCAAACACTTATTAGCCTCGCAATTTTTCTCTTCAGTACATTGCATTGTTGCACTTTTAGTTGCATCGTCGTGTCCTTTGCTGGTCTTAGTATCTAGTTCCTCTAGAGTTTTGAGTTCTGCTCACGTTTGGTCTCACCGTTGCATTTTGGATTCGATCTGCCACGGCAAGGGAATAAAAGGAGGAGGATACTAACTTCAGCCAGGAAAAGGACACATCATCTAGGGAGGCCTTGCCCTAGTTGGTCTTGGAGCAGGACATGGTTTATGGACAAGGAGGTTTCGGACTCAACCAGGAAAGCGTCGTATTCACAAAAAAAGAAAAAAAGAAAAAAAGGAAAGAAGACAACTTTTGCATACAACCTCCAATTGGGGCGTTTCTTGATCCGTTGGAAAGGAAACGAGAAGATACAGTGAAAAAAGAGAAGTCTAGGGAATTTGGAGATTTTATCTACGTGTACGCAACCAGGCACACGCGTGGAAACTTTGACCCCAAAAAACGTCGTTTAGGGCCCCAAAACGGGCCCGTAAGTCTAAAAAAATTCAAGTTTCTCAAAATTCGCTCAAAATTGACGGAACCCTTCTACAAGTGATTCTAAGGTTCCTTGTGAAGATGGCATCCTTTTTTAGCTTCCGAACTCCGTGTGTAATGTTCTCTAGTTTCTTTCCGCACAGTGTATTCGTGTGTGTTCTAGGCTCGCGTCTCTAGTACGGTCTAGCCTAGGACTAGTACTAACCGGTGTTGAACAAGTTTTTAGCTTGCACTCTCTGAATTGATTATTGCTACTCCTTGCTACCACACTTGAGCCTTCCCAACTACACCTTTTCTACAACTGTACAGGATGAGCTTCACCTAGCAATCGCTCCATCCAATCTTCGAAGGTACGTTGGCACACGCTAGGTGCTGATCACCCCTGTATGCTTGGTAAAAGTTGGTAAGAATTCGATAAAAGGCTTAGGTGTGAGAGACTTTTGAACCACCATATCCTAGTACTTGTTAGGGACATATTCTTGTGTTTTGCTAACAATGGCAGGTTCTGGAGAGCTTTCGGATGTGGATCCATCTCATACTCCCCGTACGAAACCAATCATACAACATTTCCGGCGCCTCATGAACCTTCGTACAGAGGGTCTTAAGGAGGATGTCAGGGTCACGAATGAGTGACTTGCTCGACTTGAGGCACCCAGATTGAGACAAATGCCACACTCACCGCGATGGAGAGAGCGCAAGGCGTCACTAACACTTCTCTAGCAGGCATTATGGCGCGCCTTGGAGATTGCCCAAGCATCCTCTGTGGTTCCCCCTGCTATACCGGTAGAGGGACAAGATGAGTTCAACTACGTAGCTGATACCGAGGCCGATGACAGGGGTAACCACATCAACGATCGAGCTCATCGACGATTGCATTTCAACCGACAAGGAATGCGACGAAAACCCCCCACAACGTGAGGTACGTGACCACGATGATTCTTTTGCTAAGGTTAAATTCACTATGCCCTATTTTAATAGTAAATATGATCCTGATGATTATCTTAATTGGGGACTAACTGTTGATCAAAAATTTGTTTTCCATGACTTTCCTGAGATTAGACGAGTTAGGGCTGCTACTAGTGAATTTACCGACTTTGCTTCTATTTGACGGAAAGAACATTGCTGTCAACACCTCAATAACATACCTAACACTTGAGAGGCTTTAAAATTGCTTATGCACCATCGATTTGATCCCTCATATTATGCGTGCGATTCTTTAAATAAATTACAACGCTTACGACAAGGTGCAAAGTCTGTGGAAGAATACTATCAGGAATTACAAATTGGTATGTTCCTCTATGGGTTAGTTGAGAATGAGGAGGCATCAATGGCTAGGTTTTTAGGAGGGTTTAATCAAGAAATTCAAGACATTCTTGATTACAAAGATTACAACTCTATTACTAGATTGTTTCATCTTGCTTGCAAAGCTGAACGTGAATTGTAGGGACACCAGATGAGGACACGATCTAATCCTTCTGCAGGTCGAACGAACTCATGGACACCACGCACCCCCACTGCCCCGTCCACTATGGCACCACCACCATTATCCTCCAACCACAAGCCGCAGCGTCCTACTACTTCAAATTCGACATCACGAGCTTCTGCAAAAACATCATCTTCGGTTGCATCGATAGGATGAACTAAGGACGTTCAATGCCATCATTGCAAAGGCTATGGAAACATGATATGGGACTGTCCAAACAAGCGTGTACTGATTATATGCAAAGATGGTGCGTATTCCTCTGCTAGTGATTTTGATGATGAAACATATGCTATGCTTGCAAATGACCTTGCAGGATATGATGATGAATCTGATCATGAGGAGGAACATGTTGGCGCTGAAGATGCCGACAAGTATTTGAGCATTATAGTGCAACGCGTACTAAGTGCTCAAGTTTCTTGTGTCGAGCAAAATCATTGCCATAATTTGTTCCAAATCAAGGGTGTTGTCAAGGAACACTCGATTCGCATAATTGTTGATGGTGGGAGTTGCAACAATTTGGCGAGTATGGATATGATGGAGAAGCTTGCTTTGCCGACCAACCCCTATCCCCACCCATACCATATTCAATGGTTCAACAACAGTGGTAAGTTGAAGGTAACACGGATGGTTAGAGTACATTTTTCTATGGGCTCATACTATGATTATTTTGATTGCTACATTGTTCCTATGCAAGCTTGTCCATTGTTATTAGGAAGACCTTGGCAATACGATACTGATTGTGTTCATCATGGTAGGAATAATCAATGATCTCTCATGTTCAAGGGAAAGAAAATTGTGTTGCATCCTATAACTCTTGAACAAATTGTTAAAGATGACCTTGCTAGAGCTAGTAGAGAGACAAGTCTGGAGAATGCTAAGAGTGAAAATCAAATGGTAGCAAAAGAGCTTGAGCAACATAAAAAGAAAGAACCTAAATCTTCTCATGGGAAGAATAAAGAAATTAAATTGAAAGGTGCTTGTTTTCTTGCTACTAAATCTGATATGACTGAACTGAATGCTAATAATTCTGTTTGCTATGCATTACTTTGCAAACAAGCTCTGTTTTCATTTGAGGATATACCTTTTTCTTTGCCACTACTGTCACTAACATTTTGCAGGAGTACAACTATGTCTTTCCGGAGGACATACCACCGGGGCTGCCACCGCTTCAAGGGATTGAGCATCAAATTGATTTAATTTCTGGTGCATTATTGCCTAACCGCACACTATATAGGACCAATCCTAAAGAAACTAAAGAAATTCAGCGCCAAGTTCAAGAGTTGCTTGATAAAGGGTATGTGCACGAATCTCTTAGTCCTTATGCTGTTCTGGTCATTTTAGTGCCAAAGAAAGACGGATCATGGTATATGTGTGTGGATTGTAGAGCAATCGATAATATCACTATTAGGTATCGTCATCCTATTTCTAGGTTTGATGATTTGCTTGATGAATTGAGTGGCTCTATTGTCTTCTCCAAGGTTGATTTGTGTAGTGGATATCATCAAATCCGCATGAAATTAGGCGATGAATGGAAAACAACATTTAAAACTAAGTTCGGGTTATATGAGTCGTTAGTAATGGCTTTTGGTTTAACTAATACACCAAGCACCTTCATGAGACTAATGAATGAAGTTTTGCATGCTTTCATTGGTAGATTCGTGGTGGTTTATTTTGATGATATACCGATGTATAGCAAACATTAGAGGAACATCTTGATCACTTATGTGCTGTTTTTAATGCGTTATGTGGTGCACGCCTATTTGGTAACCTTGAGAAGTGCACCTTTTGCACAGATCAAGTCGCGTTTCTTGGTTATGTTGTTACTCCACAGGGAATTGAAGTTGATCAAGCGAAGGTTGAAGCAAGACAGAGTTGGCCAACTCCTAATACGGTCACACAGGTGCGAAGCTTTTTAGGACTTGCTAGATTTTACCACCGCTTCGTGAAGGATTTCAGCACCATCGCTGCACCATCGAATGAGCTTACCAAGAAGGGCGTACCATTTGTTTGGAACGCCGCACAGGAGAACGCCTTCACCACGTTAAAAGATAAGTTAACACATGCACCACTACTCCAACTCTCTGATTTCAATAAGACTTTTGAACTAGAATGTGATTCTAGCGGAATTGGTTTAGGTGGTGTGTTGTTACAAGAAGGTAAACCTATAGCGTACTTCAGTGAGAATGAGTGGGCCTAGTTTGAACTATTCTACTTATGATAAGGAGTTATATGCACTCTTTCGAACTTTAGAAACTTGGCAGCATTATTTATGGCCCAAAAAATTTGTTATACATTCTGATCATGAATCTTTAAAGCATATTCGAAGCCAAGGTAAACTAAACCGCAGACATGCAAAGTGGGTTGAATTTATTGAATCTTTTCCTTATGTCATAAAACACAAGAAGGGAAGGGAGAGTATTATTGATGATGTTTTGTCCAAGAGATATACTATGCTTTCACAACTTGACTTCAAAATTTTTGGATTAGAGACTATTAAAGAGCAATATGTGCACGATGCTAATTTTTCGGAAATACTGTTGTATTGTAAAGAAGGGAAAATGTGGAACAAATTCGTCATTAATGATGGGCTTGTGTTTAGAGCCAACAAGTTATGCATTCCTGCTAGCTCCGTTCATTTGTTGTTGTTACAGAAAGCACATGGAGGCGGGCTGATGGGACATTTTATGTGAAGAAAATGGAGGATATACTTGCTGCTCATTTCTGTTAGCCAAAGATGAGACGGAACATTGAGCGCTACGTTGCTCACAGCACTATATGTCAAAGAGTTAAGTCACGACTTAATCCTTATGGTTTATGCATGCCCTTACCTGTTCCTAGCATGCCGTAGGAAGATATTTCGATGGACTTTATTTTAGAATTGCCTAGAACAAAGAAGGGGAGGGATAGTATATTTGTGGTTGTTGATAGTTTTTCTAAGATGGCCCATTTTATACCATGTCATAAGAGCAATGATGCTACCAATATTGCTGATTTATTCTTCCGTGAAGTTATTCGCTTGCATGGTGTGTCTAATACTATAGTTTCATATCGTGATTCTAAATTCCTTAGCCACTTTTGGAGAACTTTATGGTCTAAAGGGGACTAAGTTGTTATTTTCTACTACTTGTCATCCCCAAACTGATGGATAAATTGAAGTTGTGAATAGAACTTTGTCTACAATGCTTAGGGCTGTGTTGATAAAGAATTTAAAAATGTGGGAAGAATGTTTGCCTCATATTGAGTTTGCTTACAATCATTCGTTGCATTCTACTACAAAGATGTGCCCTTTTGAAGTTGCTTATGGTTTTGTGCCTCGTGCTCTTATCGACTTAATGCTTATGCCATCTTCGAAGAAATTGAACTTTGATGCTAAACAGCATGCTGAATTGATTTTAAAAATGCATGAGACAACTAAGGAGAATATAGAGCGCATGAATGCTAAATATAAAATTCCTGGTAGTCAGGGGAGAAAATATTTAACTTTTGAACCTGAGGATCTTGTTTGGTTGCACTTAAAAAAAGATAGGTTCCCTAAATTGAGAAAGTCAAAATTGATGCCAAGAGCTTATGGTCCTTTCAAGGTGTTAGAAAAGATTAATGATAACGCATACAAGCTTGAACTGCCTGCAGATTTTGGGGTTAGTCCCACATTTAACATTGCAGATTTGAAGCCATACTTGGGAGAAGAGGACTAGTTTGAATCGCGGATGACTCAAATGCAAGAAGGGGAGGATGATGAGGACATCCCTTCCATTGATATAACCGTACCTACACACACAATTCATCCACAGCCACAACAAGTGTTACAAGGATCACTTACTCGAGCTCGTGCTTGCCAACTTAATTACCAGGTGAATTCGTTCCTATGTTTATATATTACTGAGAATAAACCGTTATCTAATGCAATTGATTTAATTGTGCTTAGAAACATGGGAAAGGACGAAGGAAAGGTATATGGAGCCATGGACATGCATGGAAGGAATAATGGAGATCACCATATCACTTTGGAACCAAGTCAAGCAAGAACTCGAGTTGGGCTCGTTCTGGAATCGGATTCGGACTGTCGCGATGGTATCAAGTTTAAACGGATGTAACCTTTTCATACGGACTTCGTTTGGGACATTCTTGGACTTCATGGAAAGCCTATCAAACCTACTTTCTAACGGATCCAACCTCATCTTCAAATTATATCTAAGCCGATCACAATCATCAAAACAGTCCATATTAGTTTCTGAGTCAAAAGAGTGTTGCGTCATCTCCACTTGGGCCCATGAGCCTTGTAACCCTAGGGGCATGCTTGCCCAAGTTTTAGCTGCATCAAGGACCACTATGCAAGATATGACGAAATCAATGTCTATCCGTAATTGACTTTTCCGAATTCTTCTGTAGCCTTAGATATCATTTCTACGGAGAAACCAATTTGTAAAGGTCATGTGATTTGTTTACAGTCAGGGCTTTGGGCTAAATCATCGAAGCGTGCAGTTTGACGTTTAGCTCAGATCAGTTTTTGTGCGCCAGGATTGACATGGGCGATGGACTTGACTAGTGACCAGTTGATTGTGGCCTTTAGCTTTCTTGTCTTGAGCCTGTCTCCATTCTTCGACGTCAACATAACATAGCATCAGCACGAACTGCACCTATTACCATCGGCCTTTTGAGTTGGCTAAATAAGGGCATCTTCTTTTCAATTTTTAAAAATTGTTTTTCGATTTTTTATAATAACTAGCTTTTAAATAGAGTGTCTTTTTAAAACAAGATTTACAAATTAGTTATAGTACACACTATAACGACTTTATTTATATCAACTAAAATACCATAAGTCATAAACCACAGCCCAAAACAATATGCTCTAAACCAGCTATGGTAATTTTGCAGCAAGAGTCAAGCAATGGCAAACTTAAGTTGCATAGCCATATTAGTAGGGGTGTCAAACTAATACAAATTATCTATTTTATTCGACTATTGTATTCAATTGGATATAAATATAGTTTAGAATTTTTCATCTTATTAACAATTTCTACCTATTCGTATTCATATTCGCATAAAAATTATGGATACAAATATGGTATGGACTTTTGTCATCTGAAATATTATTTTGCCCACACTATTCGTGTTTGTATTCAAATTCAATATAACAACATACATATTTTATTACAGTATGGCTAATTAATTGGATAAGTATTTTTAGTTTAATGTGAATTCGTGTTTCTTCTAGTGAAATAGATAAATTAGAATGATTAAGTGTGCTTGTTTTTAGGGCAAGAATTATTATGTGTGCTATGTATAGGGATAAAGTATCATAAATATCTTGTCAATACATAAGTTATGAGAATATATGGATTCAATTAAATTAAGTAAGTATTCAACTTGTATTTGTTACAACATTCAATTCGTATTTGTATTCAAGAATATTCGAATATGTATTCAAATTCATTTGACAAAATATAAATACGAATATGAAAAAACCATTGTTCAATTCGTATTTGATCGATTGATTCCCCTACGTACTAGTCTATGCTGGTGACATCCTAATGTGTGTATTAGAACTAATACTATGCCATCTTGTTACTCAGTATAATTTAGTAAGTTAAGAGTGATTAAGATTTAAGGCCAGTATTAGTGTCATACTTCGAACATGTTGGGTGAAAAAAGCTAAGGGCCTCTTTGCAACGCAAGAATAGGAAGACGTGAGATCGGAATAGCATGATTTACTGAATCCCACAGGAAATAAAACCAAATGAATTACTAAAAAAGGTGTTTTGATGCCTTACAGGAAAAATGCAAGAATTATGAAAAAATAAGAAATGCAAGAATTTTGAGAGACAAAATGTTACTTTAAAACCTTCTACTCACTCCTTCTAGTTAGTTCATATAAATACGAATGTGGAAAAACAATTGTTCAATTTTATTCGATCTGAAACAAAACCAAAAACTTGAAAAAGTTTAAAAATTGAATTTGAGCTCAATTTTGGTTTATGATTTGTTCTCTTGCTCCATCAACCTATTCCTCACTAATCTCATTGCCCAGCCGCCCAAATCTCTGCCATCACAACGGATTGGAGAGGGAGCAAAAGCCATCACTGTGCTTGTCTGAAAAAGCTTCACCGCCATCCCAATCCCGCCGCCGTTCACGCTCTCTTCGTGACCAACCGCACCTGCGCTTTTCCGCCACCTCCGCCCTGTTGGTCGGCCGCCCCAGAGCCGTAGCAGGCCACGCCAACCCGCTGCCGCCGCCGTACCCCAGCTTTGCCGCCGCCCATCTCCCATGATCGAGCCAACGCTTTCTCCCGCGCCCTATGATCGTGCCACCTCTACAGCTTGGACAAAGCTTCTTTGCAGCTTTACCCCACCGCCCTGGCGCCCCCGACCTACCCCCAAGGCGTGGCATCGCCGCCGGCCGCCACGCACCATTGCCGCTTTGGATAGCCTCGGGCCGAACCACCTTCAAGTGGCTACTTAAGCGGCCAAGCCCCCTCCCTACCCTAAGCCATCAACCCCGCCACCCACCCGACGCCCCAACACCTCCATTGCCGCCCCCATTGCCGGTAATTCCAAGAAATCCCCAAAACTAAGCCCTAGCGCAATGTCTATCTTCTGGCCATTCATTCTCCAATTCATCTCATCCATAGCCTCACCGACACCCTAGAAGCACGCCCCAACCACCGCCATAGCCTCCCGATTCCCCTTCTTCCCCGGCGCCGATACCCCAATAATCGCTTCCACCCCACCGTGGCTAGCCTTGCACGGCCTTTCCCAGCCCAAACCAACCGTCCCACTAGCTAACCCGAGTCCCAAGGATGCTCAAACGCCAAAAACCCCGCCCTCAAAACCCTAGAAATCCGCTTTTGCTGTTAAAATCCGTACTGAGCTCACCGGCTCGCCGCCGGCCCGACCGCCACCAAAAATGGGATCCTCACACCTAGCCGCACCCGCTCATACCCTCTGCCACCATCGCAAGTCCTTCCACCGCCGCCGGTAGCCGCCGCCACCCTCCTCTGCTTGCGCACGGGTGGGAGGTTGAAGACGGCACTGTGTGCCCAACCAACTCCGCCCGAGCTGGCAGAACCAAGCCCGCTCGCCCCCGCGCCCGTTGCGTCCGACCGGACCACTCGGTCTCGGTTGAGCCGAATCAGCTCGCGCGCGCGCCCGTTCCAATCGGCCGAGCCACCTCCACTCGGTTGAGCCGAGTCCATTCGCCCGAGCCAGCTACACCCGACCGAGTCCGAACCGACACGGCTAGACCAGACCGCTTAACCGAACCCGATTCGAGTCCAATGAATAGTAACCGACCCGAACCCAAAAATCTATGTTTATACTCCTTAGATCTGTTTCGAGCCCACCAACCCAAATCCAAGACCCATTTCTCCATATGGGTTTGTGCGTGGATAATGCCTCAGGGAAAAATATAAGGACTAGACACTTATGCTGAGTAAAGAACATAGTATCCGCCCAACCACAAGCGTTGATTCTGTCAAACCTGGTTTAGTAGCTGCTCAAGTTCAATTGAACCTCTACAACTGGTGGGGGGAGTCCGAGGGTGAGTTCGTATGGGAGGTGGTTAACCATACAACAGTAGGACTGCTATGAGTCGGATGAGATACGTGGGGTCATCCGAGCTTATGGGGAATTAGGACCTACTAGGTGGAGGCTATATAAAGAATTGAGCAGTGAACAACCTTGTTTTCTTAACTCCTTGGCCGGAGTTAAGGGATCTTGTGGGTAAAGCAGGGCAACTCTGCAGAGTCATGAAATAATGGTATTCGAATACGCCGTGCTTCCGGTAAATGAAGCTGTGTTTAATGGGTGAATCCAACAGCAAAGCATAAGTAGTGTTGAGAATGGTTTGGTAATGTGGAATGTTGATAACCACGCTTGAAAACCCCTTTACTTAATGAAGTTACTTTTCAAATTTTTAATTGATTCTTAACTAAAACTGCATCTACAAATAATGAACCTGTTATCCCTTCAATTGCTATACCTTGCATATAGTTAGGCCCCGTTTGGCACAGCTCCACCACCGGCTCCTGGAGCTGTTTGGAGCCGTTTTGTGCCAAACGGGGTAAAACAAAATAGCTCCACCCAAGGAGTCCCTTAAAACATGCTGAGACAAAAGATATGTACGAGATGGAGCTGAAAAAAGTAGCTCCACCCGGCTCCATCCGCAGGCCCGCATGCCACTGCCCTTGTACTTTCGTGAATTTACGCGATCTGCCACCGGCTCTTCTATTCTCCTGTTCCCGTTCCTCTGTTCGGTCTTCTCGTCTTCGACCGTGAAGGGAGCGCCGCCGCCATTAAATATTGGTTGCTAATACTTTGTGTTATTTTAAATTTTAATTTTTTTGAATTCAAATTTACTCGGATGAAAAATCATGTAGAAACATACAGCTCTTGATGTTACTACAAGCCAAATAGACAGGGGTATATTGGACAATTGGCATCTCTCAACCATGCATGATAAAACAGGTGGAGCTGTTTTGCCAAACAGTCTACCAAAACAGCTCCAGCTCCACCGGTGGAGCTGTTCGTGGAGCTGAAGCAAAAAAAAACAGCTACACTTGTGAAGTGGAGCCGTGCCAAACGGGGCCTTAATGTTAAGCTCCGTGTGACTTGCTGAGTACGGTAGTTGTACTCATACTTGCTTAAAAACATAAACGGAAACTGCTAGCTTTGAGGAGCCAGGCGAAGACGAAGAGGTGGTATACTATGAAATGGAAGAAGCTTGGGATTAGGGTCGTTCTCCGCTCAAGTATGCATGTGGTGTTTCTTTTTGTGTATTATATCTAAAGGCCGTTGGCCCTACTATGGAACTTGGCTTTAAGCCCTTTTATTGTAATAAAGTCGACTTTTGTATTTGAGCTTGCGTTGGCAATGTTATACACTCGAATGATGTAACTCGCAACTGAACAATCCTGGGCAGTTGCGAGGGATTCATAACGCTCCCAAAAATAGGGGTGTTACACGATCAATTGACACCCCTACGTACTAGTCTATGCTAGTGACATCCTAATGTGTGTATTAGAACTAGTACTATGTCGTCTTGTTACTCAGTATAATTTAGTAAGTTAAGAGTGATTAAGATTTAAGGCCAGTATTAGTGTCACAATTCGAACATGTTGGGTGAAAAAAAAGCTAAGAGCCTCTTTGCATCGCAAGAATAGGAAAAACGTGAGATCGGAATATCATGATTTGTTAAACCCCGTAGAAAATAAAACCAAATGAATTACTAAAAAGGCGTTTTTATGCCTTACAGGAAAAATGCAAGAATTTAAAAAAAAGAAATGCAAGAATTTTGAGAGACAAAATGTTACTTGATTAGAGAAAGAAAAGGATGAGTGAAAGATAGAAGTTGCGTTGGAACTCTTCAGGAAACTTTTAACATGATGTTGGAGTTCATATTTGGTTTTCTCCAAAATTTATAGGAAAAATCCTATCCTATGAAATTTCTTTGATGCAGTCCTGTGAACCAAACACCATAAATAAGTATTTTTCCTATCCTGGAACTCTTAAAGGAAATTTTAACATGATGTTGGAGCTCATATTTGGTTTTCTCCAAAATTTATAGGAAAAATTCCAATCCTATGAAATTTCTTTGATGCAGGAAAAAAAAAAGAACCAGCTCAAGTTAGCTCTGGTCATCCGGTGTTCAGATGAGCACGACGACCCAAGTTGTCGCGGGAGCAATTTCGTCATCGCTGGACATTGGGGTGAGAGAGGCTCGAACTCTCGACCTCAGGATCACTCGCTTTAAGTAGCTATGAGACCTACGCGCTAGCCAACTGCGCCACCACCCCATTGTGGTTGAATTGACAAATGGTTCTTTAAACGGTAAAAGCATAAAGTTTGTATATAGTTCTAAAGATCGTTTTTTTATATTATGACTTATGGCAAAATTTTACTCGTGAGAGAGAGGATAAAGAGATACTTGCATATGAAGTCGGTACAATTGACTTGTAAATCCCACCTTAAAAAACATGCCGTTTAAAGTTATTGTAGCATGAGCTCTAAGCCAGAAGCCGAAAAGAATGCCCTCTAGTGAGTTTTTACCTATACCTCTGTTTATTCTCTCTTAACAATATGTATTTATTCATCACCACTCGTATAAAGTATTCTTTCTCATCTTTGCATAATAATTATGAGGGGTATTTAAGTCATTTTTAATACTTTTTTTAATGTTACCACCAACTTAATCCTTATACAAAGTCAAAATACACATTATATATATATATATATATTATATTTCCCAATGGAGGGAGCACCTATTATTTGGCGATGCCTACGTACTGGTCTATGCTGGTGACAAATTTTGAAAAAAAAAAGATATGCAAGGATTTTGAGAGATAAAATGTTACTTGATTAGAGAGAGAAAAGGATGAGTGAAAGAGAGAAGTTGCGTTGGAACTCTTTAAGAAATTTTAACATGAAGTTGGAGCTCATATTTGGTTTTCTCCAAAATTTATAGGAAAAATTACTATCCTATGAAATTTGTTTGATGTAGTCCTGTGAACCAAACACCATGTATAAGTATTTTCCCTTTAAATTTGTTTGCTCAAAAGGTCCTAACTGAGAAAGGAAAGCCGAGCTAAGTAGGAAGGAAAAAAAAAAGGAACCAGCTCAGTGTAGCTCTGGTCATCCGGTGTTCAGATGAGCACGACGACCCAAGATGTCGCAGGAGCAAATTTCGTCATCGCTGGAATTGGGGTGAGAGAGGCTCGAACTCTCGCCCCAGATCACTCGCTTTTACTAGCTATGAGACCTACGCGCTAGCCAACTGCGCCACCACCCCGTTGTGGTTGAGATTGACAAATGCTTCACCAAATAATGTTTTCTATGGCCAGAAGTCCATCCAAGCCGCCAGTCAGAAATACGAGGCCGTATAGTTAAATGGTAGAAATGTGAAGCTCGTACATGGTGGGGATTTTTTTTTTACTATACCTCTATTTATTCTCTCTTAACTATATGCATTTATTGATTACCACTCCTATAAAATATTCTTTCTCATCTTTTTATAATAATTATATTGGGTATCTAAGTCATTTTCTTGTACTTCTCTTAATGTTACCACCATCTTAATCCTTATATAAAGTCAAAATATACATTATTTCTACTACTTAAAAGAATAAATTAGTGGTAGTGATTCATCTACCTCTCCATCTCCCCTCACATTATTTTTACGCCGATAGGTGGACCCGCCACTTCTCTAGATCCGGTTGCCACACCCTGCCTCCCTCCACACTGCTGCCTCGCCCCCTCTCTTCCCACCCATGCTGGCTTCCCCTCTCCCCCGCTCCATTGCCACTCCACCGCCTCGCCCCCTCAATTAATTCCCCTTCCTTTCGTGCTGGCTGTATGCACCCACTCCGCTCGTATTGTTTCAGTTTCCTCTTCTCATCTCATCGTCGTTAAACCCCCTAACTTCCTACCCCCCCCCCCCCCTGAAATGAATGGTAGGAGCTATTGCCTATTCGTCTAAGAAAGGAATGCAATATCCTTCGCAGGAGAACTCACCTAGAGCGAAAGAACACCACACAGCAATCAAGGGCAGGGGAAGAAGTCAAACAACCATGATTTGAGCATGGATCTCTTTTGTGTGTATCCAGATGCAATTTTGAACTCCGTGAGGTCACTAACACCGCACTAGGGAGGGGTAAGTTTTGTTGTATGGATTGTCTTTTGCTTGTTGTTCACGCATATATGCCCAAGCTAGGCCAGAAAATTCTAGATGGTTTAGGGGTTGGTTTTTTTGGTTGTGACTTATAACTAGTTGACTACAGCTTATAGTTTTTTACTCTAATATAAGTATTTGTGTGAACAAATAAAATACTGGTAAACCGCTTCGAAAAGACTATTCCGATAAACCGCTTCGAAACAGCGACGAAGAAACTATACCATTTATTTATTCGAGTGAAACTATAAACCATAAAGCATAGGTTAAAAAGAACTAGGCCTAGGCATGATCTTCACGGCATGCCTACGGTGGGAGGCACTAAAAGAAAGAAAGTGGCAAGGCCATTTGTTGGTCGGTTCCTTAGGGTGTGTTTGGTTCGTGGATGGAGGTTGTATCGTATATCCTGACTGAGTGGATGCAGGCTGAGTGGAATCGTATTTTAGAAAAAGAAGATGTTTGGTGAGGTTGCATGAGCGGATGCAAAAAAACTGAGATGCTGTTTGGTTGCCTGTATGAGCGGATGCAGTCTACCAAACCTGAGAGGCTGACACGTGGGACCGCATAAGATACACTGCATCAACCCATCCAGGATGGCCAGTGAAGCCCATTTTGAGCGTATCCACCCATCCAGGATGAGGGCGTATTTTTACATCCGCTCATGCAGGCTGTATCCACTCATACAGGCAACCAAACATGCTCTTTCTCAGATTATACGGATCCACCCAGCCAGGACGAAGGAGATTCAGGCAACCAAACACACTCTTAGTGATAAATCAAGTTCGTGGAATGAATGGATGGATGACCGAATGATCAACCCATGATTCACACAGTACATAAGCGAGGGATTTGATCTGTGCTATCTCTGGAAGAGTTTCTGGCCATTGGATCGTGCCAACCCCACACATAACGTTGGAATCCAGGCCGTACACACAGAACGGAACAGAACGCTAGCTCTTCCCCGTGCGACGCCAATGGCACGTGCGTGGTGCACACGCTCAGTATAGCGCAGCGCACGTGTGCCGCCGCGGCCCCGGGCCATCTGACGCCTAGGATCGGTCTGCGGGATATTTCCAACATCGCTCCTTTTTACACAAAACACCCCTTGCCTTCATGTTAATCGCTCTTGATTCCAAACATTCTGGGGCACACGTGACGTGTGGTCTTGGGCATAGGATTGTTTGGTAACCTTAGCCATTCATGCATTCAAAAGAGGGCCTTATAGTATCAAATACTAAAAAATAAACCTAGAACTGTTACAGTAGCAATTTATCTCAAGGCTAATTCACCGGATTTTCACAAGAATCAGTTTAATTCTCATAGAAATCGAAAAAATTACCTCATTTCAAACGGGGCTTAACTAATTTGATCTTTTTATCTATGCTTGCCCAAGTTTTAGCTGCATTAAGGACCACTATGCAAGATATGACCAAATCAATGTTCATCCGTAATTGACTTTTTTGAATTCTTCTATAGCCTTAGATGTCATTTGTACAATAGATTTTCAGAATTATAGGTGGATTCTTTTAGACTATAGTTTTGACTTTTGGTTTATGATTTTTGAATTCGGACTGTTCGCAAGAGACAGTACGTAGAAAAAAATAATCACTTGTGATTTTGACCGATATAGCTAAACCCAATATAATGCCTATTACAACTTACCTGAAGACCTCGTCTTGAAAAGACGCACCATTTAAAAGCTTGTTAGTAGCAGGAAATGATAAGCTAAAATCAAAGCCAAAAATACCCAGCCAATTATCGTGCAAGTTATGATCGTCAAGTAGCCCATAGGCATTGCGGAGCTTTAAGCTCTACTCCAACAAGTTTCTGTTTCTGACTTCTTAATTTTGTCTTTTTTTTGTTTTTTAGGGTTTGTTTGAGCTTTTGTATTATCTGTGATGATATACTTTTTTATTTTTAAAATTTAATCATGCTGGAAAGCTAACAATATCTACAGTGCAAAAAAACCACAAACCTGGACCTATAAATCTAAATGAGCACTACATTAAACCCATAAAAATTTGCTAGCCCGTGCTCTCACAAATTGGTGGACTAGTTGGAGAAGAAATTTGTCCCAACCCAACCCTACCCTCAAGCCTTATTTCGCAATAGCGTTCTATCCGGAGGACTAACGTGCATAAGCGCCCGAACACCAATATATCCACTTCGTTGCCACTCCCTCCCGTCCTCTCCCCTCGCCGCCGCCGCCGCCGCCGCCGCCGCCGCCTCCCCGTTGCGGCTCGCCATCTCCTCTCAAGGTCCCAAACCCTAACCCCTACCCCCTCCCCTCCCTCCCAGCCCAGATCCATCATCCTCCCAACCTTCTCCTCTCCCATCAAAACTTCAAACTTCCAATTCCTTTGCGCGCCTACTGATTCGTCGTTGATTTTCCCCGAACATTCAGGGAATTTTTTTGGCCCCGATCCGCGGAGAGGTGATGTCGGACTCCGAGGAGCACCACTTCGAGTCGAAGGCTGACGCCGGCGCCTCCAAGACCTACCCGCAGCAGGCCGGCACCATCCGCAAGAACGGCTACATCGTCATCAAGAGCCGCCCCTGCAAGGTATCCATCCAATCCAATCCTTCGGCCACCCACTCGCTTGATGCTCGCCGTTGTTGTCTTCGGTTTAGATCTCGATCTGCTCGCTGCAGTTATGTTAGATCTGTGTGTTCATCTCGCCGTTTCGATTGCTGTTGCGTGTAAATTGGCAAAAAAAAAAAAAGAAATCGCCTGCCAGCTGATACGGTCTACGATTGAACGTTGTGACACAGCGTTGGGTAAATTTGTGTGCGTTTTTTGTGTGGTTAGATGGTTCTTGATGCTGCTGTGCGGTTATGCATCTTTAGGTGTTAGAATTTTTTTTCCTGGTTCAATGTGTCATTGAATGCTAAGGTGGAAGTGTCTGTGAGATGTTGTAATTGTTGGCAAAATTTGAAGTTGGCTGTGCGATTTTTCTTCTATTTTAATGCAATGTGCATGTTTTGATTTTTTTTTAAAAAAAATTGTAGTTTGTTTTGGTGGCTGCGATTCATCAGATTAGTAATATAGGTTGGGGTAGATCCAGCACCTAATCTTGTTAGTTCAGGCCTTCGGAGTTGAGTAGGCCTGGCATATAGTTTACCTGATTATGTTGAAGTCTTCCAATATATTGCATGCTGTTGGGGGTGGGGGTGGTAGGTCTAGACAGATTCGTCCTGCAAGTCGATCATCCGCATCAGTATTTGTTAGGATTGAGCATCTGTGGGTTATTTATGTTAGGAGGAATTACCGATTACGTGCATTATGAAATTTGTTGAAGAGTTGAGACTTTGGAGCTAAGATATCATAGTCTGCATCACTGATCTATTTTAACCTTTGATGTAAATTTTTACTCTCAACATGCCAGCGGTCAGAACTTGCTTGTTTGGCTGTGCATTGTGGCCCATGAAATTTTATTGGTTGCACCACATGTGGACAGTGGCAATGTTGACTTTCACATGGTAAGTAAATAGGCAAGGATGACTTGGCAAGTTGGCATACTTGTTGTGCTGTATATCTTTATGCAGTAATTGCTGCATAATGGTACATAATTTTGTTTGTTGGACCACCTGTAGACAGTGGAAGGTTTCAAACTTGTCTGCAACTTGGTACTTTCACTGCGCTAGGTAATTAAACTAGGATGAATTGGTATGCTTATTTTGGTGCATGTTTTTTGCACGCGTATATTTAACATTTGCTTCTTGCTGCTTCCCAGTTTTGTCACCGGAGAATCAATTCACTAATGCTAGAAATGCTGCATTGGTTCTATTTAGCTGTAGTTCTGTAATTTCTTCATTGTACTCTAGTTGCCACTTCAATAATAATAAGTTGCCTTACATCATCCTATTTTGAGATTTGTATTTAAAGGTCTGTTTATTTAGGCTTCAAACATTTCTTCTACATCTCATTCCTGTGCTGATGGTTTTTTCTTCTTGCCGATTGATTTCTAACTGTATGCATATTTTTTTTTAAAAAAAATATGCAGGTTGTGGAGGTTTCAACCTCTAAGACTGGGAAGCATGGTCACGCCAAGTGCCACTTTGTTGCTATTGACATCTTCACTGGCAAGAAGCTTGAAGATATTGTGCCATCTTCACACAACTGTGATGTCAGTACATTTCTTGGGCTCTTTCCAGTTAATATTGCTTCCACTCACACTAAAACATGAACATGTTTTATTATAGGTTCCTCATGTGAATCGTACTGAATACCAGCTCATTGATATATCTGAGGATGGATTTGTATGTTTGATTACTTTCTTGATGTTTCTTGTGTGTTTATCTTTTGTAAGATTGTGTTCACTTAGAAATTAACATCTCTTGCAGGTGAGTCTGCTGACTGAAAATGGTAACACCAAAGATGATCTGAGGCTCCCAACTGATGAGACCCTGCTTGCCCAGGTTTGTACAAACTGCCTAATTCGTGCATACTTCTTGCTTGCACAGGAACTATATTTGTGATGCATACTTTCTTAAATTCAAATTTTAAGTTGTCAACTAAATTGAAGCTATGCACTTGGTACACTCGTGTGGTTTGATTTGTCAGCTTATTGTATAAGTTGATTCTAAGGACAGTTGCTCTTGTTATTTATTGGGAAACAGGCTGAGAGATTTTGGGTTTTTCTCCCAGTTACGTCCGCTAGAGATTAACTGAATCTGAATTATCTACCTTGTTTTTTTTCAAGGAAAGTATTTTGACTTGCCAATTCAATTGTTGATTGATTAGCTGATCAACATTTGTTAGCTCACAGCTTAGTGCTGATTGAGGAAGTAAATTCCTGATGAAGCTATTTTATTCTTTCTACCTTTCAATATCACACCTTTTGTTTCTGTAAACTGTGATTCTTTTCAAGCATTTGCAATCTTCACCTTATGCATCTTTCGAACTGCTTTTTGCCTGCAATAGACATACCGCACATCTGGTTTCACATGGGAAATGACAAAATGTTCTATGTGCTGGATTTCTATAACTTCTGCAGAGTGTTTTTAGTTTTCTTGTCTAATTGTCTGAGATTGAGCTTGCAAAATTATTATTAATAAAAAGAGGATGTTGAAAATCTCTATCGCAATTGACCGTTGTTGTATCTGGTTATTTGCATGGGCCATTTAGATTGACCTGTGTCTAACTGTTGTATGCTTTTTTACTTTCTCCTCTCGAATAAGGAATACCACATCCACCAATCTGATTTTCCACCTAATCTAAACTGGCCAAATGACAATTTTGCATGCTCTAGTTCAAAACATACACTGGTCATCAATTTTTCTGCTGTTGCAGATCAAGGATGGCTTTGGCGAAGGTAAGGACCTGGTGGTCACCGTCATGTCTGCCATGGGAGAGGAGCAGATCTGTGCGCTGAAGGACATTGGCCCGAAGTAACCTGTCTCGTCCCATGTATCTTCTTGCATGTGGCTTACTACTGGCCTTCAGTTAAAATCGGTTTGGGTATCTAGGAACAAGGCTACCTGAGAAAACAGTCACAACCATTGTGGGAACTGTATTGCGTACCCAATCAGGCTCCTATTTATCTGGGGTCCTCTATGCTAAAACAACAACCCACCGGTATTGTTACTTTTAAATATGGAGTTAGATTGTGCTTAAGGTGAAAACCCCACTGTGATAAATCTTGCCATTCTACTACCATTAGCATCTGCAGGTGCAACTTTTGACAGTTACAAGATGCTGCAATCTGCAGGGAAAGTAAACTCTGGTGTCGACGGTTGGGGGGGATGTTCCAGTTTTTTGTTGCCACTTACCTCTGCTGAGGTGAAGGATTGATTTCCATCTTGGTGTCGTTTGATTGATTGATTATTATTCTCATGAAAGTAGCTTTTTTCTGTCGTTGTCAGTGTGTTCTTGTACGGCATCTAGTTTGTACTGCTGTTTATGCAGGGGTTGCTTTCGTAGCTACTGTAGACTTTTTCAGCATAATTAAATTTAAAAATTAAAAAAATAAAAAGTTATATCATCATGAACAATACAAATAAATAAGGAAAAAGTAAAAAAATCCAAAAAAGTTAAAAAAAATAGATAAAACAAAACTAAGAAGCTAAACGTTAGAAACGTGAAGCTAAAACTAGAAGCTAAGTTGAGCGAGGCTAAGCTTTTGACTTTGGTTTTTAACTAAAATTGTACATAGCGGTTGTTAGTTTTTCTGAGAAAAATAGAAAAAAAATTAAAAAAAACCATTTTATCGTCACAACAATGAAAACAAATAAGAGAGAAAAGGTAAAAAAGCTTAAAAAGACTTTGGTTTTTAGCTAAAATTGTACATAGCGGTTGTTAGTTTTTCTGAGAAAAATAGAAAAAAAAATAAAAAAAACATTTTATCGTCACAACAATGAAAACAAATAAGAGAGAAAAGGTGAAAAAGCTTAAAAAGACTTTGGTTGTTAGCTAAAATTGTACATAGCGGTTGTTAGTTTTTCTGAGAAAATAGAAAAAAATAAAAAACCATTTTATCGTCACAACAATGAAAACAAATAAGAGAGAAAAGGTAAAAAAAGCAAATAAAGCTTAAAAAGAGTCAAAATTAGAAGACGATGCGATCTAATAAATCAGAAGCTAGAAAAAAGTAGAAAGAAAAAAAACGTAGAAGCTGAAACCGTTTAACCGAGTCCGTAGTTGCGTTTCTTCCCTTGCGTAAGAGTTATGCGAAATTGTTACCGCGGAGTTAAATTGCGGGTTGCTTTCACAGTTGCTTTCTGGTGTGAATTTCTGGGTGTTGCTTTCCTCACAACGAGGAATTATGAGGGAAGATAGGAAGAACAGCTTACAGTGTTGTAGATACCCGATAGGGGAATTCCGTGATGCCTCCTTGCATTCTGGTCGTAATCGAGGGCATATTTGTCAGAATTTTTCTCGCTAGCCATTTGAAGCCATGACATCTTGTAATGTCAATTTGCAGAGGAAATCATAATTTGCACATGATTTTACGAAATTCTTGCGTTGGATACGGTCCAACTAGTGTCATTTCTAGTTTATGTTCGAGTATTTGTCCTAAATACACTAATGCCCTAGCCAGCGTTTGCATAGCGCAATGTAAATAGCAGTCTCTGGGCTTTACCAGTTTTTATTTTTGGAAGATTCGGCATGCGAACTAATAGCAGGAGGTGACATAATTTTGGCTTATGACTTATGGTCTCTTTCAAATAAACAAATAGAACAATTTATTAGTTTCTATTTTGAAGCGGTTTATCATGATAGTTTTTTTAAAGCGGCTTATTAGCATTTGATTTGTTCACATATACGCTAAAGCTAAAAATTATAAGTCATAGATAAAAAGAACCCACAATCTTGCAAGAAAATTGCTGAAAAAAACCCACAATCTTGCAAGAAAATTGAAGCCTTCGCCAAAGGAAAAAAGAGGTGGTGTCTACAAAGAGCTTCTATTTGCAGGAAATCCGACGGTGCCGGGTAGGACGAGGGACCCATCCCCCGTGTAAGTAGATTAGCTAGGTTTTTGCTCTTGCGTCTCCGTCGTAGCAAAGCGCATGGCGTCCTCCTCCCTCGACATAGAAGGTTATACCCATGTGGACGGCATGCGGTGTGGCGTTTGTTGCCAGGGGCGGGCCCAGCAGGTAGTCCATATAGACCCAGGACTACCCTGTAATAGTGCAACTTGGCCCAAAAACATCTGATGCCCTAACCCAAAAACTCTCAGCGTCTCAGCGACAGATCGAGAGCCAGGAGAGAGGAGACAAACATTCACAAATCACAAACACACAAAAGCCAGATCTGGGCATCGGGCGACTGGCGGTGGCGCGGCCGCGGCGACCTCGGAGCGGGGTGACCCGGCGCCCGGCGGCGGGAGGGAGGAGTCGGAGCGGGGCGCACTCCGAGCGAGCCAGCGAGGCGAGGCGGCGCCCGGCGGGAGGAGTCGGCTGGCGTGGCGCTGAGGGAGTTGCGACCTGCGGGAGTCGGCGGGCTCTCGGGCGGTCGGGCCTCGGCTGGCGCTGAGGGAGCTGCGGCCGTGCGGCGAGTGAGGGACTAGGGAGAGCGGAGAGGCCGAGAGAGGGATTGCCGAACTGCCCAGTCGCGGGGAAATGAGGAAATGAGGAAAAAGGAGCCGGGTGCTTAAGGGTAATTTTTCTCTACTTTTTTTTATCAATTTAGTAATTTAGACTTTAGCTTTTAGACTAATAATTTAGATTTTAGATTTTAGCTGCGGTCTGCATTAATTTGGGCTATAGTCTTGCATTGTTAGACTAAATATTTTACACGCTAAATGGTTAATAGGATCATTTGTTTTTTTAGATCTACAACACACATTAGCACTGAATTGAGACTTGAGAGGTATGAAGAAGAACGGAAGCATTGCATTGCTTTTTCAGAAACATGAAGCAAAAAAGATTGCATCTTGTGCTCCACCACCACCAATTTCAGCTTTAGATGAACAGCCGTCTGATCCTATTGTAGATGATAATTCTCCAATTGAAAAAGGGCTATCTGTAGATGATAATTCTCCAATTGAAAAAGGGCTATCTGTAGTGGTGACTGAAGGGTCAGGTGAAGATGGAATAACACCACCTGCAGATCCAGTTGTGGATGAAGGGCCAACTCAAAATGAAGAAGAACCACCTTTGGTTTATAATGTTAATTGCCTTGAACATGATCCAGGCTTAAGGGTGCCTATTTCAAGATATAATGTCAATGATCAAGATGCGGCTAGAAGAGAATACATTCTAAAAGGTCCATGCCAACTTTGGGCCTATGATTACCCCATTAGAAAAATTTATGGTAAAGATCGCCGCTTTAGTATTATTTGGTTTCATAAGTACCCTTGGATTGAATATAGTGTTGAGAAGGATGCAGCATTTTGCTTCATATGCTATTTGTTTGGCAAAGAGAGTGGAAAGTTTGTAATAGATGGGTGGCATAATTGGAACATAGGAGCTAAAGCAACATTGGATAATAATTTTTTAGTTAGGCATACCCTAGATTCAAATCCTAGGTCCGCCACTGTTTGTTGCCGTTTTAAAGCGACGGATTCGACGTCGGCCTTAGTCGTCGTCAACCACTGCCAGGCACAGATGTGGTTCCCTCCCTCCGGTGAATCCACTGTCTCCCTCCCCGCTCCCCTCTGTTATAGGAAACAGAGGGTCCAACGATTTTTGTGTAATTTTTTTTTATTTGTTCAGGGTCTTTCCTGTAAATTATAGGAAACTGTATCCAACCATTGTGCTAGCTCTCACACTAGAACTCTAGGCCCTTTGGGACCATTTGCCTTGAAAAAATCTTGGAAAAAATTGAACCGTGATATTTTTTTCTTGGTTGGGAGCAGTGGCGGAGCCAGGATTTCAACCTTGGGTATTCCCACTCTCACATAAAAAAATCCAATCTATAGATTTAAAATATAGTTCAGAGTAGTACGTTATCGATAATTAAAGTCACAAAAATAGTCAAATAACAAATTGTTCAGCTCTAAGATATGCATGAAACAAACTAATAAGTAATAAAGAGAACTTACAAAATACTATAATGTTGCTTTAACCTTGCGATTCTTCATGGCTTGGAAGCGGTTGATGATGTCTTTGTCCTTAACTTATAGTAGAAAGAACTCCCGCTCAATAAATGTAACCAAGCAATCATTCAAGTATTGATCTCCAATCTTATTTCTCAATTTGTTCTTCACATAATTCATGACAGAAAAGACTCTTTCAACACTTGCAGTTGCTACTGGAAGCACTAGCACCAATTTGAGAAGCATGTAAACAACTTCATGTCTAAGATGCTTCTTTGTTTCAACAAGCTTAATGGAAAGCTCAGGCCAATAGGCTGTTTTTTGGGCCGCTGTGGGCTAGAATAGCGAAAATATCACAGAATACATCATTATACATTTATATATATAAGTATACATACATATATACTAAAGATTACACCAAAAAAGTTGGGTATTCCCGGGAATACCCAGGAATACCACTAAATCCGCCCCTGGTTGGGAGTCGCTTTATCAAAGGCTCCCTTCCCTACTGATCATGCAACAAATGAACGTGGTTAGAAAGATGGGACATCAATCTTCCCACCCATATGCTATTCTTGGATTTCTTTCCATCCAAGCTGTTGAACACCTGCATATGTTTGGACTCACTTTAAACGGTTTCAGCTTTTTGACTTCTAAAATTTATTATTTTTTCTTTTTTTTGCTTTTTTATCATCTTATTCCTTTTTATTGTCCTAAAAAATTTAGCGGTGTTTTCTATTTTTCTAAATTTTTTATTTTCAACTCACAAAAAATTAACAGTTGCCACTGTAAAAAGCATGGACAAAAAAGCCCAAACCCAGGGCTTTCAGCCCTTGTTCTGAAAATATGCAGCCAAAACTGACACTGTTGAGTAGCTACATGGTCTTTTCTTTTTAACTTCTAAAAATTAATTTCGATTTTTCTATAGTAACTAACTTTCAAATAAAGTATCTTTTTAAGATAAAGTGTATAATTTGATTATAGTGCACTATAATAATTTATTTACATTTATTAAAATTATATATAAATTTTTCTTATCCTGGACTCTTTTTTATAAATAATCTAAGTCATAAATTGCATGAAAAAAAACATATGGCTAATCACCCTTTTTTTTAGATCTGCACCTAGCAAAAGGTTGATTGGACGTGCTAGGTAGGAAGCAGCAACCACATCATGTTTTTGTCAAATTTCTCCAGCTTTTTCATGCTGTGTAGCTCTTGATTTGACAGCACCACCTTTTCAACAAGAATCAAGAACATGCTGTGTACCTGTGTGTTTGCAACCCTTTTTTGTCTTCACCAGGTCCGTCCTTTTAAGTTGCGATTCATCCAACCGAACAAACTATCCAGCAAAAAGTCATGGGCATACATATGCTTTCTATTTTACATGTTGCATATTTGTTTTCGCAAAATTTTGAAGAGACCTAAGGGCGACTCCAACACTACCCTAAAACCACTTGGCAAATCCTAATTTTTGGCAAAACCACAAAAAAGCTCCTCCAACAACTTGGCAAAACCACTTGGCAAATTAGCAAGCTTGGCAAAAGGTGGGCTTCCAGGCGCATATGTGCGCGCGTCTCGGCGCTTGGCATCGGCGATTTCGGGTGACTCGGCTGCTCCTCCCGCGCGCGCGAACGCCTCCCGCTTTCCTTTCCCGCGCGCGCGAAGAGCCAGGTCGGGCGTCATATTTAACCTCGGCCGGTCGCGCCGCCGAGGAAGCGAAGTTTCTCTCGCCCTCGTAGTCGCGCCGCCGCTGCAGGAGACGGACCGACGACGGCGGCTGGTGGCGCGAGTCAGGGCCTGGATCGACGGCGGCTGGTGTAGGTAATCCTTCCATCCTCCCTTTTTCATCAGTTTGGAGATATAGTTTGGAGATAGTTTCGTACATCAAGCGTCGTAGTTCGTTAATGGAAGGGGATTGATAGATAATGGAAGGGGATTGATAGATCGATGCTGTGGTTTTCTTATGGGATCATCAGTTTTCTTAGGAGATTGAGAAGCGTCCTAGGTCTTAGGGGATCGATCTTTATTTGCAGCTGCTTTTCTTTGATCGATAATGCAAGGGGATTGATAGATCGATGTTGTGGTTCTTGATGGTGCTATATTTTTTTTTGATGCTGTACATCTTGATAGAACCCTATACCGTAGATCCTTAATGGAAAAAACCGACTACGCGACGGTTCAACGCCCGGCCCGCAGGGCAAAAAATTGAGACATGTGGGCCACAATATTTTAATTTGCCAAGCCCATTTTGCCAAACTGTTGGAGAAAGGCTATTTTTTCACTTGGTATTTGGGTTTTAGACTTGGCAAAACTAGAGATTTGCCAAGTGATGTTTGCCTAAGTGTTGGAGTTGCTCTAACCATGTTTATTTTGAGCCCCTAGTTCGTATCTTGAGTCCTCAGCCCCTTTATGGCATCTTTGATTTCACTGACCTATGACGTAATTGGATCGTCGATAAAGCTGATGGGAAAATGCCGGCATGGTTGGCCTCGACGTGGTTGGCCGCGTCGCTCAGTTGCTTGGCCGCTGTCGGCTTCACCTTATTTTTTTATTGTTCGTTCAATAGTATAATGTCAGCTGTTTATAAATACTATCAGGTAGGATATAAGATGATATAAAAGAGAAAGAGGAGCATAGAGAATTAGACGTCTTTCATACAATAGTTAACTGTAACACAAGAAATAAAACATATTGTGTCATAAAGAAACTATCTATAGATATATGTAAAGATAATTTATTATAGTAACTGTTTTTAGCACTATCTATAGATAACATAAAATAATAGTGTAAACAACAATTACCTATACTATTGTATGTACCCTAACAACCCAACTGCAGCGGATCCAACGTCCCTTATTATCGGTCGCCCTATCACCATCCCAATTATTGAAATGGCCAAGTGCAGCAGTCAAACCTCGATTGCGCCCTGACTCATTCAATGCAATGGGGACTCGGATAGTTAGCTGATGGATCATCATCAGTTCATAATCCTCCTATTTGCTGGATTGAAACAGCTTTAGGATCTACTTTTGGGCTGCTTTTTACTCACTTTTTAGGGTGGATGTGGGGAGAAGGGGACGATGAAGCTGTACGATTTGTCAAAAACTTCATCTAGGCATCATGTCTTAGGACTAGGCACAACGTTTAGAATGCATGCATTGTGTAGACTATAGAGATTCGCAGGAAACAAAGGAAAATTTATGTATTTACCACCCTTACGACTCAGGTGGCAACAGATTTGCCACCTGGGCCCGTTGTCAGTGACTCAGGTGGCTCCACATGTAAGTGACAGAGTTTCGGTGGTAATCTTAAGGGTGACAAAAATATAAATCTCCCGAAAACAAAGAACAAATCATGAAAGGCTCCTATCTAAACGCTCCGATAAACACGAACGATCGAGCCTATCTGTCATCGTTCCACAGCCTTACGTTATGGCTTCGTAGGCTCGTAGCTTCCTCGTCATGTCCAGGCTAAAAAAAAGGTAATAGATGTCACATCCTCTGCTACTACTTCGCGAAAATACAACACACGCCGATACGATGAAAGGCACATATTACAAAAGCATCGTATGTCTTTGAAAACCATTTATTAAAAAAAACTTGCGAATTTTAATTCACAAAAACACTCCTATTAACATCAAATAGGATGAATTGACGATTTCCCCTAGAAGGTTAGCTCTATGTGTTTGGAAAGATACTTATAAGGCCCCGTTTGGCACGGCTCCACTTCACAAGTGGAGCTGTTTTTTTTTGCTTCAGCTCCACGAACAGCTCCACCGGTGGAGCTGGAGCTGTTTTGGCAGACTGTTTGGCAAAACAGCTCCACCTGTTTTATCATGCATGGTTGAGAGATGTCAATTGTCCAATATACCCCTGTCTATTTGGTTTGTAGTAACATCAAGAGCTGTATGTTTCTACATGATTTTTCATCCGAGTAAATTTGAATTCAAAAAAAATTAAAATTTAAAATAACACAAAGTATTAGCAACCAATATTTAATGGCGGCGGCGCTCCCTTCACGGTCGAAGACGAGAAGACCGAACAGAGGAACGGGAACGGGAGAATAGAAGATCCGGTGGCAGATCGCGTAAATTCACGAAAGTACAAGGGCAGTGGCATGCGGGCCTGCGGATGGAGCCGGGTGGAGCTACTTTTTTCAGCTCCATCTCGTACATACCTTTTGTCTCAGCATGTTTTAAGGGACTCTTTGGGTGGAGCTATTTTGTTTTACCCCGTTTGGCACAAAACGGCTCCAAACAGCTCCAAAAGCCGGTGGTGGAGCTGTGCCAAACGGGGCCTAAGACCCGTCTGGAACGTAAGAATTTTATAGTAAATATTTTAATTTCTACAGGAATCCAAAAAGTTCCCAGATTCCACACAAGGCCTATTTGAAGTGCAACATATCAATCTCTCTCTTTTCCCTCAACCAAAAGTTAGAAAAAATGTGCTCCCTCTAAACAATCAGAAAAGCTCTTATATATCAGCTCGTTCTAAGGCCAATTATATGTTGACACTTTACCTAGACAAAAGTCCATTAAGAGGCTGCCAGCCTAGAAGGCACATTAGCTAGTTTAGTATCATGTTGCTTAACGAACTATGAAGTGGGACCTCCTCCGCCTATATAAAGGGGGCATGAGGCTCTTATTTATACACACAAGGCTACAAGAAGAAAGATCAATAAAGAGAGAAACTTGGGACTACATGTATGTGTTCTTGTCTATTTGTAATTCTTGCTTGTGAGTTGTGAGCTTTATTCGTCAGCAACATGACCGTGAATATACAACACACTATCAGCACAATAACACTCTAAAGCTAAGGTTTTCTGATACGTTTCTTTGATCTAAGTTTATTTCTAGCGGTAGTATTTCAATTTAGTAGATTAGTTTTCATTCTACTGTTCATTGCCATCATCCCGCTGGCCGGCCGGGCACACGCCTTCACGTGCGTGCCGACCGCACCTTCCCTCTGTCGTCTGGCTGTACACCTCCGCATATAAGCCAATGTTGACACCACCGCTGACCGGGCGCTGCCTCCATGGCACACTGCCGGCTAATTGAGCAGACCAGCCAAGCGCTTTCGGTGTTGGGCTACGGCGTAGATCAATTCAGGTTGGCCTCCATGTACCTTCGCCGATCATCGTTGATGGGCTGACTGGCTGTGCGCCTCCACGTACGAGCCGACAGCAACCACCATCTAAGCAATGGTCATACACCTCGGTGTAGGCTCTGCCGCTGTGAACTAAGCATGGGTGCAGCCTCTACAGCACGCCATCGTCGGATTAATTTTGTCGGATCCGCCACTAGGATTAGGCTCATCATCGCTCGCCTTCGTGTGGGCCATCAGGCTCCATTGGGGCAAGGACCTCGCCGTTGGGCGAGGTGTGTCATTTGTAGCCTCTGCATTACACGTCGCTGGCCAAATCGACGTCTTCGTGTTGTGGCCTTCGACACCAAGCTCTATCGTTGCCGTTGCCTTTGTGCCGACTCATCGCAGAAGAAGAAGGTGGGACGACCTCGGTGCCTTCTCACCATGGCTGCCACCATTCGCATTCACGCCTATATCGCCACGTTTGCAGTACCGTTGGTCTGAGTCCGCCTCCGCGCGTGCATATGAGTGGCTAAGGGCTCTAGTTACATCCTTGGTGAGGACACATAAGAGGTCACTACAGTTACCACTGTCTTCCATGGCGAGGATGAGGTGGGGGCATGGGGTGCGCGCCGCCACCGCATTAGTCTAGGACCGAGCAGACGTGCAGGCCACCTCCACCACCGTTGAGCTGTGTCATTGTCACCGCATTGCGTTGGGTCACTGTTGCTGCCTAATGTGTCACCATCGCCTGAGCACTGACCCCACTATTGTCGTTTTGTGCATACGTGTGGGCGAGGGGCCAGCCACGCTAGGGTTAAGGCCCTAGCGGGCTGATTACGTGGGCCGTGCAAAGGCCCTATTTGGGTCATCGAATTTGCCCATAAGGCCCAATCGGGATGGCAACAGCCATGGTGCTTTTGCATAAAAGCTCTTTAGTTTTTTTGAAATTAAGCACAAGTCCTTGGTTTATTTAAAATAGGTCCTTCTAGACCAAAATTTTGCAAAAAGGATCCTGGAACTTTCAGAATAAAGTACGAGGGTTTCTACTCGATGGAAAATTTGCAAATAAAACCTTGAAAGTTTTCTTGTTCTTTTATTAAATTCTTTTATGATTTATTTAAATACAAGAAATTGAATATATTAATTTATGAGTATAGAAATTTGTTCTATGCATAGAAAATTGATAGAAAAATACTGGAATTCGTAAATTTGATATTTACTACTCATGCAAGTCATTTTATTGCTATAACACATGTTTTGACTCATGCGGTACATGGTGTGCCTACTCATTACCTTATGGTAATTATGTATGTTGCTACACAGTGTTGTAGGCAACATGGATAGTATGAACATGGTCATACCCATAGGGGAGTTCCCAGAGCTAAAGCTTCATTGCTTCAACTATTTGTTTTGGGAGAAGGAAGCTTGAGACCATCTCATAGCCCGAGACTTACTATCTACCTTCTCTAAAGAAGAGTATGCATCTGCTAGAACCAAGGAATGGGTTGTGATTTATCAAAGGAACCACTTATGTATTGAATTGCCTGTGGAGCTCATTGCTATTAGAGGACCCAGTGAACTCTAGGATACTCTAAAGGAATGCTTTGAGGCTACGCAAGGAGACAATCTCTGGACTTATGCATTCAATACATGGACGAGTCTAAGAATGCAAGATTGTGCATCTGTAGAATCATTCCATATGGATCTTGTGACCAATACCAACATACTCAGAATGTTGGGCATGAATATATCAGAAGAAAATATATCAGAAGAAGATATGATAGAACATGCTATTGCAACTCTACCCATGGAAGATTACCCTGTAGGACGCATCCTAAGGGAGAGACAAATCAAGAAGTATTATGTCTTGCTTGGTACTCTACTTGAGATGGAAATAGCAAAGGACCTACACCCGAGTGTACTAAATTGGGTAGAATTCCCTATAGTGCCAATAGGTTGGTCCAATAGACGTAGGGGTCGCAAGAGAAACAACAGCAGGAAGAGAAGGGACACTAGAGCGTCACCTAATCAAGTTCCTGTGGATGAGGGCAGCAAAGGCCATTATAACAATGAAGTAAATTGGGAACGAGATATTTCCAAAGGTTACCCCCTTAAAATAAGGAGTCAATTCATTGTATGTTTAGGATGGTATTGCTAAATTGAACACCAAATTTCGTTGATTCTGAATTAGTTAGAAATATTACTATTAGGAATTAAAGTTACTTGTAATTTTTAGTTCATGAAATAAATAAAGTATTTCTAATTTGTTTGCATGTCTTATGTTTGCATTTATGCCTATGCAATATTGTTTAATTTATGCAAATTATTTATATCCTGCTTATAGTGGACCTACAATAGAGGGGGAACATGAACTCCGTCTTGTGAACAGTTATACCGCAAGCACTATCCTCAAGGATATGAAATATTTCTAGACCGTCAGTTCTATGACTGGCAATATTATGAGCATAGCTGGCAACTGTGATAATATTGTAGCGAGTGGAAGAGCTATGGTAATCTTACCAATGGGAATGAATATAATCATTGAGAATTGAGAGACCATGTGGAAGTGACCCCGATTGTGTGATTAGTAATTGACTCGTGTTCTAGATAGTTTGAGTTTGGTTTAAGTGGTTCGAGTCAAGTCGTTGCATGGCGACTGTGATTAGACTTGGTCGAACGCGGTCAGACATGTTTATGACGCCTATTTTCTTTTCGACCGGTCGTTCGGCTATTTTGGGTATGAGCATTTAATTCTAATATGACTCTGTGTTATCTGTATTTTGAGCGGTGCTATGTAATGTATTTCTTGTCTGTGATGGCTGCAGGACATCGAGGTGGAGTCGTGGTGAGGTACGGGATGACCGGACTAGGCGCGGGTGGTGCCGAGGTCAAAGCGGTCGAAGTGTGCCGAAGATGGCGAGGACTCGAGGTGGCTGCGAGGCTTGGAGGGCAAGGAATGAGGAAACTTCCCGGAAGGTGCAGGAGGGGCGTTTTGGTGAATACGCAAAGCTGCACTAAAGGAAGTTGATTGTGGATAAAGCACTAGAGTTGGTGGAGGCTTAATGGGCAAAGCATGTTGCAAACCCATTAGTAGGAGGCTATAAAAGGAGGCTTGTTTCCTGCATGTTGGATCACTTGTGAGAAGAGAAATGGCTTGAGGGAGTGTGTGTGAAAGTTTTACCACTTTGTGCTCTACATGTTCTGTGTAGTAGGCAGCAGTAGTAGAGGGCTTTGATGATAAATGAGTGAGGGTGTACTGCCTGTAGACTATCTCTAAATATAAGCATTCATGTCTCTGTCTCTTTTTGAGAAATCCTGTGTTTGAGCTATTTTATTTTCTTATGTTTCTCTGTTCTTCGGGTTTTTAGTTCTTGCTTTGGTTCAGCTCTCATTTCTTCTTTGTTGTCTTTTTGGCAGTTTTAGACTCTAGTTCAATCCCTCAATCGCTGGCTATTGTTCTGTCTTTGTCCCTGCCGAGCAGCTCTATTATTTCGGTTCTTGCTTCAAAAATCAGCCCAGCTGCAGCAGCAAGATATTCTATTCGATCCCTTAAGTCCATTCGGCCAACAAGATGTTTGTACTAGCTGCTTTCGGTTGAGGCTGGGTTGGTGAAGTTATTCGGTCTGCAGTCCTTCTTTTGCTTTTATTTTTCGACTGCATGCTTGGTTCTCAGTTTGTTTCGGCTGAATCTAGTGCCTTCTTTGCAATTCAACAGAAGCAGCTATCTGCTCCCTCTCTATTCCGAACAGCAAAGGCATTAATTGCTCTGGTTCCTGTCGATTGATTTGCTGCCTAGTACTTTTTTTGTCTGATTTCTTTTTCATTCGGTCATGTCAGCTGCAAGGTTTGTGTTTCTTTTTTATGTGGCCGAACTCTGGTGGTCTTCTTTGATTTGAGAAGTGTGCAACCCATTTATTGGAAAGTACACTCTGTACAACAAAAGTACTGCGGCTCTCACCATTTCAACAAACCGATTTCCTTTTGTTTCCAGCCGATCCTCTTTTTCTTTTGTCTCTTTTTTGTGATCGGAAGTAGGACTGCTAGCATGTGTTTTTTAATTTCCTAATCACCTCCTTTTCAGTTTTCTCTTTTCTCCTTTTTGCTGTTTGCTTTACAACTAAACAAGCACTCGGCAGCTTCTCTAGTATTTCCATCAGCACTTAGTATCTGCACCTTTCAGCTAGCCAAACAGCTTGTTTTGGATATTAAAGCGTTCATTTTCAGCTGTGTTTTAAAGGAGCAGTTTCTGTCAACTAAACAAGCACTCTCGATTATCTTGCTTATCTTTTTGTGATCCGGTTATTGCCTGTAAGTCTTTGTCTTCTTTTTCGTAGCTTCTATAGCTAATGGAGAAGAAGTCGGTGAGAATATTCCGGGTAATTTTTTAAAGCAACATTCACCCCCTCTGTTGCCGTTTTCGATCCTTCAAGAATGCATTATTGTTCCCGGACTCAACTAGAATTCTACTAAGTTTCAAGGATATCTGAAACAATAGTTTCCACATTAAAACAAAGGAAGATAATAGTTCTCAGTACATTCTCATCACTAAGAAAGAAGGATATTGGGGAAAAATCGTACATGAACTCCATACTTTCTTCTCTGGATTGTACTACATGTTTATTAAACGTAACAAAGAATATGTTATGATGACCATCGAAGTTAAAGGGCTTGAACCATTTAGAAAGTGGCATGAATGTCTGGGTCTTCCTGGAGACAATATGATGTGCCAGATATTTTCACATAGCATCAATATTGATGAAACTTACTCTCCTATAATGGATGGCACAACATTCCGATACCTTATAGCTATGGCAGCAAGAATGAATTTGAAAATGAGACTTATAGATATCATGACTGCATATTTGTATGGGTCACGAAATTCTGAAATCTTCATGAAGATTCTAGAGGGGTTGAGAGTCCTATGTATGAGCAAGAATGAGCATTGTAGCATGTATAGTGTTAAGTTACAAAAGTCAATATACAAGTTGAAGCAATTAGGTCATATGTGGTACAACCAGCTGAGTGAATTTCTTTTAGAAAAGGGATACATAAACAATGAAGTCTATCCGTGTGTGTTCATAAAGAAATACAAGACTAGATTCTGTATTATCTTTGTGTATGTTGATGATTTAAACATAATCAAAAACACGAAAGATTTTCTCGAGGCAAGCTCATAGTTAAAAATAGGATTTGAGATAAAAGATTTGATGAAACCAAACACTATCTCAGTTTGCAGATTGAGAATTTGCTTGGAGGCATATTTCTGCATCAGACCACCCTCACCAAGAAAATGTTGGAGAGATTTTATCTTGATAAATCTCTTCCACTAAGAACACACATGATCATTAGGTTGCTAAAGGTGGATAAAGATCCATATGGATCTAGATGAGACAATGATAATATATTAGGGCTCAAATCCCTTATTTAAGTGCTATTAGAGTATTGTTATACCTGCCAATTATACCAGACTTGATATTGCATTTGCAGTAAATTAGTTGGTAAGATAAAATTATGAGCCTACGAGGAGGCATTGGAATGGAATTAAGGGAATCCTATGGTACCTTAGAGGTACTATTGATCTTGAACTCTATTATCTTAAGGGTCAAGATATAAAGTTGGAGGGATACTCAACGTTGACACCAATTTTACACTAATATTCATGCCCTTTTTGTTCTAGTTTATCACAAAATAATTAATCGTTTGAGCCATTTGGCTACTAACCCTAACGTGTTTTAGAGATGTTTGCAAATGCGTCGGTGATGCAGTTGCTATGCGAAAATATGTCATATTTGGCTAAAAGAGCTAATAAAGAGATTCCTTGAGAGTCATGCCAAAATGAACTTCTTCAAATGACAACCCTTATCGAAATGCATATATTATTTTATCAAATCAGAGGTCAGACACAAAAGTTATGAAGTCCAGAAACCATCAGAGCTGCCAGCCCCCTCCTCGGCCCGCGCTTACCATTGCGTGGGGTGGCGCTCAGAGCCCAATGCTCACACTTGAATCCCAATAACCCTAGTTCGGCCTGGTGCAAGTCTTAAAAAGTTTTGGAAAAGAGAAAAATGACTTCGACGTGATACAGTCCTACGTGGTCCCTCTCTTTCCCTATGTCACCCATATCTTCCCTTGTGCTACCCGGCTCGAACTGCGTCTTCATGTTGTTTTTGAGCAGAGCAATCCTAGCATAGGCCAGTGCTATCTCCTGTGCAAAGCTATGATGCTTCGATTTTTGTCCTACTTCTTCTCCGTTGACTCTCTTTTGTTGGTAATCATGTGTAATTCCGATCATATTATGGAGTAGTCTCTTTTCTTCCCCTGTTTTAGGATCCTACTATAATTTAGACATGGTTATGATTTAATAATATTTTCAGTATTTGCTTTTGCTATGGTTGCTTAACAGGGTGATTATTCCTTGATTGATAATAAATTGATCATAGTTATCAATTATTTAACGCTAGAATTAGACATGGTGTCTAGGTCTAGATTGCCAATCTATATCAAGTATTGCAAGTTAGATAGGAGAGGATGCGGATCTAATGTATGGTGATAGCAGCTTTTATATGCTTGTGGGGTATGAGCCTCCATAGTATTGCATTTGCTATATTGGATTGGTATATCTGCTATGCTTGAATTGCAGTAGGTGAACCAAAACCTAGGGAAGATCTTTTGATTATTGGTTGACCTAGTTTTTACTCACTTATTCTACTAGGTTGATTTAAATTTATATTTTCATCTTTTAATCATCGTTTTCTAGTTAGTAGTAGATTTGTTTAGATATGTGATCTAAGACTCGAAGCTCCCCATAGATTCGATAACCTGAAATACTCTAGATGAAAACTACAATGATCTTGTGCGCTTGCGAGTAATCTTAGGTGCATAGTAGATGTCAACACTCAGATGCTAGTATCTTTCTGATCCCCACAATCCTAAGTCAAAGACTATATGCGTCTTTCTAAGTAGTTCTAAAGCAATCTCTTAGATATCTATAAAACAATTGATTGTCGCCACATCAACAAATTATGCTGGGATTGCTGCACTATATGAGACGATTAGAGAGTGTATATGACTCAAAAGATTGATTCATCGTATCCAAGAATCTTGTGGTATAGAGGTAGATAAAACTTTCACAATCCTCTATAAGGATAATGCATCTCACGTTGCACAGATGAATAGTAGCTATATCAAGATGCATATAACGGAACATATACTTCCTAAACATTTCTACCCATATGAGCAGTAGGAGAATGGGAATATAGAAATACGGAAAATCCAAACAAGTGAGAATCTTACAGATATATTTACCAAGGCATTGCTACGATCAAGTTTTTATAAACTTGTCTATGGTATTGGTACGAGAAGACACAACGAGTTGTTGTCTTCATAGGAAGATATATGATCTTCATAGATGTTAATCATTGGATGAATAGATGTACTTATTTTTCCTTATTTGATTTTTGTCCCATATATTTTCTCATTCGAAGGTTTTTAATGAGGTAACATATGCAATGGCAAGAATGCGAGCTATATACTCTTACTTCTTACTGTTTTTTCAACTGAGTTTTCAGAAAGAGTTCTTAATGAGGCACAAGCATAATTTTGGCAAAGTGGCCAAGAGGAGTGTTGTATATCGACCCGTTCTGAGATTCAATTATGTGTGGACACTTAGCTAAGCCTATTAGGAGCTGTTGCCTAACAAAACCCATTAGTTAGTTTAATCATATATTACTTATCGACCCTATTCCGCCTATGTAAAGAAGGGTATGAGGCTCTTATTGTACATATGAGCCTACGATAGAAATATCAATAAAAAGAGAAAGCTAAAACTATATATTTATATTTTTTGTCTAATTTTAATTCTTATTTGTGAGTCCATAGCTTGTTCATCGGAAGCACCATAGCGAATGGCCTCCTCTTTTTAGCTTTTAAAAGATGTTTTTTGGTTTTTATACAGTAACTAACTTTTAAACGGAGTGTCGTTTCAAGGCGGGGTCTATAAGTTGATTGTAGTATATACTGTAGCGACTTCATTTATATCGGACAAAACCACACATGAATTTCTGTTACTCTATATTCTTGAATAAACAACCCAAAAGTCATAAGTCATAGCATAAACCATCAGTCGAAGCAAAAAAAAGGCCCAGTATAGAACAGAGAACACATAGGTGGTGCTAACTAGCTTATGGGTTAAGCTTTTGATTGTGGCTTTTAGTTTTTTGCTGAAATTACAATGTATCGGCTGTTAGCTTTAGTTTTTTTGCTGAAATTACACTGTATCGGCTGTTAGCTTTTTCTGAAAAAATAGAGAAAAATTGAGGAAAGAAAAATAAAAAACCATTATATCATCGCTTAACAATGTAAACGAATAAGGGAGAAACAAGTAAAAAAGTCAGAAAAAATTAAAATAAGTTAAAAAATTAGAAGCTAATATATTCTAAATAATTTTTAGCTTAAATAAATTAAAACAAAAAACAGAAGCCGAGCCGTTTAGAGCAGCTCAGCAGCGCCTTAATTTCGCTCGCTGTCTCTCCACAGAACGAAGCCGAAAGTCAGACTCGCCCAAACCAACCCCCAGCCAACAGTAGTCAACGCCAGAAACCAAGAAGAAAGGAGAGAGAGGGAGAGAAACAATCAATCCCTTCTCTCTCTAGGCTCCCGCGAACATGTCCGCCCGCCCGCCGCCACCGCCGCGCCCGCGCCTGGCGCTGCCCCCGCGCTCGGCCGCGGAGTCGCTCTTCTCCGGCGCCGGCGACGCCAGCCCCGGCCCGCTCACGCTCGCCTCCGCGCTCTTCGCCTCCGACGCCGACGTCGCTGGCGGCGGCGGCGCCTCATCATCCGCTTCAGGGGCGACGAGCTTCACCCATCTCCTCATCGGCTCCCTCGCACCTCCCCCGCCTCCGCATCAGCAGCATGAGGCCGAGAGAGGGGGAAACGGGGCCGCTAGGGCCGGGCCTGCGCTGTGGGTGGCGCCGCCGCCCGGGGCAGCGTCGGCGGCGGAGGTGTTCACCGTGCCCCCCGGGCTCAGCCCCTCCGGCCTGCTCGACTCCCCCGGCCTGCTCTTCTCGCCGGCCATGGTACGTGTCCACCACACCTTCGATTCTTGCTCTTCCTCTGCAAAGGTTAGAAAGCTTTTGTGAAAGATTGGATTTTTGGGCCTTGCTTCCTCTCTTTCGAGGGGTTCTTGGATTTTTGTGAAGGAGATTTCATTTTTAAAAAATATTTTTTGCTTTGTGATCCTCTTTTCTTTCTGGTATGTGTTAATCTTGTAAGTCTTTATATATTAAAGGAGTGCATTAGATTAATTAATGCCTTTGATGATATAGTAAATAGACAAGAATTTGCTTTGTGTTTGTGTGAGAGCTGTTACTTCAACCTTGATAGGTGTCATTAGTTCGTTAAGCTTCTCTCCTTTTCTCCTGGGGTGATATGAGAGGAAATCTGAGAGTATCATCACCTTGTAGTAATCTTTTGTGGGGCTTTAAATCTTTGTGGAGTACTATAAATTGGGAATCTGGAACTTCTGGAGGTGACAATTATACAGTTGCGTTGGTACTTTTATCAAGGTGATAACATCTTGTGTACCGATTAGCCCCATAGGCTTGGCCGATAACGCATAAAGGCACCTTACTATATTTGTATGTGGGATGTTGCACTGTGGTGCAATAAGGAATCTTAACCTACAAATGAGAGATGATAGTTCTTGATATTTTAGATATGTGAAGTGGTGATTTGGCACATTGCCTTGCCAGTATGAGTAATTGTACTATCCTATCTCCAGCGTGATGCAATTACAAGTTGGCATGATATGTTGATACTGATGGGACTGTTAGAGATATATGTATAGTTGTTATTCCCCATTGTTATGAGGGGTTCTTTGCATATTTACCACCTGTACTTTGTGTATATATACCGGCCCATTGGCCTCATATGAATACATGCGCTATTCATAACATGGTATCAGAGCCAAAACCCTAGTTTTGGCTTCCCTAGGGTTCCGCGCGCCGTCGTCGGCCTCCCCGCGCCGCCGCCGGCCTCCCCGTGCCGCCGCCGGCCTCTCCACGCCGCCGGCCGTCCTCCGCGCCGGCCGCTCCTGCGCCGGCCGCTCCCGCGCCGGCCGCCCTCCGCTCCCGCACCGGCCGCCTCCCCGCGCCGGCCGCTCCTGCGCCCTGCCACCGTCGGCCCCGCCCGACTCCGCCTCCCGTCGACGCCCGGTCGCCCGGCCTCGGCTCGGCGCCGCTGCCGCCCGCGCCGGCCGCTCTCGCGTCGGCCGTCCTCCGCCCGGTTGCCGTCGCGGGCCTCCGCCCGAGGCCGCCTGCTCGAGGTCGCCGCCGGCTGCTCCTCCCTCGCCTGAGGCCGCCGCCGCCGCCGGCTGCTCCTCCCTCGACCGACGCCGCCGCCGCCGCCGGCTGCTCCTTCCTCGCCCGAGGCCGCCGCTGCCGCAGGGCCGCTCGTCCGAGGTCGTCGCTGAGAGGCGGGCCTCCGCCGCCTCCGCTCCGCCCGCCGCCTCCCGCGCCGGGCCGCCGCAGGGCCGCCTCCCGCTTCCGCCGCCGCCGCAGGGCCGCTTCTGCTCCTGCTAGGGTTCGGCTCGGTCGGTTTCTTCGGCTCGGTCAGTTTGTAAAACCGACCGGAAAAAGAAAAGCAAAAAAAAAAAAGCAAAAAAAAAACGTCGTTCTAACCGCCGCGCCGTCCAGCGCCGCCTGTTAGACTTCGTTGCCTTGGTCGCCGCGCCGTCCAGCGCCGCCTACCAATGGGCACCGTTTCCCTCCCCCGCTGCCCGGTGATCTTTGATCGTCTGAGTGGTGCTGGTCTGCTGCCACTCCCCTCTGTGCTCGCCTCTCGTCCGCCTGCTACACTGCCTCCTCCAGCGGCTACCACAGGTGGTGGTGGCCGTTCTCCGTCTGGAGGTGGCCGTCCTCACTGTTCCTACTGCGACAAGATCGGTCACATTGAGTCCCAGTGCTATAAGAAGAAGCGGCATCTTGCACGCCGTTCTTCTACTGGCACTAGTGCTTCTACGACGACATCTGCATCGACTCCTTTAGCAGTTTCTCTCACCGAGCAGGAGATAGCCAGACTTCGACGCCTGCTTGCCGCTTCAGGTCCTCCCTTGACAGCTTCTACTGGCACTAGTGCTTCTACGACGACGTCTGCATCGACTCCTTCAGCAGTTTCTCTCACCGAGCAGGACATAGCCAGACTCCGACGCCTGCTTGCCGCTTCAGGTTCTCCCTTGATAGGTTCTGCAGTTTCTGCTACTGACTCTTCGGGCACTGAGAGACCACCCACTACACAGTCCGGTACCTCCCCGTGGATTCTTGATTCTGGAGCATCTTTTCACATGACTCCTGATCCTTCCACTCTGTCTTCTATTACACCTCTTGATTCTCCTGTCAGTGTTCTTACTGCTGATGGTACATCTCTTTCTGTCTCTGGTCGAGGATCTCTTAGCAACTCATCTTTTCATGTTCCTTCTGTTGCTCATGTTCCTCGCCTTACCTTGCAGCTTCTTTCTGCTGGGCAGATTACTGACCTTGGTTATCGGGTTATTCTCGACTCTGACTCTTGTTGTGTTCAGGACTGCCACACGGGAGCTCTGGTTGGTTCTGGCCCTCGGCACCGTGACTCACAGCGTCTTTGGGAGCTTGACTGGCTTCACCTTCCTTCCGCTGCCACCACCGCCGCCAGTCTCTCCGCTTCTGCCACTTCGTCTACTGGCTCTTTCCAGCAGTGGCATCACCGTCTTGGTCATCTGTGTGGATCTCGTCTGTCGTCCTTAGTTCGTCGTGGTCTTCTGGGGTCTGTCTCAGGAGACGTGTCTTTAGATTGTCAGGGCTGTAAGTTAGGTAAACAGATTCAGCTTTCTTATCCTCATAGTGAGACTGTGTCTCAGCGTCCTTTTGATCTTGTTCATTCAGATGTTTGGGGTCCGGCTCCCTTCGTTTCGAAAGGGGGTCATCGTTATTATATTATCTTTATAGATGATTTCTCTCGCCACACTTGGATATATTTCATGTCTTCTCGTAGTGAGGCCTTGTCCATCTATAAACAATTTGCCACTATGATACACACACAGTTCTCCACTCCTATTCGTGTCTTTCGTGCTGATTCTGCTGGCGAGTACCTCTCTCATCACCTGCGCAGCTTCCTTGCTGAGCAGGGCACTCTCGCTCAGTTTTCTTGTCCTGGTGCTCATGCTCAGAATGGTGTCGCTGAGCGCAAGCATCGGCACCTCCTTGAGACGGCTCGTGCTCTGATGATCGCCGCCTCTATTCCACCTCACTTTTGGGCCGAGGCTGTTTCCACTGCCACCTATCTCGTTAACATCCAACCCTCTTCTGCTCTTAAGGGTGCGATCCCTGTTGAGCGTCTCTGTGGTCTTCTTCCTGACTACTCTGCCCTTCATCTGTTTGGCTGCGTTTGCTACGTTCTCCTCGCCCCTCGAGAACGCACCAAACTGACCGCTCAGTCTGTTGAGTGTGTCTTTCTGGGATACAGTGCCGAGCACAAGGGCTATCGGTGTTGGGATCCTGTTGGTCGTCGGATGCGGGTTTCTCGGGATGTGACTTTCGACGAGTCTCGTCCATTCTACCCACGTCCTGCCTCTCCTTCGGCTTCCTCTGTGGAGTCTCTGTCTTTCTTGACCTTTCCAGATACACCTATATCTGTTTTGCCCTCGTCCACCTGTCCCACTGAGTCTCCACATATTCCTCCTGTGGCCTCTCCGCCGTTGTCGCCGCCTGTGTCGTCTCCTACGACTCCCCAGGCTCCTCCTACTACAGTACCTCCTCTTATCTTCTACACTCGTCGACCTCGTTTTGAGGATCTTCCAGCTGAGCCATCTTCTTCTGATGTTCCCTCTTCTTCTGATGCTCCATCTTCCCCTGATGGGCCATCTTCTCCTCGCTACGCTCTCCGCGATCGCCAGTTGATTCGGCCTCCTGCCCGTTTTGCCTTTGCTGGCGCGGCTACTCGTGAGCCTGTCTCCTACCGGGATGCTGTTGCTCACCCTGAGTGGCAGCTTGCCATGGCCGAGGAGATTGCTGCCCTTGAGCGTACTGGTACTTGGGATCTTGTTCCTTGTCCATCTCATTCTCATCCCATCACTTGTAAGTGGGTCTATAAGATTAAGACTCGCTCTGATGGCTCTCTTGAGCGCTATAAGGCGCGTCTTGTTGCTCGTGGTTTCCAGCAGGAGCATGGTGTTGACTACGACGAGACTTTTGCTCCTGTAGCCCACATGACCACTGTTCGGACTCTTATTTCAGTGGCGTCTGTTCGCCACTGGTCTGTTTCTCAGCTTGATGTCAAGAATGTCTTTCTTAATGGCGACTTGCGTGAGGAGGTCTACATGCATCCGCCACCTGGGTATTCTGTTCCTGAGGGCATGGTCTGTCGCCTTCGTCGCTCTCTCTATGGCCTTAAGCAAGCCCCTCGTGCTTGGTTTGAGCGCTTCTCCTCTGTGGTCACTGCTGCTGGTTTTTCAGCTAGTGATCATGATCCTGCGCTCTTTGTCCACACTTCGTCTCGTGGTCGGACTCTTCTTCTCCTGTATGTTGATGATATGATCATTACGGGAGATGATTCTGAGTACATTGCCTTTGTCAAGGCTCGTCTTAGTGAGCAGTTCCTTATGTCGGATCTTGGTCCTCTTCGTTACTTCCTTGGGATTGAGGTTACTTCCACTCCAGATGGTTTCTTTATGTCCCAAGAGAAATATATTCAGGATCTTCTTGATCGCGCCTCTCTCACTGATCAGCGTACTGTTGAGACTCCCATGGAGCTCAATGTTCACCTCCGACTCTCTGATGGCGAGCCTCTTTCTGATCCGACTCGCTATCGTCATCTTGTTGGGAGTCTTGTCTATCTTGCTGTTACTCGTCCGGATATCACTTATCCAGTTCATATTCTGAGTCAGTTTGTTTCAGCTCCCACTCAGGTTCACTACAGCCACCTTCTTCGAGTTCTGCGATACCTTCGTGGGACTATCTCTCGCCGTCTCTTCTTTCCACGTTCCAGCTCGTTACAGCTTCAGGCCTATTCGGATGCTACTTGGGCCAGCGATCCCTCTGATCGCAGGTCTATCTCTGCCTATTGTGTTTTTCTTGGTGGTTCTCTTATTGCCTGGAAGACGAAGAAACAGACTGCAGTGTCCCGTTCGAGTGCAGAGGCTGAGTTGCGAGCTATGGCTCTCTTGACAGCAGAGGTTACTTGGCTACGGTGGTTACTTGAGGATTTTGGTGTTTCTGTCACTACATTGACCCCTCTCTTGTCAGACAGTACAGGTGCTATCAGTATTGCTCGTGATCCTGTGAAGCATGAGCTCACCAAACACATTGGTGTTGATGCTTCTTTCATGAGGACTTGTGTGCATGATCAGGTGATTACTCTTCAGTATGTGCCTTCGGAGCTTCAGATAGCGGATTTCTTCACGAAGGCCCAGACTCGCGCGCAGCACAGCTTCTACCTCTCCAAACTCAGTGTTGTTGATCCACCATGAGTTTGAGGGGGGGTGTTAGAGATATATGTATAGTTGTTATTCCCCATTGTTATGAGGGGTTCTTTGCATATTTACCACCTGTACTTTGTGTATATATACCGGCCCATTGGCCTCATATGAATACATGCGCTATTCATAACAGGGACAACTTTCCAGTGGAACTGTGTAATTAGCTTCTTGCTTTCGATGGTCTTGACCTGGATACTTGACAGATCGTTCGGGAACGTGTTACTCAGTTTGAGGTGGTTATACTTATCACCTATTTGCTCTGGAGAACAGTTCTATTGTCAAAATAGTTCATAATTTTTTGTGTTTGGTCTTCACAATGGCTGGTGGGTAGAGCTGTAGAGCCATGTGGAGGTTTCACAGCTGGAAAGTTAACTTCTGTTAAGACAAGTTCTCAACTAAGTACATTCGGTATTAACAAGATAAATAATTGACCATTTGATGGTGAAGAACACTTAACTGTTGTAACATTTCATTCAGTATTTCCTCCCCGAAGCAATTTTCATTTCTGGAGCATCTGTTTTAGATTTGAACAAAGAAAGTAAATTGAATTTTAATGATGACAATCTGTCCTGTATTTTTACAGGGTGGTTTTGGAATGTCACATCAGCAGGCTCTGGCTCAAGTCACAGCCCAAGCAAGCCATTCTCCGCTCAGAATGTTCGATCACAGTGAACAACCATCTTTCTCAGCAGCTGCAACATCATCTGAAGCTCTACAGCATATGAGTTCTGCAGTCAATATGGCAGGAATTTCAGAGATGACGACCGTAACATCTAACAATGAGAGTGCAGCCTTTCAACCTGCTGAGGCATCTCAGAGGTATCAAGTTAATGCCCCTGTTGATAAGCCTGCTGATGATGGCTATAATTGGCGGAAATATGGTCAGAAGGTGGTGAAGGGCAGTGATCACCCAAGGAGCTACTACAAATGTACTCATCCCACTTGTCCTGTCAAGAAAAAGGTAGAGCACGCAGAAGATGGTCAAATATCTGAGATCATATACAAAGGCAAACACAATCACCAACGTCCACCAAATAAGCGGACAAAAGATGGCAGCTCCTCATTAGCCGAGCAAAATGAACAATCCAATGATACCACGTCTGGTTTGTCAGGTGCTAAGAGAGATCAGGAAGCTATATATGGTATGTCTGAGCAATTATCCGGTTTGAGTGACGGAGATGATATGGATGATGGTGAATCAAGGCCACATGAAGTGGATGATGGAGAGAGTGAAAACAAAAGAAGGTACTTTCAGCTGTCAATACAAGTCCACTATCTGATTAAATTGTTGTTTTCTTAAAATTGACTCCTTCGTTGTTTAGGAATATACAAATTTCTTCACAGAGGACCTTGTCAGAGCCTAAGATTATTGTGCAAACAACCAGTGAGGTTGATCTTTTGGATGATGGTTATAGATGGCGCAAGTATGGGCAGAAGGTGGTCAAAGGAAACCCTCATCCAAGGTACTTTTACCTTTGCAATGTTCTTTTGTGATTTTCTTGCATCAAATATGGTTCATATGGCATCATATCACCCATGTTGCACCCACCCTGCTCCCCTTTTTCTTATCCTATCCTATTTTATCTTTTTTTTGAACGGCTATTTTGTCATTTTTCATCTGTTACTTTTTTTTCGTGATAGCCCTAAATGGCACTAGAGGTATTGGCCAAATTGGGAGTATTTGTTTCTGTGTTGACATTACAGTATATCTGAAGCTATGTTCTGTGGGGAAACATCTTCCAGCACTTTTGGTGTCTATTATCTTATCTCCCTTCTTATATTGTGATTTGATGTGTGGCTTCAGTATTTTTAAGCTGTATCTTCTGGTCCCATTCTAACGTCTCTTGTAAAGTGCTAGATATTGCAACAAACAAAGCTCTTAGATTATTCATTTGATGTCAAATGCAGATAATCCATATTTTTGTGAATCAGTCCAACGTGCAAAACTTTTCATACCGCGAGAATGTAATCTTAATCTCATATGTTTCAAGCTTCCAATTTATGTAGTTGATGAAGCACTAGCTTCCTCTAGACATTTCTCTATTAAACCATGCATCGTCTGTCCCTGAAAATGCGTTGGAAAGGATAGGTATGCACCATCAGAATGGTTCATTAAATGGAGAATTCCAAGTTCCAACCTTGTTTTACTTGGCAAAATTCCTTCATTTTTCTCAAATTTACTTGAAGGCAGATCATTGCAACATACAACTATGTCGTATACAACCAAAAGTGAGTATAGGCAGGCATGTCAAAACAATCAACAGATTATGCAATGCAGTATCAATAAATGTGCCATGCAGTATCAATTAATGTGCCACAGGGAGGGAGAAACATCTACTAGTGGTCTAGCGCACATGAGATCTAAGTTATTTAAGTCTCCTAGATTCCATCATGCTCTCCTGGATAGAAGCTTTCCTGTATATCAGCGCTGTCACATACATCTAACATTCAGATTTTACACACTACCAGAATGGAACCTCAGCCACGATTAGATTTGACTAAATACTAAATCATAGACTTCCTCATCTGTCTGAAGTCTGAACCATGCTATTGTCATTCAGATTAGGTGCCTTTTGTTACTAACTGCAATAGGATCTTAATCTTTTCTGTGAATGAGTTAGCATTTTCATGATAGTATGGCTAGACCAATGAAAATTATCATGGAAAACTAATTCGAGATTGCCCAACATCATCCCCTTTTGGACATACTCACCCACCACTCACGGCTGCCCAATATGTATCTAGAAGTCCATGCTAGTCCTCATCCCTAATGTAAAAGAAGCGGAAAATCTTGCTGGCAGTAGTCCATGGAGCTCATCTCTTACCTTTTTGGATTATTGAAATTTTGTATATCGTGGAACTTCATCTGACAGAGTGGGACTATTCCCCACTTTCTATTCCCAATTGTTTCGATTTTTTGATAGTTAAAATAATGGATTCTATTTGCAAATGGTTCTATAATATCAGCCAATTATTGCCATATCGCATGCCAATTCATGACATACACTATACTGACTATTTGGTGATATGAGTTAACTGAAACAAAACGGAGTTGATTGGTCAAATTCAAAGAAAGGGAGCCTAATAAATAAAAAAAGAGGTAGCTAGAGAAAATGACTCTCAATTAATAAAAAATAGAAAGGATTGGTTATAACTGTCTATGAGATATATGTAATTGTAAATATTCCTGTAGTCAACAAAATTAATCTGAGCTGAGGCGAAGGATAAGGAAGGTAAAGGTGGATACAAGGGTAGTATAAGTCATGATTCCTTGATGAAGAGGATAAGAAGATATTTAACCGTGGAAGAGGCATCCTCTTCAATTACTGTAGTTCTGAGATATGACATTTTCCTATAATTGTGAAACATTATCACTGAATCTGCAGATATGATAGATATCGCTGAATATCCAAAGCATATGCATTTTTGTGGAATTCATTTACCCGCTTTTGCTCTTTATATTGACTTGCTGGAACCATTATGCTTGATTTGGTTGATTTATTGGCCATGTGCGAGCTCCAATTAATTTAGATACAATGTCTTACAAAAAACCATGGAATGCATTCTTTCTTACTTAGTTCAGCGTTACCTACATGATATCTCTCTTACCTACATGACATCTCTCTACCTGTAGGAGTTATTACAAGTGCACATATGCTGGATGCAGTGTTAGGAAGCACATTGAGAGGGCTTCATCAGACCCCAAGGCTGTCGTAACAACTTACGAGGGAAAACATAACCATGAACCACCGGTTGGTAGGGGAAGCAACCAGAATGCAGGAAATTTGGCCCCTTCAAACAGTTCACAACAGAAAGGGAAGAATATCATATCTAGTAATCAAGCTTCACTTACAAGAACAGACTTCGGCGACATTAACCAGAGGTCAATTGGGGTCTTACAGTTCAAAAGGGAAGAATAGCGCCGTCCAATTATCTCTCTCGGGCCCTCGTTGCAGAGTTGTTGCACTGGTATTTGGTTGATTTTCTTCAGGCAAATATTGGATGCTTGCAATTCTATGGCTCCAAACTTGAAGTTCAATAATACAACGTTATCATCGTTTGCAGTTTTCCCACAGATACACGGAATTGCTGATACAACACCAACCTTTCTAGTTTGTACGTGTTATTACTTTGAAGCATTCGCAATATAATACCATCTAGGTAGAAGCTCTGTATACATGTTTACCATGTCGTAGATGGATCAGTCGTTTACATGTTTACTTTGTAATTTATTCCCCAACAAGTTCTTGTTTGTATTGTAGTAAGATTGAAAAAAGCAGTGATGTACAGTGAGTACAGATGCTTTCCGGTATCTCTGTATATGTTGTAATTTGTGAAAGAGGAAATTAACATAAGTATATTGTGGACAATATATTTTGATTATTTCATCTTTTATGCAACATTGTTTCTGCTTTTAGGTATCGTGGACATTTTTTTTCTTTGTTTCCCTATATTTCTAACTGTCTACCTGTTATGTCTGCATTGCGTTGCACATTTGCACTGCATTCAATCTTATCTTGTTAACATAAAGCTTGTATCATCATTCGTGCTCCTATTTCTTATCAGACTAACTTGCAGGTCCTTGAAATTTACTAAATATATGGGTATAATTTGATTCGGGAAAAAAATCCTTTTCTACTTTTGTCTTTGGTTTTCCACAGTATATAATTATTAAGACTCGTCTAGCTGCAGGTGCTGCTTGTATTGTAGAATCTGAAGCTATTCAGAATGTCAGTTCAACTATTGGCACCCCTGCCCCACCATTATATGCGGTACAATACCTTTTTTCTCAACTTTGGCACTTTCGTTGTTCCTAGCATAAAGGCAATAAGCAGTTGAAATATTTTTATATCCTATGTACCTAAGTATGTTGCTGATTTGATCTCCAGGAGTATTATCACTGCAAATTTCAGGCACATCACTGTCAAGATCGGCCAAAATGTCCTTATCTAGTGTTGCTGCATCTACTCAGGGAATCTCACGTACCATTTTGTTGGTTGATCTTGAACCTTTTGAAAGAAACATTAGGTCATACCCTCCATGGATGATTTCAGAATGAAATCTGATAAGGACATTTGATCCCATAGTAAGCAGTGTCTTTACTTATTTTATTCCTGATAGGTATAGGCTTTCTCAACCATGCTTGAAGCTGAAGTTTGCTTTGGCTAAATGCTTCTCTCCTAACATGGTAACAGCACCTAAGTAGGATTCATGTATGATAGCATCTTCGAGTTTTGAGTTAGGCTATCTTTTCCAATTTTCTGTTGGAAATCAAACTGTAATGTCACGTATTGCAAGTATATTACATGATGCCTTTTCTACTATTATCATATCCATTTTTAGATGGTATGGTATTGTTATGCTATCTCATTTGAACCTCACTTGAAATGAAATTGGGTGGCAAATCCATCTGGGTAGTTGGGAGTAATTTTTTTTATAAAAAAAGATTTTTGAGCTAGACAGTGTTAGACCTTCCGAGAATCTCTAAACCCAGCCTGTCATATGTCAATAGAACTTGGTGAACTTTGTCCTGCAACTTAGTGTTCTTGGTAAATTTGTACCAAATTTGTCCACTTTTTACCCCGTTTAAATCGAAAATCCTCTGTTGGAAACCTTTCATACCCATTCCGCTTTTCTGTGGAGCTATTGCATTCTGTTTTACCATTCATGTACTCTGATATCCTAGCAACCTTTGACAGCAACTTTTTTATAGAGCTGAAATGCTTGCAATCTGGGGCAATTCTAGGTCCTAGAAGCACTGTTCTTTTCTCTTATACTTCATTGTAAATTAATTAGAGACACTTGTGCATCCTTATGTCAGTACACAGAGTAAAGCCGTTCTGCAGTTATCTCCCATTTGGTCATTCCAAAAGCTTAGCTACTTTATTATGCCCTAACTTTTGGTATACCAATTTATTATGTAAACTAGTATCCAGGTCCAACTTCTGGTGTGTGCCCAAAGTCCATGTCTCTACGGGAAGAAAGCTCTTGTAGCCAGGGGCGGAGCTAGACATGGTGCCATGTATGCTTTGGCACACCCAAAAATTTGGAAAACCAGTAGGGTGCAGGGACGAGCGGGCCGGCGGCGGAGCGAGGTAAGCGGTAGAGCTGGAGCGCGCACAGGCAGTGGGCGAGCCACCGCTGCTCCCAGGAGGTGAGGAAGGGGTGAGAAGCCAAGGGGGCCAGAGAGAGGTGCCCGGGACCGGCGTGGGGGCATGGGTGGCGGCGCGGCAATGGGGGCAAGGGCGGTGCCCGGAGACTGGCATGGGCCATGGGTGGTGGCGGGTGGTGCCGGCGGATGGCGTTGGCATGTGCACACCCAAGGTTCCAAAAACCGGAACCGGAAGAAATCCTGATCGGCGACCGGTTACCAGAAAAACCAGTCACAATTTGAAAATCAAAATTTGAAGTTTGAGATGTTTTGAAACCGGTAACCGGAAAAAACCGGCCAAAATTCGAAAATCAAAAATTGATACCAGCCGGTTTTTTGGGTTACCGGTCTCCACCGGTAAAAACGGTAACCGGCGGTTACCTGTTATGAATATTGTGCATTGATATGAGACCCAAAGGGCCATATATATATATATATATATATATATATATATATATATATATATATATATATATATATATATATATATATATATATATATATATATATATATATTGTGCATTGATATGAGACCCAAAGGGCCATATATATAGGAGAGTACATGAGGATATGCCATATAGAGATAAGGCATATATGGAATAGAATACAAACTCTATATCCTAATACAACTCTATCTCCAATACCCTTAACACCCCCCACAAATGCAAGGCGTATGCAATATCATTGCATTTGAAAAAGGGGTTAATACTAAAACAAGATAAATCCGACATCCAAGTCGTGATAAAGTCGTCGTTGCGTGCAGTCTTCGAAGAAACTGTCAAATCAAGCCGAAGAGGAATAGATAGAAGCATGACGGCATAGATCGAAGCCTGAGACGGCGGCGGCGCAGTGCACAAAAAGCGCAATGGAGGCGCGGTGCAAAAGAAGCGCGGCGGCCTTAAAAACTCGGGGCGGCGGCTCAAAGAGAAGCGGCGGCATCAGAAAGACTTCTACGATCTGCAGCGGCTCAAGGAAAATAGCAGCGGCTGCCATGCAAAAGAAAATTCCTACACTTATATGACTGACAATAAATTTGTGGACTCGCACAGCTTGAACGAACTAAAAAATTAGAGACTACGGATTTAGATGGACGCAGCGGAAGACTCACGAAAAATAACCAAAGACTGACTAAAAGAAATCAGCCGCAGAAAATCCCACTCCCACAAAAATCCCTCTCTCTCTCTCCACCTCTTCCCACCCGTAACTCCTCCCCTCTCTGTATTTCTCCATCTCTCTCCCTCACACCCGCGAGCACGAGGGGCTACGCTGGGGCGGCGGTCGGACCCAAGCGGGGAGAGCTCGGCGGCGGACATAGGAGCGGCGACGGCGGCGCGGGCGCGGCGGCCTGGAGGCGGCGGCGGCTGAAGGAGGCCAACGGCGACGCAGCAGCTGGGAGCCGGCGGCAGCGGCGAGGAGGGCGCCGTCGAGGAAGACTGGGGAGAGCAGATCCGGCAGCGAGAAGCCTGGATCCAGTGGCGGAGAGGCCGGATCCGAGGCGGCGCCGGCCGGATCCGGGGGAGAGTCGGCCTGGAGCGGCGGCGGCGGTCCAAGAAGAGGACGGCAACGACGCGGGAGCAGAGGCGACTGGAGATCCGTCTCGGCGGCGCAATGAGGCGGCTGGCGGCCGGGAGATGACCACCCGAGGCGGACACGGGGCGCCGATGCAGACGCGGATCCAGCCGGACTGGCTGGGGAAGGCGGCCGGATACGCGTTCGTGGTCACGCCGGCGAGAAGATCCAGGAGGTGGCTGCCCCCGGGAGTAGAGCACATTCCTCCCGGGGGCGGCGACGGTGGCGGCCGGCGGTGAACGGCGGCGGCCGGAGCGGAAGTAGATCGAGGTTAAGGTTTTGACCTAAGCTCTGATACCATGTTATGAATATTGTGCATTGATATGAGACCCAAAGGGCCATATATATAGGAGAGTACAAGAGGATATGCCATATAGAGATAAGGCATATATGGAATAGAATATAAACTCTATATCCTAATACAACTCTATCTCCAATACCCTTAACAACCGGCCGGTAACCGCCGGGATTTTGAACCCTGTGCACACCCATTAAAGACTTTTTAGCTCCGCCACTACTTGTATGTCAGGACCCTTGGACCTGAGGGCGTAGCCATGGTTTGTCGGAAGATGTACAGGGCCCCGACGTCGGCTTGGTATTCTTTGATCGCGAGAAGCCAGCAGGAAGATGGAAAACTAGAGAAGGAGGTGAGTAACTAGAGTTCTCTTTATTTCTCTGCATACCGAATCAATCGGCTAGCTTAGTGTCAATTTGGGCATATGTAAAACAAGGGCGGAAGATAAAGCCTACTTAGTGTTTCAAAAGCCTGCTGGGCTGCTGGGGTCCATCCAAAAACCTCTTTTTTCAACAAGTTTGTGAGAGGTGCTGCGACCTTCCCAAAATCACGAATAAATTTGCAATAATAGCCAGCAAGACCTAAAAACCCACGTAGTGCTTTGATCGTCTTGGGTTGTTGCCAGTCGGAAATTGCTTGCACATTAGACGGATCCATGGCCACATCACCTTCTAAAATAATGTGGCCCAAATATGAAACCGACGATAAGCCAAAGGAACACTTAGATTTCTTTAGAAACAATTTGTGCTAACGAAGAAGCATAAAAACCATGCGAATATGTTGTAAATGCTTCAACCAAGAGGCACTATAAATTAATATATCATCAAAGAAAACCAGGACGAAGATTCACAAATACGGCCGGAGAACTGCATGCATCAAAGCCTGAAAAGTAGCTAGTGCATTAGATAACCCAAAAAGGCATGGTCAAGAACTCGAAAAGACCTTCATATGTTCGAAATGCCGTCTTGAAGATATCCTCCGGATTCATGCGGACTTGGTGGTACTCCAACCGAAGATCAAGTTTTGTGAAAAAACGGGCACCTCGTAATTCATCTAATAACTCATCTACCACTAGAATTGGGAATTTGTCTTTGATAGTCATCTCATTAAGCACTCGGTAATCGACACAAAACCGCCAAGTGTAATCATGTTTTTTAACCAATAAAACCGAAGAAGAAAAATATGAGTGGCTGTATCGAATAATGCCGCGACGGAGCATGTCATTGCATTGACGCTCCAATTTATCCTTCTAATGATGGGGATGGCGGTATGGCCTTACGGACACCGGAGCTGCTCCCGACTAAAGTCTGACGCGGTGGTCCTATAGTCGGACAGGAGGAAGCCCGGTTGGTTCGGCAAACAAATCGGCAAAATCATCCGGTAAGGGCTACAACAACTCCTGTCCCGAATGCATATATCAGCACTTGCATTGGCCGATCTTGTGAAAGCCCTTGCCATTGAACTCGTCGGCCTCCCAACCAGAACTGCATGGTTAAGTCATTGAAATCCCAGAGTACTGCTCCCAGTGTTTTAAGCTACTGGACACCAAGGACGATATCAAAACCGTCGAGGTATTGCATATGCAGAAAATTCAAACTGAGCCTGATTGATGGTGAGATGCAGGTTACGGCACAAACCGGCAGAGTCTAGCTTGTCCCCATTGGCTATTTTGACCCGGCGTCCATGGCGCGGAAGCAACTGCAAAACTGCCGCTTACTTAAGAAATTATGCATTGAACCAGAGTCGACGAGAGCGACGAAGTCGGATGTGCCGATGGTCACCGCCAGCTGCATCGTGCCGCCCGTGGACGCGCCTGTGATTGCATGGAGGGAGATTTCCGGAGCGGGATCTTCAGCTTCTAGTGCATGCAACCCCAACTGATCATCCGCCGATTCCTCACAGCCCATATCAATATATGCGATGAATGGCTGCTTGCAGCGATGCCCCAGTAGAAACTTGACATCATAATTGTAGCACAACCCTTTGGAGTGACGGTCTGCCAATTCCGTCGGTGTGAGGCGGCGAAAAGGCTTGGTAGGATGCGGTTCCAGAGCCGTAGGAGCTTGTGGCACACTCTCCTAGGGATGGCCCAAAGCTGGAACCGGGGTGGACGGTTTCTGTGGGAAATTTTTGTACGGACAACCCATTTTTTATTCGAAAATACAGAAATATACCCGCGACAAATTTTTTTACACAAATAGGCTCCAGTCGCCCAACTATTGGGCGACTAGAGTTTATCGCCCAACCAAAAAGCGACTTATGAAGAATCTCGTAACCGTTGGGCGATTAAATGCGATCGCCTCCCCGTTGGGAGATTAAATGAAATCCCCCCCGTTGGGCGATATAGATTGAGTCGCCCAACGGGGGGGGGGGGGGGGGGCGACTTCATGTGAATACAGCCCGACGGCCAGGGCCTCTTTTCTTCCCCACGCCTGCTCGCCAATCTACTCTCGGCCGCGCGAGGAAGAGAGAAGCAGAAGAGAGGAAGGAAGAGGAGGAGGAGAGGGGAAGAAGAGAAGGACAGGGGGAGGAGAGGGGGAGGAGAGGGAAGAAGAGGAGAGGGGGAGGAGAGGGAAGAAGAGAAGGAGAGAGAGAGGAGAAGCCGCGGGATTTGCAGGTATTTTTCTAATTTTAGAAAATTTGTTTAGATAAATTTAGTTTACAAAATTTAGTGTAGATATCTAGTTTACAAATTTAGTTTAGATATTTAGTTGAGGTATTTAGTTTAGAAATTTTTGTTTAGAAAAATAGTTTAGAAATTTAGTTTAGATATTTAGTTTAGAAAATTAGTTTAGATATTTAGTTTAAAAAATTAGTTTAGATATTTAGTTTAGAAAATTTAGTTTAGAACATTAAATTTAGAAATGTAGATGCAGTTTACAAATTTAGATGTACAAATTTAAATGTAGAAAAATATAGTTTACAAATTTAGATGTACAAATTTAAATGTAGAAAATTGTTGTGTCGAAATTTTGTATACTATTTTTCATGTATTATTGTAGAAAATGTAGTGTACAAATTTACATTTAGATAATTTTGCAGTTATGACAGGTGACTGGCGGTACCCGCTGTTGGACGAGCACTTGGACCGCGTGCACCGCGCTTCCCGTCGTGCGCCGCCACCGGGGAGCACGGACGAGTCGACTGAGCAGGGAGTGGTCCGGACACGCACACCTCGTGTGGCCTGGGGACTCGACCCCCGTTGGACTGCCAGGTTTGCACTACGCCAACGTTTTAGTATTACCATAAGAACATTTCATGCTGACATTCACTTTATTTGCAGGCTGCGGGATGCCGGACTTCTCCCACTTGCCCGGATGGTGCAGACCACGGATGAGGACGGAGGTGCCTTGGCCGGGGAGGGGGACGAGGCGGGCGTGGAGCGATCACGACGCTTCCCGTTCGACCGTTCCCTGCTGACGGCTTTGGTGGACCGTTGGCGGCCCGAGACGCACACTTTCCACCTACCAGTCGGGGAGATGGCGCCGACCCTGCAGGACATGTCCCTACTCCTTGGCCTTCCGGTCGCGGGAGACGCTGCTTTCCTAAACTAAATATCTCAACTAAATATCTAAACTAAATTTGTAAACTAAATATCTACACTAAATTTTGTAAACTAAATTTATCTAAACAAATTTTCTAAAATTAGAAAAATACCTGCAAATCCCGCGGCTTCTCCTCTCTCTCTCTCCTTCTCTTCTTCCCTCTCCTCCCCCTCTCCTCTTCTTCCCTCTCCTCCCCCTCTCCTTCTCTTCTTCCCTCTCCTCCTCCTCTCCTTCTCTTCTTCCCCTCTCCTCCTCCTCTTCCTTCCTCTCTTCTGCTTCTCTCTTCCTCGCGCGGCCGAGAGTAGATTGGCGAGCAGGCGTGGGGAAGAAAAGAGGCACTGGCCGTCGGGCTGTATTCACATGAAGTCGCCCCCCCGTTGGGCGACTCAATCTATATCGCCCAACGGGGGGCGATTTCATTTAATCTCCCAACGGGGAGGCGATCGCATTTAATCGCCCAACGGTTACGAGATTCTTCATAAGTCGCTTTTTGGTTGGGCGATAAACTCTAGTCGCCCAATGGTTGGGCGACTGGAGCCTATTTGTGTAAAAAATTTTGTCGCGGGTATATTTCTGTATTTTCGAATAAAAAATGGGTTATCCGTACAAAAAATTCGTTTCTGTGGTGGCCGCTAAGGACGAGGCTGTGGAGTGGCAGCACTGATGGCCGTTTGCGCCGGCCGTTCATAGGCACGAGCTAAGCTCATGGCCACCTGTAAATTAGTCGGTTGCTGAAGTTCAACGTCTGTCCGAAGAGGTTTAGTGAGATCCGCCGTAAAAATCTGAACCTGTTGTAGTGGTAATAGGCGATCGGCGTGATGTAATTGAAGGAAGATATAATTGGGTGGAATTGGATGTATTGCATTGAGCCTTTCGGGCGGTATATATAGAGGTACAAGACTTGGGGGCAAGATGGTACAAGGGATTGTAATCCCAATGGACTCTATCCTACCATATATTGTACTCTAACATCCCCCCGCAGTCACAACGGGAGCGTCGCAGACGGTGAGACTGGAGAAGAAGCCAAAGAGCTAACATCCCCCCGCAGTCATAACCGTCGAAGCGGTGCGTATACTGTGACTGGAGCAGGAACTGACGAGTAGCTCAAGCAAGGCGGTAGCCCTTTGTGCCGATGTCGAGGTAGCCGAGCGCGAGGGCGGAGTAGTCGTGGTCGAGGATGCCGTGCTGGAGATGACCGTGGTCGACGTAGTTGTGGTCGGGTTACCGATGTCGAGACGGTCGCGCATGAAGCCGCAGGCGCAAAAGAGGCGCCATGGTGATGACGGAGACGCGTCGAGGCAGTCGTCGTGGAAGGGGGGCGATGCCGAGGTCGACGCAGTCAGGGCCGTCGAGAATGTAAGCGAAAAATGGCGATGCAATCGAGGCAGACGAGACGGGAACGGGAGGGTCGATGCCGAAGTCGATGCAGTCAAGCCGCTAGAGCCGAGGCGTGTGCCAGGTTTGCCGGACCCGGCAACGCGTCGGGGACGAAAGCACGCACCGGTGTTGTCAGTACCGGACGTACAAGGGAGAGGGCCCCAACCAGGCGTGGTTGTGCTGGAAGAAGATGGAGCAGTGCGGGAGCGGACGCTCCAACCCGAAGGCGAACAGTCCGGGCGGACGCTCTAGCGCGAAGGCGAGCAGTCCTGACGCAAGGTACGGCGGCGGCGGTAGCGCTCGATGTCGGTGATGAAGGCCCGATCAGTATGACGAAGATCATGTGCAGACAGATGGTGCACAAGAGGTTGCGCAGCACAGTCGTCGATGCACAGGGGACGGCGATGTAGATGCAACGGCGAGGGGACACACGTGCGGCGGTGCTGCGGCCCGAGGAGGCGACACAGCAGCAGCCCTGTTGCTCGGAGAAGATGCGCGTAGTACTCGACGACGAACGTCACGGGAGCCAGGTGGATCGCGCACAATCGGCTGATCAGACCGAGTACGCGCGAGGCGGAACGACGATGGAAGAAGTCGGTGGAGGCGACCCGATCTGTGGTGGCGATGACGAACAGCGAAGAAGACGTGCGGACGGGATGACCGAGACGCGACGCGCGAAGGCGTCCCCTCGACATCGCGTGCCCAGCCTGGCCGCACAGTCGAAGAGGTAGGGGCCGATGTAGTCGACGCCGATATCGGAGTAGATACGTGCGAGGTCGACGGGCGGTGGGCGACTCAACCCCGATCAGTGATCGGGAGAAAAAAAGATACAACAGCAGCAGTGGGATCCTCCATGTGTAATTCACCGGGTACACCTAGCCTAATCCTCTCTTTTTTTGTTTTTTTCTTTAAAACCACCTGCTACTCCCGATTGGATCCTAACCGAGTGGAACAGGGCAGCAGTGGGGGCGGCCGGCGGGCGCTGGCAGCGGAGGCGGCCGGCGGGCGCTGGCAGCGGAGGCGGCCGGCGGCCGGCAAGCGGCAGACAGCATGCGACGGCGCCAGACGGCGGAGCTCAGATCTGGCATGCAGTGGACGGCAGGCGGAGGCCGAGGCGGCGGAGGGGCCGACAGGCGACGGTGCCAGACGGCGAAGTCCGGAGAAGAGGATCCGGCGAAGAGGGCGGGCCGGTGGCGGCCGGCCGGATCTGGACGGATCCGGTGGCGGTCGGCGTCCAAGCGGAGGAGCTGAAGGCGGCGGTCGACGAGCAGGAACCCGGCGGAGGAGCGGCGCAGGAGGCCGCCGAGTGGAGCAGCGGAACTGACACAGATCGAGGGCGTCGGGACCGCTTCGTCGGCACCGTCGATGGAGAGATGGATCTCGGCGGCCGCCCCGAGCGGGAGCAGCGGGATCCCGACGCGGGCCGCGTGCGCCTCCGTCTTGAGGGAGGTGGGCACACCGGCGACGCCCCGGAGCGCACCGCTGCGGAGGAGGTCGCCCAGGCGGTCCAGTGCGTGCGCGGCCGTTGAGCCCGTGCCGAGCCCCAGCGTCATCCCGGTCTCCACCATCTACATCGTGCGGTGAGCCGCGACGCGTTTCAGGTCCTCAGCAGCGCGGCGGCCACAGCCGGCTGCGGCTTCGGGGAGGCGGGCGCGTCGAGGGTTGGCGGCGGTGAGGCGGCGCTACCCATGGCGAGGTGGGGTTTCTTGGAACGGGACGGCAGCCCGACCGCGATGAGGACAACCACAAGGAGGTAGCCTGATCTGCTGCTTGACGACGATGACGACGATGGGGGCCGGGTCAATAGGATCCGCCGCCTAAACAGTGGCGCTGCCCCCGGTGGAGATAAATCTCCCCGGGGGCGCGCGGTGTGGAAGCGAGCGGCGGCTAGGGTTAGGATCTAAACCTAGGCGTCTGATACCATGACGGAAGATATAATTGGGTGGAATTGGATGTATTGCATTGAGCCTCTCGGGCGGCATATATAGAGGTACAAGACTTGGGGGGCAAGATGGTACAAGGGATTGTAATCCTAATGGACTCTATCCTACCATATGTTGTACTCTAACAGTAATAGAGCCAAGAACTTGGTCTGGTAATCGCCGACTGACCCAGTCTGTTGGAGGCGAGTTAATTCACCCAACGGATTACTCCGGATTGGTGGTCTGAAGCGCATGTAGTAGAAATCCTTGAATTGCCCCATGTCGGTTGTCCCTCATCGCATTCAAGTTGGAAGTACCATTGTTGAGCAAGCCAAACCTTATCACTTTCCTCAGTTCGTTGTCCTCGGAAAAACTGCTCACATCAGTTTAACTAGGAGAGCGAGTCATCAACGCCATCATATGTCGTAAACTCCAATTTGTGATACCTCGGTGCGCTGGAGTATGAATTGGTGGCCATATGGTGACGAGAGGGTAGCGGCGCCTGCTGTGGTATGGAGGGCTGTGGAATTCAGAAGTTTGGTACCGGAGATAGATGTGGCATGAAGTTGGCTACCGAAGCTTCATAGACTGGAGTTGACGTCACTCGCTCCTATCATAGCCGGCTGTGATTGTTTCCACCGGTGGAGGCGCTGTAAGCAAGGGTGCTGATGAGCCCATGATTGGTGCGGTCAACAATGATGAGAATGGTATTGGCAACAATCCCGACGTTGAGAAGGGAAAAAAAAGTCCCTCCGACTCGAGCGCTGCGATCTTTGCATTGGTGGCGATACTCTGACGAGTTAAATCTGTGATCTTGGATTTCATCTCTGCGTTTTGTTGCACAATCCCAGCCATCTGTTCTTGAATTACCTAAAACATCGTGCTCACGGAACTGGCCTCCTCCTCGGAATCAAAACCCGGCATCGCTAATACCAAGTTGTCAGGACCCTTGCCGGAAGATGTACAAGGCCCCGACGTCGGCCTGGTATTCTTTGATCGAGAGAAGCCAGCAGGAAGATGGGAAGCTAGAGGAGGAGGTGAGTAACTATAATTCTCTTTATTTCTCTGCATACCGAATCAATCGGCTAGCTTAGCTTTATATAAGTTTCTTTTACAAAACTGAGTCCGATCCGGACTCATAGCCACCCACGACAATGCTTGAAATCCTATCGAAATATAGATTGCAACCTGTAACTTACTAAAAGAAGAGTTCTAATAAGATACAAATTCAGAAACTAAGGCTGGCGCCTACGTTGATAGACTATGACATTGTAGCATTGTGGCACTGGGAGTCTGCATGGGGCAAGTGGTAGTAACGATATTTCCCAGATCTGAGTGTGGATTGGATTGGAGCCCAGAAAGTTAGCAAAAAGCTGGTAGAAATCACTGAGATTTTTACAATTCACTCATCACCAGGCCAGCCAGCCAGACTGGTGACCTCTCCAAGTTGATGTGGATATGTAGTAGTAGTAGCAGTATGCCAGTATGCATGCCCATTGCTTTGCTTTGGAATCAAGGAGAGAAGCACTTGAAATGGTGGGCTCAGGATCTTAACAACTGACCCAAATTGTTGGTAACTTTAGGTGACATGTCAAGATGTGGATCTTATCCATCAGATAATTCAGCTGCAGGCATTGGAGGGACTAAAAATATGTTTCTTAAATGTCAAAACATGGCATGATTTTGGGAACATGTACATGATAATTTATGGTGAAAAGCCTGCTATATAACCTGTAGATTGTTTTATCAAGATAAAAACATTGTTTCTTGACCAATTAGCTGAGTTCTTCTAGCTAAGATACTACTTCAAGTATCTGAACCGCATCAGAAAACAACAAAACAACCTAATCAGAAAACAACTTAAGCATCTGAAGCAAGTATGTAATGTATGCCGAATTATGAATTATTCGTTCATATGGGTACCAAATCATAGACTCTGCTTTTCCAATTATTTACAGATTGACCCTCTTAGCCACCTGATGGACCTGATGCACTTCCTAACACTAACAGCATCTCTGTCCCCAGAACCAGAAATTAACCATTAGCAGGATCAATTAAAAAGGGATAAAAAAACCAAAACTCAAAAATTTATCAACGAGCATCACCAATCACCATCATGTATGAGGTGTGTTCTAATCTCTAGTAATTAAGATTCTGAAGAAATTTCAGGCTCTCAAATCCCCTTTCCATTCCAGCTCCAACAGGTCACAAGAATGGCTAGCCTTGCAGGTCTGGTAGACCATGCAGGTGATGACAGTGTCAAGAACACAAATCATGGAGTGGATGTAGGCAATTAAGAACCCCTCGCATACCATTGCTGAGCTCATCTTGCCATTGATCGTGTAGAGCCTCATCACCCTGAACTGGAACAGCCCCTCGACGGCGGCAGTGGCGAGGCTGGCCGGCAGCGCCACGGCGACGGCGGTGGCGGCGTCGCCCCGGACGAGGAGGAGCGCCTTGAGCAGGGCGTGGCAGCCGCCCCGTCCCTCGGCAGCCGTGACGACGGTGGCCAGGTTGCAGACGGCGGCGGCGTTGGCGAGGGCAACGGAGTAGACGATCACGCCGGCGGCCGAGAGCGCGAGCACGGCCCTGCCGTCGGAGCCCAACTGCAGCCCCTCGGCGGCGTTGAACGCCGTGAGCAGAGCGGCGAACACCGCCGCGTTGGCGAGGAGGAGCGCTACGAAGTTGACGAGCTGCGTGCGCGCCATCGCCGGGTAGTAGTGGCACGCGCGGAGCAGCGCCGCCCCGACCGCCGGCGCCGGCTGCCGCTGCGGCCGCGGCGTCTGCATGGAGCAGCGCACGGCGCAGGCCTTGGCGAGGAGCAAGAAGGAGAGGGAGAAGGGCAAGGTGGCGAGGAAGGAGACGATGGACTGCGACAGCCTGTGGCTGAGGAGGAAGAGGAGCTGCGACGCCGGCGGGAACCCCGAGGCGACGAACACCCGCCGGAGGCGGCGGGAGAGGGCGGGGAGGAGGGAGGGAAATGCCGGCGAGCGCGCGAGGAGAGAGGCGGCGGAGAAGGGGAGCGCGAGGAGCGCCGCCGCGGAGGCCGCCGGGTGGTAGTGCGTGAAGAAGGCGTGGAGCGCCATCCTCACGATCTTGGTCGCTCTGCCCATTGCTGCGCTTCTTCACCTTGCCCAACTTGCTCTTGCTCTTTATGTATGTGTGTGGTGTGTTTTTCGGCCGTGTATAGTTTATAATTGTGACTTATAATTTTTTTTTATTAGCTGAATACCTATGCGTTGCTATAAATTTAAAAAAATTAGAATATATTCGTATGCACGTTCCAACAAAATTTACCACCTGTTAGTTTTAGAACATGTAGTATGATAAAATTTTAAAATCTATAAAAGAGCCCGGTTAGAAGAGGAGGTGGGAGATGGTAACTGTTGGTGTAAGTAGAGAGGAGGGGTAGTTCGATATGAGAGAGAGGGAGATGGATGTTAGATAGATGGTCAAAATTTTAGTATTCAAATCGGACAGTTGAAAAGAGAGGAAGGAGAATGCACCAACCACCAACTCAAACTTATTAAATAGTAAAGATCTTAGTGTGAGTGTTTGTGTGAACGAATTGAATATCAATATATTGATAAGTTGCTTCAAAAAGATTGTCCCGATAAGTTGTTTTAAAATGACGACGGAGAAATCATCCAATTTATTTGTTTGAAAAAAAATCATTAAGCTAAAAAACTCAGCGAAACAGATTCTTTTGGTTGGCTTAACTGGTGTTGGATTGCTTTGAGCTTTTGCTAGGATTGTGTGTTTTTGGTTTGGGGTTAGGTTGTGAGTGTTTTTGGAGGGGGTTTAGACTTCGGAGTGGTATGTGTGGTGTATCAGTGTTTGAATGTGGACAAAGGTTGGAGTTTTGCTTTAGGGAGAGGACATGTATCCTCTCTCTCTCCCCCTCCCTGTTGGGTAGGATGTGGTGTAGCCCACCTGCTGATCCAACAACTCCGGCAATCCATGCTTCGCTTCTACTCCCTCAAGTCACGTATAAACGTCGCTTATATATCAAAACAATCTCTCAAATATAATTTTAACTATTAATTTATATTATAATATATTTATAAAATCCAATCCAATTATAATATTATAAAAGTATTTTTAAGATATATATAATTTTTAGGTATCAAATCTAAATATTTAAAAAAGATATCAATAATAAAAGTTTTAAAATTTTAACTACACGTATCCCAAAATTTGCATCCCAAAATAGCATATATTTGTAACTGGAGTACTGGAGGGCGGGGGGTTGATTTTTCATGTCATTTCCTCGTTAGTCTCTCGTATGTGCTTTGAACTCGTGGTTTTTTTGGATGCAAAAAAATCAGAGCATCGTAGAGGAGGAATGCAATTTGATGCTTCCGCAATCTTAATTTCCTATTAAAAAATCTCATGTTCATAATTATTTCCTTAAAACAATGACTGTATGATGGGGTAGGAAAAAAAGAACATTATTCATTCACAAATGGAGTATTGGAGAGCTTCCAGAAAAAAAAAATATTGGGAGTGGGTTCGAAGCACAGCAAGACAAATCGATGTAGGTAGTTAATTTATTGGTTAGTGTAATTAGGTGCATTTTCCCAAACCACTCAACCACATCGAGAGCAAATATACCAATTTTAAATAGTGCCCATAATATGAGAAAAAAGAGAGAAAAACTTTGTGGAGTCCTGTGGCTTATGTCGAAATGTCCCCACATGAGATCTTGATTACGGATTTCGAACAGTCGTCACTAAATTTCCTAACGACACCTAAAATGCACATTATGTTGCTCTGGTACTCCCTTACTGATTGACAATGTTGTTATTAGGAGTTCGAACAAGTCATGAGTAAATCGCGTACATAAAAACAGGACAAGAGAATGTGCGGGTGTAAATTGAACCTTTTTGGTACCACACCTCTAAAAAAACCCTAGAAACAGAATATGATATGCTAAATCAAGAAGTACTGGTCCTACAGACATTATTTATACATATGAGTAAAAACGGATCGAATACGGAGCAGACAATGGTTAAACTATATTCGCATCTATATTTTTTCTCGGATTCGAAAACAAATCGAACAAACGTTGGATACGAATACGGACCAGACAAGTGTCGGATATGAATTCAGATCAGATTATACTCAAAATCAGATCAGATTTGACTATTTTTCATATTCCAATAATTATTCGTGCCTTCTCCTATTTTAAACATGGCACCAAATTGTTTTAAGACCGAACAGTTGTCCCAATAGCATCAGTTGCAACTTGCAAGAAAAAAATTGACTGGGAACAAGTCTATAACATTCATCAGTTGCATCAGTGAATGAATATTGTAATATGGGTGTAACATGAATATCCATCAACCTAATTGATTTTAGTAATCAACTTTAATTCAAAAGTGCATGAACACAGTTCTAGGAAAGTCTGGATCTTAATTGGATATCCGACTCCGAATCGGTTTTACACTATACCGGATTCGCATCCGACATCCCTGACTTGCTAGGTAAACAACATTCGGATCCAATTTTCTATTTGGATTCGGAAAATTAGTATCCAAATTCAAAAAATCCAGATTTAGTAGCCACATTATCCGACCAAATCCGACTCTGTTTTCACCCCTAGTTATACATCTATTTACATTGTAGAAAAATGTATTGTAAACGATATGCGTTTTTTCTTTCTATTTACATTGATAATTTCGATCTCTATGATAACATGCTGTACTAAGGCTCCATTTGAAACACATGTTTTTTTACAAGAATCTCATAGGACTTTAATAGGAAATAGTTCAATTTATGTAGAAACTAGAAAAAAAATTCCCACAATCCAAACAGAGCATAAATACGCAAAACAGGCCAGCCCAAAGACTGTAGAAACTAGAAAGAGGATCAGGTGTAGCAGCTTCACAGTAGCCAAACACTCACGCTTTTCCACCGTCTGATCTGGATGATCTGGAATCCAATGGTTTCATCTGGTCACTGCACTAACGTGCTGCAGCACCCGAATAGTACGTGCCACAGTGCTTCATCCGCAATGTCCATGCTACAATGATACTACATATTTTTAGGCCCCGTTTGCCTAGTTCCTGTAGGAATTAAACTGCTCTCCGCGAAATTTCTGTATTTGAGACAGTGACAAATGGCCATGATTTTGCAATGTTTGCTAAACTAATTCACGAGTTCAAGGCCCTGGACAAATGCCACACAAACACGATGTCTTGTATGCCAATTTTGCCCTTAGTTTTCGATCCAAGGGTGCATAAGGTTCAGCTGCATGGGACTATAGCAACGTGCAGCAGTACCTGCACTGCACTGTAGAAGATATATATGCGCCCCTTGCAAAAGCCCAAACAGAAAATCAACAAGGATTCTAAATAGAGACCAGTGGCCAGTCTCTCTCAAAGGCCAGCGTATCAAAAAGGTGACACCAACTTTATTCAACACCTACGCGACCACAATTCACCGACATGTGCTCTGATCATCGACGCACTAATTTTGGTTAGGTGCTAATCATTTGAGCTTCACTCCCCACCATCACTCAATATTCTCGAACTGAATGGAAGGACAGCTAAAATCAGCTCTGGTTGCTATTGAAAGTTTGAAGTTTTTCCATCTAATAAGTCGGGTCCCAGATGAGGTAACAGGAATATTTCTTAATCATCCCCAGGCATTTATTTCGAAATGATCAATGATGAAACGGTAATTTCGCAGGCAATTTACGATGGAACGGATAACTAGCAGGGCATGGAGGACAAGCTTGTCAGGTAAGTTTATCTGAGAATGCACGAACCTGGGAAAGTAGAATGATCACTTACCCTTGACAAATGACGAGCCTCCGTACCCTCTGTAAGGAGTTGATATCTGTACCATGGAAACTGTTGTAAACCACAAACTGGAGCATGTGAAGCAGCTCACCTGTTCAAGCATGGCCTATAATTCTGCATGGGGTATCTCGCATTGAAGTCCATCCACAGGTCCAGAATGGAGTGAGCAAGGAGGGGCCCACACCAAATCGTCAAGGACATCAACCAACTTGAGAATCCAATGTGCGGTTTGCGTCGACCTGAAGGAAGACATTCTCTCTCCCGGGCTTGGTCTAAATGAGCGGCTTGTACAAATAAATCTCCCATATTCTCCTGTCAAATGAACAGATTCGGAGACAATCATAGATCAGCGCTGCTAATCTGCTGTTCAATAGTGCAATCATTAGTGAGCCAAAGATAGGGAACCATACCTTTCCTAGTTGCAGGCCCGGGTTATCATAGATGTGTGTTTGGCTTTCAGCTGTCTATCTAAAAAAAGGCTAAAAACATATAACAAAAGGAAGAATGTGATGATCCACCACTCAGGTCTAAGATAGTAGGTGAATAGGATGTAAACATAAATGATGAAGGACTAATAATTAATGATGAGCCAAAAGCCAGCAAACCATTTACTGCCAATATTAGATGAAGATGGCCATTCTTAAACCAGCATTACGGGGCCATTCATACCAGGTTCAGCTAAAGATACTGATACAACAGTCATAGCTAGTACAAAAAAGCAACATTTACATAAATCCTGTCATTTCTGGAAGTGAGGATTGAGCAGCCCAGAAATTTCAAGAAACCCAACACGATCACGTCCTCCAAATATCTTCTTCAGCTTCTCATCACAGACTATTATCTTCTTGTTGTTTGGATCCTGGTTGCAACAATAAATAGAATCAGAAAATTGTATGTTCCATGAAAACAGAAAATATTGTCACAAGGCTAAGCCATTGAGGTATTCTGTGCTACGGAAAAGCTGCACTGCGTAATGCATTAACTAGAACTAAGGCAGTCAATTATCTTAGTAGTACCTTCTTATTGGACATAGCAGAAAACTGTCTTATATAGAAGAAACAATCATTAACTAGTTTGTGATCATCTTATGGAACAATACAGTAAACTGTCTTGCAGAACAAACAATTCAATATTGTTTCGGGATTTCTTAGTGCATACACCACATTTGGATTTACACTGGTAGTGGTAATTACTTTAATAGTTAAAGGAACACTAAATGGAACTTCATCATAAACTTTTAATGATGCTATACAATTTGAAAAGATCGTGATTGCTAGATTATAATTTAGAAGCTATTAGCAAAGAATGTTCAGTGAACACATTCCCAACAAAAGCACCTTTGCTTGTGGTCCATGCATGATGCAGCTATAAATATCGGGCTGTGTGTGTCATGTACTCATGTATGTGTGCTTATAATTATTTGTACCAACAATGAGATAGAGAATCAACTCTTTACTTAAGTTTGAATTATAATGAGGCTTTTCCTTGAAAAATTATTGACATAAGCTCCCACCCTCCCACTATGTAAACTGCATGGCTGCGTCCGTGCATCACTGCATCTGCCATGTTCTTATTAGAGTGCAAAAATTTCAGGATGCTGTAATGATGGGAAATGTTTTACAAGCTCTCCACTTTCCTTTTCTTTTTGATAGCATTGTCATAAAAGAGGGTTGAATATTTCCATCCAATTAATACAATGAACTCATTTTTCTTACTATGCAACAGAAAGAAAATGTCATTCCAATCCTTTCTACCATCACTAGCTGAAAACTTGAAATTCCAGAGTAATGACTGCCTCATTTTTCTGGGCTCTGTAGGAGTAAGAAAGCGTACAGAAAATTCACAAATATGCTGGCATATTCAAGAGATCCAGTCACTTGGAATATAGCGGCTGAGCTGGCCAATGTGCTATGTGCCCATGTGTCTGGTAAGTGGTAACCATGCTGTCTGGGAACTGAGCTAGCTGCGTGAAAGATGCGCAGTTGCCAGGCTTTCTGGTAAACAAGCTGGGCAAGTATGGTCCAAACATGCAACAATCCTAATTTGGGGCCATTTCTTTAACTATCTCTATTGTAGGCGTGGGCATGAAATTGGATTTCTGCAGGTGCATCCATGAAATTTTACACCTCTTGTGGATCAAGGGTGTTTCTCATGTACTCAATGGCTTTGTGCATTTATTATCCCTTGGCAGTTTACATGTGCATATGATACAGAAGTGCCAGTCCTATAGTTTGCATACACTATACAGACCGAAATGCACCTTCACATCTCCCTATAGCCTGTTCCTTTCAGCCTTGCCATACTGCACAACTAATTCTCTTCAACAGATGTGCATCACTCAGACCCTCAGATCACTCCTAAACTGCTATACTAGGACACTGGTCAACAACCTACCTCTGAGATTAAGGGTGTGAGGCTTGAGTTCAGAACTCTAAACGACCATGCCTAAATTAAATAAGACAAATTGTCAGACACTGGAATTCCTGACACTATAGGCTTGCACTTAGGGCCACCAATATGGCGCATGGCGGCACGTGTGTGCATGACACATCCTCCCCCACCTATTATCTGGTGCTGACCACAGATATCATCACTTCCTCTTCCTAGTCTCTTACAACACATTGGGAAAAAAAACAAGCATCGCTACCCCAAAACACGATATTACCCATCAAACTACTGTAATTACCAAATGTACAGAAAAATTAACCGCACCTCCGCCCACAAACAACGAAAATAAACATACAAATCACAGCCGTGAAACATATACTTACGAAATGTAATTCATCATTCATGCATAGCAAAAGCAAACCTGCAGGTTGTTGCCCTTGATGTGCGCCCAGATGATCTTGAGCGCCTCCGTCCTGGGCAGCTCCTCGGCGCCGCCGACGAACTCCCGCAGCTCCGGCGAGATTGGCTTCGGCTTCATGATCCCGCTCGCCGCCCTCTTCTTCCCCTTCCCCTTACCTCCCCCCTCCGCCGCTGCCGCCCCCTCCGCAGACGCCGCCGCCCTCACCACCACAACCCTCGCCGCCGCCGCCCTTACCCGAAACGACACCGCCGCCGCCGAGGCAGCCACGGGCGCCCGCCGCAGCGCGACGGAGCACGCGAGGAGCTCGCCGGAGCGGATGGCCGCCGCCGCCGTCGCCGACATCGCCGGGGTGCGTAGGGTTTTCGAGTGGTTTGGGGATAGGGTTTGTGCTGGTGGTGGTGGGGAGGATGCGAGGTTTCGGGGTATAGTAGTAGTAGACTGGGTGGGGCTCTCGTGGACTGCCGGATGCGGAGGCGGAGCGATCGGACGGTTCACATTGCCACGAGGGTGCGCGTTTGAACACCTTATCTGCTTCGTGGGAGGCAACGGTAAGATCGAGTAGCTTTAGGGCATGTTTGGTTTTTCTCTTTTGTTATAATATTTAGTATTTAAATGAAGTATTTTTTTAAGTTAATTGTAGTATCTTTACTATTTAATAAGTTTGAATTGGTGGTTGGTGTATTCTCCTTCCTCCCTTCTCAACCGTCCAATCTGAATACTGAAATTTTTACCATCTATCTAACATCTCTCTCCCTCATATCTAACTACCCCTCCTCTCCACTTCCACTAACAGTTACCATCTCCCACCTCCTCTTCTACCCGGCCTCTCTCGTCTCCCTCCCCTCCTGCTTGGACTGTATAATTTTTTATATGTCCTATCTTTCTTGGTGATGCACATCTGTGAAATTTATATAGTTAGAAACTGATGAAAATTAACTCATCATCATTTGAATTATGCCCCTGATTCCTCTTGCCTTTTGACAATTGACCTGCACTAGCTGAATGCATGTGTGTTGTTACGGATTTAAAAACTTTTAGAACATGTTTGTATGCATATTCTAAATTTTTTTACCACATGTGAGTTTCTTGTAAAAATCCGTAGCAACGCACGGGCATTCAGCTAGTATGTTAAAAGTTTAACATATGTATCAACCGAAATCGCAAGTGAGTACCTCTCTCCGTAATCTTTGTCGCAAATAGTTAGTATTGGCTATCTTTTATTATAATTTATGATTGTAATTAAAAATGAATAATAATAATAATAATAGTTAAAAAATTACTTTAAAAAGAAAAATATTAAGCGATATAAAAAATAAGGAAGAGATATATGTATGTGACAGAAGTAAGAAGAATAGAATGGATAATGTATCCGTGATCCCTGTCTTATGAAAAAACTACTTTGATCTTATGAAAAAATTAATTTGAAAAGTTAGATATTCATATTAGTTTTTATTTTTTAAGTAGAAATTAAAATTTGAAGCCAAAGGAACCGACTTGATCACGTTGGAAAAGCAAGGCTTAAATATAGCTGTCCAAATGGGTCGGGCCCTAACGGGCCGCACCGCGGCCCGGCACTATAAACCCGGCCGCGAACGGCACGGCGGCTAAACGAGCCGGGCCGGCACTGCACGCCGGACCGGGCCGTGCCTGGGCCGAGGGTGCGGCATGGCCCACCCAACAGCTCTAAATGGGCCGTGCCGGCCCGGTAAAATTCGAAAAAATAGCCGTTTTTTACCGTTGGGGGCTAAAAAATTCGAAAAAATAGCAAAAATTCAGAAACAATCTGAAATTTTTTCTATAAATAGGGGGTATCAGGCCTCCATTTTCCACACCTCAAACCTCACTCTCCTCTCTCGGTTTAGCTGTGAAAAATCCGAAAGTGTTTGCGCAAATTTGGTGAAAATTCGGGCAAAATTCCGAAAAATCAAAAATCTTTAAAGATTTTTGTGAGAGCTGCAAAGGAGATAATAGTGTTGTCTTATTTTAATTTTTTGCTATTATTTGTTGGTTTAATTTTTTGCTATTATTTGTTGGTCTAATAGTAAGTTAATCATTCTTTACTATTTCAATTTGCAGTTGATTTAATGGAGAACTACGATTTTCAACTCTCCGAATTCGGCCTCTCGGCGAAGGATATGCAATCGTTTCAACAAGCATATCCATCCGCGGAAGGCCCACATGAACAACAAACTGGAGATGCCGAAGAAACGACGGCCCCGGTGGCGCAGGGTCCAATCGATCCATCTTCTGCTGGCTCAACAAGTGCATCCACGACCCAAAGCACGGGCGCAAAAAGAACAAGAGTAGTACATCAACAGTTTGGAATGATTTCGACAAGAAGTTCAAGATCGACGATGATGGGACTGCGGTGAGGTATGCTGTTTGTAAAATTTGTGGTAATGAATTGACTGCAAAATCTTCAGGTGGGACGGGTCATCTACAATGACATGCTGCAAGCTGGAAAAAAAGGCAAGGAATACAAATGCGCAAGACACAGCTGCAATATAACCCCGACGGCTCGGTATGTACATAGGAGTACAACCCAGAGGTAGCTCAGGAATCTCTTTGTAAATTAATTGCTTATTAAGATTTACCTTTAAATTTTGGTGAGTCTGATGCTTTCCAAAAATATATTAGGACTGTTCATAACCATCGATTTAGTGCTGTATCTAGGCAAACAACAACTAGAGATTTAATTAAATATTATAACAATTGTCGTGATAAATTGAAAGAAATGTTTCATACCTGTACATTCTCTATTGCTTTGACTTCTGACATATGGAGTGGTAGGGCTAGAGAGGATTATATTAGTGTTGTTGCTTATTATGTTAATGATGACTGGATAATGGAAAAAACAATTATAGGATTTAAATTAATTAATGTTTCACATAGTGCTGAAAATATTGCAGAAAGTATTATTAAAGTTGTAGAAGATTTTGGCCTCACGGATAAGATTTTTTTCTATAACTTTAGATAATGCAGCTGCAAACACTAAAGCTATGTAAATTCTTACTCCTTTGTTTAATACTTATGCACACTCTTTCTTATTGCATCAACGTTGTGCTTGTCATATTATTAATCTTATTGTTAAATCCGGTTTAAAAAGATTAAATGCTTGTATTGATTCTTTTAGAGATGCAATTTCATTTATTAATTGTTCTAACCAACGAATAGCCGCATATAAGAGTTTTTGTGTAGCAATGACTGTTCGTCCTAAAAAATTTGGTTTAGACATGCCTGTTAGATGGAACTCTACTTACCTTATGCTTAAACATATATTGCCATATAAGAGCACCTTATCTGTTTTCCTTCACACCCAAAGTCATCAATCTCGTAGCTCCTCCAGTAGAACCCAAGTTTGAGACCCTGAACTTACTGAGGATGATTGGGTTGTTGGTGAAAAAATATTTTCCTTTTTAGAAATTTTTTATAAAGCTACACTTTGTCTTTCTAGAGTATACTACCCTACATCTCCTATAATTGTTCATAATATTGTTGCAATTGCCACTCACCTAAAGGCTTTTGAAAATGATCCTATACTACGGAATGTTGTAGTTGCCATGAAAACTAAGTTTTTAAAATATTGGAGAGAAATTCCTATTTTATATACATTCACCTTTATTTTGGATCCTAAGGCCAAACTCCAAGGATTTATAAATGTTTTACAAGTTTTAAGTAAGTCTACCGGTTTAGACTATTGTTCATACTATACATTAGTTAAGGATAAATTATATGAGGTATATGATAAATATAAAAATAAGTTTGGGTCTGTGCGTTTGGAAAGACCCCCGGTAGTCCCTAGCACCTCTAGGGGGGCTATGCAATGGGGTAAGATTTTTGGTTCTTCGTCTAGTTCTCGTGCAGGTGCAGATACACATCAGTTAGGAGGAGGAAAGTGACAAAGCACTGGAGACCTATCAAGATATCTCAACAGTGATAGCGTCAGCTTCGAGCAGGAGTTGAACATCCTCTCATGGTGGCAAACCCAGAAGGTATCATATCCAGTGCTATCCATATTAGCGTGGGATGTCTTGACTGTTCCTGTCTCTACAGTCTCCTCGGAGTCAGCATTCAGTTTTTTCTGGAAGAATAATCGAGGAGCGACGAACAAGTCTCTCCAACGAGATGGTCGAAGTCCTTCTGACTGTCAAAGACTAGGTACAGGCTGAATCAAGACTCCAACATACTACAGATAATAGAGATTTAGAAGAATCTTTTGAGAATTTGTATTTAGATAGCAATGAATAGGATTTTCAATATTTTTCTTCACATGTAGTCACTAATGACCTTTATAGGCTGTACTCTTTTTTCTTTACCAAGGTTTTCTCAAGTTGAGTTTTTACTTGGTAAAGTTTTTAATGAGGCAACCATCCCATGTAATTTAATAAGTTAATAAAGCTCATTATGTCATTGCAAATATTTATTTTTATGATTAACAATGTCTACAGTTTTCTATATTTTCTCTGAATTTTCTACAATTTTTCTTATTTTTCTACATTTTTCTTTTTTTCAGCTAAACGGGCTGGCCGGGCTGGTACGGCCCGTTTAGCCTTAACCGTGCCCAGGCTGGCACGGCATCGGGCCGTGCCTGGGCTCGTACAACGGCCCGCGGGCCGGCACGGCACGGCCCGTTTATTATATGGGCCTTAACGAGCCGTGCCGAGCTCGGGCCCGGCACGGCCCAGTGGACAGGTATGGGCTTAAAAATGGATAATTTGCTAGTATAAATTGTCACACGCAGTCACTGAACGGTGGGTCATAGGATACCGGTCCACCTCATGGGACCCACCTGTCGGTGAGCATGTAGGGTCGGCCCTCTGGAAAATGATACTGAGCCTGGGCCTGGACTCAGCCCAAAGTGTCCACATTCGTGGGCCCAGCCTGGCTCGGTCCAGTCGTTTACGTCAGCGCATCATTGAAGTGAGGCCTCTCTCCTTCGGCTTCTTGTTGCTTTCCCTTGGGCTCCTCTTCTCCCCATCCGTCCGAGAGAGCGCCATCGGCGGAACCGTAGAAGCCAAGCCATCCATGGTGATCACCACCTTCAATGGCCCCGGGATAGGGCTCGATGAGCGGCTCGATTATTGTTTATAGAATCCGTCAGAAGTCGGATCTTTTCTTGTGCTTGCTTCGTTTTAGGTTTCTTGATCTGTTCAAGGTTCAAGGTTCGGCATCGGGTGCGGATTTGGAGTTGGGTGGGGGGGTTCGGAATTGAGAGGTTATCATTTCTTTTGCTTCAATTTTTTTATTGTGGAGTTAAATCTCTTATTTCCAGCTTCTAAAAGTTACTTGTTGGTTTTTCTATAGTAGCTTTTAAACAAAGTGTCTTTTAAAAACGAGATCTACATATTATAATAATTTTATTTATATCAGTCAAAATCACACGCTAGTTTCTATAGTTCTAACTGATAGGGATTTTGCCTTGAAGCAAAATTTATGGGAACAACTTTTCGCTCTTTTAAGAGTTCACATATTATGGGGAATAGTTTAATGTTTCTGAACCTATGTCCCATCATGCTCAGTAACTATTCCTTGTTACCAGTTTCTATTAACTATGGTCCCGCTCATTTGTGCTTGGGGTGTTCATTTGGGCTGAATAAGGGCCTGTTCGGCAAGTTAAAAGCCGGCCGCCTTTTGGCTTTTGCTACAGTAACTAACTTTCAAACGGAGTATTTTCTCAAGACGGGGTCTATAAGTTAAACGATCTACACGTTAAAAGTCCAACATCTGTACCAGCCAAAATCACAAGTGAGTATCTGTCTCTCCGTAATATGTAACGTAAACAGTCAAAATTCCAAAATTTTAGCCAAAAGCCACAAGCCGTAGTGAAAAAGAACAGGCCCTAAGTCTAGCTTATGGCTTATTTATACTGTAGCTGATGGTGGCTTATCTAGCATAATTAAATTTTAAAAAATAAAAAAATAAAAAGAACATGTTAACCTATCTCACATAATGCAAACAAATATGGGAAGAAAGAAACGGCAAAAAAGCTAAAAAAAAAAGCAGAAAAGGCCAAAAAAGACAAGATTTATAAATAGTAAAGAATAAGTCAGACGCCAGAAGTTTAAGCCGAAATAAGGGGGTTTTGTCTTTTGGCTTCCGGCTTATTTTTCACTATTTCTAAATTTCGTCTTTTTTTGATTTCAGATTTTTTTGGCTTGTTCTTTTTTTTCTCGTATTCGTTTGCATTACACGTGCTAGGCTAACCCTTTTTTCTATTTTTATTTTTTTAAATTTAATTATAGCAAATAAGTTACCATCAGCTATTGTGTAATTTTAGCTAGCTACAGTGAAATTTCAGCTATAAGTCATAAAAATCAGCCCAACCAAGCACAACCTATATCTATTCATGGTACGAAAAATAACATGCTTTCCTTTTGCTTTTCTACCACAGGAATGCCTCTGAATGTGTTTGGCTTGGGCATCGGTAGTAAGCTTATCAGCTACTATATTGATCTACATCACCTAGAGTAACTTGGTAATGAATTATAACTCAGGTTTATTAATAGGCGGGGGATGCAGAGTTGGGCTTGGGCTTGGATGGGGCTTCGGCAACGCTTATGGTTGCCAATATCGATCTTCAAGAGTCCAGTTTCAGGCCATTGAATTTCAGAAAAACGTCCGAAGGGGACAAAGCACCGAAGCTTGTTTTGTATTGCCTGTTGAAAAGTCTCGTCCTTATGACTAATAGCTGCCATCATATAATTCACAGAAGCGATGTTACTGTTGTCCCCTGGACTGTTGTTTAATTACATACCTGCAATTTCTTTGGTAGCATTTGGATGTATTCATCAAATTAGACATTTTCATTGTAACCAGAATGAGGATAATGCATGGGATTTTTCTCCAAGTCATTATTCCTTAATATGTTATCTGTTTATCTTCAGTTGGTTGAGTGCACTTTGCTAATGTTTGTTGTTACTTTTGTTAAGTAACTGTAGTTCATTTATTTATATGTAGTGCAGGCATTATATCTGGAAATGGTCTGAATATTAGCAGTCTTATTGAAATAGAAGTTACATGAAAACATCGAGTAGTGTTATGAACTTATGATCTTCCATACTTGCTTCCCCACAGCAGGGGAAACAAGGGTGGCTATGCCATGGCCTTGAGGCGAGCAGGACCGGTGTGTTGGTGGCGGTCTAATTTGTGAATGGGTAGTGCGTGGGGTGCTGTGGAGGTGATGGCGAAAGCCTTGCCGGTGATCTTACCGGTCTCGACAACAATGACGCCTTCGGGCGCCATTTTCCTTCCTGGAGGTGTTGTCATGGCACTCCATAGCCCTCATGTATACTGATCTCCAGGTGAAAACCTTGCCTCAGTGAGGCAGGCGGCGTCGGCGACCCTAGTCGCCTCCTTGGAGGCGTCGCCTCGGAGATCCTTATTCACGCAAAGTAGACCAAAGTTTGGATGGCGCAGTCGGATGGGGATAGAGACTTGATTGAAAGCAAGGATGGAGAAGAAGTTCTGAAGCTTAGTCTTTCTAGCTTTTTTCTTAGTCTTTAAGCTCTCTTCTTTGTTGTTTTAAGCTCCTCAGTTTTGAGGCTTTGAGCCTAAGTGCTCGTGTAACCTTTGGCTGCATATATCCCACGTGGATATAGAGGCTGGATTTTATATCCTTTATCTAAAAAAAGCAGGGGAAACAAAACTTAAAGCTGTTTCTTTTTGGCTTTTTGCTTATGGTTAGAATCAGTAGGATGATGTTTCCAGAAGCTTAAAAGTTTAAACTTTTAGCTCAGAGTGTTCCAAATACTAGAGTTGGGTACAGCTTTCATTTGGTAGAACCAACAGAAATGAGAAAGCAAAAGACAGACAAAAGGCGGACTTTATTCCTGATCTGTTGGTGCATGCGGCGCCTACACACTGGGAATCAGAACAACTGGTAAGAGTATCATAGGATGCATGGACCTTGCACAATGGTGATTGCTTGGACAACTGCATCTTTCAGTGATTTTTTGCAGTGCAAAGCCTCATGCATTTACACAAATGGATGATCAAGGGCAGCGGCTTCGTTGGACGTGGGAGAGCTCGCCGTCTCTTCCTCGCCGCTCCTGAGCCAGTATGACTGCCGGAATGAAGCTGCACTGCTGGGGACGTCCTCCATGACCCACTCAAAGCCCTTGGGGTAGTAGATTCCTGTCCTTGGGTGTGACACCCACAGTGCTGTCTCTGCTGACCTTGCTTCTGCAGGCTGCACCCGGCTTGTAACGTTAGATCTCTGTTTGTTCTTAACTTCCCTGCATTTGGCAATATAAGCAGTTACTTCAAAGAGCTGAAACGATGTTGCATGTGGCAATTCAACTCTTTTGCAGTAGAATATGAGCTTTATCATCAGAGTTCAGTCATGCACTCGTGTTTCAAGAGCATCAGGATTGAAGCAACCAAAAATGAACATCTGATCAGTGGCTTGTTACAGGTTCAGAGTGGATTACTAGTTACCGGAGAAGACCAGTCGATTTCGAAAGGGCGCGGCGGCCCATCGGCGCAGGCTAGTGGTAGTCTACTCCTTGGTGTCAACCAGCTGATGCAGTTCCTTCTTGCTTGGTACCTCTCTCCTCCCCAACCCTGGTATTTATACACTAGTGGTAGCCTGCAATGCCACCACCATGGTCAGGGCAGTGGCACATAGACTGCACATTTGGTAGATTATGAACGATTGATTGGACAGGCTTACCACACGATAAACTGTGTTTATTACTGGTCCGGAGGATTACGAATGATTCGATTCGCAACTAATAGGAGGCTTCCCTGCGTTTGGCAATATAAGCAGTTACCCCATAATCTGAAGTCAATTCTGGCCAAGTACAGTCCTAGGCTGGTACTGTTGCTACTTGTGGAATCATGGGGCAGCTCACAACTGATGCTGCAGCTAGCATTACTAGCAAAAAGGAACCTATAAGGTGTATGAACAGAAGATCAGAAGTTCGAAACAGAAGTACAGAACACAATTTGTAGAAAAGATCTAGCTGAGGGGTGCTATGGTTGCGAATAATATTTCCACGAACTTCCTGTGAACTCAGCTTTTAGCTTTCAGCTTATTTTTCACTATACATAAATTTCGTCTTTTTCTGAACTTTTAGCTTTTTGTTGAGCTTTTTTGCCAGTTCTTTTTTTCCCGTATTTATTTGTATTATATGTAATGGGCTAATATATTTTTAATTTTTTTTAAATTTAATTATGCTAAATAAGTCTCTGTCATCTACAGTGTTTTTTCAACCACCTACAGTGCTTTTTAGTCATAAGTCACAAAAAAGCCCAAATAAGCACCACCTGAGTATGAGCTGTACTGACATGTGGACCCATTTATGGGGTAAATTCAATGGGAAAAATAATCCATCAGCTGGTGACTTCCTGTACCAATTTTGTGCCAGGAACCCTCATGGCAGACATGTTTGCCTGCTGCAAACTGCGCGGTACGGCCTGGGAAGAATTTCCGCATAGGGTGCTTCGTGACCTTGATGGGGGCGGAGCCGGAGCCAGATTTAGAAATAAGAGGAGTCAAATAATCTATACAATATAATTATATTTGATGAGGGAATTCAAATAGCATTAACGATGACAAAATTTCTTAAAATATAGTAGACTATAATACAAATTTATTCCACCATGAGCGGGTCTGGCCCTGCCAGCACCCCCCTCCCTCCGCCCCTAACCTTGATCCGTCTTTCCCCATGCATTCTATCTTATCTGCATCACCAACAATCCTTTTGCATAATAATGGAGAGCATTGGTTCTGATTCCTCTTGCAGGATGCATAGCTGTGGTGCAAAACTAAAGATGGAACATTTCGGTTGCTTCTTGTCTGTTGCTGCATAGGGGAAAAGTAAATTTTTTTCTTACAGATTTGGTATTAAAGTCATAGCAAGCAAGGCATTGTTAGAAAGAAAGGAGAAAAAAAAGGGGGAAATTTTTACATTTTAGATATTGCATGCATCATACTATCAGAGTGGTACTAGGACAGGTCCAACTGTGGAATAAAGCGCCTGATGTTGTTCTCATCGGTTTCGATTCTTGTGTTCTCTGCTTTGGTTTCAGTGGAAGTCTACGGCGTAGGAGTAAAGCGCCTCATCATGCTCTTCTGGACTCCTGCTGCCTGCTACACAACGGTGGGATCTCGATTGTTTACAGGATATTGTGATGAATTAGTAAATTATGCGACGTGTCTGGGCGACGCAGTTTCTTTTTCAAAAGAAAGTATGCTGGAAGCTAGGGATGAAACAGATCAGATTTGTAGAACCACCAAAACGTAAAGGGAACAAATGCATAGAATAAAAATAATCCAAGAGAGAATAAAGGAAAGAAAGTAGAGTTTTATCGTCTAACCCATTGGCTTTAGAATGCCAAATAAAAGTAGCGCTCACAGAGGTTCTCAGACCGTCCGGGACCGGTCGACGCCTCTTGTTATTGTGGGCTTCGTCATTCGGTAGAAAATTTAGCCAATGCCTACTTTTACCGACTTACCTGTCGAAGTAGAAAAAAAACCTAAATAGTGAATAATACTTTGGACCAAAATGTCATTTAGGCAACAGCCACATGGAGTAAGGGTAGGGGTAAGATGAGGGCACTCCAGTCATTTCACAAGCCAAGAGAGTAATAAGACCAATGCCTCAACGCATGAGCAGGTGAGTCACTGGAAGGCCTCATCTCACTCCCATTTTCCTCCACCATTAGCAAAGCTATCCAACCAGTGAGGGTATTCCTTCCCCCCACTCCTTTCTCTCTGCCAAAACAAAGAATAGAAAGAGCTCATCCACAGCTAGCCCAAAGGAAACACCAAGCCGAGCCCAACCCCATCACCACCCAAGCTCTGTGCCAGCCACACCCAAGCAGTGAGGAAGACGAAGACTGAAGGAGAAGAACTGGGGAAGAAGGGGCAGACAATGGGGAGGAGCAAAGAGGCAGCGACAACTCCGAAGATGCAAGACTTCCGGCGACTATCGACACCACGCCAAGTCATCGTCCACCCCCCCCCCCCCAATTTTTTTCTCAGCCGACATTAAGTAAGCCCCCATTCCTCCCCCCAATGCATTGGCAGCGAGCCCGTAGCACCGTCGTGTGCCCTTGGATGGCAATGCATGCTCCCCGGCGCATGCACTCTATCAAGTCCCAACACGGCGGCCACCTTGAGCCATCCCAGCCGTGCGTTCTAGATCAAGGCAAAGGGAGTAGCTAAATCAAAAGCACAAAAGTAAAGAGAGGGAGAGTGAACCAATGATGCCCAGAGCTCGGGGTGGTGGCGGTTGGAGGCGTAATGGCCAGAGGTCGGTGAACCCCTAACTGGCTGTAAGCCATGGCCGGCGAGCTCAAACTTGTAGGGAGCGGTCAAAACCAAGGGCAACGGCTGGCGGTAGAAAGCACGGAGATCCTGCCAACGGCAAGCCGAAGGGGGCGACGGCGGGATGGGCTTGTGAGCCCATGGCCCCAAGATGGCGAGCTTTGGCCACTAACTGCTAGAGGCGTAGGGGTGTGGCGCCGCGGGGAGTGGTGAGCTCGGGGAGGTGGCTGAGCCCCTCACCGGCATCGCGCTAGTGATTGACGGCGATGAGTAACCGGGCCGCGCGCACCCAAGAAGGTGGCAGATCTGGTCCCGATTTGCCAGATCGGGGCGAAAGGTGAGGGGGTAAGGAGTGGTGGTGGTGCAGACACTCAGCACCTGAGGCCGACGGCGCTCGGTGTGGCTACGCCACAGAAATCAGAGCCGTGCATGATGGTGAAGCTGAGAGAGAGAAGAGGAAGGTGGTGTTGTAGAGGAAGGACAGAGGAGCTGGCCGGTGACGGCGCAGCGGCTGGCGGCGAGGAAGGGCTGGCGCACCCGATTGTGCCGCGAGCCCAATATAACGCCTAGAGGAGCGCCCGAGCGTAGTTGCACATCTTGAGAGAAAAAGAGAGAAATGGGGGAATGGATGAGGCCTTTCAGCCGAATCAGAAGAAGGGGAGAGAAAAAAAAACAAGAAGAAGAAGAGAGAAGAAAAAGGAAGGAAAAAAAGAAGAAAGAAAAGAAAAGAAAAGAAAAGAGGAGAAAAAGAAAAGAAAAAAATGGGGGTTTGGTACTTACGCGATGGATCCTTAACCCTGTGTGTTTTATGTCAGAGTCGGGTTATGTGAGTAGAGTCATCGCTGCTCGCTTAAGCACTAGTTTTGATATGATGTGTTGAGTCGGGTTGACGTTTGTACAGGTGGAGGTCCCAGGTCGGAGGTGTCCATGCATCGTCTCCGAGACTAACCAGGCAAGTGCATAGTAAAGCAGTAATTTCGAGTAATGTTTGCTGTTAGATGAATGATGGTGCATTGCTTACCATGTTGTGGTAGGTTAACTATTTCTGGATGCATGGTGATGTATGATGAATGACGATTATTGAGACATGACATGTTAATATGTATAAATGGAGAACATGCTTTGCATGCATGTCATGAAAAGATATAGTGTTGTGATAACAAGGGTCCACTTTTTATGGACACTCCACGGGTGTGGAGAATGAGGTCCCCGTATGAAAATGACGTGCTACTGTAGTCCCCATATGGAAAGGACGGGCTTGTGATCCCCGCATAGAAACAGGGCGGGTCTAGGTGAGCATCGACGGGTGCTCGTTCTGCTATACCGGTATAGGTTAAAGAGATAAGAAAGAAATGCATGTGCATATGCATAATGATTAGTTGATGAGAACTTAAAGAAATTAAATGGAGACAAATGGTTAATGAAACTGTGATGGTTATGGACTGATTTGTGAACCTGTTATTTACAGTTTTGCCTTATACTTGCTGAGTCTTTGGACTCACCCTTGTTTTGTTTTTTTAGGTGACCGTTGAGGACGTCATGCACGGGTGGGAGTAGCACATGAATAATTTCATGAACCAGCAGCACTAAAAAATGTTATGATGTAGTTGGTCGCAGCAACATAAATAAATTAGTGTTGGCTTAAAATCTTTTAGTTGTTGATGGAATTGTAAGAGTATGCAATGGTGGTAACATTTCAGGCCCAGAGGGTGGGTGGGGTGTTACAGGATTCGGTCGGATTATCTGGCTACTGAATTCAGATTTGTCGAATTTAAATACTTAATATTCGAGTCCGAATAGGAAATGGATTTGAATTCGGATGTTGAACTAGCGATGTCCTGGATATCGGATGTGAATTCGGTATGACCTGACGCGGATTTGAAGCCGGATATACGAATAAGATTTGGATTTGAAGTCGGATAATATCTGTATTCAGTAGATATAATAGCAGCAACTAGCTAATACCCATCTTTTACATTTGGCCTCAAAATTGGGTATATTATATATGCATTTTGATCATCTTGATGAGCCTGCTGTCATGGTGGACTCTAGTTTGGCATTTCATTTTTCATTTTGGTATATCCCCAATAAAACTTTTGGTATGATCTTTTTAGTTAAATTTGATATGTTTATAACTGATTTATTTGTAATATATCTAGAATTAGTTAGGATTAGCGATAAATAGCACTAATGATCAATGATTACGTAATAAACTAGAGAAAAAGGGCATAAATATTACTATAAAACCAGCGTCAATTTACTAAATTTCATTGTGCTATAGGATATGGAGCTATCCTTAGAAGCTGCATTATACAAATACGTGAGATGAATGATTTATTTGTTGTTGTCAGCATTTATTGCGTAGCTACATGTTAGAGTTAGCTATTTATCAATTTAAAATGTTAAAACAATTCGGTACCATATTTTAAATAGGAGAGGCCATGAATAATTATTGGAATCCAAAAAATAGCCAAATCCGATCTGATTTTGAGTATAATTCAATCAAAATTTGTATTCGACATTTGTTTGGTCTGTATTCGTATCTGACATTTGTCTGATTCATATTCAGAAAAAAAATATAAATGTGAATATGGTTTGAACACTATACGATCCGTTTTCACCCCTACTAAAAGCTTTGCTTTGGAAAAAACTTAATAATCTACGGATAAATTTCAAAAAGCAATGCGCTGTGGCATCAATAACAAAACCACAAATTTTAGAGCATGTTTGGTTTGTGTCCCCCGACGAGCCAATCCAATATTTTGGTATAGCTAAAACCTAAGCAAGGCCAAAATTTCCTTGAATTTGGATTGTCTATATGTTATGTTAGATTTGATTGGTTTTATCAAGTTTTCGTGGGTGTTATCAAATATTGATAGCAAACAAAAGAACAACTAATTTTTGTTGGTGTTACTAGTTTTATTTTAGTGGTAACCTAGACAATGGCTCTGCAGTTGATAGCTTTTATCTGTGTTTTTCTAGACGATGGCGGGTGGTGGAGTCGCCAACGTGGATGATTAGATTCGGGAAGCCGTTTGAGGAAGTGGCTTCGAGAAGCCGTTTGGAGAAACTGTCCTGTTTATTTCGGCTTCTGAAGAAACCAAAATTAAAAGCCACAAAAAACTAAAAAGAACATGCCCAATATTAGTTACTAATATCTGGCTTCATGCATGGATTAGCTGTTGGGCTCTTCGATGAGCAACTAATGGGCCTGCTCCTTTTGGTTTCCTCTTATAGTTTTTGGTTGCGGCTTATGACTTTTAGACTGTTCGTGGGAGAGTGACAGAGAGTACGGAGTAATAGAAACCCGCGTGCGATTTTACCCGATGTAAATAAAGTTGCTACAATATGTACTGCAATTGACTTGTAGACCTCACCTTGAAAAGGCACTCCGTTTGAAAGCTATTTACTATAGAAAAGATGAAAATTAGCTTTTAGGTGGTGCTCAATTGAGTTTTTAAGTCCGAACTTCTAGCTTATTTTGCACTGCAGTTGCTGTTAGTTTTTCAGTGTAATTAATTTTAAAAAATTAAAAATAGAAAAAAAATTATATCATCATGGACAATGCAAAGGAGGGAAAAAATTACAAAAAAAACTCAAAAACCAAAAAAAAATCAAAAAGATAAAATTAAGAAACTAGAAATCAGAATCTGAAACTCTAATAAAACTGAAAAGAGGGCCAATACCTGACGTCAAAACTTGGGCTAGTGCTTCACCTATTTTAGAACTAGTAGGCGCGACAATATTAGTTGCTATGTTGAGCAAGGAAATTTTTTTTTGGGATTCGTAAAGTCAAGCTTTATACCCCATTTGTTTAGAAATATACAACATTTTAGAAACCGTGCATTCAAATTACTCTATTTTTAACTAAAAACTATTTAGTTTGGTCGTGTTAGAACAACAGTATTAGATATGTCATGATAAATATTTTTATAATTTTTTATTAACATAGTCATATTAAAAATAATGGTCAAAGCTAGATATTGAAGATCATGCTGATGTCTAAATAGCCATACATCTTGAACAGTGGAAGTAGTATTTGGCTATTGATATCTTTATGAATATTCAGAATTGATATATTAAACTAATGTGTAGATTTGTCTCAAAAAAATACTTTTATAATATTATAAATTTATTGGATCTTTTAAATATGTTATAATAGAAATTAGTCATTAAAGTTGTATTGTAAAGACTATGGGTCATTTTTTTGTTTATGACTTTTGGCCTTTGATTTTAAATTCTGGCTACTTATAAGAGAGAGTACGAGGAGAAATATTCATATATGATTTTGACTGGTATAGCTGAAGCCAGTACAATGTCTACTACAATTAATTTATAGATTGCGTATTAAAAAGACGTACTGTTTGAAAGTTATTTACTATAATAAAAATAAAAAACCATAACAAGCAAATATAAAAGAACTCAGTCTATATTTCCAAAACGCCACTCTTCTTTGACAGAGGGCAATTATGATAATTCTACGGCAGTCCAACCTTTTGCAATTTCAATACCAGCTGAAAAACGCTGAACAATAGAACAGCAGAGCAGAGCCGCGCTGATGGCGAAAAAGGGGAAAAGTAGGATTAGCAGCAATAAAGTTGGACATGAGTAAAGCCTACGACCGGGTGGAGTGGACCTTCTTGAGGAAAATGATGGAGAAATTGGGCTTCCATGAGAGGTGGATCGAATTGATCATGCGGTGTGTCACAACAGTCTCATATCGCATTAAGGTAAATGAGGCCTACACCACTACAGTGACTCCACAGAGGGGACTCCGGCAAGGGGATCCACTTAGCCCATATCTTTTTATCATCTGTGCGGAAGCCCTCTCTGCTATGCTGCAACAAGCTGAAGCTGATGGGAAAATTGAAGGAATCAAAGTGTGTGGGGAGGCCCCTAGAATCAACCACCTTTTCTTTGCTGATGATTCGCTTGTCCTGATGAGAGCACGAATAGAGGATGCCAAAGAACTACAAAGAATTCTCGATGTATATGAAAGAGCCTCGGGTCAGATGATTAATAGGGACAAATCCTCTGTTCTGTTCAGTCCCAATACAAATCAAATGAACAAGGAGCAGGTAAAATTGGAATTGCACATTGAGTCGGAAGCAAGAAGTGAGAGATATCTAGGTCTCCCGGTCTCGATTGGCAAATCACGAAAGAAGGCCTTTGAATATATAAAAAGGAAGATCTGGGGGCGTATACAAGGGTGGCAGGAAAAGATGCTCTCCAAGGCTGGAAAGGAGGTGTTGATTAAAGCTGTGGCACAAGCTATCCCCACTTATGCCATGTCTTGTTTTGATCTAACAAAAGGGCTTTGTGAGGAGCTGAACTCTTTAATTGGCAGATGGTGGTGGAATCAAAATGATAAGGAGAACAAAATCCATTGGTAAAGCTGGGACAAATTAACCTTGCCAAAGAAGGAGGGTGGTTTGGGTTTCAGGGACTTACATTTGTTTAACCTAGCTATGCTTGCAAGACAGGCATGGAGAATCTTAACCAATCCTGACAACCTTTGCAGCCAGCTCCTCAAGGCAAAGTATTTCGCTAACAGCAACATTTTGCAATGCAATGCTCGAGATGGGATCTCATACACCTGGAGGAGTATCCTTCAAGGCGCTCAGCTCCTTAAGGAAGGGATAATATGGCGGGTGGGAAACGAAAACTTTCTGGATATTTGGGCTGATCCATGGATTCCACTTGGGGCTACACGTCAGCTGGCCACCCCGAGAGGCACATCTCTAATGACTAAAGTTGCTGAACTTATCAACCCGGTTATTGGCACTTGGAATGAAGATTTGGTTAAGGATACCTTCTGGCAGCGGGATGCAGATATGATTTTGTCAATGGCGACGGACGATAATACTGACGATTGGCCAGCTTGGCACTACAATCCGAAAGGGGATTTTACTGTTAAATCGGCATACAAGGTGGCTGTAAAGCGGAGAGAGCATGAACGAGGGAGAGATGCATCAGTTTCAGAGATGGGGGACAAAGCCAGGAAGCCTTTAATTGGAAGAAACTCTGGAACTTACCGATACCAAACAAGGTCAAGATGTTCTTATGGCGGTTTGCACATAATAGCTTGGCAGTCCGAAGGAATATAGCTAGAAGAGGAGTGGGGCGTGAAACAAGTTGCCCCATGTGTCACAGGATGGACGAAGATTGTGGTCATCTTTTCTTCAAATGCCATGGGGTGAAAGAAATTTGGCGGCTATTGGACTTAGAGCAAATTCGATTGAAGCTTGCAGAGTGCAATTCAGGAAAGGAAGTAATCATGGAAAGTTGGAAGATGGATGCTGCTACACAACAGAAAGTTTGGGTGTTGCTCTAGAAATGGTGGTCGGCCAGAAACAAAACAAATGTGGGGGGAAAAAAGAATGTCCGCATCAGAACTATGCTCAATTGTGAGCTACTATGTGATAGAATTCGAGAAGCTGAAGAAAAGGGAGGGAGAGAAAAGACCAAAGAAAGAACAGAAATAGGAGCCACCACATCCTGACTGCTACAAGATCAATATTGATGCTTCTTACAGGGCTACAACGGGGTCAGGTGGGTGGGGCTTTGTTGCTCGTAACAGCAATGGTGAGTTCTTAGAGGGGGGTTGTGGACATCTTGAGCGGCTCACAAACCCCATTCATGCTGAAGCTCTTGCTGCTTTGCGAAGTCTTAAGAGGGTGGCACAACTGGGAATGACTAGAATTATTCTTGAGACTGATGCAACAAATTTGGAGAAGGCTTTGAGTTCTGATTCAATGGACAGCAGCCCAGAAGGCTGCATCTTTCGGCGTATCAAGGAGTTTATGAAGGATTCTTTTGATTACTGTGAGGTCCGGTCATGCCCGAGATCTTGCAACAAAGTGGCTGATAGCCTTGCTGCTTATGGGGCGAGCGTTGTGCGCTATGGTTCTGAGGTCTTCATGGACCAGGTCTCCGAATTTGTGACCAGCTTGGTCTCTGGCGATATGCCCAGAACCACTGGTTAGTGAAAACCTTTGTGTTCCAGTTAAAAAAAAAAGAGCCGCGCTGATGCCGACCGGGAAGCTCGCCGCCATCGCCGGCGACTCCTCCCAGGTTGGGCTCGCCCGCTCGCCAAAAATCTCGCCTCTCCCCCATTTGTCATCACGTCTGTTGCGGCGGAATCAAGGAGGCCGGTAGAGTAGAAGATGGCCCGATGTTACATGTGCTTCGGCTGGTAGCAATCGATGGGTTCCTGGGAGTCCCTTTCGCGTTCGGCGTTTGGTGTTAGCGACTCTTGGAATAGACATGTGCTTCGGATGGTTTTGGGAAGAAGAGGGATTGGGTATTAGCGTGTATACTACTAGGTTGGAATGGGATGTGTTCATGATGCAATGTTCAGAAATTATTGCTTATGGAGCTAATTGAGAAAATTATATTTTTGTCATCCGAAACAGTGGGCTTCGCAACTTTGCCATCCCAATCGTTGATTTCGCAAAAATGCCATCCAAAACATTTACTTCTTGTTTTCTTTGCCATTTGCTCTATTTCTTTCCTTTTCCTTTTTTTCTCCTATAATCAGTCATGCAAAAGGACGAATCTACCCTTGGGCAATTTCACGTACCTGGAAACCCAATCGACGTAGACACCGATCGCTTCGTCTCCTGCCACTCACCCGGACCCGGACGTAGACCCCATGGACGACGGCCGCCGGGCTCGGCCCAGCCCGGCCGATGCACCCCCGCCGCCCGATGCTTCCCCGTCGGAGGATCGCCGTCCGCCTCACCCCATGGACGACGGCCGCCGGACTCGGCCCAGCCCGGCCGATGCACCCCCGCCGCCCGATGCCCTAGCGCCGCTGGTCGCCCTTGCGCCGCCTGACGCCCTTGCGCCGCCCGACGCCCTTGCGCCTGATGGCGTCCGGAGGCTGCTGCCCGACGCCCTTGCGCCTGATGGCGTCCGGAGGCTGCTGCCCGACGCGGACTCGCCACGCGAGACGGCCGACGCGACCTTGCCCACTGGTTACAACGCGCCGCCTCCAGCCGTGCTGCCGTGCGCCAACAGGTATATGCTTTGCCACAGTGCTTTGCCCTAGCGCCTCCAGTCACAGTGTTTGCCACTGCTATATGCTACTGAATTTCAGTTGTTAGTTAGCTGTAGATTCATGTAGCTGCACCACTTCTCGATTTTATTTGGTGTAACTTCTAGTATAGTGCAACTAGTTTAGTGCAACTAGTTTGTCATGCTACTACACAGTACCTTGCTACTGACTTGTTAGTTTCAGTACGTACTAGTTGATTCAGTTGTTTTTTGCTCAAGTTAATTTGGAAAGCTTCTATGATTTTCTTAGGTCTAACTCCAAGGGTAGATTCGTCCTTTTGCATGGCTGATTATAGGAGAAAAAAAGGAAAAGGAGAGAAATAGAGCAAATGGCAAAGAAAACAAGAAGCAAATGTTTTAGATGGCATTTTTGCGAAATCAACGATTGGGATGGCAAAGTTGCGAAGCCCACTGTTTCGGATGGCAAAAATACAATTTTCTCGAGCTAATTTGGGCGTAATAATGTGAGGAATAACGAGCATTTGATTTTGATCCGTGAAATTTGTGCTTGTGCGGTAAGCCTGCAAGCCTGTAGAGGTCTTTAAAGTTTATGTTTCTTGTTTGTCGAAATGGTGCTATATTCCTAGTAACAAGTGATGGCAAAATTGGTCCAATTACATGTGTTTCGAATGCATTACCATTTTTAACTCTTAGCATAAATGTAATAGAGAATTGGGTGCACAATCTTACTAGAAGTTGGAAACGGGGAATGGAGTGCCTGGATCAATTAGTTGCTGTAATGCATTATGCATTTGGACATGAAAGATGCTCTAATTGCATGCTGCCACAACAGTTAGTCAGCAATATCTCCACCAAGATAGGCCACTCTGGTGGCGTCCAACTTTCTTGCAACCTCTCGCATGTCAGGTCGTGCCTTCGGGGATTGCCGTGTGCAAGCAAGCCCCAGCTCTAGAATTGATAGCAGACACTCATGCATTCTTCCACCACATGTAATTTTGGTTTCTTTCTGTAAAGGATCAGCTTCCTGCAGACACGCATCAATGATCTGCGTTGTTTGATCCGGGTAGTTCATTTGCACAAAATTGACAATGCTGAGACCCTCCTTAAACATATTATCAATAGGCCTCTTTCCGGTAACCATCTCTAGGAGCAGAACACCGAAGCTATAAACATCCCCGGAAGTTGATATGTGGCCACCAATTGCATATTCTGAAAATACAGAAGAAAGAAGTTAGTGGATACAACACTTGTTTTCTGAAACTGTTTTAAACTCACTGTGTTGTATTCTAGCAGTTCGGCAGGGGACAAACCTGGAGCAGCATAGCCGATTGTTCCTCTCAAACCAAATGAGCTTGTCGAGCACCCCATTGAAGTAGACCCGACATCTCCGCGAATTCTCGCGAGGCCAAAGTCACCCACATGAGCTGTCATTTCATCATCTAGAAGGATGTTGCTAGGCTTCAAATCACAATGAACAACTGGAGGTTGTGTGCTGTGGTGCAGGTAATCCAACGCATTCGCTACGTTGATAGCTATGTTTAGCCTTTGGGTCAAGATAAGATGGCAAGGAGAACGCTCATCGCGTTCCTGCGAATGCAATAGCATATCCAAATTCCCTGCAGGCATGAACTCATAAACAATAGCTTTGAACTCGTTTCCAGTTGAATCTATGCTTGAGCAAGCGGTGAGCACATCCACAAGATTCCGGTGCCTTATGCTTCTCAATGCTTGACACTCTACAACAAAAGAATGATGTGCTCCCTGCATTTCAAGGTTGAAGACCTTCACAGCCACAACTGTATTGAGGTGACCAATGAAACCTTTGTATACAGAGCCATGCGCTCCTTTTCCAATCAAGTTGGATGGGGAGAAGTTGTCGGTAGCTTTAGCAAGATCCATGTATGAGACTTGTGGTAGATGCTTATCAAGAACCGAAGGCACCGGCAAAGATTTTTGTTCCAATTTCCTCCTATGAAAAAGGATCACACTGACAATCAATGCTAAAATTAGCGTTGGGCATGCTACTAGGATTAGGATTTTGAGTGAGCGAGATAGTCTCCTCTTCCTGGAAGGCACAGCAAAAGGACACGGAGGCAAGTGGAGCTCCGGAACTCCTCCGCAAAGGTTCTGGTTTCCAGCCAATGTGACGGCGGTGGCATTTGCGAAGACTCCATTTCTTGGGATTTCACCTTGTAGATTGTTGTATGACAGATCTAATTGCCAAAGAAATTGTAGACTACCAAGGAAACCTGGGATAGGACCAGACAGGTTATTGCGAGAAAGATTGAGCATCTTTAAACTCTTCACATTTCTAAGGGATGAAGGGATTTTTCCCTGAAGGAAGTTATTGTCCATTACAATATTCTCAAGCGATTCACAACTACCAAGAGTCTGTGGTATCTCTCCATATATCTTGCTTGATGAGATATCTATCTCCATGAGTTGCTTTGCATTTCCAATTTCCAGAGGTAATATGCCATCTAGATAGTTGTGCGACAAGTTGAAAGAGATCAGTGCAGGAAGGCTAAACAAGTCAACTGGCATGGTACCATTGAGGTTGTTGTCAGAAATATCCAAAATCTGTAAATGCTGAAGTTGTCCAATAGTTGCTGGTACAGATCCTTCAAATTTATTTGATTTTAGGGTCAAATACCAAAGTCGAGAAAGGTTGCCGAGGGATGGTGGAACTGGCCCAACAAATCTGTTGCTTTCCAAGAATAGTTTTTCCATGTTTTTGAAATTCCCTACCCATTTTGTTATCATGCCATCAAAATTGTTGGACTCTAGTCCCAGGTTAGTAAGGCCTTGAAGGTTGCCAATGCTAGAAGGAACAGAACCTGAAAGTTCATTCTGACCCAGGAGGAGGTACTGAAGCCGGGAGGATAGGTTGCCCACAGAACCTGGTAGTTCTCCCTGTAGCTGATTTTGGAATAGTGCAAACACATTTAGAGAGCTGCAGTTTGCCAGTGCATCCATAAACATCCAGCTTTGTTTGTCATTTGCTTCAATGTGATTTCCTTCAAGATTCAGCCACGAGAGCTCTCCTAGACCTCCAAGAGTTGTGGGCACATGACCTGTGAAAGTGTTGAAGGACAAATCGATATCCACAAGCCGTGAAGCATTGGAGAATGAAGGAGGGATCGGCCCGCCAATCTGGTTGTAATCCAAGTAGAGCATTTGCAAGTTGTGGAGAGTGGTGCCAAGATTAGATGGCAAGTATGGCATGCTCAAGTAGTTTCCTTCCAGGGATAGTATTTCGAGGGAAGACAGGTTGAAGACACTTTGTGGGATTCTACCTGAGAGCTTGTTTCTACCCAGAGCTAGCAGTGTCAAACGAGACAGCCGTCCCAGTTCACTAGGTATTCTTCCCTCGAGGTAATTTTCTGTGGTCATAAGCTCATTCAAACCTGAGATGTTCCCTAGTGTAGATGGGATTACTCCAGTGAGGTTATTTCTTGACAAGTCTAAACTGCGAAGCCAGGACAAGGATGCGATTTCAGTTGGTATTCCTCCCACCAGTTGATTAGTAAACAAATGTACGGCCCTCAAGTCTGTGCAGTTGGCGAGTTCATTGGGAATTCTTCCTTGTAGTGAATTGTTCCCCATGATCAGGAATTTCAACATGTGCAGATGACCAAGGCTAGGAGGTATTCTGCCGGTGAAGCCATTTTGCGACAAATTGAGCACTGTAAGGAATGTCAGGTTCCCAAGAAAAGATGAGATGAAGCCAACCAAACCTTGGTCACTGAGGTCCAGGGCAGTGGCACGATCTGGATGCTTCGCATTGCTACAGGAGACTCCTTTCCACTGACAGAAGTGTATGCTATCATTCCAGGAGGCTAAGGCTCCGTGGGGATCCAAGGTGATACTCTTCTTGAAATCCAGCAAGGAATGGTGATCTATCGCATCTCCGTAGTTAGTGGAGCAGGTGGCTCTCTGAGCTACAGAAAACAAAGCAGCTACTACGAGCAACATGAGCGTGGTAAACTTCATTTCCTTGGCCTCTGCAATACACTTTGTAATAGCATAGGCAAGGGGAATGAGCAAGATTAGTATTGTGCAGTGTTACCATTGTCGAGTGTCGACGTTGTAGACACATAGAAACAGAAAAGCATCAAAAGGCCATGGAATACTATCTAATCTTGGTGATTGTAGTGTCATATTTTTGTTGCAATCGTCATTTTCATTACTTATTGTAATATATTGAAGAATAAGGTGAAAATAACAGTTTAAAAGTTAGGTATAGCATTTTATTTTAAAAGGAACTATAATCTCAAAAGAAGCCATGAGACATACAGGGGTGTTTGTTCAACCCCCCCCCCCCCCCCCCCCGCCCCCCCGCCCCAATAAAAAAAGTCGAAATAGGCTGATGGTTTTCTGCGGAGGTGGTTTTGTTTGTCAGAAAGATTTCTCACTTTGCAAAATAATGTAACTCGTCTTGTTTCCACAATTTAGAGGTAACTAAGAAAATAGTAATTGGTCCAACTAGTTTGATCATCGGCTAGCCAATATTGAGTAGCCAGATTGTCCCGATTTTTATCAGCATGTTCATAATTCTGTTCTACCGATTTTTATCAGCATGTTCATAATTCTGTTCTAACTTTTCCGGAGAGAAAAATGGACTCATGTCATTTGAAAAACGCAAGGAAACTCATGAACCCAAAGTGGGGAACTGTGAAGAGTGAACACCTACCTATTCAGAGAATCATAACCTAAGAACTTAGGAGCTCATAGTTGCATACCTTGGCACCTTGCCTGCTTGCCAGACTTCTTCCTTTGCTGGAAATGGCCTTCCAATGATTGCACTATGACAGCAGTGGGCATAAGTCAGTCTCCTGCTGCAGGTCTTGTGCAGTTTTGCTTGAAGTCAAATTGTCGCCATCTTGCTGCCTCTGGATATTCAACTCTAATGTCACTTTCTTTCTTTATATCTTCCCTATTTTTTGTAAAATGGTTCAAAAGTCATTTTCTTGCAGTTTTGAGAAGACTATGTATGAAAGGTGAGCAAGCTAGGTACCTGATGACGGCCTCAACTCGATCTGTTCGTTCATTTGCCTGGAGTATGATTGTATGAATCCAAAATCAAGATTTTCCTGGCAAGAAGAGACTCCAACTCTCCAAGGTCGAGGAGATGCTAACACTCCGTCGGCTGAAAAGTCAGCTTTCACTTTCAGGAGAAAGAGCAATGCTATGCCTGCAAACATGTTCATGTAACTACTGTCCATAGGCTTATTGACATGTGGGCCTTCAGCTGGGTTTCCATGCCAGTCCCAGTCCATGCATGATGCATGGTTCAATTGCTATACACACAAACTTTTTTTAGTACATGCGTATTATATTCGGTTGGGTGGTGTAGATCAAAAGTGGTTGCTCTAGATCATAGGTAGGATTGGGTGTGGAAAACCATCATAGGTTGAGATCATCTTGTAGTACGTATATACTACTATAAGTCGATGTAGAGGTTACCCTATAGTTATGATGAGTAATTGACTTTTAGTTCAAAAAGTTTGCAAAGTGTGAGTTTGATTTTTGAGAGTTTGCAAATTCTCTAGTTGCTTCTGTTGCTAGCAGTATGACCGGCATTGGGGTCACAGTCATACCGGCCAGGAGCGGTTTGACCAACCTAGGGTTGGCGGTCAGATCGGTGGTGGAGTGGCGGTCAGATCGGCATGGGAGCCATGGTATGACCAACCTGATGCGGTGGTACCGGACTTGAATGTCAGTTGGACCGGGGTTGCGGTATGACCAGATTCTAGTTGACAATAGCTATTTTCTAGTGAGCTTATTTGGGGTGAGCACTGCGGTAGTATCGAGGTGGTACTACCGGCATTGTACTGACAGTATGACTGGCATCAAGCAGTATGACCGGTCCTTGGTTGGCGGTCATACCGGTCGTGGTGCCGGCGGGCTGACTGGCCTATGGTTGGCAGTTAGACCTGCCCTATTTGTTTGTATTGAATTGGTTGAGATTGTGTGGGCATGACATGGGTGCCACTGCTTGTGTGCACAGGGGTTTAAAGTTTGGTATTAGGTTTAGGATCAATAGTTTAGTTGCATATATTTTGCATGGCGCATTGTATGGATTAATCATGTCAATAGATGACTTTATGTATTGTGCAGTGTGCTACGTGACGGTTTGCTTGTTATTGGTTGTAGGACTCTGGAGTACGTCATGGTGAGATGGACGAGATCAGGATTAAGCTAGGAAAGTTTAAGTCCAAAGCGGTCAAAGATTAGGACTATGCTCAGAAGGAGCTGAGATCTAGACGATCAAGGAGTCGTCGAAGATGACCGAAGGCTTGCGGGGTGGTTAAAACCAAGACGATGAGGAGCCACAACGAAAGTTACTAGTGGAGAATATGACAGGCAATAGCAATGTAGACCGGGACTAGGCTCAGGGAGGAGCCGAGATCTTGTGCAAACAAGGTAGCTAGATGCTGTTATGTGCGAGGAGAAGCATGTGATGCACCAAGTGACTTGGGTTGTTTGCAAGCGAGGACGGTTCGGTGGGATCCGGATGTGTGAAAGGCTTGACGGCAAGTCATTAGAGCCACATGGAAGATGACGAAGTATGGACGATGCTTTGTGACAAAGAAATCGGAAAGCTTCATGAAAGGCGGTAAAGGGGCATTGTGGTAAATTGCCTAATACCAGAAAAGTGACAGTGTGCGAAACCACAGTGTGGCCTAAGTGGTTTAGGTCTTGGTTGTGCTGAAAATGTGAAGTGGATCAAATGTTGATTCACTAACGGGTTAATGGATGTGTGCGCTTTAAGAAATGTGCTTATGTAAGTGTAAAATATGAAATTGTGTTGTGCTAGCCCATGTAAGTGGATGAAACCTAACTAGAGGTACTGGTTAGAGTTTCCCTTGTGAGTCTCCATATATATGGTGGTAGAGAGGAGGCTAGGGTAAGCTTTTGGAGAGAGTTCATGCATAGCCTTGAAAAGAGTTAGAGTTCTTGGAGAGAACCTTGTGTGAGATATAAGAGCCTCTTGTGGTTGAGCTTTTTTTTTTGTCATGCTTAGACTTTGTGTATGGCCAGGAGTTGCTATAAATATTCTTCTTCAAGTATCAATAGAGATCAAAATTCGTCTAATTATTTCTCTCTTGTGCTCTCTTGTTAAAATCTTGATTTGATTTGATTTTTGCTGCTTCTTCTTCCCTTCTTGATCTTGCTTTGTGTCAGGGATATGTAAGTGATGAAAATATCTCTTGGAAACCATATCTTATTCATCTAGTCACTTGTTATTTGTAAATTCTTGTGTTTGCTCAGTTTTGGCTTAAGAAAGGATGATTTTTGGGGTTTTACTCTTGTGGGTGTTTCGGATTCAATTCATGCTATGATTTAGTTTGCTATTAATATGAGAACTGATCCAAGGTCACTTAGAATATCTAGGACTCCTGAGTAAAAGCAAATCGAAATTTCCCTTTTTGCCTGGTTTTGATACTCTAAGAACTTTGGCAACGATTCTTTTGATCGTTGATTGGAATAGATTCCTGACATTCTAAATAAGGTGCATGCCAAGTTTTAAGTCATTTGGACCAACGGATTAAAAGTTTCATCAGTTTTTTTGTCTTGAAACTCGTGTAACCTTCTAAGGTTATCAAATAGTTTCTCTCTGTGTTTCCAAGAAAGCAAGTGGTTGTTATTACACTTAAATTATCTTGTAGAGCTTTGCTAGTTGGTGGCTTGGTGGTGACCGTTGGTTGGTAGTGTTTGCTGTTTGCTTTGTTCCGGCTCTTATTATGAACTGTGTGCCACCCCAGGTAAACTAACATGCAAAAAAACATGAATTTGGATGCTCTACGTGAATTTGAAGGTTATTTTCTTGATTAGAGAGAGAAAAAGATAAAGTGATGTTGCATTGAACTTCTCAAAGGAATTTTAACACGAGGTTTGAATTAATGTTTCAGGTAGTGTTTGTAATGAAGGATTTTTTGGAGGAATTTTGTAGGAATTAAATCCTATAGGGATTTTCCATATCACACCTTTTGGATCCAGGAATGGTTTAAGAAAGTTGTGTGGGATATGCTTTCTTTCGCTCCACGTTTTGGAGGATTCCAAACATGAATTCAAATCTCACGTTAAAATTCCTTTGAGAAATCCAATGCAATTTTGCTCTGCTCTCCCCTTCGAGAAATATTTTCCTTAAATTCATATGGTACATTCAAACACATATCTCGCACAATTCCCGTACAAATCCATGGCACATGGCACCAGCTTCCTGTGGTTTTTATATTCGTGCGTTTTCATTCCCGTGTTCCTATTGCAAAATGTGGAGAAAAATAACTTTCCTAACTCTAAACGGCCAAAAGCCTAAATTATTCCTATTTTAAAAACTTATCAACGTATGCGTACACCGCAAGGTGAACGCTATACTTGATGCACCACAATTGTAAATTTGTAATATACACCCTCACGTCAGAAAAGAAAAAGTGATGTACTAGAATACCCTAGTCGTCAACCCGTGCATTTTTAGAAGCTATAAATTTTTTATAAAAAATTAGACAACTTAAATTTCAAAATAGATACCCCCAAACACATGTTGTTTTGGGAGTGTGTAGACAATCTTTTAAAATTTTGATTGATATGTTTTTAAAGATTTAGATTTGACATATAAAAATCATATGTATAGATTTGTCTCGAAAATTACTTTTATAATATTATAATTTAATTGGATTTTATAAATAAATTATAATATAAATTATTGGTCAAAATTGTGTTTTGGAGACCGTGTCGATGTCCAAACTATATGTATTTATAACCGGAGGAAGTATTATTAGAAAAGAAAATGAAAATATCAAGGAATTACCGCTAATGTGGATCCTACTCAGCACATGATATCAGATCTTTTACATACAAAATGAAGATACTAATCTAATCCTGAAATTAGTTTTTTGTTGGTTCTACTGGTATCACGTTTTTATTGTTTTTTATCTCTATGTCGTCAAGATCATGATGCTTGCAAAGATCAACTAGGTTCAAGACGATTCAATTTCCTCAGCAATGAACTTTTGTTTGAATATTTAATTTTGAATTTGTGTACATTTGTAAAGCAATTTTTGAAAAATTATAATTCCAGACTCATAAATTGTGTGTGTGTAGGAAAAATACTTTCTACACACACACACAGACATAAGCAGTTATAATGCAGGTCCACCCAAGGGATTGCTTGGACTATTATATAATGGTTTATAGTGGTCAAAATTTTAATTTATTTAATTCTAAATTAATGTAAACTTGTATAGCAAAGAATGTTTTATTTTGAAATTTCCATCAATGCTTATATTTGTAAACCATTAATTATTTGGACTTTAATCCTAAATTCATGATTTTTGGAAACCGGAATTTCATGAGATTTTTAATTCTAAATTCATTTATATTTGACCTAGATTGGAATTTTAAATTCCATGGAGTCTTTCTCTTAATGTAATCATTATAACTTAGGTCCACATGATGGATGGCTTCGACCTCATAGATGTTTTCCACCTTTATGTAAATGTTAACAACTTTTGTGGTATTTGGTTTTGAATTTATGTAAACTTGGATAATGAAGTATGCTTTACTTTGAAATTTTTGTTCTGAACTTTGAAAGTTTCAACATGTCAAAATCCTAACTTTGCTCCACATTTTTTGGATGTTCAAACAATCAGATGTGTGTACTTACATCACCCAATGAATGGCCAAGCATTGTCCGTTTTAACATGCATTGGCTAGTATAGAATTCATTTTTATATAATATTTGCTAAACTAATTAGTGATACACAAAAAATAATCAAAATCTTAAAAAGTAGCATTGTCCCTGTTGAATCGTAAGGACCTTTTCACCCCAAAAGCTAGCCAATGAGATGAGCGACTCCTCCACTTTTAAGTTACGTCCCTTATCCTTCCACAATTAATGTGGGACTATTCTAACAATCTCCTCCTTCACACATTGTTGTCCCTCAGCCCTTCACCGCCCCTTCCCCGTACACCGACGGTCATTTAGGGTCACGGTCCATTAGACGTTCACACACTAGTATCCATTGGGCCAGAGATGTTAGAACCGGGCTCTGATACCACTTGTTGTATCCGGACCCTAGCACCCCGCCAGGTCCAACCATGTTCACTCCTTGGTCCCCATGTCTTAAATAGGCTGCGCACCCTGCGCACCTAAGCCCACGGACTACCCGCAAGCACACCCTTCAAGCAACAACCTTATAAGTGGTATTGTGCATTCTCCCCTAAAAAACCAGTCCAATGGGTGGAGACTCCCTCACACTTATAAGTTGTGCTTTCTCCTTTCCCACAATCTACTAGTGCAGTAACAAAAAATGTTCATTTGCATACTAAAAAAGAAAAAAAGAGAAGCAAAGCTTGTTAAAACTTTATTCCAGAAGAAAATGCACACATTGCAAATAAATTGATAATACAGGAGAATTTTTGAATTTCTCTATTCTCTTATTTGCTCCCCTTTTCTTGCTTTTCTTACAAAATTGGCTACAAGCTTCCTCAATATATAGGCTAATAATCTCCTACTCGTATATGTATTCGGACTTCAAGTTGGATACAACTTCAACTTGAGTTACACACGGAGACGAACTCTACAACGTCTTGGACTCGAAGTCAAGATTATTTCTAACAATCTCCCCCTTAATCTTGACTTGACATACTCTAGTTTTATTATTAATGCATTACGAACTACCAGCCACGCCTCCATATGAAGTGTTCTACATGCAAGCTATGTGTAGGAACTCAACTCAACTGGTACGGGTCGATCCAGATGCAAAGATTCTAAAACATTGAGGCTGTCGGTCTCAACTATGACTTACTAAACTCATACTTGATGCAGAACGGTGACACATCTCCTCTCCTCTGTCTTGCTGCGTTGCTTCGAGACAACTGCGTTGCTTTGCTTCTCTCGGCGCTGGCTTTTGTTGCTCCAGTTGTACGACGCGTGCGGAGGCCTCAGGAGCGCCGCTCGAGACGAGCGTGAGACGGAATCGTCGAGACGATTTTTTTCAGCAACTCACTTCTCGCCTATGCTCTGATACCACTTGTTAAAACTTTATTCAAGAGAAAATGAACACATTACAAATAAACTGAGAGAACACGGGAGAATTTCTGAATTTCTCTATTATCTTATTTGCTCCCCCTTTTCTTGCTTTTCTTACAAAATTGGTTACAAGCCTCCTCAATATATAGGCTAATAATCTCCTACTCGTATATGTATTCGGACTTCAAGTTGAACACAACTTCAACTTGAGTTACACACAGAGATAGACTGTACTACGTCTTGAACTCAAAGTCAAGATTATTTCTATCAGTCCCATTGTTTGATGTATATAAGTATAGAAGAGTGACCATGTGACATACTTAACACGGAGATGACTTTCGCATATGAACAAACATGGTGATCATATGGGGTGAGGAATAAAATATAATGTCAAGACAAAATACTAACTGACATGATGACCTTCAGGCTACTATTGGAACTGGGACATTTTCCATGAGTCTCCTACTGATATCATACAAACTGCAACTGGCATATCCATTAAATGATCACATCTACAGATAAAAATTTAATTAATAATCAGAAGATACTTATGCACGCAACTAATGCCAACAAATATGGTGGTGGAATAACATTATATTCTTGTTACATACTTGATACGATGGATCAATAGGAAGAAAGCACAAATGTTTCTTGTACTGGTCTGTTATATTAGAGCTATGTACTAAACAAAATCATGGCAAAACCAATGAGAAAATCAAAATAAAATATGTTAAAAATACCCTGATGCATGCTGTATGCAGGAGTGAATTAGGCATGATTTTTTAGTGCAATACTGCTCCATGTCCAGCTAGCATGTCTATTCCTATCGCTGGATGTATTGCTCATTTATGCAGTCAGGTACCTTGGTTTTGTCTTCATCTCTTCACCTCATTCGATCGTATGGTTTTTCACAGCTTCCTTTTGTGCTAGGACATCTGTATTCAGTGCTTGCTTCTCAGCCTCTCTCTCTCTCTCTCTCTCTCTCTCTCTCTCTCTCACTCACTCAGGGCCTACTGTCTCTTAATTTCTTCCAGCTTTGCCGTATCAACCTCTATAGATAAACCTCTTTAGGCCTCGGCTTCTTTAGCCATCAGCAACACAAATCGTCGTTTCTGCCGGCCATGAATATTTTATTACTGCTGCAACCACGTATTCAGCCTGGCCTGCACCACCGGAGCTTCTCTGGTCTCCATTGTCACCAGTTGCACTCACCTACCCCAGCGAGCCTGCCAGCGACCACTCCCCTTCAGGATAGCTCCTAGGCTCCCCGTCATCTACCTCCTCTTCTCTAATGCCCACATCCATATCCTTCGCTCGTCTTCAACACTACCTGAATATGCAGACTGCCTCATCCAGTCATCCTCTGCTTGGAGCTTAACTCTGTACCGTACCGAGCTGTCCCCCTCCCTGTCTCTAGCTTTGCCTTCTAGACCACTTAACGGCTAGTGTCGTCCTCAAAGTCTTCTTATTCTGTTCTTCTTCTTGATTCATACTGTTTTCATGCGATTCAAACACACATGCGCACACCCAAAAAACCAACTCCGACTTTGACTTCTGCTTGTACTTCAACTTGGTCATCTCATCGTCTCTTATTTGCCTATTAGCATCCGTGCTCCACAATGGCTTCTTTGCTTATTTGTAATTGGATGCCTAGACGCCTCTTCGGCGATTACGCGTGATCTCTTCTTCCTAGGGGTGGGAAATGGTAACAGATAATCCGTTTTATCCGATATTTGTATCCGAGAAAACACAAATGCTATAAGCAAAATCCGTATTAAAAATATTCGTATACGAGAATATTCGTATCCGTATTTGAGAATATTCATGTTCGCATTCGTATTTAAGAATATTTGTATTCGTATTCGAGACTATTCGATTCATATTCGATCAGTTTCCTATGCCTGTTGTCGGTAACCAGTCAAAAACTGGTGAAAAACTAGCAAAACCGTTAGAAATTTGTTCTACCAAGATTTGTTTTAGAAGTTATAGAAGGATATTTATATTCGACCAAATTGAGCACATACTCGATTCGAATTTGTATCCGTTATGACATTCGATTCATATTCATATTTGAGAATATTTAAATTCATATTTATATTTATTTGTTCGTTGCATCCCCCTAACCCTGTTACTGCATATGTGGGTTTTGTTCGTTGCATCCCCCTAACCCTGTTACTGCAGATATGGGTTTTGTTCGTTGCTTTTTTCCATCATGGGCTTTGTGGATGGCCGTTTTGTTTCATGTTAAACAGATTGAAACTTTGTACAAGGCCTATGATAATAAACTATCAACTTGACACCCAAGGAAAAGAGAGACTCGTCAACGACGTGATCGAGTGAAAGGAAAAAGAAAGCGATCTAGAAAAGGAGAAGAGAGAAAATAACTGAGGATCTCCGATGCAGCCGTAAGACAAAAGTGGAAGAGAAGAAACCAAGGGATTGAAGAAAGCAGCACAGAGGAGGAAGACACAATATGGAGCAAGAAAATGTGGAGTTGCTAGCTCAAGAAGTAAGAAGAGAACACCATGGATCAGATGGTAGCAACGATCAAGTAGAAAACGAGAACAACAGTGGGATTCAGGAAATCAAGAGAAAATTGAAGCAAAAGGGCGATTCCAAAAGAAGTACAAGGTACGACATATACCTACCTTGTCTTTGCTCCAATTTGACTAGTAGAAAAGAAAATACAAGGTGCTAGACAAAGAGGTTTCCAAGTATCAGTACTCAAATCAAGGTCTGTAGTCCATTTAACTTATCTTGTGTCTAGGTTAAAAACTACTATACTGCTTGCAACATATTTTTCAATGTCAATCCCTCCTAGCTCAATATCTAACCACCATGGTTCATTATCTCATTAAGTCAAAATTAATTGATTAATCACATGTGATGATAAAACCCAACGTAACTATAAGCATGGCTAAGCAATTTAAATGTACAACCCGTGTGACAAAAATATTACATCACTAGATAATTACCTATCCTATGATGATAATGGAACCATGGTATTTAAATTATCAAGATGGAATTAATCAATTTAGACATTAACTACCAATACAAAGATTTTATAATGAAATAGCGATGCATGATAATTTAAAACAAAATAATATATAATAGATTTGAAAACTAGGTTCAACATGATCAAAAGACATGACTTGCTTTGGCATTTCTCAGTTAATAGCTATTGATCTTCAAATCTTGTTTCAGCTCCTTCGAAGACGTGATCTAACGAGAGAGAAACCGAAATAAAGAACAAATAAAATCTAAATAAACTCTAAAAACTACAAAACCAGAACTAAAAGATAGAGCTCGATTGTAGATGAATTTAGAAAAAAAAGAATTGGGTCAATCGGAGTTAGGACGGAGGAGAACGGGCTCTTGAAAAATCTAATATAAAAAAACTGGAAATTTAAACATTCTACTGTGTTGTAGACTCGGCTCATGGGATAGTAGGTCTACGGTGAACTCGGTGTGTGGAACAGTGCACTAGCGACTGGGCATGCTGACATGGCGGCTAGGGCGGATGTGGCTATCTGAGCTGGCGACTGACTTGGCTTGGTTACAATACGATAGATCCGACGGCTAGAAATTGACCATGCGGCTTGACCTAGACCATTAGATTAGACGGTCGGCTCAGATCTGATCGGACGGTTTGGGATGAGGGCACGCGGCGCACGCTGGTTGGTCGGCAGAGACGAATCACCAATGCTTTGGTTGCCGAGCTACGCGGCGACCGAGGGCGGCGGGCGAGGTGACCGTGGGGCAACAAGGGTGAAGCGATGGGGCAAGGCTCACCGGCGGATCGGTGGTTGCCGGAGCAGAGCAGAGCAGAGAAGATGACGGGGAGACCGCTAGCGATGAACACGACGACGCTTCGCTTATCGGCGACGACAAGGGCGATGGCGCTCGGATGTGGCGGCTCTGCACGAACGGTGAGGGCGCACGACAAGGTGGCTTTGGGGCACGGAACATGAGGGAGCGGACACGGCTTTGGGGAAACGCAAGGGGTGGTGGCTGGCTTAAATAAGTGCGGATGCCGAGGTCGGGAGGTCGACCTTAGGGACCCGTCCCCCGTTGTGGTGGCCACCGACAAGCCCAAGCACAGTGCTTTTATATTGCCATGCAAGATGGCCAAGAAGGGAGAAGAGGAGGAGTTCGCCATGGCCGGGAGGAAGTAAGAAGAGGAGATTGGGAAAAGGAAGAAGAGTAAGATGCAAAAGGGTCAATTCAAGCAAAAAAAGGGCAAAATCCTAGAGAAAAAATACAGATTGGATGGCATATCATCCATTAGAAGGTGAAGAGTGATAAATCCTAGTCCTAGATGGACAATCTAAGTGATGGAATAAGATCAATTTTCCCTTTTAAAAATGTGTTTTATGTTTACATATCGGCATGGCCATAAAAAATCCAAAAGAAAAAAGCACAACAAAGTTGCCAAAGTTTGGAGGAACGGAGGACGCGGTAGTGAGGGAGTGAGACACTGCCGCGTGGTCCCACCCGCTCCTTTCTCCTCCTCCCTTTCTTCTCTCCCACCTCCCAAACCCAAGGAAACCAAACCTACCGCCGCCGCCGCCGCCATGGCCCCCGCCGGAGCGCTCCACACCGGCGGCCGCCTCCTCCTCCCGCTCCGACGCAGCCCCAGCGCCCCCTGGTCCCACGTCCGCTCCCACCTCCTCTCCTCCAAGCCCCCTTCTTCTGCCCCGCTCCCACCCCCGCCGCCGCCGCAGCCGCCTTCCTCCACGGCCGCATCGCGCTTCGCCCCCATCTTCGTTCCTCCCAGCAAGAGATGCGGCGCGGTCGGGGCCGGGACGGGGGCCGGGGTGGTCGGGTGGTACCTCGGCTCGCTCGAGGCGCGGCCCGTGCTGACCAAGAGCATCACGGCCGCCGCCATCTTCACCGTCGCCGATCTCTCCTCCCAGGTGGGATTCCGGTCTCCCCCGATCGCTCGTAAAGACCCAATCTTTTTCCCTTTCCTCGCGGAAGCGCTGTTGGTAGTGATTTTCGTGGCGCCGGAATCTTGAAACGGTTTAGGAAAGAATATGCTTGAGGGATCGTATAGATTTCAATGTGGTAAATTTCTGGAAATTGGTATTAACAGGTCAGGATAAGATTGTTGGGAGTTGATTCAAATTCTAAACCTGGGAAGTAATGGGGGTGAAAATCCTGTTAGAAATCGGAAATGTGGTACCTAATTACTTTCATCATGCATTTGAATAAGTGAAATTGTGGCTGAACATCTAGCTACCAGCATGTGGGATTTGTCCATTTGGTTTCTTCATGTTGGCCGGTAAACTGGTTTGCAGTAGGGAGTAGGGACTATGTTGTAATTGATGGTATTTGCCAGTAAAATGGTTTGTGTAAGGAACATAGTTGTAATTGACAGTATTGGCCGGTAAAACTGGTTCGCAGTAGGACTACATTTTAATTGACTGCCGGTTTGATTGGAATATTGTCTAGTGAGAATGACCTGTATTGGCTCTGGTACACATATAAAACAATGGACCTTGTACAAAATGAAGTATCTGTGTGAGCTGTGACTAGGGGTGAAAACGGATCGGATAGTTTCCGTCGGATCCGGACGGATACGGATACGGATTGTGTCGGATCGGATTATTTTCGGATAGTTCTCGGATCGGATACGGATACGGATTTTTTATCGGATACGGATACGAATATAGTAAGCCTAGTATCCGTCGAATACGGATACGGATTATCCGGATAATACAAAAACGGATATCCGAGGGGAGGGGAGAGACTTTAATTTTTATTTTTGATTTTTGGATTTCAGAAAAGCCTGGGAAATTCATTTAAGCTCAGAAAAATATGAAATAAACTCCAAAAATTCTAGGAGAATTCACAGAAGTTCCTGGTGACATTTTGGACTTAATAAAAATATTTCCAACTAATGTTGGTATTTAATTTTCATACTTAAAAATACTTTTTAATTTCAAAAGTAGACCTTTAAACTCCAGAAAATCCAGGAAACCAAATAAAAGCCAAATAACTCCAAATAATTAATTCAAAGTAGGATTTTTATAGAAAATCAAAATATCATTTTATTTAATGTCTATTTTTTTGGTTTTCACTTAATTTACTTTTCAAATCAGGCTTTTTCAAAAACAGAAAATCCAGGGCAAAACACAAAAATAAAATTTAGGCAACAAAAATACTTATTTTAATTAATTTTTATTTTAATAAAAACCTGGACTGTTACAACTTGATGGATGAAATGGAGGAATGAAATGTTCTTATGTTTGTTCAAATTGCTATCATGTCATCATGTGTATTCCATGAATTGCACGTTGTTGTTACTTATGTAGTTATGTTATGATCGACTATTGAGTATATTTTCATTGTGGATGAAGAGACTATACTTGTTTAGATTTCATGAATGTTTTGATAAGATGAACTATTTACGTATTTTCGTTAATTTTGGATGTATAGTTTAAGAAGTTTTCATGTTCCGATAAATATTCGTAAGCGTATTCGTTTCGATTCGTATTCGATCCGTATCTGTATTTGATATTATTCGTATTTGTATTCGTATTCGAGTTATCCGTATTCGTATCCGTATCCGAAAAAAAAATATGAAAACAAATATGGTAGAGGCATTATCCGTCCGTATCTGATCCGTTTTCACCCCTAGCTGTGACTTCCTTGTGTTCCACACAAAAGGTTTAGGACATCTCATTGTGATTATTTCATTCAAAATGCCACTTCAAAAAAAAAAGTAACATTCAATTTGCCATTGAATGTCTCAGATTCTAATTTTGTGGGATTGAATTGTGAAAATTGGTTCATATTGTGAGTTAAAATGGTATAGTGGGTAGAGGTCCACCAGACATTTATTAGAAATAATGTAGTAATAAAGTTCGAGTTTGCATTCATTTATACATGAGAAGTTCGAAAAAAATATAGTACCACATTATTGGCTGAAAATCTAGTACTAACAGGGGAGCCGGGGAGGGTGCTGGGTGATAGGTGGCCCTCAAGGGTTCAACAATTCCAAGCTGGGATATAGAAAAACTTGTACACTCTACAATGCTCCAGAGAAAACAATATAAAAGGCTAGTTAAAAAACATAACATAAGTTTGTTATATAGACAAAAATGGCAGATACTTAACTAGTGTTGGCTAGTTCCCCAGGCAGATGCCTTTGGCCTAAGTTGTAGCCACTATTCATTCAACTAGTATGCAATTTGGTAATTTACTGTATTTTATGAGGGTAGAACTTTGGGAAGGGTTATAAAGAAATATCGTTCATCTGTATTTTACTCTTGATTTCGTACCTAATATTTGTTTCTGTCATATAAACCATACCATCCAGCAAGTTATCCCTTGTAACTTTGTAAGAGCTTTGTGCTAATTAATCATTTATGTTGTTTAGTACTATTAATCTACCAAAAGAAATATGGCACCAATAATGGATGGCCCATGTCCTTTTGCTACATAATATGGTACTTTGTAGAAATGTACATCATTCTGAAAATCTGTCTTGATATACAATATATCTGTATATCTACTGTTATCTGTATATCTACTGTTAAGCTGACAGTCATTGTAATATGTGATGAACCTGATATACAATATATGTACTGCATTTCCAGATTTCCTTGTGCTCAGTTGTTCATAGCTACCATGGAGTATATGCTATATAGGTACCACAATTTGTAGCATGTATGGCCATTGGCCAAACTTAAACTAGATAGATGTTCTCCTGGAACAATCTGTGTGAAATGAGCACAGGATTATTTTTGCATATTAGGAGGCTTATATTATGTTGTTTTGTCCTTGTATACGTTGTTTCATCATTTGACTCGTATTATCTCTTGGATGGGACCTGTTTCTACTATATGTTATTTCACCAGTTTTTGTTTTTTTAAGAAGGGATGTTGCTTCTCATATGATTTGTTTTATTTTTGCTGTTGTCTCGTCAGATGATCACACTTGGTCCTGAGGATTCACTTGATCTAATCAGGACTCTGCGTATGGCTAGTTATGGGCTGCTGATCTCAGGACCTTCCCTGCACCTTTGGTTCAACTTTGTCTCAAAAGTGTTCCCCAAAAAGGATGTGGTGAACACCTTAAAGAAGATGTTTATAGGGCAAGCAGTTTATGGACCAATTATTAATTCAGTTTTCTTCTCGTACAATGCAGGATTACAAGGTATGGTGCTCATATGCCTCTCTATGAACATACTTAGATAGTTTGAAATGTTTTCTGTCCTTCTCTTTTTGGTGTTAATGCACTTGTGTGTGCGCAAATCATTTGTTGAACTTGACTGTACTTCTTTTGGGACTCGCTTCTGTTAAGACTGTAACCCTGGAACACTGCCCTGATAATGTTACCCTATTAACTCAACTATGCTGTTTCATATGCTGATCATTACTCTATTTTGATAATGTTAATATATAAACAGCTACTTGAGTACATACGATACAACATGATGAACCTGCTGTTTTTGTTGTAATTTTTATGTGTGTTTAACTTATATATTGTAGGAAAAAGCTATACATATGGGATTGAGATGAAGTAATAGCTTTCCCAAATTCTACAGATTCCTCGTCCTCTGCAAAGAAACAAAAAGAAAAAAACTTTAGAGACATGAATATATATCTATCCAGTAATCTTCTTACAAAAATGGTCCAGCATTCACAATAGTACACTGATGCAGGGACTGTTCTATTCATTATATGATTTTTGTAAGGTGCAACTATTAATGTATTGGTTAGAAATGACCAACATTGCACATGTCAGCTTTAATTATTTTGTCTGCATTGCATAAACGAAAACAAGATATCTATGTGAAAGCAGGCTTGCACTTCCATTGAACATCCTTTCTTTGTGATGTGAGTGGGAAATGACCATGAGGGCTTTCATTTTTGTTGTTATATTTAACCTGATTAGTTGAGGTAACTGGTTATTTCCTGTGTCAAACTTGTGAAGAGATGCTAAAGCTTCAAACTTTTTAACTTGCATATTTATAACACATTTTTTTGTTGTTTGCTTTATATTGTTAGAATCGTTCAAAAGTTTGAAGAAATAACTTTGTATGACCAAATATACTCACATTCACACACTGGTATGCTCTGCTCTTGTTTAAACTGTTAGATGTGTATTACATAACTGTGTATTTACCCCGTTGTATAAGGGGTTTCTTGCATATATCCACCTGTACATGTATATATATTGGCCCTTTGGCCACATGAGGAATACAAGCGTTATTCCAACATGGTATCAGAGCTCAGGTTTCGTCATACCTAGGGTTTCATCATACCTAGGGTTTTGCCTGGCTTGCGCTTGCCTATTCTTTTCCACCACCGCTCGTTTTCCATCGTCTGTCACGGGTTCTTCGCTCAGATCGGGGTCGCCGCCAATCTCTCTTGGGGCTGCCGCTCGGGAGCTCCTCTTCCACCGTCGCCGCCGATCTCTCTTGGGGCTGCCGCTCGGGAGCTCCTCTTCCACCGCACCAGATCTGGTCGCCGCCGGTCCTCCTCGCCGTCGGTGAAGATCGGCGTCGCGGGCTGTGGTATCGTCGCCGTCGGATCTATCGTCGTCGAGGCCCGAGACTGCCGTCGCCTCCGCCCGAGGCCGCTCTGGTGATATCTCGGTCGGTTTCAAAACCGACTGCCTCTCCTTTTTGGACGGTCGGCCGGTCGTTTTGACCGGATAAAAAAAACAAAAAACAAAAAAAAGCAAAAAAAAAGAGGAAAAAAAAGATGTCTTCTTGTGCAGGTGCCGTTTCTGTTCCTCGTTGCCCGGTGATCTTCGATGGTCTCAATTATCGGGACTGGTTTCAGCACATGCGCATCCACATGCGTGGTCAGCGCCTTTGGGAGTTTCTTACGGGCGAGTTGCCTTGCCTGTCTCGTCCTACTCCACCTGTTGAGCCTGTACTCCCGAATGATGCTTCCGAAGATGCTCGTACAAAGGCTTCTGAGGCTTTTGAGGATGCCATGGAGACTTTTCAGACTCAGTATGCTGCTTACAAGACATGGATTGATGAAGATGCTCGTGCCTCTGCTATTTTGGTTGCTAGCATGGAGATTCATCTCACTGGTGATATTGTTGGATTGGCTTCCACACGTGCGATGTGGACGCATCTACGCAGCCGCTACGAGCCATTTGGTGATTTCTTGTACCTTGCTGTTGTGCGACAGGAGCAGTCGCTGCAGCAGGGAGATGCCACTGTGGACTAGTTCTATGCTCAGTTGTTTGCGATATGGCGTCAGATTGACTCTTTGGGGCCAGATGTTTGCCGCACCTGTCAGTGTTGTCAGCGTCAGCAGTCTCATATGGAGCTTCGCCGCATCTACGACTTTTTGGCACGTCTCCGGTCTGAGTTTGAGCAGACTCGTGCTCAGTTGTTGGCTTGTCATCCACGTGTGACTTTGTTGGAGGCCCTTGTAGCTGTTCGTACTGAGGAGATTCGACTTCTACACCCGCTGTGCTTTTGCCTCCATCAGCTGTGCCTACATCAGTGACAGCTGCTGTTGGTAAAGGCCTTCACTGCACCTATTGCAACAAGGATGGACATGTGGAACAGTTTTGCTACAAGAAGAAGGATCTTCGTCGTGGTGCTCGTCCTCCGCGGGGCACTGGAGGTTCCTCCTCTTAGCAGAGTTCTGGTACCCCTGACACTCAGTAGCTTCTCACATTGCTAGGCTGCATGGTTGCTTCTGCATCGTCTGGTTCTGCTGGTTCTGTTGCTCAGTCTTCCAGTGAGAGACCACCTTCTACTTCTCCTTCCTCAGGTACATCACCTTGGATTCTTGATTCTGGTGCTTCTTTTCATATGACATCTGATTCCACCTGTCTTACTTTCATTAGTCCTTTAGCTGCTCCTATCACTGTCCACACAGCAGATGGTACCTCTCTTTCTGTCACAGGACGAGGCACTCTTTCAAATTCCTCTTTTCATGTTCCTGCTGTTTCTCATGTTCCAAAACTAACCATGCAGCTCATATCTGCTGGCCAGCTCACTGATCATGGTTGTCGTGTTATTTTCGATTCTGATTCTTGTCCTCCACCGCATCGTTTGCTCAGTGGCATTATCGCTTAGGACATCTTTGTGGTTCCTGTATGTCTTCCTTACTTCGTCGAGGTCTTTTAGGGTCTGTATCTGGTGATGCTTCTCTACATTGTCAGGGTTGTAAGCTTGGCAAACAGCTTCAACTCCCTTATTCTTCTAGTGAGTCAGTGTCTCAGCGTCCTTTTGATCTTGTTCATTCTGATGTATGGGGACCAACTCCTTTTGTTTCGAAAGGGGGCCATTGATATTATATCATTTTTATTGATGATTTTTCTCGACATACATGGATATACTTTATGTCATCTCGTAGTGAGGTTTTATCTATCTACAAGACCTTTGCCACCATGATTTGCACTCAGTTTGACTCTCCTATTTGTGTTTTTCGCGCCGATTCCGCTGGAGAGTACTTGTCGGGAGTCCTTCGTGGTTTTCTTGCTGAGCAGGCCACTCTCTCTCAATTTTCTTGTCCAGGTGCCCATGCTCAGAATGGTGTGGCTGAGCGCAAGCATCGTCATCTTCTTGACACAGCTCGTGCTCTCATGATTGCTTCTGCTGTTCCACCACATTTCTGGGCTGAGGCTGTTTCTACTGCCACTTTCTTGATCAACATTCAGCCGTCCTCTGCTCTGCAGCGTGGGATCCCAGTTGAGCGTCTCTGTGGCCAGACTCCTGATTATTCCAGACTTCGCCTCTTTGGGTGTGTGTGCTATGTTCTTCTTGCACCTCGTGAGCGCACCAAACTGACCGCTCAGTCAGTTGAGTGCGTTTTTCTGAGCTACAGTGCTGAGCACAAGGGATATCGTTGTTGGGATCCTGTTGGCCAACGGATGCGGATTTCTCGGGATGTTACTTTTGATGAGTCTCGTCCCTTCTATCCTCGTCCTTCTCCTTCCTCCACTTCAGCTTCTGTTGTTGAGCCGCTTTCATTTCTGACTTTTCCTTCCAGTCCTATAGTCACCACTCCACCACAGCCTTTGGTCTCTCCGGTGCCTCTTTCTCAGTCAGCCCCTTCTTCACCACCGGCATCCTCTCCCAAGGTTGCTCCTGATCTTGTTCCTTCTTATCCTTTCTACTATACTCGTCGCCCGCGAGTTGAGGATCCTTCTGATATGCCCTCCCCTTCTGACGGGTTATCCCCTTCGGCCACTCCTCGTTATGCTCTTCATGATCGCCAGTCTATTCGGCCTCCTGAGCGTTTTGGTTTTGCTGCCGCTGCTCTTGCCGAACCGACTTCTTATCGTGATGCTGTTGTTTATCAGGAGTGGCAGCATGCGATGGCGGAGGAGATCGCTGCCCTTGAGCGTACTGGCACGTGGGATCTTGTTCCTCTTCCTACGCGTGTTACTCCTATCACGTGCAAGTGAGTCTATAAGGTTAAGACTCGCTCTGATGGTTCTCTTGAGCGTTACAAGGCTCGTCTTGTAGCGCGTGGTTTCCAGTAGGAGCATGGCCGTGACTATGATGAGACTTTTGCTCCTGTTGCTCACATGACCACTGTTCGCACTCTTCTTACTGTGGCCTCTATTCGACAGTAGTCTATCTCTCAGTTGGACGTCAAGAATGCCTTTCTTAATGGCGAGTTGTGTGAGGAGGTCTACATGCAGCCACCCCCTGGGTATTCTGTTCCTGAGGGTATGGTTTGTCATCTTCGCCGATCTCTCTATGGCCTCAAGCAAGCTCCTCGTGCCTGGTTTGATCGTTTCTCCTCTGTTGTCACTGCAGCTGGTTTTTCGGCGAGTGCTCATGATCCTGCTCTTTTTATCCACACTTCATCTCGTGGTCGGACGCTTCTCCTTTTGTATGTTGATGATATGATCATTACTGGAGATGATCCTCAGTATATCACTTTTGTCAAGGAGCGGCTTCATGAGCAGTTTCTTATGTCTGATCTAGGTCCTCTTCGCTACTTTCTTGGGATTGAGGTTATTTCTACTACTGAGGGTTTCTATCTGTCCCAAGAAAAGTATATTCATGATCTTCTTGATCGTGCCTCTCTTACTGATCAGCGGACAGCTGAGACTCCCATGGAGCTTAATGTTCATCTTCATTCCACGGATGGTGAGCCTCTTGCTGATCCTACTCGCTATCGTCATCTTGTTGGGAGCCTTGTTTATCTTGGTGTCACTCGTCCTGACATTTCGTACCCTGTGCATATCTTGAGTCAGTTTGTTACAGCTCCCACTCAGCTCCACTATAGTCATCTTCGTGTTCTACGATATCTTCATGGAACTATCTCTCATCGTCTCTTTTTCTCTCGCTCCAGCTCTTTACAGCTCCAGGCATATTCTGATGCCACCTGGGCTAGTGATCCCTCTGATCGCCGGTCTCTCTCTGCTTATTGCGTTTTTCTTGGTGGTTCTCTCATTACTTGGAAGACTAAGAAGCAGACAACAGTTTCTCGTTCGAGTGCTGAGGCTGAGTTGCGAGCTATGGCATTGTTGACTGCGAAGGTTACTTGGCTACGGTGGTTACTTGCGGACTTTGGTGTTTCTGTTTCTGCACCAACTCCTCTTTTGTCTGACAGTACAAGTGCTATTAGTATTGCTAAAGATCCGGTGAAGCATGAGCTTACAAAGCATATTGGTGTTGATGCTTCCTACATGCGGACACAGGTGCAAGACCAGATTGTTGCTCTTCAGTATGTGCCTTCCGAGCTTCAGTTGGCAGATTTCTTCACAAAGGCACAAACCAGGGCTCAGCACAGTTTTCATCTCTCCAAACTTCATGTTGTTGATCCACCATGAGTTTGAGGGGGGGGGGGTGTTAGATGTGTATTACATAACTGTGTATTTACCCCGTTGTATAAGGGGTTTCTTGCATATATGCCGCCTGTACATGTATATATATTGGCCCTTTGGCCACATGAGGAATACAAGCGTTTTTCCAACATAAACTTCAATATCACACTGGCTGTCTCATGCCTTGCTACCCAATGTGCATTGAGGTTCTGTTGATCTAAGTAAATGCATCCAAAACTTCTCTTCTAGGTTCCTATAGAAAGAATCTCAGATAGCTTTCATTAGATTATGCTCTAGCTAAGACCTTTTTGAGACCCTGGATGACTTGCATTGTTATGCCTTCTCAGTAAGATGAAGACCATAAATTCTATACAGAAATATATTTACCTAAATGCATGAGATTGAGATCTGTAAAAAAGCTGATGACATTGCATCAGACCCACTGTAAAATTGAATGCAAAAATCCACCCGTCATGGTTGTTACGGCTACGCCTAGTTGTCGCCAAGGCGATCCAGTCACCCAGAGCCCAACGCCAAGGTCTTACACAGAAGCAGCAGCCGTGCTCGTGGCCCCAAGCCCCGTCGCTCCTCCATCCGAAGCCGCCGCCGGCCGGATCTGAAGCCGCACCGCCTCTTCCTGAGCCGCACCAGTCGGATCTGGAGCCGCAGCCTCCTCCATCCTCTTCCTAAGCCGCAGTCATCTCTGGATCTGGCCGATCTGGTGGCTCCTGGCATGGTGGCGGACGAGGCCCAGAGGAGATGGGAGGAGGCGGCGCACAGATTTGATGGTGACAGTGCAGAGAAGGAGCTGGTGCGGAGGGAGAGCAGAGGGAGGAGAAGCGATAGCCAGTGGTGATGAGGTGGCGCGCCGGTGAGCCGGCCTGGCCTTGTCGGCGGCCGGTGGTGGACAGGATTTGAGGTCGGGGGAGAGATCCCGGGCACGGCCGCTTGGGCTTGCAGTGGCTGGTGGCCAGGTTAAATGGAGTAGCGATTTTTTTGGTCTTTTTGTGATTTAGTCTTCACAATTCCTGAAAATTACAAATAGACCCATCCTTCAATGGATTTCTTTTGATTTGGACCTCCTAAGACAGGGTTATTTAATAATTTGTGCTATTATGTCGTCTAATTACTATCGTCTAACTATTGTCATAACGGGCGCCTAGTCGACTAGGCGTCCAGGCACCCCGGCGGTCTCGCTGTGACTTGCTGGAGCGCCATGACAACCTTGCCACCCGTACTATACGAACACACTATTTTACCAGTTGTACTTTCGATCTGTTACATACGCGTTGAAATTTCCCAATTAGTTCCCAGATATTAGGTTGTAAATTGTACTTATTGAGCCAAAATGTGGAAGTGAAAGTAGTAAATGGCTAACTTTTAGAGTATAGTTGGCAATCTGCCAAACATGAAAAAAAAAAATGTGTACCACCAGTTCAATTTTCTCAAAAAGTAACATGAATTTGAGGATTGTTAGAGCTGTGATTCCTGTAAGTGCAGTGTGGTCATTTGTTTGATCAACCATGTCAGATGCAGACAAATTTGTCAAGGTATGCATGGATATTTCTGGAAAAGAAATTATGGAACAAGACAGACCATTCAATTTTAATGTTCCTTGTTATTTTTCCATATAAGATGTCATAGATTGTTCCATCTCTTTAAGTTACGTCAAATAATACTAATGCTGCTACATGAAAACTTCTGTTCGTGCTGTGGTGCCTGTATTTATTCTTTTTGGTCCTTAGCCATGTGAACTTAGTTTGACTGACACCCGACATAGTAAACAAATAAAACCCAAAGGTTGGTGTTTTATTCGTTTAATTCCTTCACTAACATTTTGATGTTAATATTTGAGTTCAAGTGTTTCTACTGTCATCCCACTCCACTCCACCTGCACATGGACACCCAAAAAAAGATCATAATTTTATGTTTTCCTTGTTTCTGAGATGCCTTTATCTGATAAAATTGGAGGTCTTACTTTTTGAATTGGTCATTTCAAGGGAATTTTGGTAAAGTCTATGACCTATGCATCATGGACCACAGTACTACCAATTTTAGGATAAGGTTTGCATGTAGTAAACACTATGCCCACTATGTACTGTAGAACATGATGGGAGAAGCTATATACAGATAAGTGCTTACATGCAGGACATCTTGCCCACCAACTTTACCAAATACAAATAGAAACCTTTCTTGTTGAAACTTTTGTGGTAAGCAAACTCCTGTGTGCTCTAATTGCTTGTTTGATGTGATTGATAGGTGAGACCATCCCTGAGATCATTGCAAGATTGAAGAGGGATTTAATTCCAACTATCAAAAGTGGGCTCATATATTGGCCACTTTGTGATTTTATTACTTTTAAGTTTATCCCCGTTCATTTACAGGTAACATTAAGTTCCCAACATATTCTTCCAATTTGAGCTCAAAGCTTGTTTTACAGCAGTTCTGATCTGAAGTATTTCTTCTTCCAGCCGCTGGTGAGCAATTCCTTCTCGTTTCTTTGGACCATCTACATAACATACATGGCCAGCTTAAAGAAAGCAGATGTGGAGGTGGTCACGAGCTCGTAGTCATAGCTTATCTGCCAGTCATTCTGCAAGGCAGTCTTCATAGACATTACCTGGAACTATGATGCTACCGTCAAATACCACGACTAGCTCATTTAAGCTTCCGAAGGCTAAAACAGAAATGAACTGCTTCATATGCCTTTTCGTCTTAGTAGGGTATGGTGTCCACGCGGCTTCTACTTGCCTATGTTTTTGGCTGAAGCCTTTTTGTCTGGACGATAGGATGATACTAGGCATTTCTTCTATCTTTTCCAAGGTTTCTCATTCTGTGGCTCAGAAGCAAGCAGTTTTCACCAAATTCTCTGTACCCAGTTATGGAGCTGTTAGGTGGATTTGTTCTTTCTTTATGATACGGGGGGACCAGACAAGGTTTATGCTGGAAGATGTTTACATGCAATGAAGCTTTTGTTGACAAATATTTCTGTAAAATCTTTCTTTTATGTCCAAAGAAATGATTACACGTTTCATTAACATTGCCTAGAATTTGAATACCATTTTACGTTGGTTATTTTATATGTTCTCTTCAGATTCTTGTTTATTTTTCTCACATATGGCTTGTTGTTACTTTGTTCTGGGCTCCTTCCTCCAGTTGCAGCGAATTAATATGTGATATACATATAACAATGCCTGTGCTTTGTTATGAGCTTTGGAACACTCAAGCCACCCTAGCAAAGTAATCATGCCATCTTCAGACTTAAACATTGGTAGAGCCAAGGAGACTGCATGAGCTGATCATCATGCCTCTTGCTCTCATTCTGAAACCTTAGGGTTACATTGGATTCAGGTAACCGCCGCCCCGGCTCCGACTCAGCAGAGGTCGACGACGAAACTGTTGCTCCGGAGTCCGAGCTGGATGGCTTCTCTTGCTTCCTCCCACCACCACCACCCCCAGTTGCTAGCGTCAGCTCCAGGTCGAAGTCTTCAACGAAGGGGTTCTTCTTCTCGCCTGAGTTACTGTACCATTGCGCACGATCCATCTCCACCATCGGTTTGGTTTGGGTATCCGCGCTTGCCTGAGCTCGGTTCGTCTCAACAACCTGCATCTCCGTCATCAGTTGCTTCTGAACCCGGTATACGCGATGCAGCTCGTGAACCTGCTTCGACGAAGAACAGGCCATTGAAATCATGGAACGCTTTCAGCAACGTAGAAGATGAAACTATATATCTAACCAGGCTTTGTTGGTTAGTTGGCTTACCTGTTGTCTGAATGTCTGTTCCTGCCTCAGAATGGCCATCTTGATGTGTTCTTTCTCCATCCCTTGCCAATCCACACAAAGTATCAGCTCACTGGCCTGAACAGTGTGCCTGCCTCTAACCTGTTTCATCAGAGCATGACAAATGAGTACCAATGGTTGCTGTTGCAACAATGTCAATGGATATGAGATACTGCAACTGCAGTGCAAATTTGCAAGCATTGAAGCTTTGTTCAGTGCTGGTTGTGTGTGTCTGCTTCTTGTTAATTCTCTCTCCTATCTTTTTCAGCCTGTGATGGCGACACTGCCTGCTGTCAAGTTTTAACACCTTTCAAGTTCTTTGGAGAAGTTTCTTGTTCTCAGATAAGAGTATCCAGCTTTTTAATTAAGTCAAGTAGGTGATACGATGAGGCATTTAAGTTGTATTAGTTGAAAGCATAAATGTTATGGTTGTATGTGATGTAACCTAACACATCAATCATTTGTCTCAGTGCGTGTACACTTGAAAGTGCACTGGTTTGGAATAGGAAAAATAATTGGGAGGAGGCTATACTTTTTTAGGAGATATCTTGATAAGATACCAAAGAAAGTGTCATTTTCCTTCTGAAAAATTGCTCAAAATTTTGGAGAAATAGGCTAATCTTCAGCATGCAGGCCGACTTTATATGTTTGTGGGACAATCGAACACACTAGGATTTTGAATACAACATAATAATGTTGTGATATGTTCAGAAACATTTAAGAAACATTTTTAGGTCTGATCTGAAAGATTGGATTTTTCATTGTTGCACAGTTTAATTATGGCTCTTCTTGTACTGGAATTTCCATAAATATTTGGGTTCTGCTGTCAGTTACTCTCCAAGTAACCAAACTCTACGCTGACTTTCACTGTAACAGAGCGAGTCAACAGAAACAGAAATTCCCCCACACCACCATCAAGCCCAAAATAAACCTACAAATTTTATACCCTTAAACTGTAGTAATGTTTAATTCTTGCAGACAGAATCATATACGGAAGAAACAGGAAGGGGGTATATATCATAATTCTGCATGTGTTTTCTTATTCTGTTGTTATTCTGAACAACAATATGCATGCATGTCATTATGCTTCCTAAGAGAAACTACTATAGTTCACTACAGGAGGCAATTCTGAAAAGATCATAGAATTCCGGAAGAAACAAGAGGAAGAACTGCTATCATTTCTTTGCAAACTGAAACATGCCATTACACTTTTCAGAGCCCAAGGAACAGCTCCTTGCACATGAAATTACGAAAGCATGAAGAACAATCAAAGAGCGAGATTTGCAAACTTTCCAAAATGTTATCATGCTTCATGAAAGTCGAAGTGCAGTTCTTTGAAGACAAGAATCATGAGAGACAAGAGTATGGAAGATCAAGAGCCTTGTGCTCACCTCTGCTAAGGATTCCTATTGCTAAATTCCTCGAAGAAGGAAGGAGCTCTCCTCTTCCTCTCACAAGAAGATCTCCTGCTAGCTGCTACTAAGGCAAGGCCAAAAGTTCTGGTTCTGCCCAGGAGCAACAGCTTGGCATGTATCAAATCTGGTGAGGCAGGGGGGAGGGAGGGGATTTAAGATTCTCACCTGTCATTAGTTTTACTATCATGGTGGGGCCTTGTGGGCATGCCAAACAAATCCAAGTCACTTTGGCCTATGGAGCTCATGTATGATAAAGGTGCCAAAGATGCTCCTATGTAGTGCCAAGAAAAGGATAGGACCAAGATAAGAAGCCCCAGCTATTATACTCATTTGCAACACAAAAATCTTATGCACCCCCTCCGATGCTACATCGCGCAAGATTTTTGTCATCATATAGCTCAAATCGATGTGTTTATAGTGCAAGGGCGAATGGATCTGTTCATGCTATGATACGCATGGTTTGTTTATCTGTAGCTTATTCAGTTGTTTGTGCACTCCATGGGGTGGTGTAGCTTTGTTGGTTTTGAATGTTTTTGCGGATCACTACATCGGAAGGATCATTGAACAGACAACTAGGCATGCCATGTTTAGATCTTATACTCACATATGCATTGGATTAAGATTATCATCACCAGTTGTCACAAGTAGTATATATTTATATACTTACATTACTGTCATTCAAAGTCAGAACGTCTACCTTAGCGTCACCATGAAAAAAAGGATAACAAAGGCGCCCCTACCGATTGCGACAATGGAAGGAATGTAAGCACAAAAAAACTTATAATTTTTTTACCAGGTTAACTATTTTCTTACTGTGAACAGCAGAGTGAAGATTTCATTTCATTTGAATCCATAAAAAATAGATTCAGCAGTGAATTCTGGTCAGATTCAGAATTGAAGTTGGATCTTGGGTTGGCTTATATGCAGCTCAAGATTGGGCAATGTGATTGGATAGTGAGTTACGTGTAGTAGTTGGTAACAATAGCATGAGCTGGTCCCCCATGTACACCCCCTTTGTTCCTCAGATTTGTGAGGTCTGCAATGCAAGCAAACTATTCATTCTCATTGGGGATTTGTATTCATCCCAAGGATTTGGACAAGTCAGGGTATGAAAATCCAACTCTGCATGATTAGTTCCAGACCATGGTGTCAGCCCTAACATTGTCCATCTCATTGCCATCAGATGCATGTCTCTGTCACCTCTCCCAAAGGATTAGCTGGATTTTGTAGATGCTTGTAGACTTGTGCTCTATGTAAGCAGAGGTACGATTTCGTTCGGTCTTGGTTGTTCATGATATCCACAAAACTTTGCTCGAATTCATTGGATTACCTGTCTTTTTTATCGCTCTACTCATTTCGGATTGAGCTTTTTCTGTCTTATTTTTCACTATTCATAAAATTCATCTTTTTCTAGCTTTTTTGGATTTTTGAGCTTTTTTGCCGGTTCTTTTTTTCCCCATATTCGTTTACATTGTCTGTGATGAACTAACCTTTTTTTCTATTTTTAATTTTTTAAATTCAATTATGCCAAATAAGGCACCTTCTGCTATACAATTTTACCTTGCTACAGTGCGATTTCAGTCATAAACCACCATTTTTCAGTGTAAATGAGCGGCACCTAAGTTGTTACGTGATCCATTATCCAGGTAGTTAGTTTGCTGGAATAAGAGAGTTGCATCATAAAAATTTGACAAAACTGTCTAAATTCTAGCTAGTATCTAGACAACAAGTCCTCATTTCAAGAACCGCGTGAAATGGGGATAGACTGAATTTATGTGAAGTGTTTAAATTTAATTGGATTTTCTTTATAATTTCTTGTACTTGGAGCATCAGATAGACTGCGAGCGAACAAAATTTGTCTTAAGTACCAATCGTAGGACAGGTGCATGTGAATTCTAACTGTGCATTGGACCCGCCTATCGGCCAGTGTTGAATGAAATTTGACGATAAAAATATTTTGAATGATTTGGATATCTGAATAAAATTCAGTACTCCAGAAGACTATAGCCCTCTTTCTTTGAAAGGAAAAAATTGATTGAAAATATTTGACAACTGACCACAAAGATATCATGCTGTCATTAACTATTTTTGAGATAAGTGATATTCAGCTAGCTAGCCATATAAAATGAACTAATTTCTCTAGAAAAGTTTTGACATGCTTGGATGGGTCTAAGTTATTAAAGAAAAAACATCACAGGAAACGGAAGTGCAGAAAGCCCTAAAAAAAGGCAGACAAACACGCATGATGATGTCTACTTGGATTAGACGTCTAAAAAAAAGACATAATTTGCCAAGTAAAATCTTTCGTTTAGTCATCCCATAATTGTGAAAATCTATCCAACACATCCAATCATGTTAAAAGTGTAGTTTTCTAATAATTTTTGACAACATATGTGTAGTTCTTTGAAAACTTCTCTTAAAGACGTAGTTTTGCGATAGTTTGCACAGAATATATGCAGTTTATAAAATTTACTTTTGTTTTCTTCAAAGACTTACAAAATTGAAGGGTGGCCGTGCATGGCCCATGTCGGCCTTCACTAAGCTTCGCTCCTGTCCCCACCCACGAAAGAGTAGAAACACCGAATGAGTTGGTGGTTCTACGTCCATTCTCCAACCACTCTATTATATTAACTTCTTATCATTCTCCACTTTCTAACTTATCAGAGTAACTCTTTTCTATTGCACGATTATCTATACATTTAATAAGTTCCGTTATAACGCACGGATACGTAACTAGTTTCAAAAAAAAAAATACTTAAAACTGATGTTGTGAATCATGCAATAGCTGAGTGGTTAAGAAGGATTGATGTTATTCTTATTTAATGGATAACAAGTAAGATCCAGAGTATACTGGCTAGAAACTAACGGATATGCATGAGTAGTTTTACTTTATAGCTCTATTTTTTCCCTACTCTTGATACAACGTTTATCTGATTGCTCCCATTGACTTCTAGACTTAGCTTCAGGCCTTCAGCTGTGCTCTCATTAACTTGGAGATTAATTACCTTCAGCTGTACACAGGACACTTCACCACAATACGTCACACAAGGTACGTACTTATCCAGAAAGGTACCAAATTTATTACTAATAGAGATGCTGCATATCTCGTGCACTATACATTTATACAGTGTACACCATTACCGTGCATGACTACATGTTATAGTGATACGTACATAACACGATGTACTATTGTTGTAATGTCGTATTTATTTATTAGGTTATGCTTAGGTGATTTTTCGACATGTAAATACAACAGTAATGCTATGCACACAAAAAATTCATTATGGACCGTGTGGATCATTGACAAGCACGCCTCAGGACCCACGCCAATGTCAATAGGACCAGCATCTCAGTGTCAGTTCATATGCACAGGTTGCACAAATTATATCTTTTTTTGTTAGAAATGTAGGCAATATTTTAATTTCAAATTTTATTAGGAGATAAATACAATAAAATAGTGATGCAAACCTTGCAGCTAATAGCAGGCTACTCATCATATTTCAGAATATACACAAGGAAAATATAGTATCACAGTTAAACGAACGCGCGAACGACTTATTATTGAGCTTGATAAAGAACAAGAAGCAGTGCAGGTTTGATGCAGTGCATAGCGTAGATGATGTAGTGCAGAAGCGGTCGCACAAATGCGCTACTAGAAACCTTATTGCCGCCCCTGCAAGTACTCTCTGTGGGAATAGTTCGGAGATAACCGTTCTCTCCTTCCAGGTGCACGCCGGGAAGAAACGTCGGCGAAGTTCAGACGGCACAGCACAACAGCACAAATTTGCAGAGAAGAAAGTATAGAAAGAATGGAGCTGGAATACTCTGTACTTTTCTTGGACGTCTTCAGGCCTTTTTAAGGACGCTGCAGTTATTCAATAGTAACTGTTGCGATTAAAATAGAATTATTCACTGGTAACTGTCTCATAAAAACACAGATTAAACAGTGTTAACTCACTAGTAACTGCCTCATCAAATCACATTTATGATATTTATGCAGTCTCATGACCAGTTAAAAGGGAAGGTATGATACATGGTTTAGCAAAAATAAGGTAGATTTGGTCTGTCAAGTGGTGCGCCACGTCACAGCCCAGTCGCGCGCATGTGATTAGCCAAAACCATCCTGATGCTATCCCCATCCATATTCAAGGAGTAGAAAAGACTCTATCTTATAAATCTGTCTACTTCATTTTACCTAAACAATATAGTACTAAATCATGCATACTTTAAAATTAAATAAAATAGATCTCACTCGTATCGGCCTATTTCTAGCACTTTTTTCTTCTCATAATTAAGCACAGTCATTCTAGCATACAATCACCAGAGGATGCTGCTGCCTTGTGTACTATGCACATTGAAATTGTGCACTCAATATAAGAGAGCCAGCCGGCCTATGATTGTGTCATGTCATCACATCAGCAAATAAGATGCCATGTCAGCGTCTCCCTCCCTGTGCTTGGCAAAAGAAAACAAAATCTCTGGATCTACCTACCTCCTGGCCAATAATCTCTTACTTGCAAACAGTGGGGATTGCACATGGGTCCTATCAGCATAAACCCTATCAGCATTATTGTTCCATGGTCATAATTTATACGATAATCATTGGTTCATACCAATACACAAGTTTACACCATTTTGTGGTATATGATTATGGTAGTACGGTGCAGATCGATCAACCCCCTAAAGTATTAAATTGCTTTGGATCTTACATAATTTTCTTTTTGGAGGCTCATGAAAGTACTCTTCTTAATCATTTTGAGGTACACCACTTCTTCAAATAATTAATCTAGGTACTAGTTGTAGAGGTTTTTAAAAAGGTACTAGTTTAGTCCAAAAAAATTAATCTTGCTCGAAAACCTCTATGTCCACTGATTTCAAGGACCATATTATATTTGCTCAATATTATCAAGAACTGCCTCAAAGTTCAATTTCAGAAGTATTACTTTCACCTTATTGTTTTCACATGAGTAAGCCCTTTAGCCAATTAAGCAAAACAAATCCCCAACGAGGATTTTTCTAATGAAACCAGCTTAAACCCCGCATGATTGCCCACTGGTGGCTAGTTCAACTAGTGTAGCACTCGTGTATTGTGGCTAATGGCCACGGTTTGAGTCTCACTAACTACACGATAGTTAATAGTTATTGGTGGATTTTCCACGATTTGATCACGTGACCTCTTGATTGTTAAATTATTAGACTGCTAGTCTGCAACAAATCTAGAGGATAGTCGATTAATGCATCCTTTCTGACTTCAGCTTATAATATCTGTGATACCCACCTCACCGTCTCGAACTTATTTAGATGGTGCGCTGAAATTACACTATAGATGATGGTGACTTATTTAACATAATTAAGTTTAAAAAAATTTAAAATGAAAAAAAGGGGTTAGTCTAGTATGTATAATGCAAACGAATACGAGAAAAAAGAACCGACAAAAAAGCTCAAAAAAAATCCGAAAAGTCAGAAAAAGACGAAATTTAAGAATAGTGAAAAATAAGCTGGAAGCCAGAAACCCAAGCCCAAACGAGCGGGGCGCTTCTAGAGAGGGTTCGATTAGGATGCTAAATAAGCCCAAAACACATCCCCTCCTAACTTTATGTTCTTCTTAAGCTAAAGCTAAGCTAAACAAATACAGGCTTAGGTCAATCTAGAGCGACCGAGTTATAAGAGCATCTCCAACAATCCCCCTAAAAACCCACCCCAAAAGACACCTTTTAGGGGCAGCCCAAAAAATTTGTTAACATATTTTAGTCCCCTCCTCCAACAGCTCCCCTAAATATATCCTAATAGTATGTTGAATCTGGCCCAACATTAACAACCGGCCCATTTACTTTGCTCGATACCTCATTTTGATCGTGAGCGATCCGGAGAGTTGGCCGCGTGCACTGGCGGCCGATGTGCTAGCTCGTCCGTGTACGATGCGATTACGGTTTGACCGCTGCACTCGGCCATCGCGTGTACATGTACAAGGCATGAACTCCGTAAACGCATCTAGTCCTGTTCCGATCGGTACACGTAGTGTGTTCTCAAAGAAATATTCCGTCCGTCCGTGCATGTATTTATACGGTGGCGGATACTACTGCGGATCAAAATCTACATCAGCTGCGGATACTAGTTTGCACCGTTCCATTGGACGGAGGGACGCAAATATTTCCTTTCGAAAAGAACCAAAAGAAGCGAAATCTTTTGCAAGGTTGCACCGCACAGGACGTCGCCCGGCTCCCGCGCCCGATTTCGATCTCCCGATGCGTCAGGGCATCAGGCGTCGGGGAGTCTGGCCGCGAGGCGTCGGCGCGTCTGGAGGCCGCGGGCGACGTCGGGCGGCGTCTGGAGGTTTGGGGTGGCGGGCGGGAGATGTGGCTGGGAAAAAGGCGGGGGCGGCGAGCTGTGAAGGAAAAGTGTGGCGTGAATTTTTTTCCCCAGCGCGCGTGACGGCGGGAGCGAGGATAGGGGACCCCTAAAAGTTCCCGGTTTCTAGCTGGGTTTTGGGAGAGTTTTGGGGGGGAATAGAAATAGGGGGGTGTTTAGGGGAGTTGTTGGAGAAGACTTTTTACACAATTTCCCGATAATTTGATTTAGAGAGAGATTTAGGGGGATTGTTGGAGATGCTCTAACTCCTGCAAACAGATAGATAGCTAGTATATTGCCAAGAAGTTGATAGAGCTGCTCATATTGACTAGTAGCAGATGGTTAATTAATGTTCCTCTAAAAAAAATGAGAATGCTTCCAAGCGAAACACGTATGGAGGCCACTCGATATATGATACATATAAAGGAAGAATCTTTTCTTTTGAAGCCTCTCCTTCCTTGAGTAGGGGTGGAAAACGGTAACGGATAATTCGTTTTATCCGATATTCGTATCCGAGAAAACACAAATATGGTAAGCAAAAATCCGTATTCGAAAATATTCGTATTCGTATTCGAGAATATTCGTATCCGTATTTGAGAATATTCGTATTCGCATTCGTATTCGAGAATATTCGTATCCGTATTCGTATTCGAGACTATTCGATTCGTATTCGATCCGTTTCTATAACTTATGAAAAAATCGTACAAATTTTGTGATTTAAAATTTGAATTTAGGCGGTTCAAAACCGGTAACCGGTCAAAAACTGGTGAAAAATCGGTAAAAACGCTAGGAATCCGTTTTATCCGATATTCGTATCCGAGAAAATCCGTATTCGAAAATATCCGTATTCGTATTCGAGAATATTCGTATCCGTATTTGAGAATATTCGAATTCGTATCCGTATTCGTTTGAAAAATATGGATTCGTATTCGTATTTGAGACTATTCGACCGTATCCGATCCGTTTCCACCCCTACCTTGAGATATGAGAGTGAGGCCCCCCAGACAGTGGAGCACGCCTTGCCGGGTTGAGGAGGCGCATCGCCTCGTCCATGGTGGGGCGACGACGCTAGCTGCAATGGATTGGGGCTTGCATTTGCACGCATCATCATGGCTCACTCCAATGCGTATACTACCTGCTAATCCAGAGGGTGAGGGTGAGAGAAAGGAAAACAAATCTAAGAACTCTTTTGAGTTCTATGCAAATTCACTCGCATGTTTGAAGGCTTCGTTTGTTACGTAGGGATGTTCAGAATTTTTGAGGAATTGTTCAGCTTCCTATGAAGTTTAATTTCCTTGAAAAACCATATGTTTGGAACTTGGGAATTCTGTAGACACGCTCTTTTAAATTCTCCGAGACGCTTATCTTAAATTCAATGGCGTAGAGAATTCGAAGGAAAAAAAATAGCCATGCTTCCACTGAGTTGCAAACTTTGAAGGCGCCTAGGAGGCTATTAGAGTAGTTCTTCTATGCTCTCCAAAGAACAGCACTGACACACTGACTCAATCTCTAAGCCTAGAGTGCTATTACTACTTATCAGCTCTGAAAATTTAAACCATCTAACAAACCTTTGGACAAATATCTTCTTGACCTAATCCTCTATAAAGAACTAATTCATAAAAAACAAGACTTAATCATTACTATTATAAAAGAATGAGTTGGTAGTCGTATGCCCCTTCTCCTCCAACCGCCCCATTCTCAACTTCCCATCACTTTCCACATTTTAACTGATCAGAGTAACCCTCTTCCATAACATGATTTTCTATATATCTAATAAATTTTGTTGCAACGCACGAGCAGGTGACTAGCAACCAGAGAATAATAAATAATTCAAAATAATAAAATTCGGGTCACTTGCGCCAAGAACACTCGAGACCACACGTCTGAAAATGCCCAAAACCATACATCTGGAAGCATTCTTAACGTGCAAATAGAACATTATTGAGGAATTATACATTATTATAAACGCTCCAAACATTCATCATCAGTTAAGAGGGTTCTATTGAACAAGTTTCAACTTGACAAGCTGCTTTTACTACGGCAACAGTAAGCAAGATAAAGGTGATGCTCTAGGTCATTATTATTATTAGGTGTGGTACAGATGTGCTACTCCCATTCCCTGCATGTCGCCATCACAGTCACATAAAAAATAGCAACAAAGCAAGTGTGAGTATAAGACTCAGCAAGTACATAGCAAAACAGTAAATGTCCATCTACACATATCTCCATCTTAACCTCCATTTATTTAAGTGTTCATATCCATTCACTCTTTTATTTCCATTAACTTCCTATTATGCATTTACACTTCATTATCATAGAAACAATACAACACATGCACATGCCAAGTATGATATAAGGTAGTAACATTCCAATGCCATTCCCATTATTCACATCACCATAAAAATAAGTATTTCTGATCAACACTTTTCTTTTACTGTTGCAATGCAATGCAATGTTCGTGCACATGTCTCAACTTTTCTTTGGTTTATACTAGTATAGCGAAGCGAGCACCCGCGATGCTCACTCAAGTCCGCCCTTTTTCATGCAGAGCCTTAATAGCCCGTCTTATTTTATACGAAGACCTCAGTCTCCACTCCTATGGAGTGCATACCGGAGTTGGTCTTATTTTTCCCACTCCCGTAGGAGGTCCACACTAAGTAGACCACAATATCACAAAGACCATCTCTTTCCATGATATGTATACACACGATGAGACATTTTCTTTTAAGCATATCAACACTTCATGTGCCATTATAGTTGTCCATCATCATGACATGAACCAAAAATCATTATAAAGTTACCATGTAAACATGTATAATCATCTCAATTGTCAAGGTAAAGAGTGCATCAAATTTAACTAATAACAACCATCAACCCAATTTACCGCTTTACCATGCACTTGTCTGATTAATCACAAGGATGATGCATGGACAGTACGGAGCCTGAACCTTCACCTGAGCAAACATCACCCATCTCAATACATCACTAAAACAATACACACATACACACAAATGAACAGCATCGCTCCTATGTACAAACCTGACACATAAACTCCTTTTCACTGGATGCATTCCTGTTATTTTGTTGATTAAACGATCATAAGTTTCAATCCTGAAACCCAACCATAGCAAACAATACGAGTTATGGATTCTACACAAACTTACTCACACAATCCTAGTTACCATAATTTAAAGATTGCATCATCTAAACCCTGATTTTAGCCCCAAAGGCTGCACTGCCTTGTACCGGACAATAGCCTCCTCAGAAGCATATCTTCCAAATCATTATACCAAATTCGGCATTCTAACACTCATTAGAAAGCTAATAAAATTAACTACAAGTTTCTAGTATATCAAATCTTAAATTATCTCCTTAACATGCCCAAAATTCTCTGTAGAAGGCCCTTCGCATGGGATCCATGTACTACCATGTTCTAGCCATTCCAAATGCACCTATGTTATTAATACCCACTCTATCCTCTACACAAAAGATAAACCAGCATGAGAAAAGGTTTTGAGGAGTTACACTAGTGATGAACAACGAGATTGTGGCATCTTCTTCCTCTCCTTAGCCGGATCGAGCGAATCTAGCATCTATTTAGCCTCCTATTCCTTCTTTCCTCTTCTTCTTCCATTCCTCCCCTTTCTTCTATTCACTTCCTCTTCTCTGTCCATCCCCACTCTCCTTTTCCCTCTTAACTGTGGCCCTTGCTCTCTCTCCTTGCCCCCTCTTCCCCCTAGCACCAAGGTGGCCAAAGGAGGGTAGATGGGCGATGTTGGGTAGGGCTCGGTAGAGGAGCAGGGGATAGCATAGGCAGAAGTAGCGCAAGTAGTAGGAAAAAGGGCAGCAGCAGGGGCGATAGCGGCGGCTGACCGTGGTGGCACGTGTAAAGGTGATGACGACAGCGTGCAACGTAGGGGAAAGGAGTGGCTCGGGAGAGGATTAAGTTGCCTCCTTCCTCCTAGCTTAACCTTAAGAGGGGTCAGCGTGGGCCGGGTCGGCTCAAGCTTAGGTCTGGCCCAGCCGCATGTTTCTTTTCTGGTATTACAAGCACACTATGATATCTGACTACAGTATCCTTGGATCCGGAGTATTGATTTCCGAACAAACACTCGTCGTCACGTCAGGTGAAACATACCGGGTAGGGCTAACTAGGAGAACTCAAAACTGATCCACATGGTGGACTGAACTGTTCGACCATTCCGTAAAGTGTAAAGGAAGATTGGCATGGAAGGAATTGTTCATGTCGCACAGAAAGTTCGGTCAAAAAGATGGGCTGAACTTGCCGTAGAGGCTCAGAAAGCTAGGGTTGAGAAGCATTATCTAGTAGCGGAAGTAAAGCTTTACTGTCAAGTCATCGTGCAGCTTTAGTTTTGCTCACTCTTTGCCTTGTCGCAGCTTGAATTATTTCCACCTTTTCGGGTGCATTTTTCTCAGTGCCTCCAATACATTGTGTAGTAATAAAAAAGCTGGGTTGGGGCTGTAGCTATCATGATCCATGACTCATCTCTTTTCTGCACATTGGTGAAGCTATTGTCATTTATATTGATTGTGTTCGAACTCCAGTATTCAGTCAGACAACAGACCAGACTAGCCCATCTTGTTGGCTTTTCAGTCAACCTTAAACATTTTAATCTCGAGTATAAAAAAAATCAATGAAGATTTTCGGCTATCTGCACAATATCAGGTGTAAGTTGAAATTTTAAAAAGATACTACACAACAAAACAAACAGCATATAAAAACTGAAGTTAATGCCCAAGGAGTTATGCATGAAAGACCTTCAACTCATTTTAACCATAGGAGGTTTGTATATTCTAAAAAAAAGAGTTACCTTACTTCCTGAGTTCTTGTATTAGTGATAAGAGCATTATTGGCGATTTTAGAGCGCACGTATAGTTTCAGAAGACATACACAACATGGAGTACCCCTTTTTTTTGTTTGCTGCCTCTGCACAAAGCATATTACTGTGATTGTGGGCTCTCCACAGCCAACTGATTTTATTGGCTGGCTAAAAGTAAGGTGGATATCATCATAGACATCACAGATTACATCTAGCATAACCCTAACATGCCCAACACAAAAAAGTGGCTTTACACAAGTGCAGATTACCAGGACACTAGGGGCACAACATCTTCAACAAAGCCACTTCAATGATCGAGTGAAAAAATATGCCTTTTCAAGACATAAACAAAGATATCATTCGTACGGCAATTCGCACTGATCCACCACCCATGATCTAACCATCCACCAACACGATCGGGCAAACGTGTTTGTTGATCCATCATAAGCCACGAAGAGATCTTTACACAAAATAATAATGACATGAAGAGATGAAGTACTTTTTCTTAAAAACATAAGTTGAGTTAGCTCTCTACAGAAATTGAAAAAACCAAGCCAACCTAACCCCAGAACTGCAACTCGCCCTCCGTGCGAGTGCAACATGTGACATCTTGTACATGAAGCGGTGGTGATCATTTGGGTTTTTTTTGTGGTTTATGGCTGAAAAGCACTGTAGCTGACTGAAAAAAATACTGTAGCTGACAGAGACTTATTTAGCATAATTAAAATTTTAAAAATTAAAAAATATAAAAATATGTTAGCCCATTACGTCTAATACAAACACATACGGGAAAAAAGAACCGGCAAAAAAGCTCAACAAAAAACCAAAAGATCAGAAAAAGACAAAATTTATGAATAGTGAAAAATAAGCCGAAAGCCAGAAGCTGAAGCCCAAATAATCACAGCAATAGCTAAGGTGCCATTTGATTTTCCCTGACATGAATAAGCCAGATGAACTTGCATATTCCCTTGTTTTATTTTTTGTTGCGTTCCTCTATGGTGTGTGCAAACGGGCCAGTGTGATTACAAAGTCCATTAGCCTTGTGTCACAGAAATCCACATATCGCAAACAGAAGGATGCAGGATGCTCATATTGACAGTTTGACACGTAGCAAGGAAGCATACCAGAGACTTTTCCAACCTGTCGTAGGCACCTATTATGGATTGGTCCCAAATCTTCAATAGTAAAACTGCAGCACACGAGGCGCATGATCGAGACACTTCATTCAGCTTTTAACTTCGGACTTTTAGTTTTTAGAGGCTTTTAGAAGATAAAAGTCTCTTATTTTTAGTTTTTAAAAACTGTTTTTCGATTTTTCTATAGTAATTAGGTTTCAAACAGCGTCTTACAAAAACAGAGTCTACAAATTGATATATAATACATATTATAACGACTTTATTTATACCAACAAAACCACACGTGAGTTTCTGTTACACCATACTCTCATACACAAATAGCGCAAAAACCATAAGCCACACCATAAACCATAAGCCAAAGTAAAAAAGAACAAGCACAAAAGCCATTTAGAACACGATAATTTCTTCATACGGATTTTTTTTCTGTTTTCCCCTCTTTTTTCCTTTATATTGTCATGAAGATATAACATGTTCTTTTATTTTTTTTTCATTTTCCTTTAATTGAACGTCTCAGAAAAGTTAACAGTCGCTACAGTGTCATTTCAACTAAAAACTATAAAAAAAGGCCAAATTAAACAGGGCTGAAGCTACAGCTATCAATGTCTCTCTCACCCTGATGCAATCACACTTCATTAGGCCCCGCTCGTTTCAGTTTTGGTTTCTGGGCTCTGACTTTTAATTCATTATTATTTTATTTCGTCTGTTTCTGCTTTTTAGTTTTTTTAGCTTTTTTGCTTTTTTCCCCCTATTCCTTCGCATTGTCTGTGATTGGCTAATATGTTTCTTCTATTTTTAAAATTTTAAAATTAATTATGCCAAATAAACCATCATCAACTACGGTGAAAAATAAATCACATACAGTAAAAAAAACCCCATAAGCCATCACTAAACTGAACACCACCATCTGTTCGGAGTGCTTAAAAAGACACAGGTAGGGGCTTGTTAAAAGCTAGTCAAAATGGACAACCTTTTTCTTGACCTAAAAATGACACTTGCGTATGTTCTTCTGCATAATTGGCTCAAACCGTATGCACGGGCTTCAGCATGCACTGGCATGAAACCGACGTGACATCAACCACGATATGACCCAATAAGGTAAAATTCCAGGAATGGGCAGCAGCGTGTATCTATGCGTGCTCATATCATCTGCCGTGCCATTCAAACGGCACAGACAAACCAACACCCTGAATCGAGACGGACGAGAAATTCAAATTTTCTTTCAAGAAGACAGCACAAAATAAACCCGATTTCTCGCCCGTCTCGATATGGACCGTCCAGATTCCAATCAGACGGCACAGATGATGAAAGGCATGCCATACCTGTTCAACAGGAAGTCAGAGGATCTGATTCCATTGTATGGATACTCACCAGTTTATGGGTGTCTTTAGTGCATAATGGCAGCATTTGCTATGATCTTGATATGGACATCTGACCAAACACTAGGAAGGTTTTGGTAAGTGCCCTAAGCAATCCTCAACGATGACGAATACGAAACCCAATACCAACTACTGACTGCACACTTGTCCTACATGATCAAGTATCTCAGAAGATAAATAAGCAACAGATACTTAATTTGATCCTATCATGCATAATAGAGTACCATATCTCAATAGATAAAAGGAACAGTAAGTGACACCTTTTCTTTTTGATGCTCAGATACTTAATTTGATCCTATTATGCAGAATAGAGTACCATATCTCACTAGATAAAGGTAACAGTGACACATTTTCTTTTTGATGCCCAGACGGCTCGTGAAGTTTATTATCACTATTAAACCACTACCACGATCAGATAAGATATTACTGGGGGGAGTAGTATTTACTGAAGGGTGTGAAAACCTGAACATTTTTTTTGGGGTTGAGGAAATAAATTGGTTCTAGTTCAGATTTTTAACCTTAAGATGGTTTATAGATCTTACTGGAAATGAATGTTGGCTAAAAGGGATATCTAGTTATCAACAGAATTCCCAGAACAAGAAAATAATGTATGAAGAAAATTATTTCCTTTTCCTGTGTAGTCTCAACATCAACATGTAATAGTACGTTTGAAAAAACAACCAGAATAGAACTAGGATGATAGTGGTTACCAACAGTTTTTTTTATTAAAAAAATACGAAGGGCTACCAACATTTTTAAGCGGGGAATATCAGTGAGATTTGAAAGGAGTACATAGCATATATTGATAATGATCAACCAAGCACTAGCAAGGGACTTGCCGATGATTGTGTTTAACAATAATAATGTGTCTAATGCTAATTAAGGAAAATGCTATGTACCATATTCTGTAAACTTGGCATGGCCATCCACCATGCCAAGCACGCGAATGACAACGAAAGAGCAGATATTTTTTACATCTGATTGTGACTGGACAGACAATGTTAGGCAACTGGCAAATTGACATCACTACCAACCCAAGGAATAAAAGATAGCATCACACTAACTCAAAAGAATGGGTATATCTCAATCATTTTGCAAAAAGCCACGCGACAGGTTTCATGTCAGTATTTATCCTCCCGGAAACACATCACTTCAATAGCGTTAGCTTATTTTGCTGATGCATCAAATTTCCTAGCTTGCTTTGTTAAGGGTATAAGGGTATTAGTGGTATTTCCTATTGTCCTAGAGTTTAGGTTGTGTCCATTGTATTTATTATATATTGACCCTTTGAGTTGTGCAATAGATCAACAAGCTATTCATCCATCCTTTGCTGTTCACATATTAACATGGTATCGGAGTTTAGGTTCAATCCCTAGCCTCTGGTCGTCTTCTACTGCCGCTACCATCGGGAGGAGTGATATCCACTCCCGGGGGCAGCCATCTCCCGGCCGCCATCGTCTCCGGATCCTCACCGGTCGCCACACACATGCCACCACCAGCGTGCTCACCAGGCCGCCTCTTGATCGTCTGCACCCATACTGTCACCCGTGTGCTAATGCTGTCGTTCGCGCCAACGCCGCGCCACCGCTAGGCCTCCGCTCGAATTTGGCCAACTCAGCGCCTGATCCGACTGTCCCCGCCGCCGAATCCAGACTACCCACCATTGGATCCGGGCTTCCCGCCGCTGGCTAGATAAGGCCACCTCCACGCCGCATCCGGCGTCTCCAACCCAGATCTGAGTGGATCCACCGTCGTCAGGCCTTCTCTGGCTCAGATCCCATGCTGCCTCCACGCCGGATCCAGCGCTCTCTGCACATACGTGTGTCCACCTACGGCGTTACCCCTGATGAGAGCTTCTCCTTGCTCCCCACCGCCACCATCAGGGCACCGCTTGCGCTGTCGATCGCTGCTACCCGAGGCAAAAGAGGAGGATAACAAGGGGGAGGAGCTAGAGCCATGGCCAAGGACACCAGCACGTCATGGCATGCGGGTCGGGGGGCGGCCACCTGAAGCATTGCAGCAACCATCTCCTCTCTGCTCTCTTCTTGGCGTGCTGCTTGGCTTACGTGTGTGTGCAATACAATGAAGAGAAGAGAGGTGGAGGTGTATAAAGAGAGGAGAGGGTCTCCTACATAGGGAGACGTTGTGACATGTGGATGTGCAGCTAGAGTTGCTGCAGCCTTTAGTGGCTGCTTGTGACATTACCGTGTGGTGGCATTGTATGGTGTGTTGGTTCTGTTAGTACTGGACAGAGGTCTTTGATTCTTGTGCCTTGCTCTCTGTTTTACTGCTAGGAGGTATCGTGCTATTGTTGCTAGTATTTTCCTTTTGAGTCTTCCGTTGAGTCTATCCAAATCCGTAACATCTATCTTTCAGTTCGTCAAAACCATGCGAGTCCATAAATTTATCAAACAGTCGATTGCTTTGCTAGCCACGGTCTATCCTCTTGGATTGAGTGTGGTCTTCTTCCTTTCGCATAGTAGCAACCACCGCTCTTCTTTTTAAGCCGCTGTAGATCGTAGAAGTCGTTATGATGCCACCACTCTTCTATTTGAACCACAGTCGCAAGTTTCTAAGGTGGTCGCGCTTCTCTTCCGTGCCACCGCTGTCTCGGGTTTCAATCTGCTCCGCTATGCTTCTATCTTTCTCTTCAGATTGATTTGATGACTCTCTATTTGTGTCACCTTCCACAACATCTTTATCGTATTGCTACGGTCGACTTTGCTCCTGCTTACCTCTAACTTCCTAGCCCCTGCACTTTGTGCCTTATGATCTGCCGCACGATTTCGGATGGGAGATCTTTTGGTACCCAACACAGTTTTCTAAAAGCCGCAAGCTATGATGATATCTTTAAGACTCGAACTTCGGATTTTCCCTATTTTAGTATCAACGTTTTCAAATGCGATACTATTGCATATGCCTTGCATTTGAGGGAAGTATTAAGGGTATAAAGGTATTAGTGGTATTCCCTATTGTCCTAGAGTTTAGGGTTATGTCCATTGTATTCGCTATATTGCCCCTTTTAGGCTGTGCAATAGATCAACAAGCTAATCATCCATCCTTTGTTGTTCACATATTAACATGCTTATCCCAAATTGCTCTAGTTGGTTCTAGAAGTTCCAGAAGCGGATCCCCTGCAGACTGCAGTGGAATGGAAAATGAGCATGCATTTCCCTCCCGCGAACTACTAAATCTAAAACCCTGCACTAGGTCACATTTGAACTAGAAATAATAAGTTCCTCGAGCTAATGCCCTAGAGTGCAATATAGAGCGTTCATTTCCCAATTAGATAGCTTCCATGAGTGGGACATCCATGCTGTGCATTTTTATTTTTCTTCTCTACAGCAGAGGACTCCTCTACAAGCTCCTTAGGGGATAGACAACAAGCTGTCAAGCTGACTTTAAATACTACATATATAAGTACATATAATGCCCTATTAGAGATTGATGAGCGTAAGTCTCACCTCAGAACCTAAAGTCAAATGACACATACCTAAACTTTCATGTCTTTTAGTAGATAAGCTATAGTACATCAGTCACTGGAGCCAAAGATATTCGCAGTTGAATACTTTTCTGGATGTTAACAGGATCATTTAGCTGATTTATATTGTACTAAAGTTTGACAAGTGCCACCTCTCATAGTAGATAGTTTGACAAGTGCCACCTCTCATAGTAGACTACTGTCTGTCTTGATCTGTTTGAAGCATCATGACAGAATATACAGCATTAGGATCTCGATGATGAACTTCCGTTTTATTCACTGCTCAAATTCAGTACTTCAAGTGACCGGAAAGGGGGCCGCTGTCCAAATTTTAACAGATGTGCAACTTCATAAACTGGGCGCAGTTCTAAAATGGATTGAACGTCTAGGTATGAGTCGCAGGCAAAACACCAGACTGACAGATCACTGCAAACAATACATAAACAATGCTAAGTAACACCAACCAAATCATGTGAACATGCTACAACATAGTAAGGCCTAAACCACACTGCTTGATTATGAAAGCAGAGACATTATGGTCAGATACACAAGACAAGCAAATAGCAGCATATGGTTGAGAGTTTAACAACTTAACATAAATTAGCAATTTTTAATTATCATTGTCCTTCCGTATAATTTTATAACTTGGTTCACCACTGGAGATGGGAAAATCATATCTTTGACTAATGATGTAGCTATGCAGCAAAATATGGAACATTCCTTTCTATTTCTTTCTATGTAGCAATCAAGGCTCAAATGAATCAATTATCTCACTCTTCATTAGCACAAGCTAGATAAGCTCAACAGCAAATTAATGACCATGCATTCAACTAGTGATTGCTTGAAAGGTAGCTACCAGAAATAGGCTGCATTTCACATTGTAATGAATTCTAGAAGCACAAATATTGAAGCCAGACCAGTGAGGTTACTGATCCACCGGTCCTACCAGTGGTTCCACCTGTCAAACCAGTGTAGCCAAAGTATTGGCTGATGCTGTATATTTTGTATTTGTTTTAAGAATCCATGTCTATAGGGATAAACCATCACAGTTCAATAGTAAATGCTTATGGCTGGGCAAATTTGCATAGCCGGATCTATCACTTCAAATGACAATAGATGTCTGGTAGATTTAAAACCCAGCATACTGACACCACAATGGAACAATCTTACATGGAACCAAGGGAAATTCTGTGTGATCAAGCAGCAAAGAGAAAGTCGATAAAAAGCAGGCTCAACAATTTTACCTGAAGCTCAGGGCAAGACAATGCCCCGTTTCTTGATAATGGCACAGCATATGTTTGTTGATAAAACGACTGCACAGCACATCTTTGCAGATCAAGCATAGCCAGTTTTCAGCAGGGTGATGACAACTGCATGGAGATACTCTCATAAGAAAACTTAGACTTGGCTATCTAAAGTACCTCGAATTTAAAACTTATCATGGTAGAAAGTATAAAGTAGTATCCACAAAATACATAGAAACCTAACCATATCCCACACTTGGGAGTGGATTGTGTATTGAAAAGATTGTGAATGAACAGAGCAATCACATAACAATTTGTTTTATTTATGAAAGGATAATAGCTACATATGAGTCAAGATGCTGACTCAAGGAGAAATGAGTCACACCCATCTACAATAATACATGTATAATCTTGAGATTTGTTACAACAATATTCTGCTCATCTCTGGCATAGATGCTCCAATGGAGTGATGTAAGATGCAAGAAATGACCCCTCTTATGCTCTATGGGTGTCCAGGTCATTTGCAGAGTTGTTACACTAAACAAGTTAGATCTTCTCAGTTCCGACATACCAGGCCTCTCTGACGCCTCTTTGACAGGTCTAGTGAATAGCTTATTACTCCAACCATGTTCTCTTATTATCTAATATTCTAATGAAAAACTGACCTTGAATTTCTAGTCTAACTAATCTGCAGCGGAGTCACTCAGTGCGAAGTCACCCTGTTGCATAGTGAGGAAAACTGCATTCCCAGGCACCAAGAATACATTCCCTATATCAAAGCACTGGGAGAGCTCTCAAAAAAGAGAATACAAAATTCCTCTTCAAAACTTGCAGCTTGCAGGCATCTCTGCAAGAATGCAATCAATCCTAATATATCCAGACCACCAGTCTGATCACTGGACGTCACAGCATGTCCCCAGGTAGGTTCAGCCATGCTACTGATCAATCACATTGTCAACGTCTACTTGGTTACCGGGAAAATTCTGGACTTGATCCAGTTGTGTTCTGGTGCCGTTGACAACCAACATGTGTTTCACACTTTTGCAAAACCAAATAAACGATCACTACATTGTAAACGGCTAACCGTATTAACTATTTTTCTTTACTTAATTGTTAAACTAGAGTAATCTCGTCATTCTTCCCCAAGATTGAATTCTGAGGAGACTAAACAATGCGCCACTCCAACCATGAACCCAAGAGGGCTAATTGACAGAAAAATTCAACCGCACCAAAGGACCCTAAAAATTCACATGGCAGGCGCAGGGTGGCGTCACCAAACCACGGCGATTTTGCGGAGGAGATGAGCCAAACCTGGAGCACGGAGAGTCGGGCGGGGGCACGCGCGCGAGGTCGTCGGCGCCGGCGGTGGGCATGGAGGACAGGTGGGGGCAGCTGGTCCGCGCCTCCACCCACCCCGCCGCTGCTCCGTAGAGATCCAGATCCACTTCGCCCTCCGTCACCTTCTCCTCCTTTCCGTGGCCCTCGTCGGCGCCGTCCTCCATCTCCTTGCCCTGGGACGAGACAATCGAGAGCAAACGTAAGGACGCATCGGCGGCAGAAACAGACAGACAAAGATAGCAGCGCCTGCTCAGGTTAGAATCCGGGGAGCCCGTACAGGTCGGGACGGCGGCGGCGGCGCACCGGCGGACATGGTCGGCGGCGGAGCGGAGTAGACGAGACGACGAATCTTCTTTTTTCCCTATGCCACGAAAGAGGCGACGAATCGTGCGGATATAACACATAATAAACCTAAGGCCCAAAATGGATATGGACCAGCCCATTGTACAGGGCCAACAGGCCCGGAATCGAGCCCACTCATTAGGGTTTTATCGCGTCGTCCCCCTATTAAGCCTCCCTCCCTGCCCCCGCACGCCGTCACCTACCCTTACTGCTCCCACGCTCGTCTAGGGATTTCCCACCTCTCATCAGCGGCGGCGATGGGGCACTCCAACGTCTGGAACTCGCACCCCAAGAACTACGGGCCCGGCTCCCGCGTCTGGTACTGCTACTCTACCGCCGCTCGAGCCCTCCCCTCCCGTTACTGCGCTTGTTTGTGCGCGTAGGTAGAGAGATCTCTCGCGAGGCGAGCTGTTCTAGTGACGCGTAGCTGGATCTGTGGTTTGCTGTTCTTGGCGACGTAGCTGGTGACATGGTCCTCGGATCGAGGCGTGCTAGGTTCTTGCGGGCGATTGGTGTTGTTTGTTTATGTATGGCATGGCATCTTGACTGGTTTAGTTCGACGTGGTTGGGTACTAATTTGTCGTGGTAATTTGTTTGGGTTTGATGATTAGTTGCGTTGCTGGAATTTTTACCATCTTGGTTCGATGTAGTTCAGCTAGTAGCTTAACATATTGTTTTGGTATGGATCAGTGTTGCCTTGCTTAAATCTTCACCACCATGGTTAGATGTAGTTTTCCTGTTTACCTTAACAAATTGCTTTGATCGAATATTGTGCTGCTCTCATCTGTTTGGCCTATGGAACTAGTAGTAAGTAAAATTGCTTCTTGCTACCATCATCTCAGAGATTAAGGTGTCCGATGTGGCAAGCATTTCTTGCGACCATGTGCGGGAAAAATTATGCTTCTTTGTTGAAGCAAAGCTGAGATCGCAGGCTTTTTTGGGTTGCTGGCTTGTCATGGCTGGTGTTGATCATGTTTATTGTCTTGGAGCACTATCATTTTGAATGGTTGAGCTGACCCCAGGTTTGTTGTGTGTGTGTGGCAGCCGGGTCTGTGGGAACCCTCATGGACTGATCAGGAAGTATGGGCTGATGTGCTGCCGTCAGTGCTTCCGCAGCAACGCCAAGGACATCGGCTTCATCAAGGTATTCACTATAAAATTTATCCTGTGCTGTGAACAACTCTAGTCATGTTTGTGATATCCTTAGATGGTTGTAATGTGTATTCCTTCAACCAGCTGCTACTAAAGTAAATGATTATATTGTTTTTGGTAGTACAATAATAATCTGGTTCCATGGTTCTCTTGGTAAAAATTGTGGAATAATGTTTTTGGATGAATCAAGAGATAGGGTCCAATAGGACTGAGGTTATTTTTTTAACGTTGCCAAATCCTTGTCTATTTCATCAACACATCTACAAGCTCTGTGTAGATATTTTGGTTAATTCATTTGCTTTGATGGTTTCTTATCTGTCTTGAAGTGTTTTAATGGTGGTATGTTATTGATTGCATTGTGGATGAGTTCTGAACCATATACTGTTCTGGGGCTATTATTGGTCAAATTTATGTAACCACTCAGTTGTGATACAGTATTCATGATTGTTGTCATGTACTAGCATATCTTTTACTTTTGAAAATGTTTTCCTTGAAGAAATGCCTTTGTTAGTATGTCTTTAAAAAAATCTGATTGAGAAATATTTAGTTGGCATGTTATTGCTTCTGAAGTTATGATGTTGTTCTTTGTTGTTTCTCACTAGCATTCTAACAAATGGATCACTATACCTTTTTTTCAGTACCGCTGAAGTCGTCTGGACTTCTTGCTGTGATGAGGACCTCATCTGGAGTGAAGAAATGGACCATTTAATAGAAGGCATAATTTCAATTCCAGTAATTTGGCTGTTTGCTCAGTACTCTAATAGTAAACTCTGGTTTATGTTTTGATGGAAACTGAATGATGTGGATGTTGAACATGAGTTATTATTTGCTGCCATCTTGATCTGATACTTCATTTGGAAATCACTATTGAAACAAAAGGAGTAATGTGTACTGTTTGTTGATCAAACAGTAGATGATCAGACCAGGAAGGTAGTGCAATCAAAAGACGGAATGCTATTTGCTTCAGCTAATGACACAGATGACTTGATTACCAGTTGTGCAGAGCTATGCTTGTGTTAAAACGTTAAGAGTTTTGATTTAACTAGTTCATAAGCATGTGGCAGATCATCTTGATCTCAATGGAAAGTTACAAGTTGTCTTTGACCACATGCGCATGCAAACACCTCTTAAGAAGATAAGGTGTGATGTGATCATGTGAATAATGCGAGTTGTCAATTGACATTGTTTATTTAGCTCTGGGAGACCCAGATGTGTATCGCTCGAAATCCATTTATACCGTACAAAAGAGACGCAGAAGAACTGGAGCTATCAGCAAACAATCTTAGCCTGCCAAAGTAAGGTATCAAGGAACAAGGGAAAAGGTCTCCAGGATCTTCTTCGACCATGGATAATTATGTTTATTTCTGGGTTCGCGTGGTGGATGGCAATCCTATGGTCAAAAGAAAAGGTCAAGGATCTTCGACCATGGATAAATATGTTTATTCCTGTGTTCGCGTGGTGGATTGCAATCCTGTTGTCAAATTTTACAACAGTGACAACAGGTAATGCATTGTGGATGTAAGCGACTAGAGGGGTTAAATAGGAATCAATATGATTACAAGATTTTGTTTGAATCTATTTTTAAAAACGGAAGTATAACTTTAAGTTCTTCACTTTAATAACTATGACAAATTATAAAGTTTAGAAATCAATCACACATAACAAAAGATCCAAATTAAATTGTGCAAAATCGGTAACACTGCCACAGTAAAACCGGTGATACTGCTATAGTAATCAGTATTGTGCTACAGTAGAATCGTCAGTATCACTACAGTAATCAGTGGTATTGTTACAGTGAATCAGAACAGAACAGTAAAATTAGCATATATTTTAAAATTGAAAATTAATGAAAATTTTGATCCGTTAGTCCAAATAACTTGAAACTTGGCATGTGCCTTTATTAGAATGCCAGGAACCTATTCTAATCAGCGATCGAGAAAATTATTGCCAAACTTTTGATTTTTTCATTTGAGAGAAGAGTGCACCAAAATCGGATAAAAATCTAAAATTGTATTAACTCTCAAACCAAGCCTCCTAATCAATTGAAATTTGGTACGCACCTTCTCTAGGATATCAGGAACCTATTTCAATCAACGATCAAAAAAATTATTGTCAAAGATCTTACATTTTCTAATTGAAGGAATATTGCACCAAAATCGGTCAAAAAAGCAAAAATAGTGAATATGATTTACTCATAAGTGATTGATGCACAAAATAGCTCTAGATGTATTCTCACGTGTCACAACAAGTGAGAATGCCAAAGGAATCAACGCAAAAAGACTGGATTAGGAAAGCACTCGAAGATGTCAAATCAAGCAAAAACTGGGCAATTTTAAGAACTTATCGAGCTTGCTGACTAGATGGATGTGGATTAATTTCTAAGATATATCGATATATCTTCATCACTTACTCAACCTTAACATCTAATAAAATCAAAAAAAAGAAGGAAAAAAAATCAAAACCAATCAAAATCAAGAGCCCTCCCTCCTGTTACTTAGCTTGTTTGTGCGCGTGGGTAGAGGAGAGATCTCTCGCGAGGCGAGCTGTTCTCGTGACGCGTAGCTGGATCTGTGGTTCACTGGTTTGCTCTTCTCGGCGACGTAGTTGGTGACATGGTCCTCGGATCGAGGCGTGCTAAGTTCTTGCGGGCGATTGGTGTTGTTTGCTTATGAATGGCATGGCATCTTGACTGGTTTAGTTCGACGTGATTATGTATGTTTGTTTTTGATGATTAGTTGCGTTGCTGGAATTTTTACCATCTTGGTTCGATGTAGTTTAGCTAGTAGCTTAATGTATTGCTTCGGTATGGATCAGTTGCCTTTCTTAAATCTTCACCACCATGGTTAGATGTAGTTTCGCTATTACCTTAACAAATTGCTTTGATCCAATATTGTTCTGCTCTCATCTGTTTGGCCTATGGAACTAGTAGTAAGTAAAATTGCTTCTTGCTACCATCACCTCAGAGATTAAGTTGTCCGATGTGGCAAGCATTTCTTGCGACCATGTGCGGGAAAAACTATGCTTCTTTGTTGAAGCAAAGCTGAGATCGCAGGCTTTTTTGGGTTGCTGGCTTGTCATGGCTGGTGTTGATCAATGTTGTTATCTTGGAGAACTATCATTTTGAATGGTTGAGCTGACCCCAGGTTTGTTGTGTGTGTGGCAGCCGGGTCTGTGGGAACCCTCATGGACTGATCAGGAAGTATGGGCTGATGTGCTGCCGTCAGTGCTTCCGCAGCAACGCCAAGGACATCGGCTTCATCAAGGTATTCGCTATAAAATTTATCCTGTGCTGTGAACAACTCTAGTCATGTTTGTGATATCCTTAGATAGTCGTAATGTGTATTCCTTCAACCAGCTGCTGCTAAAGTAAATGATTATATTGTTTTTGGTAGTACAATAATAATCTGTCTCCATGGTTCTCTTTGTAAAAGTTGCGGAATAATGTTTTCGGATGAATCAAGAGATAGGGTCCAATATGGCTGAAGTTAATTTTTTTAATGTTGCCAATGCCATAGAAGTCTGCAATCGTAGGTGTTGTTGATGCAAAGTAATAAATGCTTGTCTGTTTCATCAACACATCTATGAGCGCTGTGTAGATATTTTGGTTTAACTCATTTGCTTTGATGCTTTCTTATCTGTCTTGGAAGTGTCTTTATGGTGGTATGTTATTGCTTTGTGGATGAGTTCTGAACCATATACTGCTATGGAGCTATTATTGGTCAAATTTATGTAACCACTCAATTGTGATATAGTATTCATGATTGTTGTCATGTAGTAGCATATCTTATACTTTTGAAAATGTTTTCCATGAAGAAATGCCTTTATTAGCATGTCTTTAACAAATCTGACCGAGAAATAGTTAGTTGGCAACTTGGCATGTCATTGCTTCTGAATTTATAATGATGTTCTTTGTTGGTGCTCACTAGCATTCTAACAAATGGATCCTATACTTTTGTTTCAGTACCGTTGAAGTTATCTTTACTTCCTGCTGTGATGAGGACCTCATCTGGGGTGAAGAAATGGACCATTTAATAGAAGGCTTAATTTCAATTCCAGTAATTTGGCTGTTTGCTCAGTACTCTGCTAGGAAACTCTGGTTTATGTTTTGATGGCAACTGAATGATGTGGATGTTATGTTGAACATAAGTTAATCGCACATCAAAAAGCTTTTGGTTATTTGCTACCATCTTGATCTGATACTTCATTTGGAAATCACTATTGAAACGAAAGGAGTAATGTTGTACTGTTTATTGAGCAAACAGTAGATCAGACCAGTAAGGTACTGTAGGGCTGGAAACTAGCCGAGCAGAGCTGGCTCGAGCCAAGCTTGGCCGAGCTTGTTCGGAGTTGCGGCTCGGCTTATTCATAAAACGAGCTAAAAGTCAGGCTTGGCTTGTTTCCTGACTTGAGCCGTCTTGAATCAGCTTGCGAGCCGTAGAACAATATGCAAGGAAAATCATGCTCGGAAGGCCAGAAACCGAAGTGTTGGATCTGCCAATGTCGTCACACCAAACGGAGAAGAAAGTCACCAATATAATTCCATTGATTTTCCATTGTCAATAACAATATGCAAGGAAAATCTGACCTAAGAAAGCAAGTAAGCATTTGTTTTTCTTGAGAGGAGGAAGCAACTAAGCTGATGCTATCATACTAGTTCAAAACACATCAACACCCATATATGATATATCTCAACAAGATCTGCTTATCAAGCTCTGTAATCTTTGTGAAGAGCAGTGAGAACCAATTCTAACCCTAAATTACCACTCGTTGGCTCAACTAGAGTTGTGACACGGGTGAAATTAACCCTTTCTCTTCGGCATCTTCAATCATTCTAAAGAAGAAAATAAAGATATAGATAGAACAAAAACTCACAATTTCGAGTGCTCATGGTAAATGTTTTGTCCAGGAAAAGTATGTACAGGAAAGCAAGTGCAAGGTTATATATACTTGAAATTTTTGCCTTCTTCAAATTTGCTACCACTAGCAGTCGCTACAACCAAGTACTGAAATATATGGTTTACTGAAGGTTGGAGTTCTTAGCTCAACTGTATCAACCTCACTTGCTCAACTGGCAGAAGCAACACTAGCTGTCTAATCAAATTCAAGATTTCTGAAAAGAAACGAGTCTAATTAAAAGAAGTTAACAAACCTCAAAGCACTACGTCCTTGATGGAGCAGAGGGGCTACTGCTAGTAGGCCTCGATCTTGCCAACTATCTGAGCATCTACTCCATCCCTCTTGGCTATTCGCTTCAACTCGATCAGTGGCGTCCATCCAATGAGCTGAAGAGATTGTTTCATATGAGTCTCAAAGAAACTCATCTTAATCTCAACACAAACTGTGATGACTCAAATTGGCGGCTAAGGAGAGCGCCGGTTGTTGGCTGTTAGCAATGATCATTTAATCCTGCCGTTAGCTAGTATTTTAGTTACTGCATGCATTTAGTTTTTTGCCATCATGCCATTAGCTTCTGCATGTCGTCAGTTTCTGTATGCCTCCATTGAGTCATCCTGTCAGTTTTCTGCATGCGCGCCTGTGAACTGATGCATTGAAGTGCATGGTTCAGTTTTCTTCCGTTTTACATTGTCTTCCTCATTGTTTTGCTTTAAAAGGAGATAAGATAAACAAAAAATGCTGTGTAGTTTGAGCAGCACCATACACTTGTGTTGATTCCATTCCGTGAGTTTGTTTTTGTGAGTGATTGCGTGTTTTGCGAGTGAGTTCGCCGGAGCGCTGCTGACAATTGGTATCAGAGCACAATGTCGGCTCCCGCCCTTGCCGTAGGCCACTCCTGTACACCGCCACGACACGGCCGTGGACACTTGCCGTCCCCACCGACGCGCCGCCCGCAACGACGCAATGGCGGCCAGCGTGAACTCGTTGTCCAGCGGGTCGTGAAGGAGAGCAGTGGCTCCATCTCCTACCCCACGCTCACACGCTCAAATTACTCCAATTGGGCGGTGTTGATGCGAGTCAACCTGCAGGCTCAAGGCCTGTGGGACGCCGTCGACACCGGTGATGTGCCATACTAGGAAGATCGCCAGGCCCTTTCGGCGATCCTGCGCGCGGTGCCTTCGGAAATGCTCCGGCCGCTCGCCGAGAAGGATAATGCCAAAGAAGCCTGGGACGCCCTCAAGGTGATGAGGGTTGGGGCGGATCGAGTGCGTGAATCCAAGGCGCAGAAGCTACACCAAACATTTGAGTCCATGCGATTCAAAAATGGCGAGCATGTGGAGGACTTCAATCTCCGGCTCCAGGGTGTCGTCAGCGATCTTCGCCTCCTTGGGGAGGAGTTGTCGGAGGAGAAGGTGGTCCGCAAGCTACTACGTGTTGTTCCCCATAGGTATCGCCAAATCGCCTTGTCAATTGAAACCTTGGTTGACCTCAGCACTCTGTCCATCGAGGACCTCACCGGCCGGCTCCACGCTGTCGAGGATCGTGGAGAGTCGGACGATGAGGAAGGAGACCAGGTTCTACTCACGGAGAAGGAATGGTCGTCGTATAACACCAAGGCGAACAGCGGGAACACGTCACGCTCACGCCAGCGCGGCCGGCGCAACCGCGGGCGTGACGAGGGAGACGAGGAACCAAAGTCTGGGCCATCCCAGGCCGCGTGCCATGACATCTCCAAGGACAAATGCCGTTATTGCGGCAAACTCGGCCACTGGGCCAAGGACTGCCGAAAGGTGAAGCGGGATCGTGAGAGGTTGGCTCAGGCGAATCTTCTCCAAGCCGAACCAGAGCAGGCTGAGGGCGAAGATGAGCCCACATTGTTAATGGCTCAGGTCTGTGACCTCTCTCCCGCCATCAACATCGAACCAGCAGGCGCCGAACTCGTTATAAACGAGGAGCGCACCCTTGTCACTCTCCGCGACGTGGGAGAACCAGTCGATCCAGAATGGATCCTGAACACCGGCGCATCGAATCATATGACGGGCGAACGGAACGCATTCTCCGAACTCGACACCAGCGTGCGCAGTTCCATCAAGTTCGGCGACGCCTCGCGAGTCCGCATCGAGGGGTGCGGCACTGTGCTCTTCGCCTGCAAGAACGGCGATCACTGCGCACTCACCGGCGTCTACTACATCCTGCGTCTTCGCAGCAACATCGTCAGCCTCGGCCAGCTGGACGAATCTCGCTGCAAGACGGAGATCGAGAATGGCATCCTCACACTTCGCGACCCTCAACACCGGCTGTTATGCCGGGTTCGGCGGAGTGCCGGACGTCTCTATGTGCTCAACATCAACATTGCACGACCCATTTGCCTCGCGGCGAGGGGCAAGGAGGAGGCCTGGACATGGCATGCGCGTTTCGGCCACCTCAACATCGACTCGCTTCGCATGCTCGCTCGGCGCGGGATGGCGCGAGGCCTGCCGGAGCTTGAGCGCATAAATCAGGTTTGCGACAGCTACCTGATCGGCAAGCAGAAGTGAACGCCGTTCCCTGCCACGATGACGTACCGCGCATCGGAACGCCTTGATCTCGTCCACGGTGATATATGCGGGCCCATAACGCCGACAACCCATGGCGGCAAGAGGTACTTCCTGTTGTTGATCGATGATCTAACCTGCTACATGTGGCTCTTTCTGCTGGCGGCGAAAAATGATGCTCCTGCAACCATCAAGCGCTTCAAGGCCGGCGTTGAGGTCAAGACCAGCCGCAAGCTGCGTGTTCTTTGCACTGACCATGGCGGTGAATTCACCTCCATGGAGTTCGGCCTCTACTGCGCCGAGCAGGGGATTGGGCGCCACCTCACCGCGCCGTACTCCCCTCAGCAGAACGGCGTGGTCGAACGCCGCAACCAGACGGTTGTGGCCAAGGCACGCTGCATGATGAAGGCGAAGGACATGCGGGGGGAGTTCTGGGGCGCGGCGGTATCCACCGCCGTCTTCATCCTGAACTGTTCGCCGACAAAGAGTGTTCGCAACAAGACCCCGTATGTGGCATGGCATGGTCAAATACCTACCGTGCATTACTTCAAGACGTTCGGGTGCATTGTTTACGTCAAGGATGTGAGACCGCATTTGAAGAAACTCGATGACCGAAGCAAGGCCATGGTGTTCCTTGGCTATGAACCGGGAGCCAAGGCATATCGCGCTTACGACCCGGCATCTCGGCGTGTTTGTGTCACCCGCGATGCCGTGTTCGATGAAGCGGCGAAGTGGGATTGGGCGGCTTCAGGAGAGTCCGTTGTGGCCTCCATGGGCGATTCGTTCACCGTCCACTACGAGGTGGTTTCCTCCTCTGTGCCATCCAGCATGGCGCCGGGGAGCCAGGCAGCAACACCGGAACATTTGGAGACGACGGCTCCCAACGACCCTGCTTCGCCACGCACTCCGGAACCCATCATTGAGTTCGTATCGCTCCCAACTGCTGAACTCGACATCGACGATGATCACAGGGCACCGCGGCGCTACAGAAGTATGGCCAACATCTTCGCCACTTCGAAGCCAGTGGAGCTCAACGCTCGGACGCATCAGGTTTCATGAACTTTGCAAGAAGGCGGGCATCGTCGAGGTCGTCACACGGCAGCAGGATTAGGGGGAGAATTGTTAGCAATGATCATTTAATCATGCCGTTAGCTAGTATTTTAGTTACTGCATGCATTTAGTTTTTTGCCATCATGCCATTAGCTTCTGCATGTCGTCAGTTTCTGCATGCCTCCATTGAGTCATCCTGTCAGTTTTTTGCATGCGCGTCTGTGAACTGATGCATTGAAGTGCATGGTTCAGTTTTCTTCCGTTTTACATTGTCTTCCTCATTGTTTTGCTTTAAAAGGAGATAAGATAAACAGAAAATGCTGTGTAGTTTGAGCAGCACCATACACTTGTGTTGATTCCATTCCGTGAGTTTGTTTTTGTGAGTGATTGCGTGTTTTGCGAGTGAGTTCGCCGGGGCGCTGTTGACAGTGGCGGGGGGAGCACACGGCCGAGGGGAACAGTAGCACACAGCAGTGAGGGAGAGCGTTGGCAATGCGGGGGGTGGGGGAGAGGCGGCACCTGGGGGTGGTGGAAGACAGATCAGTGAGGAAGGAGAGCGCCGATGGTAGGGGAAGACAAATCGGCGGCGGGGGAGAGCGCTGACGGCACGGGGGTTGGGGGAGCGGTAGCACACGGTGGTGGGGAGAGCAGTAGCACATGGTGGGGAGGGGGGCAGCACGGGCCAGGGGGCAGCACACGCCGAGGGGAGCACGGTAGGCGGTGGGATTCACGGTACGCAACCCTTGACGCTGACGGGAGACAAGAGATGCGACGCGAGTGGGGATTCACGAGTGGGGAGACGGGAGACGCGACGCTGGGCTGACTTAACAAACGAGCCAAAATAGCTCTCAAGCCGGCTCGTGAGCAGTTCGAGCTCGGCTCGAATTTTTGCAAGCTGTCAAGAAGGCTCGGCTCAGCTCAAAATTTCGCGAGCTTGAGCTAAGCCACGAGCTTCAAGCTATTTTTCTACCCCTAATATACTGCATTCAAAAGACAGAATGATATTTGCTTCAGCTAATGATACGGATGACGAGTGATTACCAGTTGTGCACAGCTATACCTGTGTTAAAACAGGTTTGATGTTACTGGTTCATAAGATTGTGGCAGATCATCTTATGATCTGAATTGAAAGTTACAAGTTACCTTTGACCACATGCACATGCAAACACCTCTTAAGTGTGATGCGATGATGTGAATAATGCGAGTTGTCAATTGACATTGTTTATTTAAGCTCTTGGAGACCGATATGTGTATCGCACTCTCGTTCACAAGAAATGTGATCTGGTACGTAAGTCAGTTGCTAAGGTCAGAAATCCGGACTCAAGCTATCACCAAACAATCCTAGCTTGCCAAAAGTAAGGTATCAAGGAACAAGAGAAAAGGTCTCCAGGATCTTCTTCGACAATGGATAAATGTGTTTATTTGTTTGGTAGTGTGGTGGTTGGCAATCCTGTGGTCAAAAGAAAAGGTCTTAATGATCTTCGACCATGGATAATATGTTTATTCGGTTATTCCTGTGTTCGCGTGGTGGATGGCATTCCTGTGGTCAAATTCTACCGCAGGGACAACAGGTAATGCTACTCCCACGGTCACACGAAACATAAAGAGTAGACGGTGAGTACTTCACCAATATTTAATTACTTTGGTGAATACTTCATCAATATTTAGTTACTTTGGTGCCATCAGACTATTGAAAGTAAGGTTACGTTCTTTTTTGTTTTTTTTCTTTTTGTGTCTTTTGGCTTTAGCTTCTTCAAAAGTTAAAACAAACAGAGTGATTTATCTAAATGGCTTCTTAAAACTGCTTCTCCAAATAGCTTCACAAGCCTAAAACTAAATGCATCGCCCACGTTCGTGTCGTCATCGTCCACCACCTTCTCAAAATGTAGGACCGAAATCAGCGACTAAAGGAGGGTTGAATATGAACCAATATGATTATAAAACTTTTCAAATCTTTTCTCAAAGTGGTAGCATGACTTCAAGTTCTTCACTCCAATAACTATGATAAATTATGAAGTTTAGAGACCACTCACACAAAACAAAAGATCCAAAATAAATTGTGCAAAATCGGTAACGTCGCCACCCTAAAATCAGTAGTACCGCTACAGTAAGTACTATGCTACAGTAGAAACGGCAATGCCCTGCAGTAATCAGTGGTGCTCGCTACAGTGAATCAGTGCAGAATAGTAAAATCAACACGATTTCAAAATTAAAAAATGATGGAACTTTTGATCTGCTGGTCTAAACAAAACTTAGCATGCACCTTCACTGGAATGCTAGGAACCTATTCTAATCAACGATCGAGAAAATCGTTGCCAAAATTCTAATATTTTTTCATTTGAGAGAAGAGTGCACCAAAACTGGGTCAAAACCTAAAATTGAGCTAACTCTCAAACCAAGCCTCTAAATCAGTTGAAATTTGGTATGCACTTTTCTCTAGGATATCAGGAACCTAATTCAATCAACGATCAAGAAAATCATTGCCAACGATCTAATATTTTTGTGATTGAAGAAAGGTTGCATCAAAACTAGTAAAAAAAATAAAAACGGTGAATATGACTTGCTTGTGGGTGATTGATAGCCAAGATGGCTCTAGATTTATTTTCACATATCACAGCAAGTAAGAACACCAAAAAAATCTACACAAAAATAACTGGATTAAGAAATCACTCGGCGAGGCCAAATCAAGCAAAAATTGGGCAATTTTAAGAACTTGCTAAACCTGCTGCCGAGATGGATGTGGATTGATTTTCAAGGTATATCTCCATCACTTACTCGTCCTTGGCATCAGCAAGATCAAGAAAGAGTGAGAAAAGATAAAAAACCAATCAAATTAAGAGCAAATCAACCAAAACAAGATAGATCCATTAGGATGCACAAAATGGATATATTACTACTTGAAGATGAAGATTTTACGACCACTCCACTTAAAGGCAAGAAAGCATACACAACACTCACCCTTCTCAAACTCTAACCCTAGGACATTTGGCTTTTGTGAGTAAAATTTGGATGGCTAACTAACAAGCCTTCATCCCAACCTGTTAAATAGATGGACTAACCAGCACCATCTACCCCTAATAGATACAAATACAATCCATTTAGCATAAATGAGGAAAGCCTAATAACCCTACACATATGGGTTTTACTCACACAATTCATTTATGTATACTTTTCAACGCGCAAAAGTCCAAATCCACTAAGTATCAAACTTGATCAAATCAGCTTAGCCGAGCTGCTACATGGCACTGTCTTTTGCGTGCAGGAAGCAAAGGAGAAGGGTGCGAGCGCTGCTTTGTGTTCCATCACACATGCATGCGGTTGGCGTGCCACTAAAGCGATGCACTCTCTGGTGCGACATGCGTGAAGGTGTGTTATCTAAGTGTGCCGCTAAGGCGATGGCCTCCCCGGTGCTACACGCGCGAAGGCGCGTTGTCCTAGGGGCGTCGTGTGAGTTTTTATACTCCGTAGGGCTGCTTGGGACGATGAGTTCCTGGCGCTTTATACTCCGAAGAGTGGACGCAGATGCCGCGCGTCTTATTTATACTCCGTAGAGTGCACGCGTGGTCCACACGTCTTATTTATACTCACGAAGAGTGCGCGTGGAGGCCGCGTGTCTTATTTTATACTCACAAAGAGTGCGCACAGAGACCACGTGTCTTATTTATACTCACGAAGAGTGCACGCGGAGACCGCGTGTCTTATTTTATACTTATGAAGAGTGCGCGCGGAGACCGCGTGTCTTATTTTGTACTCACGAAGAGTGCGCGTGGAGACCGCGTGTCTTATTTATACTCACGTAGAGTACGCGCGGAGACCGTGTGTATTATTTATACTCACGTAGAGTGCGCGCGGAGACCGTGTGTCTTATTTATACTCACGTAGAGTGTGCGCGGAGACCATGTGTCTTATTTTATACTCACAAAGAGTGCGCACGGAGACCGCGTGTCTTATTTTATACTCACGAAGAGTGCGCGCGGAGACCGTGTGTCTTATTTATACTTACGTAGAGTGCGCGCAAAGACCGCGTGTCTTATTTTATACTCACGAAGAGTGCACGTGGAGACCGCGTGTGTTATTTTATACTCACGAAGAGTGCGCGCGGAGACCGCATGTCTTATTTTATACTCACGAAGAGTGCACGTGGAGACCGCGTGTCTTATTTTATACTCACGAAGAGTGCGCGCGAAGACCGCGTGTCTTATTTATACTCCGTAGAGTGTGCGCGGAGGCTTGCCTCCACGCGTCCTATTTATACTTCGTAGAGTGCGCGCGGAGGCTTGCCTCCACGCGTCTTATTTATGCTCGCGCGGAGGCAGGCGTCCGCGCGTCTTTGCACAGAATGAGACAAATTTTGCAAACGATGGACTTTATTAACGTCCCATTTGCGCGGGCAAGCGATTACAAAAGAGGCAGGGTACTAACTACAGACCGCTCGAGGACAAAGGTGGCACTGATCGTTGCTGCTATGGCGGAGCGGGAGGGGAGCCTCTGGTGCTGGGGCGACCAATGCGGGAAGGCTTGCGGATGACTCTGGCCTGGAGAAGCTTCGCTACCTCTGCCTTCTGCCGCTCGATCAACCTGCGCTGAAGCCTTTGCTCGATCGGCTTGGCCTTCGCCAATGGACACGCATTGTCCGCCTGTGTGCAGGGGCACCATCTTGACTTGGCCCTCCGGCTGGGGCTTAGGCGTCCATCTTGGTGCGAAGGACATGTCCGCCTCAGGAAGCCATGGTGTGGGACAGTCCCGAAGGAGTTGAGGGTTGAGCGCCCGAGTATGGCGTTGTATGGGTACGGGATGTCGACGACGTCGAAGATGACATCTTCGTTCCTTGCATTGTCGCCCTGGCCAAAGGAGACTTGTAGGCGTATCTAGCCCAACGCCCTCAGCGGCTGACCCCCGAAGCCCTGCAATGGGATTCTCGAGGGGCCCAAGCGACTCCGGGGGATCCCCAACTGGTCGAAGGCCTCTGCGAACAGGATGTTCGCGGAGCTGCCTCCATCGGCCAGGATGCATTTGACATCGCATCCTGCAATAGCGGCCTGGATGACCAGGGGATCTTGGTGAGGGAACTCCACGCCCTCAGCGTCAGTGGGCGTGAAGGTAATTTCGTGCTGCGCCCACTCTGGCGGTGCTTGCACCGAGTAAGCTGCCACATGGTGTAGCCTCCGTGCGTAAGCCTTCTGTTGCCGCGCCGAGGAGAACTCCAACGAGGAGCCCCCGGAGATGACGTTTATAACCTGGCGCTGGGCTCCCTCCGGGGCCTGAATTCGCAAGGGGCCTTCTTGGGGTTGCTGCACGTGAGCTTGGATCCGCAAGGAGCCCTCTTGGGGCAACTGCACGTGGGCCACGACAGGCGGCCCTGCCTCCAGGGCCCTATCCCTGGCGATGCTCTGACGAAGCGCCGCAATGGCAGTGCATGCCCGCGTGTAATGATCACCGCGGCCGTGCACCTCGCACCACAGGCCATAGTCCTGGTTCTCCTGCTCTGCGTGGGGTCTATCGTCGCGACCCCGACCACGCCCTTGCCCCCGGCCTCGGCGTCCTCGCCCGCGAAAGGCAGGAGCATTGCCTTCAGAGCCGCCCTCGATGTCGAAGACATAGCGGGCCCTCTGGGCTCTGTGTGGGTTGCGCTTGGGCTTGGGCTTGTCACTCGATGAGTCCTGCTTATGGTTGGCATCCTTGCGCTCTGGGGAGTCTTTCGAAGACTCTTGCTTGCGCCTACCCTTCGAGGAGTCTTCCTTCTTCGATGAGTCTTCGTTCTTCGACGAGTCCTCCGCTTGATTAGTGTCGGAGTCATCGTCTTTACGCCGCCGCGCATCCTCCTCCGCCCTCGCATACTCTTCCATCTTATTGAATAGCTTCGCGACCGTCCTGATGGGCTTGCGCGTGTGTTGTACTCGGCCAATGGCCCGGGCGGAGGCCTTGCATCACTGCATTGATGATGGTTATCACTGCATTGATGATGGTTATCTCGGGCCGAGGGTTTTTGCTTGATGGCAAAGAGCTGATCTGCGTCAACATGCTCGACGTAGTTCCCCTGGAAGTTGTTGTAGAGACGGTTGCGGATCTGCTCCCACGCATAGATGGAGTTTGGCTCTATGGTGAAGAACCAAGAGAGCGCCACTCTCTGCAGTGCGAGGGGGGTGCCCCTTCGCTTTGGTGGTGTCGTCTCTGCCTGCAGCTTCAATGGCGGTCTCGTACACGCGCACGAACTTCCGAGGGTCCGTGTCACCCTTGTACGGCTCGATGGCGTTGGGGAACTTGAAGTCCTCCGGCCATGCCGATTGCTGCAGGCCCGCGGAGAGGGGGGACTCCAGATCCACGCACCGCAGCGGGACATGACTGGAGGTAGGGGCGTCGCGGCTGTCCGCCTGCTATGGTGTGGGCTCCGGCGCGACCACTAGCAGGACTTGTTGGCTCAGAGCCTCTTGTATATCCCGCACGGCTCCGCGGAGGTCCGCCAGCTCCCGTTGCAGCATACCGAGGGCTGTTAGTAGAGTGTTCTCCACTGTCAACGTGGTTGCAGCAGTTGGGGTAGCGGGTTGCATCGTTGGGCTGGCAGCAACCATGGCTTGCGCTCCAGAACCGCTCGGCGCGTCGATGTGGTGGGCTCCGGAGTCGGTGACGGGACCGGCGTTGCCGCCAAGGCCACCTGCCGCTCCCGCGCCGGGCGTGGTGGCAGCGGCCGTGGTGGCACGAGCATCGGCGTCACCACTGCCGACGGCCCGATCGGTACCCGCGCTGACCACTGCGCCAGCAGTCGGGGCGACTGTCGCGCCACGAGCGTCGAGGTCGGCAGCCGCAGCACCAGCGCTGTCGCCCGCAGCCGATGCCGAAGCCCTCGCGTCGCCGAGTGCCTCCGTCGTGCTCCTCTTCTTCTTTGTCGCCGCCGATGATGAAGCTTTCTTTGGTGCCATCTTTCTTCAGATCTTGGAGCTTGCTCTTGTCGTCCCCACGGACGGCGCCAACTGTCGTGGTTACAGACCAAACAGAGAGATGGTAGTATGGTAGTGGAGATGTTAGGTGAGCAATACTTGGGGACTTCCCCATGACCCGAAGGGCTTTATATATATTCTCATGGGGAGTATTTTACAATTATGTTCTTACACCCAAGTATCCCTCTCAAGGGCATTTAAGTCATTATACTTAAGTCTGTGTTGGCAATGGTGTACACTCATCTACAGTACTCACAGCTGAACAATCCTGGGCAGCTGCGAGGAAATCCTAACGGCCCCAGAAATGAAGGCGTTATAGCTACCACAAAACGGCATTGGAGAACAATAAATAGCTTTACTTTTGATCACCAAGTTGGCACTATCGTTTCAGCGAATGAGACTAAGGCATCGCTTATTTTAGCTTGAATTTCTGGATTCTAGTTTATTTTTCACTATTCCTAAATTTTGTCTCTTTTTGACTTTTTGTCTTTTTTTGAGCTTTTTTGCCGGTTTTTTCGTATTCATTTGCATTGTTTGTGATTGGCTAACCTGTTTTTTCTATATTTAATTTTTTTAAATTTAATTACGTTAAATAAGCCATAATCAGTTACAGCGTAATTTCAGCCAGTTACAGTACAATTTTAGCCATAAGCCACTTTTTTCAGCCGAAATGAGCGGGCTATAACTTTTGTAACAAGAGAAAAATTCAGATGGATGAGCAGAAGAACCCTAACAAGGAAGTCTGCGCCACTCTCTCGGTAAGCCAAAGTCTATGTTTTGTTCAAAGCATGTGTTGAATGCAATTGATTTTGTAGGCGACAAGGAAGGCAGCTACTTATATTGTTCAAAGCAGCAAGTCCAGAACTAGTAACCAGTCTGCAAAGGACTCACAAAGCCTTTGTGCAAAGGTTACTAGTTGGTTTCATTCAGTTAACTTTTTATGATCTTCAAATTTCTCGGTTTAGTTTTTGATCGCATTGTGCAAATTTGGTACAGAAATGGAGACATAGGATCAATGAGAAGCTGACAAGACTGCAAGAGCTAATTCCTAATGGTACAAAAGCAAATTCTCGATTATTAATTGTTTGCATTTGCATATGTCAAGTGTATTTATTGTTGGCTTTTCCAGGTTGATATCAGCACAATGTTGCTGGAAGCAGTTCAGGATGTCAGGTTTCAGCACAATGTTGCAGGAAGCAGTTCAGGATGTCAAGTTTCTGCATCTGCTAATCATGGTATGTGTTCAGTTATGAGTTGCAACAGATCAGCAAGGGCTTGAAACGTGCAAGTACTTCATACATGTTCTGAATGGTGAATACTGCACTCTCAATATTGTGCAAGTGCCACAGCCTAAAATCTTGATGACCTTTCTTCCCATGTGGTTGATGCGCAGATTAAGTGTAGGATCGTCGATGGCAATCAGAGGGGAGGGGTGAATGATTGCAGTTCGCAGAGAAAACTTTTTTTTTAACCTTACTATTTTCTGATCGTTCAACCCGATCTTTGAAGATACGAAATACTAGCAGCGGTAGTAAGACAATCTGGTGGCACCAGTTAAGAACAATAAAGCGCTTGTCGGATTAATAACTCAAATAGTAACTTTGCATATCGTAAACCAACGGTTGTTCAAACCAATCTGTAGAGAATAAATAACACAAAAAAAAAATCAGCAGGACCCGAATCCTTAATTCGGTAGAGAATAGCCGGATCAAGTAATTGATGTTCAGATGCAAACAGAAATCCAGCGAGTAGCAGATTTACGAAATCTCTCTCCTGGACTAACTATCTAATCAATGAGAACTAATGAATTAAAATAGCTGCTCTTACCTCTATTTTTGCACCTACCTTTGATGTGATACACCATGGGATAGCCAAAGACATCATCACTTTTACTGGTTCTTCACGTGATGATGGAATCTAAGCTAGTCAATGCACTTCCTCTCCTTACTTTTGCCTTCACGTAATACTAGCAGATGCAGCGATCAACTCCCTACTAGCTTCGGCATTGAAACATCACGTCACCAGGCAATGCATCCAGTTCCCCAAAAACCGACCAGCAACTCGGCCAGCCCCCCCGTCTATTTATATAAGAAAGAATCTGTTTGTTTTTCATCGAGTCTACTCGGTCACGCTCACGCCACCGATTCTAAAACGGAACCGCCTCCAAAACTGAATACGAGTCTCAGCCCTCAAACCTAATACAACTTATTCAACTAGGCCTAAGCCTTTTTATCTCAACCAGGCTTTTGGCCCACTACTTTTTAAGGGACCCGAAACCCTTCCTAACACGGGTTTTTCAAAATTCCAACTTTCCTAACGCGTCACATGTCGAAGCCTCCAGGACCGCACCTCCCGTAGCTTCTCCATGTATCATTCATCTCTGATCTCCATGCGCCCCAAGCATGAGCCCGACCATCTCGCGACCTCCTTGACCGTCTGAACCTCGGATCTCACCATCCTAGTCCCGGTCCACCTCGTCACTGACCATGATCGTCTCCAAGCTCAACCTGCACATGCAAAGACCGAAGAATATCCTTCCGGCACAAGTTTATCCAAACTTGACCAACGTTAATCCACACACCACACGTCTCGCAAAACACCGATAAGCAGTATTATCAAATATTCATCATAAATTAACAATTGTTAATTATTCATCACCAAAATAACCTAGACCGAGCCACATGGTCTAACATTAAGCTCTGATGAAATGTGGATGTATGCTCCACTTGCCTACGACAATGTTAGCGCCAGGCTCCATCTGAACTTTCCGGCTGAAGAATGAATCTGAAACAAACTTATTCAGATGGTACATAATTTTGGAAGGATTTGTGCCAGGAGAGCAGTGCTTTTCTGCTTCTTCTGTCGGAGCATTGTTATTTGTTTCTTTGACTTTAGAATGACTTTACATTTTTGTCGACCAGCTCCTTATTCAATTTTTTTGTACTGTTCGGTCCCCTCGCGTCACCTTCTTTTTTCAAGAATGGTCCACTCTTTTTCGCAGACATGACCTATGCCCCGAGCACGGAAGCACCGGAGGACGGTACATGTCCCATTCCGTGTCACACGAGCGTGGTAGGTTGTAAGGAGCGTGGAAGCAGTGGTGAGTGCGGGAAAGAACAGGTGACCACGGCTAGCACCACCTGCCATAGCAGCCACGCTCCCTAGGCACACGTGAGGCCCAAAGGGCCTCTTCCAAATCGAAATAGAGAGGGAGGAAACTACAGAGGCGGTGCCCATAGAAGCACGACAAAGGGCCAGGGGCGGAGGTAGGTAGTTGACAGTGGGTGCGGCCGCACCCATGTGAAAATCAGAAATCAGTGCTAACCTCTAAACTTTCACCTCTTTTGCACCCCTCAAGTCCAAAGTCATGCACCCAGGCCGTGGGTGCTGATTGCTCAATTAAGTTATATTATTGCTTAAACATTGTACGTATGTATACATATACATGGCATGAAGAAAGTGCCGCACCCCCCTTAATTTTTCTCTAGCTCCGCCCCTGCAAAGGGCATCTGTAGTGTATGAAAATAGAGGGTCATAAGCCATCTTAAGATCGACCTTATACATTATAGGGGTGACCTTAAGCAGGCCATAAGCAAAAAAGGCTTGAGGCTGGTCCTCAAGCTAAAGACTTGGCCACAAGCGTTACAACACAATTTTCTTTACATCTGTTGTTCTCTCTCCCCAACTACCAACTACCATATCCCCCCAACCACCACATTTTTTACTGCCGAGTGGACCCTTCTTTACAGCTGACGTTGGCCTCAAACGTTGCAGCGTCAGTTTTAAGAATGAGGTGGGGCCCACCTTAAGAGCCAGCAAGCTATATACACTACAGATATCCTAAGTGCTCAATGGAGAGAGAAGGTCTTGTGGGCCCTGTTGTGGCTACAGACCAAACAGAGAGAGAGTATGGTAGTGGAGAGTTAGGTGAGCAATGGCTTAGGGTTTCTCCCCATGGCCTGTGTTGTATATATATCCACATGGGGAGTGCTTTTACAATTATACCCTTTACATCCGAGTGTTCCCCTCAGGGGCACTTATGTCATTACACATGTCCCATTTTAGGCCTTACATTCCTCTAACAGGTCTGCTGGGCTCAGGTGGGGGCCACCCCTACAACAGGAGCCTCTCATGGTGAAGGGCTTCATGGGCCGAAGCCATGTTGCCGAGCCCTTTGGCCCCCTCCGTCCCTGCGGCCTGTGAGCTTTCCCAACGTTCGGCGGAGCCTTATTGCTTGGCGTAGTGTTTGTCCTGCTGCGAGGGTATGGTGCTGGGCGGGTTGGTGAAGTCTTTGTTGTCCACAGGGTGACGTCGGCGTAGGAGTCGGAGTCGGGGTCGAAGTCGGAGTCAAAATCGCATCCGGTTTGGCGGGGTCGGTAGTTGCCCAGGCCGCCCTCAGCCGCGGGTTCTTTGGGCTGCGAAGGCGAAGTTGGAGCGGAGGCAGACCTCGCGCCAATGCCTTTTCGTGGGCGCGAAGTGGGTGCGGCTCCGCAGTCTGGTGGTGCGCCTTAATGGCTCCTGGAATTGCGCCGACCCCTGGGATGGCAGGATTAGGCTGCTGCAACCATACGTGCTTTCCCACTTGGGGTGTACACGCGGCGGGCCATTATTGGCGCGTCGTGGGCTGTCAGCGGTCGCACGACCGCGGCCGTTCACCCCTTCCCCAGAAGGGCGGGACACGTGGCGGGGTGCCATGGGCGCGTCGTGCGCCGTCTGCCAACCTACCCTCGCGCGCCCCCAGTTGCCAGCAGTTGCGCTTCCCGATCGTGGGTAGCCGAACCGCTAGGCTCCCGCCGGTTGCGCCGCGCTGGTGGGGGGGTTGAGCCAGCTTTATAAGGCGTCGCCATTAGCATGGGTACGCTCCTTCGCATCAGTCATTCCGGTCTGTCTTCTTTCTTCTGCTGCCCGCGCAACCCACCCCTGCTCCTGATGTTTTAGCGCCCTATCTCGGAGAGGAATGGCTTGCCGCGACGATCCTGCTCGCCGGCTCAGCGGCAGCGCCTCGTCCGACCGGTACGATCTGTCGCCTCCCTCGGGGGAGTACTCGCTGGTGGTGCGAGGAAGAGCGCACGTCAACAAGCGGTGGGACGCCATGGAGCACTCGGGAGGCCGCTGCTCCCGTGTGTTGGGGCGAAGCCGCGTTACTAAAGAGATGCTCTAGAGACTCGTCCGGGAGGGGAAGATTGCGGAACATGGCGGGGCTTGCATACCCGGCCCCACCGAGACAGAACCACAGCCGGCGGAGACAGAGGCTATTGTCTTTGTCGCATTCTTTGATGCCGGGCTACGGATGCCCTTGACACTCTTTGTCGGCGAGGTCTTGCGGGCCTACGAGCTGGAGCTGGCGCAGCTGACCCCCAGTGCGATAGTCCGCCTGGCCGTGTTCGCTTGGGCACTGCGAACAGAGGGTCGCCATCCCAGTGCGAGCCTGTTCGCCATTCTGCACGATGCGCGCTGTCAGCCAAAGAAACTCAAGGGGGGAGCGGAGTCGAACTTTGGCAGCGTCAACTTCGTGTTGAGGAAGCCGTGTGCGGGGCTCTTCCCTGCGTGGGCCGCGCGAGGGAAGTGGGAGTCTGGCTGGACGCGTCGGTGGTTTTACTACCTCATGACGAGCAAGAGCGGTCTGTCGTGCCAAGGACAGCCGATATCGTTCAACAGCTCGCTAGGTATGGAGCCGACGGTCGACGATGCGTAGAAGGTGCGGAGGCTCGCGGGCATCGCCTGCCGGTTCAACATGCGTGACCTTGCTGAAGAGTTTACCATGTATGGGGCGGCGCCGCTCTCCGGTCGGTGGCAGTACGATGTACAGGGCAGTGTCCGGAAGGATGGCGTCCATCCGACGGTGTCCTGCCTTCTAAGGCCCTCCGCTCCTTGTAAGTCATTTGACCGTTGGATATGCGCACGTTTGCATGATCACGTGATTCCTTATGGGTGATGCTCCATTTTTGTGCGTAGTGCCCCGGCTAGAAGATGCAGAGCGCGCGGTCGTTGCGCTCCTCGGGCCATACTCGGCAAAAGGAGCACAAGCTGTGCGAGGCCGCGACCGCCTCGGCGAAACAGGGGCAGCTAAACCGGGTGTGCGAGGTCCTGGGGATTAGCGTACTCGAGCGCGCGGTGCCGGTGGAGGCCCCGAGCCGCTATGATGGCGACAGCGAAGTGGAGGCGCGACCCCCTCGGCGCAAGGCCCGATCTGAGGCCACCACACCCGGCCCGTCGGTCGTGCCGCTGGAAGGTATCGCCGAAACAGGGGGCGTGGCCGATGCCGAGTCCGAACCCGTCGGTTCAGGGGGACGTTGCCCCTAATGAGGGTTTTGATGGCGCCAAGGTGACGGGCCTCGGTGCTATTGAGCTTGGAGACGAGGTGGCGTCGCCCGCGACGGCCACCGAGGGTCTGCCACCTGCGACGACCATCGGGGATCTGCTGCTTACGACGGCCACCGGGGGATCTGCTGCTTACGACGGCCACCGGTGGTCCGCCACCTACGACCGGAGCGGCTGAAGGATCGCCCGCGTCTCCGAGGGCGAAGCGCCCCCGGGTACAGCCGCCTCCGCCTATAAGGGGGCGATTCGGGGTTGCTGGTGCGGTCACTGGGATCTTGACGCCTTGTGAGGAGGTCGGTGAGGCCGGGGAAGGAGGCGGTGCTCCTCGGGCCGACGAGGCCCCCATGCCCTGTATGGAAGCTGCGCGGGCACCCCCCGTACCTTGGTAGAGGGTGTCGAAGGTAGGCGCAATTCCTTTTCCTCTTGTGACTTTGTGAAACTCTCTTCGATTTGCTCGCTCATTCCGCCGTTGACATCAGGCGAGACGAGGTCTCCCGGACGCGGTCAAGGATCGAGCAACGGAGGTACGCGCGAAGTCGCCGACCTTGTTATGCAGGAGGCGGCATGGATGTCCGGTGCTGCGGAGGCAGCTGGGCCGAGGCCCGTCATCTCCGACTTCATCCCACGATCGGAGATGCTTCACGTTCTTAACCAGGCTGCGGAGCGCGTTGGCAGTAGCTTGGATGTGCTGGCACTGGCGACGTGCGGGGGAGACCTTCTGGCGCTCGCGCTGGTTGCCTCGGAGATAAGGGTAAGCGAATATGGCCTGTGCCGCTGTTTGAGGTCCTTCTAACTCGTGTGGTCTTTCTCAGACTCTTGCCCTCAGCCAAGCCTTGGAGGAGACTCGCGTTCGCGAGCGGAGAGCGTTGCAGAGCAACCTCCATGCTGCAGATGGGGCTCACATTGCCAAGGATGAGCTAATCTGCAGGCTGGAGGCGGAAAAAGCGATGATAGCTTCTGACGCGGAGGAGGCTGTGGCGACGGCGCGACGCGCCACAGAGGAGGTCCAGCGCGTCGCGACGGAGGAGCGTGCCGCCTTTCTTCAGCAGATCTCTGCGCTGGAGGAGGAGAAGACCCAACTCGTCGCATCCCTTGCAGAGAGGACCAAGGCCTTGGACAATGCATCCATGGCGGCATGGAGGGCGATGGAGTCGCTGGAAGGGGCCCTCCGGGACCTTGTCATCGACGTACCAGAGGTTGTGCAAGGCCCTGAGAATCTGACGGAGACGCTTGGGCGGATCGAAGAGGGCTCGGAGCTCGCTCTCCGCAGTGCCAAGTCCTTTGGCGATCACTGCGGCTTCATGGGTGCCTCCTTCGCCCTCGCCTTGCTGCGCGCCCAGGGATGTGGACACGTCGGCGAGCTGGCGGACCCCCAGCTGGATCTGCCGGCCGAGCCCGGGGTAATGTCTGACGCCATCCGCTTCACCCAGCCAGCTGTACAGAATTTTTATAATCGAATCTGGGGCTATGTCGGGGAAGACGTAGCCAAGATCGTGCTGCGGCGAACTCTGCGCGAAGAGGGGGACCTCCTCTGGTGGCTCGAGGAAGTACCTCGGCGCAACGGAAACGACGCAGATCAAGTGTGATGCCAGGGTCGGGTGTGTTGCGTTATGTACATCTTTTTGTATGGTTGCTTCGCAACCTGTTCTTTTTATATGAATGAAGCAGTGGCTGCCTAATATGTTCTCGTCGCTGCATGCCCCTATTGTAGACGGTTGGCACGTAGGGTTCGGATTTCGCGCTAATTATCCGTCGGTGTTTAGTCGAAGCAGACGCGCAAGCGCTATGTCCCCTACCTTTCGAAGAGGTGGCAGCGAAGCTGGCGCCTAATCGAAGTAGACGCGCGAGCGCTCCGTCCCCTACCTTTCGAAGGGGTGGCAGTACCTTTCGAAGGGGCTTATTAGAGCTTGGGCGTGTGGGAACTTCGACCACGTCTTATTTATACTCCGGGGAGTATGCGCAAGGACAGTGCCTGCGCGTGCGTGGGGATATCCGCGTCTTGTTTATACTTAGTAGAGTGCGCTGGGACAACATTCGCGTCTTATTTATACTCCGTAGAGTGCGCACGGAGGTAGGCCTCATGTTGCGTCTTCTTTATACTCCGTAGAGTGCGCGCGGAGGCGTCCCCCCGCTGCGTCTTATTTAGAGTCCGTAGACTACGCGCGGAGGCAAGCCTCCGCGCATTGCGGGCGGTGAAGGTGCGTGCGGAGGTGGACCTCAGTGCTACCTCTTATTTATACTCCATGGAGTGCGTGCGGAGGCAGACCTCGACGCTACGTCTTATTTAGAGTCCGTAGACTGCGCGCAGAGGCTCGCCTCCGCGCGTTGTGGGCGGTGAAGGTGCATGCGGAGGCGGACCTCAACGCTACGTCTTATTTATACTCCGTGGAGTGCGTGCGGAGGCGGACCTCGACGCTACGTCTTATTTAGAGTCCGTAGACTGCACGCGGAGGCTCGCCTCTGCACGTTGCGGGCGGTGAAGGTGCGTGCGGAGGCGGACTTCAACGCTACGTCTTATTTATACTCCGTGGAGTGCGTGCGGTGGCGGACCTCGACGCTACGTCTTATTTAGAGTCCATAGACTGCGCGCGGAGGCTCGCCTCCGTGCGTTGCGGGCGGTGAAGGTGCGTGCGGAGGCGGACCTCAACGCTGCGTCTTATTTATACTTCGTGGAGTGCACGCGAAGGCTTCCCCCCACGCGTCTTTGTTTATACTCATGCCCGCGTTTCTCAAAGAGAGTACGCGCGCGTATGCGTGTCTTTGTTTATACTCATGCCCGTGTTTTTCACGGAGAGTGCGCATGCGAACACGTGTCTTTGTTTATACTCCTGAAGAGTGCGCGTGAATATAATCCTTCGCGCGCTTTTGTGGGAAACAAGACAATTTTTGTGCAAACGGTGAACTTCATTAAATTCCCGTTTGCGCGGGTGAGCGATTACAAAAGATGAGGTACTGACCACTGACCGCTTAACAACGGGAACGACCGCAGCTGTCGTTGCCTGGTGACGAGGCGGTGCACGGTGTGAGCCTCTAGTGCTGGAGCAGTCTGCGCAGGAGCCTGGCGATGTGCTTCGTGAAGCCGCCAAGGATCCTCGCGCTCGCACACTCGGCTTAGGCGTAGTATCGCCGTAGCCTATCTGCGTTCCATGTATGGCGAAACGTCTGCCCTTCCAAAGTGGCGAGGCGGTATGCTCCCTTCTGCAGGGCCTCCACGACAATGTACGGGCCTTCCCATTTAGATTCCAGCTTGCCTACTGTCTCTGCGTGGAGAGCCATCTTGAAGACGAGGTCCCCCGGCTGGAAATCTCGCGGGTATATGGAACGACCACGAGTGCGCACCATCTGCCGCGCATACTTTATGACGTGCTGGGTTGCACGTGCCCGGTCTCCATCAAGGAGGTCCAGGGACAATTGGCGCTCTTCTTCTGGTGCCTGGACGAGGACCCTTCTCAAGCTGGCCTTTATTTCCTCGAGCGTTACCGCTTCGTCGCCTAAGAGGAGCTTGAATGGCGTGAACCCCATCAGGCGTGTCACCATTGTGCGGAGGGACCAGAGGATGCTGTGAAGCTCGCCTGACCACTTGCCCTTTGGCAGCCCAACGAGGCGCTTCTTGACCGCGGCGGAGATGGCGCCGTTCACCCGCTCTACCGCGCTGTTGGACTACGGGTGTCCGACTGAGGCGAACCGAAGCGTGATGCCCATGCTGTCGTAGAATTCTTTGAACGGGGCTGCGTCGAACTGCAGACCGTTGTCGACGGTGATCTCCCTGGGCACACCGAAATGGCATATGATGTTCTGCCAGAGGAAGCGCTGCATGGCTGCCGAGGTAATCTTGGCCAGAGCTACTGCCTCTGGCTACCTGGAGAAGTATTCCAAGGTGACCGCTACGAACCGCAGGTCACCTGGAGCCCTGGGAAGCGGTCCCACGACGTCGATGCCCCATCGTGCTAGCGGCCATACTGGAGGTATGGGGTTGAGGCTCGTCGAGGGCTTGTGGATGGCTCGCCCCATCCATTGGCAACCTTGGCATCGACGCACGAGATCTTGGGCATCGCCGATGGCTGTTGGCCAGTAAAAACCTTGCCTAAATGCCTTGCCGACTAGCGATCTCGGTGCAAGATGCGAGCCGCAGAGTCCTGCATGAATTTTCGCAAGGAGCTGTTTTCCTTCTTCGCGTGAAAGGCATCGCAGAAGCGGTGCACAAACTCCTTTTTTGTAAAGCACCCCATCAAGCACCTGGAAGGACCTAGTGCGGTACTGTAAACATCGGAGCTCGACGGGGTCATCCAACTCCGCGATGCCCTGTAAGAAACCGAAGATAGGCTCTCACCAATCGCCCTGTTGGGTGATCTGGTGGATAAGGGCTGCATCGCGATTGTCCTACGCGATAGCTGCCGCTGGCAGGACTTCGTAAAATGCCCCCCCCCGGGAGTTGGGAGCTGTTGGCTGGCGGCCTTTGCGAAGACATCGGCCTGCTCGTTGTCCGCCCGAGGGATGGCTTTCACCGTGACACCCAAAAAGTGCCGCTCTTTCACTCTTACGGCTGCCAGGTACTTGGCTAGCTCCGGGTCCTTGGCTTGGTATGACTTGTCCACGTGGCTCGCCACCAGTCGTGAGTCGGTGCGGACGAGGACGCATCGCGCACCCAGCGCTTTGAGCTTCGTGAGGCCAAAGAGTAACACCTCGTACTCAGCCGTGTTGTTGGTGGCTGGAAATGCGAGGCGCGCCGAGTACAGCAGGCGGTGCCCCTCGGGTGTAGTAACGACTGCGCCAATGCCCGCGCCCGCGACGCCATAGGCTCCGTCAGTGTTAAGCATCCACACCGGGTCTTCTGGCTGGTGGATAGGCTGAGCTGGAGGGGTCTACTCCGCGAGGAAGTCCGCCAGAACCTGGGACTTGATCCCCGTTCGGGAAGCATATGTTAAGGAGAATGGGGCAAGCTCGGCTGCCCACTTGCCGATTCGCCCTGTGGACTCCTTATTGTGCAGCATCTCCGCCAGGGGGAATGAGGATGGTACCGTTATCAGATGGGCCAAGAAGTAGTGTCGAAGCTTTCTTGAGGCCATGACCAGCGCGTAGGCGAGCTTCTTGAGCTCCGTATACCGCGTCTTGGCACCCTGAAGGGCTTCAGAGACGAAGTACACGGGGCACTGGAGAGCGCCCTCTTCGAGGACAAGGACGGCGCTGACTGTCGTCGCTGAGGCGGCGAGGTAGAGCAGGAGGGGAGCCTCTGGTGCTGGGGCAACTAGAGTGGGAAGGCTTGCAAAGTGTTTCTTGAGGTCGTCGAAGGCCGTCGCGCAATCGTCATCCCAATGAAACCCGTCGCAACCGCGGAGAGTCTTGAAAAATGGCAAGCCTCGCTCCGCTGCCCTAGACAGGAAGCGACTCAGGGCCCCCATGCGGTCGGCTAGTCTCTGGACCTCCCTCATCGTCTTGGGTGGTTCCATGCCAAGGATGGCGTCGACCTTGTCAGGGTTCGCCTGGATGCCTCGTCCGAACACAAGGAAGCCCAAGAGCTTGCCCGCTTGCACGCCAAAAACACATTTGTCCGGGTTGAGCTTGATGCCCGCCTTCCTGAGGTTGTCGAAGGTCTCATGGAGATCCCGACCGTGGAAGGCAAGCTGTTTGGTTTTGACTACCACGTCGTCGACGTAAGCTTCCACGTTCCTACCGAGCTGAGCAGCCAACGCCAGCGCGATGAGGCGGGTGAAGATTGCAGCCGCGTTCTTCAAACCGAAGGGCATCCTGACGAAGCAGAAGGTCCCTACCGGCGTAATGAAGCTGGTTTTATCCTCGTCGTCTTTGGCTATGTAGATCTTGTGGTAGTCAGAGTAAGCATCTAGGAAGCTCATGAGCTCACACCCCGCGGTGGCGTCGACCAGTTGATCTATGCGTGGCAGTGGGTAATCGTCCTTCGGGCACGTCTTGTTGAGAGCGGTGAAGTCGATGCACATACGCCAGGTGCCATTGGTTTTCTTGACCAGCATTGGATTTGCGAGCCAGTCCAAGTGCTGGACTTCGCGAATAACCCCAGCCTGGAGAAGCTTCGCTACCTCCATCTTGGCCGCTTGCTGCCGGTCCATGGACATACGGCGAACCTTCTGCTTGACCGGCTTGGCGTCCGGGCGGACCGCCAGGTTGTGCTCGATGAGGGCGCGGTCCACACCCTTGATGTCCTGTGGAGACCATGTGAAGACGTCGACGTTGCTCCGAAGAACTTGGAGCAAGTCTTGATCGACCTCTGGAGGGAGGCCCTCGCCAATGGACATGAATTGCCCTTCCCCTTGGAGGGGCACTCTTTTGACCCCGCCCTCCGGGCGGGGCTTCGGTGTCCATCCTGGAGCGGACAGCGCGTCTGCCTTGAGTTTGTCGACAAGGATGTGCACCTTGCGGTGCGGACTCCTTGCGCCAGCTTCGATACGCCTAGCGAGGTCCTGGTCACCGAAAATGGTGATGATGCCCCGCGGGCCCAGGAGCTTCATACACAAAAAGGCGTGGTGTGGGACCGCCTCGAAGGAGTTCACGGCGTGTCGGCCCAGTATGGCGTTGTATGAGTGAGGGATATCCACGACATCGAAGACGACGTCCTCGCTCCTGGCACAAGGAGATTCGGAGCCGTACTTGACCCAAGGCCTTCAGTGGCGGGCCTCCGAAGCCTTGGAGAGGGGTCTCCGGTGTTCCCAAGCGACTCCGAGGTATCCCCATGCGGTCGAGGGTCTCCTCAAACAAGATATTTGCAGAGCTTCCTCCATCGACGAGGATGCGCCTGACATCGTAGCCTGCAATGTCGGCCTGGATGACTAGTGGATCTTGATGGGGGAACTCCACGCTCTGGGCATCGGTGGGCACGAATGTGATGTTGCCGCGCGACACCCCCGGGGGTGGTTGCGCCGAGGGGGTTCTTGACGAGGAGCCTCCGGAGATGACGCTCACGGTGCGGTGTTGGGCCCCTCCCGTGACCTCAGCTCGCGAGGAGCTTTCTTGCGGCTGCTGCACGTGGGCTTCTGCCAAGGCCCGAACTCGGGCAGTTGCTTGCCGCAGTGCCATAACTGCGGCGCATGCCCTCGTGATGTGGTCGCCGTAGCCATGCAACTCGCACCATCTGCCGTAACGCAGAATCTCCTGCTCCGCACGCGTTCTTTTGTCGCTGCTTCTTCCGCATTCCCCTTCTGGGCGTAGGGCGAGAGTGGATTCCCGAGGAGCGCCTTGTGTGACGAGGACGTGGCGAGCCTTCTGGGACCTTCGCTGGTTACGCCGGGGCTTGCGCCTGCCGCATGACCAGCTCTCGTGCGCCCTGGCATCAACATGTTCATGAGCGCCTCCCACGGGCGCTTGCCTGCATTTTGTTCTCGAGTCATCCTTCGCGCTTCCCTCTTGCGACAACTCCTCCACTCGAGCGGGGTCGGAGCCATCGCCTTCGCGTCTTCACGCATATTCCTCTGCCCGGGCGTACTCTTCCATTTTGTCGAAGAGCTTCGCCACCGTCTTGATTGGCTTCTGCGCGTTGTATCTGGCGAGCGGCCCCGGGCGAAGACCCTGTACCGCTGCATTGACGATGGTTGTTTCATTGACATCTTTTGACTTGGCTACGCACCTCTGCGAAACGCTTGAAGTAGTCACGGAGCTTCTTCGAGTGTTTTTGCTTGACGACGAAGAGCCGATCCGAGTCGACGCACTCGACGTAGTTTCCCTGAAAGTTGTTGTAGAGGCAGTTGCGGATCTGCTCCCAGGCGTAGATGGAGTTTGGCTCGATGGTGAAGAACCAAGAGAGAGCTACCCCTTGCAACGCGAGAGGGAGTCCCTTCGCCTTCGTGGTGTTGTCTCCGCCAACGGCTTCAATAGCGGTCTCGTACACGCGCACGAACTCCCGATGGTCCGTGTCGCCTTTATACGGTTCGATGGCACTGGGGAACTTGAAGTCCTCTGGCCACGCCGCCTGCTGCAAGCCTGCAGAAAGTGGGGACTCTGGATCCACACGTCGCAGCGGGACGCGGCTAGACGCGGGGGCGTCGCGGCAATCCATCCTCTCCGTCGCGGGCTCCGAAGCGACCACCGGCGGGGTCTACTAGCTCCGAGCCTCTTGCATATTTTGCACGGCCCCGCGGAGATCTGCCAATTCTCGCTGGAGCGTGCCGAGAGCCGCCAGCAGGGCATTGTCCACCGTGGGCGTGACTGGGGCCGCCGACGCGTCCATACGCATCATCATGACGGCGGCACCCACAGCCTGCACCCCTGGGTTGCCCACCGTGGTGGCGTGGTTGATTCCGTGGTCGATGGCAGGGTCGGGCGCCGCGGCGGCGGTGGCGGGGTCGGTCGCCACGGCGGTGATGGCGGGGTCGGGCGTCGCGCCGTGAACGTCGATGCCCGCGGCCGCCGCGCCCGCACCGCCGCCCACGCCTGCAATTGCCAACGCCGAGGCCCAGGTGTTGACGCGATGCTCCGCCGCTCCCGCCTTCTTCTTCGCTGCCGATGATGAAGCTTTTTTCGGTGCCATCCTTCTTCGGATCTTGAGGCCTGCTCTTGTCCTCCCCACGGACGGCGCCAACTGTTGTGGCCACAGACCAAACAGAGAGAGAGAGTATGGTAGTGGAGAGTTAGGTGAGCAATGGCTTAGGGTTTCTCCCCATGGCCTATGTTGTATATATATCCACATATGGAGTGCTTTTACAATTATACTCTTACATCCGAGTGTTCCCCTCAGGGGCACTTATGTCATTACACATGTCCCATTTTGGGCCTTACATTCCTCTAACAGGCCTGCTGGGCTCAGGTGGGGGCTACCCCTACAACAGGCCCCATATGTTATTGACCCATCACGCTACATGGACAATACCACCATGTGAACCGGGTTAGAATAATATTTGCATCAAACTACAAAGTTCGTGAGATCAAATAGTTAGTTTTTATAGCTTAAGGCGTTGGACAAACTTTCAAGTAAGTTTGAAGTGTTATATGAATTTATTCCTTGGTATTGGATGCGTCGCTAACCTTTTTATAGGAGTGTTAATAGATCGAATACGCATCGAATAGTTTGGATACAGATACCAGATAAAACAGATAATAAAGATATAATTGATATTTTTTAATCTTAACATATTAAATATAACGGATAATTCAGATATTGGCACCCTACCTCTCCGCAACGAGGAGGCGACGCTGGATTAGTAGCCATGCAAAAAAGTTTGCACTTGTGTCGCTGGCGCCCATGGTTTCCAGATTAAGGATTCAAAAGGTATTGAGCCAAGAAATTGCACTTCAGTGGCCGACTTGGCCGATTGTGTATTCTGCCTCCACGGAAATTTCCATGTGATGTCGTCCTGCCTATCTGGTGCTCTACTTTTAGGCTTGACTAAATTTAGTGGTAGAAAAGTCAGAACGAGAAATAGTGAGACACAAGGAGGGTGGTGGCACAAGAAAATTATTTCTATCAAATAATAATAATTTAAGCCTGAGCCCGACATGAAATGGGCTTCGAAGCTGCTAGCCAGCCACGTGCCAGCCAACCGCCCATCCATCAGATGATCCAGTTTGCGCTTGAGTGGTGAAAGAAAATTTTGAAGTTTGCTTTTTTAAAATTTTTAGATGAAGATTACCTGAATCTGCAATCTTTTCACCGTTTAAAATTTTATCGGTACCCATTGATAAATCCGATGATTACCGATGAAATTACGATGTAGATTTTTTGTAAGTTTTTCGAGAGAGTACAAGACACATACTACACATATTATTGTGCAAAGCTGCCCTCTTTTGTCATATCACTATGCAAAGCTGCCATCTTTTGTCAAGTCACTGTGCAAAGCTGATCTATGTTATCATGTCACTGCGCAAAGCCGACCTCTTTTGTCATGTCACTGCGCAAAGCTGCCCACTTTTGTCATGTCTCTGGGCAAAACTGTCCTCTTTTGTCATGTCACTGCGCAAAGCTGCCCTCTTTTGTCATGTCACTGTGCAAAGCTACCCCCTTTTGTCATGTCACTGCGTAAAACTGTCCTCTTTTGTAATGCAACTGATAATAAGTAGGCAATAACTAAATTTAAAACTAAATTGAATTATGTTGAATAAAAATATGCATGTAGAATAATTTAAACCAACATTAATTTTATTTCAAAAATTGGGATCAACATGATCAAGGTGTGCGACTTACCTTGCTCTTCAATTGGGTGTGAGTCGTCGTCGAAGAATTTTCCCGAATCGTCGTAGTCTACACGTGAAAATAACCCACCAAACTCAAATAAATCCAAAATAAATTAAAATATACTTCATATATTTTAATTAAGGGAAGAAATGGATAGAGGGTAATTTTTGATGAATTTAGAAATTTGAATGGGCTCAATCGGAGTTAGGACGAAGGAGAACGGGCTCTCGGAAGTATAAAATCAGAGAAAATGAATAAACTAAAATTTTGGAATTATTTTTCTAAAAGAAGTTTAAAATCTGAGAAAATGAATAATTGTGGTGCTTGAGTGGCACGGTGCGGCCGAGATGGCGTGCCACCAGGCTGCCACATGGCGTCCACGTGGGCCGGGCGGGATGAGGTGGCCAGCCGACGGAGGAAGCTTTCGGGGACCGGGAGCTCGCCGGCGCTCCGGTGGACGGCGGCCGGCGACGAGGAGCAGATGAGAAAGAGGAGGCGACGAGGAGCTCGGGGGTGGGCGCGAAAGTTACCGGAGATGGCCGGAAGGTGGTCGGCGGCGATAGAGGCGGCGGTGGCGTTCGGGTCTGGGCGGCGGCGCTCTGGCGGTCCTTGATGATGGGGAGGAGTGCTCGGGCTTCGCACGGCTGCGGGAAGACCGAGGGTGGCGTCGGCAAGGTGCGGGGACGCTTGAGACGGCGGCGATTTCTCGCCGAAGTTCGGGGCGGTGGCGACGGCGAAGGCGCACAGCATTAGGGTGCTGAGGAGCTCGGGAGAGGGGAGAGGAGGCAGAGCGAGGTGGGGCGGAGAGGAGCGGTGCCGAGTGGGGGTTTAAATAGGGGAGAGGGGGAGCGGGGCATGGGGATTCCTCGCCGGAGATCGGTGGCTGTTGCGGAGAGGTGGGGAGTGGGAGGTGGGCGACGGGCGCAAGGAGGAAGGGAGGTGGGGCACGGGACTTGCGGTGCACGCACGGGAGTGGGGAGGTGGGTGCGTGCGTGGGAAAGGAGCGGGCGGGAGCGAGATGGCCGGGAGGCGATTGCGGCGCGGGGGCGGCGCGAGGAAGGGGACGGGCGAGGAAGAAGAACCAAGGGAAGGATCGGGTGGCTAGGGGGTTATGCGGGGCAGACGGGGCAGATTGGGCCGGGCGTGTGGAGCGGGTGAATCCGGGCCGGCCACGTGCCGTGCGGGGAGGAGGGGTAGGCGGGATCCAGGCGGCGATGTGGGCAAAAGCTAGCCATCCACGTGTCAGCCAGAGGGGGGTTGGGGATTTATTTTTTGTTTTTCTGATTTTAATTTTCAGAAAAGCCTAGGAAATTCATTAAAGCTCAGAAAAATATGAAATAAATTCCAAAATTTCCAGAACAATTCACAGAACTTCCTAGGAATATTTTGGACTTAGATAAAACATTTCCAACTTAATTTGGCTCTATAATTTTATACTTAAAATACTTTATAATTTCAAAATAGACTTTAAACTCCAGAAAAACTCAGATAACCAAAATAAAGCCAAATAAATCCAAATAATTAATTTGAAATAGGATTTTTACTGAAAATCAACATATCATTTTATTTAATAATATTTTTAGGTTTTACTTAAAATACTTTTCTACTCCAGCCTTTTCAAAAACAGAAATTCAGTAACAAAGCCGCAATTAAAATTTAGGCACCAAAACACATGTTTTTATTTTAAAGTAAATTAATTTAATTTAATAATTTTTTACTCCAAAAATTTGAAAATAAACAGCTGGGCTGTTACAGGATAGTACCCTTGTACTTGCCGGATAGGAATGTCTCATCTATCATTAGCACTGGAGGGCACCACCTGAACCCTTCTATCGCCTGACAAGAATAAAACAATTCGGGCCCTGCATAGGATGAACCCTCTTCTTCCTGTTAATGTATGTGCCTATGTTTGATTCTGCAATTTGCTGCAACATTCTTGGGACCAAGTCGTATGCCTCCTCATACGTCCCGAACATACACTGCAACACCTTCCGTTTTGCCCGCCATACCTTCTTGTAGCTAACTTTGAACCCCACCGTATTCACTGCATCCACCAATGGAAGCTTCAGAGAAATAGACACATCTGCCACGATGAGGTGGCTTACCAGCTCCGCAACATACAATGATGACGTGTTGCGGTGCCTATGTACTGGCCCCGCAAGCTCGCAACTATGATCCTTCAGCACCATTATCCGAAAGTCTGTGCCAACGCCCTTGAAGCGCTATGCACGGACTTTGCCAGGACAGGACCCATCGACACACTTCACGATGTACGTGTTCGGGTTTGACCTGTGCACCCAATACGTCCGGCTAATGTTGACGACGTATCTAGTAATAGCCTGCTGGGCAGCACCCTTGTTACGGAAGTACTGCCCCAAATGAGTGTGGCCTCGCTGAACCCCCAATCTGCCTCCTCTGCCTGTGGCAGAACTAGGGATACCGCTACGTTGTTGTCCAGTCTGGACGACACGTACGCAACGTTGGTGGTCACAACACCACCTACCACCCCTCCAATTGTAGCTTCGCCATCTTTGTCCTCTCCAGAACTATCTGTTTCCACATCCTCATCCTCCTCGCTGCATTTTTTTCCACCTGGTCTGCAAGGTACTCGTGACAATCAACATGGGTGGCCCACCACCTCTCCACATCTTAGTTGGCTTGGAAATTCTCCACGTGCCTCCTGAGGTCTTCATCGCCCACTTCCTCGCCCACATGTTCTCACACACCAGCATCTTCATGACCGCTAGAGAAGAACGCAGGCACTACATCTCCACCAGCGGCATCAGAACCAGCCATGGCCGATGATTTTGTCCTCTCCACGAAGTCAACATACACCATTGGCTTGGCATATATCGCAGAGGTAAGGTTGCACACGACCTCTATGTAGTTGGCCCATGAGGCGTCACTAGTCACCTTGAGAAGTTGCCACATGGTTTCCCCTACAGCACCCACCACTAAGGCATAGATTGCCTCATCCGCAACTTCTTCCTTGCGGTGTACCGATCGAACACCGAACGGACACACCTCCGTAGCTTAGACAAGCTCATGGCATTTAGACCGGGTGCCCGAATCACGTCCGATCACAATTTGACAGGTCCGCCCTGTACGGCCCGTCGCATACGAAACCACTGCCATAAAACATGAACAAGTCTTATGTCACTCATGGCGTACCTAACATAAGTGCATAATCAACCATCTTAGTACACAACATGTAACAATCGTACCACCAAACACCCACTACCGCACTTTAAGATTTACATGTTAATTTTGTACCTCTTCCTATCACCTACAAAATCGATTAGTAGTTTTTTATTTGTCAATCTAAATTTTATTTTCAGGATCTTACTGCCCCAAAAATTACTAATTTTTCTTCATCTTTCCTAAAATTTTTACTTAATGTGGGCTTCCACTTACGAATTCGTATGGATATTAAATTACATTTTTCTTGTAGTTTCACTACTACTTTGTATTGCATTTTTACCAATTAATGCAAAAATCCAATTACTAATTTTTCTTCATTTCTTTTTCTAAATTTTACTTAATGCGGGCTTTCACTTACGAATTCATACATAAATAAAAAATCTTTCTAATTTCATGTCTTCACTTTATTTAATTCTATTATAACTTTGTATTGCTGTTGTTGTATTTTAATTTTAGGGCCTGTTTGGTTCATGACCAGAAGTTGCCTAGCCACAAGTTAGGCGTGCCACAGTTTTTAGGTAGCTGTTTGGTTCACTGACGCAACTGTGGCATGCCACACTTTCTTAGCACCCGGCCCCACACGTCATAGACTTAGTTTCTTGCCAAACTTTGCTACAAGTGTGGCTTCGATTTTGTTAGCCACACTTTCTGTGGCAGCCACACATTGCCTAAGTTTAGGCATGGCAAGCTTAGGCACCAACCAAACAGGCCCTTAATGTACCAAATTTATTTCCAATTTATTTTTACCACCTCCCGCATTGTCTCCGGTGGTTCCCTAAGCGTACTAATTGTATGTTTCTAATCTTGTTACTATTGTTATAACCTACAAATGCTCTAACATAAATATATACTTTCTCAACATCTACACATCTACAAGTTCATATTTTCACAAAAATTAAACTACATTACAATATGTTTGTTCACAAAAAACAAAGTACAACATTATATACACTACAATACATCATGCGTGACATATGGAAGTTTTGCTACAAATACACAGCATATCAAAGATTAACATAAAATAACATTAACAAAAGACGGTTTGCTTAATTATGGGCTAATGACACAGATAAAAATATAGTTGCACGGGCACAAGAATTACCTCTTCTTGAAGCTCACGAGGCGATCTACAACTTTTGTACTTGCCAAATCCGCTGATTCCAAATGAAAACAACTCAAAATTTCATGTGTTCACTCCTCACTTTCCTTTCTTCATTCCCTCTCTCGCTGTCTTCACTCCAACTGCAAACAAGCTTGGCCTTGCCGTGAGACCATATGCACCTGTTTACCAATGTTCAACCTATTTAAGTGCACATTCACCAGCCATAGGGAGGGGCCATATGTATGCGCTGCAGACGCGTGTGTGAGCGGGCATGAAAAAGGGCAGGTCGGTGCTTTCGGCGGAGCGATTGGACAGCAGAGAGAGACATGCGGTCGGATGCCTCGGTTTTGCGGTCAGAGCCCCACTCATGCGGTTGGACACCACATCACCCGTTTGCTACAGTCGAGTTGTGCAGTCCGACACCGCACGACCTAGCTACAGTGCTAGTCGTGCGGTCCCCGACCACACGACCGCCATGTGTCCACCTCCCACAGTTTTGCGCTCAGTTATGGGGCTAGAAATGGAATTGTCATACTTAAAGGGCTATAATTGGTATTTTTGATTTAAACAGTGCTAGATATGTCCAAATTACGCGTTGCTTAGCGTTGGAAAGAAATGAGATTCCAATGAAAATAAGAGGCCCGAGCCCGAAGGAGAGGACCAGCTCCCGTCCACGCCTAGTCGCCTATATAATTACTTGGCGTGTAGAAATAGTAGCTCTAGCCTCTAGCTGCGAAACGAGGCCGTAGATTATGTCTTGTCTATCTGTTGCCTTTTCGGGTACGCTCGGGCCTCGGCCACTTGGACGGTAGGAAATGAAGGGTGGGAATTGGATTGGAATACTAGGTGAGATAAATCTACTCATCAATTTCTGCATCTAACAGCTAACTTTATCTCATCTTATATCGCAATCACATTCCTACCCTTTCCATCCGATTATCCAAACATTACAAAGGAGAATTCCAAATAAATAACCGCACAACACCACAACTCGGGTCCAGATGTCAAACAGCCTGAACGAGAGTCGCACCTACGTTTAGTAATCAATGCTACGTAGGGGCACCAAAGAACGTTTGGCATTGGACAATAGCTATATATCATCTTGACCTCCGCCCAAAAGTCCATCTAGTATTTCGAACTATAAAACTAGATATTTGATCTCTCGAACTTTATAATTCAGTTCAAATAGCACTCTGATTTGATTTCAGATGGTGGTATTATCCGCTTGGCGCGATGAGTGATCGATTTTATCACGTAGGATGACACGATGGTCAAATTTACGTGAATGACAAGTGAGACCCAAAGGGTCTTCTCTCCCAAATCGAAATAGATAGGAAGTAAACTACATGGGCAGAGGCCATGAAGCATGGTTGAAATCTCAATGGAGGAAGAAGCCCTTGTGGAGCTCACATGTCATTGACCCAACTTCACTAATGTGTCATTGTACATAGCAAAACCGTTCGGTCATCGCGCTACACAGATAATATCATCATAGAAACTGGATCAGGATAATATTTGAACCGGATTGTAAAGTTTAGGAGGTTAAATGTCTGATTTTTATAGTTTAAGATGTTGTATGAATTTTCAAACAGAATTTATAGTGTTATATAGACTTATTCCTTGGCATTTGACGCACCGCTAACCTTTCCGCAATGAGGAGGCAATGCTGGATTAGTAGCCATGCAAAATAGTTTGGCTTTAGCTTATAAATAGTAACATCTTGTAGAGAGTTTTACGGAGAGAGAAACTTGCATATGATTTTGACCGATATAATGAAGTCACTATAATGTATACTACAATTAATTAGTAGATCTTGCCTTGAAAACACATTGATTGAAATTTAGGTATCATAGAAAAATTATTTTATTAGGAAAAAAGTTTTTAAAAAATAATATGGACAGGGCGTACGGAATCAAAAGGTTTTTGTATGGAGCCAAGAATCTGCGCTTGATTGGCCGGCTAGGCCGCGTGCGTATTCTGCCTCCATTTCCATGCCATGTGATGTCGTGGAATCTAGGGGTAGAAAAGTGAGAACGACAGATAGTGGGAACTGGGAACTAGTAAGGGTGCACAAGAAAATTATTTGTATCAAATAGTAATAATTAAAGCCCGAGCCGGACGTGGAATGGGCTTCAAAGCTGCTATCCGGTCACGTGCCAGCCAACTGCCCAATCATCAGAGCACCCATCGATCCTAAGAAATCGATCCTCACCGAATATAGGGTAAGTGCACACTTGAGTGGACAGTGTGTATCTATGCTTAGGAGACCACGAAGTCTCTTGACTAATTCTCTAGCATACGTAGAGAATATGTGGAGTTAAAGACACTTTTGCTATTGTTTGATATCGTATTTATAAAAATAGTAATATATAAAGTGTATTGACAAAAATATCGTTTATGTTGTTCGGTGGGCAAGCGGCAGCGCCCGCAATGCGACACGTGGCGCTGCCACCGGCGGCAAGCGCCTACCGCCCCCTCACCAAGCGGCAAGCAGCATGCCGCCCGGTGGGGCGACGGCAGGCTTGCATTTAGTCTTTGTTTAAATTTTTAAATATATCAAATGAGCTCAAAAAATTACAAAAATTTATGTACAGTCTTCCAACACAACGTACCTCGCAGTGTAAGTTTTGGATAATTTTATCCATTGCAAATATTACTCAAAAATTCATACAATTTTGATAAATTTATGAGTTTTTACATATAGCAAACGAGCTCCAAAAATTACAAAATTTTATGTGAAGCCTCCCGATACAGAAATAGTTATTGTGTAATTTTTTGAAAATTTTATGTGGTCCGAATTTACCACGTTTATTCGGGGTTAACTTAATAATGAATTTACAATTTTATACATTAGGAATTTGTGCAATTAAAAATAATTATAGTAGTACAAAAAAATGCATTACACTGGATGCGATATGGCTCACTCATCTGAGCCACTGCTATCTTCTCGCCACACTTGTCTCCCGTACGTGGCCTTGTCTTCCGTTGCACCAGCGAAATTACGACCTAGATTTTTCACCAAGTTTTTTGAGGGAGACTTGCACCTACGTTTTTGTGATGAATGCTACAAAGGGGGTAACAAAGATCATTCGACATTGGGGAAAGTCCATATAACATTTCGAACTTTGTTCAAAAGTCCGTCTAGCATATCAAACTATCAAATTGGGTATTTGATCTCCTAACCTTTGTAATCCAGCTCAAATAAAAGGGGTACCAAAGATCATTCAACATTGGAAATGTCCATATAACATTTTGAACTTTTTTCAAAAGTCCGTCTAGCATATCAAATTATCAAATAGGGTATTTGATCTCCTAAACTTTATAATTCAGCTCAAATAACATTCTAACCTAGTTTCGGCTTGTGGTATTGCCCGCGTGGTGTGATAAGTTGGTGATTTTACTATGTAGGATGACACACTAGTAAAGTTTAGGTGAATCACCCAAAAGGTCTTCTCTCCCAAATTGAAACAAAGAGAAAGGGAACTATAGGGGCAACGGCTATAGATGCACAACTGAGTGCTCAGTGGGGGGAGAAGCCCTTGTGAGTCCTGCAAGTCATTCATTCAACTTGACCAGCGTGCCATTCTACGTGGCAAAATTACTCACTCATCATGCCACGCGGATATTACTACCATGTAAAACCAGGTTATGATGATATTTAAACCGGATTGCAAAGTTTGGGAGGTCAAATATCTGCTTTTCATAGTTTAAGATGATGGACAAACTTTCAAGCAAAGCTTAAAGATTTTATGGACTTATTCCTTGGCATTTGATGCACTACTAACCTTTCTGCAACGAGGAGGCGATGCTGAACCAGTGAATTTTGGGCATAACTAACCCCATGTGCTCCAGAAATACCCGAAATGGCCCCTTCTCGTGCCGAATTCCAGTAGTGGCCCCCCTAGTGCGGCGTAGCATTGTGTGACCGAGGTAGCGCGCTCGCCCATTGCGCTAGGTTAGCTGACACGACTGCTAATTGCGCCAGGAGGCCTACCAGCCCCTCCCCGCGTGAGGCTCTTTCCACTTGTCACCTCCTGCCTGGCCGCCCCCTCGGTGCGCACGCGCTTACCACATGGCTTGCCCAGCCGCCGCCTCCCCTCACTAGTAATAAAAAGAGCAGATTCACTCTTTGGAGTACACAGCAATGCCATTTCATTTCGCTCTAGCCAAGAGCAAGAAACTGAAAGAGAAGGAAGGCCATGAAAGTATCCAATTTTGAGTGCTTTTGAAGTTGAATTTGAAGTTTGCGCATTTGAAAAAGTTGTAGATTGACTTTAGAGCATCTGAAAGAGGTAATTTTTGTTAACATGCTACACGTTTTTAGCAACGTGATTAGCATGTACTTAGAAAAATGATAGTTTATTAGTATGACAAGGTGGTAGTTAGTCCTTTGTAATTGGACAGTGATGGACCATGTGGAGGTGACCACATGTGAGTGATGAGTAATTGACTTTGGCTTAGGTAAGTTGAGTTTTGTTTGAGTGGTTCGGAGTCGAGTCGTTGCGTGGCGCAATCGGGCTCGGTCGGACTTTGGTCAAACTTGGTCGTATGGGATTAGGTTGCATATTCCGATATTTCGACAGGTTTGGACTTCAGTATGGTAAGTAATGTTATTTACGCTTTCATGTATCGAGCGGTGCTATTTGATGTGTTTCTTGTCTGTGTGGCTGCAGGACGTCGAGTGGAGTCGTGGCGAGACACGGAGGACTGGACTAGGCGCAGGTGGCGCTGAGATCAGAACAGTCGGGAGGTGTCGAAGACGACGTGGACTCGAGGTGGTTGTGAGGCGTGCGAGGCAAGGAGCGCGGAAGCTTCCCGGAAGGTGCAGGAGGGGCGAATCGGGAAATTCGCAAGGCTGCACAAGCGGGAGCGGGCTCCGTTGGATTTAGCCGGCGTAACGGGGCGGAGACCCGTTAGCCATGGGCTATAAAAGGAGAGGAGGGGCTGCATGCCCACTTGAACACTTCAAGGGATATTAGGGTTTCCTTTAGTCAAAATAGGCTTTAGAGTTTTCTTTGGCTTTAGGCTTTAGTAGTTGAGAGTGGGTGTGGGCAGCAGGTGGGTGTTCCCTGGTTGTCCCCTTCGATGCTCTCTATGTGACCTCTCTGTGTTGTGTTCCTCCCAAGATGCATGTGTAGCTCTTGGTGAATTTGAGGATTGAGAGGGAGAGGATGGAGTGATGTGCTTGTAATCAACTCTTGTTCTAATGTCCAGGTGTATCGGGACGTCTTGTAATCCCCTTTTGATTTGGAATGAGAATCTGAAGTTTTCATCTGTTCGTGCTCTCTCTGTTCTTCGTTGCTCCATTTGGTTGATTTCTGAGCTTTTTGATTTTCGAGTTCTTGCTTGTTGGGAAGGCCCAAAATGGGTTGCTCTATGATGGGTTAGTGCCACAAGATCATTTGATCGATTTCCCGAAGAGCAAACTTGGTTTAAATCTCAGATTTCAGTTTTGGCCTTCCTCTGTTCATGATCTAAGATTCTAGGGTTTTGAGTGAAAACTTGATTCCCTTTGAGAGATGACTTGATTTTTGGTCTGAGGAGTCCTCTTGTTTTTGCTAATATACCTGCAAAAATTCATGAGCAAAGGACTTGAGACCTTTGAGCAATTTGGCTTTTTGGATCTCTCTCTGAAGTTTTTCAAGCTTTGTAGGGTTTTGAGTTAAATCTTGATCCCCTTCTTGGCTTGAGCTGATATCTGGTGTGGGAGGTCCCCTTGCTATTGCTAATATACCCCAGAAGTTTCATGGCCAAAGGATTGGGGATGGAGTGGCAATTGGAATTTTTGGCAGCTCTCTGTATTTTGTCAATTTCAGGCTAAAATCTGAATTCCTTGAGCTATTTGTGATTTCTCTTGAGCCTTGGGCTCCCTCTGCTATTTAGTTCCTTTCCTTGTTCTCTTGAGCAAATCATTGCAGCTGAATTTCATCTCTTCTCTCAGTTTGGTGGTGATCTGAATATTTACTGTGTGCTGAAAACAGCAGCTATGTCTTGCTGAAATCTGCAGTGCATTGTGCTGAAAACTGCAGCTAATTCTTGCTGAAAACTGCAGTCGATTGTGCTGAAAAATAGCTGCTGTGTCTTGCTGAAATCTGCAGTGCATTGTGCTGAAAACAGCAGCTATTTCTTGCTGAAAACAGCAGCTATCTCTTGCTGAAAATTGCATGCTGTTTTGTCCTGCTTTCTCAAGTTCTTTTCAGTTTTTCAGCTCCCTTTTGCTGCAGTATTTGTGCTATTTTAACCTGCTGATTTCAGATGGTTTTTCTTCCTATTCTTAGCTGGTAGCCTTACTGTTTTAGCACCTTCTTTGCAGCAGTTAAGCACTCTCGAGTACTACCTTTCTCAAGTATTTTTTATTGCAGATCAGGAGATCTTTTAGGATAACACTTAAACAGAATTTTTGATCTCCTGTTAAACGTTGTTGAGATTTTCGCTGATACTTGTGTGGGGATGAATTTTTAAGTGATCAACATTCACCCCCCTCTGTCGCCATGTCGACATCCGTTTTTCTCGCGATTTTGCTTCCAAACCGAGCAAGCAAGGTGAACTCCTTCCCCTCCCTTGATTTTTTGCAATAAATATGGATTATTTGATGTACATTTCGTGGGGCAAGATTTGAAACCCTAGACGAAATTAGTTCAATTTAGCTCGGTTTTAGGTTGGATTTTCAATAGATCCGCGTAATGTAAGAGTAGTAATGTGTATAGATTCGTTTTTAGGGTTTGATTTGAGTGAGATTGATGAATGTTTAGAAATACATATGTTTTTAGGGTTTGATTTGAGCGAGATTGATGAATGTTTAGATTTAGGGTTTGATTTAGAAATACATATATTTTTAAGGATTTGATTTGAGCGAGATTGATGAATGTTTATAAATACATATGTTTTAAGGGTTCATTTTAGAAATACATATGTTTTTATGGTCCATTTTAGAAATACATATATTTTTAGGGTTTGATTTAGAAATACATACGTTTTTAGGGTTTCATTTAGAAATAGATATGTTTTTAGGGTTTGATTTAGAAATACATATGTTTTTAGGGTTTGATTTAGAAATAGATATGTTTTTAGGGTTTGATTTGAGCGAGATTGATGAAAGTTTAGATTTAGGGTTTGATTTAGAAACACATATGTTTTTAGGGTTTGATTTGAGCGAGATTGATGAATGTTTACAAATACATATGTTTTTAGGGTTTGATTTAGAAATACATATGTTTTTAGGGTTGTCGTAGGGGTGGCCCCCACCTAAACCCAACAGGCCTGGTAGGAGATTATAAGGCCCAGAATAGGCCATGTGTAATGACATAACTACCCCCAGAGGGGATAACTAGATGTAAGGGTATAACTGTAAAAGCACTCCTCATGTGTATATATATATATATATATGAATACAGGCCATGGGGAGGGGCAAGCCATTATACTCATCTCCATCGCTCTCCACTACCATCTCTCTCTCTGTTTGGCCTGTAGCCACAACAGTTGGCGCCGTCCGTGGGGAGGACAAGGACAAGCCCGAAGACCGAAGAAGAAGGATGGCACCGAAAAAAGCTTCATCAACGGCGGCGAAGGGAAAGAAGACGGCTGGGTCGGAGCGGCGCGTGAATACCAGGGCTTCGGCATCGGTCGCCGAAGGAGCTGGCGGCGGCGCAGGCACAGTGGTCGCGGACGTCGACGCTCGCACTACAGCGACCGACCCCGCCAGCGCCGCTACAACGACACCTAACCCCGTCGCTGGCACTACAGCGACCGACCACGCCAGCGCCGCTACAATGACACCCAACCCCGTCGCTGGCACCACAGCGACCGACCCCGCCAGCGCCGCTACAACGACACCTAACCCCGTCGCTGGCACTGCAACGACCGCCACCCTCGCCGGCAGCGCGGATCAGGCGGCCGGGGGTAGCCGCAATGAAGCATCCGGCGGATCTGGAGATCGTGAAGCGATGGTCCCTGCACCGACCCGTCCGCTGGGTGTTCCGACGGCCCCGACAGCGCCTGCGGTGGAAAGCGCCATACTAGCAGCCCTCAACGCATTCCAGCGGGAGCTAGGGGACCTTCGCGGAGCCGTCCGCGATATGCAAGAGGCTCGGAGCCAGCAGGCCGCGCCAGTAATCGCGCCCGAGCCCACGCCGGAGAGGGCGGACAGTCGCGAAGCCCCCACGTCTAGCCGTGCGCCGCTGCGGCGCGTAGATCCGGAGTCCCCGCTTTCGGCAGGGCTGCAGCAGGCGGCATGGCCTGAAGACTTCAAGTTTCGTAGCGCCATCGACCCGTACAAAGGCGACACGGACCCCCGCGAGTTCGTGCGCGTGTACGAAACCGCGATCGAAGCCGCGGGCGGAGACGACACCACGAAGGCGAAGGGACTCCCTCTCGCGCTGCAAGGAGTGGCGCTCTCTTGGTTCTTTACCATAGAGCCAGTCTCCATCTACGCGTGGGAGCAGCTTCGCGACCGCCTTCACAACAACTTCCAAGGAAACTATGCGAGCGAGTCGACGCGGACCAACTCTTCGCTGTGAAGCAAAAACCCTCGGAGAAGCTCCAGGACTACTTCAAACGCTTCGCCAAGATTCGATGCCAAGTGAAGGACGTTAATGAAACCACCATCGTTAATGCAACCATACAGGGCCTTCGTCCGAGCCCGATGGCCGAGTACAATGCGCGAAAGCCAATCAAGACGGTGGCGAAGCTCTTCGACAAAATGGAGGAATACGCCAGGGCGGAAGAGGACGCGCGGCGAAGGCAAGGTGACGACTCCGACACCAACCAGGCCGGAGCCACGGCAAAAGCCGAAGATCCGCCGAAGGACGGTTCTTCGAAGGGAAAACGTAAGCAGGAGTCGTCCAGGGATACGCCCGACCGCAGGGACGCCTCGCACAAGGAGTCGTCCGATCGGCCCAAGCGCGGCCAGCAGAGGTCGCGGCGAAACCGGTACGTCCTCGATATTGAAGGCGGTTCCGACGAGGGCGCTCCCGCGGGCCGAGGCGGTCGGGGGCGCCGTGGCCGGGGCCGCAACGATAAAAGTCGTGGAGATTACGACGACTAGCACCAGGGACTCTGGTGCGTAGTCCACGGCCGCGGCAACCACGATACCCACACCTGCACCTCCATCGCGGCGCTCCGCGATAGCGTCGCTAGGGACAGGAACCCGGAGACACGTCCGCCTGCGGTGGCCCACGTCCAATTCCCGTACGAGGCCCCCATGCAGGTACAGGCGCAAGGGATGCAACCCCAGGAAGGCCCCTTACGGATCCAAGCTCACGTACAGCAGCCTCGGGAGGGCCTCCTGTCGCTGCAGGCCCCGGAGGCAACCCACCGCAGGGTCATTAACGTCATATCCGGAGGCTCTGCGCTGGAATTCGCCTCAGCACGGCAGCAGAAGGCCTATGCGTGAAGACTACATCACGTGGCGGCATACCCAGCGCAAGCACCGCCGGACTGGGCGCAGCACGAAGTCACATTCACACCCGACGACGCCCAAGGCGTGGACTTCCCTCATCAGGACCCCCTGGTCATCTGGGTCACTATCGCGGGATGCGACGTGGGGCATGCCTTGGTGGACGGCGGTAGCTCCGCGAACATATTGTTTGCGGCGGCCTTCGACCAGATGGGGATCCCTCGAAGCCGCCTAGGGCCCTCAGGAATCCCACTGCAGGGCTTCGGGGGACAGCCCCTGTGGGCGCTGGGCCAAACAGATCTTCAAGTCTCCTTCGGCCAAGATAACAATGTGCGGGCCGAAGATGCCACCTTCGACGTGGTTGACCTTTCGTACCCCTACAATGCCATATTAGGGCGCCCAATCCTCAACTCCTTCGGCGCGGTACCACATCACGGCTATCTATGCATGAAGATCCCGGGTCCCCGGACCATCATCACCGTCCGAGGCGACCAGGATATGGCCCGGCGCATCGAGCCAGGTACCAGGTACCCGCGTCGCGAAGCCCAGCGGCGCTCTTAGAGCTGGCGTCACAGCGCGGGGGTCCGCGGGGCCATTCAGAGGCGCCTTGGCGGGCCCTGCAGATGTCTAGCGACTAGAGGCTTCAGCCGCACCAAGGACAAACGGTTTGTATATCCACCCCCTGTAATTGCTTACCCGCGCAAACGGGGATGTAATGAAGATCGCCGTTTGCCAACAATCTTTCTTCATCACGCGCAAGTACGCGGCGGAGGCGCGCGCAGGCTTGGCCAGCGCGTGCGTTCCCGCAGTATAAATCGAAGTCGCACGTTCGCGTGTGCACTCGCCGTAGCCAAAGGTGTCGGGCCTGAGTATAAACAAAGACGCACGTTCGCGTGTGCACTCGCCGTAGCCAGGGGTACGGGACTGAGTATAAATCGAAGTCGAACGTTCGCGTGTGCACTCGCCGTAGCCAAAGGTGACGGGCCTGAGTATAAACAAAGACGCACGTTCGCGTGTGCACTCGCCGTAGCCAGGGGTACGGGACTGAGTATAAATCGAAGTCGCACGTTCGCGTGTGCACTCGCTGTAGCCAAAGGTGATGGGCCTGAGTATAAACAAAGACACACGTTCGCGTGTGCACTCGCCGTAGCCAGGGGTACGGGACAGAGTATAAATCGAAGTCGCACGTTCGCGTGTGCACTCGCCGTAGCCAAAGGTGACGGGCCTGAGTATAAACAAAGACGCACGTTCGCGTGTGCACTCGCCGTAGCCAGGGGTACGGGACTGAGTATAAATCGAAGTCGCCCGTTCGCGTGTGCACTCGCCGTAGCCAAAGGTGACGGGCCTGAGTATAAACAAAGACGCACGTTCGCGTGTGCACTCGCCGTAGCCAGGGGTACGGGACTGAGTATAAATCGAAGTCGCACGTCCGCGTGTGGACTCGCCGTAGCCAAGGGTGACGGGCCTGAGTATAAACAAAAGACGCAACGGGGGGACGCCCTCGCGCGCACCAGTCCGCGGACTCTAAATAAGACGTAGCGTCGAGGTATGCCTCCGCACGCGCGAGTCTCCGGACTATAAAGGAAGTCGTAGCGTCGAGGTCCGCCTCCACACGCACCAGTCCACGGACTCTAAATAAGACGTAGCGTCGAGGTCTGCCTCCGCACGCGCGAGTCTCCGGACTAGAAAGGAAGTCGTAGCGTCGAGGTCCGCCTTCGCGCACACCAGTCCACGGACTCTAAATAAGACGTAGCGTCGAGGTCTGCCTCCGCACGCGCGAGTCTCCAGACTATAAAGGAAGTCGTAGCGTCGAGGTCCGCCTCCGCACGCACCAGTCCACGGACTCTAAATAAGACGTAGCGTCGAGGTCTGCCTCCGCACGCGCGAGTCTCCGAACTATAAACGAAGTCGTAGCGTCGAGGTCCGCCTCCGCACGCACCAGTCCACGGACTCTAAATAAGACGTAGCGTCGAGGTCTGCCTCCGCACGCGCGAGTCTCCGGACTATAAAGGAAGTCGTAGCGTCGAGGTCCGCCTCCGCACGCACCAGTCCACGGACTCTAAATAAGACGTAGCGTCGAGGTCTGCCTCCGCACGCGCGAGTCTCCGGACTATAAAGGAAGTCGTAGCGTTGAGGTCCGCCTCCGCACGCACTAGTCCACGGACTCTAAATAAGACGTAGCGTCGAGGTCTGCCTCCGCACGCGCGAGTCTCCGGACTATAAAGGAAGTCGTAGCGTCGAGATCCGCCTCCGCACGCACTAGTCCACGGATTCTAAATAAGACGTTTCGTCGAGGTCTGCCTCCGCACACACGAGTCTCCGGACTATAAAGGAAGTCGTAGCGTCGAGGTTTGCCTCCGCACGTGCGAGTCTCCGGACTATAAAGGAAGTCGTAGCGTCGAGGTCCGCCTCCGCACGCACTAGTCCACGGACTCTAAGTAAGACGCGGATGTTCTCCCTGCGCACTCTACGGAGTCTAAACAAGACGCGGATTCCGCGCATGCCGGGAACCTCGTCCCTGTGCATACTCTGCGGAGCATAAATAAGGCTACGGAGGCCCCCACACGTTTCGCAACGCGGGCGGAGGACACGAGTATTAATCGCAGCGGAGCGAGGCTCACCCTCGCGTTCTGCGGGAGGTGAGCGCAGTGCGCGTTGACGAAGACACAGCGCGCCAGAGGCTACCCCCGCCATGAGGAGCAAGAGGAACGGAACGTGCGCGCACTTCCACCCTCGCCCGCGCCAGTCTAAGGACTATAAAAAGGCGAAGCGTCGAGGTCCGCCTCCGCACACGCCAGTCCACGGACTATAAAAAGGCGAAGTGCCGAGGTCCGCCTCCGCACACGCCAGTCTACGGACTATAAAAAGGCAAAGCGTCGAGGTCCGCCTCCGCACACGCCAGTCTACGGACTATAAAAAGGCGAAGCGTCGAGGTCCGCCTCCGCACACGCCAGTCTACGGACTATAAAAAGGCGAAGCGTCGATGTCCGCCTCCGCACCCGCCCGTCTATGGACGGTAAAAAGGTGAGGCGCCAAGGACTGCCCCTGCAAGCGCCGTTCTAAGGAACCCTTGCGCGACTACTTCGCCAACGGCGCGCGTCGAGCGTGGAGAGCCCGTCCCCGCGCAGCATGTGGCGTACCGGTGAACCCGAAGCGGCATCAACACACAGCGCATATCTTAAGATGCCAGAAAATTTGCATATCGGAAAAATCACACAAGTACAAAGGTCCGGCAGCATCCTTGACGTTCTAAGCCGCTATCCCGCGGGCTCGTCCTTAACGCGCGCTAAAGCTGGGGCCTCCCTCGAAGAAGGCCGGCTTGCCCAAAAGTTCAACGACTCCTCGGCCCTTTGCCAGCGTCGAAGGCGCCACCGGGTCGCAAGGCCAGACGCGAGCAGTCGCCCCCAGCAAGGAAGCTGCCCGGGATGAAGGCAAGTAATCAGTTCGTGAAGCAAACACGCACTTTATTCATTCAATTAAGGGGCAGACGCTACAACGCACGCCCACACCTAGCCACGTTGGCGCCACACCTGTGAGCCTTCGGCATCTTCGGAGGCCTCCGCGACACCCTCGTCGCGCCGCGGGACCTCAGCGCCGCCCTCGTCGCGCCGCGGGACTTCATCCAGAAATTGGCCGAGGCTCCCCCCACCACGAAGGGACTTCCGAAGCTCGACCTCCATGGCGGCTATCCCGGTGTAGTCCCAGATGCGCTCGTAGAAGAATTTGATGGGGCCGCAAACGGCACGGACTTCACTGGACATCACTCTGGCCCAGCCGGGCATCTCCAGCTGAGGGTTCTCCAGCTCGGCGATGTGCGTGCAACCACGGTGCCGAAGGAGGGCGCACACCAGGCACGACGCCACATAGGCACAGTGGTCGCCAAAGGTCATCGCAGCCCCGCGTGCAATGTCGGCGGCGTCATGGATCCAGCGAAGGGCCCGCAGCAACTCCTCCGGGCCGAAGTCGTGGTCTGGCACTCCAGCCACAAGCCTTTGGAGGTGGACTTCCAGCATTTGCAGGGCGTCCCACGCAACCACCGAGGCGTCGCCAAGCGTCTGGTTACGCTCCACTAGAGTCAAGGCAAGCTCGCCTTTTTCCTTCTCTAGCGAGGCGACCTGTTCCAGGAGCCCGTCGCGCTCCGCCGCAAACTTCTGTTGCGCAACTTCCGCGGCCGACTCCCGCGCCGACGCAACAAGTCCCTCGGCGTGGGCCCTCGCTTCGACGCATTCCGTTTCCAGCTGGCGGATGCGGGCGTCCTGGGCAGAGCGAGCTCCAGAAGCTTCGTGTAGCTCCTCCTCGGCGGCCCGCAGCCTATCCTCGAGCGCCTTTCGGCCACGAGCATAGGCCGTTTGCAAGGCCTGCCCCAGATCAAGTGTTTGCAGAAGGGAAAGACTTAGCAAGATCAGCCAGCACAGGCGTTGTCGCATGAGTACTTACCCTCACCCCAGACACCTCGAAGGCGTCTTCGAGGCGCCCTGCCCCATAGGCCTGCAGCACTTGCGGGTCGACGCTGGTGGCCGCGTCATTCACAATCCCGCGCCACGCCCTCAGCGTCTCCGGGGCGGCACGAAGTCCGCGGGGCTTATGCGCGCGGAGGTCCCGTGGTCCGCCAAGTGCTCCCCCTTTGGAATGAGCAGCGCTGCAAACAAGGCTGCAGGTGACCACCGCAAGGCATGAAAGAATACACCAGAGTAAGCTAAGCCACCCTACCTTCGGTAGCAGAAGGAGGGTCTCGGGGACTCGCCCCCTCATCCCCGGGCGGGGCGGCGGTGGCGTAAGCCCCCGCAAAAGGAATGGTCCCGCCGTGGGCAGAAGCCTCCGCGTTTGGGGCAGGTGACGGCTGTCCCTGCGTGACGGGCGGCGTGGCCAGAGGGGCGGAGGGCGCATATGCCGCAGGGTCTCCGGCATTTGCACTGGAGTCCCACAAGCTTCTGACGCCCGTGGCCACGACGAATCCCCGCGGTGTCCGGTGGAGCTCCGGCCGCACACACGGCCGTTTAGCCGGGGCAGCCAGCAGCGATACTGCCCCCGCAGTCGCGGCTGGGGAAGCCCCCGTGGTTGCAGCGCCCGGGGGCGAAGGTTACGCGGTGGCAATTGTCGTAGGGGGCACCTCGGTTTCTGCCGCTGTTGGTAAGGGCAGCATGGCTCCGTGCGCCCCCGTGGAGGGCGCCTCCGGCACTACAGCGGCCACGGCCGGAGGCTCCACCTCAGCATCGTCGGTCCGCACGGGTTCCGCCTCGGCGACTTCGGTGGGCGGCAAGACTTCCCCCCTCCGGCTGCTCGCAGCAAACCTGCCGCCGGGGCGCTCGCCGAAGATACCTCGCCTTCGGCATCCGCGCCCTCGGGAGCACTAGCAGCAGCAGTAGCAGCTACCGCGCCAAGCGCGGCAGGCGCCCCGCTGCGGCCCCTCTTCCGAGACGGCGCCTTCTTCTTCTTCGCTGCACCGTTGTCTGGAGCGACACGGTCCGGCACGGTAAGGCCCAGGGCCTCGCACACGCGGTTTATTCGCCCCAGCCCCGCCTCGGTGATAGCAGACGCGCACTGCTCGTGCTCCCTGCCGGTGTACGGCCCTAGGAATACGCGCGCGGCTTGCTCCGCCTCCTCCAAGCAAATCCCTAAAGCAACGGAGATAGCATCAGCATATAGCGCATTTCGCGTGAACAAAGGAGAGACGCGGTCGAGGCTTACGAAGACTGGAGGGTGCCGGCAGCAAGCAGATCGATGGCGAAACATTGTCGTCTCGACGCCTCTCGGCGGCAAGACGCCAGTCGCGGGCAAGCGGGGCCACGCCGTACATCACGTACTCTTCAGCGAGGTCGCGCATGTTGAGGCCTCCGCCTGTCCTCGTCACCGAGCGTCCGGCCGGGCGAGGGCTTGAACGCGATCGGTCGGCCTGTGCACTCAAGGCCGCTCCCGCTCTCCACACGGTGGTAGAACCACCGCTTCATCCAGTAAGACTCCCACTTCCCGTGAGTTGAGTTCGCAGGGAAGAGCTTCTTGCACGACGGACGAAGAATAAAGGTGACGCTACCGAAGCTCGACAGCGTCCCGTCCTTCCGGTCCTTGGGCTGGCACCGTGCCTCGTGAAGATAGGCGAACAGCGAGGCGCTGGGCCAACACGCCCCCGAGCGCAAGGCCCAGCTGTACACCGCAAGCCGGGCCACAGCGTTCGGAGTCAGTTGCGCCAGCTCCAGCCCGAAGGTCCGCACCACGTCACCCACGATAGCCGCCGCGGGGATGCGGAGCCCCGCATCGAAAAAGGCAACGAACACGACCGCCTCCAACCTCTCGGGATGCGGTTCCGTCTCATCGGCGGCGGGCAATCGCACCTCCTGGCGCTTGGACAACTTCCCCGCACGCAGAAGCCCTTGGATCGTCTTCTCGGTCACGAGCGAGGGGCCTAGCTCGCCGGAGAACGTGCCTTCCTCCTCCCCCACCAACCACTCCTTGTCCGCCGCCGCCGGGTCGCGCTCTTGGAGCGTGTATTTCACCTCCAACAGCAAAGACCGCCGGCGAATGCCGCAGACACCACCCGCCTGATCACGCTTGCCATCAGACGCCATTGCTTCTCCGGGAAGGAGGCCAGCGGCAAAAAATACTACGTGAGTATGGAAGGCGGCGCAAGCAAGAAGGGGGCGTACAACTGCGGGGGCGCGGTCGCGGGGGCTACTTTAAGCCACCTCGCCCCAGTACCGAAGCGTCGCAACGGCCCGCGTGCGGGACGCGACCGCAGTCGTACAAACGCATGTCCAGCGCTGTTCCCCATACCCAAAGCTGAAAGGCCACGATCACGAGCGCCAAGGGTCGTCACAGCACGACGCTCCCTAGCCGCTATTAAAGGCGGACTAATGGGCCAGGGGATCACAACAGCATTGGCGCTGCGCCATTCGTCGCCCGCCCCGTGTCCCCCTTGCCTAGGGAAGAGGCGAGCGGCCGCGAGCACGCAACTGTCCACATCCCGCCGCGCACCAGTCATACGCCGCCACGTGCCCCGTGCGCACCGAGGCGGGTCGCACGGTATAGGCACCTTTACCGCACAAGACCGCATCGCGAGATCTCAAGTCACCGCACGCGTGGCGATGTTCGCGACGCAAGGTCGCCAGCTCCGCTGCCACCCATTCGAAGGGTAGGGGACGGAGCGCGCGCGTCTACTCGGCTGGGCGCCAGCTCCGCTGCCACCCCTTCGAAGGGTAGGGGACGGAGCGCGCGCGTCTACTTCGGTTGAGCGCCAGCTCCGCTGCCACCCGTTCGAAGGGCGGGGGCGGAGCACGCGCGTCTACTTCGGCTGGGCGCCAGCTCCGCTGCCACCCGTTCGAAGGGTACGGGACGGAGCGCGCGCGTCTACTTCGGTTGCGCGCCAGCTCCGCTGCGACCCGTTCGAAGGGCGGGGACGGAGCGCGCGCGTCTACTTCAGCTGGGCGCCAGCTCCGCGGCCACCCGTTCGAAGGGTAGGGGACGGAGCGCGCGCGTCTACTTCGGCTCGGCGCCAGCTCCGCTGCCACCCGTTCGAAGGGTGAGGGACGGAGCGCGCGCGTCTGCTTCGGCTGCAGCGCAGCCCCGGGTCAAGTTTGGAAAAGTTCACAAGCCGCGTGGACGGAGGGGGCCAAAGGACTCGGCAACATGGCTTCGGCCCCCGTGAAGCCCTTTACCATAAGAGGCTCCTGTCGTAGGGGTGGCCCTACCTAAACCCAGCAGACCCGTTAGGAGATTATAAGGCCCAGAATAGGCCATGTGTAATGACATAACTGCCCTAGAGGGGATAACCAGATGTAAGGGTATAACTGTAAAAGCACTCCTCATGTGTATATATATATGAATACAGGCCATGGGGAGGGGGCAAGCCATTATACTCATCTCCATTGCTCTCCACTACCATCTCTCTCTCTGTTTGGCCTGTAGCCACAACAAGGGTTTTTTTGTTATTTTTATCATTAACGTATTTTTGAATGCACAGGATGGCGAGGTACCGGCTGCTAGACGAGTTCTACGAGAGGGAGCACCGCGGCAGGCTCACGGAGGACGGCCATGTACGTGTGTTGTCGAAATATACATGTGTTTTCATCACGCAGCTAACTTTTATAGCAATTTTCAGGAGCTTCACATACTTCGTTCTCGAACCCATGATGGGTTCCACTTGATGCGATACGACGACCGCTATACCCCATTGCTTCGCCGTGCTGGGCTTCACACGGTCCCCAACCTAGTATGGCGAGGCATGCTGGTCTTTAACCCCGCAGCTTTGATCGCACTTGTCGACAGGTGCATTTTCTCTATTGGGTCCGTTTGTTTTCGTTTATATATTCTTACGTACGTAACTAATTCTTTTCTCCGTGTACTATTAACAGGTGGAGGCCAGAGACTCACACGTTCCACCTTCCCTGTGGGGAGATGACCGTCACGCTGCAGGACGTGGCGATGATTCTTGGACTTCCCATTAGGGGACAGCCGGTGGTCGGCCCGGCGGTGTCTAAGGGCTGGAGGGCACGTGTGGAGGCCTTCCTGGGTACGGCATTGCCTCCTGTCCCATAGGATGCCAGGCAAGGCCGCATCTCGGGGGTCCACATTACATGGTTGCAGAATACCTTTGGTGCATGCCCTGAGGACGCGGACGACGCCACGGTGACCTTCTACTGCCGCGCTTGGGTCCTCCACATGTTCGGGGCCATACTTTTCCCGGACGCCACGGGGGACGCCGCTTCGTGGATGTACATCCACTGCCTCCAGGACTGGGCCGACGTTGGACAGTTCAGCTGGGGCTCGGCGGTCCTCGCGTTCCTCTACCGCCAGCTTTGCGAGGCTTGCAGACGGATGGCGCGCACATCGACGCTCGGTGGCTGCTTCTTCCTGCTGCAGGTGTGGATGTGAACACGTATTCCTGTGGGGCGCCCTCAAGTGTTCCAGGCGTAGCCTTGGTGTCCACAGGGTGTGGATGACCTCGGCCCCACTGTGGCGTACCTATGGGATAGTGGCTCAGTCCCGTACGCGACCACTCGGCGGGCGTACGTGGATTTCAGCAACGAGTTGGATACCTTGTCTCCCACGATGGTAAGAAATTGTTAATGCATTTATTTTTTCTACAGTTCTTGGTTTTTGTACATGGCTAATCGTGTGTTTGCCTGTATGTTTGCTTACTAGGTCTCGTGGGAGCCTTACTCCGAGCCTCAGGTTCTAGCTCTACCACTCAGCTCCATGTGCCGCAGGGACTACCATATTTGGAGAATGAGGTGTCCGCTGATTTGCTTCTACGCCGTGGAGATTCACCTCCCCCACAGAGTTGCGCGGCAGTTTGGGCTGGTGCAGTACTACCCCCCCCCCCCCCCCCGAGGAGGTGTCGACTTCTGTTGAGTTGCACAAGTAAGTTACAATTTTTATTTTATTTAAAATTGTGTTGGTTCGTACTCTAACACATATTGTTGACATCTGTTATATGTACATGTTCGACAAGGTCCGCCAACGAAAGGTGACGGATTTCGCTCATCACCACCGAGACTACATCCAGTGGTGGAGGATGGAGGACAACTCGGAGCAGGACAATACCCCCCACACCAATGCCAGCTTCCGGGAGTACTTGTCCTGGTACCACACTACCACCCGCTACAGGCTGAGGCAGTAGTGGACTGATGTCGACTACGCGGACCTCGCTTCGTCCGAGGACGAGGACACTGCGTACGACAGGCGTGCGAGGGAGGGCACAGTTGTCGAGGCCGCTCCGATTCTCGATCGAGTGGTACGGAAAGCATGATATTTGCAATACTTTAGTTCAATATGTGAGTCACACTTACTTATGTTTCCTTATTTCTTTAAGAGACTTCTCTCCAACCTCGGTGCGTCAGATCGACGAGGCTCTCAGCTATCCAGTTGCCGACCTGGACAGCGAGAACCACCGCCTGAGGGACTTCCTGACGGTACGAATATAATTCGTTAAGTTAGATCCATTCAGCATGTATGCAATTGTGACCTATCATTACTTGCAGAGACTTCGACGTCGCCTCAGTCGGGCGGCAGGCTGTTGCGGTTGCCGCGCACGCTCGGACGTGATCATACCGGCGGCCTCCCAGCGCTCGGGTGCCTCAGCCGCTGCAGGCTCGTCATCACACGCCGGCAGGCGCCAGTCCAAGAGGAGCTCGTCACGCACTCTGACTTTCAGTCAGGGTGACGACGACGACGACGAGGCGGAGCAGGATGATGAGGAGGAGGAGGACGAGGAAGCATCTACCCACGACGAGATTGGGATGTCGCAGATGCCCGACGCCCCATCTACTCAGGCTTCGCAGCGGCCTCGTCGTTCAGCCCGTTCCCCGAGCACGTACACTCCAGGGAGTGATGCTCTGGCGAAGGGCAAGGGAAAGGCCAAGAGGCAGTGAGACTGACTATTTTGTGCGTTGAGACGTGTTATGTGATGTTTTGAGACTTATATGTGATATTTTGAGATTTATTGATAATTATGCGATGTTATGTGTATGTGTGTATGTGCATATGTTTTGTGTATGTGCATATGTTTTACAGAAAAGTTTGTTGTTTTGTAGAAAAAATAGCAAAGTTTGCTATTTTTTTTGCAGGTGTACCTAGCACGGCGCCAAAGGGGCTGGCGCCGAGGTGTGCACATACGGCGCCAGGCTTTTTGGCGCCACAATAGGCGCCAAACACCCTGGCGCCGTATGTGCACACCTCGGCACCCCGAATGTTTGGCGCCGTAATAGCTGGACTTGCACCAGAGCACGGCGACCACGGTTGTCTGGCTAAGTCAGAACACGGCGTCACAGCCGTTAGCGCCGTTGGTGCGTACGTGGCCAAGCACGGCGCCAAAGCACATGGCGCCGTAACATATACCTGGGGCGTCATATGCTTTAGTGCCGTGAGAAGGGTATATTTTTACAAATATTTTCTCTAGAGATCTATATATAAAAAACTTTTAAATTTTGGGCTAAAAGTAAAAATTTTACGATGTCTTCCGGCTTATCTGGTGCTCTACTTTTGGACAAGTCAGGACGAGAGGGCGGAATAAAGCAGGTCTCGTGATGTACGGGCGGCACGCGAAAGTTCTTTGTATCAAACTAGCCTCAAAGGCGCGGCGACACGCCATGCCAGCCACCGTATGTACCAAAGTAAAAGAGTCGATAATTCGTGAGGAGTTTTTTAAAAAATATCGAGGTCAGATACGTATTTTTGGGAAAATCAGAGGGGTTTTTTGTAAAAAAAACGAGGACCTGTAAGGACTTGTACGTAAGTAAATAAGGACATATACGTAATTTTGGAAACCCGCGGGGCGCTATCCAAAATTTTTTTTCTTAAAAAAAACTTGCAAGGACCTTTTCGCGAGGAAAAATGACATTTACGTAATTTCCAAAAAAGGCAAGGAAAGTGCCTCGGCCGGCCGTACGCGAATTTCGTCCGCCACGCGCCGGCCGGCCGAGCATTCGAGGCGACGTGGATGCCCCGGGGGGCCCGGAATCCCCAGGTTTGTTATCTGTATGATAACAATAATTCAAGCCCGAGCCCGACGTGGAATGGGCTTCATCGCAGTGCCACGTGCCAGCCAACTGCCCGGCCATCAGACCATCACAGTGCCTCGCCATCCAAGTCAACTCGGGCAGGCGATCGGCAGCGCCGTGGGCCCGCCCTGCTGGCGCGATTTCCGCTCCGGCGCCGCACGGCCCACGTCTGCCGAGCTCTTCATCGTCGTACCTTTCGAATTTGGGCACGGAACTATTTTTTAGAAAACAGGTGTTTAAGAACTAAAAATTTAAAAATAGCTATAATACTAAATACGTGCACATTCAAAAACAAAAAACTGCCCAACCATCGTTGCTGAGCCTCGGAAAAAAAAGAGACACCAAGCCAGTCATGTTGAAACTGAAAAATAGCAGGCCTGAGGCCCGAGGAGAGGAACTTCGCCTGCACATTCAAAAAAAAATAAACTGCCCAACCATCGTTGCATAGCCTTTTGTTGAGCTTTTTTACCGGTTCATTTTTTCCCGTATTTATCTGTATTATATGAAATGGGCTAACATTTTTTTTATTTTTTTAAAATTTAATTATGCTAAATAAGTCTTTGTCAGCTACAGTGTTTTTTCAGCCAGCTACAGTGCTTTTCAACCATAAGCCCAAAAAAAAGAGCCCAAATGAGCACCACCTAACTCTCTAGCATGCGTGTACGTTTGTATACATGTGGTGTGAGCAAATAAAAATTACTGGTTTGCAAATTTTATTGGAGGGTATTCAAGTGAACTTAGCAGGCTCTTTTAACATATCTCTACGTATTCAAGTGAACAATGCGAGTAAAATCCTAATATCTGCAATACAGAAAAGGTCATCACAGACGGTTCAAAAACGTCATCACAGACGGTTTTCTGAACCGTCTGAATTTATGGGTCAGTGATAATCGAATGTTATCACAGACGGTTGTCGAACCGTCTGTGATATATCAATATCACAGACGGTTTATAACTAAAACCCGTATGTTATAGCTGATTATCACAGACGGTTTTTAACTAAAAACCGTCTGTGATATATCAATATCACAGACGGTTCTTAATAAAAAATTGTCTGTGATAGTCAGCTTTCACAGACGGGTTTTAGTTAAAAACCGTCTGTGATATTCTTTTCTACCCCAAAATCTATTTCTGTTTATTGGCTAGCCTCAGGAAATGCTAGCCATGCCCTCTGAAACAAACAGATAAAGATGTACATGTATACATACAATTCACATCTCAATTCATTTCAGAAACATAAAATATCCAATTCACATCTCAATTCATTTCACAAACATAAAACATCCAATTCACATCGCACTTCATTTCAGAAACATAAAGCATCCATTTTGCAAATCAATTAATTGAAATGAAATAAAATACCATTAACAAATACACAATTACAAAAGATCTACATTGCATTTGCACTTAGATGGTAACATTGCATTTTTTATTGCTCTATCAATCCGGAATCGACGTCTCGCGAAAGTAACAGATCCATAATCAACGAACTTGTCAGACTACATAAGCTATACTTGGATGGTGCATGATTGTCATTCAAGTATTGCTTATGCAGCCGACAAGTTCGTTGATTATGGATCCGTTCCTTTCGCGAGACCTCGATTCCGGAGTGATAAGAGCAATAAAAAATCATTGTGCGCAGTGGAACTCTCCATCTGGTTTTATGACTTTAGACCACAAAAACCAAGCGCACTCTCCTCGAATTTTTGCAAAGTCCGGCTGTTTCAATGTCTCTAAACAAAGTTCTATGAAGCAAATAACACAAACTAGTGTATCAGGTTCATTGAACAGGATACACTAGAGTGTGTTACTTGCTTCATGCCCTTTGAAGGTCTATGTGACATATACTATTACTATAAGGTCTCTAAACAAAGTTCTATGAAGCAAATGACACAAACTAGTGTATCTGGTTCATTGAACGGGAATACTAGAGTGTGTCACTTGCTTCATGCCCCTTGAAGGTCTATGTGGTATATACTATTACTACAAGGTCTCTAAACAAAGTTCTATGAAGCAAATGATACAAACTAGTGTATCCGATTCATTGAACAGGATACACTAGAGTGTATCACTTGCTTCATGCCCCTTGAAGGTCTATGTGGCATATATTATTACTACAAGGTCTCTAAACAAAGTTCTATCAAGGTTGCACACCATGCAACACCATGAGGAAGTGATAACATATTTATACTCAATTACTATCGTTTTTTTTAAAAGCAAATCATAGCATCACATAAAGGCCGGCGAGGGCTCGAGGAGGCGACCGGCGAGGGCTCGGTGAGGCGACCGCAGGGGACAGCCGAGCGGAGACGCCGGGCGTGGAGGCGGCCGGCGAGGGCTCGGGGAGGCGACCGCAGGCGACGGCCGAGCGGAGGTGCCGGGCGTGGAGACGACGTCGCTCAGGGAGGCGGCCGGCGAGGGCTCGGGGAGGCGACCGCAGGCGACGGGCGTGGAGGCGAGACGAGCGATGTCGGTCTTCGAATGCGGACGGCTCAGGGAGGCGGCCGGCGAGGGCTCGGGGAGGTGGCCGGCGACGAGACAGATCAGGATTTAGATGTAGAATATAACTGCAGCATACGGGGAAAACCCTAGCCAGAGGGTATTTATAGGGAGGCTTATCACAGACGGTTCTAGACGTAGAACCGTCTGTGATATCAATATCACAGACAGTTGTACGTTTAAAAACCGTCTGTGATAAATATTATCACAGACGGTTTTTTTTATAAAAAACCGTCTGTCATAAGCTTTATGTCAGAACGCTTCGTGTTTCGATCGTCTAATTAACGTCTCTCGATCGTTATACGAAGCGTCTATATCATTAATGTTTGGGTATACGAACCATCTGTGCTAAGGTTAAATATGCGCGCCTAATCCAGGTCTCTTCTACGTACGTACAATATGACTTCTACTATTCTTGTGATCATCTCCTTCCTCTCATCTGTTCATCAAGAATTATTTGGCCAGAACCTTACACAGGCGGCCAGCAATTTGCATCTGGAGCAGCTTCTCCGCACACGCCCTGCTCTCCTTCCCCGACTTTCTTGCATCTGTCAGCTCGACCTGATCATCCGCTGTCGACGGAGGCGTCTCGCTGCCGCTCAAGAAAGGGAAACAGTCCTTACCCTGGTTCTTCTCCACAATGTGCGCAAAGCGGAAGAAGCTCTACACGCATTGGAGAGACTGATGGATAGCCTTGCCGATCAAGCAGAAACGGCAGATTCTGAGGAATCTTTTCATGCTATCCTCTACGACATTATAGGCTATGCTACTGATTATTTGCTCAGGCTGGAGGAGGAAGTGCTGAGGACAAGGACAATCTTAACGGCGTTCGAGAAGTCAGTGGCTGATCCTCCAAGTCCCAAAGTCGAAGAAGAAGCATACGAAGCCCAAAAGATTACAATCTGGGAAACTCTTTACCAGTGCGACTTTTGTGAATAAATTTGTCTCTAATTGAAATTAATAAATTTGCCTTTAATTTGTGATCTCTTGTCTCAGTAGTTCTGTAGTTAAGTTATTAGAAGCAATGTGTACTTATATATTAACCTCTGATCATGAACAGAATATGACAGACAAAGAGACATCACAGAACATTCACAGACGGTTCTTAACAACAACCGTCTGTGATAGTCTACACAACACAGACGGTTTTTAATAAAAAATCGTCTGTGATAATCCCAGATTATCATAGATGGTTTTTAATAAAAACCGTCTGTGATACTAAAGTATCGCAGACGGTTCGTCGGTAAAAACCGTCTGCGATACTCGTTTTACCCGACACCACTAACACAGATGGTGTCCAAATTAAAACCGTCTGTGTTATTGTCAATCACAGACGGTTTTGTCAAACCGTCTGTGATTGGCCGTCTAGTATTAGGGTTTCTGTAGTAGTAATATTTCAGGGTTGGAGATACCTATGAACAGTGAAATAGGAGGTAACTCCTTGGCAGTGATTGAGGGTTACGATGATGATAGTGACCGAATAAACAGGGTAAGTACACACATGCATGTTAAGTGGACAGTGTGTATCTGTGCTTTGGAGGCCGTGAATTCTCCGACTAATTCTCTAGCATGCGTAAAGGACTTGTACGTGTGTATACATGTGGTATGAGCATAGAAAAATTATTGGTTTGCAAATTTTATCAGGGGTAGCGACAGAACGGTAACTGTTGGTTACTGGATTTGTTTAGCTTTTTCGGAAGAAAAATTTGAATTGAAAATTTGAAATTTACTTTTTTTTTTAATTTTTAGATGAAAAATTACATGAATCGAAAATTTGTTGACCAGTTTAAAATTTTACCGATACCTACCGATAAATCTGGCAATTACCGGTGAAATTACAACATATATTTTCCCAATGTTTTTTTGAGAGAGTACAAGTAGGACGTACACTACACACCCCACTCACTCCACGGCTTCACAGAGTGTAGGTATATATTTCCCTACTAAACGTATATGTATGTACAGTGAAATAAATACAGCATAGCGTATAAGTACTAAGGATTGAACCGGGTGGATAGGAACCAGTGGCGGACGCAGGAATTTTAGAATGGGTGTTCGAAGTTGTAAAAATATTTTTCAGTACAAAACATAAAGATCTACAGTAGCAATAGTTAACATACAATTCAATCCATGCTGAAGCATCAAGACATGGTGAATTTGACAGTTTTCTCATAACGTCAATATGATCTCATGTTTCAAACATATTATAGAATTGTTAGCCAGCACTAAGCAAATGTACCTAAATTAATTCAAGAATAGCAGCATGGATAGAGTGTGGGTAAGTGGCAACAATGTCTTACTATTTGTCATCATTATGCTTGCTGATCACTTCAACATAGTCAGCGACCAAGTATACTGAATAGAACCCAACACCAAATTGCCCAATCAGATTGAGGCCACCTCCAGACTGCATCTTTTCAACAAAAGCTGCAGACATTGCAATCAATTAAAGTTAGAGCTCATTCCAAGGATTAACTTATACATTAGATGGTACTTGGCGCAAAATTTTCTTTATCAACAAAAGCTTAGACGTTGCAATCAATTAAAGTTAGAGCTCATTCCAAGGATTAACTTATACATTAGATGGTACTTGGCGCAAAATTTTCTTTATCAACAATAGATAATTTCTAGCACCCACAATGCAACCTAAACACTGGGGGTCAATGCAATACATACATTAGATGCATTGGATATGAGCTCCCTCAGGAAGATGTCTTTGTTGCTGTAGAGTGAGTTGATGATGAGCGGAGGACCGGTGCAGCGCGGCGCGGAGGCGGCGCGGAGGGCCGGCGCCTGGCGCAGCGCGGAGCGGAGCTTTGGAGGGCCGGCGCGGCGCAGAGGCAGAGTGGAGGCGACGAGGCCGGGCTGCCGGCGGAGGCGCGGAGCGGCCGAAGCCCAAAGGCGCGCCTGGTGGTGCTGCCAACGACGGCCGCGTACTCCTCGGCGGTGGTGATGCCGGCGCAAAAGGACGGGGGAGGCGGCGAACTGGTCCGGCTCCGGGAAACAGGCCGGCACAAGCGAGGCGCCCAGATCTAGCCGGAGGGCGGAGGCGGCGTCGCGGCGAGGCGGAGCGGAGGCGGAGGGCGGAGGCGGCGAGGCGGTCGCCGGCGGAGCGGAAGGCGGAGGCGGCGAGGCGGAGCGGAGGCGGAGGGCGGAGGCGGCGAGGCGGTCGCCAGCGGAGCGGAGGGCGTCGCGGCGAGGCGGAGGCGGCGTCGCGGCGAGGAGGAGCGGAGGCGGAGGACGGAGGCGGCGAGGCTAGGGTTAGGGTCCGCGGCGGCAATGGGATCTGGGGGAGGCCGGGAGGGGGGACCGGGACCGGGGGCAAGATGCCAAGATGGGCAGGCCGCGCGACAGAAGATGCCAAGATGGGCTGGGCTTCACGCGCGGGCGCGGACGCGGTCTGGCGGGGCTGCATTTCTCTCGGCCTGTCGGGCCGAAATGTGAATATAAATAGCTGATTCAGCACAACTATATATATATATACATGTATTATACCTTATATATACTAGGTTTTTTGTCAAAAAATTTGGGTGTTCAGCTGAACACCCATGAACCACACTAGATCCGCCCCTGATAGGAACCCACCACTTGGCTGGTCTATCCGTAGTTTTTTCCCCAAGTGTGAGTGGGTTGCGTGCCTCCGTCTTATTAAAGAGCTGCCCAACCATCGTTGCTTAGCCTCGGAAAAAAAAGGAGATTCCAACCCAGTAATGTTGAAACTCGAAAATAATAGACCCGAACCCGGAGAAGAGGACCAACTTCAGTTCCGTCCACGCCTATATAAATACTAGCTGCATGGGCGCGCCGCACGCCGCGCTAGCTACCGTGTGGATCGAAGTAAAAGAGACGACGATTCGCAGGGAGTTTCAGAAAAAAAAATCGAGGACACGTGCGTAATTTCGGAAAAACCAAAGGTCTTTTTCGGAAAAAACCGAGGACCTGTACGTAAGTAAATAAGGACCTATATGTAATTTTGGAAACACGCGGGGCGCCATCCAAATTTTTTTTTAAAAAAAAACTGGGCGTAGGGACCTTTTCGCGAGGAAAAAGGACCTTTACGTAATTTTTGGAAAACAAAAGGGAAATGGGTCTCCCGACCGTACGCAAAAACCGGAGCCACACGGCGGGCGGACGGAGCGCAGGGGCGACGTGGCTAGCCTCGCAGCGCCGGAACTCCACCGCTAATACTTCGGTTACGATATGAAAGTGCTATACTACTATCGACTATTTTTGGGAGGAAGAATATGTGAACTTTTGACTTTTGAATATGTATGTAGATTCGTGTACGCCTTCTCCACCGGCGACTTCCACCTCTCTGGTGACACCACCGTTTTCGCCGCTAGCAACTCGTGGAATTAGGACTAGGGTTCACCCGAACCTCCCGAGCTTAGAGGGAGGCTAGGGAGGCGACGTAGGGTTGGGGAGGCGGCAAGGTCAGGATGGGGGCAGGGGTTAGGTTTTAGGAGGATATTATATATTATTAGTATGAGGGATTTGGATAGTTGGATATTCATCCAATAATTCAAAGAGTGAATGTTTTCAACCCCTAAAAACAATCAAATACTCTATAGACAGACCCATAAATATAAGAGTAATGCTTTCATACTTTCCACTCTAATAAGAATAATACTAATCTCAAAGCATACGAAGGGGCAAGTAATCACTATTTATCATTTAGTTCTACTTTAAAAAATTATGTAAATTACTTTAAAAAATCACAGAAGCACTCCTTAAATATAATTCCCCTTCACCATCGCCACTCTTGCTTTCACCTCGCAAAATCATCATCGCCATTTTAAAAACTGTTCTATGTCACGACAATCACCTCCTGCGTTGCCTCAGTCGGAGGATTCGGTCCCCATGGAGCATTGACTCCTCCGACGGGGATGGAGGCTCGTGGATGGTCGACGCATGGATGGCGTCACTCCATTTCTCAGCCATGTCGCCGCTGCAACATTATGAATGTCTCAAATTTGATCCGAAGCCTATACAATTTAGCTTCTTTAACTATAGATGTTCCCTCATGGATTTTCGAGAGGGTGGTTCAAATATCGTGAGTAGTTTCCAAATTGCTCACTGTATTAAAACTTATCCGCGTTTAAAGCTCAAAATAGAGCACCCATGACTTGAGCATCTAAAAGAGCATTACATCCTTCTTATTTTGTGGGATGTAGTGGATCAAGAGGCATGGCGTAACCTTCATTTAAAATTTTTCATAAGCTCGGACTCATGGCCTTAAGATAAATAGACATTCTAATTTTCCAATAGGAATAATTTTAGCCAACGAAATGATATGCCTTTTCTATAGCAATTCCCTCACTAGCCATCCTTTTCTCTATAGATGGTTAAATCTAAATCAATGAGGGACCAAACTCTGATACCACTTGTAGGTTCAAGGATAACCGACTAGAGGGGGTGAATAGGAGGTTCTAAAAATTCTTGCCTTCTAAAACTAATTACCACAATTTATAGCTAGGCAAGATTTCAAAGCAATATAAACCTAAACAATTCTAGTAAATCTAAGGCACCACAAACACAAGTCTCTACAAGAATATCTCTAGCACAAATAAATATGACAATCACAATGATCACAATATACTAAAAATACAGGTGTGGAAAGAAGAGACAAAGAAGTAACCAATTGATACACGATATTTTACCGTGGTGTTTAGAAACTTATCGGTTTTCTCTAATCCATGTTGAGAAAAGCCCAAGCGACTTGGACCGGTTCCACGAATTAAGTCTCAACTCGTCAATCCACTAGTGGTTGTCCTTCCTCCGCTCCAGAGATGGACACCAAACCACTCACAAATCGGTGTCAGGCTTCTTCACAACCTTATTGAAGAAGTCACCTTGCAAGCTTCCACCAAGCCGTTTAGGTACAGGCAAGCACCAAGAATAATAAGCCAAAGCTTTGCTTAATGGCCATCAAGTGCCAAAGATTAATCTAGAATGAATATGCACTTGATTTGGCTCAACTACCTCAAATGAATGCACAATGTGAAATTGAGGTGTGGGATTGCTCAAGGATGTTAAATAAAGTCTCTAGGCATTGTCCTTGAGCAGGTAGAGAGGTATTTATATCCCCATTAACCAAATATAGCCGTTGCATAAAATAATCATGAAAATCAGGGCGAGCAGTAGTACCACTAAACAAATTACGGAACTACCGCACCTACTCTGACATAACAGTAACGGCTATATCAGAGCTTCTGAACTAGCCATTGAAAGTCGGTGTGGTACTACCGCCGTTGTAAGCACGGTAGTTCCTATTTCTAACGCGGTACTTCCATTAGTCTTGAGGACCAAATCTTGTCACTCCCTGGAAAAAACACATATTGCCTGGCTTTATGGAGCTTCTGAGTTCTGGTAGTATCGCTCAGGAGGTATGGTCGTACCGCTCTGTGGTAGTTCCACTGTTCAAACTCTGGTACTATCATTTTCCAGAAAAAACATAATTGGATATCAATTTTAATTTTAAGTGCATACATGATCCTAAATTGATCAAAATGACACAATAATAAACTATCAAATTACTAGTCATGATCCCTCTTAATAGTAAGACATTTAACCTATAATCCAGTCTTCTATCCTTTCTCCTAAGACCGGTAAAATTGAAAATGGATCCTAGACTATTTATATCTTTGTTTTGAACCATCTTGATCTTCGTGTTGACCATTAGCACGCATCTTAAATTTGTTATTGGGACTAAACCTTTCAAACACTTAGTAAAAATGTTAGTCTCATATTCACATAATGTTATTAATTACCAAAACCATTTTTAGGAGCCTAGATGCTTTCACCTACCTAGCTCTACTATTGTACATATATGTAGGCCATGTTCCAAACAACTTGTGACTCTTGGCTTTCAGAAGCCGGCTTTTGAACGGAGTGGTGTCTCAAGGATGTTTCTTTAAGTCATCTGTAGGAGTTACTATATGAGTCATTTTGAACAAAATGGTTTCTCAATACGAGTGTCCCTTATTCTTTTAATTTCTTTTACAATCAACCAAAATCCACAACACTTTGAACGAGACCATATATTAGGTTCTTTAGTCTGTCTATTACCTCTTCGATATTCTCGGTCGCTTGGATGGTGGGAAATGATGAGTGGGAATCAGACTGGAACATAAGGTGAGATAAATCTATTCTTCAATGTCTCGATCTAATGACTAAATTTATCATACTTCATATCCCAATCACATTCTCACTCCTTGTATCCTACTATCCAAACGTTACAGAGGAGAGTTTCAAATAAATAACCGCATAATGCCACAACCCGGGTCCAAATGTTAAACAGCCTAAACGAGACTCATACCCATGTTTAGTGATGAATGCTACATAGGGGCACCAGAGATGATTTGACATTAGAAAAAGTCCGTATAACATCTCAAAATTTGATTGAAAGTCTGTCCAACATCTCAAACTATGAAATCAGATATTTGACCCCTCAAACTTTATAATACAGTTCAAATAACACACTGACCTTGTTTCAGATGGTGGTTTTGCCCGTATGGCATGACGAGTGAGTGATTTTACCATATAGGATAACACGCTGGTCAAATTTAGATGAATGATAAGTGGGGCCTAAAGGGTTTTCTCTTCCAAATCGAAATAGAGAGGGAGGGAACTACAGAGGCGTTGGCCATGGTCCATGGAAGCATGGTTGAGAGCTCTATAGGGGGAGAAGTCCTTATGGACCCTACATGTAATTGATCCAACTTGGCCGACGTATCATTCTACGTGGCAAAACCACACAATCATCACTCCACGCGGATAATACCACCATGTGAAACCGGGTTAGGATGATATTTGAACCAGATTGCAAAGTTTGAGAGGCCAAATATTTGATTTTCAAAGTTTAAGATGCTGAACGAACTTTCAAACAAAGTTTGGAGTGTTATATAGACTTATTCCTTGGCATTTGATGTGTCGCTAACCTTTCCGCAATGAGGAGGCGATGCTGGATTAGTAGCCATGCAAAAATATTTGCACTTGTGTGGTTGACTCCTATTGATGGGAGTCAGTTGGGTTTTTCAGGGCTAGCTTGAGGCCTACTTGGCCTAAGCATAGCATAGACCTGCCATGTGGGCGACCGGGCTGGAACGACACGAATGGGAGGCCAAGCCAGGCCTAAAAAATTGGCCTGTTGGGCGGCCTGGCTGAGCATAGCGTGCGGTGCTCACGTCGGCTCGATCTAAAAGGCTCGGTGGCGGTGCAATGCCAGCGCAGTTAGTCTAAAATGACAAGACAAAAAGCTGAAAACCATGTTCATTCACTTCTCATTTTTCTCTCTCTCCCGTCGTTTGACAATTGACAAGACAAAGGGGGTGCTTCAACTAACTTTTGGTTTAAGCTTCCGATTGTGGTTTTTAGTTGAATTGCACTGTAGTGTTTGTTAGCTTTTTTGAGAAAAAAATGATGAAAAATTGAAAAAAGATATATCGTCATGAACAATGCAAAACAATAAGGAACAAAAGAAAAAAAATCAAAAAAAGCTAAAAACCCGAAATTAGAAACCGATGTATTCTAAGTGGCTTTTTACTTAAATAAATCAAAAGTAAAAAAATCAAATGTCGAAGCTGTTTGTAACAGAACCAAAATGCAAATAGAGAGTATGGGACAGCCAGTCTAAGGTGGTGATCATTTCGGCTTCAGCTTCTGGCTTATTTTTCACTATTCATAAATTTTGTCTTTTTCAGAAGTTTTGGCTTTTTGTTGAGCTTTTTTGCCTGTTCTTTTTTTCCGTATTTGTTTGTATTATACGTAATGGGCTAACATATTTTTTAATTTTTTAAAATTTAATTATGCTAAATAAGCCTCTGTCAGCTACAATGTTTTTTTCAGCCAGCTACAATGCTTTTCAGCCAAAAACCACAAAAAAGCCCAAATGATCACCACCTAAAATGAAGAAAAAGGTGAGAGATTTTATTGTATAACGGTGATACAATTCGGAGTGTGTAACCATCCAATTAGAGTGTGACACGTGGTAAATACCTACTAGAGCCTCATTCCCCACTCACCCATCCCCACACTGGTCTCCGCAGGGCTGAGCTCGCCTCCCACGGTGGCCGCGTCCTCTTCCGGCTGCGGTGACGGTCTCACCAGGACAGGCGGCTTCCGTTGTAGGGACGTGACAGGGCTCGAGGTGCGGTGCAGATCCGGCGGCCGCTTTGCCGCCGGCGACGGCGACCTCCGTACGGAGCGATCCCGTGGTTCGCGCCGCGGTGGAGGGGACGGAGAAGCCCGACCGCTGCGGGAGCGGACGACGTAGGCAGCGATAGCGCCGTCGCGCCGGCCCAGCTCACCGGAGACCGTGCGCTTCCTGGCCAGCTTCCCCAGAGACCGCTCCGGCCTCACCGCCGAGGTCGCGACCGGCGACTCGGACGCCGCCTCGGAAATCTCGTCGTCGGCGATGGTGACTTCCGCACGGAGCGATCCTGTGGTTCGCACCGCGGTGGAGGGGACAGAGAAGCCTGGCGGGAGTGGACGCTGTAGGCGGCGACAGTGCCGTCGCGTCGGCCCAGCTCGCCGGAGACCGCGCGCTTCCTGGCCAGCTTCCCCGGCGACCGCTCCGGCCCCATCACCGAGGTCGTGACCGACGACTCGGATGCCGCCTCGGACGTCTCGTCCGTCGCGAGAGACACGCAGCTACCAAGATCGTTCACTGTGACATCAGCTGCACTAGTAGCCTTCGCTTTCTCCACTTCTTGCTCTTCCACAGCCACGTGTCACACTCTAATTTGATGGTTACACACTTTGAATTGTATCACCGTTACACAATAGGATCTCTCGAAAAAGGTGTGTCAGTAGGACTCATGCAAAGCAAGAACATCACAGCACAACACGTTATCGCATTCATCCCTCAAGGCCGGCCCTCAACTGAAAATATTTGCCAGAACGCCCCCCCCCCTCCCCCCTGCACAATACATCGATTCCAGCAGCAATTGTATTGCTACACACCGGCACGACACAGCGGTCCTCGGTCTATTGAGGCAAGAAATTGCGCTTCATTGGCCGACTTGGCCGTGTGTGTATTCTGCCTCCATTCCCATGTGATGTCGTCCGGCCTATCTGGTGCTCGCCTTTTAGACTTGACTGAATTTAGTGGTAGAAAAATCAGAGTGAGAGAGAGTGAGAGACAAGGAGAGAGAGTGAGACAAGAGGTCTCGTATTGTGGGGAAATTTAACTTTTTGCCACCCTTAAGAATACCACCTATTCAAATGCCATCCTCTTCGTTGCAATCAGCAATTTGCCACTCTTAAGATGTGAAGATGTGGTTGACTAATTTTTTGCCACTTTCGAGCCCACGAGGCGCCAAATCATGCCATGTCAGCGCCTCACCGCCACGCTGGCCCGCGCCTGCGCCTCCGTCGGCGCGCCGCCGCCCGCGCCTCCGCCTCCGGCCCCGCGCCGCCGCCCGCGCCTCCCCGCTCGCCCGCACCTGCGCCTCCGCCTCCGTCGGCGCGCCGCCGCCCGCGCCCGCGCCTACGCGCCGGGGACGGAGGCGGAGGCGGAGGCGGGGGCGGCGGCGCGCCGACGGAGGCGCAGGCGCAGGCGCGGGCGAGCGGGGAGGCGCGGGCGGCAGCGCGGGGCCGGAGGCGGAGGTGGAGGCGCGGGCGCCGGCGAGCGGGGAGGCGCGGGCGGCGGCGCGCCGACGGAGGCGCAGGCGCGGGCCAGCGTGGCGGGGAGGCGCTGACATGGCATGATTTGGCGCCTCGTGGACTCGAAAGTGGCAAAAAATTAGTCAACCACATCTTAAGAGTGGCAAATTGTTGATTGCAACGAAGAGGATGACATTTGAATAGGTGGCATTCTTAAGGGTGGCAAAAAGTTAAATTTCCCCGTATTGTGAGGGTGGCACAAGAAAATTATTTCTATCTAATAATAATTCAAGCCCCAGCTCGATATGCCAGCCAACTGCCAAACCATCAGAGGACCCAGCGTTCGATCGAGTGGTGAAAGAAAATTTTGAATTGGAAATTTGCTTTTTTAAAACATTTTAGATGAAGATTACATGAATCCAAACGTTTTCACCAGGTTAAAATTTTACTGGTAGCCACCGATAAACCTAGCAGTTACCGGTAAAATTACGACAGATTTTTCCTCAATTTTTTCGAGGGAGTACAAGTAGGACACGCAACACACACTCACACTACACACGCATGCACGTTCACAGCCCACGTTAGAAATTTTTGCGAAAACTCCACAGCCTCATTACATACTTCTCTATTATATGTGTGGTAGTACTCCGAATAAATATGGTAAAACGTATCATTCCAAAGAGCAAGTATAATAAGAGGCTGTTAGTAGGCGTAACATTTTTGCTTTTTAGCCCAAAATTTGAAAGTTTTTTACATATGGACCCCTGGAGAAAAGATTTACAAAAATGGACCCTTACCACGGCGCCAAAGTATATGGCGCCTATGGTGCATGTCACGGCGCCTTATACTTTGGCGCCGTGTATGGCCACGTAGGATCCACGGTGGCATAGCACGGCGCCAAATCAAATGGCGCCGTGACATGCATATACGGCGCTTACGGCCGTGGCGCCGTGATCTGGGACTTAGCCCGAACTTTGCAGTTTAGGTGCAAGTCCAGCTATCACGGCACCAAACCTTCTAGCACCATATTTAGCTAGCACGGCACCAGACCCTTTGGCGCCGAGAGGTTTATATACGGCGCTATATTCTTTGGCGCCTCTTGCGGCGCCAAAGACCTTGGCGCCGTATATCAACATCTCGGCGCCAAAGGGTCTGGCGCCGTGCAAGCTTCACCTGTAGAAAAAACAGCAAACCTTGCTTTTTCCGCAAAACATATGCACATACACACATACATATACATTCACACATAAAACATCTGAACAACTTAAATGACAACATCGCATAATTATCAAAAGTCTCAAAATATCACGTAACATCATATAACTATCAAAAGTTTCAAAAACATTACATAACACGTCTCAGCGCACAAAATAGTCACTCTCACTGCCTCTTGGCCTTTCCCTTGCCCTTGGCCAGGGTATCAGACCCTGGAGTGTACGTGCTCGGGGGACGGGCCGAGCGACGAGGCCGCTGGGAAGCCTGAGTAGATGGTGCGTCGGGCATCTGCGACATCCCAATCTCGTCGTGGGTAGATGCCTCCTCGTCCTCGTGCTCCTCCTCCTCGTCATCCTGCTCCGCCTCGTCGTCGTTGTCGTCGTCATCGCCCTGATTGAAAGTCGGAGTGCGTGACGAGCTCCTCGTGGACTGGCGCGTGCCGACGTGTGACGACGAGGCTGCAGCGGCACCCGACCGCTAGGAGGCCGTCGGTGGTGATGCGACGTCCGTGCGTGCGCGGCAACCACAACGAGCTGCCGCCCGACTGATGCGACGTCTAAGTCTCTGCAAGTAATGATATGTCATTATAGTATACATGCTGAATGGCTCTAACTTAACGAATTATCTTCGAACCTGCAAGAAGTCCCTCAGGCGGCTCTTGCTGTCCGGGGCGCCAGCTGGGTAGGAGAGAGCCTCATCGATCTCATGCACCGAGGTCCGCAGAGAAGTCCCCTAAAGAAATAAGATCCACATAAGTAAGTGCGAGATAAACGTATTGAACCAAAATATTGAGCAAATATCATGCTTTCGTACCACTCGATCGAGAATCGGGGCGACCTCGACAACTGTGCCCTCCCTCGCACGCCTGTCGTACGGAGTGTCCTCATCCTCGGACGAAGCGAGGTCCACGTAGTCGACATCAGTCCACTGCTGCCTCAGCCTGTAGCGGGTGGCAGAGTGGTACCAGGACAAGTACTCCCGGAAGCTGGCGTTGTTGTGGGGGGTATCGTCCCGCTCGCAGTTCTCCTCCATCCTCCTCCACCACTCGACATATTGTCGGTGGTGATAAGCGAAGTCCGTCACCTTTCGTTGGCGGACCCTGTCGAACCTGTATGTACATATAGTAGATGTCATCAATAGGTGTTAGAGTACGAACCAACAAAATTTAAAATAAAGCAAAAATTGGAACTTACTTGTGCAAATCAACAGAGGTCGACACCACCTTAGGGGGATAGAACTGCACGAGGCCAAATTGCCGCGCAACTCTGTAGGGGAGGTGAATCTCTATAGCATAGAAGCAAATCAGCGGACACCTCATCCTCCAAAGATGGTCGTCCCTGCGGCACATGGTGCTGAGCGGTAGAGCTACAACCTGTGGCTCGGAGTAAGGTTCCCACGAGACCTAGCAAGCAAACATACGGGCAAACACACGATTAGCCATGTACAAAAACCAAGAACTGTAAGAAAAATAAATGCATTACCAATTTCTTACCATCGTGGGAGACAAGGTGTCCAGCTCGTTACTGAAATCCACGTACGCCCGCTCTGTGGTCGCGAACGGGACTGAGACGCTATCCCACAGGTACGCCACTGTGGGGCCGAGGTCATCCACACCCAGTGGACGCCAAGGCTGCGCCTGGAACACTCGAGGGCGTCCCACAAGAATGCGTGTCCACATCCACACCTGCAGGAGGAAGACGCAGCCACCGAGCGCCGACGTGGGCGCCGTGCGTCTGCAGGCCTCGCAAAGCTGGCGGTAGAGGAACGCGAGGACCGCCGAACCCCAACTGAGCTGTCCAGCGTCGCCCCAGTCCTGGAGGCAGTGGATGTACATCCACGAAGCGGCGTCCCCCGTGGCGTCCGGGAAAAGCACGGCCCCGAACATGTGGAGGACCCAAGCGCGGCAGTAGAAGGTCACCATGGCGTCGTCCGCGGCCGCATGGCATTCACCAAATGTATCCCGCAACCATCTAATGTGGACCCCCGAGACGCGGCCTCGTCTGGCATTATCTGGGACAGGAGGCAATGCCGTGCCCAGAAAGGCCTCCACACGTGCCCTCCAGCCCTCAGACACCGCCGGGCCGACCACCGGCTGTCCCCTAATGGGAAGTCCAAGAATCATCGCCACGTCCTGCAGCGTGACGGTCATCTCCCCACACGGAAGGTGGAACGTGTGAGTCTCTGGCCTCCACCTGTTAATAGTACACAGAGAAAAGAATTAGTTACATACGTAAGAATATAAAAATGAAAACAAACAGACCCAATAGAAAAATGCACCTGTCGACGAGTGCGGTCAAAGCTGCGGGGTTAAAGACGGGCATGCCCCGTCGTACTAGGTTGGGGACCGTGTGAAGCCCAGCACGGCGAAGCAGTGGGGTATAGCGGTCGCCGTATTGCATCAAGTGGAACCCATCATGGGTTCGACAACGAAGTATGTGAAGTTCCTAAAAATTGCTATAAAAGTTAGCTGCGTGATGAAAACACATGTATATTTCGACAACACACGTACCTGGCCGTCCTCCGTGAGCCTGCCGCGGTGCTCCCTCTCGTAGAACTCTTCTAGCAGCCGATACCTCGCCATCCTGTGCATTCAAAAATACGTTAATGATAAGAATAACAAAAAACCGTAAAAACATATGTATTTCTAAATATTCATTAATCTCGCTCAAATCAAACTCTAAAAACATATGTATTTCTAAATCAAACCCTAAAAACATATATATTTCTCAACATTCATCAATCTCCCTCAAATCAAACCCTAAAAACATATGCATTTGTAAATCAAACGCTAAATCTAAACTTTCATCAATCTCGCTCAAATCAAACCCTAAAAACATATGTATTTCTAAATCAAACCCTAAAAACATATGTATTTCTAAATCAAACCCTAAAAACATATGTATTTCTAAACATTCATCAATCTCCCTTAAACCAAACCCTAAAAACATGTGTATTTCTAAATCAAATCCTAAATCTAAACATTAATCAATCTCGCTCAAATCAAACCCTAAAACATGTATTTGTAAATCAAACCCTAAATCTAAACTTTCATCAATCTCGCTCAAATCAAACCCTAAAAACATATCTATTTCTAAATCCAACCCTAAAAACATATGTATTTCTAAATCAAACCCTAAAAACATATGTATTTCTAAAATGGACCCTAAAAACATATATATTTCTAAAATGGACCCTAAAAGCATATGTATTTCAAAATATTCATCAATCTCGCTCAAAACAAATCCTAAAAACATGAGTATTTCTAAATCAAACCCTAAATCTAAACATTCATCAATCTCGCTCAAATCAAACCCTAAAAACATATGTATGTATAAATCAAACCCTAAAAACATATGTATTTCTACAAATCAAACCCTAAAAACATATGTATTTCTAAAAATCAAACCCTAAAAACGAATCTATACACATTACTACTCTTACATTACGCATATATATTGAAAATCCAACCTAAAACCGAGTCAAATTGAACTAATTTCATCTAGGGTTTCAAATCTTCCCACACGAAATGTACCTCAAATAATCCATATTTATTGCATAAAATCAAGGGAAAGGAGGGGGTTCACCTTGCTTACTCGATTTGCAAACAAAATCGCGAGAAAAACGGTTGGATTTGAGTAGATTTTGAGGGGGAAGGGAGTGGCGGCGGCGGTTGCTCTCGGCAAAGGGCTGAACAGAGTGAAGGGGTGGGGGGCCGGGGCGCCGTGCTCGGGCTTAAGTCCGAGAGCATGGCGCCACGGCCGTTAGCGCCCAACTTACACAGCACGGCGTCATGGGCTTTGACGCCGATATGTGCCACCGTGGATCCTACGTGTCCACTTACGGCGCCAAAGCATATGGCGCCGTGATGTGTAACGTGGGCGTCATATACTTTGGCGCCGTGGTAAGGGTCTATTTTTGCAAATCTTTTCTCGAATGGTCCATATGTAAAAAACTTTCAAATTTTGGGCTAAAAAGCAAAAATTTTACTTAGTAGGCTGTATGCTGAGGTGGAGGAGAGAGAGGAGGAGAGAGAAGAGAGGTGGGCTGTAAGTTTACAGCCAGCTGAAGCACAAGAACCAAGAAACTTTGTGAGAGAAAGGGGCGGGTCATACAGCCTTCAGTTGGATGTAAACTACTATATAAATAGACTAATAAGTGGACTGTAAATATCTATATAGCCAACTAAAGACTGTATTATTAGCCTTGCTCTAAGGATTGAACCCGCCACTAATTCGCTGTGTGCGTCGCTGTTATTAAGAAAGCTGCCCAACCATCATTGCTTCGCTTCGGAAAAAAAGAGATTCCTATTCAGTAATGTTGAAAATAACAGGCCCGAGCCCGGAGGAGAGGAGAGGAGAGGACCAGCTTCAGTTCCGTCCACGCCTGTATAAATAGTTCCCCTTCCCTCCACCTTGGCCACTCCTGCTTTCACCCACAGCTAGAGGTGGGAATTGGGCCGGGCCGTGCCGCACGGCCCAGGTCCACCGTGCTTCGGGCCGCTTCGTGCCGTGCTGGTTCGGCCCAGTCATCCCGTCGTGCCGTGCCGTGCCGGCCCGCCTCGTCTTCGGCTAGGCCCAAGCACGGCCCAAAGCCCACCGTGCCGGCGTTCGTGCCGTGCCAGCCCAAGCCCAGCCCAAAGTAACTATACACGACAAAAGCGATGGTGACAATGGTAGCGGTGGCTGCTATCTTCCTTTCTTTTGTATCCGCCTTATTAAAAACCTATTTAAAATTCGATTCTATTGTCTCATGCCATTCCACCTCCGAACTTGGTCATCTAGTTCAATGGAATGCATATCTTGGTGCAAATTAGACTATAGCGCATGTGGAAATCGCCCGACAATCTAGCATAGACCTACCCAACTAGTCAAATAGAAAAACTCAAGGAGAGTCATGAGTACAACCAATGATGTAGTTGTGCAGCAAAATATGGAACATTCCTTTCTATTTCTTTCTATGTAGCAATCAAAGCTCAAATGAATCAATTATCTCACTGTTCATTAGCTCAAGCTAGATAAGCTCAACAGCAAATGACCATGCATTCAACTAGTGATTGCTTCAAAGGTAGCTACCAGAAATAGGCCGCATTTCACATTGTAATGAATTCTAGAAGCACAGATATTGAAGCCAGACCGGTGAGGTTACTGATCCTCCGGTCCTACCAGTGGTTCCACCTGTCAAACCAGTGTAGCAAAGTATTGGCTGATGCTGTATATTTTGTATTTGTTTTAAGAATCCATGTCTATAGGGCTGGGCAAATTTACATAGCCGGATCTATCACTTCAAATGACAATAGATGTCTGGTAGATTTAAAACCCAGCATACTGACACCACAATGGAACAATCTTACATGGAACCAAGGGAAATTCTGTGTGATCAAGCAGCAAAGAGAAAGTCGATAAAAAGCAGGCTCGACAATTTACCTGAAGCTCAGGGCAAGACAATGCCCCGTTTCTTGATAATGGCACAGCATATGTTTGTTGATAAAATGATTGCACCGCACATCTTTGCAGATCAAGCATAGCCAGTTTTCAGTAGGGTGATGACAACTGCATGGAGATACGCTCATAAGAAAACTTAGACTTGGCTATCTAAAGTACCTCAAATTTAAAACTTATCGTGGTAGAAAGTACAAAGTAGTATCTTCAAAATCCATAGCAACCAAACCATATCCCACACTAGGAAGTGGTTTGTGTATTGAAAAGATTGTGAATGAACAGAGCAATCTCATAACAATTTGTTTTATTTATGAAAGGATAATAGCCAAATCATAGTTTAAATATGCATTTGTATCAATCTTTTTTTTCCTTTTGACAATGGAGTCATCAAGATGTATGGAAGAAGATAGATCATGAATAAAATGAAGTGGCTACAATTTATTCATTTTTAGCATAAAGGAGACATGAGAGTTGATTGTTGTTAACGGAAGTGGTTAGATTGTTTAGGTTGTTAATGTTCCCCTCCAATCCATGATCAATCAAATCTCATCTGTTCATCTTGTCTTACAGGCGGCACTTTCCCTCCGTGATCAATCAGATACAGTGATTTAATGGGATTTCTGAAAACTTATACTCTAGTCTCTAATCATTCAGAAAGTGACGTTGCCTCTTCAGGTTAACTATGTTGTAAATAATCTTGTTTAGAAGTCGTGTACAAAGTTTGGTCGTGATCGAAGTTGAATTGTAATCACAGTCCGTGATCGAAGTCGAGTTGGAGTTGCAGTCGAAAGTCAGTTGTAATCGTAGTCGAAAGTCGGTTGTAATCGCAGTCGAAAGTGGTAGTTGAACTGGAGTCAGAGTCGAGTTGTATTTCGTAGTTGAACCCCGAGCACAAGTCGTAAAGCCGGGTATAAAAAGGGAGGAGTCATGTAATCTAATCAATGCGAGAAGGAAAAAGAAGAGAAAATGGAAAACTTGAGTGTCGACTTCTTGAGTAATCTCGCAGACTTGGTCGAAGTCGACTTACGACCATGGCAAACGTGGTCGGAGGGGCTTACGACCACGGCAAAACATCAGCAGGCGTGGTCGGAAGGCGTTCGACCACGGCAAATCTGAAGAAGACGTGGTCGGGAGGTGATACGACCACAGCGGAGAAAGTTGAGGGTGATCGGAAGACATACGACCGCAGTAAAGAAGTTTGAATGTGGTCGTAAGGGCGTTCAACCATGTTGAAGAAGAGTTGAACATGGTCGTAAGGGCATTCGATCACGTTGTGAAGGCTTCGACCACGGTGTGAGTGGTCGGAAGAGGCTGCCACTGCGCCGTGAAGACCTGAACATGGTCGGAGGGGACTCTGACCATGTTGTAAGGAAGTGAACGTGGTCGAACGAGTGTTTCGATCACGGTGAACAGTGATCGGCAGAATCACTGCGTGATCTAGAGTGCTGCGATTACGATAATTCAAGTGAGGTCGAAGGAAGGGCAGCGTAGCGGCAGAGAAGTGCGGTCGAAATCTCAGTAGAGGGTTTACGACCACGAAGGCGAAGCGATCGGAGGAGCTGAAACACGGTCGTAACGCAGCGGGAGGTGGTCATAAGCTCTCGTAACCAGTCGGAAGTGGTCAAAAGCGGTCAGAAGCGGTCATAAATTCCTGGGAGTAGTCGTAAAGATTGCAGCAAGTGGTATCAGAGCTATGGGAGAGACTTTGAAGGCCAAGGAGAGTGTGTCACTGCAGTATCCGCTCCTCAGCTCGGATAATTATCCGGTCTGGGCCATGAAGATGAAGGCCAATATGCGTGCTCAGGGAGTCTGGGGCGCTGTTGATCCAAAACAGAAGGACAAAGTAATTGATGATCGACTAGATCAGATGGTGCTGGCGGTGATCTATCAAGCTGTGCCTGATTCAATGATGTGACAATTGATCGGCAAGGAGACGGCGCGAGATGCTTGGACAATACTGCAGACAATGCATGAAGGCGTTGACAGAGTGAAGGAAGTTCGACTCCAAACTCTACGGAGCGAATTTGAAGCAATGAAGATGGGACAGAACTAGACGGTGGAAGAATTCTCTGGGAAGTTCAATGAAGTCTTAAATGAGATCAAATCTCTCGGCGACAATCTGGAAGACGAGGTGGCTGTGAAGAAGTACTTGAGAATTCTGTCAGAAAGGTTTCTTCCAGTTGTGACTACGCTCATGTACTCCCAAGATCTCTCGAAGATGAAGATAGAGGAAGTAACAGGGGTACTCAAGGCACATGAGCAGTTCCTGAAGGGTTATCACACTCACAACGGAGAACAAGCTTTGCTCGTGAAGGAAGACTCAAAGAACCGAGGCAATCCAAACCATGCAGACTCGTCATCCAAGGACGATCGTGGTCGTGGCTGTGGCTCATCATCTGCCCGTGGTGCTTCCCATGGTCGTGGATAAAGGCGTGGATACGGCCAGAGAGGCCGTGGCTTCCAGTCTGGAAGAGGAAGAAGAGGAGGCCGCGGGGAGAGAGCTGGTCGAGGAGGCGGTGACTACCAGCCAGACAAGTCACGCGTCCAATGCTACGAGTGCAAAAAATTCGGCCATTATGTTACTGAATGTCGAAGCCATATCCAGAGCTATAACTGAAAGAAATTAGGGTACTATGCAGCAAACTACAGAAGCAAGAAGAAAGTGGAGGAAGCTAACTTTGCCCAAACCTCTGAACAGAGAGAACCAACGTTGCTCCTGTCCCATTGTACCGAAGATGTGCCGACAATGATCATGTTGAATGAAGGGAGAGTGTTCCCAAGTCTGATGGAGAAGGGAGAGGACACAAAAGAACAGTCAGCAGATTGGTATCTCAACAATGGAACTAGCAATCATATGACAAGCATATACTCGATGTTTCATGAATTAGATGAGAAAGTGCTCGGTAAGGTACAATTCGGAGATGGCTCAACGGTACAGATTAAAGGAAAAGGCTCAATTCTTATGAAGTGCAAAGATGGAAGCCAGAGACGGCTGTCAGATGTTTACTACATACCGAGTCTGCACAGCAATATTATAAGTCTCAGACAGCTAACTGAAGACGGTTGTCGAATTGAGCTGAAAAATAACTACCTAAGAGTGTTTGACAATAGTAAACTATTGTTAATGAAGGTGCAAAGGACTCCAAATCGACTATACAAGATCTCGATCGAAGTCACTCAACTGAAGTGCCTGAAGATCTCAGAAAGTGACATATCATGGTTGTGGCATGCAAGATTCGGTCACATGAACTTCCAAAGCCTCAAAGCGATGGCAGAGAAGGAGATGGTGGTCGGCCCACCGAGGATCGATCACCCGGAGCAGATCTACGAAGGCTGTCTAGTGGAGAAAAAAGCTCGAGGCGGTTTTCCATCCCAGACATAGTTCAGAGCATCTCACCCATTGGAGCTAGTGCATGTTGATCTGTGTGGATCGATCACACCTCAAACGGATGTTGGAAATCAGTACTTCATGCTGATCGTTGATGACTACTCCAGAGCTATGTGGGTTTACATGCTAAAAAGCAAAGATGAGGCAAAATTCAGTTTTCAGAAGTTCATTGCAATCACTGAAAACGAAGTCGATCACAGGGTGAAAGCTGTCAGATCAGATGGGGGGATTCCTCTCAAAAAAATTCGACTCGGTCTGTGAGAAGAGAGGTATTGCACGATATTTTACAGCCCCGTACTCACCTCAACAAAATGGAGTCGTGGAAAGAAGGAATAGAACTGTGGTGGACACGGCACGGAGTTTACTGAAGAGCAGATTTCTGCCTGGGAGGTTTTGGGCAGAAGTAATGAGGCACGCGGTCTATATTCTCAACCGCGCCACCACAAGATCACTTGATGGGATCACTCCATACGAACTGTGGTCGGGGAGAAAGCCGAACATCATGCACCTAAGAGTGTTCGGTTGCTTAGCACATGTGAAACCAACCAATTATCTAAAGAAGTTGGATGACCAGAGCAAGAAGATGATTAAGATGATTCATCTCGGTTCTGAGTCAGGCACCAAGGCGTACAGGTGCTATGATCTGATCGAAAAGAAGATTCATGTGAGTAGAGACGTTGTCTTTCAAGAAGACAAGTACTGGGAGTGGGAAAAACATCAAAACATCGAAAAAGATATGAAGAAGTGGGTGACTTTTGATGTCGAAACAGCCAGTGCCGACAACACAGGCTGGGAAGGTGGAGTTCCGACCACACCACAGAGACACACCACAGAGCTCAAATCCATCAGGTGACGAGAGTTATGAAGCTTCACCTGAAATAGAAGACTCTGATGAGGAAGATTCAAACGGTAGAATACCGAAGATGAGGAGTGTTGTAGGGGTGGCCCCCACCTAAGCCCAGCCGGCCTGTTAGAGGAATGTAAGGCCCAGAATAGGCCATGTGTAATGACATAAGTGCCCCTGAAGGGAATACTCAGATGTAAGGGTATAATTGTAAAAGTACTCCCCATGTGTATATATGTAGAATGCAGGCCATGGGGAAGTCCCAAGCCATTACTCATCACACTCTCCCAACTCTCCACTACCACATCTCTCTCTGTTTGGTCTGTAGCCACAACAGTTGGCGCCGTCCGTGGGGAGGACAGGAGTAAGCCCAAAACCAGAGGAAGGATGGCACCGAAAAAAGCTTCGTCGACGGCGGCGAAGGGAAAGAAGGCGGCTGGGTCGGAGCGTCGCATGGGCACCAGGGCTTCGGCATCGGCTGTTGCGGGCGGGGGTGGCGGCGCAGGCGCGGTGGTCGAGGACGTCGAAGCTCGCGCTGCGGCGACCGACCCTGCCACTGGCGTTGCGACGACCGACCCCGCCACTGGCGCTGCGGCGACCGACCCCGCCACTGGCGCTGCGGCGACCGACCCCGCCATCGGCGCTGCGACGACCGCCCCCGTCACTGACGCTGCGACGACCGACCCCGCCGACGCGCCAGCAACCAACCTCGCCGCCTTCGCCGCAATGCTCGCCGGTAGCGCGGATCGGGCAGTTGGAGGTAGTCACAACAGAGCGACCGGCAGCTCAGGAGCTCGCGAGGCGATCGTACCCGTGTCGACCCGTCCGCTGGGCGCGCCGGCGGCCCCGCCCGCGCCGGCGGTGGAAAGCACCCTGCTGGCGGCCCTCAAAGCGTTCCAGCAGGAGCTAGGGGATCTTCGCGGGGCTGTCCGAGACATACAAGAGGCTCGGAGCCAGCAGGCCGCGCCAGCGGTCGTGCCAGAGCCCACGCCAGAAAGGGCAGATAGCCGCGATGCCCCCACATCCAGCCGCGTGCCGCTACGACGCGTCGATCCAGAGTCCCCGCTTTCGGCAGGACTACAGCAGGCGGCATGGCCCGAAGACATCAAATTCCCCAGTGTCATCGAGCCCTACAAAGGCGACACGGACCCCCGCGAGTTCGTGCGCGTGTACGAAACCGCAATTGAGGCTGCGGCGGAGATGACACCACAAAGGCGAATGGACTCCCTCTCGCGTTGCAAGGAGTGGCGCTTTCCTGGTTTTTTACCATAGAGCCAAACTCCATCTACGCGTGGGAGCAGATCCGCGACCGTCTTCACAACAACTTTCGAGAAAATTATGTTGAGCGGGTCGACGCGGACCAGCTCTTCGCCGTGAAGCAGAAACCTTCAGAGAAGCTCCGGGACTACTTCAAACACTTCGCGAAGATACGTTGTCAAGTCAAACACGTTAATGAAACCACCGTTGTCAATGCAGCCATACAGGGCCTTCGCCCGGGCCCGATGGCCGAGTACAACGCACGGAAGCCAATCAAGACAGTGACGAAGCTCTTTGACAAAATGGAGGAATACGCCAGGGCGGAAGAGGACGCACGGCGAAGACAAGGCGACGACTCCGACACCAACCAGGCCGGTGCCTCGGCGAAAACCGAAGATCCGCCGAAGGACGGTTCTTCGAAGGGAAAACGTAAGCAGGAGTCGTCCAAGGATGCGCCCGAGCGCAAGGACGCCCCGCACAAGGAGATGTCCGATAGGCCCAAGCGCGGCCAGCAGAAGTCGCGACGAGGCCGGTACGTCCTTGACATCGAAGGCGGTTCCGAAGAAAGCGCTCCCGCGGGTCGTGGTGGTCCGGGGCGCCAAGGCCGGGGACGCGGCCATGGCCGGGGCCGCGATGATAGAGGCCGTGGAGATTACGACGACCAGCACCATGGGCTGTGGTGCGAAGTCCACGGTCGCGGCACCCACGACACGCGCGCGTGCACCTCTATCGCGGCGCTCCGCCAGAGCGTCACCAGGGACAGGAACCTGGAGGCACGCCCGCCCGTGGTGGCCCACGTACAGCACCCATACGAAGCCCCCATGCACATCCAGGCACAAGGGACACAGCCCCACGAGGGCCCTCTGCGGATTCAGGCCCATGTGCAGCAGCCTCGGGAGGGCCTCCTACAGCTGCAGGCTCCGGAGGCCGCCCACCGCAGGGTTATCAATGTCATCTCCGGAGGCTCCTCGCCGGGGTTCGCCTCGGCACGGCAGCGGAAGGCCTATGTACGGAGGCTACACCACGTGGTGGCGTACCCAGCACAGACACTGCCGGACTGGGCACAGCACGAGGTCACGTTCACACCCGCCGATGCCCAAGGCGTGGAGCTTCCTCACCAGGACCCCCTGGTTGTCCGAGTCGTTATAGCGGGATGCGACGTGGGACGTGCCCTAGTTGACGGCGGCAGCTCCGCGAACATTCTGTTCGCGACAGCCTTTGACCAGATGGGGATCCCCCGAAGCCGCCTTGGCCCATCGGGGGTCCCGCTGCAAGGCTTCGGAGGACAACCTCTACGGGCGCTCGGCCAAATATGCCTTCAGGTCTCCTTCGGCCAGGACGACAATGAAAGGGTCGAAGATGCCACATTCGACGTTGTCGATCTCCCATACCCTTACAATGCCATACTGGGGCGTCCAATCCTTAACTCCTTCGGGGCGGTACCGCATCATGGCTATTTATGCATGAAGCTCCCGGGGCCGCGGGCCATCATTACCGTTCGTGGCGACCAGGACATGGCCCGGCGCATCGAGCACGGCACTAGATATCCCCGTCGCGACGATCAGCGGCACACTTAGGATCGGCACCGCCGTGCGAGGACCCACGGCGTCATCCGGGGGTGGCTCGGCAAGCCCTACAGATAGTGCAACTACTAGAGGCTCCGGCCGCGTCGAACACAAATGGTCAGTACCTCCACCATATGTAATCGCTCACTCGCGCAAATGGGAATGTAATAAAGTTCCGTTTATCGCCAACCTATTATCATTGTGCAAAAATACACGACGAGAGCGCGCGGAGGCTTCGCCTACGTGCGTGCTCCCGGAGTATAAACCAAAGACGCACGTTCGCGTGTGCACTCTCCGTAGCCAGGGGTACGGGTATGAGTATAAACCAAAGACGCACGTTCGCGTGTGCACTCTCCGTAGCCAGGGGTACGGGTATGAGTATAAACCAAAGACGCACGTTCGCGTGTGCACTCTCCGTCAAAGACACGGGTATGAGTATAAACCGAAGACGCACGTTCGCGTGTGCACTCTCCGTCAAAGACACGGGTATGAGTATAAACGAAGACGCACGTTCGCGTGTGCACTCTCTGTCGAAGACACGGGCATGAGTATAAACAAAGACGTGTGGGGGGATGCCTCTGCACGCACTCTACGGAGTATAAATAAGACGCGGATGTTCTCTGTCGAGACCCGAATATACAAATCCGGACTCTACTGTGTATTCTGCACTAGTCCAGGATCACGCTAGTGCACACAGCGCAAACAAAGACAAATATCATCCACATCACGATATTCTAAAGATAAATCCGAATTATATTAATAACCATCAGAGTACGACCTTATGGCCAAGCTTACAATTATTAGCCTGAAGGGCTTTAAAGAAACTAGCAGCGGAAATCCAAAATTAACGTAGTAGCCATTCGACATGCCCACAGGCAATCGACTGGGGAGCGAAGTCCTAATCCGTGAAGTCCTCGTAGTAGCCTCCTTCTAGCAACTCCTGCTGATCTGGTCCCTCCTCTTCAACTGAGCAACATGGGCATAAAGCCGTGAGTACATTGGTACTCAGCAAGTCGTTTGTAACAAATAAATGCAATATAGTATGCAAGACTTAACAATGGATGGCTGAAAGGTTAATTTTGCATAAGGCAACGATTTAAGGTAAATACACTAAATAGATTGAAAAGCGAATTTAACAACAGACACTAAGTAGATAACCAAAGGAACTGAATGTAACCACAAGTGAACTGACCATTCACTTCCCAGCTCAAACCAACCAAAATTTCATAAAGACTCTACCCCTCGTGTGAAATCACCGAGCATTGTCCATGACCGAGGACACGGCTATTCGAATAGTTTTACACTCTGCAGAGGTTGCACAACTGTACCCACACGATGTGATAATCCTCACGTTAAAGATAATCACAACAAGGCTTTTACAATGATCCATCTCAACCCGATCCCACTCGCTAAGGTTTTGCTGTCGAGTAGGGTAACCCCCTAGTCGATAATTGCCCCCCTTGCGCCACAACAACATCAGTGGTGAAACCAAAGTTGAGACTTCACAAATTATTATGCCAGGTCTATCCCATACTAGACATGTGGTTTGCACGATAAAACTCAGATCAATGGCGCACAAAGTTAAGTCCTTAAGAGTTACCCAGGCGAAACATCCACATCCCAATGTGCATCCAGCACCCCCTTTACTGCACGATCATTCGCCCAAGTGAAAGCCAAGTTTGTATAACCAATGCCCATGACACTACCCATGTCATGACATACAAATTTTATAACTGTGGCTAACCACCATGTTCAAGTAAATCATTAAGTCAAGATTAATTAACCACATGTGATGACAGACCCAACGTGCTAATGATAAGCCTGGCTAAGCAATTAGACATAACCCCATGTGACAACTATTATTGTATCACTAAATAATTCCTAATCCTAAGGTGTCAATGGAAACATGGTAGTCAAATTATCATGGAGGGAAATAACCAATTGGGAGTATAACTACCAATACAAGGGTTTTATAATAAAGTAGCAATGCATGATAATTTAAAGCAACATAATACATAATAGATTTGAAAACTAGGTTCAACATGATCAAAGAATACGACTTGCCTTGGCCTTGCTCAGCTGAGGGCTCTTGATCTTCAAATCCAACTTCCGCTCCCTCGAACACGCGATCTAACGAGAGAGAAAACGAGACGAAAAGACAAAATAAAATCAAATAAAATTCAAATGAACTCCAAAAACTTTCAAACCTGAACCAAAAGGTTGAGCTCAATTTTAGATGAATTTATGAAAAAGAATCGGGTCAATCGGAGCTAGGACGAGGGAGAACGGGCTCTTGAAAAATTGGGTCTAAAGAAAATCGGGGAAATTGGAAAAGGTACTGTGCTGTGGACCGGGTGCACGGGAGAACGGGTCTACAGTGAACCCGGCTCACGAAACAGTGCGGGGGCGGCGGCGGCTGACGCGGCGGGTAGGGCTGACGTGGCGACCACGTGGCAACACGTGTGCGGGTAAGGCTGACGGGGCACAGCTGACGTGGCCATCTCGGCTCACGGGTGCACGGTGGACCTGCGGGACCCACCGGCAGAGGCACGGTGCACGGGGACCAGGTCTACAGGAAGGCGAGGGGTCGCGGGTGACGCCAGCGCTGACGCACGCCGGCGCAAGGACCGAGGGGACGCGGGGCGCGACCGAGGTGCGGGCGGCGAGGCGCGGGCGGGTAGCGGCGGCGGCTGGCCGGCGAGGTCTGGGACGGCGGCGGGGTCTGGCCAGCGGCGACCGAGGTGGCGGCGGGACTCACCGGCGGCGTTAAACGGCGAGCGCTCTCGGCGGCGAGCTCCGGCGACGAGCAGCGAACGCCAAGCGACCGGTGGCGTACGGGCGACGGTGACGCACCGGCGGCTCCGGCGATGAGCGGCGGCGGCTCGGGACGGTGAAGAAGCCGAGGGGTCGGGCGCTTTTATACGCGGACGCTGAGGCGGCCGGGTCGGGTGCGGCGAAGAGTCCGCGGCGGAGACGGCGGCGGCGTGGCAGAGTTCGGAACGGGGACGGGGAAGAGAGTCCCGGTCGGGAACGAGGACCCTGACAGGTGGGCCCCACCTGTCAGTGGCTCCGGGCGAGCGGGCGGCACGGATGGCGCGCGGGCGAAGCGGCTGCGGCGGATGGGCGACACGTGGCTGGCATCCAACCGAGAGGCGCGGGCGCGGACTGGGCGCCGATGCGCGACACGTGGCGTGAGCGGGCGCGCGCTGGCTGGGCTGGCGGCCTGCTGGGCTAGGCCGGCTGGTGGGTTTTCGGCCCACTGGCCGGTTTGGGATTTTCTTTTCTTTTTCTTTTCCAGAAATTCAAATAAATCCTTTTGAGCTCTAGAAAATAGCAAATAAATCCAGAAAAAAACCAATAAAATTCCAGAAAATTACTTGAGGCTCAAGGAACTCAAATAAAATAACATTGGCAAATGTTAATGTTTATCTTAATCATATTAAATCCTTTCAATTTAATAAAATTCCAATTAAGCTTTAATTAATTCTAGAAAAATTCAAATGGTGAATTTTATTTTAAAAGCTTCAAAAAGACTCTGAAAATCAGGATGTTACAAACCTCCCCCCTTAAACGGAATCTCGACCCCGAGATTCTGGCTCTCTAAGGAATAGGTTTGGAAACTCCGCTTTGAGATCCTCCTCGCTTTCCCAGGTTGCTTCCTCCTCCGAATGTTTGCTGCACTGAACTTTGCAAAAGCGAACGACCCTTCTTCTGGTGACACGCTCTGACACTTCCAAGATTTTGATGGGATGCTCTTTATAGGACAGATCCTCCTGGAGATCCACAGCCTCTATTGGCACTGCTTCCTCTGGCACCCGCAAGCACTTCTGTAATTGAGACACATGAAACACATCATGTATCCCGCTCAAGTTCTCAGGTAGCTCCAGCTGATAGGCAACTTCTCCCTTGCGCTTCAAAATCTTGAATGGCCCCACATACCTTGGTGCTAACTTTCCCTTCATTTGAAATCGCTTAACTCCTTTGAAAGGTGTGATCCTGAGGTACACATAATCATTGGGCTCGAAGCTTAAATCTCTTCGGCGAGTATCAGCATAACTCTTCTGCCTGGCTTGAGCTGCTTTCAGCCTCTCTTGAATCAAGCGCACTTTTTCTTCAGCTTCCTGCAAACACTCTGGCCCAAATATTTGCCTTTCTCCCGTCTCTTTCCAATTTAGAGGGGTTCTACACTTTCGACCATACAAAGCCTCAAACGGTGACATCTGCAAACTGGCCTGGTAACTGTTGTTGTAGGAAAATTCTGCAAAAGGTAGGCAATTGTCCCACTTGGCTCCGTGATCCAAAACACATGCTCTCAACATATCCTCCAGGATTTGATTTACACGTTCTGTCTGACCATCGGTCTGCGGGTGGTATGCTGTGCTGAAATTCAGATGAGTACCCATTGCTTCATGGAAACTACTCCAAAATCGTGAAGTGAACTGCGATCCACGATCTGACACTATCCTCTTAGGAACTCCATGGAGACTCACGATTCTGGACATATACAATTCAGCCAACTTATCTCCAGAATATGTGGTTTTGACTGGCAGAAAATGGGCTACCTTTGTCAATCGATCCACAATTACCCATATCGAGTCGTATCCTTCCTTGGTCCTGGGTAGACCTGTGATGAAGTCCATTCCCACATCTTCCCACTTCCATTCGGGGATCTTCAAGGGTTGCAGCAAACCTGCGGGTCTTTGATGTTCTGCTTTCACTCGCTGGCAAACATCACAAAGTGCCACATACTCTGCTATTTCTCGCTTCATACCTGGCCACCAGTACTTATCCTTGATGTCTTGATACATCTTGGTACTGCCTGGATGAATCGAATATAATGACTCGTGTGCCTCCTTAAGCAACAATCGCTTCAACTCTTCCTTATTGGGTACGCACACTCGCTTCTTATACCATATGATACCCTGGTCATCTTCCACAAAACCTGTCGCTTTTCCTTCTTTCAATCCAACCTTGATCCGCTGGATATTTTCATCCTCTGGTTGCGCTTGACGAATCTGACTATCCAAGGTCGGCTGCAAGTCCAAAGCGGCTAACATCCCTTCTTCAACCAACTCCAAACTGAGCTTTTGAAATTCCTCGTGCAATGCTGGTTGACTCTCTTTGACCATAACTGTGTTGCAATACACCTTCCTGCTCAACGCATCTGCCACTACGTTGGCTTTTCCTGGGTGATAGTGGATTCCGATGTCATAATCCTTTATCAACTCCAACCATCTTCTTTGTCTTAGGTTGAGGTCAGTTTGGGTGAAGATATACTTCAGGCTCTTATGATCTGTGTAAATCTCACACCTGTTACCCATCAGGTAGTGTCGCCATATTTTCAGGGCATGCACAACTGCTGCTAACTCCAAATCATGCGTAGGGTAGTTCTCCTCATGTGGCCTTAGCTGGCGCGATGCGTAAGCTACCACTCTTTTGTCTTGCATCAATACGCACCCTAAACCCTTGCGGGATGCATCACAATAAATCTCAAAATCTTTCTTGATGTCTGGCAAAATTAGGACTGGTGCTGTTGTCAGACTTTCCTTTAGTTTCCGAAAACTCTTCTCGCACTCTGGCGTCCATTCAAACTTCTTTTCCTTCTTTAATAGCTGGGTGAGAGGTCGGGCTACACTAGAGAATCCTTCAATGAACCTACGATAGTAACCTGCCATTCCTAGGAAGCTTCTGACCTGGGTCACTGACGTGGGTGCCTTCCAGGTGAGCACATCTTGTACTTTCCCTGAGTCAACGGACACTCCTTCTGCTGTCAACACATGACCCAAAAAGGCAACTTCCTTCATCCAAAATTCACACTTGCTGAACTTGGCATACAACTTATGTTCCTGCAATCTCTGCAATACCAACCTCAAATGTTCTTCATGTTCCTCCTCATTCTTGGAGTAGATCAGAATGTCATCGATGAACACAACGACAAACTTATCCAAGTAATCCATGAACACTTTGTTCATCAGGTACATAAAATAGGCTGGGGCATTGGTTAGGCCAAAGGACATCACGGTGAACTTATACAATCCATAACGAGTTGAGAAGGCTGTCTTGGGTATGTCCTCCGGTCGAATCCTCATTTGGTGATACCCCGATCTCAAATCGATCTTGGAGAACACTCCAGCTCCTTTTAATTGATCAAACAGGTCATCAATTCTGGGCAACGGATACTTGTTCTTGATGGTAACTTCATTGAGAGCTCGGTAATCCACACACATACGCTGGCTACCATCCTTTTTCTTGACGAACAATACTGGTGCTCCCCACGGAGAGGTACTGGGTCTGACATATCCTTTATCCAACAATTCTTGTATCTGCTTCTTCAATTCTGCTAACTCATTGGCGGGCATTCGGTAAGGTCTCTTGGAAATTGGCGAGGTGCCTGGTGCTAACTCAATTGCGAACTCCACTTCTCTTTTTGGTGGCATCCCAGGGAGATCATCAGGAAAAACATCTGGATAATCCCTGGCAACTGGCACTTCACTTAGGGCAATCCCTTTGCTTTGGCATACCATCACTTTTTCTGGCTGCTTTATGTTGGCTTCAAATCTAACTTTGCTTCCATCAGGACCGTCCAAGGTGACTGCTCGGCTTCCACATTCCAACACTGCTTGATGCTTCTTGAGCCAATCCATACCCAGAATTACGTCCAAAGACTGGATATTCAGCACAACCAAATCTGCGGAGAACTCTACTCCTTGGATGGCTATCCTAACTCTGGGGCATCCTAGGTTTGTACTCATCTCAGAGCCTGGGGATTGAACCAATAAAATAGAACCAAGTGCAACGACTTCCAACTTATGCTTTAGAGCAAAACTCCGGGAAACAAACGAATGTGAAGCTCCAGAATCAAACAAAACTGTGGCAGGTACTGAATTTACTGGGAACTTACCGATCACCACATCTGGCGCTGCTTGAGCTTCCTCCATGGTGACGTGGTTCACCTGGCCACGTATCACGGTCTGCGATCCTTTGTTGGGTTGATTTGATCCTTGAGGTGCTCCGCGTCCTGACCCTGCTGCAGGGGTACGATCTGGTGTGGCTCCCAAGTTGAAACGTACTGGCGTCAAAGCTGGATTCTGCGGGCAATTGTTGGCATAATGTCCCGTCTCGTTGCATTTGAAACAAGTGACTGCTGACATGGGTTTGGTAATCCTCTGCTGTTGGCTTCCCGTTGGGTTCGGTTTTGGCGCGGAAGAAAACTGACGGGGAGCTGGTGCAGGAGTTTTGAATCCCGTCTGCTGAGGAACTCGAGCTGGCTGAAAATTACTGAAGCGGGCTCTCTGAGCTTGGTGCATCTGTGATCCTTGCTGCATCATTCTCCTCTTGCGAGATTCTTCCAACTCGCGACGACTTTCCTCAATGAGCATTGCTTTGTCCACCATATTTTGGAAACTGGCATAATCATGTCCCACTACCTGAACTTTCAAACCTGGGTTCAATCCTTTCTTGAACCTCTTTTGGCGTGCATCATCTGTGGCAACATCTTCTGGAGCATAGCGGGCCAACTGAGTGAACTTGTTGAGATATTCACTCACGGACATGTTCTTCTGCTGCAACTCCCGAAATTCTTCCTTCTTCATTTCGATCACCCCATCCAGGATATGGGCATGACGAAAAGCTTCTGCGAACTCAGCCCAAGTGATACTCTCTGGATCCTCATGAGCGGCACAATAATTTTCCCACCACTCGGCTGCAGCACCCTCAAGCTGATGGGCTGCATACAACACCTTCTCGCGATCAGTACACTGGGCAAGGTTAAGCTTCTTTTCCACTGAGCGCATCCAGTCATCGGCTTCTAATGGCTCAGAAGACTGTGAATAGGTAGGAGGCCTTGTTCTCATAAATTCTGCAAACTTGGACTGCTGGCGAACTGGTGGAGGCATGGCCATGTCTTGATTCTGCCGATTCATCATGGCGTTCATGTTTTGCATCATGGTGTTCATCAACTGAGTCTGGGCTGCCATGAACTGACTCAAGGTTGGATCTAGTCCAGCCGGGTTTGCATGCTGCTCCGGAGTTGCTTGACTGCCCTCAGGATCCTGACTCATCTGACCACGTCCTGCGGAGCTCCGGGTATCAACCATCTGAAAAGAAAATTCACTTGCTTGAGAACTGGCTTCACAGGGCTTACTAGGTAAGAGGGAAGAGCAAAGATAAGTGGTAAGTTCGTCTAAGGGGGAATGTTCTAATGGCAAATCCTAAGCTAAACAATCACTTAGCCGAAAAGCTAACAAAAGAAACAGATAAATCACTTCAATAAAAAGATTTGATATGACTGCAACATATTGCTTTTGAGGGCAAACTGCAGCTCACATCACACTCAAAGCAAACAAAAACCACTTCCTAACCGACTCTATCCGATGCTACGGTCTACTCTTCCGGCTCCCACTCAGGTCCGGCGAGGTACGGTGTGCATTCTTCTTCTTCTTCTTCTGCATCACTGTAGAACGTCCATCGGTTGCGGAACTGCATTGTAGGCGCTGCTGCTGGAATGACAATTCGAAGGTACTCTCGGCGTTCATCTGCCATGCGTTGCCTTTCCTCCGGGCTGGGTGGTGTAGGTGAAGGCGGGGGTGTTGGCGTCCGCGGAGTGTACTCCTCAGGTTCATACCTCCTCTTGTATTCCCGGATGAGCTTGGTCAAACTGATCTTGTACCGTCGACAGAGGTGGGTAACGGCCTTGCGTGCAGCTGCTTGTGCATTTGAACCCTTGAAGCTGTGGTGTATAACGTGACCTCCAAGTTTGGTAGTGAAGTACAGCCTGGTGAGGTGGTATCCTCCTACTTCATCGTCCATGGAACTGTATATTGGTGTCCTTTTGAAACCGAGGCTTCGTAGCAGCACTCGAAGAACTCTTTTCCATCCTCCTGACCTGCTATAGTTGCTTTGCGACATCTACAGCATGGCACAAGATAAGAGTCAGTTTAAAATTTTCATTTTTGCAGAAATTTTAAGGTGAGAGGCAAGAATCCCTAAGAATAAGGTGAGAGAGTAAAGAATTTGCTAGATATCAGGTTTAGTTGTTTTGTCTTTAGAAAATAGGTTTTTGAATTTTTTGAGATAACGACTAAACTGACTAGGGTTTCGTCCTACAGTCGATATGGCTCTGATACCATCTCTGTCGAGACCCGAATATACAAATCCGGACTCTACTGTGTATTCTGCACTAGTCCAGGATCACGCTAGTGCACACAGCGCAAACAAAGACAAATATCATCCACATCACGATATTCTAAAGAAAAATCCGAATTATATTAATAACCATCAGAGTACGACCTTATGGCCAAGCTTACAATTATTAGCCTGAAGGGCTTTAAAGAAACTAGCAGCGGAAATCCAAAATTAACGTAGTAGCCATTCGACATGCCCACAGGCAATCGACTGGGGAGCGAAGTCCTAATCCGTGAAGTCCTCGTAGTAGCCTCCTTCTAGCAACTCCTGCTGATCTGGTCCCTCCTCTTCAACTGAGCAACATGGGCATAAAGCCGTGAGTACATTGGTACTCAGCAAGTCGTTTGTAACAAATAAATGCAATATAGTATGCAAGACTTAACAATGGATGGCTGAAAGGTTAATTTTGCATAAGGCAACGATTTAAGGTAAATACACTAAATAGATTGAAAAGCGAATTTAACAACAGACACTAAGTAGATAACCAAAGGAACTGAATGTAACCACAAGTGAACTGACCATTCACTTCCCAGCTCAAACCAACCAAAATTTCATAAAGACTCTACCCCTCGTGTGAAATCACCGAGCATTGTCCATGACCGAGGACACGGCTATTCGAATAGTTTTACACTCTGCAGAGGTTGCACAACTGTACCCACACGATGTGATAATCCTCACGTTAAAGATAATCACAACAAGGCTTTTACAATGATCCATCTCAACCCGATCCCACTCGCTAAGGTTTTGCTGTCGAGTAGGGTAACCCCCTAGTCGATAATTGCCCCCCTTGCGCCACAACAACATCAGTGGTGAAACCAAAGTTGAGACTTCACAAATTATTATGCCAGGTCTATCCCATACTAGACATGTGGTTTGCACGATAAAACTCAGATCAATGGCGCACAAAGTTAAGTCCTTAAGAGTTACCCAGGCGAAACATCCACATCCCAATGTGCATCCAGCACCCCCTTTACTGCACGATCATTCGCCCAAGTGAAAGCCAAGTTTGTATAACCAATGCCCATGACACTACCCATGTCATGACATACAAATTTTATAACTGTGGCTAACCACCATGTTCAAGTAAATCATTAAGTCAAGATTAATTAACCACATGTGATGACAGACCCAACGTGCTAATGATAAGCCTGGCTAAGCAATTAGACATAACCCCATGTGACAACTATTATTGTATCACTAAATAATTCCTAATCCTAAGGTGTCAATGGAAACATGGTAGTCAAATTATCATGGAGGGAAATAACCAATTGGGAGTATAACTACCAATACAAGGGTTTTATAATAAAGTAGCAATGCATGATAATTTAAAGCAACATAATACATAATAGATTTGAAAACTAGGTTCAACATGATCAAAGAATACGACTTGCCTTGGCCTTGCTCAGCTGAGGGCTCTTGATCTTCAAATCCAACTTCCGCTCCCTCGAACACGCGATCTAACGAGAGAGAAAACGAGACGAAAAGACAAAATAAAATCAAATAAAATTCAAATGAACTCCAAAAACTTTCAAACCTGAACCAAAAGGTCGAGCTCAATTTTAGATGAATTTATGAAAAAGAATCGGGTCAATCGGAGCTAGGACGAGGGAGAACGGGCTCTTGAAAAATTGGATCTAAAGAAAATCGGGGAAATTGGAAAAGGTACTGTGCTGTGGACCGGGTGCACGGGAGAACGGGTCTACAGTGAACCCGGCTCACGAAACAGTGCGGGGGCGGCGGCTGCTGACGCGGCGGGTAGGGCTGACGTGGCGACCACGTGGCAACACGTGTGCGGGTAAGGCTGACGGGGCACAGCTGACGTGGCCATCTCGGCTCACGGGTGCACGGTGGACCTGCGGGACCCACCGGCAGAGGCACGGTGCACGGGGACCAGGTCTACAGGAAGGCGAGGGGTCGCGGGTGACGCCAGCGCTGACGCACGCCGGCGCAAGGGCGGAGGGGACGCGGGGCGCGACCGAGGTGCGGGCGGCGAGGCGCGGGCGGGTAGCGGCGGCGGCTGGCCGGCGAGGTCTGGGACGGCGGCGGGGTCTGGCCAGCGGCGACCGAGGTGGCGGCGGGACTCACCGGCGGCGTTAAACGGCGAGCGCTCTCGGCGGCGAGCTCCGGCGACGAGCGGCGAACGCCAAGCGACCGGTGGCGTACGGGCGACGGTGACGCACCGGCGGCTCCGGCGATGAGCGGCGGCGGAGGCGGCGGCTCGGGACGGTGAAGAAGCTGAGGGGTCGGGCGCTTTTATACGCGGACGCTGAGGCGGCCGGGTCGGGTGCGGCGAAGAGTCCGCGGCGGAGACGGCGGCGGCGTGGCAGAGTTCGGAACGGGGACGGGGAAGAGAGTCCCGGTCGGGAACGAGGACCCTGACAGGTGGGCCCCACCTGTCAGTGGCTCCGGGCGAGCGGGCGGCACGGATGGCGCGCGGGCGAAGCGGCTGCGGCGGATGGGCGACACGTGGCTGGCATCCAACCGAGAGGCGCGGGCGCGGACTGGGCGCCGATGCGCGACACGTGGCGTGAGCGGGCGCGCGCTGGCTGGGCTGGCGGCCTGCTGGGCTGGGCCGGCTGGTGGGTTTTCGGCCCACTGGCCGGTTTGGGATTTTCTTTTCTTTTTCTTTTCCAGAAATTCAAATAAATCCTTTTGAGCTCTAGAAAATAGCAAATAAATCCAGAAAAAAACCAATAAAATTCCAGAAAATTACTTGAGGCTCAAGGAACTCAAATAAAATAACATTGGCAAATGTTAATGTTTATCTTAATCATATTAAATCCTTTCAATTTAATAAAATTCCAATTAAGCTTTAATTAATTCTAGAAAAATTCAAATGGTGAATTTTATTTTAAAAGCTTCAAAAAGACTCTGAAAATCAGGATGTTACATTCTCCCTACGCACTCTACGGAGTATAAACAAGACGCGAATCCCGCGCATGCCACGGACGTCGTCCGTGTGCATACTCCCTGGAGTATAAATAAGACGTGGACGCTGATCCCACGCACTCTACGGAGTATAAATAAGACACGAATGTTCTCCCTACGCACTCTACGGAGTATAAACAAGACGTGAATCCCGCGCATGCCACGGACGTCGTCCGTGCGCATACTCCTTGGAGTATAAATAAGACGTGGACGCCGATCCCACGCACTCTACGGAGTATAAATAAGATGCGGATGTTCTCCCTACGCACTCTACGGAGTATAAACAAGACGCGAATTCCGCGCATGCCACGGACATCGTCCGTGCGCATACTCCCCGGAGCATAAATAAGACATGGACGTCAATCCCACGCACTCCACGGAGTATAAATAAGACGCGAATGCTGTCCCTGTGCGCTTGGCAAAACGCAAACGTGGCGCGAATCTTGCGTGGCTGTCAATCGCGCACCTCCTCAGCGCGCCGAGGCTCGCCTTCGCACACCACGGGAGGTGTACACAAGGCGTACTGTGGAAACCAATTCCGAGGGCTTCAAGAAGTACCGACGTAGCGCGCCAGAGGCTGGCCTCAGCGACGGCGCGCACGTGGAGTACAGGGTACACCAGAGGCTACCCCCACCTCGGGGTAGGGGGACGGAGGTCCGCCTTCGCATGCGCCAGTCTACGAGACTTTAAACAGGTCGTAGTGCGGAGGCCCGCCTCCGCACGCGCCAGTCTACGAGACTTTAAACAGGTCGTAGTACGGAGGCCCGCCTCCTCACGCGCCAGTCTACGAGAATTTAAACAGGTCGTAGTGCGGAGGCCCGCCTCCGCACGCGCCAGTCTACGAGACTTTAAACAGGTCGTAGTGCGGAGGTCCGCCTTCGCACGCGCCAGTCTACAGACTTTAAACAGGTCGTAGTGTCAACGGCTGCCTCCGCACGCGCTAGCTCTACGGAGTAATCAACACGCGAACCCCGCGAGCGCACTGGCGCCCGTTCGACGGGCAGGAGACAGCGCTCGAATGATTATTCCACTAACGGCGAACTTTGAATGTGGGGATCTCGTCCCCGCACAACGTGACCGCTCATATCCTAATTACCAGGAGGTCTATATATTGGAAAAATCTTACAAGTGCAGCGGCCCGCCAACATCTCTGCCGCTCTAAGTAGCTATTCGGCAGGCTCGTCCTTAGCACGCGATAAGCCCGGGGTTCCGCCAGAAGAAGATCGGCCCGCCCAAAAGTTCAGTGACTCTTCGGCCCTTCGCCAGCGTCGAAGGCGCCGCTGGGTCGCAAGGTTGGACGCAAGTAGTCGGCCCCAGCAAGGAAGCTGCCCGGGACACAGGTGAAAGTCAGAATTTGTAAAGTAAGCGCGTGCTTCATTCACAAAAAAAGGAGGGAGCATTACAATGCACGCCTACACCTAGCCACCACGGCGTCACACCTGCGGGTTCCCGGCGCCTTCGGAGGCCTCAGCGCCGCCCTCGTCGCGCCGCGGGACCTCGTCCAGAAATTGGCCGAGGCTCCCCTCCCCGTGAAGTGACTTCCGGAGCTCGACCCGCGCGGCAGCTTCCCCGACGTAATCCCAGATCCGCTCGTGGAAGTACTTGACGGTGCGACAAACGGCACGGACGGCACCGGACATTACTCCAGCCCCACCGGGCATCTCCAGCTGGGGGTCCTCCAGCCCGGCGACGTGCGTGCAACCGCGGTGCCGTAGGAGTGCGCACACCATGCATGACGATACGTACGCACAGTGGTTGCCGAAGGTCGTCGCGGCGCCACGCGCGATGTCGGCGGCATCTCCGATCCAGCGGAGGGTCCGAGACAGCTCCTCCGGGCCAAAGGTGTGGTCCGGCACCTTAGCCACAAGCCCTTGGAGATGGCTTTCCAGCGCTTGCATGGCATCCCATGCAACCACCGAGGCTTCGCCAAGCGTCTGGTCACGCTCCGCTAGAGTTGAGGCAAGCTCGCCTTTTTCCTTCTCTAGCAGGGCGACCTGTTGCAGAAGACCGTCCCGCTCCGCCGCAAACTCCTGCTGCGCCGCCTCCGCGGCCGACTCCCGCGCCGACGCGGCAAGTCCCTCGGCGTGCGCCTTCGCCTCAGCGCATTCCGCTTCCAGCTGGCGGACGCGGGCATCCTGGGCAGAACGAGCTCCCACGGCTTCGCGTAGCTCCTCCTCGGCGACCCGCAGCCTATCCTCAAGTGCCCTTTGGGCACGAACATAGACCGCTTGCAAGGCCTGTCCCAACACAAGTATCTGCGCAATACGAAGGCTTAGCAAGCTCAGCATAGCCAGGCATTGTCATACAAGTAAATGCTTACCCTCACTCCCGACACCTCTAAGGCGTCCCCGAGACGCCCCGCCTCGTAGGCCTGCAGCGCTTGCTGACCGACGCTAGCAGCCGTGTCATCCACAATCCCGCGCCACGCCCTCAGCGTCTCCGGTGGAGGCACGAAGTCTGCTGGGCTCGCGCGCACGGTGGCTTCGTGTTCCGCCAAGGGCTCCTCCTCCGGAATAAGCGACACTGCAGACAGGGACGCAGGTGAGCACCGCAAGGCACAACGAAGAATGCAGGGTAAGCTAAGCCACCTTACCTTCAGTAGCGGAAGGAGGGCTTCGGGGGCCCGCCCCCTAGTCCCAGGCGGGCTAGCGGTGGCGCAAGTCCCCGCGGAAGGCGTGGTCCCGCAAGGAACAGAAGCCTCCGCGTTCGGGGCCGGCGCCAACCGTTCCTGCGCGGCGGACGGCATGGCCTGGGGGGCAGAGGGGGCGTGCACCGTGGGGACTTCGGCATACACGTTGGAGTCCCACAAGCTCCCGATGTCCGTCTCCATGACGAATCCCCTCGACGTCCGGTGGAGCTCCGGCCGCAGACACGGCCGCTTAGCCGGAGCAAGTGGCGACGACACCGCCCCAGCAGCCGCTGCCGGAGAGGCCCCTGCAGCTGCAGCACCCGGGGGCAAAGACCCCGCTGTGGCAACCTCTGCGGAGGACTCCCCAGTTTCGGCCGCTGCTGTCGGTGAAGACCCAGCCCCGTGCGCCCCCACGGAGGGCGTCTCCGGCATCATAGCGGCCACGGCCGAAGGCTCCATCTCAGCACCGCCGATCCGCACGGATCCTGTCTCGACGACCGCCGCGGGTGATGAGACTTCCCCTCTCTGGCTACTCGTGGCGAGACCGCCGTCCAGGGCACCCGCCAAAGATCCTTCGCCCCCGGCGTCCGCGCCATCCAAGCCCGAGTCGGCGTACCTCGCCGAATCCGACTCCGCGTCTGCCGCGCCCTCGGGAGCGCTAGCAGCAGCAGTGGTAGCTGCTACACCAAGCACGGCAGACGCTTCGCCTCGGCCCCTCTTGCGAGACGGCGCCTTCCTCCTCGTTGCGCCGTCGTCTTAGTGTTGCGAGGCCGGATCAGCATGGTCCGGCATGGCAAGGCCCAGGGCCTCGCACACGCAGTTTATCCGCCCCAGCTCCCTTCCGGTATACGACCCGAGGAATACACGCGCGGCCCGCTCCGCATCCTCCAAGCGAATCTCTGAAGCAAAGTAGGAGATAAGATTAACATGTAACGCATTCCGCGTGAACAAAGGGGAGATACGGTCAAGGCTTACGAGGACCGGAGGGTGCCGGCAGCGAGCAGACCCACGGCAGAACATTGTCGTCTCGACACTTCTCGGCGGCGAGGCGCCAGTCACGGGCGAGCGGCGCCACGCCGTACATCACGTACTCTTCGGCGAGGTCGCGCATGTTAAAGCGGGCGGCCACGCCTATGAGCCGCCGGGCCCTCCGCCTGTCCTCATCGTCGAGCGTCCGGCCGGGCGAGGTCTTGAACGCGATCAGCCGGCCCGTGCACTCGAGGCCGCTCCCGCTCGCCACACGGTGGTAGAACCACCGTTTCATCCAATGAGACTCCCACTTCCCGCGAGTGGAGTTCGCAGGAAAGAGCTTGCTGCAAGTTGACCAAAGAATAAAGGTGACGCTGCTGAAGCTCGACAGCGTCCCGTCCTTCCGCTCCTTGGGCTGGCACCGTGCCTCGTGCAGGTAGGCAAACAACGAAGCGCTGGGCCAGCACGCTCCCGAGCGCAAGGCCCAATTGTACACCGCGAGCCGGGCCACGGCGTTCGGAGTCAGTTGCGCCAGCTCCAGCCCGAAGGTCCGCAGCACGTCGCCCACGATCGCCGCCGCCGGGATGCGGAGCCCTGCGTCAAAAAAGGTGATGAATACGAGCGCCTCCGACTTCTCGGGGCGCGGTCCCGTCTCGTCGGCGGTGGGTAATTGTACCGCCTGGAGCTCGGACAGCTTCCCCGCACGTAGCAGAGCTTGGATTGTCTTGTCGGTCACGAGCGAGGGGCCCAACTCGCCGGAAAACAAGCCTTCCTTCTCCGCCGCCAGCCACCACTTGTCCGCCGCCGCCGGGTCGCGTTCGCTGAGCGAGTATTTCACCTCTAGCGGTGAGGACCGCCGGCGAATGCCGCAGGCACCAGCCGCCTGGCCACGCTTGTCACCAGATGCCATCGCTTCTCGCAAAAGGAGGAGTGTAGCGACGAGAATACTAAGGGAGTATAGAAGGCGATGCAAGCAAGAAGGGGGCGTAGAACTGCGGGGGCGCGGTTACGAGGGCTATTTCAAGCCACCCCGCCCCGATGCCGAAGCGTCGTGATGGTCCGCGTGTCGGACGCGACTGTAGTCGTACAAAGGCCTGTCCCGCACAATCCCCCATAACCGAAGACGAAGAGGCGCGACCACAGCGATAAGGACCAGTAGAGCACGACGCTCCAGTGGCCTCCCGCCGCGTGGCAACCCCCACACGAGATAGCTGGAGCACACGAAGCCAGGCGTCGGCACGACTCCAGCCGCCATTAAAAGCGCACCAACGGACCATGGGATCATAACAGCTTCGAAGCTGCGCCATTCCTCACCCGCCCCGTGTCCCCCTTCCCTAGGGAAGAGGCGAGCAGCTGCGATTACGCAACCAATCACATCCCACCGCGCACCAGTTACAAGCCACCGCGTGCCCTACACGCGCCGGGGCGAGTCGCACGGTATGACAACCTAGCTCTGGCAAACCGGGGGCTGGCGCGATTCCAGGAACCATTACAGCGCATTACTGCATCGTGAGATCGCAATCACCGTAGGCGTGGCGGTGTTCGCGGTGCGAAGTTTCAACTCAGACCACCGCTGACCCTCTACCGCGGCAGGCTCCAGTCCCGGCTTAGGCTTTAAGGATCGCGCGTCTACTTCGGCTAGGCGCCAGCTCCGCGGCCACTCGTTCGAAGGGTAGGGGACGGAGCGCGCGAGCGTCTACTTCGGCTAGACGCCAGCTCCGCTGCCACCCGTTCCAAGGGTAGGGGATGGAGCGCGCGCGCGTCTACTTCGGCTAGGCGCCAGCTCCGCGGCCACCCGTTCGAAGGGTAGGGGACGGAGCGCGCACGCGTCTACATCGGCTAGGCGCCAGCTCTGCTGCCACCCGTTCGAAGGGTAGGGGACGGAGCGCGCGCGCGTCTACTTCAGCTAGGCGCCAGCTCCGCGGTCACCCGTTCGAAGGGTAGGGGACGGAGCGTGCGCGCGTCTACTTCGGCTAGGCGCCAGCTCCGCGGCCACCCGTTCGAAGGGTAGGAGACGGAGTGCGCGCGCGTCTACTTCGCTAGGCGCCAGCTCCGCGGCCACCCGTTCGAAGGGTAGGGGACGGAGCGCGCGCGCATCTACTTCGGCAAGGCGCCAGCTCCGCGGCCACCCGTTCGAACGGTAGGAGACGGAGCGCGCGCGCGTCTACTCCGGCTAGGCGCCAGCTCCGCGGCAACCCGTTCGAGGGGTAGGGGACGGAGCGCGCGTGCGTCTACTCCGGCTAGGCACCAGCTCCGCTGCCACCCGTTCGAGGGGTACGGGACGGAGCGCGCGCGCGTCTACTCCGGCTAGGCGCCAGCTCCGCTGCCACCCGTTGGACGGGTAGGGGACGGAGCGCGCACGCGTCTACATCGGCTAGGCGCCAGCTCCGCTGCCACCCGTTCGAAGGGTAAAGGACGGAGCGCGCGCGCGTCTACTTTGGCTAGGCGCCAGCTCCGCGGCCGCCCGTTCGAAGGGTAGGGGACGGAGCGCACGCGCGTCTACTTCGCTAGGCGCCAGCTCCGCGGCCACCCGTTCGAATGGTAGGGGACAGAGCGCGCGCGCGTCTACTCCGGCAAGGCGCCAGCTCCACGGCAACCCGTTCGAAGGGTAGGGGACGGAGCGCGCGCGCGTCTACTCCGGCAAGGCGCCAGCTCCGCGGCAACCCGTTCGAAGGGTAGGGGACGGAGCGCGCGCGCGTCTACTCCGGCTAGGGGCCAGCTTCGCTGCCACCCGTTCGAAGGGTAGGGGACGGAGCGCGCGCGCGTCTACTCCGGCTAGGCGCCAGCTCCGCTGCCACCCGTTGGAAGGGTAGGGGACGGAGCGCGCGCGCGTCTACTCGGGCTAGGCGCCAGCTCCGCTGCCACCCGTTCGAAGGGTTGGGGTCGGAGCGCGCGCGTCTACTCGGGCTAGGCGCCAGCTCCGCTGCCACCCGTTCGAAGGGTTGGAGACGGAGCGCGCGCGCGTCTACTCTGGCTAGGCGCCAGCTCCGCTGCCACCCGTTCGAAGGGTTGGGGACGGAGCGCGCGCGCGTCTACTTCGGCTAGGCGCCAGCTCCACTGCCACCCGTTCGTAGGGTTGGGGACGGAGGGCGCACGCGTCTACTTCGGCTAGGCGCCAGCTCCGCTGTCACCCGTTCGAAGGGTTGGGGACGGAGGGCGTGCGCGTCTACTTCGGCTAAGCGCCAGCTCCGCTGCCACCGGTTCGAAGGGTAGGGGAAGGAGCGCGCGCGCGTCTACTTCGGCTAGGCGCCAGCTCCGCTGCCACCCGTTCGAATGGTAGGGGATGGAGCGCGTGCGCGTCTACTGCGGCTAGGCGCCAGCTCCGCTGCCACCCGTTCGAAGGGTATGGGACAGAGCGCGCGCGCGTCTACTCTGGGTAGGCGCCAGCTCCGCTGCCACCCGTTCGAAGGGTAGGGGACGGAGCACGCGCGCGTCTACATCGACTTGGCGCCAGCTCCGCCGCGTCGACTTCGGCAGCTTAAGACGAGCGGGTCTCCGCTGTAGCGGAGAAACTCTGCCACCCGCCTCGGCCCTGTGCTGGGGTGTAATGGCAAGCCGCCACGGGCCAAGCAACCTCGACGGCAACCTCGACGGGAGCTCTGCCTCCGGGGGGCAGCGCAGGCGGCCACTTCGGCTTCAGAGCTCATGCGACAACCTCATGGCCTAAACCAGCGGGGATCCAGGCGCCTGGGTTCAGTGTTTTGGGAGCGCAAGGGCTGATATGCGGCAAGTTTTGACGGGTTCCCATAGACAGATAGGCTTCAGTACATCAACATTCCCTGATGATAGCGCCAGTTGGCACAATCAGCGGACGCGGATGAACTCAAGCATATCTGTCTACGAGAACAGGTCAAACCTTGCCATCTTCATACGAGAGCACGATGCGCGCATAGGAGGCCGTCTTCTCGATCGCCACACCAACCTGGACGCAGCCGCGGCTTCAGCCTAGACCTTGACTTAGAGGAGCGGACCCGCGCGCACGAACTCGCCCGTTGGCGCCTCCCATACATGGCAAAAACGAAGGTCATGTCGCGCAAAGTTTGGCTTGTTCTCATAAACAGACCACCTCCAGTGCATCAGCATTCTTTCAAAGTAATGCGGACGGGCTCCATCAGGAACCCCGACTGAAGGTGGGTCTGTCTAGGAGAGCAGGGCAAACCTTGCCGTCGTATGCAGAAACGCAGCACGAGGGCAGGAAGCGCGACTGGTTACCGATAACAGACGCTAACCAAACTCCCAAGAAAAATGGACCTCCATCAGTACATCAACATCCCTCAAGCCGCGTAGCGTCACTAGGGAATGTGGATGTACTGAAGGGGCCCATTTTAGGGGAGCAGCTTCTATCCGAGGGCACGATGCAGGAACAACGCCACACCAGCGCCATATATATACCCAATCGGCGGGATAGCCAACCGGCGGAAGCCCAACCGGCAGGAGTCCAACCGGCGGAAGTCCGTAGCCACATTAATGGTCACGACGCCTCAAGACCTGCACCGCGCCAAGCACACTTCGCCACGTGGACGGCTAGAAGAAGGAGCATCGCAGCGCGTCCGCTATCACTTGGCGCGCGTGCGACGACTCAGGGGCCCGCTACGCCTACCTATGCCGGTGCAACGCCTCCGATTCGACCCGGGCAACCACCGACCCCGTCAAATCGGAGGCGACTTCAACCTTGAATCCACCCCCTGCGTAGACGTCGGCCCTTGGTCCTAAGACTGATCTCGGCTTCGACCCTCGCCCCGGACGGCAACCCCGACCTCGCCACAGCAGGACTCGGCGGATGACGACGACTTCGCCAGGCCACCTAGCGCCACACCCTCGTGATAGCGCGAACACTACACCTCGACGGACATTGAAAAAGCTCACAGGCCGCAGGGACGGAGGGGCCAAAGGGCTCGGCAACATGGCTTCGGCCCGTGAAGCCCTTCACCATGAGAGGCTCATGTTGTAGGGGTGGCCCCCACCTAAGCCCAGCTGGCCTGTTAGAGGAATGTAAGGCCTAGAATAGGCCATGTGTAATGACATAAGTGCCCCTGAAGGGAATACTCAGATGTAAGGGTATAATTGTAAAAGTACTCCCCATGTGTATATATGTAGAATGCAGGCCATGGGGAAGTCCCAAGCCATTACTCATCACACTCTCCCAACTCTCCACTACCACATCTCTCTCTGTTTGGTCTGTAGCCACAACAAGGAGCATTAGCGAGATTTATGCACACACAGCGCCAGTGCAGACGGAGGAACTGTTGCTTTACACCATGGCTGAAGAACCTGAGAGTTATGAAGAAGCAAAGGAAGATGAACACTGGAGGGCTGCTATGCAAGAAAAATTGAAGTCGATTGAAGACAATGATACATGGAAACTCATTGATCTACCGAAAGATCATCGAGTCATTGGCTTGAAGTGGGTTTACAAAGTAAAGAGAAGTTCTTAGGGAGAGGTCGTAAAGCACAAAGCACGACTTGTGGCTAAACGGTATGTTCAGAAACATGGTGTGGACTATGAGGAAGTATTTGCGCCGGTGGCTCGCATGGAAACAATTCATGTTCTCATCACTTTGGCAGCTCATGGTGGATGGAAGATTCACCACATGGATGTGAAAACAACTTTCCTGAATGGAGACATTGAGGAGGAAGTATATGTAGCTCAACCACAAGGTTTTCAGATCAAAACACAAACTGAAAAGGTGTTGAAGCTAAGCAAGGCCTTGTACGGGCTCAAACAAGCTCCACAAGGTTGAAATATGAAGCTTGACAAAAATCTAACATCACTCGGCTTCAGGAGGAGTAAATCTAAACATGCTATGTACACAAGAGGGGATGTGGAGACAAGGTTGATTGTAGGCGTTTACGTGGATGACTTGATCATCACCGGAACAAATCCAAGGGAGATTATGAAGTTTAAAGAAGAGATGATGAAGTTATTCAGAATGATAGACTTAGGGCTCCTAAGTTACTATCTCGGCATTGAGGTGAAACAGACTGGAAATGGCATCACACTTTGTCAGTCCACCTATGCTCAGAAGATACTCGAGAAGTGTGGCATGGAAGACTGCAATCCATGTCAAGTCCCAATGGAGAATCATTTGAAGCTAAGTAAGTCAGGCCCAGGATCTCTGGTTGATGCCACGCAGTGCAGGAGTATTGTCGGGAGCCTGCGGTATCTGGTACACACCTGTCCAGACATTGTTTTTGCAGTCAGGTATGTGAGTCATTTCATGGAGAAGCCAACACAAGAACACTTGACAATGGTGAAACATATTCTGAGGTATATAAAAGGTACTTTGTGTTTTGGCATCCAGTACAAGAGAGGAGGCGAAGAGAAATTGCAGCTAACCGGCTACAGTGATATTGATATGGCGGGAGATGTTGATGACCGAAAAAGCACAACAGGGGTGATGTTTGTGCTGGGAGAAAGTCCAGTTAGTTGGCAGTCTTAGAAGCAAAGAGTGGTGGCTTTGTCTTCATGTGAAGCAGAATACATAGCAGCAAGCGCTGCATCTTGCTAGGGAGTCTGGCTGGCTCGCCTGTTAAGCGAACTGTTGGATGAAGCAGCTATGAAGGTCATACTCAAGGTGGACAACAAATCCGCTATTTCGCTGAGCAAAAATCCGGTTCTTCATGATAGAAGCAAACATATAGATACTAGATATCATTTTATCAGAGATTGTGTTGAAGAAGGAAGGATTGCCATTGAATACATCAATACATATTAGCAGAAGGCCGACATACTGACGAAGCTGCTCGGGCGAATAAAGTTTTCAGAGATGAGGAAAATCGGCATGATTGAAGTTCCTAAACAAGATTACGGAGAGAATATTGTAAATAATCTTGTTTAGAAGTCGTGTGCAAAGTTTGGTCGTGATCGAAGTCGAATTGTAATCACAATCTGTGATCGAAGTCTAGTTGGAGTTTCAGTCGAAAGTCAGTTGTAATCGTAGTCAAAAGTCAGTTGTAATCGCAGTCAAAAGTCGTAGTCGAACCGGAGTAAGAGTCGAGTTGTATTTTGTAGTCGAATCCCGAGCACAAGTCGTAGAGCCGGGTATAAAAGGGGAGGAGTCATGTAATCTGATCAATGCGAGAAGGAAAAGAAGAGAAAAAGGAAAACTTAAGTGTCGACTTCATTGAGTAATCTCTCAGACGTGGTCAAAGTCGACTTACGACCACGACAAACGTGGTCTGAGGGGCTTACAACCATGACAAAACATCAGCAGGCGTGGTCGGGAGGCGTTCTACCACGGCAAACTTGAAGAAGATGTGGTCGGGAGGTGATACGACCACGACGGAGAAAGTTTGAGGGTAATCGAAAGACATACAACTGTAGCAAAGAAGTTTGAACATGGTCGTAAGGGCGTTCGACCACGTTGAAGAAGATTGAACATGGTCGTAAGGGCGTTCGACCATGTTGAAGAAGAGTTGAACGTGGTCGTAAGGGTGTTCGACCACGTTGTGAAGGCTTCGACCACGGTGTGAGTGGTTGGAAGAGGCTGCGACTGCGCCGTGTAAGGAAGTGAATGTGGTCGAACAGGTATTTCGACAACGGTGAATAATGATCGGCAGAATAACTGCGTGATCGTAGAGTGTTGCGATTACAGTAATTCAAGTGAAATCGAAGGAAGGGCAGCGCAGCGACAGAAAAGTGCGGTTGAAATCTCAGCAGAAGGTTTACGACCACGAAGACAAGCGATCGGAGCAATCGGAGGAGCTAAAACGCGGTCGTAACACAGCGGGAGGCGGTCGTAAGCTCTTGTAACCGATCGGAAGCGGTCGTAAGCAGTTGTTAAGTCCTGGGAGCAGTTGTAAAGATTGCAACAAACTAATGGGCAAAGGTTTCCTCATGTGATATTGTTAACCCTGGAACGACGATATTCTGATGGTAGGGAGAAAGAATATGCCTAGAAATTACCTCTCCGTTCAATTTTAGTTGAGAATAGGAGGGAATTCATGTCAAAATCATGTATGCCAATAAGAAAGACCTATAGGCAACACACAGTGTACATATACACCCCTACACTATGCACAACGCACCAAAACATTGTTTAGAAGATTCAGATATCAACATATATGGAGGCTGAATGTGCATCCTATCGGAGCTACGTCGACGAAATCTGTGAGGAGTCGGAGATGATTGCGCGCCAGCAGTTAATGTTCTCGAGCAGCAGTGATGTTGATCATAATTTTTGTATCTCCAACGATAGTTTCAGTTTGCCTAGTAGCTCACCCTTTTCTCTCACCAGAAATGAGATCTACTACAAAACGGCATTGGAGAACAATAATAGCTTTACTTTTGATCACCAAGTTGGCACTATCGTTTCAGCGAATGAGACTAACTTTTGTAACAAGAGAAAAATTCAGATGGATGAGCAGAAGAACCCTAACAAGGAAGTCTGCGCCACTCTCTCGGTAAGCCAAAGTCTATATTGATCTTGTTTGGTAGTTTCAAAATTATATTGTTCAAAGCAATGTGTTGAATGCAATTGATTTTGTAGGCGGCAAGGAAGGCAGCTACTTATGATATTGTTCAAAGCAGCAAGTCTAGAACTAGTGACCAGTCTGCAAAGGACTCACAAAGCCTTTGTGCAAAGGTTACTGGTTGGTTTCATTCAGTTAGCTTTTTATGATCTTCGAATTTTTCGGTTTAGTTTTTTATCGCATTGGGCAAATTTGGTACAGAAATGGAGACATAGGATAAATGAGAAGCTGACAAGACTGCAAGAGCTAACTCCTAATGGTACAAAGGCAAATTCTCGATTATTAATTGTTTGCATTTGCATATGTCAAGTGTATTTATTGTTGGCTTTTCCAGGTTGATATTAGCACAATGTTGCTGGAAGCAGTTCAGGATGTCAGGTTTCAGCACAACGTTGCAGGAAGCAGTTCAGGATGTCAAGTTTCTGCATCTGCTAATCATGGCATGTGTTCAGTTACGAGTTGCAACAGATCAACAAGGACTTGAAACGTGCAAGTACTTCATACATGTTCTGAATGGTGAATACTGCATTCTCAATATTGTGCAAGTGCCAGCCTAAAATCTTGCTGACCTTTCTTCCCATGTGGTTGATGCGCAGATTAAGCTCTGATGAAATGTGGATGTGTGCTCCACTTGCCTACTACAATGTTAGCGCCAGGCTCCATCTGAATTCTCCGGCTCAATGATGAATCTGAAACAAACTTATTCAGATAGTACATAATTTTGGAAGGATTTGTGCCAGGAGGGCAGTGCTTTTCTGCTTCTTCGGTCGGAGCATTGTTATTTGTTTCTTCAACTTTAGAATGACTTTACATTTTTGTCGACCAGCTCCTTATTCAATTTTTTTGTACTGTTCGGTCCCCTCGCGTCACCTTCTTTTTTCAAGAATGGTCCACTCTTTTTCACAGAAATGACCTATGCCCCGAGCACGGAAGCGTCAGAGGACGGCACATATCCCATTCCGCGTCACACGAGCGTGGTAGGTCGTAAGGAGCGCGGAAGCAGTGGTGAGTGCGGAAAAGAACGGGTGACCACGGCTAGCGCCACCTGCCATGCTTCCTAGGCACAGTATGACGTACCGTGTCTGCCGACCGCAGTAGACCAAGGTCACCAGTCAAACCATCACAGGACCCAGCGTTCGCTCGAGTGGTGAAAGAAAATTTTGAATTGAAAATGTGCTTTTTAAAACATTTTAGATGAAGATTACATGATTCCAAAAGTTTTCACCAGGCTAAAATTTTACAAGTACTCACCAACAAACCTGACAGTTACCGGTGAAATTACGACAAATTTTTTTGAGGGACTACAAGTAGGACACGCACTACACACCTACTCACACTATTACACATGTACGTCCACAGCACACGTTAGAAATTTTTGCGAAAACTCCACAGCCTCATTACATACTTTTTCTACTATATATGTGTGGAAGTACTCCGAATAAATATGGTAAAACGTATCATTCCTAAGGATAGTAGTCCGAATAAATATGGTAAAACGTATCATTCCTAAGGATTAATCCCGCCAAAGCGTGTCAATTAAAAGGATTGAACCCGCCACTGATTCACTGTGTGCGTCGCTGTTATTAAGAAAACTGCCCAACCATGGTTGCTTCGCCTCGGGAAAAAAAGAGATTCCAATCCAGTAGTGTTGAAAATAACAGGCCCGAGCCAAAAGAGATTCCAATCCACCAGTAATGTTGAAAATAACAGGCCCGGGCCCGGAGGGGAGGACCAGCTTTAGGTCATGTTCTTTTTGGCTTTTAAAAAATTATTTTTGAGTTTTTCTATAGTAACTAGCTTTTAAACGGAATATCTTTTCAAGATAAGGTCTATTAGTTAATTGTAGTACATACTGTACCGACTTCATTTGTATCGGCAAAAACTACACGCGAGTTTCTGTTGCTGTAATCTCTCACACAAATAGCTTAAAACCCACAAGCCGCTGCCAAAAAGAACATACCCTCAGTTCCGTCCACGGATGTATAAATAGTTCCCCTTCCTTTGACCTTGGCCACTCCTGCGTTCACCTCGCAAAATCACCATCGCCGCTTTAAAAACTATTCCATGTCGCAATGGTCACCTCCTGCGCTGCCTCCGCAGCCGGAGGATCCGGTCCCCTTTCTGCAGGGGTGTTAACAGATAGAATACGAATTGAATAGTTCGGATATGGATATCGGATAAAACGGATAATAAAAATATGATTAACACTTTTTAAATCTTAATATATTGAATACAAATCAAATAGTCTGGATACGGATATAAGGTAAAACAGATAATTCAGATATTGACATCCTACCTTTCCACAACGAGGAGGCGACGCTGGTTTACTAGCCATGCAAAAAAGTTTGCACTTGTGTCGCTGGCGCCCATGGCTTCCAGATTAAGGATTCAAAAGGTATTGAGCCAGGAAATTGCGCTTCAGTGGCCGACTTGCCGACATGGAGTAGAAAAGTCAGAACGAGAGATAGTGAGAGACAAGGAGGAGAGTGGCACAAAATAATTATTTCTATCAAATAATTTAAGTCCGAGTCCGACATGGAATGGGCTTCGAAGCTACTAGTCGGCCACGTGCCAGCCAACTGTCCAACCATCAGAGGACATATACACGTACTTTCTATTGCAAGAGAATATTGAGACAAATGTTTAAGAGAGAGATTGATTTCATTCATTTGATTCTGAAGGTCTGTACAATCATTTATAGATAGTGAATGAGTGACAAATAAGGTGTCTGTATGAATAGGCGTCTATGGATGAAGACACCTTTACATTGGGCATAACTGGTTTGTAACACTCCCCCTTGACCAATGTAACTTCATATGATCACCTTGATTCATCATCTTGGAAAAACTCCTCCAAAACCCTGTAGGAAAAATATGAGGAGAACCGATAGAATAGATATGCCATGAAAACTCCTTTAAAACCCATTGGGAAAATTTAAGGAGAAGATGATATGGCATATATTTGATTATATCTCCTAAAAACCCCTGAGGGGAAAATAGAGACATATATTTATGATTACGTTGTTATATTGCCTCATTAAAAACCTTGATGAGAAATCTTAGAGGAAAAACTCATAAAGGGAAAAAGAGTACAATATTTGTATTGAACGGGTTAAGTCTTAGGAGATTTCTCCCCCTGACGTCTGCAAATCTCGTAGTCTTCGCATACCAATTCCATGAACACATTTTTTGGAATGTGGAGGTTGGTAATGACTTGGTGAATAAGTCTGCGAGATTATCACAAGACTTATTTTACAGAATATTTATTTCCCCACTCTCTTGCAATTCATGTGGGTAAAATAGTTTAGGAGCAATATGTTTTATGATATTGCTCTTTATGTAACCCGTTTGCATTTGAACAACGCAAGCAGCATTATCTTCGTAGATAATGGTAGGTGATGCAATAGCACCTATACCACAAAATTGTTGTATGTGGCTAATCATTCTGCGAAGCTATAGAGTGACTTTTGAAGCTTTACACAATACATGTTGCGATTTGCGTTTGGATTCGGTATAGAGATTCCATCAGGGACCTTCATGTATATGTCCGAATCAAGTGATCCATATAGATATGCGGTCACTACGTCCATCAACTGCATAGATAGATGATTTTGAACAGCCAGAGATATAAGATATCGGAATATTATTCCACTCATAACTGGAGAATATGTTTCATTGAAATCAATGCCGGGTCTCTGCGTGAACCCTTGTGCTACAAGCCTCGCTTTATGTCTCACCACCTCATTGTTCTCATTCCGTTTCCGGACGAAAACCCATTTGAATCCCACAGGAAAGATTCCTCGAGGTGTAGGTATTGCATGAGTGAATACCTCTCTTTTAGTGAGCGAGGTTATCTCTGCTTGAATTGCATCTTTCCATTGATTCCAGTCCGAGCGCTTTCTGCACTCTGCCATGGTCTTAGGATCTGGATCATTTTGGATGATTTCTGCAATTGCTTCAGAGAAATAGATGTCGACAATTGTAGACTTTCTGTCATATGATTCTCCAGATTCAATATAGTTGATGGAAATTTCAAGCACCCCTTGTGATGTATCATTATTTCCCAAAATGATTGCATCAGGGCGTTCCGATGTCCCAACATCAGTAATTGAGTGCACTGTTGATGTGGGATGTGAAAGTTGAACCTCCACAGGGTGTTTCTCAACGTGAGGTTGAGTTGCATTTACTGGGTTAGAAGAATTGTTCTTCCTTTTCCTTTGCTTGCTAGAAGCTGCATCTGTGGAAATAGTCGTACTTCTCCCCCTCTTACTTTGGAGTTGAGTAGTTTTATTTGGTACCTCTACTCTTTCCGGCACATTTCTCGCAGGATTATAGGATTTTGTAACACCCTTATAATCAGTAAATGCATCTGGCATTTTATTTGCAATGTGTTGCAAATTAATAATCTTCTGAACTTGGAGTTCAGTTTCAGAAGTACGTGGATCAGAGTTGGAGATGTCTATGGCATCCCAATTGATTTCCTGTGTGGGCCCATAGATGTACGCTGCGGTGGGGAGATCGGTACGTATGTAGCGCAACCGAACTTCCGCAGATGGGAAATATTTGGTGTATTGCCACGTACTAGTTGCAACGGGGAGGTTGCATGGTATGCAGTTGGACGCAATTGAATCAAGTCAGCAGCGTGTAAGACCGCGTGACCCCAACATGATGTTGGTAGATTGCAATTCTGTAGTAAAGGTCTTGCAATAAGTTTCACTCTCTTGATGAGAGATTCTGCCAACCCATTTTGAGTATGAACATATGGGACCGAATGCTGAACTTGAATTCCTAAAGCCATGCAATAATCAGTGAAAGCACGTGAGGAAAATTCAGCAGCATTATCCATTCGGATTGATCGGATATGATGTTCAGGATATTGTGTTTTAAGTTCGATAACTTGTGCAACAATTTTAGCAAATGCATGGTTCCGTGTGGAAAGAAGGCACACATGAGACCATCGTGTAGATGCGTCTATTAGAACCATGAAATACCTGAACGGGCCAGATAATGGTTGAATGGGACCACATATGTCACCTTGAATGCGTTCAAGGAACTTTAGAGGTTCGGCATGAATTTTGAGGTAAGAGGGCCTCAAAATTAATTTCCCAGTGGCACATGCGGTGCACATAAAATCTGAGGATTGGGGAAATTTTGTATCACTTAAAGTGTGACCAACAGAATTGCTTATAATTTTCCTCATCATCCCTATTCCAGGATGGCCAAGACAATCATGCCAAGTTTGGAACGCGTTAACATTCTGGAAAATTACTTTGTAAGCAACATGTGGTACATGTTTGATGTATGTGTAGTACAATCCAGACGGGAGTGAGGGAAACTTTTCAAGTGTCTCTTTGCCATATCCGTGATCTTTTGTTATGAGAAGAAACTCCTCATTGTTGTCCTCATGAGTTTCAACATGAAACCCATTCTTACGGATATCTCTATAACTCAATAGGGTACGAGTTGAATCGGAATACAAGAGTGCTTCCGGAGCCTGTACGTGAGCCTGGATCCGTAAGGTGCCTTCCTGGGGTTGCATCCCTTGCGCCTGTACCTGCACGGGGGCCTCGTACGGGAATTGGACGTGGGCCACCGCAGGCGGACGCGTCTCTAGGTTCCTGTCCCTAGCGACGCTATCGCGGAGCGCCGCGATGGAGGTGCAGGTATCATGGTTGCCGCGGCCGTGGACTACACACCACAGTCCCTGGTGCTGGTCGTCGTAATCTCCGCGACCTTTATCGTCGCGGCCCCGGGCACGGCCACGCCCGCGGCCACGGCGCCCCCGACCGCCTCGGCCCGCAGGAGCGCCCTCGTCGGAACCGCCCTCAATGTCGAGGACGTACCGGTTTCGCCTCGACCTCTGCTGGCCGCGCTTGGGCTGATCGGACGACTCCTTATGCGAGGCGTCCCTGCGGTCGGGCGTGTCCCTGGACGACTCCTGCTTACGTTTTCCCTTCGAAGAGCCGCTCTTCGGCGGATCTTCGGCTTTTGCCGAGGCTCCGGCCTGGTTGGTGTCGGAGTCGTCCCCTTGCCTTCGCCGCGCGTCTTCTTCCGCCCTGGCATATTCCTCCATTTTGTCGAAGAGCTTCGCCACCGTCTTGATTGGCTTTCGCGCATTGTACTCGGCCATCGGGCCCGGACGAAGGCCCTGTATGGCTGCATTAACGATGGTGGTTTCGTTAACGTCTTTTACTTGGCATCGAATCTTGGTGAAGCGTTTGAAGTAGTCCCGGAGCTTCTCCGAGGGTTTTTGCTTCACAGCAAAGAGTTGGTCCGCGTCGACTCGGTCGACGTAGTTTCCTTAGAAGTTGTTGTGAAGGCGGACGCGGAGCTGCTCCCACGCGTAGATGGAGCCCGGCTCTATGGTAAAGAACAAAGAGAGCGCCACTCCTTGCAGCGCGAGGGGGAGTCCCTTCGCCTTCGTGGTGTCGTCTCCGCCCGCGGCTTCGATCGCGGTTTCGTACACGCGCACGAACTCACGGGGGTCCGTGTCGCCTTTGTACGAGTCGACGGCGCTAGGGAACTTGAAGTCTTCGGGCCATGCCGCCTGCTGCAGCCCCGCCGAAAGCGGGGACTCCGGATCTACGCGCCGCAGCGGCACGCGGCTAGACGTGGGGGCTTCGCGACTGTCCGCCCTCTCCGGCGTGGGCTCGGTCGCGATTGCCGGCGCGGCCTGCTGGCTTCGAGCCTCTTGCATATCTCGGACGGCTCCGCGAAGGTCCCCTAGCTCCCGCTGAAACGCGTTGAGGGCCGCCAGTAGAGCGCTTTCCACCGCCTGTGCGGGCGGGGTCGCTGGTGCTCCCAACGGGCGGATCGGCGCGGGGACGACCGCGTCGCGAGGTCCCGAGCTGCCGGTCGCTCCGTCATGGCTACCTCGAACCGCCCGGTCCGCGCCGCCGGCGAGGGTTGCAGTGGGGGCGGCGAGGTCGGCTGTCGTTGTGTCGGCGGGGTCGGCTGTCGTTGTGTCGGCGGGGTCAGTTGTCGCCGCACCCGCATCGACGTCTTCGACCGCGGCGTCCGTCCCCGCAGCGCCGGTGACGGGGAGGGTCGTCGCAGTGCCGGTGACGGGGTTGGTCGTCGCGGTGCCGGTGACGGGGTTGGTCGTCGCGGTGCCGGTGACGGGGTTGGTCGTCGCGGTGCCGGTGACGAGGTCGGTCGCCACCGCGCGAACGTCGACGTTTTCGGCCACCGCGCCTGCGTCGCCACCTGCGCCCGCCGCTGCCGATGCCGAAGCCCTGGTACTCATACGACGCTCCGGCCCGGCCGCCTTCTTTCCCTTCGCCGCCGCTGAAGAAGCTTTTTTCGATGCCATCCTTCTTCTTCGGTCTTCAGGCTTGCTCCTGTCCTCCCCACGGACGGCGCCAACTGTTGTGGCTACAGACCAAACAGAGAGAGAGATGGTAGTGGAGAGTGATGAAGATGAATGTAATGGTCTGGGGGTCCTCCCCATGGCTTGTACTCATATATATACACACACATGAGGAGTGCTTTTACAGTTATACCCTTACATCTGGTTATCCCTTCTGGGGGCAGTTATGTCATTACATATGGCCTATTCTGGGCCTTATAATCTCCTACCAGGCCTGCTGGGTTTAGGTGGGGGCCATCCCTACGACAAATTCATTTTTCAACATTGAGTGCGCACTTTGAGGATGATAATCCCACAGTAGTACTCTGATACTACCTTGTGTATGGCCAATGTGAAAAAGAACCATGGTAATCACTGAGGTGCAGACCTTGTATAATTTATAATCAAATTGGGTACGCACGTTGAGGATGAAATCCCACAGTAGTACCATGGTACTACCTTGTGTATGGCCAATTGGAAAATAAATAAAGGTAGTCACCCAAAAGTGTAGACCAAATTGTTTCAAAACTTGATATTGGGTACGCACGTTGAGGAATAAATCCCGCAGTAGTACTATGGTACTTCCTTGTGTATGGCCAATATCAAAGTTAAGAAACTTTGTGTTATTCCAAAATGAGAAAAAAATCAACCTAAAGCATTTGCATAAAAAAAATATTAAGTGCTTGTATGGTAAGCTAGAAAACATAATATTTAAATTGCATAAGATAGATTGCAATAATTGATGTATAATACATTGCATGGAAACACATATGTACAATACAAGGTTACATCAGGGGTCTATATTGCAAAATATTTACAATAGAAATTTATTTAACATAAAATGCGGCATTTTCCATAAAATAGAGGGGGGATTTTGCAAAATGCCGAAAACTTGGGCTGAAGCCCATTCGGCCATTTGGCCTATGTGGGAGGTGGGATTTTAATGGGCCAAATCCATTTGGGGGCAGCCAATAAAAAGGAGGGGGAAGGATTTTAGGGTTTCCCCCAAACCCAAGCCTCCAGCCGCCATCCATGGAGGCCGCCGCCGCCGCCGGCCGCCTCCACCTCCGGCCACCTTGGATCCACCCGCACCGGGCCCTCCACCGCCGCGCGCCATGGGCGCCGCCTCGCCACGCCGGCCATGGGCGCGCCGGCCGCGCCGTACGCGTAGCCGCGCCTTCCGCCGGGTGCTGCTGGCCGTAGGCACCGCCGGCCACATGCGCCGCCGCCTCCTCTCGGGAGCCGCCGACCGTGGGCTGCTTCAGGTGCCGCTGCGGGCCGCCTTGCCACGCCGGCCATGGGGGTCGCTGGCCGCGGTAGGCCGTGCTGCGCGCCACCGGTCACGGCCACCACCAGCCACGGGCCACCTCGCCTTGGACGCCGCCGCCCGAAGGCCGCTTCGGGCTTGGTCGCCATCGCCGGCCGGGACTGTTCGCGCCGCCGCGGGCGCTGCCGCGTCGGGCGCCGCCGCTCTGTCGGCTCCTCGCGCCGGGCTGCGGCTCGTCGGCCACGGGCTCGGGTGCCGCCGCGCCTCGCCATGGACGCCGTCGCCGGCCATGAGGGCCGCGCCGTCTCCGCGGGGCTGCCGCATCGGGCGCTGCGCCAGCCATGGCTCGCCGTGTGGTCGCGCCGTGAGGACGCGCCGCGCTGGACTGCGCCGCCGCCGGCCGTGAGCCGCCTCGGGCTTGGGCGCCACCGGCCGTGCTCTGGGCTCGGGCGCCGCCGGCCGTGAGCCGCCTCATGCGTGGCAGTGCTGCGTCGGGCTTGTGCCGTCGCCGGTCGTTGGGTGCCGCCGTACGCGGGCTCTGCAGGCGGAGTCTTCGGCCGCGCCTTCGGGAGGCGGCGGTCGCCGGTAGTTCGGGGCTGGCCAGATGGACAAGGGAGGCCGCGAAGGCAACGGCATTCTCGTGAATAGCGCGAGTGTGGGGAGAGTTACGTGATATTGCAAGAACATTAAGTATTCTTGCCATTACCTTTTTTTCTCTTCTGATTTGCACTTGTGTGTATATGCGTTGAGCGCGTGCTGATAACGTATTGCAAGAGAATATTGAGACAAGTGTTTAAGAGAGAGATTGCTTTCATTCATTTGATTCTGAAGGTCTGTACAATCATTTATAGATGATGAAGGAGTGGCAAATAAGGTGTCTGTAGGAATAGGCATCTATAGATGAAGACACCTTTACATTGGGCATAACTGGTTTGTAACACTTTCAATACGATAGAACCCGCGTGTGAACACCCTCGCTTCTATCGCTTGATTCATCCGTGGATTTTTTTTTCTGGGTGTACTGTTTGCGTCGCTGTAATTAAGAAAACTGCCCAGCCATGGTTGCTTCGCCTCGGGAAAAAAAGAGATTCCAATCCAGTAGTGTTGAAAATAACAGGCCCGAGCCCGGAGGAGAGGAGAGGACCAGCTTCAGCCTGTATAAATAGTTCCCTTGACCTTGGCCACTCCTCACCTTCGCCACTCCTGCTTTCACCTCGCAAAATCACCATCGACGCTTTACCTCCTGCTTTCACCTTCTCACCCTTGAGCTTGGCCACTCCTGCTTTCACCTCGCAAGATCGACGCTTTAAAAACTTGTTCCATGTCGCGACGGTCACCTCCTGCGCTGCCTCTGCAGCCGGAGGACCCGGTCCCCGTGGAGCACGACTCCGATGACGGGGACGGAGGCGCGTTGATGGTCGACGCATGGCCGGCGTCGCTCCATTTCTCATCCATGTCGCCGCCGCGACTGCTGCCGCCGTGTTCGGCCTGGGCGACGATGGTGGTCGTGGGGCACCTACCTCCTAGCCCGCCGAGGTCGCCGACGGGGTCCATCCAGCTTTTGGAATTTGATGACGCGCAACAGCTACCACTGCAGATGGCCTCCACAGCCAACTGCTCCGCTGCAATACTGGAGGCAGCCCCCCAGGACACCAGCTATCGTGAGTTTCCTTTGATTCTCCGTTTGCCTGTAATTTCACAGTGTATTTCGAAGTAATTTCATACGGAATAGCTCAATTCATGCAGGAATCGCAACTTCGAAAACAATCTTCCTCCTTTTCGGAATGGTGAGAGCTTTTTTTCGAAAACCCTCAGCTTCATTTATTGAAACCAGAGTTCTAACAACAGCAGCAACAGAACATTACAAAAGCTGGGACGGCTCATCGCCTCCGGGGAAGGAAAAACACAAACTTCATTTTTTTACTTCTACCCTCTCGGACTACGCAAACTGCTATAGCATTACAGAGAAGCTCCACACAGGGCCATCTTGAGCGCAACGAGAACAAAGCTGAACTAATCCGTCGGTCTTCTCGTCATTGGTGCTCACCCTTGCGTTCGGTTGAAAGCTATGATATTGTTCTATAACGTGTACTGTCAAACTAATTAAACTGCAGCTCGTGCAAAAGAATCTGGATTGGTGGATTGAATATAGGGAAAATTTGTTCAGTACCACTGAAAGGTGACCGCTTTCGGAAAATACCACTAAAAATTTGGGGTTTCGAAAATTACCATCAAAAGATGCATTTTTCTTCGGGATTTAGCACTATGGACAAAAATACCCCTCCTCCCTCACCTTCCTCCCGCCGCCCCGTCCGCGCCTCTCTCTTCCCCCACGGCTCTGCCGCCGGCCTCCCCGCCTCTCCCTCCTCACGCCGCTCGCCTCCTCCCTCTCCGCGCGCCCCATCCCCGCCGCCGTTGCCTACCTCCGCCCCCACCTCCCTGCGCCTCCTCCTCCTCCTTTCCCCGCTCCCCCGCGTCCGGCCGAACCCCGCCGCCGCCAGCGCCACCTCTTCCTCAGGCGATCTCCCCTCGATTCCTTGCGCGGAGAGCATCACCTCGACGGCCCGAAGCTCCCCCAACCTTCGCCCGGAGCTGCCTTTCGCCCCAGGTCGCCGACGCCACGGACCTCCTCGCGCCGCCCTTGGTCCCCGCCGTCGGCCCACCTCGGCACACCTCCGGCCCGGCCAGCTGCACGGTGAGAATACTAGTATCTTCCACCAGCTCGTGCTTCCCTACTTTCCTTCCTCCCTCCATGCCGGCGGCCTGAGGAAGAGGTGGCGCTGGCGGCGGCAGGGTTCGGCCGGACGCGGGGGAGCGGGGAAAGGAGGAGGAGGAGGCGCAGGGAGGTGGGGGCGGAGGTAGGCAACGGCGGCGGGGATGGGGCGCGCGGAGAGGGAGGAGGCGAGCAGCGTGAGGAGGGAGAGGCGGGGAGACCGGCGGCAGAGCCGTGGGGGAAGAGAGAGGCGCGGACGGGGCGGCGGCAGGAGGGAGAGGAAGGTGAGGGAGGAGGGGTATTTTTGTCCAAAGTGCTAAATCCCGAAGAAAAATGCATCTTTCGGTGGTAATTTTCGGAACCCCAAATTTTTAGTGGTATTTTTCGAAAGTAGTCACCTTTCAGTGGTACTGAACAGATTTTCCCTTGAATATAATAGATGAGGATGGTTACGCTACAAATAACTTTTAGCTCAAAAGATTCTGAACTTATTTGTTTACATTTCTCCCTTCTCCCTACTATCCACCTGTGGAAGGTGTAGTGAAAGTGCTTACACTATTGAGCTGGTTTTTTTACGTCTTAATCAATGGTAATTAAATTTCTTCTGTTGGCAGATTGCGGTGGAACTGCCTGCAGGAATAAGAGTCCTGGAGAAAATTTTCTTGTCACATGGTATTTCCTTTTCCTCTCCCTCTGTCTCTCTGTGAGTTGGTGTTCCATAGATATGCATGACAGGAAATTGTATGGATCCTGCAATCATGCAATGATTGAACTTTGATCATTGCAAGAACCAGCTCTCGTTCGCTTTTGTACACCAAACATTTGAACTTTAGCAGGCTCTTTTAACAGATCTCTATGTATTCAAGTGAACAATGCGAGTAAAATCCTAATATCTGCTACATTATGTCAGGGTTGGAGATACATATGAACACTGAAACAGGAGGTAGCTCCTTGGCAATGATTGAGAGTTACGCTGATGTTAGTGACCTAATAAACTGCGTAAGAATAAACAGGGTAAGTACACACCTGCATGTTAAGTGGACAGTGTGTATCCATGCTTTGGAGGCCACAAATACCACAGACGTCCTCCAAATTACAACCGTCTGTAATAGTGCTCATTAGAGACGGTTTCACAAAACCGTCTGTGATGAGGCGTCTACTATTAGGCTTTCTGTAGTAGTGGAGAGACATGGCGAAAACTTTCTTGTCACGTGGACGTGGTATTTCCTTTTCCTCTCTTTCTTTGTGTCTCTCGGAGTTGGTGTTCCATAGATATGCATGATAGGAAATTGTATGAATCCTGCAATCATGCAATGATTAAACTTTGAGCATTGTAAGATCAGCTCTCGTTCGCTTGTGTGCACTAAACATGAACTTTAGCAGGCTCTTTTAACAGATCTCTATGTATTCAAGTGAGCAATGCGAGTAAAATCCTAATATCTGCTACATTATGTCAGGGTTGGAGATACATATGAACACTGAAACTGGAGGTACCTCCTTGCCAATGATTGAGAGTTACGATGATGATAATGAGATAGGTGAAATCCCACCACTAGGTCACTTCCATCCGGAGTTTTTTTCTCTTCTCCCCACTGTCTACCTGTGGAAGGTGTAGTGAAAGTGCTTATACTATTGAGCAGGTTTTTTTTACGTTTTAATCAATGGTAACTAAATTTCTTTTGTTTGTAGAAGACGAAGCAACTGTTTTCAGCAATGAGAAACATGGAGAAAACTTTCTTGTCACGTGGTATTTCCTTTTCCTCTCTTTCTTTGTGTCTCTCTGAGTTGGTGTTCCATAGATATGCATGACAGAAAATTGTATGAATCCTGCAATCATGTGATGATTCAACTTTGAGCATTTCAAGAATCAGCTCTCTTTCGCTTTTGTAATCAAACATGAACTTTAGCAGGGTCTTTTAACTGATCTCTATATATTCAAGTGAACAATGCGAGTAAAATCCTAATACCTGCTACATTATGTCAGGGTTGGAGATACATATGAACACTGAAACTGGAGGTACCTCCTTGCCAATGATTGAGAGTTACGATGATGATAATGAGATAGGTGAAATCCCACCACTAGGTCACTTCCATCCGGAGTGTTTTTCTCTTCTCCCCACTGTCCACCTGTGGAAGGTGTAGTGAAAGTGCTTAGACTATTGAGCAGGTTTTTTACGTTTTAATCAATGGTAACTAAATTTCTTTTGTTGGCAGAAGACGAAGCAACTATTTTCAGCAATGAGCACTACTACAGAAATCGACATTACAGACGGTTCAGAAACGTCATCACAGACGGTTTTCTGAACCGTCTGAATTTATGGGTCAGTGATGATCGAAGGTTATCACAGACGGTTTTCGAACCGTCTGTGATTATTAGATATCACAGACGGTTTTTAATTAAAAACCGTCTGTGATTATCAGATATCACAGACGGTTTTTAATTAAAAACCGTCTGTGATATCTAATAATCACAGACCGTTTTTAATGAAAAACCGTCTGTGATACATATCACAGACGGTTTTTACTTAAAAACCGTCTGTGATATTCCTTCCTCCTAAACCAAAATCTATTTCTGTTTATTGGCTAGCCTCAGGAAATGCTAGCCATGCCCTCTGAAACAAGCAGATAATCACAGACAAAAAACATACAATTCACACATCTCATTTGCTTTCAGGTACATTTCGCAGACATAAAACATCCAATTGACATCGCACTTCATCTCACAGACATAAAGCATGCATCCATTTCGCAAATCAATTAATTGAATTGAACTGAAATATCCATTAACAAATGCACAGTTACAAAAGATCTACACTGCATTTACACTTAGTGATAAGACCAATAGGAAATCAGTGTGCGCAGTGGAACCGTCCTTCTGGCTGTATGACTTGAGTCAGCAAAAAGAACGCTAACTCTGATTGAACCTCTCGAAGCTCAGACTGTTTCAATGCAGTTGACGGGATTGATACAGCCTGTCGATAGGAATATCAATGTACATATATATGTAACGTGATAAGTATGAAGTAATTATGGGAAGAGTGACAAACCTTGCGATTGGTGACCCTCGAGGAATCGAGGAGTAGTTCCATATGTTGGCAAACGTAGTATCCACATGTGTTGCCCGGCTGCTGCTGGTGGCACTGCAAAAAATGGAATGTGTTAGTTCAAAAGGCATTAGTACCATCTGTTGCATAGGATTAATTAATGTGAAATAGCGAATACCTTAAAATCTCGAACATGTGTCAGCAGGCCGTTGGCCCCGCGCTTCGAGTCACCTCCCTTTTCAATGTACATCGCGAACGCCCTACGTAATTCGAAAAGGTTAACCTTAATCATTCGGAAGGAAAGAAAGAGTACAATGTAGATATGTATGGGGAATATGTGCTTACCTATCGATTACTTGGCCGACAATTGTGAAGTCCATTTTATTCTTACTTAGGGAATCAAGGTAATATACATTGTTCCATTTTGGTACAATTACTATTAAAATCCAATGAAAGCTCTGATTGAAGGGCATAAGTACATAGTCCTTATTGCGACAACTCAGCAGGCCTGATGCAATGTACCTCTCGACGAGGGATGCCTCCACGTCGATGGTAGTCTTGGCGACCAATTGTGGGTCCAAGAAACCAGCTGATGAGTTCGATACTCTAGCTTTAATCAGCATGTGTCTATATATATACACACGAAAGCAAAAAATTAGATATGGCATTTATCGGTATGACATTAACGGAGACTGTGATTGTACACACTTACAGCGTCCAGCATCGAACGATTGAGACGTCAAGAGCGTTGAGCATGAACAGCTCGAATAAATCCTCAAAGGCGACCACGAATGTACACTCTTGAAGATTGTGGTGTAAATCTTCCTCGGAGAATTTGACAGTGATACTTGAAGTCCGTTCTCCCTCTGGCTTATTGGACTGCTGCATATACCACGTGTGCAATTGCATGCAACTATATGGTAGCTTTTGGAGGGCTTTTTGCTCGAGCAACGGCTCGCCAAGCACGAATTTGCGGGCCAAAGGGTGGTACGGAAGATCATCATTGGTCTTCTTTGCTTTGCCCTTGCTGGCCTTGCTGCCTCGGCTATGGGTCGACTTCACGGAAGTCGACTTTGAAGGTAGCAGCGGTGCAAGTTGCTCTGGCGAGAATAGGGCCCGTGGAGATAGCACCGTTGTAGTATCCGGTGGTGGAACCGACTGGTCTTGTACTGGAGATGGCACCAGTGCATGTTGCTCTGGTCCTGCCACCGGTGAAGAAGCCTCCAGGAAGATGTCGCTTTTGGGCCACTGGATGAATGTTCCAATGGCCTGTCCTAGAGTCACGATCTCGTCGTTGGGGGGCTTCGGTAGCGGGACCACCTCAAAATTGACATACACACCATCCACATTAACTTTTGCGAAGCCTGGCGCTAAAGCTTGGCCGTGCACCATGGCCCCGTTACCAGACGAATATGCCTGGCCCCAAGCAGCGTACAAGGGAATGGCGCCATATCTCACTTGGAGCTTGCAGTTCGTAGGCTCCTACATAACGATACAAAATTAGCTACTCGAATAGGCCTACCAATGGAGCAAGCATTCGAGAGGTAATAATTATTACCAGGATGTCGTCCACAGGAAATTTGGACTGGGTATGCGTCGGATTGGACGCGCAGCTACTCGGACGGTTGTGCGGGCTACCTAGCATAGCAGCGGCGGTGGCGGCCTGCTGACTTTCTGTCTGTTTCCGCACCTCTTCTCTGATTACTTCACCCATCTGAGCAAATAGCTCCTCTCGAAGAGATTCCTTGATCTCTTCTCGTAGCTGCTCCTCACGCTCGGCTTTGTTTCTCTTCCTACGCCGATACATTCCGGAGTCATCTTGGAAACCATGTTTCCAAGGAACGTAAAGCCCAAGGCCTCTCGTACGACCCGGGTGCTCCTTGTTTCCCAGGGCCACGGAGAGCATATCATTCTCCCTTGTTCCCTGGAATGATCCCAGGGTAGATTCAAAACTCAGCTCTTCCTGCAAGAGCACGACATGTCATTTCAATTCGTACGAAGTTGTGGAGTAATTACAAGCTACGTAGTTCGATCGATATCTTACCAGGCGCTGGGACACTTGCTGGTCTGCAGGGTTTCGAAAGGAGACGTCCCCCGATGTCGTTGTAGATGACCTTGCTCTAAGCCAATTTCGAGCGCGGTCATCCGGGATATTGGAAAACGGCGGGGCGATGTCCTCTGCAGCTGCCAGCTCATCCTCCAACCTCCACTGCGGGATTTTACCCGCATACCCAGCTGTGCCAAGTCTGTGGGGGTGCGTGTTTTTTGCCTGGAGGGCCTTGTGCGCCACACTTGTACTTTTGAATTCTTCGGTCGTTTTCATCGCCTTGAACTCTTCCCATTGTGATTCCAGGAATGGGTATTTAGTAAAAGGCGTTTCGTCCGTCTCCACGTATTTCCTGACAAGCGTGCTCTTGAAGTTCTTCCATGCTTTGCACGCCGCTTGGTAGGTTTGTCGTTCCACAGCGTGTAAGTGTTCTTCTGGGAACTCGAACGATGCCAAGATTTCGGTCCACAGGTCACGTTTCCGAGTGTCAGGCACGTTCTTCCACGAATTGTATGTGATCTCAATTCGTTGTCGTGCAACTATTCCGACCATGGTTCGGAATGCGTTTACCGCTTGCTTAGGAAGGATAGGGACCCCAGCTGCGTTTACCGCTGTGATGGTCTGTCGGCTCTGAGGCTTCTTTGATAGCCCTCTTCCTTGGCGTCTTGATGTTGGAGCGGACGCCTCCGGCGATGATGATGAAGAATGCGCGGGTGACATGTTGCTCATTTTGTGGGTCTATTAAGATAAGATGAGAATGTTCAAAGTGAGGAAGCACGAAAAGTCAAACATGATGCTCAATGTTCGGAAGAGAGGAGAGGAGTAGAGGGAAGGGGGAGAAGGGAGGGGGTGATGTGGACACAGAGAGGGGTTATGTGCCTATACTATATACTACATACTATATGTGTATATACATACATATACATATACATACCTACATATATACATATACATACCTACATATATACATATATAATGGTAGCAATATGAAGCAACAAGCAACAAGCATCAATAATAGAATCAATAACAGTCTCAACATGAATATGTGCTCTCAAATTGTAGGGTTGCACAAGATTAATCTTGGCCGTCCCGCTACTAAATCATATACTCTTCCTTGATTGGTTATGCCAAATAATGAATTCAGTATTTTGAGCTCTAGATACAAACTCTAAAATCTCAAGATCAAGATATATTTAGCATGCATATATTCAAACAACAGTATTCATACAGATCAAGACCACACAAGTTAACTTTGCCCAATAATTCAGTCTTTTAACTTGTCAAGATTAAATCCGAACAGATCAATTTAATAACATGCTATAACCTGAAAACTGCATGAACCGACAGCTATTAGAGCTCAAGCACTGAATGAACCAATCTCAGTATATGATTTTATCATCATCGAGCAACTGTAGTAAACAATTAATGTACCAAATAGCAAACTAATTAAGCTACTGCAGTAAACCCTAGTCCATCACAGAAAGTGCTCACAATGCAGTCGGTAATTGAGGGGAGGTGGCCGGCGAGGGGCTCGACGGAGGCGGCCGGCGAGGGGCTCGGGGAGGCGGTCGACGAGGGTTCGGGGAGGCGGAGGCGACGAGGGGGTCGACGGAGGCGGTCGACGAGGGGCTCGGGGAGGCCGAGGCGACGAGGGGCTCGACGAAGGCGGCCGGCGAGGGGCTCGGGGAGGCCGAGGCGACGAGGGGCTCGACGAAGGCGGCCGGCGAGGGGCTCGGGGAGGCGGTCGACGAGGGTTCGGGGAGGCGGAGGCGACGAGGGGCTCGACGGAGGCGGCCGGCGAGGGGCTCGAGGAGGCGGCCGACGAGGGTTCGGGGAGGCGGAGGCGACGACGGGCTCGGGATTTACTTGGATCTAGATCGAATAACTGCGCAGCGCACAGGGAAAACCCTAGCCAGAGGGTATATATAGGGAGGTTATCACAGACGGTTCTAACTCAAAAACCGTCTGTGATATTAATATCACAGACGGTTCCAAGTCTAAAACCGCCTGTGATAGTATAAATATCACAGACGGTTCTAAGTGTATAACCGTCTGTGATAGTCATATTATCACAGACGGTTTTAAACTTAGAACCGTCTGTTTTATTGATATCACAGACGGTTCTAAGTTTAAAACCGTCTGTGATAAGCCTTTGCGACTGTAGTTATTAAGACAACACCAATAACCACAGCTGCATTCATATCCACCACCAAACAGCTGCATTCATATACAACACCAACCAGCTGCATTCATATCAACCATCACATGTGCATCACACATATACATAAATGCCAATACTCATATACATTTTGTCACACATTTTCACATATACATCTCAAAATCGACTACATCACACATTTTCACATATACATCTCAAAATTGACTACATCATACATTTTCACATATACATCTCAAAATTGTCACACATTTTCACATATACATCTCAAAATTGACTACATCACACATTTTCACATATAGATCTCAAAATTGTCACACATTTTCACATATACATTCTTATTGTACTTGCTTATTTCCTTTAAAAATTAGCCCTTCATCATGATCAATGCGTACGTAACTAGTTTCGTCACGTTGTTCATCGTCGACCCTTATGCCATTTCCAAAAGGAGGTAACTCGTCAAATTGATTGTATTCCTCCTCGTCCACTACATTCTCCACTCCGACAATTCTCCTTTTTCCATGAAGAACTACATGGCGTTTCTTATTTGCCGGGTCGGTTACATAGAAAACTTGAACAACTTGATTGGCAAGTACGAATGGTTCGTCTTTGTACCCGACACGTTGGAGGTCCACGGTCGTGACACCGTACTTGTCAACCTTCACCTGTGGGAGATGCACCCAACGGCAGCGAAATAAGGGGATCTTGAAAACCACATAGTCGAGCTCCCAAATCTCTTCTATTAAGCCATAGTACGAGTTTCTCGACCCATCGGTACTGAATGCATCTATGCGGACTCCGCTGTTCTGGTTAGTGCTCTTGACATCCTGAGACTGCGTATAGAATGTGTACCCATTTATGTCATATCCTTGCCATGTCACAACTGTAAATGTCGGCCCTTTTGCCAACCATCTCAGCGTCTCACTCGGCGAGCTCCTAGCAATTTGCTCCTTCAACCATTGGTTGAACCAACGGTTGTGTTGCCTCATGATCCAAACATCCGGCCGCTCTGGATTCTGTTGCCGAAGCACATCCTTGTGCTGGTCCACATAAGGCGCCACTTCAGTCATGTGTTGCAACACCGTGAAATGGGCTTGAGTATACGTGTCCATATCTGGAGTGATTGCTTTCCTTCCGATAGTTCCGAGACCCTTCAGCCTCCCTTCATGACGAGATTGAGGGACACCTATCGGTTGAATCTGAGCCATATAATCGACACAAAACTCAATCACCTCTTCGCTTGCATAACCTTCGACGATGCTGCCCTCCGGCCGAGAACGATTCCGTACGTAGGACTTGAGAATTCCCATGAACCTCTCAAATGGGTACATGCTGCGTAGGAATACGGGCCCGCACATTTTTATCTCCCACACAACGTGAACAACGAGATGGACCATGATATCGAAAAACGAAGGAGGGAAATACATTTCAAGGTGACATAGAGTCATCACCACCTCGTCCTGCAGAGCATCTAGTCCTTCGGGATCGATGACCTTCTGAGCAATTGTGTTAAAGAAATAACATAGCCTCATGATTGTCTCTCGGACTTTGATCGGCAAAATATTTCTAATTGCAATAGGGAGCATCTGTGTCATCAGCACATGACAATCATGAGACTTCATGCCATTTAACTTCAAATCTTGCATCGAAACAAGTTTCTTCACGTTGCCGGAGTAACCAGACGGAACTTTCACACCATGCAAGCACTGGCACAGTTCTGTTTTCTCAGCCTTGGACAGAGTGTAACACGCAGGGGGAAGGTACGTTCGTCCATTATCAGTGCTTGTCGGTGCTAACTCAGGCCTGATGTCCATGTCAGCCAAGTCAAGCCGTGCGTTGACACCGTCCTTTGTTTTATCACGGATGTTCAGTAAGAGACCAATCAAGCTGTCGCACACATTCTTTTCTACGTGCATGACGTCGATGCAGTGCCGAACATCTAGATACTCCCAATAAGGTAAGTCCCAAAATATTGATCTCTTCTTCCAGGTGTTCTTCTCATGAGCCCTCAATTTACGTCCCTTTCCGAGGACAACATCTAAATCCTTAACCATATCATAAACCTCGCGTCCCCTTAAATGCCTTGGAGCTGAACCATCTTCCTTCTCTCCGTCAAATTGTTTCTTCATCTTGCGGTATGGGTGAGCCCTCCGAAGGAACCGGCGGTGACGCATGTAGACGGTTTTGCGTGAGTGTCTCAGCCACACACTCTCGGTACCATCTAAACAGTGAGTACAAGCTTTGGCACCTTTTGTACTATGGCCCGATAGGTTACCAAGGGCAGGATAATCATTTATGGTGCAGAACAATAAGGAGCGCAGAGTGAAGTTCTCTCGTTTGTACGCATCCCATACCTGTACCCCTTCGTTCCACATTACTTTTAGATCTTCCACCAACGGTGCTAGGAACACATCGATATCATTCCCAGGTTGTTTTGGCCCTTGGATAAGTATCGACAGCAAAATATACTTTCGCTTCATACACAACCAAGGAGGAAGGTTATAGATGCAGAGAGTCACGGGCCATGTGCTATGTCGGCTGCTCATGCTACTGAAAGGATTCATTCCATCTGTACTCAGTCCAAACCTTATATTCCTTGGTTCTGCACCGAACTCTGCAAAACTCCTATCGATGTTTCTCCACTGCGCGGAATCAGCAAGGTGTCTTATCATTCCATCCTTCTTGCGCTCCTCCGAGTGCCAACGCAGCAGTTTTGCCTCCTTTGGATTTGCAAAAAACCTTTTCAAACGGGGAATTATAGGAAAATACCATGTCACCTTAGCAGGAGGTCCTTTCTTCGCCTCTGTTCCCTCGCCATCAACTGATTGATTGTTACGTTTGTATCGGGATGCGTTGCACACCGGACATACATGCATGTTTGCATACTCTTTACGGTAGAGGATACAATCGTTCGGGCATGCATGTATTCTTTCTACTTCCATTCCCAACGGACAAAGAACCTTCTTGGCTTTATACGTGGTTTTAGGCAACTCATTTCCATCCGGAAGCATGTCCGCTAAAAGACCTAGCAGCGCCGTGAAACTCTTGTCCGACCAACCGTTGCTTGCCTTCAATTTCAACAGTTCAAGCACGGCCAACAACCTCGTGTACTTGCATCCCGTGTACAAAGGTTTCTCTGAGTCCTCCATCAAGCCACGGAATTTAACATACTCTCTCTCATCATAGTTCTCTTCAACATCGCGAAGCATCTGATCCAGATTATCATCGTGCAACCTATCCGAATCCGACCCACAATCGACATCAGCCGGCGGCATGTCATTCAGTTCACAGGCGATGTCATCCGGGGGCATATCATTCACTTCACCGGCGATGTCATCCGGTGGCATATGATCATTCACTTCGCCATGACTGGTCCAACACGTATAATCCTTTTTGAAACCCCTCCGAATCAAGTGCGATTCAATTTGCCCTCGGTTCTTAAACATCTTCACATTCTCGCAGTCAGTGCATGGACAGCACATATATATCGCCCCCTTATTCAACATATCCTCCTCGGCAGCTCTTATAAAAGCAGAAACGCCATTAATGTACTCTTCACTCACACGGCTCGCGGCATACATCCAGCTTCGGTCCTACGTTACGTACATATATAACAACTTAGTATTAAAATCTAGATTAACTAATTATAACTACATATATACCGGCCACATTTATTATATTGAGACTTTATTTGCTAGATTCATATTACAAACACAACAGCTATTATATAACCAACAATTTTGCAAATTAACCATCTTCAATAACCACTCATGGATTACTTAGAACTAAATTGTAATGCAATTAAAGAAAAAAATAAATTGCATTACTAACCATATCTAGAACAACCAGCAAAGTATGAATCTTCAAAGCTCAATCTCTGCCTCTTCCCACCAAATTAACAAGGCCTGAAATCGCCTAGCTTCCTCCCGAGTGAAAAAGTGCGCAGCAGTGGCTAGATCTGGATCGAAATGAAGACAGATGCGGTCTGAGCAGCGCAATAAATGCCTACTGACATTATCACAGATGGTTTTTAATAAAAAACCGTCTGTGAATTATCACAGACGGTTTTTAATTATTAACCGTCTGTGATAACAAGGTTATCACAGACGGTTTTTATTTAAAAACCGTCTGTGATAATCTGGGATTATCACAGACGGTTTTTAATACAGACCGTCTGTGATACAAACGTATCACAGACGGTTCATAGTTAATAACCGTCCGTGATAATCCATTTTCCCGCCACAAATACCACAGACGTCCTCCAAATTACAACCGTCTGTAATAGTGCTCATTAGAGACGGTTTCACAAAACCGTCTGTGATGAGGCGTCTACTATTAGGCTTTCTGTAGTAGTGGAGAGACATGGCGAAAACTTTCTTGTCACGTGGACGTGGTATTTCCTTTTCCTCTCTTTCTTTGTGTCTCTCGGAGTTGGTGTTCCATAGATATGCATGATAGGAAATTGTATGAATCCTGCAATCATGCAATGATTAAACTTTGAGCATTGTAAGATCAGCTCTCGTTCGCTTGTGTGCACTAAACATGAACTTTAGCAGGCTCTTTTAACAGATCTCTATGTATTCAAGTGAGCAATGCGAGTAAAATCCTAATATCTGCTACATTATGTCAGGGTTGGAGATACATATGAACACTGAAACTGGAGGTACCTCCTTGCCAATGATTGAGAGTTACGATGATGATAATGAGATAGGTGAAATCCCACCACTAGGTCACTTCCATCCGGAGTTTTTTTCTCCTCCCCACTGTCCACCTGTGGAAGGTGTAGTGAAAGTGCTTACACTATTGAGCAGGTTTTTTTACTTTTTAATCAATGGTAACTAAATTTCTTTTGTTGGCAGAAGACGAAGCAACTGTTTTCAGCAATGAGAGACATGGCGAAAACTTTCTTGTCACGTGGACGTGGTATTTCCTTTTCCTCTCTTTCTTTGTGTCTCTCTGAGTTGGTGTTCCATAGATTTGCATGACAGGAAATTGTATGAATCCTGCAATCATGCAATGATTAAACTTTGAGCATTGCAAGATCAGCTCTCGTTCGCTTTTGTACACTAAACATGAACTTTAGCAGGCTCTTTTAACAGATCTCTATGTATTCAAGTGAGCAATGCGAGTAAAATCCTAATATCTGCTACATTATGTCAGGGTTGGAGATAGGTATGAACTTTGAAACTGGACGTAGGTTCGTGGCACGTATTGAAACTGGACGTAGGCTCGTGGCACTTACTGGGAGTAGATCGGTTTATCGTGGTGGGCTAGATGATAATGACGCTGGACAAAGTGAAATCCCATGGAAGCGTCTGAGAAGCCGTTCACTAGTTTGGTTGCACTTTACCAAGGTACTTTCTAAAGATTCTGGCGTGGTGACAGCAATGTGCAAACATTGCAACAATGCCTTGAAAGGTGCGTCGACTCTTGGTACTTCTCACCTGTTAAGACATCTCAAGAATGTTCATCAGATGGACTTATCATCATTGTCTGAAGCCTGGAAAGAACCCCAGCGGTCGTCTTGCTCCCAGAAATTGGAGAACACGGGAAGTGCAGCCTGTGCAGGTATCCCTACTCCTTTGACTGAAAACAACGGGAATGAGCTACAGGACAAGGATTTTGAACTAGGTGACACCTCAAGAAAGCGTCTTAAGGGTACTTCAAGGACAAAATCTGATGTTTGGCTGCACTTTACGAAGTTGCATTCTGCCGATCCTGGCGGGGTTATGGCAAAGTGCAACTACTGCAAGAAAACCTTAAAAGCTGGCTCACAAAATGGCACTTCTTCTCTGCGGAGGCATCTCAAGAAGGTTCATCAGATGGACTTATCATCAATGGTAGATAAAGAGGATCCCATTGGATTTTCTTCCATGTCGCAACGGTCACCTCCTGCGCTGCCTCCGCAGCCGGAGGATCTGGCCCCCGTCGAGCATGACTCCTCCGATGGGGATAGAGACGCGTGGATGGTCGACGCATGGACGGCGCCGTTCCATTTCTCATCCATGTCGCCGCCGCGACTGCTGCCGCCGTGTTCGCACTGGGCGACCACGCTGTTCGCGGTGCACCTACCTTCTAGCCCACCGTGGTCGCCGACGGGGTCCATCCAGCTATGGGAATTCGATGACGCGCAACAGCTACCACTGCAGATGGCCTCCACAGCCAACTGCTCCGCTGCAGTACTAGAGGCAGGCCCCCAGGACACCAGCAATGGTGAGTTTGATTCTCCGTTTGCCTATAATTTCACTCTGTATTTCGAAGTAATTTCATACGGAATAGTTCAATTCATGCAGAGTGCAACTACTGCAAGAAAACCTTAAAAGCTGACTCACAAAATGGTACTTCTCTGCGGACATGTTCATGTGAAGAAGGCAAAGTCTACATAGATGGTTAAGAGTGAATAAGAATAGTTTCCCTTCCCATTGGTGTTGATTATGGACACCCACCAGGGACTTTCGGCTATTAGGTGTAACCGTACCATAGGAGGATTTGGGTTATGAAACCCTTACTTAAGGAGAGGGCGACGATGATAATAAATAATTCTTACTATTCCCTCGCATGTGTCTCGTTGTGTCCATTGTCTCCTATGTGATTGATGTACGTTATCAGCTTCGATGGCTCTCAAATCGGGTGTATCGTTTTATACATTGGCAAGTTGATCAATCTTGTTCAAGTTCTACTCGCCAAAATCGATCTGTGTTTCTTTTCGCATGAACCTGTGCGCCTTCTTCGTGACCATGCGCGGGGAGACGACATCACGATCGGGAGGATCGGATCTAACCGCAGGGAGCCGGTGCAAATGACGCCACTATGGAGGACGGCATCTACTCCATCATATCATCACGGTGATCTGGAGTCAATCAACCCTGCCGATCTGGTGATGTTGCCGGCTTGCAGGACCGAGAAAAATGCAGATTTCGGTACACGCCCCTTGATAGCTCTTGATGCATAATCCTAGCTTCCAATCTACAGTTTTGCAAGTAAGATTAATCCGGTAGATGAAATTGCTATACCTCAGATTGGATCCGTTTAATTAAATTGCTATACCTTAGATTGGATCCGCTTAATTGCTAATTAGGAATTAGTTATCTTGGGAATCACTGTTTCTTGCCGTTTGTGGACTGGATCACGGATTGCTTGCACACCTTACGGCATCCTTGCATCGTCGCCGCTGCCGCCGCCGCGTCCTTAGGCCCCAAAGGTTCGCTGGGTTTGAGTCGCAGCGCTGCCACACGCACTAGCATCGCGCACCCGCAGGCGCCCGCCGCGTCGCCGATACCGCCGCGCCCGCACGCCGCCTGATCCGCCCCGTGCCCAATGCGCGTGTGCGGCGTCGTTTCCGGCGCAACTGTCGGATCCTTCGGATTGGATCTGAAATGGAGGGAAGTAGAAGAACAAGAACAGCTACTTACTCTACACGCTAAACTAGATGCTTTTGGCACAATAACGTGGTGCTTTTCTCGTTCCAGGTCAGGGTTTATATATGCTTACAAATCCGGTTTCGCTAATTCACAGTGGTCTGAAATTTTGTGAAAACACAGTCACCTAAAATTGCACAATAATAAACCTAAAATTACATTGCTAAGTAACGTGTAATTTTAGAACAACGTTACTAAAATTTGAGCAGTTTTCCTATCCTTGAGGAGGTACTAAGAGGTATAAGGTACCAAGAGGTACCAAATTAGATCCAGCCGTTCAATCAGTGTGATCAACGGCTCAAAATTTGGTACCTCTTGGTACCTTGTACCTCTTGGTACCTCGCGTCCGGTACCACTAGGTACTGCCAAATCTCAGCCGTCCGATCAGTGTGATCAACGGCTCTAATTTGGTACCTCTTCCCCCTTAAGGATGGTAAAATTTCCCCTAAAATTTAGTTCTATTTGGTGTTTTATTCGTAGGGCTCACCTAGGTTTACTTTTTTTTTGGTCTAGATTAGAACTTTTTTGTCTTTGTATTTTGTAGTGGTTCACTAATCTTTTTTTGCTAATTCACAAGCCTAAAATTGCATTGTTAAGTAATGTGCAATTTTAGTACAAAGTGGATGTTTTCACAAAATTTCAGTCGGCCTGTGGTATAGACAACCCCTTACAAATTAGTCTCTAAGGTCAAATTAAAATTACCTGTGCTAATTGTTATGAATATTGTGCATATATTCATGAGGCTCAAATGACAATATATAAAGGGAGTACAGGGGATATACGAAGGAATATACCATGTACAGATAAGTAATACTAAGGCATAGAAAGAAACAAATAACAATTCTATTCTATTTCCTATTCTATCCTTAATACCCCCCTCAAACTCATGGTGGATCACTCACACTGAGTTTGGAGAGAAAATACAAATGTTGTGCCCTAGTCTGTGGCTTCGTGAAGAAGTCGGCAAGCTGTAACTCCGAGGACACAAACTGAAGAACAAGTACACCCTTCCGCACCTGGGAGCGAGTGTATGAAGCATCCACACCAATGTGTTTGATGAGCTCATGCTTCACTGGATCACGGGCAATACTGATAGCTCCTGTACTGTCAGTCATAAGAGTTGAGTTATAGGTCCCCTCACAGGTACACCAAAATCTGCAAGTAGCCATCTCAACCAAGTAATATCTGTTGTCACAGCTGCCATAACTCTCAACTCAGCTTCTGAACTCAAATGGGAAACTGCAGTGTGCTTCTTTGTCTTCCAGGCAATCAGGAAGGAGCTAAAAAAACAAAGTAAGCAGAAAGAAAACGACGATCAGAAGGATCACTAGCCCAGGTCGCATCAGAGTACGCCTGAAGCTGGAGTGAGGTGGAGCTAGAGAAAAACAAGCGACGAGAGATGATCCCACGCAAGTAGCGAAGAACACGAAGAAGATGACTGTAGTGAAGATGAGTAGGACAAGCCATGAACTGACTCAAGATATGGACAACATGAGCAATATCAGAACGAGTGCTCACAAGATATACCAAACTGCCAACAAGATGACGATACCGAGTAGGATCCTGAAGAAGATCACCATCAGTAGCACGAAACTGAAGAGAAACCTCCATAGGAGTCTTAGCAGTGAGAGTATCAGTCAGACCAAACCGATCAAGAAGATCCTGGACATACTTCTACTGGGAGAGGTAGTAACCCTCAGGCGTGAAAGAAACCTCAATCCCAAAAAAGTATGTAAGAAAGCCAAGATCAGTCATCAGAAATTGCTCACTGAGATGCTTCTTCACATATGCGATGAATGAGGGATCGTCACCAGTAATGAGCATATCATCCACATATAGAAGAAGTAGAGTCTTACCTCGAGGTGAGACATGGATAAATAGAGCAGGATCATGGGCAATGACAGTGAAACTGACAGCGGTGATCACTGAGGTAAAACGCGCAAACCAAGCACGAGGGGCCTGTTTTAGACCATAAAGAGCACGACGAAGACGACGAACATGGCCATCTGGAACAGAATACCCGGGTGGTGGCTGCATGTAAACCTCCTCATGCAAGACGCCATTAAGAAAGGCATTCTTAACATCTAGTTGAGAGATAGACCACCGGCGAACAGAAGCAACTGCAATAAGAGTGCGAACAGTGATCATATGAGCAACAGGGGCAAACGTCTCATCGTAATCATGACCATACTCCTACTGAAAGCCACGAGCCACAAGACGAGCCTTGTAGCGCTCAATAGTACCGTCAGACCTGGTCTTAATCTTGTACACCCATTTGCACGTGATAGGACGAGCGTGCACAGGTGTCGGTACAATATCCCAAGTCTCTGTACAGTGAAGCGCATCAAGCTCCTCTGCCATAGCAAGCTGCCGCTCAGAATGAGAAGCAGCCTCACGATAAGAACTAGGCTCAGTGACAGAGAGAGCATGAGCTGTCGAAGTAAAACCAAGATGATCAGGAGGCCAAATGGTTGCCCGGTCACGAAGGGTGTACCGAGGAGCATCATCAGATGAATCAGACGTCGGTGTCAGCAAGAGACCAGGAGAGGGATCTGGTGAAGTATGAGGACGTCTGGAGTAGTGTATCCCAGAGAAATGAGACTGTGGTGCCATAGGAGCAAGAGGCGGTGTTGTAGGAGAAAACACAGGAGGTGAAAGTAAAGAAGGCCGGGAAAGGGGGGAATGGGTGAGGAGTCAAGGAGAGACAACCAGGAGATCGTCTCGATGGTGGAAGCAGTGTGAGGAACCGAATCTCGATAGAAGAAAGGTCGAGATTCGTCAAAGACAACATCTCATGAGATCCTAATCCGTCGAGTAGAAGGATCATAGTAGCGATAACCCTTATGCTCAGAACTGTACCCAAGAAACACACACTTGACTGATTGGGCTGCCAGTTTAGTGCACTCACGAGGCGGCAGCAGAACAAAACAGGTGCAGCCAAAAACACGAAGATGACTGTACTAGGGGGCCCTGGAGTAGAGACGCTCTATAGGATTAACATCCTTAAGAGCAGGGGAAGGCTGCATATTAATGAGATATGTAGCCGTAGAAATAGCCTCAGCCCAGAACTGTGGTGGAACGTGAGAAGCAAAAATAACGGTGCGAGCATTCTCAATCAGATGATGATGCTTACGTTCAGCAACCCCATTTTGAGCATAGGCACCAGGACAAGAAGACTGATAAAGAGTTCCCTGCTCAGAAAGAAATTGTCTGAACGCACTAGAACAATACTCGCTAGCAGAATCACAGCGAAAGGTACGAATAGAGGACTCAAACTGAGTACGAACCATCATGGCAAAGCTATGATAGATCGCAAGAAACTGACCACGATTAGACATAGGGAAAAGCCAAGTAAAACGGGAATAATCATCAATGAAAATAACATAGAATTTATGCCCACCTTTGGAGATAATAGGCGCAGGTCCCCATACATCTGAATGAACTAAATCAAAAGGATGAGAAGACAATAATTCACTAGAATGATAAGGAAGTTGTAGCTGCTTGCCCAGCTTACAACCTCGACAAAACATGGACGTGTCAACAGGAACACGTCCATGGACACCCTGACGAACTAATGACGAAAGACGGGACCCACACAGGTGACCTAAATGGTGATGCCACTGCGCAAAAACTCCAAGGGTGGTGGCAGCAGTGGCAGTGGAGGTAGACGTGGTAGGAGCATCTGAAGACGTGTTAGGAGCAACTGAAGTGGACGGAAGATGAAGATGGTTGAGAATGTAGAGAACCTGACGATCCCTACGGCGTCGGCCAGTCCCAAGTATCGTCCCTGTCTGTCGATCCTGAATGAAACAGGTGTGAGAGTCAAAACCAACCCTACAACCAAGGTCAGTGAGCTGTCCCACTAAGGGTGTGTTTGGTTGCCTGAATCTCCTTCGTCCTGGATGGGTGGATCCGTATAATCTGAGAAAGAGCCTGTTTGGTTGCCTGTATGAGCGGATACAGCCTGTATGAGCGGATGCAAAAATACGCCCTCATCCTGGATGGGTGGATACGCTCAAAATGAGCTTCACTAGCCATCCTGGATGAGTGGATGCAGTGTATCTTATGCGGTCCCACGTGTCAGCCTCTCAGGTTTGGTAGACTGCATCCGCTCATACAGGCAACCAAACAGCATCTCAGTTTTTTTGTATCCGCTCATACAGCCTCACCAAACATCTTCTTTTTCTGAAATACGATTCCACTCAGCCTGCATCCACTCATCCAGGATATACGATGCAACCTCCATCCACGAACCAAACACACCCTAAAAGAACCTGCATGGTTAGTTGGGAAACATGGGAAATAGCTGGAATAGAGAAATCAGTGGACAAAAGAGTGCCCTGATAGCTAACAGATAAGGAAGTACCATCAATAGTCTGTACAGAGATAGGAAGGGCAGGAGGTCCTACTGAAGTGAGAGATGTGGAATCCGGTGTCGTGTGGAAAGAGGCACCAGAATCTAGAACCCAAGAGATACCTGGGGGAGATATTTGAGCTAGACTGGCAGAACCCGCTGAGCTGTGAGAGAGCTGCTAAAGTAGAGCTTGGCAGAGCTGCTGAACAGAGTCACCTCGCTGAGATCTTGATGAGCTGGTCTGTCCTCTTGTGAAGGAAGGGCCTCCTTGCCCCCCTTGATCGTCCACCCCCACGTGCCTTATTCCACTTTTTTTGCACCGCACAACTCTGGTAGTCATGCCCGAAGTTCTTGTAGTAATTGTATTGAACTCTAGTTGGTGCAAAAGCAGGAGTGGAAACAGGTACCTGGGAAGGAACTGTAGTCGTAGCAGGAACCGTCGGTGTAGTTGAAGAAGGAGTAGCAAGTACAGTTGGAATGGACTGTGCTACTAACCCGAGACAAAGCTCCTCAGCCCGAAGTGTCGAAAGAGCCTCGGTGACAGTCGGTCGTGGTGAGCGACTCAGCAGTTTAGCTCTGATAGGCTCAAACTCTGATCGAAGATGGCAGACAAAATCATAAAGACGAAGGCGATCATGATCCGCCTTCTGAACTTTGTGGCACTCCTGGCACAGTGGAGAGGCCAGCTCATCTAGCTGTCGTCAGAGACTAGCCAAAGCTCGGAAGAAGTCATCGATGGAAGAATCTCCCTAGCGAAGCGTCTCCAACTCACGCTGAAGCGAAAAGAACTGAGCATCACTACTCTGCTGGTATCACTCACGCAAGTATTCCCAGATCTGATGAGTAGACCGCACACCAAAAATATCTGGCTGAATGGAATCGTCAACATTGACCACAAGAATGGCATGAACACAGGCCTCGTCAGCACACCAGTGTTCGAAAGCGTCAATGGCATATTGAAAAGCCTCATCAGCAGTGTCAGCAGCAGCAACAGCTTCTGCCTCCTTCTTGGCAGCCTCATCTGCTCCAGGAGGTGCAGTAGTAGACTGCCTAGGAGGAGGCTAAACCGGCGGTGGTGAAGAAGGGCATGTACCAGTGACATGGCGCCAAAGGCGGAGACATCAAGCGTGATTTCCATGAGAGAAGACCATAGCCTGTAGTTTGTTCCATGGAGCTTTGTTCTCGAGAATGGGATTGCAGCGGATGAAACAGAAGCCATCGGTAGGCGGCGCTGGACGGCACGGCGATCAAGGCAACGAAGTCTATCAGGCGGCGCTGGACGGCGCGGCGGTTAGATCAACATTTTTTTGTTTTTACAAAGCTATAAAAATAAAACCTGGTCGCTTCACTCCGCACTCAGCTTCACTTTGCGTTGGCTGAAATCCAGTAGAGCGGCGGCAGGCGAACAGCACCGACAACAGGGAGCGGCGGCCGGTGGAGACCCGACCAACCCGACCCTTACGCGGATGGTGGCTGCCGTGGCGCAGCTGCTGGCGCGAGGACGAGCGCGGCTACGAGCTCGCACGGCGGCCGGCGGGGCGGCGGCCCGGCGGCGACGACAGGGAGCGACGACGATGGGAAGCGGCGAAGACGGAGAGCGGCGGTGGCCGACGGAGTGGTACATGGCGGTGACAACGGGGAGTGACAGCCAACGGAGCGGCGGCCTAGCGGCGACGGCAGATCGGCACTTGGTGGCGGTGGATCGGCACTTGGCGACGACGGATCGGCGGCGGCTCGGGCGGCGGCGGATCTAACGAGGTGACTTGGGCGTCGGCGGCGGCTGAACGGACAGAGGTGGCCCGAGCGACGGCGGCGGCAGAGCAGCGGATCGGCTTGGGCGACGGCGGCCCGTGCGACGGCGGTGGCGACTCGGGCGACGGCGAGGCTCGAGCAGAGGTGGCCCGGGCGTCAGCGGCGGCTGCACAGGCAAAGGTGGCCTAAGCGGCCTTGAGCGATCTCGTCCGTCTAGGCTTCATATTGCACTTGACAGCTCTTAGCATCTTCCCAACTCTGAACTCTTCAGTTCTGATACCGATGCACGCATCGGCCATGTTACGGGAGCCTGAAGCTAGAGCCACCACGAGTGCCCACGCCGTCGCTCTACGCGAACCCGTGGCCGCCAGCTACGCGCGCCTATCACCACCGTGACATGTGCAGCCTCGTGTGTGCGTCATCAATTGATAACTTCGGGCGCTCCCTACTGGTGGTTCCTTGTCGGCTGACGACTAGTGGCAGCCTCTGATGCATGTGCCTGAACTGTCGTATCCGTGTTCGACACCGTTCTGACACGGATACGATACGGACATGGCTCGGACACATGTCCGTGGTGTATCGGTTGATCTCTAAATAAATTTTAATTTTTGAAATTACCGACACGTGTCAGACATAGTGATTACGCGAGTCAGACACGACCCAGAATATGGGCGAGGATATGGCCCGCTTGCCCCTGCGCGAGGGGTGCCCTAACCCTACTCATCGGCTTCCTCGATTCCTCCCGTGCGGCATTCCCCATTCGCCAACTAGCCACACCTCACGCTCCTTCTTGCCATCGCCCTGCTCGCACCACTGCCTGCCGGCTCTTACATCTCCTCCCTCCAGCAGCCAGCTTCCGCATCTCGTCCCTCCAGCTAGGGGTGGAAACGGATCGGATACGATTGAATAGTCTCAAATACGAATACGAGTCCATATTTATAAAAAGAATACAAATTCGAATATTCTCAAATACAGATATGAATATTCTCGAATACGAATATAGATATTTTCGAATACAGATTTTCTCGGATACGAATATCGGATAAAACGGATTCCTAGCGGTTTTGCCAATTTTTCACTGGTTTTTAACCGGTTACTGGTTTTAAACCGCCTAAATTCAAATTTTGAATCACAAAATTCATACGGATTTTTCATAGGTTTTAGAAACGAATCAAATACGAATCGAATAGTCTTGAATACGAATACGGATACAAATATTCTTGAATACGAATACGAATATTCTCAAATACGGATACGAATATTCTCGAATATGAATACGAACATTTTTTTAATACGGATTTCACTTACCACATTCACGTTTTCTCAAATACGAATATCGGATAAAACGAATTATCCGTTACCGTTTTCCATCGGCTTCCGCCTGTGCGCCGCCGGCTCCCTCAAGTGGAGGTCGAGGTGGAGTAAATGCCGGAGTAGGCTGACCTAGACAACGGCTTTCTCGCTGACTTCAAGTTCCTCTCTCCAGCTGCCGGCTACTGCATCTCCTCTCTGCAGCCGCCGCCTTCCTCCCATGCTTCGCTGACTACCTCCCATCCATTCCAGCAGAGGAGTGCAGTGTATGGCCTAGCAGCGAGCAGCGCTGCGGCCGGCGGCAAGCAGGGGTCCGGCGATCCAAATATTTGGGGCCTCTGCAGCAGCTCATACTGGTATAAAATCTTCATATGTGATTTTTCAAGTTCTAAGCTTATTGTTCCATGCTTGATTCTGCGGCTAAAACCAATTTGGTCACCATGGTTTTTTCCAGATTCGTTTTTTCATGTTCTGAACTTGACATCTTTATTTCTTGGGTAGAAATTGGTTCTCTTCTTATGCTATGCAGTTGTACTGCAACTTATGAGCTCTTTCATTCCATCCTGACTTGTATCCGTATTCCTCATTCTTTCATGATTATGCATTGGAGCTAACATTGGTAATTCACTGTTAATAAAAGATGGGGTTAAAATCTAACTCATGCTTGTAACAAAGTTTACTTTCACACAATTTAGATGCTAGTCCAGTTTCTGCTATAATTTGTTTTGTGAAGACTGAAGATCATATAGATTGTTCCCTAGCATTTCTAAATTTTTTTTGGCAAATTAAGATGGACTTTGGGTTAACTTGATTAAAGCTGGGTAGATTATGATTGCATATGCTAATATGCTATGCATCTCAAGTTCAATAGAGAAATGAGGATGAATTGCTCTTGCTTCCACATTCTATTTAGCATTGCTGATGTTCTCCCATGTAACAGAAAATTCAGAATACTATATTTTTTCAGATCCATAGAATTAACCTTTCCCCATGTTTGTATTAGATCTAAAACTGTCTTGTCTTGTTTGTGGCATTTTTTTGAAGATGGAAACCAGTGGTTCAAGCACTTCAGCAAAGGACCAGCAAAACATCAAAGCTCCATTGTGGAAGCAAAACACCAAAGCTCCATTGTGGAAGCATGTGGAGTCTCCATAGACGACCAACCGGCAGAAGCCAGAAGGTACTATATTTCCTCCAAAGTATTTTTTTATTGCGTAGTAACCTAGTTGATTGATATGCACAATAAACCTGAATTTTTAACGCATTTTGTTTCAATTGGGTTGCATACTTGCATTTGGACCATGGTTTAATTTGATGTTATGCAGCTTAAAACAAACAGAAACTCTTGTTTCACAAAACTAGAAATAGACAATAGTGCCTGGCTTGGCTTGGCTTCATTGTGTTTGCATTTACATGCTAGATTCTTGTATTGTTATGATTGTGCTTGTATTATTACATTTATAAATATGTAAAAATAATTATACACGCACACACATATATAGCCGTGTCCCCATGTTGGTATTTTTTTTTGGAAAAATGACGAATTCCCGTGTTTGTGTCGTATTGTGTCCGACACGTGTGTCCGTGCAAGGTAGGTGGCGGCACCGCACGATGTCGGTGGTGGCAAGCTGAACAGAGGATTCCATCGGAGGTCACCTGTGTGAGAATCAAAAGAGATCATCCCTGAAACTAGCGTGCCATCGATGACGAATAGATTGTCTTGTGGTGAGTTCATGCTTAAACCATTTGGAATCCATGGATTGTCCATCTGCAACCACGCGCTTATGTCATCTATGTTTGAATTGGACCTGTATTGATCATGCAGGCCGTGACGATGCGACGTCGACAAAGGCACCGTCGGATTTGTGGTCGACCAGGATGCCGCCCTATCTGATTCGCCATATCTCCGGCCAACTTGAGGACGCTGCTGACTTCGTACGGTTCCACGTAGTGTGCAGGTCGCCTTGCACCCCAGCGCCGGCTAGCTGCTGCACGCCTTGTGCGTCTTCTCAGGTACCACCCACCACTGCCCCTGCGTGCCCAGCCTCTGTGCCAGAGCGTGGTGATCGACACCATTGCCGTCGCCACCCGCAGCCGCCTCCTTGAATTTTCAAAATTTTGAATTTGTTTGAATTTCGGCTAAACTCATTTTCTTTCCCAACTTGGCTAACCCCACCAGTTTTACGCCTTCGTTTTGGCTATTCCCGTCTCCCCTATGCACTGGTGCCTTCTTCCCTTCCTATTTTCCCCTGTGCAGCCCATGCCACCCGACCAGTTTCTGTTACTCGCTGGAGTCTTGCTGTTGGTGATAGTAAGATCTTTACTCTCATCGAGAGGATGACACTTGGGGATGGGGCAATTTTCTTGCTTATTTCTCACACAATGCCATGCCAATCCGAGGGGTTGGGGATACAAATTTATAGGCTGCTAATCAGCCAAGCATATGCTAAGATGCTAGTCCTAGATGCTAGTCAAAAGCTGTCCTAAAGCTAGTCTAAGATGCTAGTCAAAAACTGTCCTAAAGCTAGTCTAAGATGCTAGTCTAAAGCTGTCCTAAAGCTCAAGATGCTGGTCTAAAGCTGCTGTACAAGAACCATGTGTCCACCCCACAAAGACCACAGTACAGGGACTTATTCATCATTCTCCCCCTAAGTCTTGTGCGTCGTCTTGTGGGAAAGTTGAACCATCCCGATCCTAGAGCAGAGCTCGAGGATTTTGACCCTCCCAAGAGGCTTGGTGAGCAGGTCCGCAAGCTGATCTGTGGTGTTGATGTAGCTCGCCTTGATGCTGCCTTTATCCAAACAGCCTCGGATGAAGTGGTATTTCACCCGGATGTGCTTGCTCCGTTCGTGGAAAACGGGGTTCTTTGCCAGAGCTAGAGCGGACTTGCTGTCCACCCTGAGCGCCACCGCTTCAGTGCCTCTGCCGAGGAGATCACCAAGCAGTCGAGCGAGCCAGAGCGCCTGAGTCGAAGCGGTGGAAGCCGCTATGTACTCGGCCTCACAACTGGACAGGGCCACCACCTGCTGCTTGACTGACTGCCAGCTAACGAGGCACTTGCCGAGGAAGAAGAGAATCCCGCTTGTGCTCTTGCTGGTGTCGATGTCGCCTGCGTGGTCGCTGTCGTTGTACCCGATGAAGTGCGCCGCGCCGGGACACCTCGGGTAGTGCAAGCCGTAGTCGGAGGTGCCCGCAACGTAGCGGAGGATCCTCTTCACGGCCTGCTGATGCTCCGTCGTCGGTCGCTGCATGAACCGACTGACGTAGCCGACGGCGAACGCCAAATCTGGACGCGTGTGGACGAGGTAGCGAAGGCTGCCCACAATGCGCCGGTACTGCGTCGCGTCCACCTCCTCCGCTGTGCTCTCACGACTCAGCTTCAGCCTCTCCTCCATAGGAGTGTGGGCTGGGTTGCAGTCGGTGAGCCCGCCCAGCTCGACGGTGTGCTTGGCGTAGGCAGTCTGGCGAAGGGAGATACCGGAGCTGTCCTGGTGGACCTCGATCCCCAGGTAGAAGGAGAGGAGCCCCAAGTCGCTCATCTGGAAGGCGGTCTTCATCTCCGCCTTGAACGCCTCGGGAGCCGGTGATCACCAGGTCGTCGACGTAGACGCCCACCAGCAGGGCGTTGCCGCCTTTGCCCCGCCGGTAGACCGTAGCCTCGTGTGCGCTCTGCTGGAACCCCATTTGCTTGAGGGTGGAGTCCAGCTTAGCGTTCCAGGCTCGTGGTGCCTGCCTCAAGCCGTAGAGGGCCTTGCGCAGGCGGAGAACCTTGCCCTCCTTGCCGGGGATGACGAATCCCGGCGGCTAACGGACGTAGGCCTCCTCCTTCAAGTCGCCGTTGAGGAAGGCGGACTTGACGTCCATGTGATGGACGCGCCAATCCTCCTGGGCTGCAAGTGCGAGGAGAAGACGAACGGACTCCATGCGCGCGACGGGTGCGAAGGCGTCATCGAAGTCGACCCCCTCCTGCTGCACGAAGCCTCGTGCCACCAAGTGAGCCTTGTGCTTGACGATGGCGCCGGCTTCATCCCGCTTCAGCTTGAACACCTACTTAAGGGTGATCGCGCGGTGACCGGCAGGAAGATTCGCCAGCTCCCACGTCTGGTTCCGCACGACGGCGTCCATCTCCTGCTTCATCGCGACACGCCACGCCGCGTCTCCCTCCGCCTCAGCGAAGGAGCGGGGCTCGCCGTCGTCGCACGCCAAGTGCAGCTCCGCCTCGAAGTCGTGCTGCGCCAGTCCAGGGACGGGCAGCTCGCCGAGGATGTTGTCCATGGTACGATAGCGCAGAGACTCGTCGTCGTGGTAGGCGTCGACGCGGTCCTCGTCGTGAGACAGCGGAGTAGCGAACTCCACCATGCGCTGCTCGTCGTGGACCAAAGCTGTTGGGGCCGATCCCGGTGGTGTGGCCGTCGGTGCAGGAGAGTGGTGAGCCGGTGCGGGAGAGCGTGGAGTGGCCGGTGGTGAAGAGTGGGGCGTAGCCGGTGCCGAAGGTGGTGGAGCACTCGCCGAAGCTGGTGGCGAGCAAGGTGTCGAGGTGGACGAGCTCGGTGAAGACGAGCTGCTAGCTCCCCCGGCTATCTCGAAGTGGACGTAGTCGACAACAAAGTCCCTGAGAGTCGAAGTCGAACCGTCGTCCACCGCCTTGTCCCACGTCCAGCCTCGCCCTTCGTCGAACACAACGTCACGCGAGATGCGGACGCGCTGTGTGACAGGGTCGAGGATGCGGTAGGCCTTCGAGCCCTCCGCGTAGCCGATGAACACTCCCGGAGTGCTCCTGTCGTCGAGCTTACCGATGTGGCCAAGCTCCTTGGCGAACGCGAGGGAGCCGAAGACCCGCAAGTGGGAGACCGCCGGCTTGCGCCCATGCCAAGCCTCGTACGGCGTCCTGCCGTCGAGCGCCTTGGTAGGCGAGCGGTTGAGGATGTAGACGGCCGTCACCACCGCCTCTCCCCAGAAGACAGCCGGCATCCCCCTCTGCTTGAGGAGGGCCCAAGCCATCCCCACAACCGTCTGGTTGCGCCGCTCGACGACGCCGTTCTACTGCGGGCTGTACGGCGCGGAGTAGTGGCGCTGAATGCCCTCATCAGCGCAGTACGACGCAAATTCAGCCGCCGTTGTCTGTGCGCAGCACGCGCAGCGTGCGGCCGCACTCCGCCTCCGCAGCAGCCTGCGTGCGCCTGATGGCGTCCGCAGCCTCTCCCTTGCTGCCGAGGACCATCACCCACATGTAGCGGGAGAGGTCGTCGACGAGCAGCAAGAAGTAGCGTCGTCCTCCCGGCGTGGCCGGTGTCACCGGGCCACACAAGTCCCCGTGCACGAGCTCGAGCCTCTCCTTGGCTCGGAAACTCGCCCGCTGGGGAAAGGGGAGTCGCCTCTGCTTCGTCAACACGCAGACGTCGCAGAACTGCTCCACATGGTCAAGGCACGGTAGGCCTCGCACCATTTCCATGGCACTGAGCCGCTTCAGGGCCTCGAAGTGAAGGTGCCTAAAGCGCTCGTGCCACTGCCACGCCTCGTCGTCCCGACGAGCAGCGAGACAGAGGGGTTGTGCCACCTGCACGTGAAGAGTGTAGAGTCGATTTGCGCCTCTGGTTACCTTGGCAAGAAGGCGGCGGCGAAGATCCCAAATCCACAGCACCCCGTGCTCGATCTCGACACGCGAGCCGTTCTCATCCAGCTGTCCCAAGCTGATGATGGAGTTCCGCAGATCGGGGATGTAGTAGACGCTGGTGAGCAGCCTGTGCTCACCAGACACGGTGGTGAAGATGACGGAGCCGACGCCCTTGATTTCCACGCCGGAGGCGTCCCCAAACTTGACGGAGCCTCGGACGCTAGAGTCAAACTCGGCGAAGAACTCCCGTCGACCGGTCATGTGATGGGTGGCGCCGGTGTCGGGGCACCACTCGTCACTCTTGTCGTTGCCGGAGCCGTAGCCGAGGAGGGCATGTGCTTTTGGCTCGTCAAGGTGGAGGAGAGCCACTGCGGCCGGTGCCGCTGGAGGTAGTTCGATGCTCGCATGAGCAATGAACAGAGCCGGCTGCTCCTCCTCCTCCGCCTGCGCGATGTGGGCCTGGCCGCGTCGTGGCTGTCGACAATCCCTGGCCCAATGACCAAGCTTGCCGCAGTTGTGGCAAGAGTCGTCTCGTGCCGGCTTTTGCTTGCCAGCGGCGCCGCCCTGGGCGCCTCCACGGTCATCACCCTCGGCACGTCCTCGCGCCCCTGCCTGGGCATCTTTGCGTGGCTTGCCGCGCTTGCGGCCGCCTGTCGTGGAAGAAGGCTCCCCTTTCTTCCTGTCACCTTGGCCGGCAGCCCACTGCTCCCGAGTGAGGAGGAGCTTCCCGCCAATGGTGACGGGTCCCGAGAGGCGCTGTGGCTCATCGCTGTCAACGACCTTGAGGCGACCCAACGCCTCCTCGATCGTCATCGTGGAGAGGTCCAGCAGAGACTCGATCGAGCGAGCCATCTGCTTGTACTTCTCGGGGACGCAGCGGAAGAGCTTCTCCACAGCTCTCTCTTCGCCGTAGGTGTCGTCACCGAACTGCACCAACTTCTACAACAGAGTGTTGAGACGGAGAGCAAAGTCATCAACGTCCTCACCTGGCTTGAAGGCCAGGTTCTCCCACTCCGTGCGTAGTGCCTGCAATGTAGACTTGCGGGCGCGGTCGTTGCCGATGCGTGCTGCAGCGATGACGTCCCAAGCCTCTTTGGCAGTCCGCTTGTTGGTAAGCGAGAACTGCATCTCGGGCGGGACTGCAGCGATGAGAGCATCCAGCGCCCGTCGATCCTGGTCGTAGTCGACGTCGCCGTACCGGACTGCATCCCACATATGCCGCACCTGGAGCTTTACCCTCATCACCGCAGCCCACTCGACATAGTTGGTCTTGGTGAGGGTAGGCCACCCGCCGCCGGGGCCGACGTCTCTGACGACAGCCTGGTACTCGTGGTGACCACGGTACCGAACCGGGGAGAGAGAGCCACGTCGCCTGTGAAGGCCGCGCTCTCCGTCGATCCGTACGCCGCCGCCGTGCGCGCCTCCTCCAGGAGCGTCACCGGCGCGTCCGCGCCTGTCTGGGCTGCCGCCGCGCTCGTGGGCGTGCGCGGCTGCCCACTGCGCCGCTCGCCCTCGCGCTGCCTCCCTCTCCAGCGGCTCAAGATCCGCGTCTGCGCTGTCATCAGCAGAGATGGAGCTGCTGTTGCTGCCACGCAGAACCTTGACCTCCGCTGCTGCCGCACGCGCTGCATCTGCCGCCGCCGCCGCTTCCACCTCCGCTCTGGCTGCTGCCAGCTCCGCCGCTGCCAGCCTTGACGCCCTTTCCGCCGCCGCAGCGGTCTCTACCGCCGCTCGCTCGCGCTGCTCTGCCGCGGCGAGCTCGGCCGTCTGCTGACGCCGCGTGCTCGAGGCGACCGAGCGCTGAGACTGCCCTGCAGACATGGCGCGCTACTGGGGGCTGTTGCGTGGAGAGAGGGCTGCTTCTGACGAGCTGCTGCCCGTCTCTGGAGAGGAGTGAGCGGGGACAGCCGGAGCTGCTGCTGCTACCGGCTGGGGCTGCTGCGAGGCCGGAGAAGGAGATGAGCAGGAGATGCTCAGGCTACAGGATAGTATAGCTCTGATACCACTTGTTACTCGCTGGAGTCTTGCTGTTGGTGATAGCAAGATCCTTACTCTCATCGAGAGGATGACACTTGGGGATGGGGCAATTTTCTTGCTTATTTCTCACACAATGCCATGCCAACCTGAGGGGTTGGGGATACAAATTTATAGGCTGCTAACCAGCCAAGCATATGCTAAGATGCTAGTCAAAAGCTGTCCTAAAGCTAGTCTAAGATGCTAGTCAAAAGCTGTCCGAAAGCTAGTCTAAGATGCTAGTCTAAAGCTGTCCTAAAGCTCAAGATGCTAGTCTAAAGCTGTCCTAAAGCTCAAGATGCTAGTCTAAAGCTGCTGTACAAGAACCATGTGCCCACCCCACAAAGACCACAGTACAGGGACTTATTCATCAGTTTCTGCTCGCCACCGCCATGAGCAACCGTCACAGCCGAGCTCATCAACAACAGTACTACTTCCTGCCAACTCTGACACCGACATCAAAGCTGTCACCTCACCCCTACCACGCGCCACGACCGCCTAAGCCGCTCCATCGCCGCCGCCAAGCAACGCCTTGTCGGCCCGATGCGCACGCCCACCTTTGACTACCGCCGCTGCAAGCTCGTTAATGCCTAGGGATGCATCGAGCCCGATGTGCCACCATGGCTGCCAACCAAACCACCGAAGAATGTCGAAAGCTCTTGCGGGCCACAACATCGGCCACGTGCCACCGCCATAGTCACACAGCTACTGCTCCCACCGCCTTACGAGCCCTATAAAGCTCTGCTAAATTCACCATTTGCTTCCATTGATGCTCAATTGCCCGTCCACACTATTCCCCCTCTGCTCCGACCACCACAACGCCCTCGCTGCCGTAAGGACTCCGGTGAGCCCTAGTTTTCAATCGCGCATAATCCTCCACCAAACTTCAATTAATTTCGCCCTAGCATCGCTTAAGCACCCCAAATCCAACCCCAAACTTGCCGTGACATACCCGGGTCACTAAGTTGAAGGCGACGAGCAACACCTCCGCCCAAATCACGTCACCATGGATAGCTTCCTACAGGCCAAGCGAGCTAAAACCTTCACCTCCTCTTGCATATCTATTGGTAATAGATGCTTCAATGCCCAAGCACCTCACCAAAAACCGATCGATGCGCCACCTTCAACACAACAACGAACAAAAGAAATAAAATAGCACACAATATTAAGCTAATCCTGTTCTCTAGTCTATCGAAATGATGCGTGACTAATAGTAGAAGGTGCCCTGCGCTATCTACATGGAGTGTTGAAGAGGGGGTCACCTCGGACTTGACTAGCCATCATTGTAGTAGCACGTATATATACAGCTAGGGTTCGTGCAACATCATGTGGGATCATACAAACTTTCTATGTTGATGACCTTTTCGTTGCCCCTGTCACGCTGCATCTGTTGGCAAATGTCATTGTTCTCCTCATTGAGACTGTCAATCCATACTTCCAACTCTAAGATTCGCTCCTATAATGTACCACGTACATAGAGATGGCAATGGGTACCCGATATCCGAATACCCGACGGGTTTTACCCGATAAAGAGACGGGTATGCAAAATTTTATGTACCCATGGGTACGTTATTGGGCGAAATCCTCTACCCGCCGGGTAGGCGGGTGCGGGTGTGGGTATATACTACCCATACCCGCCTACCCGTGGGTAATGAATACCCGCATTAGATAACTAGACATCCCACTCAAATGTTAATTTTATTATCTACTTGTTGTTGATTGTTTATTTGTTTGTCATATGTTGATATGGTCATGTCAAGTATGTTTATGTGATGTACTAATTTTGATCATTAGACGCTTTTGTGCTTGGCATGTATGATTAATGAATGTCTAAATTGATGATATTCTTATGTGTTGAACCGGGTATGCTTGCGGGTACGGGTTACCCGTCGGGTAGTAATACCCGCGTGGGTACGGGTATGGGTAAATTTTCCTACCCGCGTGTGGGTACGGGTAACCCGACGGGTAAATTTACACCTAGCGGGTACGGGTATGGAATGGCAATACCCGATGGGTATTTACCCGTTGCCATCTCTACACGTACATCACAATATATCGTTCATGGGGAGGATCAATCCAGCAGATAAAGTCGTATTTCGCCATCTGTTGGAAATGAGAGTTAACATGGAAGCTCTATTAGTAGTAAGAGAAAATAAACTATTAGCAAATGTGTACTCGAGAGTGTGGGTATCGGAAGAAACGTCACCTGCCATTGAAATGGCCTTTCATGATTTGCACGACCGTGTCTTCCCTATGTTCGCATTTTGGCCATACCGGTTGAGTACGCCTGTTTGGCATCAAGCGATAGTTAGGGTCGAAGTCCTTCCTCCTTTCTAGGGGAAGGTCTTCCTTTGACGACCCCGATTCAACTGGCCCTCGACGTCTGCCATGGTATGTTCACAGGGTCGAGTGCTCCTATTTGTATGGGGTGGGCCTTACATTTTATACCGAACGAGGCAGCTTTAAGCAGTGACCAGACCAAACGGGATAACTTTACACAGTGAGTAGACTAGATGGGGCAGCTTTGTGCAGTAACAAGACCATACGGGGTAGATTTGCGTAGTAACAAGACCGGATGGGGCAGTTTTGCACAGTGACAAGACCACACAAGGCAGCTTTGCGTAGTGACAAGACTAAAGGGGATATCTTTGCATAGTGACAAAACCAGATGGGGCCAACGGTGGATACATAGAATTACGTGCCAACTGTGTTCGACAACTTCAGCGCGAACGTGGTCGTCGACGGCAACATGGTGAACCTTGGGCTCTGGGATACTGCTGGTATGTAGGCTGACTTTCAGTGTCTGCTGATATGTGTGTGCTTGATTTCAGAAATGCCTGCTCATTTCTTCAGTTACTGGGGTCATGTTTATGCCAAGCAGTACTTGATTATTCTGAGTAGTTATGCCTTATTGGCATTCTTTAATTTATTTGAATTTCAAATATTAGAGAAATGATCAGGAAGGCCTACAGTATATTCGGATTTCATAGATACTATATGAGTAATTAGGTGTAGGAAATATCCACATCTGTTTTATCTTAGTATAATAGGAAAATTTGCCTTACAATCTTTGCTGCGGATAGGAAAATTTGTGTTGTTCTTAAACCTTGGCTTGCCTTTTGCTGGAAAAGAGGATTACAACAGACTAAGGCCTCTTAGCTACAGAGGGGCCGATATCTTTTTGTTAGCATTTTCCCTCATCAGCAAAGCAAGCTATGAGAATATTCACAAGAAGGTTCACATTTCTGTACCTAAAAAATTTGCCAAGAAAGTCTTGATATTCTTTTTAATAATCCCCAATTTTGACAATCTTTCTCCACCATATTGAGCAGTGGATACCAGAGCTGAGGCATTATGCTCCAAATGTGCCTATTGTATTAGTTGGAACAAAGCTTGGTAAGCAGACTGCTCTGATTTTTTGCAGCCAATTATAAGAGAAAAACATGACATTATGTTGTTCTCTCAGATTATAAATATGACTGCATTTCAGAAAACCCTCATTACATTAATTACTATTGTTGCATCATAGATTAGGTTTCTTCCAGTCATATGTTCTGAATCCTGCCTAAATCAGAACATGACCCAAACTCTGGTAAGAACGGATTAAGGAGATAAAGTTGTATTAGGATATAGAGTTTGTATTCTATTCCATATATGCCTTATCTCTATATGGCATATCCTCTTGTACTCTCCTATATATATGACCTTTTGGGTCTCATATCTATACATACAATATTCCTAACATGGTATCAGAGTTTAGGTTAAAACCCTAACCTCAATCTACATCTTCCGCATCTGCTGCCCCCGGGAGGATCATCTCTACCCCTGGGGGCGGCCACCTCATCTACGGTCGGCCCGACTGTTCTTGACCGCCTGTGCGTGTTCTCCTTCGCCGACGTACCTTCTCGGGCTCTCACGCGCCTCTGCGCCAACTCGTCGTCGCATTCTCCCGTGGTCGCTGCCTCTACGGTCGCCGCCGCCCCGGATCTCGCCTTGCCCAGCCTCAAGGAGCCCTCTACAGCCAGCGATCTGGGCTCGGGCCTCTGGATCCGGCCGTCACCGCTCGGATCGACCTCGCCCCGCCAAGATCCGGTCGCTGCCCGGGCTGTCTCCGTCCGTGCCGCGGATGCCGTCGCCGCCGCCGCCGCTCTTGTGGTCGCCGCCGCCGGCGGATCTCGCCGTCTGGTGATCGCGCCCGCCTCTGCTCCACTCCGCCCGGCCGTGCCGTCCGCCGCGACGCCCGGATCCAGGCTCCCCGACTACGGATCCGGCCACCTCCGGACCAGATCCGAGCTGCCGGCGCCCTCGTCGACTTCATCGCCGCCTCTCACTGCGGCTCGGGCGCGGGATCTCACGGCGACGCTGGCTCCTCGCTTCCCATGTGGCGCCGTCGGATCTGGCCTCAACGCGCCTGGATCCGGCCGCCGCCGCATCGCTCGGCTCGGATCCGTCGCTCTCTGGCCACCTCCGTCCGCCGCCGCCTTGGATTCTTGCCGCCGCCGCCCGTCGACGACTCACCGCGCCAGCCTCTGCACCGGCCGCGCCGACCACCGCCTCCTTCAGCCGCCTCCGCGCCCCCGCCGCCCCTTTCGGTCCCATCCGGCCGCCGCCGTCTCCCGGTCCCTTCCGGCCGCCGCCCCGAGTTTTTAAGGCCGCCGCGCTTCTTATGCACTGCGCCTCCGTTGCGCTTCTTGTGCATTGCGCCGCCGTCATCTCGGGCTTCGATCTGCGCCGTCATGCTTTTATATATTTCTCTTCGGCTTGATTTGACAGTTTATTCAAAGGCTGCACGCAACGACGACATCATCAAGACTCGGATTTCAGATGTTTCTTGTTTTAGTGTTAGCCCTTTTTCAAATGCAATGCTATTACATACACCTTGCATTTGAGGGGGGTGTTAAGGAGATATAGTTGTATTAGGATATAGAGTTTGTATTCTATTCCATATATGCCTTATCTCTATATGGCATATCCTCTTGTACTCTCCTATATATATGGCCCTTTGGATCTCATATCTATACATACAATATTCCTAACAATAAGAACGGACTACTTGCAGACTTGCGTGAGGACAAGCAATTCTTCCTGGAACACCCGGGTTTGGCACCTATCTCCACTGCACAGGTCAGTTCAACAAACGCTTTACATCCATTTTTCTTTGAGCAAGAACATATCACATATATTAGCATTTAGCATAGTTTCGCAACGCAAAAACGATACACGAATGGAATGCACAAATGTCAGAGATTCATCGATGGGATTTCGTGTACGTTTTGTACGTGTTTTAATTGGTGTTACGCGTGCGCAGCAAACATTCATCTTTGCAATGTTGCACATCAAGTGCAAAGTTTGGTGTAGCAGCAACTGAGCTTTCTTCCTGCTGTCCATGATCAGGGGGAGGAGCTGAAGAGGATGATAGGTGCCGCAGCATACATAGAATGCAGCTCCAAGACGCAACAGGTATAAAACACGCATGAACCACTAGTTGGTAGTAGTAGTAGTACTGCAGCATTCATAAATTTAATTTGTTAAGACTTAGATTAGATGGCCAGCTACTTCATTGAATATTGATCCGTACACGAAAGAGGACGTAGTAAGTGATATTTGTAGCTGTAAATTTTACAATTATTTACCGAATTTGCAAATGGTTATACCGAATTGCATATGAAAATTTTGATGCGGCATACCCTTTGGTAAAATTCTGGATCCGCCACTGCCAGATGGGGCAGCTTTGCGTAGTAATAAGACCAAAGTGGACAGTTTTGCGCAGTGACTAGACTAGATCGGGTTGCTTTGTGCAGTGATAAGACCAAAGGAGATAGCCTTAAGCAGTGACAAGAACAAATGAATCAGCTTTGTGCAGGGCAAGACCAAACCAAACAGCCTTAGGCAGTGACAACACCAAATGGGGTGGTTTTATGTAGTGATAAGACCAAGGGGGAAGCTTTGTGCAGCGACGTGATGCTACACTGGTCCACAAGTCGTCTGGCGTGCCGCTGCCTCGCGGACGCGAATTGGCTTAAATCAAATTGGACTAGCGAAGTGTACGTCGTGTCGGCTAACCCTACAAGTACTGCCCCTTTCGCAGCGTGTTTCCTTGTATCACGACTGCAAGACAATATCGCTAGTGTGGAGAAGCAATGGGAGCAGATCACTCGACTCGCAAGGGCTGCTACAGCCCAAGAAGAATAAGCGGAGCATGCCAGGAGGCCACTTTCCCGAAGCGAAGACCCCCATACCTCCAACACCAACCCATACCTCAACGTTCCCATCGAGCGTTCGTCGCAAGACCCGTCGGTGGGGGAGACGCCCCTCTCTGCTGGTGCAGGGACACATGCAAGTTCTTCAAGTCTAAGAAGCAATTGAGCTTAAACATGCGTTATTGGGGTTGTCATAACTACGCCTAGGAGTATCCTGACAAGCGTTACAACACGGCCCGTTACCGGCACCCGGTAAGAACGGGTTACAATACATTCTCTAACCAGATCTCTTGTATGCCACGCACTAACAAGCTCTCACCTCTTCCCGTAGTCTTTAGATCCACTATACACCTACCGTAAATGGATCGACCGAGAGATCCACCCGCACGACTAGTGGACTCTGGAGTGTGAGGAGTGAGACGCTCGTACGACACGCGAGTGGATGGTGGAACGATGCCGCAGTGAAGAATGAAGCGAACATATTCGGTGGAAGACGCAAGTTCACCTAGAAGCGTGCAGGCATAGAGAATGGGAGGCTTGTGAGGAGGAACGCGAGAGAAAGCGCGAATTGGCGGCCAAAGCCATGGCTGACAGTGAGGACTACAACGCTGAGCTGGACCACAAGGGCTAATGGCTAGAATCCATGTAGTACTTTGACGCTCTTTGTTCATATGTCCCATGTTTTTCTATTTTCTTAAAGGCACGAGTGTACCATTCTTGGTTCGTTAGCTTGTGTGCCACCCCTTATCGGATCAACTCTCGTGTTGTTATCGTTACACTATTTATCCAAAGTTCTCCATGTATGAATTCTAAGTTATATTGCATTATCACTTAACTTCATACTTATAAGTCATTGCTGCCTCAATCGTTCCCACAAAATTCTTTCGAATTTTTTTGCACTACAACAATATACGACGATCACAAAATGTTATTACGAGTTTAACAGATTTCGTACTGTTGGGAATCTACGAAAATTACAAATGAACCAACCTACCTTGGCTGCCATTTTATTTCAAAATAAATAACAATCTACAAATAAGATTTGCTACATATATTACATACAAAAATTGCTCTTTATTTTCACATAATTATTTCTATCAGAACAATCAAAAAATATTATTATTTTTCTCAATTAAATCTCTAATTGAATTTGCTACTAAAAATAAAAAGGAGATAACCAATACCAAGTTGCATTAAAAAAACTCGGAGGAGGTGCTGGCGCGGTGGGCGGGCGCTCCACTCCTGGCTCGCGCGATGGGTGGCCGCGCCAGGGGCCATTTCTGGGAGTGTCATTAGAGCAAGTTCAATAATAGAGCCAAGTGTTTAGCTATAAGTCAAGTTATAAGAGCTAAGTTATATAATAATTTGTCTACAAAAGGTTTTTTATTATTATGTGGTACCATGTGTCACATTTTCTTTCATATTCCTTCTCACATACATTTATTATCTAGGCTCACCACTGCATAGACTCCCGTGCCCAGCTTGTTGCTTGCATGAGAGCCAAGGTCTCATCTCTCTCCTCTCTTCTCTCCTCCACATCAGCAAAAATGCTGACTAGCTTGACTATAAAACTATTATTGTACTTGCTCTTACGTTGCTACAAGGGCCAAATCTGCCCAGATTTCTGGACTAGTAGCCATGGCAAAAAAGTTTGCAATTGTGTGGCCGGCGTCCACGGCTTCCAGATTAAGGATTCAAAAGGTTTTTTGTACGCTTCATCGGCCGACTTGGCCGTGTGCCCGTGTGTGTACTCTTGCCTCCATTTCCATGTGATGTCATCCGGCCTAGCTGGTGCTCTACTTTTGGAGAAGTCAGGACGAGAGAGAGTGGAAGGCAAGCAGGTCTCGTGATGTACGGGGCTACGGGCGCCACGAGAAAGTTCTTTGTATTAAGGCCCCGTTTGGCACGGCTCCACTTCACAAGTGGAGCTGTTTTTTTTGACTTCACAAGTGGAGCTGGGTGAAGCTACTTTTTTCAGCTCCACCCAAAGAGCTACTTTTGTCTCAGCAGGTTTTAAAGGACTCCTTGGGTGGAGCTATTTTGTTGTACCCCGTTTGGCACAAAACGGCTCCAAACAGCTTCAGGAGCCGGTGGTGGAGCTGTGCCAAACGGGGCCTAAACAACAATAATTAAAGCCCGACCCCGACATGGAATGGGCTTCGAAGCTGCTAGACGGCCACGTGCCAGCCAACTGCACGGCCATCAGACCATCAGAGGAAGAAAATGCAGTGCCTCGCCATCCAAGGCAACTCGGGCAGGCGATCGGCCGCACGGCCCACGTCTGCCGATGAAACAAACCAAAATTTGCAAGAAACTTAAATTTTTCTTTTGAATTTGTTTCCTATTGACTCTTTGCCCAAATTAGCTCTAATCCCATCTCAATTTCGCCCTAATGCCCTACCAAATTACCCAGCTAACCTAGTTCTGCGTATTCACTGTTCATTATCTGGTTTTGCCGCCGTCGTCAGATATTTGCCGCCGCCCCTGTTTCTTACCTAAGCTGTCTCGCTTTCTCCCGCACCTTCTTACGCCTTCCCTCTCTCTGCCCCTCTGTCAACACCTGATAGCCGTATGCCCCTGCCCTGGCACGCCCTTGCCTCTCCCCTGCCGCGCGTCGAGCTATTTGCCGTGCGCCCGCCACTGCCCCTGCCCTTCTCGCGAACTCCCTCTCTCGACCGACCAGCTGCACCCCTTGACTGCCGCAACTCATCACCCAATGCACCAGCTCGCCCTGCCGACTTCCTGCCGCCATGGACACGCCCTCCCGAGGTCTCCCGAGCCAACCCAAAATACCCCCTCCCTCGAACCGCCTTAGACTCGCTATATAAAGCTCCCAAGCCCCCTCTTTTGAGAAGCACTGGTGCCCAGTAAGCCATCCACGCCCCTAATTACTCCGGTGAACCACACATCGCCGGCAATCGTCGATAATCCTCAAGTGAGCCCTAACTTCAATTCTTCCAGTAGAGCTAATAACTTTTCAATTACTCGTACTTGTAGCCTCCTCAAGCTCCCTAGAACACCCCCGAACCGTCGCCCTAGCACCCCGATCCCTCTCCTTCCCTGCTGGCGAAACCCACCGCCCAACCTTGGTGCCTCGTCGTGGCCGGCCTCACACGGTCTTTCCCGGCGCGAACCACCGCCCCTCCGAGCTTCCCCTCACTCTAGAGATGCTCAAACGCTAGAGACTCGACCCCCTTAACCCTAGAATCCAGCTATTGCCGCCAAAAACCGTGCCGAGTTCCCCAGCTCGCCGCCGGCGAACGCCGCCTCCCCAGCCGTCGCCGACCCCAAAAATGGGTTTTCGGCATTCCCCGAGTGCATCCATGGTCTCGGTTGGCGTCACAAAGCCCTGTAGCGATGTCAGTCGCCGTCGCAAATCTCCCCTGTTCGGTTGCTACAGTGCGCGCGCGGGAGGTAGAAGATGAACAGTACCCGCACGGTACTGTAGCATCCAGCCCGCAGTAAACAGTAGCCCGATCCAATACTGTAGCAAATGGATCCGGTTTGAACAGTGAAAACCCGAAATGAATAGCGCCAAACCCGTTAAGCCTTTAAAAATCCAAAATTGCATATTGTACTCTTTTGAACCGTTTCGAGCCCGCCAACCCATTTCCCAGGTCCATTTCACCATTTGAACCTCCCAAAAATCCAAAACCCTATTTTATTTTAATTTCTTTAATTTTCCCAGCTCAACCACAAGCGTTGACTTGTCAAATCTGGTTTTAGTAGCTGCTCAGATCGATTGAATATCTACATAATGGTATGGTATACTGTTCCAGGAAGGAACAGCCGGCGTTGGGTTGTGGTATGGAAACGGTAAAACCATATTTCACAATGGTAGGCTCTGCTCTGTCAGGCCGCCGTATCCTGGACAGAGGGTCTATAGTCTATCGGGTAGATGCTACATAAAGAGATGAGCAGTGAAACAATCTTGTTTTCTCAACTCAGTCATGATGGTTGAGGGATCTTGTGGGTAAAGTTGGGCAGCTCTGCAGAGTCATTTATAAATGGTATTCGAATACACCGTGCTTCCGGTATATGAAGCTGTGTTTAATGGGTGATTCCAACAGCAAGGCATAAGAAGATTTGGAATGGTTTTGGAAATGTGGAAGTATGTTATTCAAGTTTGGAAGACCCCCAATTACCTTAAGAAGTTTATGATTTGATGTTTCATGTTTAAAAGCAAAGTGTTTACAAATAAAATTGCATCCACATAATATAATAAACTGCTTTACCCCATTCCATGGCAATTCCTTGCATATAATTAAATAGCATTTTCCCGTGTGACTTGTTGAGTACGGTTGATTGTACTCATACTTGCTAAAATCATAAACAAATGATGTGTGTCAAGAAAGTGAAGAAGTTTTTCAAGACGACGTCAAGTTGTACGATGTAGACGACGCCTGGTGTTCGGGTTTATTCTACACTCAGGCCTGCCTGTGGAGTTTCTTTTCGTAATGTATCTTTGGGTTGTACGCCCCTTTATGTAAAATTTGGCTGTTAAGCCTTACTTTTGCAATAAAGTTTGGTTTTTATGCTTAAGCTTGCTTTGGCAATGATGTACACTCTTCTACAGTACTCGCAGCTGAACAATCCTGGGCAGTTGTGAGAGTAACCTAACGCTCCCAGAAATGGGGGTGTTACAGAGTGGTATCAGAGCTAGCTTGCTTGGCTGTAGGATAAACCCTAAGTGATACTAGGAATGTTTATAAATTCTAATTTGAAAATATCAAAAGTTTTCATAAAATATAAGTATTACTGCTGTCTTTTCTCCCCTGAATGTTGTCTCAACTATCCTAGAATTTTATTTATTTCAATTTTGTTTTTGAAAAAAGACTTATATCTATCCTTCACTAACCTCAAAACATACGTTGTATAGTTGTGTAGATCACGCTAAAATAGAAGTAACCCTTTTGTAGTAGTTTCTTTTGTGTGTAACACGAGCTGTAATATGTACCTCGTATGTATGGTATGTGTTCAGCTTGTAAAAGAATAAATAAAAATTATGGTGGCTATTTCATAATTTGTTTGCAAATAATATCTAATATCTTACCTTCCTCAAAACTCTATCTCCCTCAATTCGTCTTTAACCCATCTTGTTCAATCTACTCTCATCTTTGATTCTAATCCTTACTCATCTATCTGATATTATGAAAAATCGCTGCAGAACCAACTCTAAAACCCAAGCAGTTAAGATGGCAGGAAATGGATCTCATAGCCAGGGTAGCCCACAAGCAGAGGAAGCCAACCAGAGTGGCGCAGCAGAAGCATGGCAGGCCCATAACCCACAGACCAGTTTGGTAGATGTTCTGGCAAGGATATAACAAAATCGATTCCAAGCTGAGCTAAATCAAACGAAGATGATGGAACAACAAACACGAATTTTGGAACAAATAGCAATGACAAGAAGTACATCAGAATTTACTACCAATCATGGAGGAACACAAATCACGTACTTTCTCAAGACAAGGCCCCCGACTTTCTCATCCTCTTTAGACCCAATAGTAGCGGATGATTGGATCATAAGACATTGAAAGAAAATTGAATACTGTGCAGTGCACGGAAAAAGAAAAGACTTTGTATGCCTCTCATCAATTGCAAGGACAAGCCGCTACATGGTGGATGAACTATCAAATCATGTGTGAAAACCAAGAAATACCATGGGAAGAATTTAAAGAGTCATTCCACCAAACCCACATTCCCACTAGAGTTGTAGAAGCAAAGCGACGAGAATTTCTCGCACTCAAGCAAGGACAACAAATAGTAATGGAGTACCTTCACCAATTTAATCAACTTGCTCGATATGCTCCAGACGATGTCAAGAATGAAGCAAAGAAAATGGAGCGATTTAAAGAAGGATTGCAAAGGTCCCTAAAATATCACATTTCAGTAATGGACTTTAAAGATTTAGCTAGCATGGTGAATAAGTTAATTGTGTCCGAAGAAGCAAGAAATGAAGTAAGGGATGCCCGAAAGAGAGAGAAAGAGCAAGAAGCGGTGTTATCAAAGGCACCCAAAAAGAGAATGGTACTATTACCAAAGATCAGAAACCGACAAAATCAGCAAGTGGTACTCACACCAAGACCTCAGCAAACTACTACTCCAAGCTCGCAGTATAATGTTCTCCAACCCACAGCAGTACAGTGTCATATTTGTGGAGGAAGTCACTACTACCGAAATTGCCCAAACAAGGGAAATGCATGTTTCCATTGCGGACAAGCTGGTCATCTCAAATATCAATGCCCTAATAGAGGACTGCCTTCTGAAGTGGCAAAAGCTAAAGTTAAGGCTCAAGCTCAATCAACTAATCCTCAGCAAACTGCACCTACTCCATCACCAACTGGAACATCAACCGGCATACAAGTAGGAAAAGGGAAACCGAAGATCCTTCAGGGAAAAATAAATTATATCTTGAACTCAGGAGAAACAGAAGTCGCCAATGTTGTCATGGGTACGTTCACTTAAAGCCCTTATCAGTTTCAATTGATCCTAGAGTTATGCAATTGTGGAAAAGACGTGCCATACACTACTCTACAAAAGTCCTAAGCTTTTCAAAAACCTGATAACGATAGAAATATCACTTTGTTAACCTTGGGCTTGACAAGGTATAGGATTGTCAAGACTTCACCAAATGCAATGGCAGACTAACACAGTGGATAAAACAGCTTGGGACAAAGAATTGGATATGTAGCGAAATTTTCCAACCCTTTTCCCAAATCTCGAGGATGAGATTCTTTTTAAGGGGGGTAGGTTGAAACAAACCAAAATTTGTAAGAAATTTAAAATTTTCTTTTGAATTTGTTTCCTATTGACTCTTTGCCCAAATTAGCTCTAATCCCATCTCAATTTCGCCCAAATGCCCTACCAAATTACCCAGCTAACCTAGTTTTGCGTAGTCACTGTTCATTACCTGGTTTTGCCGCCGTCGCCAGATATTTGCCGCCGCCCCTGTTTCTTACCCAAGCTGTCTCGCTTTCTCCCGCACCTTCTTGCGCCTTCCCTCTCTCTGCCCCTCTGTCAACACCTGATAGCCGTATGCCCCTGCCCTGGCACGGCCTTGCCTCTCCCCTGCCGCACGTCGAGCTATTTGCCGTGCGCCCGCCACTGCCCCCGCCCTTCTCGCGAACTCCCTCTCTCGACCGACCAGCTGCACCCCTTGACTGCCGCAACTCATCACCCATGCACCAGCTCGCCCTGCCGACTTCCTGCCGCCATGGACACGCCCTCCCGAGGTCTCCCGAGCCAACCCAAAATACCCCATCCCTCGAACCGCCTTAGACTCGCTATATAAAGCTCCCAAGCCCCCTGTTTTGAGAAGCACTGGTGCCCAGTAGGCCATCCACGCCCCTAATTACTCCGGTGAACCCCACATCGCCGGCAATCGTCGATAATCCTCAAGTGAGCCCTAACTTCAATTCTTCCAGTAGAGCTAATAACTTTTCAATTGCTCATACTTGTAGCCTCCTCAAGCTCCCTAGAACACCCCCGAACCGTCGCCCTAGCACCCCGATCCCTCTCCTTCCCTGCCGGTGAAACCCACCACCCAACCTTGGTGCCTCGCCGTGGCCGGCCTCACACGGTCTTTCCCGGCGCGAACCACCGCCCCTCCGAGCTTCCCCTCACTCTAGAGATGCTCAAACGCTAGAGACTCGACCCCCTTAACCCTAGAATCCAGCTATTGCCGCCAAAAACCGTGCCGAGTTCCCCAGCTCGCCGCTGGCGAACGCCGCCTCCCCGGCCGTCGCCGACCCCAAAAATGGGTTCCCGTCATTCCCCTGAGTGCATCCATGGTCTCGGTTGGCGTCACAAAGCCCTGTAGCGCTGTCAGTCGCCATCGCAAATCTCCCCTGTTCGGCTGCTACAGTGCGCGCGCGGGAGGTAGAAGATGAACAGTAACCGATCCAATACTGTAGCAAATGGATCTGGTTTGAACGGTGAAAACCCTAAATGAATAGTGCCAAACCCGTTAAGCCTTTAAAAATCCAAAAATGCATATTTGTACTCTTTTGATCCGTTTCGAGGCCGCCAACCCATTTCCCAGGTCCATTTCACCATTTGAACCTCCCAAAAATCGAAAACCCTATTTTATTTGAATTTCTTTAATTTTCTTTTTATTAGTTTTCTTTCTTCCTCACTGAGTCTTTTGAGCTCAGAATTGATTTATTTTCTTCTTTTTTTTTGCGTTAGCTCCCGACGTTAATTTCTAAGAAGACCAAGGAGTAGAAGTGCAAGCTCAAGGCCTAGAAGGGAACGAAATTGTCGAAATCATAAATCCGCAAGGCAAGTCACATGTCTTTGATCATGTTGAACCTACTTTTCGTTAATTATTATTTATCAGTATTTTCATTATGTTATTTACGCACTGTTATTTCTTGTACAATAAATGTTTAGAATGACATGATATTAGTTAATATCCTACCACACGAAAAAAAGCCCTGTTTAATTTGATGGCCATATTCACCTTGATAAAATTTAGTAATATTAAAAAGTATTATTAATGTAATCACAGTAAATTAGGAAACTCAACAATCTTTTACTACTAAGAGTCTTGGCATTTTGCCGATAGAATTTTGAAAGTGAATCTAGGATAAGTAAATATCACGGGGTGCCATGAGATGGCCTAAGCCCATGATCTTCTCCTAGGGTGGAGGCATGGTTTGAAATGGTGGCAGTGCCGTGAGCACTGAACAAGGGTTTGTGAATGGAGTTTGCCTCGGTGAAAATATAAGGACTAGACTCTTATGCCAAGTAAAGAACATAGCAACCGCTAGGGCTGTAAACGAGCCGAGCTCGAGCTCGGTAAAAGCTCGAGCCGAGCTCGAGTTGGGGTCCGAGCATGGACTTGGGCTCGAGCTCGGCTCGGCCTAAGCTCGAGTAAGCTCGAGCTCGGCTTGTTGAAGCTCGATAACAATTAAAATAATTTATTATGCACTATTTTTCAATAATAAGAAAATTTTAAGTTCGAGCTCGGCTCTAATAAGCTCGATAACAATCAAAATAATTCAAATATACACTAATTTTCAACAATAAGAAAAGCTCAAGCTCGTGTTCGGCTCGAGTAAGCTCGGTAAGAATTAATATGCATTACTATTTAAGCTCGAATCGGGGCTCGCGAACTATTCGAGCTCGGCTTGGTGAAGCTTGCGAGCTCGAGATTAAGCTCGAGTTCGGCTCGTTTAAAGTTCGAACCGAGCTCGAATCGAGTCTAGAACGAGCTAAACTTGAGTAGCTCGCGAGCTTCGAGCTTTTTCTACAGCCCTAGCAACCGCTTAACCACAAGCGTTGACTTGTCAAACCTGGTTTTAGTAGCTGCTCATATCGATTGAATATCTACATAATGGTATGATATACTGTTCCAGGAAGGAACAGCCGGCGTTGGGTTGTGGTATGGAAACGGTAAAACCATATTTCACAACGGTAGGCTCCGCTCTGTCAGGCCGCCGTATCCTGGACAGAGGGTCTATAGTCTATCGGGTAGATGCTACATAAAGAGATGAGCAGTAAAACAATCTTGTTTTCTCAACTTAGTCATGAGGGTTGAGGGATCTTGTGGGTAAAGTTGGGTAGCTCTGCAGAGTCATTTATAAATGGTATTCGAATACACCGTGCTTCCGGTATATGAAGCTGTGTTTAATGGGTGATTCCAACAGCAAGGTATAAGTAGATTTGGAATGGTTTTGGAAATGTGGAAGTATGTTATTCAAGTTTGGAAGACCCCCAATTAGCTTAAGAAGTTTATGATTTGATGTTTCATGTTTAAAAGCAATGCGTTTACAAATAAAATTGCATCCACATAATATAATAAACTGCTTTACCCCATTCCATGGCAATTGCTTACATATAGTTAAATAGCATTTTCCCATGTGACTTGTTGAGTACGGTTGATTGTACTCATACTTACTAAAATCATAAACAAATGATGTTTGTCAAGAAAGTGAAGAAGTTTTTCAAGACGACGTCCAGTTGTACGATGTAGACGACGCCTGGTGTTAGGGTTTATTCTACACTCAGGTCTGCCTGTGAAGTTTCTTTTGGTAATATATCTTTGGGTTGTACGCTCCTTTATGTAAAATTTGGCTGTTAAGTCTTACTTTTGTAATAAAGTTTGGTTTTTATGCTTAAGCTTGCTTTGATAATGATGTACACTCTTCTACAGTACTTGCAGCTGGAAAATCCTGGGCAGTTGCGAGAGTAACCTAACGCTCCCAGAAATTGGGGTGTTACAACCGACCTCTTCGTCGTCGTACCTTTCGAATTTAGGCACGGAAATATTTTTTAGAAAACAGGTGTTTAAGAACTAAAAATTAAAAAATAGCTATAATACTGCAGTGATCGGTTGGGCTTAAGCTTTTGGCTTCCAGATTATTTTTCACTATTCATAAATTTCGTCTTTTTCTGAACTTTTGGTTTTTTGTTGAGCTTTTTTGCCGGTTCTTTTTTTCCCGTATTCGTTTGTATTATACGTAATGAGCTAACATATTTATTTATATTTTTAAATTTTTTAATTTAATTATGCTAAATAAGTCTTTGTCAGCTACAGTATTTTTTTCAGCCAGCTACAGTATTTTCAGCCATAAGCTTTTAAGCCCAACTGCACCTAAATACGTGCACATTCAAGAACAAAAAACTGCCCAACCATCGTTGCTTTGCCTCGGAAAAAAAAAGAGACACCAACCCAGTCATGTTGAAACTGAAAAATAGCAAGCCCGAGGCCTGAGGAGAGGACCTTCGCCTACACATTCAAAAACTAAAAACTGCCCAACCATCGTTGCGTAGCCTCGGAAAAAAAAAGAGACCAACCCAGTCATGTTGAAACTGAAAAATAGCAGGCCCGACGCAAACTGCTATAGCATTAACGAAAGCTAAAAGCAAATATTCTGAAGTTGGAAAATATCTTATTCCAGAGGAGCTCCATACAATACCATCTTCAGCACAACGAGAACAAAGTTGAACTAATCCGTCAATCTTCTCGTCATTGGCACCCACCCTTGCATTCGGTTGAAAGCTATGATACTGTTCTATAATGTGTACTGTCATTGCGTTTAAAAGTGGCTTTTTTTTGCACTATAGCAATTGAAAATATACTATAACCAATAGTAGCTTTTTCAACATAATTAAATTTTAAAAATAAAAAATTTAAAAAATATATCATCACAAACAATACAAAGGAATAAAGGGAAAAAGAAAATACAAAAAAACCAAAAAAATAATCACAAAGCTAAAAAAGATGAAATTAAGAAGTTAGAAACAAAAACTAAATGAGTGGGGCCTAAACTGTAGCTCGCGCAAAAGAATCTGGATTGGTGGATTTATTATAATATATAAGGATGGTTACACTACAAATAACTTTTAGCTCAAAAGATTCTGAACTCTTTTGTTTACATTTCTCCCTTCTCCCTACTGTCCACCTGTGGAAGGTGTAGTGAAAGTACTTACACTATTGAGCAGGTTTTTTTTACGTCTTAATCAATGTAACTAAATTTCTTTTGTTGGCACGCAGTCGAAGCAACTGGCTGCAACAATAAGAGACCGGGTGAAAACTTTCTTGTCACAAGGTATTTCCTTGAAATAACAATAATTCAAGCCCGAGCCCGACATGGAATGGGCTTCGAAGCTGCTAGCCGGCCGCGTGCCAGCCAACTGCCCAACCATCAGAGGACCCAGTTTTCACTTGAGTGGTGAAAGAAAATTCTGAATTGAAATTTTGAAGTTTGCTTTTTTAAAATTTTTAGATGAAGATAACCTGAATCTGCAAATTTTTCACCAGTTTTAAATTTTACCGGTATCCGTCGATAAATCCAACGATTCCTGGTGAAATTACGATATAGATTTTTCGTAAGTTTTTCGAGAGAGTACAAGACGTATACTACACACATGTACGTTCACAACACACGCTAGAATTTTTGTATAGACTTTACGGCCTTATGAAACATAGATATATGTTTTTTCACTGAATATATACGTAAGGATTGAATCCGCGTGTGAACACCCTCGCTTCTATCACTTGATTCATCCGTAGATTTTTTTTTCTGAGTGTACTGTTTGCGTCGCTGTTGCTTCGCCTCGGAAACAAAGAGAGTCGAATCCAGAAATGTTGAAAATAAGAGGCCCGAGCCCGGAGGAGAGGACCAGCTTCAGTTCCGTCACGCCTGTATAAATAGTTCCACTTCCCTTGAGCTTGGCCACTCCCCACCTTCGCCACTCCTGCTTTCACCTCGCAAAATCACCATCGACGCTTTAGAAACTTCTTCCATGTCGCGACGGCCACCTCCTGCGCTGCCTCCGCAGCCGGAGGATCCGGTCCCCGTGGAGGAGCATGACTCCGATGACGGGGACGGAGGCGCGTCGATGGTCGACGCATGGACGGCGTCACTCCATTTCTCATCCATGTCGCCGCCGCGACTGCTGCCGCCGTGTTCGGCCTGGGAGACGATGGTGTTCGTGGGGCACCTACCTCCTAGCCCGCCGAGGTCACCGACGGGGTTCATCCAGTTGTGGGAATTCGATGACGTTGGTTGTAAGTTTCCTTTCATTCTCCGTTTGCCTGTAATTTCACAGTGTATTTCGCAGTAATTTTGCAGTGTATTTTGAAGTAATTTCATACGGAATAGTTCAATTCATGCAGATCTCTTAAAGTGCCAGGAAGAAGTTCACGCAATGAACATCATTATCTATAACGAGATAAGAAAGGTGGGAGCTTTTTTTTTTCGAAAACCCTCAGCTTCATTTATGGAAACAGAGTTCTAACAACAGCAACAGAACATTACAAAAACTGGGACGGCTCATCGCTTCCAGGGAAGGAAAAACGCAAACTTCATTTTTACTTCTACCTCTCAGACTACGCAAACTGCTATAGCATTAACGAAAGCTAAAATCAAAGATTCCGAAGTCTGAAAATATCTTATTACAGAGGAGCTCCACACAAGACCATCTTGAGTATTCCGAAGTCTGAAAATATCTTATTACAGAGGAGCTCCACACAAGACCATCTTGAGTGCAACGAGAACAAAGCTGAACTAATCCGTCAGTCTTCTCATCAGTCGTCACTGGCGCCCACCCTTGCGTTCGGTTGAAAGCTATGATATTGTTCTATAATGTGTACTGTCAAACTAATTAAACTACAGCTCGTGCAAAAGAATCTGGATTGGTGGATTGAATATAATAGATGAGGATGGTTACGCTACAAATAACTTTTAGCTCAAAAGATTCTGAACGCTTTTGTTTACATTTCTCCCTTCTCCCTACTGTCCACCAGTGGAAGGTGTAGTGAAAATGCTTACACTATTGAGCAGGTTTTTTTATGTCTTAATCAATGGTAACTAAATTTCTTTTGTTGGCAGTTACGTCTGACGAATGACCTGATGAAAATTCAGCTGGACCTGTGGAAAATTGAGGGCGATGTGAAAATTCAGAAATACCTGGCGAAAATTAGCTTGTTACGTGGTATTTCTTTTTCCTCTCCCTCTGTCTCTGAGTTGGTGTTCCATAGATATGCATGACAGGAAATTGCATGAATCCTGCAATCATGCAATGATTGAACTTTGAGCATTGCAAGAACCAGCTCTCGTTTGCTTTTGTACACCAAACATGAACTTCAGCAGGCTCTTTTAACAGATCTCTCTGTATTCAAGTGAACAATACGAGTAAAATCCTAATATCTGCTATATTATGTCAGGGTTGGAGATACATATGAACACCGTGTTGGATTATATGTGGGCCAAGCCCATATAATAAGAATAATTCCTATTAAATCTCAAAGGCCCACTCATGCAAAGGAGGCATGCATGTGACCTTTAGTACCATATTGCTAGTTCTAGGAGAGGAAGACCACCTTAAAAGGGATGGTGCACTCCTAGCCACTTGAGGCATGTGTGGGAGAGAACTAGAGGATAACACGCGCGCGCTCGCTCGCCTCGCCGGGCCGGGCGGGGCGGGGCGGGCGCACGGCACCTGCGTGAATGGTCCGCCAAAATCCGCTCCAGGTGCTTGCGCAGACGCGGCTTCCTTTTGCAGTTTTATTTTGCTGTTAGTCTACTCCGTCCCGTCCGCCGGCGTGCACTGTCGTTCGGGAGAGCAGGTCTCCGGAACCGTCGCCTTCGAAGTCCTGCACCGGGAGAGGGCGAATAAGGTTTTTGGGAAGCGCTCTGCGCGACTGCTCGCTGTAGCTCTGGCTCGTCTTCCTCGTCGTTCGGCTTCGGCGAATCGTCATCGACTTCGTGTCATCCTCACCGTGCCTGCGGCGTCTACATCGGCAAACCGATCAGAGCAGAACCATCGGTACGTAACAGTAATGTTCTCCGTATTAGATCTGTTCATGTACAGTTTCCTGGTTTACATGTCTAGATCTTTTATGCCTGTGATGGTTCTGTTATTGTGCGTGCATGATGTCATGATTAATTTATGGAATAAATTGAACCTACATGTGCTTATATTTTCAACAATCCAAAAACCTTATTGTAGGCACTGTGGTTTTACTATGGCTGGATTTGCCGATGCACTAAGGCCGGATAAGTTCTCCGGTGTGCACTTTAAGAGATGGCAGATCAGGGTCACTCTGTGGCTTACTGCTATGAATGTATTCTGGGTTAGTAATGGCAAGCCTGAAGGTGTTCTTGATGCTGAAAAGCAGAAAGAATTCGAGACTGCCACTACTCTCTTTGTTGGATGCATTCTTAGTGTTCTTGCTGACCGTCTGTGCGAGGTGTATATGCACATGACAGACGCGAAGGAGTTATGGGATGCACTGAATTCCAAATACGGTGCTACTGATGCCAGCAATGACATGTATGTCATGGAGCAATTTCATGACTACAAGATGGTTGATAACCGTTCTGTAGTAGATCAGGCTCATGAGATACAGGCCATTGCCAAGGAACTCGAACTCCTGAAGTGTGCCTTACCCGACAAGTTTGTGGCTGGATGTATTATTGCGAAATTACCTTCTTCATGGAGGAATTTCGGAACAGCACTCAAACACAAGAGACAAGAATATTCTGTTGAGAATCTGATTGGGTCTCTTGAAATTGAGGAGAAAGCTCGGGAAAAGGACGCTGTGTCTAAGGGTGATGGAGGGCAGTCTAGTGCCAATGTGGTACAGAAACCCTCAAACAAGAACAAAGGGAAATTTGTCAAAGCCCAACAGACAACCAACTTCAAGAAGAAGAAGAACAACAACAATCAGGATGATAGAACTTGCTTTGTGTGCGGTGAGCCTGGTCACATGGCCAAGAAGTGCCCACAACGCAAAGGAAAGAAGGCACCTGTAGGACAGACTTCTAAGTCTGTCAACGTGACCATTGGCAAGACTGGAGATGGGACTGGGTATGGTAATTTACCTACTATTCTTTCAGTTAGTCAATCTACCAATTGGTGGATTGATACAGGAGCTAATGTACATGTGTGTGCTGATATTTCGTTGTTTTCTTCTTATCAGGTCGCCCGAGATTCCTCCGTCCTAATGGGGAATGGGTCACATGCTACTGTTCATGGTGTTGGCACGGTAGATCTGAAGTTTACTTCGGGAAAGATCGTGCAGCTGAAGAACGTGCAGCATGTCCCTTCTATAGACAAGAATCTCGTTAGTGGCTCCCGTTTATGTAGAGACGGGCTTAAGTTGGTATTTGAGTCTAATAAAGTAGTCGTGTCTAAACATGGACATTTTATTGGTAAAGGCTATGAGTGCGGAGGCTTGTTCCGTTTTTCCCTATCAGATTTCTGCAATAAGACTGTAAACCATATTTGTGGCAGTGTGGATGATGAGGCTAATGTTTGGCACTCACGTCTATGTCATATTAATTTTGGTTTGATGTCTCGGCTTTCCAGTATGAATTTAATTCCAAACGTTTCCATCACCAAAGGTTCTAAATGCCATAGCTGTGTGCAATCAAAGCAACCTCGTAAGCCTCACAAGGCTGCCGAGGAGAGAAACTTGGCACCACTAGAACTCCTGCATTCAGATCTTTCTGAGATGAATGGCGTGTTGACGAAGGGTGGAAAACGATATTTCATGACATTGATTGATGATGCAACTAGGTTCTGTTATGTGTATTTATTGAAAACGAAAGATGAGGCTTTAGACTATTTTAAAATCTATAAGGCAGAAGTTGAAAACCAGTTAAATAGAAAGATAAAAAGACTTAGGTCAGATCGTGGTGGAGAGTATTTCTCAAACGAATTTGACTTATTTTGTGAGGAACATGGCATTATACATGAGAGGACGCCTCCTTATTCCCCCGAGTCAAATGGGATTGCCGAAAGGAAAAACCGCACGTTGACTGACTTGGTGAATGCCATGTTAGATACTGCGGGATTACCTAAGGCATGGTGGGGGGAGGCTTTGCTAACGTCTAATCACGTATTAAATAGAGTTCCTAACAGAAATAAGGACAAAACACCATACGAGGTATGGATTGGGAGAAAACCATCACTTTCTTACTTGCGTACATGGGGGTGCTTGGCGAAAGTTAATGTGCCAATAACTAAGAAACGCAAGCTTGGACCTAAAACTGTGGACTGCGTTTTTCTGGGATATGCTAATCATAGCATTGCCTATAGATTTTTGATAGTTAAAACTGAGGTACCTGACATGCATGTTGGTACAATTATGGAGTCTCGAGATGCAACATTCTTTGAGAATATTTTTCCTATGAAGGATACACATAACACTACTAGTCAACCTTCTGAAATAATTCCCAGTTCAATCACATCACCTGAACCTTTTGAACATACACATGAACTTGTCAATGAGGAGGATGACAGTGGAGCTCCTAGAAGGAGCAAGAGACAAAGGATATTCAAATCCTTTGGTGATGATTTCACTGTGTACCTTGTGGACGACACTCCCAAGTCTATTTCAGAAGCGTATGCATCCCCTGATGCAGACTACTGGAAGGAGGCTGTCCGTAGTGAAATGGATTCCATTATCGCTAATGGAACCTGGGAGCTGACAGATAAACCTTATGGGTGCAAACCTGTAGTGTGCAAGTGGGTGTTCAAAAAGAAGCTTAGGCCTGATGGTACTATTGAAAAATATAAGGCTCGGCTTGTTGCCAAGGGCTATACTCAGAAAGAAGGCGAAGATTTCTTTGACACTTACTCACCTGTTGCTAGACTTACCACAATTCGAGTACTACTTGCTTTGGCTGCCTCACATGGTCTTCTCGTTCATCAAATGGACGTTAAGACAGCTTTTCTTAACGGAGAGCTGGATGAGGAAATTTACATGGAACAGCCTGATGGATTTGTAGTAGAAGGTCAAAAAGGCAAGGTGTTAAAACTGTTGAAATCTTTGTATGGTCTGAAACAAGCCCCTAAGCAGTGGCATGAGAAGTTCGATAGAACACTGACATCTGCAGACTTTGCTGTCAATGAGGCAGATAAATGTGTATACTATCGTTATGGTGGGGGTGAGGGAGTTATTCTATGTTTGTATGTGGATGACATCTTGATTTTTGGGACAAACATCAGTGTGATAAATGAGGTCAAATCATTCTTGTCCCAAAACTTTGAGATGAAAGATCTGGGAGTGGCTGATGTTATTCTAAACATTAAATTGGTTAGAGGTGAGGATGGGATTACACTTTTGCAATCTCATTATGTGGAAAAGGTCTTGAGCCGTTTTGGCTTTTCTGACAGCAAGCCTTCTCCAACACCTTATGATCCTAGCGTGTTACTTCGTAAAAATAAGAAAATTGCTAGGAATCAGCTGGAATACTCCCAGATAATTGGCTCACTAATGTACCTAGCTAGTGCAACAAGGCCAGACATCTCCTTTGCTGTGAGCAAATTGAGCCGGTTTACATCTAACCCAGGAGATGATCACTGGAAGGCGCTTGAGCGAGTGTTGCGCTATCTGAAAGGTACCTCGAACTTTGGACTTCACTATACTGGGTACCCGTCGGTGCTGGAGGGTTACAGTGATTCCAACTGGATCTCTGATGCTGATGAAATCAAAGCCACTAGTGGATATGTTTTCACTATTGGTGGTGGTGCTGTTTCATGGAGGTCTTGCAAACAGACCATTTTGACGAGGTCAACCATGGAAGCAGAGCTTGCGGCACTAGACACTGCTATTGTTGAGGCAGAATGGCTACGAGATCTATTGATGGATCTACCTACGGTGGAAAAGCCAGTGCCAGCTATCCTTATGAACTGTGATAATCAAACCGTTATCGCTAAAGTGAACAGTTCTAAGGATAATATGAAATCGTCTAGGCATGTTAAGAGACGATTGAAGTCTGTCAGGAAATTGAGAAACTCCGGAGTTATAACCTTGGATTACATCCAAACAGATAAAAACCTGGCAGATCCCTTTACAAAGGGACTATCACGGAATGTGATAGATAGTGCATCGAAGGAGATGGGTATGAGACTCATGTGAGTTATCTATGGTAGTAACCCAACCTATGTGATCGGAGATCCCGTGAATTAGGATCTGGGAAAAACAAGCCATTAGTTAACTGGAGGAGAGTAATTTCAACCCTCTCTATGTGAAGATGCAATACTCTCAGAAACTGCAAGGCAGGTTGACTAAGGTCTTAATGTGTTCCATTGGCTTTTAGAAGCGAAGACGCTATCCTGCAGAGCGTTCTTGAAAGAACACACCTATATGAGCCCGACTGTTAGTCGCAGTCTATGGAGATCTTGGGTAATCTCCTACTAAGCTCATGAAGAGACCAAGGAGTATAACTTATACGCTCCAACCGAGGGGTAGCCTACTGGCGGCCTAGTATCAGTTAAGTCTTTAAGTGAAGCTTGCTTGCACCCAACTTGCAATTCAAGGCATAGTCCATTGTTCAAGTTGTGAGTAAGTGTAGCTTGGAGTTCTAGGTGGATGTTCAACCTTAATCGGTCTCCATCGAAATACTGATATATAAACAGTACATTGGAATTCAGGCAAATCTCTGTGGGACTTTGAGATCTGGTGGGGGATTGTTGGATTATATGTGGGCCAAGCCCATATAATAAGAATAATTCCTATTAAATCTCAAAGGCCCACTCATGCAAAGGAGGCATGCATGTGACCTTTAGTACCATATTGCTAGTTCTAGGAGAGGAAGACCACCTTAAAAGGGATGGTGCACTCCTAGCCACTTGAGGCATGTGTGGGAGAGAACTAGAGGATAACACGCGCGCGCTCGCTCGCCTCGCCTCGCCGGGCCGGGCCGGGCTGGGCAGGGCAGGGCGGCGCGGGCCGCGCGGGCGCACGGCACCTGCGTGAATGGTCCGCCAAAATCCGCTCCAGGTGCTTGCGCAGACGCGGCTTCCTTTTGCAGTTTTATTTTGCTGTTTTGAGTGGCGGTGAATCCGGATCGGTTACGGTTGCTAATCCGGTTCGGTTACGAGTTATGGAGAACGTGCAGGCGTCTTGATCACGCGTCCTGGTCTTCTATAAATACGGAGCCGCCGCCTTCATACAGAACATGCAAAAATCAATCTAGGGTTTTGCCTCCTCCATCCATTGTGCTGCGCCGTCCCACGTAGTCTACTCCGTCCCGTCCGCCGGCGTGCACTGTCGTTCGGGAGAGCAGGTCTCCGGAACCGTCGCCTTCGAAGTCCTGCACCGGGAGAGGGCGAATAAGGTTTTTGGGAAGCGCTCTGCGCGACTGCTCGCTGTAGCTCTGGCTCGTCTTCCTCGTCGTTCGGCTTCGGCGAATCGTCATCGACTTCGTGTCATCCTCACCGTGCCTGCGGCGTCTACATCGGCAAACCGATCAGAACAGAACCATCGGTACGTAACAGTAATGTTCTCCGTATTAGATCTGTTCATGTACAGTTTCCTGGTTTACATGTCTAGATCTTTTATGCCTGTGATGGTTCTGTTATTGTGCGTGCATGATGTCATGATTAATTTATGGAATAAATTGAACCTACATGTGCTTATATTTTCAACACACCGAAACTGGAGGTAGCTCCTTGGCAATGATTAAGAGTTACAATGATGATAATGAGCTAGGTGATAATGATGCTGAGCAAACTGAAATCTCAAGGAGGCATCCGAGAAACAGTTTCCCAGTGTGGTTGAACTTTACCAAGGTACTCTTTTTGTGAAAACCTCAGTTTCATTTCTTGAAACCAGAATTCTAATAACAATAACAGAACATTACAAAAGCTGGGATGGCTCATCGCCTCCAGGGAAGGAAAAACACAAACTTCATTTTTTTACTTCTACCTCTCGGACTACGCAAACTGCTATAGCATTACAGAGGAGCTCCACACAGGACCATCTTGAGCGCAACGAGAACAAAGCTGAACTAATCCGTCAGTCTTCTCGTCACTGGCGCCCACCCTTGCGTTCGGTTGAAAGCTATGATATTGTTCTATAATGTGTACTGTCAAACTAACTAAACTGCAGCTCGTGCAAAAGAATCTGGATTGGTGGATTGAATATAATAGATGAGGATGGTTATGCTACAAATAACTTTTAGTTCAAAAGATTCTGAACTCTTTTGTTTACATTTCTCCCTTCTCCCTACTGTCCACCTTTTGTAAGGTGTAGTGAAAGTGCTTACACTATTGAGCAGGTTTTTTTACATCTTAATCAATGGTAACTAAATTTCTTTTGTTGGCAGGCAGCGGTGGAACTGGCTGCAGCAATAAGAGGCCGGACGAAAACTTTCACGTCACATGGTATTTCCTTTTCGTCTCCCTCTGTCTCTCTCTGAGTTGGTGTTCCATAGATATACATGACAGGAAGTTGTATGAATCCTGCAATCATGCAATGATTGAACTTTGAGCATTGAAAGAACCAGCTCTCATTCGCTTTTGTACAACAAACATGAACTTTAGCAGGCTCTTTTAACAGATCTCTATGTATTCAAGTGAACAATGCGAGTAAAAGCCTAATATCTGCTGCATTATGTCAGGGTTGGAGATACCTATGAACTTGCCAATGATTAAGAGTTATGATGACGATGATAAGCTAGGTGAAATCTCAAGGATTCTATTTAGGTTGCCCTTGACCGAGGTACTTTTTTTTTTGGAAACCCTCTGTTTCATTTATTGAAACCAGAGTTCTAAGAGCAACTCCAGCAGGGCACTCAAACAAGCCCCTAAACCAAAATTTGAGGGCTGAGGACAAAAACACAAGTCCAGCAGAGCCCCTACTCAGGCCCTCAAAAGTAGGAGGCCCTCAAATTCACCCATCAAGCCATCATTCCTGGGGACCCTGGAGGAGGCCCCTACTTTTGAGGGCCTGAGTAGGGGCCCTGCTGGACCTGTGTTTTTGTCCTCAGCCCTCAAATTTTTGTTTAGGATGATGAATGGGCCTCACATGGTAGTGTCTATTAGGATGAATTTGAGGGCCCTGATTTAAGAGCTGCTGCTGGAGTAGATGTAAAAAAAATCAAGCTCTCAAATGTTAGAAGAACTCTCAAATCAAAAATAGAGGCCTTGATTTGAGGGCTCCTGCTGGAGATGCTCTAACAACAGTAACAGAACATTACAAAAGCTTGACGGCTCATCAGCTCCAGGGAAGGAAAAACACAAACTTCATTTTTACTTCTGCCTGTCGGACTACGCAAACTGCTATAGCATTAACGAAAGCTAAAAGCAAAGATTCTGAAGTTTGAAAATATCTTATTACAGAGGAGCTCCACACAAGACCATCTTGAGCGCAACGAGAACAAAGCTGAACTAATCCGTTAGTCTTCTCGTCGTTGGTGCTCACCCTTGCGTTCGGTTGAAAGCTATGATATTGTTCTATAATGTGTACTGTCAAACTAATTAAACTGCAGCTCGCGCAAAAGAATCTGGATTGGTGGATTGAATAAAATAGATGAGGATGGTTACACTACAAATAATTTTTAGCTCAAAAGATTCTGAACTTATTTGTTTACATTTCTCCGTTCTCCCTACTGTCCACCTGTGGAACGTGTAGTGAAAGTGTTTACACTATTGAGCAGGTTTTTTTTTACGTCTTAATCAATGGTAACTAAATTTCTTTTGTTGGCAGTTAGCGGAGGAACTGGCTGCAGGAATAAGAGTCCTGGAGAAAATTTTCTTGTCACATGGTATTTCCTTTTCCTCTCCCTCTGTCTCTCTGTGAGTTGGTGTTCCATAGATATGCATGACAGGAAATTGTATGAATCCTGCAATCAGGCAATGATTGAATTTTGAGCATTGCAAGAACCAGCTCTCGTTCGCTTTTGTACACCAAACATGAACTTTAGCAGGCACTTTTAACAGATCTCTATGTATTCAAGTGAACAATGCGAGTAAAATCCTAATATCTGCTACATTATGTCAGGGTTGGAGATACATATGAACACTGAAACAGGAGGTAGCTCGTTGCCAATGATTGAGAGTTACGATGATGATAGTGACCGAATAAACAGGGTAAGTACACACCTGCATGGAATTTTTCCCGATTCCTGCGGGAATTGAACTGTTTCCTGCAAAATTCCTGTGAAATTCCTCTGTTCCAAACAGGCCCTAAGTGGAAAGTGTATGCATGCTTTGGAGGCCGTGAAGTCTCCGACTAATTCTCTAGCATGCGTAGAAGACTTATACGTGTGTATACATGGGGTGTGAGCAGAGAAAAATTATCGGTTTGCAAATTTTATCGGAGGGTAGCGACAGAACGGTAACAGTTGGTTGCTGGATTTTTTAGATTTTTCAGATGAAAATTTTGAATTACAAGTTTGAAATTTGGTTTTTTTTGTTTTTAGATGAAAATTACATGAATCCGAATTTTTTCACCGGTTTAAAATTTTACCAATACCCACCGATAAACCTGATGGTTACCAATGAAATTACGACATAGATTTTTCCCTAAGTTTTTTTTGAGAGAGTACAAGTAGGATACACACCACACACGCCACTCACTCCATGGCCTCACGGAGCGCGAGCATGCGCTTTCTTACTAACTGCATACGCGTGCGTACTCTGAATAAATATGGCACACGGTATCAATACTAAGTATTCAACCGGGTGGATAGGAATGAACGCCCTCACTCCCACCACTAGGCCATTGGTCCATCCGGAGTTTTTTTTCTAAGTGTGAGTGGATTGCGTGCATCCGTCTTATTAAAAAAATTGCCCAACCGTTGAAAATAACAGGCCTCGGAAAAAAGGATATTCCAACCCAGTAATGTTGAAACTTGAAAATAACAGGCCCGAGCCCGGAGGAGAGGACCAGCTTCAGTTCCGTCAATGGAGCTACTGGCTGTAGTAATATGTGACATGGCGAAAACTTTAGTGTCATATTTTTTTTAGATCAAGGGAAAATTTCATTAAGTGCATGAAAAAGGTCCCAGCCTCTACAATCCGAAGATCGTACACAGCTTAAAGGTTACAACCAAGAGCAATCAAGCACAAGAACTAACACAAAGCAAAAGACACAAGATACAGGAAAAAAACAGACACTACGCCTCAATCCTATTCCGGAACTTCCATCCAAATTTTGCAAAGACCTCCATGATGACCGTCTCCAAAATCTGGCATCCATTCTTGAAGATAGGTCTTTCTTCTTCTTTACTTAACAAGGACCAAAGCCGGATCCAATAAGTTGCCCTGAAAATGACTTGCAGAAAGGTGTTGGTTTTAGCATTATTGAACACCACGTCATTTCTATTCAACCACATTGCCCAACAGAGAGCCGCAGCACCTAGTAAAATCTGATTTTTGAGTTTTGCCCCGATGCCATGAAGCCAAGAGCCAAACATATCCGATATACTAGATGGTGGATGAATTCCAAAGGTGATGTGCACTGTGTTCCAAATAAATCTAGCAAAGTGACAATCAATGAAAAGATGTTGTATCGTCTCCAAAGAGTTACAAAAACAACACTTGACACTCCCTTGCCAATTCCTTTTTGCTAAATTATCTTTTGTAAGAGTGACCCCTTTTTGGAGATACCAAAGGAAAATTTTAATTTTCAAAGGCACTCTTATTTTCCATAGCGGATTTTTCGTAGGTAAGACTCCCTCTTGAATCAGATTCAGATACATAGAGCGAACCGTGAAAGACCCACTCCTATGAAGGTTCCAAACAAACACATCCTTCTCATTTGTAAGGTTAACTGTCACAACTTTAGTGTCATATGGTATGTCCTTTTCCTCTCCCTCGTTGTCTCTCTCTGAGTTGGTGTTCCATATATATGCATGACAGGAAATTGTATGAATCCTGCAATCATGCAATGATTGAACTTTGAGCATTTCAAGAACCAGCTCTCTTTTGCTTTTGTAATCAAACATGAACTTTAGCAGGGTCTTTTAACAGATCTCTATATATTCAAGTGAACAATGCGAGTAAAATCCTAATATCTGCTACATTATGTCAGTGTTGGAGATAGATGTGAACATTGAAACTGGAGGTAGCTCCTTGGCAATGATTGAGAGTTACGATGATGATAATGAGCTAGGTGCTGATGCTGGAAAAAGTGAAATCTCAAGGAAGTATCCGAGAAGCCGTTCACTCGTTTGGTTGCACTTTACTAAGGTACCTTCTAAAGATTCTGGCAGGGTGACAGCAATGTGCAAACATTGCAACAAGTCCTTGAAAGGTGCGTCGACTCTTGGTACTTCTCACCTGTTAAGGCATCTTGAGAATGTTCATCAGATGGACTTATCATCATTGTCTGAAGCCTGGAAAGAACCCCAGCGGTCGTCTTGCTCCCAGAAATTGGAGAACACGGGAAGTGCACCCTGTGCAGTTATCCCTACTCCTTTGACTGAAAACAACGGGAATGAGCTACAGGACAAGGATTTTAAACTAAGTGGCACATCAAGAAAGCGTCTTAAGGGTACTTCAAGGCCAAAATCTGCTGTCTGGCTGCATTTTACCAAATTGCCTTCTGCCAATCCTGGCGGGGTTATGGCAGAGTGCAACTACTGCAAGAAAACCTTAAAAGCTGACTCACAAAATGGTACTTCTTCTCTGCGGAGGCATCTTGAGAAGGTTCATGTGAAGAAGGCAAAGTCTACACAGTTGGTTAAGAGTGAATAAGAATAGTTTCCCTTCCGATTGGTGTTGACTATGGACACTCACCACGGACTTTTGGCTATTAGGCGTAACCGTACCATAGGAGGATTTCGGTTATGAAACCCTTACTTAAGTGGGTTTGTCTATAAATAGAGATCTTGTTGTAAGGAGAGTGTGACGATGATAATAAATAATTCTTACTATTCCCTCGCATATGTGTCTCTCGTTGTGTCCATTGTCTCCTATGTGATTGATGTATGTTATCAGCTTCGATGGCTCTCAAATCGGGTATATCGTTTTATACATTGGCAAGTTAATCAATCTTGTTCAAGTTCTACTCGCTCTGTGTTTCTTTTGGCATGAACCTGTGCGCCTTCTTCGTGACCATGCGCGGGGAGACGACATCACGATCGGGAGGATCGGATCTAACCGCAGGGAGCCGGTGCAAATGACGCCACTATGGAGGACGGCATCTACTCCATTCTATCATCACGGTGGTCTGGAGTTAATCAACCCTGCCGATCTGGTGATGTTGCCGGCTTGCAGGACCGAGAAAAATGCAGATTTCGGAACACGCCTGACAGCTCTTGATGCGTAATCCTAGCTTCCAATCTACAGTTTTGCAAGTAAGATTAATCCGGTAGACTAAATTGCTATACCTCAGATTGGATCCGTTTAATTAAATTGATATACCATAGATTGGATCCGTTTAATTGCTAATTAGGAATTAGTTAGCATGGGAATTACTGTTTCTTGCCGTTTGTGGACTGGATCACGGATTGCTTGCACACCTTACGGCATCCTTGCATCGTCGCCGCCGCCGTCGCCGCTTCCTTGCTTCGTCAGGTTGGTTCGCAAAAACACCCCCAACAAGATGCAAACAGAAGCTCACAAGGTTTCTTACTAGTTGCTATGCTCAAGACCGGTTAAGATCAAATGCAGAGCCAACCTTGCTCTGATATCACTTGTAGGACCAGATGAGGCAACAGAGGGGATGAATGATGCCTAAAGATTTGTCCTCCTCCAAATATTCACATATTCCTTTTTCTCCAATAGTTACAAAGCTACGAAGATCTAGAATATGAGGTCTACTAAAAACAGAGGAACTCAGACTATCTAACAACCAGATCAGAACGTTGTGTGGTCGAATTACAACCACTTGGTGGAAGCTCAACATGGTTGAATACGACCATTGTCTGATCGACACAATGATAATCGATGTCCGTGCAATTGCGAACGACAAGAGATTGCTAAGAGATCAAGTGACCACATGACCCAGAATCAGACGCTTGGCCTAACAAAACAGAGCGGTTGAAAACCTGACCGATAACAGTCAGTGAACAGTCATTGCCGAAAAACAGACAGAGCAGTTAAACGCTACTGCGTGATCGAATATCTTTCTGCCATGGTCGAACTGACCGAGCGGTGGTCAGTCTGTGTACCGAGTGCTCGAACGCCAACTTGTGGTCGATCAAACCATCAGGTAGCATGCTGTCTGATCTCTGGTCGAGACTTCGTGGTAGTAGATCAACAGGTGACCGAACTACCAACACGACAAAAAATAGACATTTGCTCGAGAAGAACTGCGCGGTCGAAAACAAAATAGAGGAAAGAAAAGGCGCATAACCGCAAGACCTGATTTCTGAATATCTTTCGATTCACAGATCAATTAGTCATGAGACATTAAACACAGCAAGAGCACATCCTTTGGCTGAGAAAATCCCGAGAGGTCATGACTTCTCTGTCGAGCACGCAACAAAAGACATGGTCGAACTCGAAACAAAGGAGGCAGCGAGGCGCACGACCGCATAAACCAGATTTCAAGAATCTTTCAAACAAGAGTTCAACTGGTCATGAAACTGTGTACGCAGATTGCTTAAGGTCTCAATAGGCTACTCCAATCTTGAATTGAAAACATATCAACCAGATTGAGACCTTTTTGTTATTTGATCAAAAGCGCACAAAACCAAGTTCAAGAACCGAAGTTGTTGATTAGAACCGCTCGTGGGTCAAAGCTAGCCAAGTTAGCTTGGAGCACAATCCCACATGTCATTGGGATTCAGAGCAATCAACAAGAATAAGCCAAGAACAAGAGATAGCCAAGAACACAGAAAAGAGGACAAACGGAGAAACCGCAATCAAGACATCCAAGCAATAAACAGAGAACACAACTCAAATAGAGGCAGAGAGATGACAAGACACAGTTGCTTCAACAGACCAGCTCCCTTTTGCAGCTTTGAGTCAATTCTCTGAATTGCCCCTCAAGCACCTTCCCGGAAGCTTCCTGTCCTCACATGACTACGCCTTGCCTCCGACCGACTAGACCTCAACTCCTCCTTGAGTCTAGCCCCGGTCCGCTCCACTGCACACGACCGCAGCCGGCATCCTGACCGTCTGGACCTCAGCTCCTGCTTGAGCCTAGTCCCGGTCCTCCTCGCCGTTGCCCATCGTGTCTACCTTTGGTAGTTCCGATTCCTCATCTCCTGGCTTGCAACCACCTCAGCGGCCTCGATCATCTTCGGTGTCTCCGACCATCCGGACCTCAACACCTCCTGTGTTTAGTCCCAGTCCTCTCACGCCTCACCATGAAATAGCTCTGAAGTCCTGCAACCACACAGACAAGCAAACCGTCACATAGCACCACAAAACACCATATCATCAATCGGCACAACCAAAAAGTATCACAGCACGACACCTGGTCGTAAACCCCCTACGACCACTCGCATGCACAATTCATGAAGTGCCAGCAGCCTATGACCACACGCTAGGCTGCTACGACTACCAAGACACAAGCTACGACCAGGTAACAACCTGCTACGACTATTGCTAGCTTGCTACGACCATGACAAGCCGCTACGACTTTATCGCACAAATTCTAGACACCAAACGACCGCTATGTTGCATCAAACAGAGAAACACTCGAGCCCATCATAGACTCCCCGTAGCCTACGACCGCACACAACATCGCTAGCTTCGGCTACGACTTACCCAACCAGGTCGTACCAACTTACAACCGGTCAAAATCTCAAGACATGCAACGCTCAAAACCTATGACCTCATCCCAGATCGTTACGACCACCCCAGATGTCATTACGACCGGTTACCAGAAGCTACGATCGCATACTACGTGGTCGAAGAACCTTTCGACCATGTTCATCGCTTTCCACCGTGGTTGAACCCCGTTCAGACCACGTACACCGAGTTTCACCGTGATCGAAGCCCTTCCGACCACGTTCAACGAGATCGCACCACTTCCCGACCACGTATAACGTGTTTCACTGTGGTCGAAGCCCTTTCGACCATGTACGACCGCAAAACGAAGTCATCCGACTGTAGCCGACTGTGTTATGACCTCGTCCGACCGCGTTCGACTTCGACCCGACCTTGTTCAACTGCTTCACAACGTGGTTGGAGTCCATCGACTTCCCAACATGGTTGTGGTCGAAGTCTGCCGACTTTCGACCGCAGTAGTCGAAGCTTCGACTTCTGACTGCTTCTCTCGATAACGTGGTCATAGGCCACCGACTTCCCAACGTGGTCACGTCGCGTCTGCTAACTACTGACCGGAGATAATGTGGTCGTAAATGCTCCAGCTGACTTTCGACCAGCGATAACATGGTCGTAATCCCTTTCGACCATGTTCAAATTGCTATGCAGCGGTCGTAACTCCTTCGGCAGACTTCTGACTTTCGACATTGTGGTCGTAAACAATGTAACTGGCTTTCGATCACGGCCAACTGAGGCGAACGACTTCCGAACGTGGTCATAAAATTGACTGCCAGCTTCCGACCACGAATAACGTGGTCGTAAATCCCTCTGACCACATTCAAATTGAACTGCCGTGATCGTAGCACCTCTCGACCATGTTTTCTTCTAGTTTGCCGTGGTCGTAAAACTTTCTGACCACGTCAAGATTGCTCTGCAGTGGTCATAAACCCTTCTACTGACTTTCGACCATGGCCAATGTAGTCGTAACAGTTTCCGACCATGGCCAACGTGGTCGTAACAGATTTTGACCACGGCCAAAGTGGTCGTAATAGGTACTACCGACCATATGCTGCCGACAACGTGGTCGTAACAGGTACTACCGGCAATATGCTGCCGACAATGTGGTCGTAAGCGGTCTACCGACCATTCTCAAAGCTTACGACTTTGCGGAGTCAGCTCAAACCTCAAAAACCAAACTCAATCTTCCTAGATCAAGAGTCAATTACTCATCACAACCATGGGGTGACCTCCACATGGTCTCACAATCTCCCCCTTCATGAGTATATTGACAAACATCGAAAAGGCATGAAGATGAGTTTGTTTTTGAAAAGAAAAGGAAGGAGATGCAAAAGCCACACATGGTCTAAAATAAGTGAAGAAGGAACTCATGACCATGTTGACACAGAGTGAAATGGAGCAATCTTGCTCATGGTCCAAAAAGCAGTTGCTCACATGACCATTGTCATAGCAAGATGACCAAGCATTCTCCCCTTAATGCCTTTTTTCTATCCTTCTCCCATCCCTTAATGCATTCTCCCATTTTAATGCCTTTTGCACCCCTTAATGCCTTTTTCTCTATCCTTCTCCCCCTTTTGGCATTAGAGTCATCAAGATGCAAGGAAGAAAAATAGAACATGAATGAACTGGAGTGACTACAATTGATTCATTTTAAGCAATGGGAGCCATGAGGATTATCTAAAGTGACTTTACAGAAAATTACACCAAGCCATAAAAGGTGAAGGTGCTATCTAGATCATGGCAAACCATGTATCGCCAAGCTCAAGCCAAATAAGTCATAATCTGAAATTAAATGGTTTGTTTAGCATGTCAAGTCACTCAAGATCATAGTCTAGAACAAGGTATCCAAACATGAGTCAAGCCATGTCAATATTCTAAGTGGAATCAAGAAGCTATAGTTGAGTCAATTTAGAGTGCTATAAGTTCAAAAAATAAACATTTTGTTCAAGCACTAGATATCACATGTAATTCACCACTTGTATATCACTTGTAGTTGAGCAAATTTAGCACATTTGGTATTTTTCATAAATTCATGATTAGCTCCAACCATTTTTCTTTGTTTTCTTAGACATGTGCTAGATCTCAAGTCTTATGCGATCACTCCAAGCAACAAGCTTAAGGAGGTGATCTTGGTCATCCAAAACTCCCCCTAAGTTTATGCCTAGTGCAATGGCAAGCTATCTCATGAGAAAGAATTGGTGAGATCAGTTTTTTCGCACAAAAGAGATCTTTTTGCATCTTCTTGATTTAGTTCATGAACAAAGAGTTAAAACTTAACTCACGCATCACTAATGAACTAACTTAGCTCAATCTAAACCTCAAAAACAAATTGAAGACTCAACTCAGCCTATTTGACATGGCATGAAGCAAGAGAGGATCATTAAAGCTAGACTAGTCACAACATTGAATAAGACATGATTTAATTCAAGTTGTTCACATTTAATTAAGCTAGTATGGCAAGAGCTAAGCAACACATAGAAGGACATGATAAATCAAGCTATCACAAGATAAGGCAAGATATAAAGCCTGATAACATATCACATAAAGATAATAGTCAGGGCTCCAAAATCTGTACATGCAATTATGTGAATGTTATGCAATATGATGCACAAGAATGCACAAGAGATGAACTCCCCCTGAAAAATAGCTTGAACAGACAGAAACTCCAGCTCCCCCTAGAGAAGGCAAATTGAGAAGAACCAAGAAATTTGGCACAAAATCCAGAAAGAGAAGGTTCTAACTCAAAGAGGTGATTCCCAAACACACCCTTTCCTCATGGTCTCTAGCCTGTAACCTCATACCACGGAGCAAAGACACACTATGTCAACTTACAAGACTCTAGTGGCCAAGAAGAAGGTTCAAATTAGGTAGGAGAGAATCCTAGAGAACCACAGCCCACACTAGGTAGTAAATAATCCTAGAGAACCATTTGGATGAGAGGTGTGATTGAGACAACATCACCTAGATTTGGCTCCTACTGTCCAAACAGACACTTCCTACCACTAGAAGAAATATACTATACAAAGCCGAGTGGAGGGAAGCAAAATACTAAAGATCACAAAGGAGCAAACCTCTGTCCCAGTCGCTTGGTGGGTAGTCGTGATCGTAGATGATTCCGGGGTTGCAATCATATCCGAGTCTAGACCGTCGTGGAGTGATCGAAGTCGCGTCTTGGTCTGGACCGTGGTCGTAGTCACGTCTGAGGATCAATCGTAGTCGAGTCCGAGTCGTGGCCGAAGTCAAGTCCAGATCGTGGTCGTGGTTGAGTCTGGCTCATGGTCATAGTCGAGTCCAATCTGTGGTCGTAAAACGAGTCTGACTCATGGTCGTGTACAAGTTCAGCAGAGAGTCTAGACCGTGATCATGGATGCTACGACGTGGTCGTAGAGACCAAGGAGCGGTCGTAAAGGCTGTACCAGTCTCCCCCTCATTCATAGCCTACAGGTTAAACACAGGGATGACTTGTGTCCTAGTACTGGGGTAAATGATATACAACATGGAACCAGTACTTTGACAATTGACAACAATAGTAGCAACACAAGTACTAATGTCGAAGAACACATGAGAACACACACCCATACAAGCTCAATCTAGCCCTCAACAAAGCATCTAGAACAGCAAGCCTAGTGCCACCCAATACTTAGAAAAAGCTTGTGACCTAACCACAGTTCTCATAATATCTAAGCATAATTACAGACCAAAGCTACCATGATGTCATTCAGTTTATTTCATGCCAGCATAAAATGAATAATATCAAGGTACACATGCATCTCAATGAATCACAACCATACACATAGCAGGTGACAAGGAAAAGTCACAACAACATATGCTACCATGGATATACGAATGTACACCAGAAAAGATAAGAAGGCATGAATAAACATAGCATCATGACATAGAAAAACTATCCAAGATATAATCAAGCTCATACTGTCCATACACAAGCATACATCATGTCAAACCAAAATCATGGAAAAGTATGCTAACATGTATAAATAATAGTGAATGGACATAAGGAGAAAGATGTGAACATTAAACCATGATAGATACTTCAAAACACAAGGTCATGATGATACTTGACTTCTAATTTGCACATTCTACTTAGCTCATGAAGTCAAGTCAAAACTCAAGCATCCAAATATAACATGATATATGGATACTTAAGCAACATACACATAAAGGCATGACAAGAAAGTATTGAAAGTAAAACATGCCAGTATGGTACAAGTGAGAATATGATCAAGCACAACATGCTAATTATGATCTATCATGAATAAAAGAGCATGAAGATAAAGAGTAGCTCACAAAGTAGGTGAGGACGCCAACGTGAGAGCATATGCCTCTTGGAGGCCATGAAGTGGAGAACCAATGAATGTTCTAATCTCATGATGAAGCAGAAGACTAAAAACCAATCAATCCCATGTTCTCCAACCAGCGTCTGGATACCTACAAATGACAAGAACAAAGTGTCCAAGTCTTGGATCCCGAAGGGTCAGTAGACATGTACTTGGGAACCCAAGACTTGACACACTCACAAAAGAAGTATGCAAGATAACAAGATGCAATGGATGGTCCAAGCAAGAAGATCAATCCCTGAGGCACACCGCAAATGGACAACTCGACAAGTGAAACGAGTCTCATAACCGAAAAAACGATGAATACCTTACTTGAAAGCACCAAGAAGAGAACCAACAAAGCACCAAAGAAATTCACAACTTCTCGCCATAGGTGCGCACCTCGTTTGGGCGAACAAGGTCCACCATTTGAAAGACGGCGGAAATCCTTCCTCGGGACAGCATGTGGACAAAGATCAACATCAAAAGAAATAGGTCTGCGATGCTAAAAATGTCCATCCTTCTCACAAAATGAGCAATGGTGCAAGTGTCTACTACGAGACATGATCCAAAAGCACCATCCTTGCTCTGAAAGAGAAGTCCCTTGGACCAACCGAGAAGAGCCAACAAGAAATGCACTTGTTAAAAAATAGAAGCATCTAAACATAAGGCACAAGTGCTGACAACGATAGAACTATGCTCAAAGAAGGATCCATCTCCTAAATGAAGGAGGTGACAACGTCTCAAGATTTAGCGCTCATATCGTCGCACTCTTCTCCTCAAAGTATTTTTTACCATCTCAGAAAGAATGACAATATAAGCTAGAGATGAAAATGCAAGTGATAGAGTTTGTACTCTGTTTTCAAATCTAGTCCGTCTGGTTGGAGAGCAGGGTATACCAAGAAAGACCAATGTACCGAGAGCCGTGCACTGAGGGAAAACACCAGGTCGACGAAATGTAGTTGCAGATGGGGCCTTTGAGACCGTGGTCATAACTATTTATGACTACGTCCCAGCACCTGCGAATACTGCTCTCGTCACCGCCCTCAGTACGCTGACTGTGGTCGAAACTTCCTACGACCACAGCTTCTGCACTCTGCCTGATCGCCATCCGAACTCATGATGAGTCATCATTCGTCCTTCTTAGCATCATCATCCATGTGTTCTCCAAGACTTTCTCCTCTCTGGCACTTGAACAACCAAATGTAAAGAATGTACCACAAAGCTCACACTTGTGGTTTCCTGCAAATAAAATCACCCTCTAGCTGAAATCAAGCCTCTTGTCGCAAAAGATATCATTGGCAAAAACCCTCCCAACAAGATGCAAACAGAAGCTCACAAGGTTCCCTACTAGTTACCATGCTCAAGACTGGTTAATATCAAATACAGAGCCAACCTCGCTCTGATACCACTTATAGGACCGGATGGGGCAACAGACGGGGGTGAATGGTGCCTAAAGATTTTTCCTCCTCCAAATATTCACATAATCCTTTTTCTCCAATAGCTACAAAGCTATGAAGATCTAGGATATGAGGACTACTGAAAACAAAGGAACTCAGACTACCTAACAACTAGATCAGAATACTGTGTGGTCGAATTACGACCACTTGGCGAAAGCTCAACATGGTTGAATACGACCATTGTCTGGTCGACACAATGGTAGTCGATGTCCGTGCAATTGCGAACGACAAGAGATTGTTAAGAGAACAAGCGACCACACGACCCAGAATCAGACGCTCGGCCTAACAAAACAGAGTGGTCGAAAACCAGACCGACAACAGTCAGTGAACAGTCATGGCCGAAAAACAGACAAAGCAGTTAAACGCTACTACATGATCGAATATCTTTCTGCCACGGTTGAACTGACCGAGCGGTGGTCTGTCTGTGTACTGAGTGCTTGAATGCCAACTCGTGGTCAATCAAACCATTCGGTAGCATACTATCTGATCTCTGGTCGAGACTTCGTGGTAGTAGATTAGAACCGCTCGTGGGTCAAAGCTAGCCAAGTTAGCTTCGAGCACAATCCCACATGTCTTTGCGATTCAGAGCAATCAACAAGAACAATCAAAGAACAAGAGATAGCCAAGAATACAGAAAAGAGGACAGACGGAGAAACCGCAATCAAGACATCCAAGCAATAATTAGAGAACACAACTCAAATAGAGGTAGAGAGATGAATGATTGCATACATGAAAGTTTCAGCACCCACTTCCCTCAGGAGGACATGCTCTACCCTAGAGCTACACTCACACAGATAAACTCCCATCGGGAGGGAGAGGCGGCAGCCGCCAAGGCTTAGCCGACCAGTGCAAGTCAAACACTTGCCTCCCCTTGCCCTTTTATAGGCTCACACACGAGCCTTGACCTAATCGATCCATCCATTAGTCCACACTGGGGATAACCCGTAAACCCCACCAAACACCGGATTTTACACACGCGCACTCTCGCGACAACCTGTAGCCATCGACAAGACACAGTTGCTTTAACAGACCAGCTCCCCTTTTGCCGCCTTGAGTCAATTCTCCGAATTTCCCCTCAAGCACCTTCCCGGACGCTTCCTGTCCTCGCACAACTGCGCCTTGCCTCTGACCGACTGGACCACGACTCCTCCCTGAGTCTAGTCCCGGTCCGCTCCACTGCACACGACCGCACTTGGCATCCTGACCGTCTGGACCTCAGCTCCTCCCTGAGCCTAGTCCCGGTCCTCGTCACCATTGCCCGTCGTGTCCACCTCCGGTAGCACCAGCTCCGGTTCCTCGTCTCCCGGCTTGCAACCACCTCAGCAGCCTCGATCATCTTCGGCGTCTCCGACTGTCTGGACCTCAACACCACCTGTACCTAGTCCCCGTCCTTCCATGCCTCACCATGAAATAGCTCTGAAGTCCTGCAACCACACAGACAAGCAAACCGTCACATAGTACTGCACAAAACACCATATCATCAATCGGCACAACCAATAAGTATCACAGCATGACACCTGGTCGTAAACCCCCTACGACCACTCGCATGCACAATTCATTAAGTGCCAGCGGCCTACGACCACATGCTAGGCTGCTACGACCACCAAGACACAAGCTACGACCAGGTAACAACCTGCTACGACCATCGCTAGCTAGCTACGACCATGACAAGCCGCTACGACTTTATCGCACAAAGTCTAGACACCAAACGACCGCTCTGTTGCATCAAACAGAGAAACACTCGAGCCCATCATAGACTCCCTGCAGCCTACGACTGCACACAACATCGCTACGACCATCGCTAGCTTCGGCTACGACTTACCCAACCAGGTCGTACCAACTTACGACCGGTTGAAATATCAAGACATGCATGCTCAAAGCCTATGACCTCATCCCAGATCGTTACGACCACCCCATATGTCATTACGACCGATTAGCAGAAGCTACGACCACATACTACGTGGTCGAAGAACCTTCCGACCATGTTCATCGCTTTCCACCGTGGTCGAACCCCGTTCAGACCACGTACACCAAGTTTCACCATGGTCGAAACCCTTCCGATCACGTTTAGCGAGATCGCACCGCTTCCCAACCATGTACAACGTGTTTCACCGTGGTCGAAGCCCTTTCGACCATGTACGACCGCAAAATGAAGTCATCTGATTCCGCTGACTTCCCAACGTGGTTGTGGTCGAAGTCTGCCGACTTTCAACCGCAGCGGTCGAAGCTTCGACTTCTGACGGCTTCTCTCGATAACGTGGTCGCAGGCCATCGACTTCCCAACGTGGTCGTGGCCCGTTTGTCGACTACTGACCGGAGATAACGTGGTCGTAAATGCTCCAACCGACTACCGACCAGCAATAACGTGGTCGTAAACCCTTTCGACCATGTTCAAATTACTCTGCAGCGGTTGTAACTCTTTCGGCAGACTTCCGACTTTCGACATTGTGGTCGTAAATAGTGTAACTGGCTTCCGATCACAGCCAACTGAGGCGAACGACTTTCGAACGTGGTCGTAAAATTGACTGCCAGCTTCCGACCGCGAATAACGTGGTCATAAATCCCTCCAACCACGTTCAAATTGAACTGTCGTGATCGTAGCACCTCCTGACCACGTTTTCTTCTGGTTTGCCGTGGTCGTAAAACTTTCCGACCACGTCAAGATTGCTCTACAGTGGTCATAAACCCTTCTACTGACTTTCAACCATGGCCAATGTGGTCATAACAGTTTCTAACCACGGCCAACGTGGTCGTAACAGCTTTCGACCACAGCCAAAGTGGTCGTAACAGGTACTACCGACCATATGTTGTCGACAACGTGGTCGTAAGCAGTCTGCCGACATTCTCAAGGCTTACGACTTTGCAGAGTCAGCTCAAACCTCAAAAACCAAACTCAATTTTCCTAGATCAAAAGTCAATTACTCATCACAACCATGGGGTGACCTCCACATGGTCTCATAAAATTTTTAGTTCTATTTTCGTAGGGTTCACCTAGGTTTACTTTGTTTTGTCTAGATTAGAATTTTTTTGTCTTTGTATTTTGTAGTGGTTCACTAACCTCTTTTTTTACTAATCTCAATCCTAAAATTGCATTGTTAAGTAATGTGCAATTTTAGTACAAAATTCTAGTACAAAAGTGGCTGTTTTCCCAAATTTTCAGTCGGCCTATGGTATAGACAACCCCTTAGAGCAACTCCAGCAGGGCCCCTACTTGAGCCCTCAAACCTCATATTTGAGAGCCAGAGCAAAAAAACTGAACTCCAGTAGGACCCCTACTTGGCTCTCAAAAATAGGAGGCCTCTCAAATGAGGTCTCCAAGCCCTCATTCCTAGGGGCCCCCTACTCCGGCTCTCATTTTTCAGCTTTCCTTGTTTTTTGTGGAACATTTGTGCTTTCAATTTAAATTCGGAACAGATTTGAATTTAAATTTGAATATTCGTATTTGAATTCATATTTGAATTCGGAACAAATTTGAATTTAAATTTGAATGTTATGCGATGAACTTTGTTCAATTTAAATTCGGAACAAATTTGAATTTAAATTTGAATATTCGTATTTGAATATTCGTATTTAAATTTGGAACAAATTTGAATTTAAATTTGAATGTTATGTGATGAACTTTGTGCTTTCAATTTAAATTCGGAACAAATTTGAATTTAAATTTGAATATTCGTATTTGAATTCGGAACAAATTTGAATTTAAATTTGAATGTTATGTGATGAACTTTGTGCTTTCAATTTAAATTCGGAACAAATTTGAATTTAAATTTGAATATTCGTATTTGAATTCATATTTGTGCTTTCAATTTAAATTCGGAATAAATTTGAATTTAAATTTGAATATTCGTATTTGAATTCATATTTGAATTCGGAACAAATTTGAATGTTATGTGATGAACTTTGTGTTTTCAATTTAAATTCGGAACAAATTTGAATTTAAATTTGAATATTCGTATTTGAATTCATATATTTAAATATTGTCCCTCATTGTGAAATCATAAATATTTTATTGTGTATTGTGCTTTTGTCCCATAAATATGCATATAGTGTGTGAGGAAATAGAGGGAATTGAGAAGTAGGGGCCCTGTTTTGAGGGCTCCTGCTGGAGTGCAGCCCAGAAAACAGGGCCCTCAAAAGTAGGAGAGCCCTCAAATGAGAAGTAGGGGCCCTGTTTTGAGGGCTACTGCTGGAGTTGCTCTTACAAATTAGTCTCAAAGGTCAAATTGAAATTACCCGCGCTAATGACTGTTTACGGTACATTAAATGTGATGACGTCAACAGTAATTAGTGAAATGTGTATTAGCCGTAGATCATCCTTCGAAGGGACCTTGATAGATCTCGACTGTCCAGGCTTCATAATGCACTTGGCAGCTCGAAGCGTTTCCCTAACTTTGAACTCTTTCTTCAGTTCTGACACCAATGTGCGCATCCACCAGGAAGCCAGAGCCGCCATGCGTGCCCGCGCCGCCGCTCTGCGCGAACCCGTGGCCGCCACCTTCTGCGCGCCTATCACCATCGCGACGTGCGCAGCCTCGCATGTGCGTCGTTGATCGATAGCTTCGGGCGCTCCCTGCTGGTGGTTCCTTGTCGGCTGAGGCCGGTGGCACCGCGCGAGGTCGGTGGTGGCAAGCTGAGCAGAGGATTCGATCGGAGGCCACCCGTGGGAGAACCAGATGAGATCATCCCCGACGCTAGGCGCCATCGATGGCGAATAGATTGTCCTGTGGTGAGTTCATGCTTAAACCATTTGGAATCCATGGATCGTGCATCTGCAACTGCGCGCCCACGTCACCTATGTTTGAATTGGACCTGTATTGATCATGCAGGCCGCGACGATGTCGACGTCGACGGAGGCACAGCCGGATTTGTGGTCGACCAGGATGCCGCCCTATCTGATTCGCTGTATCTCCGGCCAACTTGAGGACGCTGCCGACTTCGTACGGTTCCACGCAGTGTGCAGGTCGCCTTGCACCCCAGCGCCGACCGGCTGCTGCACGCCCGGTGCGTCTTCTCAGGGACCACCCGCCACTGCCCCTGCGCACCCAGCCTCTGCGCCAGAGCGTGGTGATCGACACCAGTGCCGTCGCCACCCGCAGCCATCTCCTCGAATTTTCAAAATTTTGAATTTGTTTGAACTTCGGCTAAATTCATTTTCTTTCCCAACTTGGTAAACCCCTCTAGTTTTACACCTTCGTTTTTGGTGCCTTCTTCCCTTCCTAGTTTCCCCTGTGCAGCCCATGCCACCCGACCAGTTTCTGCTATTGGGTTGATCTCAGCTAACCAACCCCGAGATTTCAGGGAGGCGTGCCTCCACCCCACGCCTTGATCGGAGGCGGTTACCAACAGCTTTTGGTTGTGGTCCCGGTCACCTAGCGCTAAAATAAAAGGGGGTTTCGGCAGGTGCTTCATGCACGAGTTGCTTAAGGCTCTAAAAACCCTAACAGACCCGATCGATCTAATGGCTCTAAGGTGGACGAAGACTGAACCCTCGTCGTCTTTGTCCCCGTCGGCATCGGCCATCTTCCTCCGCTGCATCAACCGACTACATCTCCATGGCTTCCTCCTCTTCGGATATGTGACGCTTCCGCACTATTGTTTATTTTGTGTTCATGATTAGAGCCTAGGGTTAAGACTTTAGATTAATGTTTAAGTTTAGATCAACTTACATCTGCTCGCCACCGCCATTAGTGACCATCGCAGCCGAGCTCATCAACAACAGTACTACTTCCTGCCAACTCTGACATCGACATCAAAGCTATCACCTCACCCCTACCACGCGCCACGGCCGCCTAAGCCGCTCCATCGCCGCCGCCAAGCAACGCCTTCTCGGTTGCAGCCCGTCGGCGTCCGCTCCGCTCCCCTACTTATGCCGTCTCCCCTCTTTTTGGTGGCCGTATGCAAGAGTAAATCTTCCCCTCTCTGACCTCGAATCTCTCACCATGGTTCTTTGATTCTGAGTCCCGAGAGCCGTCGGCCGGGTTTTTCTCTGGTGGCCGTCGGCGGAGGAGCTCAAATCAGTGTTCTAGGGTTTTTTCCCTGTGCGGTTTCCTTAAGCCGTTCTTTGATTTGGCCGAGAGGAAAGGCTAGAATACCCTAGATATTGATTTGGCTCGGGATTGTGCTGAGTTTGTGAGAGATTTGTGACCTTTTCTGGTTGTTCTTGTGCGCTCTTGGCCAGAGCACTCGGTGGTCTTGTGCGGCGTCAACCCTAACCCTCGACTCCGGCGTCGGCTTCCTGTGGCTGGAGGGGCATTGTATCTCCGTCTACCACACTCCTCTTCCGCGAGCTGCACAGGGGGTGCTAGGTATTCTGGGACAGCGCCGTGTGCGTGCCTTGCCCAGCTTTGATTTCTTCACGGTGATTTTGAGTATCACTACCGCTGTGAGTATTCTGGTCCTGTTTCTTTGCAATTCGGTGATGTATTTCATATATCAGTGAGCTTCTTTAGCACAAGATTGCAAAGATATTCCTGTGAGTAATTGCTCTGTGATGAAAATGACAAATTGATGAGATTATACATGGATGCGAGGGTAGATTGGTCTTGAGCATTCAATAGAATCTGCTATTTTCTTTCACTGGTCATTAAATCTACTTGCTGTATATGCTGTGTTGATCTCGATTAGTACTGGGCAGTGCTGATCCTTGTTCAGTTCTGGGCAGTGCTGAGTTTATCTTCAAATCTGGTCTATGCCGATTGCTGTTATCCTATTAAATCAAATAGTATTCTCTGTGGAGGATTGGAAGATTGATTTTCAGTAGATTTCGGCACTGTCCAGCAGATTGATTTCTTGATTTATTAATATTTGGCAGTAGTAAAATTCATTTTTAGCTCAAGATCTAATCTACAACTGTCATATATAATCAAGATTAGATTTTGTCATAGCGGAGAGAGCCAAGAATAAATCTTACGCAACTAGCCTTCTGAGAGCACTAAAGAAATTTCAATTTGTTGAACTTATGCTCATTGTGGTCATATATGTTAAGATTTATATGAGACTAGCATTTAGATCCACTTGTATTCTTGATGACATGCTAGTCTTATACATGTATATGTCAATTTTGTTGAGCATATGTTTCTTTTGCAATTATTTAAATGGTTCATATGTTAATATGCTGGTTAAGTCATTTCTATGCCATGTCTATCATGTTTGGATGTTTATTATTATTGCTGGAATTAAAATTGAAAATATGCTTATACCGCAAATTTTACAATAGTTAATTCACCCTTGTCTGAAGATAATGGGTCTCCATCTGAAGTTAACACTTCTTCTTGTCTGAATTTTTGCATTTCAGCTGTACTACCTTCCAGAGGAGAGACTTCTGAAACAGCAGACTGAAGTTGTCCACCATCAAGAGCATAATCCCCATCTAATTTTGGTGGTTTCTCTTCTACTATTCTTTCAACTTCAGATTTGTTGCATTCCTCAGGAGAGTCTTTTGAGACAGCAAGATGATGCTATCCACTGGCCAACACATCATTCTCATCTGATATTAATTGTTTTTCTTCCATGACTCCTCGAATCTTGACCCTGTCACCTTCCTGAGATGAGAGTTCTGAGACAGCAAGACAATATCACATTATCAGAAAATCGAGCTCCACTAAATCATAATCCTCAACAAGCATCTTACCCTCGATGAGAAATGGCAGCATCCTTTTGTAGCTAAATGAGCTCGGATGATGAACAAACCTTGACCTTGGGCACCAGGTAAGCCACTGAAACACAGAAGCACATATGATCTCCATTTTATACAGGACAAACAAATATACAATAGATCTGAATGTATATAGCTAGATTTATGGATGCAAACGAGAGAAGGTATAGCATTAGACTCACCGGCTTGCTGTATGAATGATCATCAGGGGCAATCTTGGTTTCTTCGTTGAGATTGCCACAGCAATCCTTCATCACCTGGTCTCCTCCAATCTTGACAACAACCGACTCTGTAGAATCCATAGGATCAGCTTCACCGCGACTCCGATCCACAGATTCATCAACCAACTCAAAATAAGATCTATTGAGCTCTTTCTTCGGCTTCTTAGCCGTTTTTTCTGAATTATCTGAACCATTCAACAACATAAACACAAGGAATGGCCTAAGAAATGCAATTCGGACCACACGCAGAGATGAATCAAAGGGAAGTCAAGCCACGGAGGATGTTGTTACCGTTCTTGGCCATCTCATTGAGGAAAGGCAGCAACCTCCGCTACCCGAACGAGGCCGGATCGCCCACGAGCTTGGACCGCGGGAGCATCTAACCCATGGGGAGCGAGAGAGAGCAAATGAAACCGAATCAAAAGGGAACCCAACCGCAGAGAGGCAAGATACGTATCAGACAAAGAAACCACGGGATACTCACCGGCTTCAGCTCCTGGTCTTCGGCCAACGCAGCCTCTAGTGGTGTGCTCTCGATAGATCCGGGCTTCCCGACCCAACCCCAGAGAGGCAAGGTACATGTTAGATGAAGAAACCACGGGAGACTCACCGGCTTTAGCTTCTGGTCTTCAGCCGACGCAGCCTCTGGCGGTGTGCTCTTGACAGATCCGGGCTTCGCGGTGGCGCTGTCAGGGGAGGAGTCGACGGGCGTGGAGGCGTGCGAAAGAGAGATGGGTGGCAGAGTGGGGAGGAAGGAGGAATGCGGGGGTGGGAAGGAAGGGGGGCGAGGCCCAACCGCGGCGAGCGAGCGAGAGGAGAGATGGAGGAGGCGGCAGCATGGGGTGGGGAGGAGGCGGCGGCGGCCCGATTGCCCGTGCTGCCGCTATGCGAAAACCCATGGCCACCACCTGCTGTGCGCGCCTATCACCGCCGCATAGTGGGCACGCGCACCTGCCATCGCCCACGTCTAACACCCGGGCAGTGACGGCAAAATGGGCCGATTGCCATTTTCAACCCGAAGAAGAAGAAAATGCCCACGGTAGTTTCACATTTTATCCCCCCAGGGAAATGGTATTACGGCTAAAATCAGCGACAACAACAGATTTTGTGGTTTAACCCCTATACTTTACAGTAAGTCTGTGAATAGTTTAATACATTCTAAATTTAATATTAAATCCTATAAATTGAATTTTTTTAGGTATATGAGTTTCCATTAATTTTTAGGTATATGAGTTTCCATCATTATATTTATATTTTTGAAGAGCATCACATAGATTTCTACTATGTTGTTAGAACATGTTGCGTAATTACAAACTTTAAGATTAATGATCCAAATTAGTTAAAATCGGTATGAGTAATTGGGTCAACCCTTGGGCAACATTATAAGAAGCTAGACTATAGAACAACTCTGCTGACATTCGGACTCTTGTTCGGGCTCCTTGTCACAAGTTAGTAACCCCCTGTTGTAGGGATATGCAGTTTTTTTCATGCCACTATATTAATATAAGTCTAGCTCATGGAATATAATGATCAAACCCCTAATTAAAATTAGTGCATGTTAAAGGAATAAAATATTTTTCACATAATATCACCACTCATAGCATACACCTTTGGGCCACCACTTGTTGTTGGGGATATGCTTGGTCTAAAATTCTATCGATCATGTGGCCATGAGAGGGGATTTTGAGGTATGCTATTAATAAAGATTGAATCTTGGCATTAGGGGGAGAGAAATACAAAAAAATCGAATGACATGATATATTCCCTGAGGAAAAGATCTTTTGTACTAAGATCTACACACTAACCAAGCTAAATTTAAGGTTTAGTTGATGCTCCAATACACTATAAGCGGGGAGTATGCCATATATTTTACAATTTATGGAGGAGTTACCATAGAGTTTACTTGTAATAAATGCATTGCTAAGAGTGGAATATCCTGGGATGAATAGTATATCCACCTATGCAAAATTGACTTATCTGTCAGCGGTCTTAAATCTACGGGGACACCTGCAGGTCTAAGATCTAATGACATTAGTCAAAACAATTATTAATTACTCTTATGCTGTTGAAGAGAACTCACCTTGAAGGTGAAATACTTCATTAAAAGGTTCATCATAAAGATGAAAACCCCAGCAACTTGATGCGCACATATTACAATACTGGGAATATAGATGTTAAAGTTTCTCTTATGAGAACACAGATCCAGAACCAAAGTCCCTGGTAGAGTGCTTGAAACGTTTCATATTGGGTCAAATAAAACACACAATTGAGGTTGAACCATGACCGCTAAATAAATTTTTTTTGAACCAGCTAGTTTAGACTTGATGAGTCATTATGATAAAATAATGAGATGGTGAAAGCGATGGTTCAAAGGTCCTTGTAGAGACCGATACTTTCCCATTATGAATAAAATAATGTTCTGTTACATGATAACTATAGCAAATGGCATGAACAAAAATATGCAGTAAATAGATTATGAAAATCCATATAGAGATCCTTGAAGGATTCATAATTTCTAATAAGAAAGAAAACAAAATTTTAACATATATACAAAACTCATATCTAATAATTTCTTACCTGAAGAAAGAGCATCTTTTAGAAGAAAGAACATCCCTTAAAAGGAAATTATTGTACCAGTCGATATATAGATTACACCAATGGCTACGTGATCCCCAGAAGTAGACAAGGATCCATCAAAACCCAAAATAATGTAATGAGGAACCTAAAGGCTAGTAGTGCGCCACATAAGCACTTATAAAATGCATCTCCCACAGAAAGTTAGTGGAGTGTCGATATCCTCTAGTACCATGAAGGCACGATGTACATTGGTGATGCCAATTTGATTATCCTCTAAACACCAAAACTAGACTGGTTATATTTACTCTATTGTGGTACAACCATGGTTTATAGATCTACAGAACAGACTTTTGGCTATAACTTTAACCACTTAGATATAGTTGCAATTTTAAGACCCAGTTGGTTGTGATAAGTCATATCCAGAAGTTATGTGATATTGTAATTGAATTTTACCTCCATCCTCTGTTAGGATAATTTTTGCTTGTGTTGCATAAATAGACAATGGCATTTGGAAAATGAGATACATTGCTCCCTAATTATTTTATTCTCGTAATTTTCCAATGAATAGTGGGATAAATGTCTAGGAGACTAAACATTATGAGAATCTAGTTGATTTACTCACAATATCCTTGCCTACATTCATTTCCAAAAAAATGTATGAAAGGCATAGGAGCAAGAAGACTTCAACGCATGTTGTCTTTCAGGGGAGCATATGCTAAACATTGATCATCATACTAGAGATTTTCAAAAACTTAACTTTAGTCAAGCCTACAAGGTATTGACATGATGATTACGGCCTAAATTTACCTAGAAGGTTTACCACTTAATAATTCATATCTACTTGATCGAAAATGCAAAGATCATGATCATGCATAAGATCCTGATGATCATTAGTAAATCCTGAATATAATTATTGTACTCTTTTCCTCTTAGTGAGTATTTTCATTGGGTTTCTCACATGAAGGTTTTTAATGAAGCAACAAGTACAATACAACTTGTGCATGTAATGTACTCTTTTGTCCGTTCCACTTCTTTCCACTTGGTTTTTAAAGAAGTTTTTAATGAGGTATATGTATATCGCAATATTCGTCTAAGGAAGAGTGTTATGAAACCCTTGAACTAAAAGTGTTGGTGGGCAAATATTGAAACTGTCTTTAAGTGGGTTTGTCTATAAATAGGGATTTTTTGTGGTAAAGAGAGGATGAACGTGATAATCAAGAATTCTTACTATTCCCTCTTATATATGTCTCTTATTTTGTCCATTACACTACTACAGGACAGGGCTATGGTAACACAAACCAGTAACACATGAAGAATTATGTTACAGAGAAATATCACAGTAGCACAAAATATGTGTTGCACAGAAAGGTTGTAACACATCCAGCATCGAGTGTGAAACAATGTTACAGGCAATACTACAGTAACACATAATATGTGTTACTAAGGCTGGTTAGCAGGTCACTACAGATGAAACTTAGTATCTTTAAAATGGGAACAACTACTCATCTTGATTTTTTATTCAGTTGTAAACTAGATATGTTTAAAAGCATTATGTGGCACCTAAAGTTATCTAAGATTTGAGAGCTAAAATATGTATGTTATGTTAAAGTTTCTACAAGAGTTTGATCAAAAAAATTTCCATGGAGAGAACATACATATTCATAGACAGTTATATATTTGTATCAGAAGCTGCAATAGTATCAAACTTGATGGAACAAGCCATACACAAAACAGTAAAATCAGGTTCTGCTGAGTTGTGAGCTAAACAAAAAACAAGGAAAAGCCAAAATAAATAACAAAACTATTTTATCATCAAAACTATATAGGATAGCTCTGCTGAATTTTTAGGTAAACCGATGCAGGATGCAGAGTAATCTTCGATGAGACACACTAGGCAGGTATGTGCTCTAAGGAATGCTACCACCAACCAGCAGTAGTGATTTTAAAGACATTTTCATATATACAAATGGTGTAACTATCCTAATGGCAAAAAATGGCAGAACAAGACATAACTGCCAGAGCGCATACTATTTCATAGTCAAGTTTGTTTAATAAATTAATTATCTAGAAATATTGTGAGAAAGAAATCTTCTAGAGGCTGACCTGAAGGATTTTTTTGTCACATTCACAGGTGGCATCTGCATAAGATATATATATATATATATATATATATATATATATATATATATATATATATATATATATATATATATATATATATATATATATAGAAACATACAATTGAATGGAGAAATGTATTTGCATAAAGGACACCCAAATTCTATGAATGGAGAAACCCAAACTGCTAATCTAATTGAGTTCAGCTCCAATAGGAAGGTATATAGTCCAAACCTTGATTTACAACATATTTTCATGTAAATCATTTAGTATACAGCATGGATATTTATGAAATGTCTGTGTTTAACAAGTTCAAATCTTAAAATGTACAGCATAGAACTTAAACCTGACAATCAAAACTATAAATTAACATCGGCTTGCTATAATGTGGAATATCACTTGTGGGCACTGTTCATGTAAGCAAAGCACTTAGAAATGAAAAATGAAAGAAACAAATGCAGGTTTTGTGAAGTACTGCCGAAACCATAGAAGCAACATAAATATTGACTGAAAATTGTGCATCATACAAGAAATCGAGCAAAATGGTGGTTTTGTTACCAGCACATCATAAGACAAACTTAGATTGGTCAAAAGAAGTGTATGGCCTGATTTAGGATAACATGGCATAGAGGATTAAAAACACATACATGAGTCGGACTGCACACATTACTCATGATAAATTTATACAAAGTGCTTCATTCTGTGAATAATTGTTGTACTAAGGACAAATAAGGATTGGGAATCCAGTTTGTTGCTAATCCAGCATGTTCCCTCCAGACCACGGGAGAAGCAAACCAATTCCTGCTAGACTATAGGAGAAGCAAAGGAGCTACAGGCTGGCGGTGCATCACTGCAGGTGCCGGAAGCGGCGAAGGGGTCGACCCCGCTTATCCCAGCAGCCGCCAGGTGCAGAGAACGAAGCCTTCAGCGGAGGTAAGAATGAACTGGTTATGCCTCACAGCTGTAAAAACAGATTACAGGTTAAAAGAAAGCAGTAGTTCTCACTAAAAAAACAAACATTTGGTGTAGCTAGCTCGTGATAGAGGGAGGAATGATAGCCTGAGGTTGAAGATGCTGCACATGGCCTCCGCGCCTCGGAGGCAGAGTGGAGGTGGATTGCTGGACACTGGAAAGGCGGTTTAAGGCCTGGCGACCAGCGAGCGAGAGTGGAGGTGGACCAGGGCCTTGACGGCTTGTACTTGGGCACGGTCTGCGGGTAGGCGGAGGAGCTGTGGAGAAGATTGGCTGACACTGGAAGGAGGTGTTTGGGGAAGAAGATCAGGCGCTGGGACGAGGTATTTGTCTATTTGGGAAGAAGATTTGGCGGATTAGGCGCGCCCCAAGATGGGATTTGGCGCCATAAGTGGAGATTTTGGCGCTTGAGGAAATATTTGGCGCCGGTAAATTGCGGAAAAGAATATTTGGCGCCGATAAAATTGCGGGAAAGAATATTTGGCACCGGTAAAATTGCGGGAAATATGATTTGGCAACGCAAGCTGAAAGGAGCGACTTGGTGCCACGTCGCCACCAATACTCCAATAGAAACATGATAAATAAGAAATGAGTAAGTTATTTTTTGTGGGAGATAATAATTTAGAATGAACTATAATATAGAACTTTGATCAACAGTTTTTTAAATTTTCGTAATATGCCACTGACAAAAAAACCGGTTCTATAATATAACATTGACTAAGTCGATCGAACTGGTAGGCAACAGTAAAACCCTACCTGGCCAATCAGACACCCCTAGTAGGCCGGTCAAACCATCGGGTGTTGGCCGATCAAACCACCCATAAGGAGCCAGTCTAACCTTCTGGCGACTCTTGTTTGGTATTGTTGTCGGAAAACACGACGCTTTGTGTGTTCGTATCTCTGTCCAATAAAGGTGTCAACAATGTCCTCATCCCTCACATGCGACATAGCCATGTTCCATATGGGTGTGTTTGGTTCGTGGATGGAGGTTGTATCGTATATCCTGACTGAGTGGATGCAGGCTGAGTGGAATCATATTTCAGAAAAAGAAGATGTTTGGTGAGGTTGCATGAGCGGATGCAAAAAAACTGAGATGCTGTTTGGTTGCCTGTATGAGCGGATGCAGTCTACCAAACCTGAGAGGCTGACACGTGGGACCGCATAAGATATACTGCATCAACCCATCCAGGATGGCCAGTGAAGCTCATTTTGAGCGTATCCACCCATCCAGGATGAGGGCGTATTTTTGCATCCGCTCATGCAGGCTGCATCCACTCATACAGGCAACCAAACAAGCTCTTTCTCAGATTATATGGATCCACCCAGCCAGGACGAAGGAGATTCAGGCAACCAAACACACCCTATATAACACGGTGGTTGACAATCAAGGGCACGGGGTTTTATTGATTAATAGAGAGGCAGCCACACGTCCTCGGTGGTGTGGACTGTAGAATAGATAGGATCACCGAGCCACCCACACCATTATTCTACCTCGATATTGCGTGCCTCCCCACACGATACCTGTCGGCAACTCCAACTCCCTAGATCTAGTATGAGATCAAGTACTTGCTATATTTGATACCTCGGTGGTACGTGGTACCACACCTGGTACCATAGAGATACCTAGGTACCAGATCTAGTACTCTGGTGTTACATGTCTGATATCCTAAGTATTAAACATAGTACACATGAGTACTAAGTCCGAAACCCCAAAGTACCAGACATATACCATGCATGTACCAACCGACCGAGAGAAAACCTCAACGCCAAAATGACTCCTCACGGTCGCCTCGCAGGTGTGGCTCCTCTCAATCTCAGGGGCAACACCCGCCTCTTTACGGTGGCCTCACCCCTCCTTGACTCCACTTCTCACAGGTAGGGGTGCAAACGGAGCGGATATTTTCCGGCCGACCGTCCGTCCGTTTTAATTCGGATACAATTCGGAACATATTCTCGGATATCCGAAGGTTTTGTCGGATACGGATATGGATATTTTTTGTCGGATATGGAAACAGATTCGGAAAAGATATTATCCGACAGATACGGAAGTATCTGAGTATTTTTTCGGATAGGGTAACTATCCGGTCAACGTCAAGTGGCGCAGCGACTGAACCCTAGCGAGCGGGCCGAGCGCGAGCGGCGGCTGCAGCACCCAAACAAATCAGATCGAGCGGCCTCCGCCTTCAGTCCTTCGCCGCCTTCGGTCCTCCTCCCACACCGCCGCCCGCCCGTCTCTCCTCCCTCACAAACCCGCGTCGGACGCCTCTCCGCCCCTGCAGACCTGCGGCGCTCGTGGATCTGGCCACCGACGCTCCACTCGCTCCTCTCGCGCGCCCTCCCCCTCCCGGTCGTCGTCCCGCCGCCACCACTCTTGGTCGTCTCCAGCGCCACCGTCCTCTCCAAGTCCCCCTCCTGGATCCCTTCTTGGGCTCCGGTGCTGGTGGATTGAGGGCAGCGACCTGTAGATATGCAACAGGAAGACCATCGAGGACCACCCCGCCTCCTCCATGGCTACCTCTTCAAGATGGAGAACAAATCTATGGCGGCCAAAGCGGGAGGTATGATGGCTGCCAAGGCGAGCGGCCCGACGGTGGTGGCACTTGGCGTCATTCGCGGAAAGGTGGCCGGGTGGACTGAGTTTTTTGCTATTATAGTACTCCTCAAATGCGGCTTCGACGAAACGGTATCTACGTCGTGGGCTTCTTTAAAATAGTATCTATTTCGTGTACTCCTCTCTATAATAGTATTTTTAGAGATTTAAAGTCATTTAAATTTGATTTTCGAATTTAATCTTCCTCATATGACTAAACTGCCCACCAGGTTCCACGGAGGACGAACAGCCGCTGCACGTGTCAAGGAACTCGTCGTTCAACACCGTCGACGAGACAAAGGGCGTGGAGATGCAGCAGAGCACCAGTCTGCACCGGCTGATGGGATACGGCTCGGCGAGCGAGCTGCTGTTTCAGTACTCCCCTGACCTGTACGAGAGCTTCGACAAGAGGACGACGCTTGATGCGGGGCAGTACGATAGGAAAGGGAAGGGCGTTTGCGTCGACGTCGTCGACGATGACGACGATTCAGACGAGGAAGACAGTGGTGCACTGAAGAGATCAAATGCGAGATGAGCTGCTTGGCCACTGCCAGGGATACTCAGCAAGGGGATTCCCGCGCCGGGAGCCATCAGGATCAAGTCATAGCAGAGGAGACCCGTATATATTGTAGAGAAGGATTAATCCAGGTGCCGGAATTCTGGTAGTTTTTTTTCTTCAGTTGTTAGAATTCTGATAGGCATAGTGAATTACATATATTTTACCATTCATTTAGGTAGGTGCGATATTGGATGCATCGGCAGTTTATTTATCCATTTTTCGAGTGTAACAATGTTGCATAAATGTAAATACCCAACATTGTGATTCTCACGAAAAAGAAGGATTTTCAGGCCCTGTTTGTTTTGAGAAGAGGGAAAACTAATAGAGCACATCCATACACGAATGGATCAAAGTGTCAAGTGAAAAAACTGCAATTATTTTGAACCAGGAGAACTATGATGATTGAATTGTTTGGATCAAGTGCGTTTCCAATTACTCAGTGATCTCGGTGTCTGTCGAATATGCCGCGACAGAGCATCATCCCTTCTCCCTTTTCTTCGTACGGCAGAGCTGCGTCGAGCAACGGCCAGCCGGGGCACAGCGGCGGCTCAAAGAACGCGTGCAGGACCAGACCTTCCCTGAAGAGCCGAGGCCCCGCCGCCACGCCCCTGCAACCACCGAGGCTGACCCCCCCTCGCGGCCGTCTTCCTCTTCACATCGAACAGCGCGACACGAACGCGGTTGGTGCTTGCCAGGAGGACGGCGTCCCCGCTGCCGACGCCGGCCAATGCCACCAGCGGCGTGCGGGGCACCCGCGGCAGCTTGACATGAGCGCGGTACGCCCACCTCCCGCTCTCGTAGTCGTCGATGACCCAGATGTCCAAGACCGACGCTTCGAACGCCGACATGGCAAGCGTCCCAGTCCCGTCAATGTCGAACAGATTCACCTTCTTGCCGGGCCCCGTCGGCGGCGGCGGAACCTGGTGGGCAGTTTAGTCATATGAGGAAGATTAAATTCGAAAATCAAATTCAAATGACTTTAAATCTCTGAAAATACTATTATAGAGAGGAGTACACGAAATAGATACTATTTTAGAGAAGCCCACAACGTAGATACCGTTTCGTCGAAGCCGCATTTGAGGAGTACTATAATAGCAAAAAACTCGGGTGGACTTGGTCGGTGCGCACTGGGCAGGGCTGCATGTGGCACGGCGATTGCCAGCTGGGCGAGGCGGCCAGCCGGTGGGCATAGAGAAGAAGCCGAGTCGCCACTGCTTAAAGTTCAAGCCTTCAACCGAGCTGCCGAACCAAAGGTGATTTCTCAAATCCTAATTCCCCAACTCTGAATGTAATTGGGAATCCCAATTCCCTATTCTGTTCCACAAATTTGCCCCATCAACCAGCGATGGCGGTCGGTCTACGACGCATCGATGGCAAGGATGGGCAGATCTGCGATGTGAAGGCCGCTAAGGACCATCGCAGGGTCTAACACCCATGGATGGAGGTCAAACAGGAGCTCCACTCGCTAGGGTTTGTTTCGAGCTGCGCCCTGCTTGCATTTATGTCTTGTTCTTTTTGTGGTTTCAGAAAATTTTGGTTTTCTTTTCGAGCCTAAAATGGTTAATTTGTCTGCTATTCCAGCTAAAGAAGGATTACACCTTGTGCTTCTTGCCATCGGGTTGCTGCTAATTGAGCCCTTCATTCCTCTCCACCTACACAGGCTTGTGCTCGAAAGGGCTTCAGTTGGCTCTCTGAACTTCTGAAGGTGACTTTTTTAGCCACTTTTGCAATGTTAGGTGACTTCAATTATAGAAAAAATTTGTTTGTTGTAGTGTAAAGTGATTCAGACTGAAAATGAAATATGAAAGTAGGAATTGATATATCAGAGAGTGACATTGACTGAGTGTATAAGCCTTCAAAGATCTGGGTATACTGTTTTTCAGTACTATATTCCTTTCAAAGACCTAAACGGTAGCTCGCTGTGATTTGAGTCGTTTGGCCTGCTATGGGATTAGGAGCTCGAGTTCGTGCGCCAGAGATGCCGCATAGCGAAGCTCCGCCTGTCGTTGGTGTTGATGGTGCAATGAAAAGACGATATTTTTGTTATAATGATACAGATAAAACTTCTATCTTGTCATGCATCCTGTACATGTTAAATTCGTATGGGCAATTTGTACTTTTGAACTATGTGACATGTAGCTAGTTAGCTAATATTTGTTTAACTAGCCTTTACCATTTACTTGCTACTTTGCTAGTTGGAGTTTTCTAGTTGCTTAATTTGTCCCTGTCATGTTAAGTTTTCTAGTAGCATGCAGAGGGGGAATGCAAAAAAAATCTAACTTTTGGAGGCAGTGGAGTTGTCTGTTTTTTATTGATTAATTTTGTTGCATGATAATGATGATGCCTTGTTTTTCTTTCTGTCCATCCCTTTCTCTAAACCATAAGTTGCTTGATTTATTTGTTGTTGCTGAATTTCTCCCAATGGGGTATGTAAGCTTTTTTTCCTTCTATCGCTGGGTGGAATGGAAGTAGAAGCACTTATGATTTTGTACCCATTGCTTACTTAAGCAGCTAATGCAAGCTTTCATCGTCATCTACTCATCTTTATGTCAGCACTGTACTTGCATTTTTTTTCTCGAATTGTCTTGGCTGTGGTTATCTTTTACATCAATCGCATTGTTCATTCATTACAAAATTTACGCTGCCAAATCTTGAGACATCGAAGCACTGAGTTCCAAACATCCTATTCTATGTTTTGGCTGTTCAGGAGATTTCACAAGGCACGCTCCATGCATTAAGTTACAGGCACAGGGTCATAGAATTTGTGAATTATTGCAGGAGCATATCAAACTTGCTTAATTTCTTATCCGCATAAGATCCAATAAAACTAGAATAACATGGAGCTTGAAGTCTGACAGATATATTTCTCACAGTTAATGTTAATATATCATTTAACTACCCGTCATATGTCACTGCTATGAGCGGATTTACTTATAATACTAAACAATAGCTAGATTGTTGCTGATCTTCAGTAATCTGAGTGGGGAGCTAAAACATGTTACGAAGCAGTGATTACATTGGAGTGGTTTAGTCGTAGGCTTGGTAAATGCTGCCCACCTGCTTTACTGAACTGAGCACACTAATATGGTACTGAGCATACTAATATGGTAGTATTGTACCTGCTTCAATTCCAATTATTTCCATGACTTATAATTGTATTTTGCTTTTAACTGCAGAGAGATGGAAAAAAGAAAACAGTCAAAACTCACGTTCTTTATTTGAAAGGCCTTCTTCAAGATTTTAGTTCAGGGGTTCAGGTAAAACTTAATGCAAATTCAGATCTCATTGAAAATAGATGTCAAAGGTGTAGTGTTACATCCTGCATTTATCATAGGAAAAAGTTTATTCAATTTTTTTTCATCCACCATTTGACCAGTTTCGTGCACTTGCTAGAATATCTCCTGTTTTAGATTTTACTTTTTATAACAATTCTCAATCGCATGGGAAAGCTGTATTGTTGCTCTAATTGTTAGTTTTTTTAGCTTTGTTTTCCTTGAGCCAATAATGTTGCACTATCGTCTAGACTATATTTGTTTTGGCTACAAAAGGAAACAAAATAATGGAGTCTATTTGAAACTAGCTTTTGTGAGATTATAAGGCCTTTCCGAAACTGCATCTATCGATGTACATATTCAATTCTTTCATTTTTGATTTAACTTAGTGCTTAACAAAGGCCTTGTTTGATGCTTCATACATAGAATTCATGTTAATTTCTATGGATAATAACGAAATATTTTTACCTTGGTCCACTGCAGTACATTCAAGACTTGTATTAGTGCAAATGGAAGTGGATGATCGGTTTTAACTCAAGGAAAATGAATGTTGTTCATCTCATCAATGGACCAAGCGGCAAATAATTTCTTGAAGAATATGGAAATAGTTACATTTTTCTATTCCATCATTTGAAATTGTACTTATTGTTATGGATTGATGTAAATGACAATTACGTGCTTCCTGTATGCAATATGGTTTGTGCCATATTGATTCATGTCATTTGACTATTTGAGATATGTGGTGTTAAATATTTTATATGTTTCTGAAAATAAAAAAGAAAAAATATGTAACAGTATTGCTAATTATATATCCCATTGTGTTTCTGCAATTACAAGAGCTGTCAAAAGCTGTTACTAGTGTACTAAAATATGTGTTACCGCTGCTTTGATACGTGTTACTAGGATTATAGTAAACTGTAACATTATATGACCATATTATATAGAAGGTGTTACTAGGACATATGGCAACATCTAATATGTGTTACTAGAGAAATGATTGTAACACCTTTTCTAATGTATTGGAACACTATTTATGTGCTACTATAGGTTGTACGACAGTAACATGGGCTATAGGATCACTTATCAATTGTGTTACTGCAAACCACAGTAACATCTTTTTTAGGCTATAGTAGCACATAGATGTGTTACTAAAACCCTGTCCTGACGTAGTGTTATCTCCTATGTGATTGTTTGTTGTACGACTGATCTACGTTGGTGTCACGACGAATACTGAATCTCAGCAATCAGAACTGCTTCAAATATTCTATTTCTATGACAATCCTCACATGTGGGATGTATTATGCCACGTGTACCTTCCAAATTTTACATTCATACAGGAGAATGATCAGATCTTCAGGACATAATTTTTGTAATATTTTTTATCCCATTTGTACTGCACGTAACGCGTAATATCTTCCATAGAGGGCAGTATCAGGTTCATCCCTCGTCAAAGCACTGTGCAAATGGTCAAGGAAAGTAAAACAAATTGTTTAGAAAAGGTCATGATATAATCGAGCACGCTGCTAAATTTCAACTAGAAACTTGACATATTAGGGGAAAAAGAGACAAATCTCAGCCAATAGTATAATTATATCCTTTTCCTTTATATTTCTCGATTTTGTTTTCAGCAGAATATTTCTTTTTGTTTTTCCATGTGTATATAGAATTCAGATTTGAAATCTTGTGACATGATAGATTGATACTTCTGAAAATGCTATCAGATTTTTTTTTTCTTCAGAATTTTTCATTAGTATTTGCACTTCTTCTTGAGAATGGTACACAGAAGCACTCGGGTGGCTCTAGTCTTCCATAAAACACTGTAGCATCCTTCTTGGCGACGAATTCGGTGAAACCGAGAACATGGTGACAATTTGAAAATGTCTAACGAGAGCCGTTCGACCACGAGGAAACAGTCTAGATCTAGGCGGGATCCCCTCATCCCTTGAACGGCTTTTTGCGAACAAAAAAAAACACGTTTGGTTTGCAGAATTGTGAAATCACCACGGATGGGCCAGTGGTCTAGTGGTGGCCGGTGGGAGTACGTACGTGTGCTTTCAATGGAAAAACATGTGTCAACACTCTGTGAGACTATGAAGCCTTCATAAAAATTTTCGCGAGAAAAAGAACCTTGACGTAATTTCGAGAAAATACAGGCAAACCGTGGGGCGCTATCCTGCAAAGTACACGAAATTTCGGTAAAGTGGAGGGGTGTTTTCGAAAAAAAATTTTATAAAAAAATTGACAGGGACCTGTTCGCGAGGAAAAAGGGTATGTACGTAATTTCCGAAAAACTGGAGGTAACTGCCTCCTCCGGCCGTACAGGAATTGCCCCGCCACGCGCCGGCCGGACATAGCATGTGTAGTAGACGCACATATGTATGTGCGTGTCTCCTCCCTGTACTCTTTAAAAAAATTGTGAAATCCCCTATGGGTGTATTGTCCTGATCCCCTCTTGAATCAAATAAAGCAAGCAACCCTAGCTCGATCCCCATTCCATCCCTGCCCATATTTGCCACCGCCTCCATCTCCTAGTTTCACCGCTACCTCCTCCATGTCCCACCTCCACCGCTGCCTCCCTCTCCTTCTCCGCCGGCGCCTAGCCGCCTACATCCCCCAACATAGCTGCCATCTCGCCCTCTTACGCTCCCTCTCCCAGCTTTGCCACAGATACTTCCCTATCCCAGCTTTTACTCTAGAATTGACTCGTAATGCAGCATTCTTCACCTTTGAAACGATGGCCATCGGATCAAATGCAACAAGAATATCAACCTTCTAATTGAAAGGGTAGAAGTTTATGGAATTCTGTGTGTTGATTGGTGAAAAGACACTTTGTTATGGAAAACAAATTTATATGACACCATTTGAAAGGTATACACATATGCCATTGAATAAACCGGCAGCAAAGCACGGAAGATACACTAGTTTTACTTTTTTTTTAGAAAAGGGTTATGTGCCCCTATATAATTAATTTAATCTTTGCACCTAGGCTTCCACACCATCGAGAGAACACATCATAGTTTACATTTTACACCCCTGTAATTCTTTTTTAGATAGTGCAAGGAGAATGCACACCACATACATATCCCACTCATGCTACATATACACATGCATACACGTCCACTACTGACTCTAGGAAATTTTGCAAAGGCTCCACGTCCTCATGTGTTTTGGCACGTGATCACCGGTCGCTTCGTCACCGAGCAGCACCGCGACGACCGCAGTTACGTTGTCAGTTGCTCGGTTTCCGTAGATTACGATGCCAGGGCGTCAAGGTCGTCCATGCCATTGCCGCTTCCCCTTTCTGTATTGGATCAATCGAGGTACGTCTCAAAGCTGGTTGCTTGGTTCTTGATCCTTGGGTGAAGCCAGCTTTGGTTCGCGATTGGGTTGGGAATTTCTTGGGTGTAGGTGCCTTCGTTCGATTCGGCTATGGTAGGCCGTGGGTAGTAATGTCTAGGAACTTTTTTGGAGGAAAGACTTACGATTTCACAAGGGAGCTCTTGTAGGAACTAAGAAACGAGAATAAGTTGTAGTTTGGGGAGAAATAGGAGACGTTTGAGAGCATTTGTCTTGTGTTTGTAGAATCTTATGCCAAGATTTAGTACTCTGCGCAAGTGACTACTAGTAGCAAGTTTTCTTTCCTAGAGCAAAGTGACTACTAGTAGCAAGTTTTCTTTACTAGAGCAAACTGTGTGCGGTCATAGTTTCTTCATGCTTCAATAGTACCCGAGTAAAATCTATTTTTCTTATGATTTGTTGGCAACGAAAGGTAATTTCAGGGGGCTGCTATGTTTATGAATCATTCTTTAAGCCGTATATTGCAAAGTATGAAGCTGAGATTGATCTGGGTGCCTCAGTTGATCTGAAAAAGTCTTTCTTATTTACCATGTCAACTTTTCTTTTTCGATGTTTCAGGGAGTACTAATGTCAACCTCTGCTACGATGTTTCAGTAACTGCACGACTCTGTTGGATGATGCTTTAGTAGCTGCACTACTTTTCTTATCTTGGTTCTCCTCGTACAATATGCTGAAAAGATGTTCTAGTGTTTAGTACTGAAATCACAAGCGATGTACTAGGAGTTGTGATGAGATACTTAGGTCAAAACCCCACTGACGCTGAACTGCAGGATAAGATCACCTCTTGAACATGGTGTATCTAATCCATTGATGTAACCAAATAATTAGCTGCTATATTACTTTTTTGAATATTTACCGAGGATTGAATAAATCTCAAAATACGGCTTTAATATATAATTAAGGCCAAGAGACCTCTGTGGTCGTAAATCTTCAGAGGTTGTTTCCCAAGTACCCTAGTCAAAGAAACACCGTGTGTATTGCTTGACCAGATGACTACCCGGAGAGTCTATGAACTAATCCTTGGACCCGATTCTAGGATATTCCTTCCATGCGATATATGGAGCACGTGCCTTATCCACTTCAAATAGCACGATGCTTTGTCCCTAAGTCTCTGACAACAACTGCAATGCGGTTATTGTCCACGTTCGTCTCCCGCTGACAAAAAAACGGGTTGGGCATTCTCTCTCTGATAATAACTACATTCTTAACTAGATGTGCTTGTTCCACAAGGCATCTTGTCTAACTGATAATTAGCATCTCTTTAGTGGTATTTAAGGCTGAACAATAAAGACAATCCATATCTCATTCAATTTAACGTAAGTAGGGCTAGTCTCTAGCCTTGTTGAAGGCACTCTATAACTAGTTCAAAGTAATAAAGAGCATCCATGTTCTCTTCCAAAGATTTTAGCCATTTTTCTCACATTATCTCGTAAGATCGGTGACAGCTGGCGCCGTCCGTGGGGAAGAAGGAGCTAAATCCTTGAAGTTCTTCTTCATTCAGCAATCATCATTCCTCTCTAATACCTGTTGTCATTACTCATGCGATCGTAGCAGGGACATGGAAGGAGGAGAACTAGTTCAATTTGGTAGACTACACTGACCTCGACATGGACGCATACATCCGCGCCATAGAACACCATGCGTCGTCATCATCCTCTTTGTAGGATCGCATGGCACAATCAGAGAGGGGGTGAATGATTGTCTCCGCTTTTACCACATGAAATCAAAACCCAACACAGAAACAAAATAGAACCAATCTGGATTACCGAATGAAGATAACGACTGTAGCTACTTGCTCGTACGTGCTCGTAGGGTCTCTGTTGCCTGACCGCTCGTTACGACCACTCATTATGACTGCTCGCCTCGAACGCTCGCTCCGACCACTCACTTACGACTGCTCGCTTATGACCGCTTGCTTATGAGTGCTCAGATCGATCGCCCACTCATTTCGATCGCTCTGCACGATCTCGGATCCACCGCCTGCTCATTCCGATTGCTCAGCATGATCTTAGATTGATCGCCTGCTTGTTCCGATTGCTCAGCACGACAATGGAACACGTAGTCGTGACCTCCTTTCGCCTGATGTCCCCAGCAGTTTGACCACCACCCGAACGAGTACACGCCGAAGACAAAACAGAGCACGTAAAGCGGGGAGGGAAACAAGTCGCCAAAGAACTTGTTCTAGAAAGGATCTGATCTACTATTTTTTTCATCAAGTTTTTGGCTACAAAGCACCTAACGGCACCCCTAAAATCTTCTATTTGAAAGCCCTAAAACTCCATCCACTAACCTACAGTCTCCCCTGCTTTTATAGGCCAACGCACAAAGCATGTTCCACTCGAACACCTTAAATCGTGTCCTTATCCACTTGGACACGAGATCTTATCTCTTCCTCAAATCAAGGGACCCGAAACCCTTCCTAACACGAGTTTTAACCACCTCGTACCAATCATGGACTCCATACACAACTTCCCACGACCAAGCCTCCCGGATATCCCCTCTTGTATCTCCATCGTGCACCACCACCGTGTGCTCTTGCATTAGCCCGACCACCTCGCGTGACACCCTAACCGCCTGGACCTTAGATCACCCCCTCCTAGTCTTGGTTCTCCTCTTCACCGACTGTAACTGTCTCCACACCTCCATGCAGCATCCACCTTTGACCTCCATGTACTCCAGCATGAGCTCGACCAGTTTGCGTGACATCCCGACTGCCTGGACGTTAGATTACCTCTCCTAGTCCTGGTTCTCCTCGTGAGACCATTTCTATCGAGCACCAAGTCCTCCGACTATGACTACCTCAATTCTAGAGTACCCACCTGGTATTGCAATATTGACCATTCATCATCAACCATCACACACCGACCAGTCAACCACTGACCCAACAAGAGTACTTGATGTACTCGAAAATCGCGAGTGAAGTGCTCGTACCGACCATGAAAGTCTATGAGTATTGACCGTGAAGCCTTCAGCTACCGATTGCTAAGCCTCTAACTACCGAAGATAGAACAGCAGACTGTGAAGTCTACGAGTATCAACAAGACTACCAAAACTACAACCATGAAAGCAGTTCGTGAAACCTATGACCAACAACCGCAAAGCCCTTGTCTATCGACCAGAAAAACCTTCGACTATCGAGTACGACCAGAAAAGTCTACGACTATCGAGTGCTGAAGCTACAACCATGCAAAAGTATTGTAGCTACGATTACCTGCCGTGGTCATAAGGTCGTAGTTGTACTGCCATGGTCATAAGGTTGTAGTCATACTGCCGTGGTCATAAGCTTGTAGTCGTACTGCCGTGGTTGAAACCAGACGTGATCGAAAGCTTCCATGGTTGTAAGCCAGACGTGGTTAAAATCTGCCATAGTTGAAAGCTGGACGTGGTCGAAAGCTGTTGTAGTCATAGCCATGTTCATGCCGTGGTCGAAGCATGCTGTGGTCGTAGTCTGAAGTCTATGATAGTGTGAAGTCTGTGGTCATAGTCTGAAGTCTAAAGTCTGTGGTCATAGTCTAAAGTCTGAAGTATGTGGTCATAGTCTGAAGTCTAAAGTCTGTGGTCATAGCCTGAAGTCTGTAGTCTGAAATCACTCGTAACTGAGCAAAATCACTCGAAGGCAAAGACTTCAACTGCAAATGACCAAGTCTTTCACAAACGCAAAATCCAAAGCAAACCAAATGTCAATTATTCATCATCTCTTTATTTACAACCATCCACATGGTCTAACAATCTCCCCCTTGATGAATACATTGACAATACTTTGAAAATTCTCAAATGATTTGTGTTTTGAAAGAGAAGCAAAATTAAGTGCAAGTTTCTCACAGATTTCTCCAATTCAAAATCTCTCCACCTTACTTCAATTTCTCCCCCTTTGGCAATGTAATCATCAAGAAACTTTCAGAGAGAGAACAATTCTAAGAAGGAGCAATGAGAGTAAAAATCAAGAAGCTTTGGAGATTAAACAGGTCAATTTGTATTTATATTTTGACCAAACCATCAGTGTGAGTAGAGTAATCTAGATCATATTAAGTCATATATCATATAGCTAGATTGAAAACTAGTCTTTTAGCACAATTAGACACTTTAGATCAATGATATGCATGCCATCAACGACAAAACCAATTATAAAGAGCATAATGAGATATCACAACGAAAAGTCAAAGCCTAAAATTGAAGCAAACATTAAATCTAGACAAGCTAGCAGTCTCATAAACAATCTATTGCTTCAAACTAGATTTTTAGGCATGTGGCATGCTTGTAGCATACTTCTTCTCATAATGCTATCTTTATAGCAAACTTCTTTTTGAATGGTGGCATGATTGAAGCATACTTTTTTTCATTTGTGCATTTCTTTTGTGCTTTTTCTTTTGTTCAACCATGGCATACTTGAAGCATACATCTTTTCAATCTTCTTCTTCTTAATTCTCACTTGATATCACTTGTATGATACCACTTGTAGAATTTCTCCTTTTTATATGTATAACTTGCCAACTTGAGTGAGCATAAAAGGCTGTGATATGAAACATACAAGTCTCAAAGCCAATATTTTAAAATAAGATTCATAATCAAGCTAATCCTTTTAGATGAACATCATAAAATACTATAAATAATCACTCTAGTCAAAGACTTATGCCAAGTCATGTTTTAATTCAAGTGTAGCAGATTAATTAAAACTAGTTGTGGTCTAAGCTACAAAACATATGAGTAAACATGATAAAGCAAGCTCTACTATTCATTTGATTTCAATGGCTCAATCTTGATGAATTATATGACAGGTATAATAACCACAACTCTTGACACCACTTCAAACGACATACTCCCCCTTAGAATAATCCCATCTTACTCAGAAAAAGAGCAAATTGAGAAGAAGCAAGAAACTTTGAGAGAAAAACAAGAAAACCGAAAAGGAGCTCAGAGACCACTTGAAAAACATCACTTGTAATAGACCACTTGTAAAATAACATTACCTTTCCACATGGTCTAACCTGAAGGTGAAGTCTCATGGAAACTCCAAGAGAAGGTGAAGATCATCCAGTGTTCCAATTAAGCAATGGTGCAAAAGACTGGAACCAAATCAAGTGCCTGTTCTCCACCGCTTGTTCACTGGTCTCAAATCACAGTAGATGTTGGTCTCATAGTACTGTGGTTAGTCAAGTAAGCTTTAGGAATCCAATACTGTGATACTCGACAAAAAGGATCAGCTGCAGGCAATGATAAAAATTTAATTGAAGATTTAGCCTTTGTCAAATTCTGGTCTGACTACTGTTGAGGAACCAGTCTGTCCGCCGACTTGTCTAAGCATCTCTGTGTGGCTGGTCATAACTCTCCTGAGCGTCTCTGTACAGCTGGTTGTAACCCTGGTCCGACCACGCTGTAACAACCACGGAAAGAAGCTGATCTAAACTCTGGTCTGATCACTCTGTTCCGACCATGGAAGAAGGCTGGTCTACCTCTTGACTGGTCTAAACGAGCAGAGACAACCAGTCGAAAATCTCCTGAGTACCCTGATCGACTACAATGACCAACTGACCGACAATTCCATTCGACCACGAAGAACGACTGGTTGAAACCCTGGTCTAATCGTGGGACATCTAACCACTGAGCGCCCGACCACATGGCAATCTGAATGTTTTGGCAAGACTGGTCTGACCGCCAATCGACCACTACGACCAGGTTTAGTTGCTAAATTTCCCGGGGCTACAGAGAACAAATTAGAGGGAGTAGAACCACAATGACCTGCAGACGATTGGTCAGCATGTGTAAAGAGACAGTATGCTCCTGAATCTGAAGAAGAGTGATTAGAGTGGGCAAGACGACAGTTGGGATCTTGCACAATCTCTACTTGGGAACGTTTTTTCAACTTGTCTTTCTTCTCCTTTTTAGCTTTCCGAAAACAGAACTGAATCACATGACCATCTCTACCACAATGAGTGCATTGATACTTATCAGTTGACTTTATAACACCCACTTTGGTAAAGAATTCCTTTGCAACACCAGCAGATTTAAATATAATCTGTTTAGGTTCAGATTCTACTTCAAATTTCCTAGGTTCAAGAAGTTTAACAACCTTTGGAGGATTATTTTTTGCATGCTCAATGAAATTAATTCCTAGATCGTGTTTCTTTACACTTGCTTTTGATTGATCTAGAATCATGTTCAAATTCTTTTTGCCAAACGAGAATCTCTCTAAAGTATTCTTTAGATGCTCATTCTCTTTAGCTGATGTAGGATAGGTTGTGCATTTAACATAATCATTTGAAAGACCTTTAGAAGCAGCAGACTGAGCTAATCTTTTCTTTTTAGCAAAATCGTTGAGTCGTCTAGTCAAGGCTTCTATTTCAGTGTTAAGCTTAGGACAATTCGAGCAAGAAAAAGTCTCATGATAGAGCATTTGTTGGATTGACTTCTGAGATGAATTAAGTCTAGCCTGAAGCAAATCACACTTAGAGCAAGTCTTAGATTGAGCAGAAAAACTAGACCTAGACTTTTCAATTTCATCATTAGCAAATTTTAATTTTTCATCACAAGAGTCATGTGTCAATCTTAACTCATCAAGTTTAGCAGTTACATCACTAAGTTGAGTCAAGTTTGATGTATTAATTGTTCTAGCAGTCTCTAACTCAGTATGTAAAAGTTGGCAAGACTCACAAGATTCATCATAAAAAATAGAGGCTCTAAGCCTGTTAATTTCAGAATCTAAGCTCTCAACAACGAAATCATGACTTTTAATTTTTCTTTTTATAATTTTTTAGCTCTTCTATCAATCTAGCACAGCACGAGATAAATCAGTATAAGAAGGTTTTACCTCATCAGGATCACTGCAAAGATCATTATCGTTGAGCTCCTCACTGTTGGTCATAAAACACATCCCTGTGAAGTCCGCCTCCTTTGCCTTCTTGCATTTGTCCTTATCGTCGCTCGCAGAATTAACATCACTCAAATTAATCTCCTCAAATGCTGAAAGTACTTTGTTGACCGCCCTGCGATAGTTGCGCTTCTTGCTTGGGTCAATCTTGAATTGAGTGCAACGAGTTGGAGCCTTATCATCCTTAACCTCTTTGCTCCTTAGTTTGGGGCAATCCATCTTAATGTGGTCTGGCTTGCCACACTCAAAGCATCTGATCGAACCTGACATACCACCTCGCTTCCTCATCCTCACATTGTCGAGTGCCTTATATGCTCGTGAGGAGATCAACACCAAGTCCTCTTCAGGGAGCTGCTCGAACTATTCCTCTGAAAAAGAAGTCAAGGCAAACAAAGAAACACAAGACAAAACACTCAACGAAGTAGCCTACATGGGGTTAGTCACAAGTGCTAAAGGTGAAGATTTATCAATCTTGGATGGCAAAACATCCATCTCATAGGTTTACAATCTAGAATAAAGATCATCCATGGTTAAAGTATCTAGATCGACAGTTTGATTAATAGTTGTGACAACCATCAACCACTCAAAATCTAAAGATCTCAAAATTTTAGTTGCATTATATTCATTAGCAGGAATAACATTAACACCATGCAGATCACTCAATATTTTCACACAACGAGCGAAGAGATCATTAATGGATTCACCAGGCTTCATAGCAAAATCAGAATATTCTTTTTGATAAAAACTTTTACGCACTTTTTTTATTTTAGCGGTTCCTTCATGATAATCATAAAGAGTTTACCATATTAAGTGGACATAATTAATATGAGCTATATGATTAAACTCTTTGCGAAAATCTCTTGAAATAGCAAGTTACGAGCTTGAGCATTTAAATCAATATCTGCTTTATTTAAATTAGTAACAGCAGCAGGAACCTCATATGGTGTAGCAACTTTATTCCAATCAACACTACCTTGAGCCTCAATGTAAGCTTGCATATGACATTTCCAAAAAGCAAAATCAGTACCGTCTAGCATGGGGGATGGTTCACATACCTCTCTAACGCCACAGCAACCAGCTCTGATACCACTTGTACGATCGTATGGCACAATCAGAGGGGGGTGAATGATTGTCTCTGCTTTTACCGCCAGAAATCAAAACCCAACACAGAGAAACAAAAGAGAAGCAATATGCATTACCGAATGAAGATAACGACCGCAACTGCTTGCTCGTATGTGCTCATAGAGCCTCTATTGCCCGACCGCTTGTTACGACTACTCGTTACGATCGCTCGCTCCGACCGCTCGCTTACAACCACTTGCTTACGAGTGCTCAGATCGATCGCCCACTCGTTCCGATCGCTTGGCACAATCTCGGATCGACCGCCTGCTTGTTCTGATCGCTCAGCATGATCTCATATCGATCGCATGCTTGTTCCGATCGCTCGGCATGACAACGACACACGTAGTCATGACCTCCTTCCGCCTAATGTCCCTAGCCATTCGACCACCGCCCGAATGAGTACATGTTGAAGACAAAATAGAGCACGTAAAGCGGTGAGGAAAACAAGTCGCCGAAGAACTTCTTCTAGAAAGGATCTGATCTACTATTTTTTTCATCAACATTTTGGCTACAAAGCACCTCACGGCACCCCTAAAAACCCTCTCTTTGAAAGCCCTAAAACTCCATCTGCTAACCTACAGTCTCCTCTGCTTTTATAGGCCAGCACACAAAGCGTGTTCCACTCAAACATCTCAAACCGTATCTTTATCCACCTGGACATGAGATCTTATCTCTTCCTCAAATCAAGGGACCCGAAACCCTTCCTAATACAGGTTTTAACCACCTCATACCAGTCATGTACTCCATCCACAACTTCCCACAACAAAGCCTCCAGGATATCCCCTCCTGTATCTCCATCGTGCACCATCACCGTGCGCTCTTGCATGAGCCCGATCACCTCGCGTGACACCCTGACCACCTGGACCTCAGATTACCCCCTCCTAGTCTTGGTCCTCCTCGTCACCCACCATAATCGTCTCCACGCCTCCACGTAGCATCTACCTTTGACCTCCATATGCTCCAGCATGAGTTCGATCAGCTTGCGTGACATCCCCAAACAAGAACTAGACCATCTACGACCATCCTCCAGATCATTTATGACTGCATAGTCTATCGCTAACTGGAATAGACCCTCAGACCACTCAATACAACCGCTAACTCAGAGTACTCATGACCCACAAGTACTCGGAAACCACACGCACTGCTATTGAGCGACTATCGAGTATCGACTACCGAGTATCGATTAGAAACCACAGCCGCAACACGTACTCGAAGCCTACGAGTACAGGCAACACTCAAACACACGACCACTTACCACAATCATGAGACCACTTCTATTGAGCACCGAGTCCTCCGACTACGAGTACCTCAATCCTAGAGTACCCACCTGGTACTGTAGTATCGACCATTCATCATCGACCACCACACACCGACCAGTCAACCACTGGCCCAACACGCGTGCTCGACGTACTCGAAGATCGCAAGAGTGAAGCACTCATACCAACCATGAAAGTCTACGAGTACTAATCGTGAAGCCTTTGGCAACCGATCGCTAAGCCTCCAACTACCGAAGATAGAACAGTAGCCTATGAAGTCTACGAGTATTAACAAGACTGTCAAAACTACAACCATGAAAGCAGTCCGCAAAACCTACAACCAATGACCGCAAAGCCCTTGTCTATTGACCAGAAAGACCTTCGACTATCGAGTACGACCAGAAAAGTCTACGACTATCGAGTACTGAAGCTACAACCATAAAAAAGTATTGTAGCTACGATTACCTACCATGGTCGTAAGGTCGTAGTTATACTGCCGTGGTCGTAAGGGCGTAGTATACTGTTGTGGTCGTAAGCTCGTAGTCATACTGCCGTGGTCAAAACCAGACATGATCGAAAACTGCCGTGGTTGTAAGCCAGACATGGTCGAATGCTGTTGTGGTCGAAAGCTGGAGTGGTCAAAAGCTGCCGTGGTCGAAAGCTGAACGTCGTCAAAAGATGGACGTGGTCGAAAGCTGTCATAGTCTTGTTCATGCCGTGGTCGTAGTCTGAAGTATGTGATCGTTTAAAGTCTGTGGTCATAGTCTGAAGTCTATACTCGTAGTCTGTAGTCTAAAATCACTCGTAACTAAGCAAAATCACTCGAAGGCATAGGCTTCAATTGCAAACGACCAAGTCTTACAAATGCAAAAATCCAAAGTCAATTATTCATCATCTCTTTATTTACGACCATCTACATAGTCTAACACTCTTCCATCTCATGCTTACCGCTTAATGAAGCTAGTGAGATTGACTGGATGGAAGAAGATTCGCTACCCCATCAGCGGCGCTCCCAGAGCAATCGGTTGTTCGATTAAATCGGAATGCCCAAATACCTCTACAAGCCTGGTGCTTCCGATCGGCAAAAAAGACAATAAAAGCTGAATGCTGCAATCCGAGGTTCAGTGTAATCTCGATATGGTCATGGGTGACTGCTATCCGCCGATGGTTCCTATGTATTCCGGGAGGCGACCGGCACCTGGTCGTGGTATCAGTGAAGTTACCACAAGTAGAAAGCTAGGTGAAGATGATAATGCTTAGTGTCCAATTGACAATCCAATGTATCAGGTTGAGTCCACCATAAAGCCTACCAGAGGTGTTAATTTCTAACCGTTCCCCATCGTGGAGGCTTCTTGCCGAAGTGGTGGAAGGCTCTCCCTTAGTTTTGACGATAGCTCATCGAGAGATTTGTGCTGGAGATACAAAGTTAACGCAATCAGTGATATCGATCAAGATGCCGTGCACAATTCTCCATGATAGAACCTACTAGGACCTGTTGGTCGAAATGGTGCAAACATTCATGCATCACTCAGAGATAGTGGAGGCAACAAAACTAGTGGACATCAATAGACTAATCCACCTGCTTCTACCCCATCGTGCGTGACGGGTCGAACGGGATAAGTGAGAGGACCTGAGGAAGAGGGCTCATTGCATTCGGTTCTGAAAAGAGGAGATGGAGGCCACCTTTTATAGAGGAGAGAAGAGGCTGCCGGCGTGCTACTGCCAATGGCCGATGCCGAGGTGCTCGGGCCGGTGGCGCCACCGACGCCACCGCCATTGCCACACGACTCGGTCGCCCAACGAAAGGTCAAGCCGAGCTCCCCTGCGGCACACGCGAGAGAGACGGCTGAAGGCCTTATCTCCTCCTCCTCTGTCCCACTGACAGGTGGGACCACTCCTCCCTCTTTTTTTGTCAAATAGGGAAATTACCCAATTGTCCTTAGAGTCCAACACTTCTATTGAAACTGAGGAATATAATTTTACAGATTAATTGTTTGAAGAAACTCCCAACGAAACTGGCCTACTGACAAATCAGGATTACGGCCAAATCGGGTTATCGCATTAAAGAAGAGAAGAAACCAAACAAACAAGGTTCTTTAGTTTGCATAATACTCTTGAGTTACTATAAAAACTCACAGCTACTAGCAGCAGAAAATTCGGAATCATGTGCTGATATCCATTGTGTCGACTAGCTCTGGCAAGTATTTTGCCAACTTCACAGCTCCGCTTATTATCCATGCGCGGGCTTCTTCTTTGATTATTGGCATTGTTCCATTGACCGCGTTCCTTTGATTTTGGAAAGTCCTGTTACTTTCTTTCCAAATCTGCCAGAGGACAAGAATGATCATCAGGATTACAACTCTGAAACAACGGACAAAATGCTTCCCTTCTCTTCTCTTGACAGCAAAAATATTACCATAGTCATTGCTGGAATTAACTACGGATTCAAACAAAATTCAGAGTTTGCGATTCTTCTGCAAACCTTCTTGGACAGCACACCTTGCAAAACTTGCACATCAGTAATAAACATCTTGCAAGAAGCTAAAATTGTAATACCATTATGCATTATCAAATGTTCATTTGCAATCATGTATAGAGAACACAGACAAGAACAACGTAAGCATTAGAATAATGTAGCAAACGCATCGCAGTCAACATAGAAACATATACAACAGTAACCATAGGAACAAACACATCCCAGTAACCATAGTAACTTACCGGTGGTCACAAACTGCTTACATGCATGCAATCCAAGAGGAAGAAGAAAACAGTAAACGTACTCTACAAGAACAGTTCAAGGATTCCGGATATCTGATCAGAAAAATTGCATTTGAATGATTGAATAGTTCCTCAAAATCTTCATGTGTTCTGGAAACGCAACAACTCAGCAGATTAAACTAATGAAACTCACGTTAGTGGAAAGCCTAATAAGGATATATAATATGGATGAAAGGGGTCGCCTGGTGGCGCCTGACGCTAAGCGCCAGCCTGCTGCCACGATTTTGGCGGAAACTGCAGGCTGGGCGCCGTGGCCGCTTAGACAGGTCTAAGGAGGCAGAAGCTACTGTCTTTATCACTGTTATCAGAACAGAACCGATCCGGTGGTTGGACCGGAAAAACCCGGACCCAGAAGCTACGCCGGGTTGATCACGCTCACAGGACCGTCCATGCAATTGACCTAGAAAAACCTGGTTGACCCGGCTGAGTTTTAAGCGACCTGGTTAACCCGGCCGGTTTGCATCAACCCGGCCGGGTTTGTCCATAAGGTCCAAAAAATACTCTTAAATTAAAGAATTTTTCAAAAGAAAATGATGGTGATACTTGTCTTTTGAGAGCTACTAGGTTTTAGTAATTATTTTCCTATAAATTTGTTAGCTAGAGTAATGTATACGAGAGTTTAGGCTGTTGGGATTTCACCACATTCTTGCTTGATTTTATCTTATCGACTTATATATGATTTTATCGCTTATGGTCATGGACCTCATTGTTGATTCTATGAGCATCAATGGTTATTTATTATTTTTCATTCACTTTATTTAATTACTATTGTTGTTATTGTATTGTTGATTTTTTTCTATATATATACATATACATACATAAATAATTTTAAAATTTTAATCTTAAAATATGCGGTCTGATCGGTGACCCAACGGTCCGACCACCGGATCAGTGACCCGGGATCTTGGCCAGGTCGATGGCCGGTCCGGATTTGATAACACTGGTCTTTACTTGATCTTGTTCCCATTTGTGTAAGCAGAAGTAAAACTTCATCCATGGGTTTCCTATCTTTCATTGGTACATGAAGTGTCACCAGTACTAGGTTACTAGCAAAAATCCCACATTCCACATTCATATGCATCCATGTGTTTCCTTGATAGATGAATTTGCCATTTCCACTGCTGGCTAGGCGGCCTAGGTGCCAACCCGCTGCCCACTTTGCGCCTAATGCTTTTTAGAACACTGTTCATTGACCCGTAGGAACTTGCAAATGGCAAGATCCTGCACAATCTCAGTGACGCCAATTAATGGTTCGTGGTGCTGTCACTCATCTGGGCATCGCAGTCATTGCTTCCCAGTGGCTGCATTTTCTGAAGTATATTTTTAATCAATTTTTTCTGAAGTATATTATATTTATTTTGTATAGGACCAGTAAGTACTGTGAGTAGTAATTCAGTACTTCAGTTGAAACAAGATGGCATATTCTACTTCAAGCACCAAATGAGCCCAAATAGCATAACTCCATGATTTGCTGTCATAATTCTGAACTTATCATGAGCCCATGACATAATAATAATAATAATAATAATAATAATAATAATAATAATAATAATAATAATAATAATAATAATAATAATAATAATAATAATAAACTTTCTTATGCACGGAAGATTTCCAGCGCCCTCCTTGCAGCCGTACACTCCCGCGTTTGGCTTTCTTCCTCTAGCCCCGCGCTCGCGCCCCGCCGCCGGTGCGCGGCCTCTCGCTCGCCCCGGCGCTCGCGCCTCGCCTCCTCCCCACGCCCGCCGCCTGTGCGCGCCCTCTCACTCGCCCCAGCGCCCGCGGCTCGCCTCCTCCGCTCGGCCGCTGCGCCTCCTGTCCCATGGTAGCTGAGGCCACGGCAGGGCCGTAGTTCTCAACTTCTTCGACTGGCGACCGCTAGCTTCCGCGATTGCGCGCTGCCTCTTCACCCACGGCGTCGGACACCGCACTCCAACCGTCCAACGAGCTGCCGCGCGAGCGCCCCTCCCGTTGCCTCCAGATCGACGCCTGCTGGCTGCTGCTTTACCCACGGCGCCGTTCCCAATGTATCCGGACGCCTGCTATGTGCAATACATTCTTAGGCGTAATTTAGTCTTGTTCAATGATTTCAGTCTTGACAAGTTCTGCTTTTGTATTGCAGATTGTCGATACCATTAAAAAATGCCTGTACAAAAGATTGAGGAAAGCCCACACAAGTGTATCCTTACATTGTGCAGCTGGATGCTTTTGTGACTTTCTTTATATAACAGTGCTTAATTTATGTTTTATCATATTGTCATCCTCGGATTACTCTTTTTCATTTTCCTGCAACCTATATAACTATCGGTTGTTCCTTTAGTGATCTTTCAACAGATTTACAGCAGTGTACAGTTCATTCCTTGGAAACGTTGGACAGGTTCTTGCAGTTTGTTTGACTTACTCTTGTTTCTCTCTTTCTTTTATCAACTGATTAGGGAGCAAATACTAGCTATTTTTCTTGGATCCTTTTATTCTAAATTTGTTGTTCTTTATCCTCAAAGATGGTTCAGTTTCATTTGACAGCAATTACCGATGATCTTGAGTCAAAGCTTGCTGTGTGGGATTTCTCCAAAGGGCGAACAATCCTTTTTCGATTAGAAGTCTATAGACAGCTTATATTACCTACGCTACTACAAGTGCTACTTATGTCTTGCCCTTGATTATAGGGTTGACTACAGACCTTATGTGTCTATTAGAAAGCGGGTCCTGTTTGTCGCTTTAAATAGGAAAAAAGTTTCTGTTTCATTACAGAGCTGCATGCTTTATATTTTTCGCTTCACAAAATATTCTCCAGTGTGGGTCAATAAACATAATAATTTGATCTTGAATGTCAGGATCGCCTGAATTGCAAAATGGCAGTTCTTCAGGTAGCGTGGGGCCATGTTTCAACCCTGCTTTCGTTCATTCGGTAGCACTTTCTGAAGAGGCCATTTTGGGAGGGTTGCACAGAGTTTGTGCTATTGCAATGGGAGATGGTGCTGTTGACATAGTCGATCTAGAATATGAGCTGGCCCCTTCAAAATCAAAAGGCCCTTCTCGGGCAGCAGGTTTGATCATGACTTCAGAAATAACTGATCTTGGAGATGGAAGGGTTGTCCTGATGCATTAGCTCTAATAGTTTTTTTTCCCTTGCACATACAGGAAGATCATGCCACAGCATTGGCCTCTTGGTGCTGATTTCCCCATTTACGTAAGACTGTCTTCGTAGCTTTGGCATTCAAGTTGACAGATCACTTTGCTGGTTTTGTCTCATGTTACGCCCAAGATTCTGCATGAATTAACAGCCCATCTCATGGTTCTAGCTCAGATTATATGAATGCATTTTCGTCTTTTGCCTCTACACTACCTTCGTTTGTTGTCGAGTAGTCATTTTACGCTCTTTTCAGCTGCACAGCTTTCGTATCGTATTTCCCTCTTCCTGGTCTCCCTTCGTACCCTACTATTATACATGTCTAATTTCACTAGGAAATGAAAGTTAGCATTTTATACTACTTGTGTGTTAACTGCTTTTACTAATAGCGTCTGTCACATTCCAATGCCCAGCGCTAGGTAAAATAAAACATATGGCTGTGCTATAATCATTACTATTATAAAAGAATGAGTTGGTGGTTGTACGTCTGTTCTCCTCTAACCGCCTCATTCTTTCTACTTCTTACTATTCTCTACTGTTCAACCGATCAGAACAATCCTTTTCTATACATAATTCTCTATACATATAATAAATTCCATTGCAACGTACGGACATATAACTAGTTATCATAAGAAAAAGGATGGCTGCAGACGAAAAAAAATTCTATGCGGCGGTGCCGCACTACACAGCTCGTGCAACACCGCCTGTGCTGCCGCCGCGTGTCCGATCTCCTCAGCTCTGAGCCGCAGCAGCCGAGCGACTTGTAGAAGCAAAATAGAAAATGAGTTCAGACTTGCAGCCAACTCATTTGATGGAAGACTTGCAGCCGAGCGACTTGCAGCAGCACGACACTCTACCAGAATAGAAGCAAAACAGAGGACGCCCAGAAAACTGAACCGAGCGACACTGTTGGTTTTACGGCAAAGTACCGAATTTTTGTGGAATGTTCAGAGAACAAAATCTGTGAATCAATTACTCAATTGTCTCACGAATACAACTGAATGTCTTCAGAATACCTCAAAGACTACTAACTGAATGCTAAATAGTCTAGCACCTAAATACTCTGCATGCTATCTGAAACTGACTCAAAACCTGACGCTGCAATACAATAAAACTCCAGAGGCACACAACTAGGATTAAGTCCAACATGAGCGACAGGAGCCACCATCTGAGAATAAATCTCCAAAACAATGGAAATGGTAAATTACAGTCTCATGTCAATAAACAATTATGAAAGCACTACTACTCCTTAAAAATGTAATTTTCGAGCAGCTGAGGCATCTTGATCAAGTCCAAGTAAAAGACTTGTATATTCTCCATGGATCGAAGGAGCAACCATGGCAGAAAAATCCCCATGCATATCAACACCAACAATTGCATCAAAAGAGCCCTATTAAAAAATGAAATTATTCAGACCAGGTGCAGCTAAATGAATTATTGAAAGAGATTAATGAGCCAATGTCATTAGTCTTACAATCAATTCATCTGGAGCTTGTCCCATTTCTCCATTGCCTGCTGATTTCTTTGGATCTTCTCCTTTAGATTTCACATATAAAAGGAAAGCAATATTACTGGCTAAAATTGATATGTAAGAAAGCCATTTTTAAATGAGCAGCACTACCTTTTTTCTTAGCAGCATTTGCAGTCTTCCCTTTCTTCTTTTCAAGTACAGTTTTTGATCTTTTATTCTTTAGACCTTTTATGATCGGAGGAACTCTAATTGATACTTTACCGTTTAATATGTCTCCAACACATTCATTAGAACTTTGAGAAACCTCATAAGCTTTGGATTTTATTTTGCTCAGTGAATTATCTGCTTCTAGGTCCAACTTATCTATAGCATTTTCCAAATCATCAAGAAGTTCTTTTGAAACTGAGCACTTCAATGCAACAGATGTCGCCTTTCGAGAGATACGCGTCGCATGTGTTCTCAAAGTTTCACTGTCACTTCTTTGTTTCTTCTGAAAGTAAAACCCTCTTTTTGCATGGTTTGTCCACCTATTTAGTATGTACTGAGTTGGCAAGATAAAAACCTCATTGATATTAAAGACTCGGAGAGCATGCTTGCACAATATACCTGTTAGACATGTACATATACTTTAGCAAAATATATTGTGAACTAGTACAAGTTTAAACTGTTCATACATACCAATGCATTCATACTTATGACAAGAACATGTTATTGTCTTATCCTCGGAGTTGAAAACAACTATTGCTTCATCTTGAAATTCCATAGGCATCACCTTATAAGTCAGGATTGACCCTTCAGAATTTAATAATTTGCATGAGAAAGAAAATTGCTCTTTAAATTGTTCCTCAAATTCTGAATAAAGCCTCCTTGTATACGATTCAGCCGCAGTCTTCAACATTGGTAAATCTCGGATACAAGTGATCGGGGTAGAGTGTCGTGACTTGTAGTCTGCATCCAACTCATTTTCGCGAAGACTCGTGGCACACTTGTCACATTCTTCTAGGAGTTCAGACAGAGAAAGCTTTCTACGAAACCTTTTCTTAAAAACATTATTCATACCTTCACTTCTTTGAGTCGATGTCATATCAGCAGTAAAAGAATCACGGAAGACAGCAGCCCAATGAACCCACAACTCATATAGGTTTTGCAACCATGAATTCCCCTCAAGTTTATAACTACTCAACAACTCATGCCATTTCTTGTCAAAGCATGCCACAAACCTTTCTTCATAGACGCAACTCTTAAAGTCGGCAAGAAACCGAGGATGATTAGCAATTACATGACTAAGATGTTTAGCAGCATTCTGATAAATGTGCCACAAACAAAGACGGTGCCTTGTGTTTGGAAATACAATCCGTATTGCTGCTGCCATGGCAGCACATTGATCTGTGAAAATTGTGCTAGGATGCTTGCCTGACATTGCTGTTACAAATGTGTTAAAAAGCCAAACAAATGATTCAATGGTTTCACTATATAATAGTGCAGCTCCAAACATAATTGTCTGCTTATGATGGTTGGTTCCAAGGAGGGGAGCAAAAGGCATTTCAAACTTGTTAGTCTGAAATGTGGTGTCAAAAGATATAGCATCACCAAAGCATGCATAATCCATGATAGCTTGACCATCTGCCCAAAAGAAATTAGTTATCCTACCATCCTCCTCATCTACTTGTATGGCATAAAAAAAAGGTAGGGTCATGTAATTGCTTGTTCTTCAAGTACTCCAATAGCGTCTGCGTATCATTGGATGGCAAATATTTCTTACGCTCACGGCCAATCAAATTATTGCAATCCATCCGCGAGAATGGTACATTCTCAGCTCCTCCATACCACTGCTTGAAAAACTCATACACTTGGGCTGGTTGTATTCCAGCTTCTCGTATTTGACCAATTAGATGTTTATCTGCCTCTATAATGCGCCGTTGAGACCTTAACATGTGTGCCTTATTTGGACTAGCAAGATAGTGATTGTGTTCAAGCACAACCTTTTGCACTGTCCAAATTCCCTCACGACTTATGCTGAATTGAACACGAGCATTGCAACACGTCCTTGTAGTAGCATTTTCTTTTGAAGTTTCATGTGATGAGTGCCTACCTCGTTCTCCTTGGTTGCTGCAAACTATATGCTTCTGATATATAGTTTTGTCGGGTCTCAGCCTTGTGGTGCTCTTTCTAATACTAAAACCAATATTTGCAGCATATGAATTGTACATATCATATGCATCGGTCTCTGATTTGAAAGACATTCCAACTTGAGGTACAATTGCAGATTGAGCATGCTTATTATCCATCTACAATATAATGAGAGAAATTCTAAACGAATTACAACCACAATATGAAGATTACCTCTGTTGTTTGGGTGGATTACCTCTGTTGGCAGCATTGTGGATGTTGGTGTAGAGAACAATGATGGATGCGCTGTTGCCGAACCCATCGTAGCATCCGCCACCGGCTCGACGGTAGGGATTGACGATGAAGAGAAGGCGACTTCATCAGTGGAGCACCGCTCTCGTGTTGAGATCTCGGCGATGACATCTGACCCTGGTGTTAGGGTTGACAGCAGCAGGGGATTCAATGAAGTCATGTTGCCTATGTCGTCGACCGGCTGCACGGCGAATTTGTCCATACTTTTAGAGAAGTCGTCAAGAAAATATGATGTATGTGGATCGATCTCTGGGGCATCTGAGAATAAATCCATCCGCTCCCCTGAACAAATTGCGGCCGAGCTGGGCAGAATTCGGGCGCCCAGCCGGCGAAACCCCACCCCACACGACACGCCCAAACTAGCGCGGACGGATCGGAGGCGCGCGCGTACCTTCTGGGCGAGCTCGCCGAGCGACACGGCGGCGCGATCCATCCTCTCCTCGTCGCCGTCCAAATGGTTATGTTCTGTGTTTGTTTTCCTCGTCGACAAGGCTGCTGCTCCCACTTCTTGGAACCAGACGTGATATGCGACGGTTCAAATTCCTGTGCAGCCGGCTGCTGCGGCTCAGAGCTGAGGAGTCTGAACTCATTTTCTATTTTGCTTCTACAAGTCGCTCGGCTGCTGCGGCTCAGAGCTGAGGAGATCGGACACGCGGCGGCAGCACAGGCGGTGTTGCACGAGCTGCGTAGTGCGGCACCGCCGCATAGAATTTTTTTCCGCTGCGGACTGTCATGGGAAGTTGAGATGGAATAACGGTTCCAATTTTTTAATCCTTGACTGTGCATGAAATGAAGTTCTATTGTTATGTGATATGTCGGTATATAATTTGCCCCATCTTTAATTTTTCATCGGGATTGATGTTATGCAGATTGACGATTAGGAAAAGGTTACAATGGTTGACTTCCCACAAATGGTATCTGTTTCACGTCGGAATGCCCAGATGTATGTAGCAAACATAAGACTGCTTTCTGTTCGCTATTCACAAGTTTTACTTTTACAGGTTTTTTGAACAAGATGTTGAGTGTATCTATAGATTCTTTAACAAGAGGTCTTTCTGTGCAATGAAATCGCACGAATTCGTTATGATGCCTTACAACTCATTCTGTTATTAAGCTTTCTTTTCTTTATATTAGGTTTAATCTCTCATCAGAGGAAGGTGAAGGACAAGATGGGTCTAAAACTGATAATGAAAGTGGTAAAACGTCCTTTCTATCCATTCAAAAGTCTGCTGGTTCCTTGAACAAGGAACTAGCTGCCAGTGGCTTCAATACGTTAAGATCCTTTTTCTTTGTACAACAGCTGCGTTCCTCCACATTGTGTGCACACTATTTGGATTGGTCAATGCCTGGAATCAAAAGAGAAGCAGGAGGCATTTGATATTCGTCATTAGGTTGGACTTCTACACTGCTTATTAGTTATTGCCAAACGATGTTTAGTTATTTCTTCCCTAATTTAGTGCACAAAGTTGCAGTGACGAAGCCAAGACGAAAATCGAGGGTGGGCTCAAAGACTAAGCCAAAGTTTAGGCAAAGCCATGAGCTACAAATAGTAAACATAACAAACAATTGCATCATGCGGATCACTCAAAGGAAGCATAATGATCTAACACAATAGTACAGAACGTAGTAGGGTTCTTAGGAAGTGCACTCAGATTGTGGTGCTGCTTACCTTTTTAGCTTGATGATGAGGATGCTGAATAAGTCTCTGTACTGTGGTCTTTGTGGGGCTGTGGTAGTTTTTGTCTTTTGACTGCTTTTAGGACAGCATCTACTTTTAGGACAGCATCTCCTTTTAGGACAGCATCTGCTTTTAGGACAGCATCTGCTTTTAGGACAGCATCTGCTTTAGGACAGCATATTGACCGCTTTAGGACAGCATCTAGGATAGCATCTTAGCATATGCTTGGCTGGTTCTCAGCCTATAAGTATGTATCTCCAACCCCTCAGGTTGGCATGGCATTGTGTGAGCAATAAACAAGAAGAAAATTGCCCCATCTCCTAGTGTCATCCTCTCCATGAGAGTTAGGATCTTGCTATCACCAAGAGCAAGAGTCCAGCGACTAACAAGTGGTATCAGAGCCTTAGTATCCTGTAGCCTGAGCATCTCCTGCTCATCTCCTTCTCCGGCCCCGCAGCAGCCCCGGCCGGTAGCAGCAGCAGCTCCGGCTGTCCCCGCTCACTCCTCTCCGGAGACGGACGGCAGCTCGTCAGAAGCAGCCCTCTCTCCACGCAACAGCCCCCCAGTAGCGCGCCATGTCCGCAGTGCAGTCTCAGCACTCGGTCGCCTCGAGCATGCGGCGTCAGCAGACGGCCGAGCTCGTCGCGGCAGAGCAGCGCGAGCGAGCGGCGGCAGAGACCGCTGCGGCGGCGGAAAGGGCGTCAAGGCTGGCAGCGGCGGAGCTGGCAGCAGCCAGGGCGGAGGTGGAAGCAGCGGCGGCGGCAGATGCAGCGCGTGCGGCAGCAGCAGAGGTCAAGGCTTTGCGCGGCAGCAACAGCAGCTCCGGCTCTGTTGATGGCGGCGCTGACGCGGACCCTCAGCTGCTGGAGAGGGAGGCAGCGCAAGGGCGAGCGGCGCAATGGGTAGCCGCGCACGCCCACGAGCGCGGCAGCAGCCCAGACAGGCGCGGACGCGCCGGCGGCGCTCCTGGAGGAGGCACGCACGGCGGCGGCGTACGGGTCGACGGAGAGCGCGGCCCTCACAAGCAACGTGGCTCTCTCTCCCCGGTACGGTACCGTGGTCACCACGAGTACCAGGCTGTCGTCAGGGACGTCGGCCCCGGCGGCGGGTGGCCTACCCTCACCAAGACCAACTACGTCGAGTGGGCTGCGGTGATGAGGGTGAAGCTCCAGGTGCGGCATATGTGGGATGCAGTCCGGTACGGCGACGTCGACTACGACCAGGATCGACGGGCGCTGGATGCTCTCATCGCCGCAGTCCCGCCCGAGATGTAGTTCTCGCTTACCAACAAGCGGACTGCCAAAGAGGCTTGGGACGCCATCGCTGCAGCACGCATCGGCAGCGACCGCGCCCGCAAGTCTACATTGCAGGCACTACGCACGGAGTGGGAGCACCTGGCCTTCAAGCCAGGTGAGGACGTTGATGACTTTGCTCTCCGTCTCAACACTCTGTTGCAGAAGTTGGTGCAGTTCGGTGACGACACCTACGGCGAGGAGAGAGCTGTGGAAAAGCTCTTCCGCTGCGTCCCCGAGAAGTACAAGCAGATGGTTCGCTCGATCGAGTCTCTGCTGGACCTCTCCACGATGACGATCGAGGAGGCGTTGGGTCGCCTCAAGGTCGTTGACAGCGATGAGCCACAGCGCCCCTCGGGACCCGTCACCATTGGCGGGAAGCTCCTCCTCACTCGGGAGCAGTGGGAAGCCGGCCAAGGTGACAAGAAGAAGGGGGAGCCTTCTTCCACGACAGGCGGCCGCAAGAGTGGCAAGCGCGGCAAGCCGCGCAAAGGCGCCCAGGGCGGCGATGCTGGCAAGCAAAAGCCGGCACGAGACGACTCTTGCCACAACTGCGGCAAGCTTGGTCACTGGGCCAAGGAGTGTCGACAGCCACGACGCGGCCAGGCCCACGTCGCGCAAGCGGAGGAGGAGCAGCCGGTCCTGTTCATTGCTCATGCGAGCATCGAACTACCTCCAGCGGCACCGGCCGCAGTGGCTCTCCACCTTGACGAGCCAAAAGCACACGCCCTCCTCGGCGACAGTTCCGGCAATGACAAGACCGACGGGTGGTGCCTCGACACCGGCGCCACCCACCACATGACCGGGCGGCGGGAGTTCTTCTCCGAGCTCGACTCAGGCGTTCGAGGCACCGTCAAGTTCGGCGATGCCTCCGCCGTGGAGATCAAGGGCGTCGGCTCTGTCGTCTTCGTCGCCAAGACTGGCGAGCACCGGCTGCTCACCGGCGTCTACTACATCCCCGATCTGCGGAACTCCATCATCAGCTTGGGACAGCTGGATGAGAACGGCTCGCGTGTCGAGATCGAGCACGGGGTGCTGCGGATTTGGGATCTTCGACGCCGCCTCCTTGCCAAGGTAACCAGAGGCGCAAATCGACTCTACACTCTTCACGTGCAGGTGGCACAACCCATCTGTCTCGCAGCTCGTCGGGACGACGAGGCGTGGCAGTGGCACGAGCGCTTTGGGCACCTTCACTTCGAGGCCCTGAAGCGGCTCAGTGCCACGGAAATGGTGCGAGGCCTGCCGTGCCTTGACCATGTGGAGCAGCTCTGCGACGTCTGCGTGTTGACGAAGCAGAGGCGACTCCCCTTTCCCCAGCAGGCGAGCTTCCGAGCCAAGGAGAGGCTCGAGCTCGTGCACGGGGACTTGTGTGGCCCGGTGACACCGGCCACACCGGGAGGACGACGCTACTTCCTGCTGCTCGTCGACGACCTCTCCCGCTACATGTGGGTGATGGTCCTCGGCAGCAAGGGAGAGGCTGCGGACGCCATCAGGCGCATGCAGGCTGCTGCGGAGGCGGAGTGCGGCCGCAAGCTGCGCATGCTGCGCACAGACAACGGCGGCGAATTCACGGCGGCTGAATTCGCGTCGTACTGCGCTGATGAGGGCATTCAGCGCCACTACTCCGCGCCGTACAGCCCGCAGCAGAACGGCGTCGTCGAGCGGCGCAACCAGACGGTTGTGGGGATGGCTCGGGCCCTCCTCAAGCAGAGGGGGATGCCGGCTGTCTTCTGGGGAGAGGCGGTGGTGACGGCCGTCTACATCCTCAACCGCTCGCCTACCAAGGCACTCGACGGCAGGACGCCGTACGAGGCTTGGCATGGGCGCAAGCCGGCGGTCTCCCACTTGCGGGTCTTCGGCTCCCTCGCGTTCGCCAAGGAGCTTGGCCACATCGGCAAGCTCGACGACAGGAGCACTCCGGGAGTGTTCATCGGCTACGCGGAGGGCTCGAAGGCCTACCGCATCCTCGACCCTGTCACACAGCGCGTCCGCATCTCGCGTGACGCTGTGTTCGACGAAGGGCGAGGCTGGACGTGGGACAAGGCGGTGGACGACGGTTCGACTTCGACTCTCAGGGACTTTGTTGTGGACTACGTCCACTTCGAGAGAGCCGGGGGAGCTAGCAGCTCGTCTTCACCAAGCTCGTCCACCTCGACACCTTGCTCGCCATCAGCTCCGGCGAGTGCTCCACCACTTTCGGCACCGGCTACGCCCCACTCTTCACCACCGGCTCACCACTCTCCTGCACCGGCGGCCACACCACCGGAATCGGCCCCAACAGCTTCGGTCCACGACGAGCAGCGCACGGTGGAGTTCGCTACTCCACTGTCTCACGACGAGGATCGCGTCGACGCCTACCACGACGGCGAGACTCTGCGCTACTGTACCGTGGACGACCTCCTCGGCGAGCAGCCGGTCCCTGGACTGGCGCAGCGCGACTTCGAGGCGGAGCTGCACCTCGCACAGGACGACGGCGAGCCCCGTTCCTTCGCCGAGGCGGAGAGAGACGAGGCATGGCGTGCCGCGATGCAGCAGGAGATGGACGCCGTCGAGCGGAACCGGACGTGGGAGCTGGCGGATCTTCCTGCCGGTCACCACGCGATCACCCTTAAGTGGGTGTTCAAGCTGAAGCGGGATGAAGCCGGCGCCATCGTCAAGCACAAGGCTCGCTTGGTAGCACGAGGCTTCGTGCAGCAGGAGGGGGTCGACTTCGATGACGCCTTCGCACCCGTCGCGCGCATGGAGTCCGTTCGTCTTCTCCTCGCACTTGCAGCCCAGGAGGATTGGCGCGTCCATCACATGGACGTCAAGTCCGCCTTCCTCAACGGCGATTTGAAGGAGGAGGTCTACGTCCGCCAACCGCCGGGATTCGTCATCCCCGGCAAGGAGGGCAAGGTTCTCCGCCTGCGCAAGGCCCTCTACGGCTTGCGGCAGGCACCACGAGCCTGGAATGCTAAGCTGGACTCCACCCTCAAGCAAATGGGGTTCCAGCAGAGCGCACACGAGGCTGCGGTCTACCGGCGGGGCAAAGGCGGCAACGCCCTGCTGGTGGGCGTCTACGTCGACGACCTGGTGATCACCGGCTCCAAGGAGGCCGAGGTCGAGGCGTTCAAGGCGGAGATGAAGACCGTCTTCCAGATGAGCGACCTGGGGCTCCTCTCCTTCTACCTGGGGATCGAGGTCCACCAGGACAGCTCCGGTATCTCCCTTCGTCAGACCGCCTACGCCAAGCGCACCGTCGAGCTGGGCGGGCTCACCGACTGCAACCCAGCCCACACTCCAATGGAGGAAAGGCTGAAGCTGAGCCGCGACAGCACGGCGGAGGAGGTGGACGCGACGCAGTACCGGCGCATCGTGGGCAGCCTTCGCTACCTCGTCCACACGCGTCCAGATTTGGCGTTCGCCGTCGGCTACGTCAGTCGGTTCATGCAGCGACCGACGACGGAGCATCAGCAGGCCGTGAAGAGGATCCTCCGCTACGTTGCGGGCACCTCCGACTACGGCTTGCACTACCCGAGGTGTCCCGGCGCGGCGCACTTCATTGGGTACAGCGACAGTGATCACGCAGGCGACATCGACACCAGCAAGAGCACAAGCGGGATTCTCTTCTTCCTCGGCAAGTGCCTCGTTAGCTGGCAGTCAGTCAAGCAGCAGGTGGTGGCCCTGTCCAGCTGTGAGGCCGAGTACATAGCGGCTTCCACCGCTTTGACTCAGGCTCTCTAGCTCGCTCGACTGCTTGGTGATCTCCTCGGCGGGGACACTGAAGCAGTGGAGCTCAGGGTGGACAGCAAGTCCGCCCTAGCCCTGGCAAAGAACCCCGTTTTTCATGAACGGAGCAAGCACATCCGGGTGAAGTACCATTTCATCCGAGGCTGCTTGGATGAAGGAAGCATCAAGGCAAGCTACATCAACACCACGGATCAGCTTGCGGATTTGCTCACCAAGCCTCTTGGAAGGATCAAGTTCCTTGAGCTCTGCTCCAAGATCAGGATGGTTCAACCCTCCCACAAGACGACGCACAAGACTTAGGGGGAGAATGCTGAATAAGTCTATGTACTGTGGTCTTTGTGGGGCTGTGGTAGTTTTTGTCTTTTGACTGCTTTTAGGACAGCATCTACTTTTAGGACAGCATCTCCTTTTAGGACAGCATCTGCTTTTAGGACAGCATCTGCTTTTAGGACAGCATCTGCTTTAGGACAGCATATTGACCGCTTTAGGACAGCATCTAGGATAGCATCTTAGCATATGCTTGGCTGGTTCTCAGCCTATAAGTATGTATCTCCAACCCCTCAGGTTGGCATGGCATTGTGTGAGCAATAAACAAGAAGAAAATTGCCCCATCTCCTAGTGTCATCCTCTCCATGAGAGTTAGGATCTTGCTATCACCAAGAGCAAGAGTCCAGCGACTAACAGAGGAACCAGGATGAAATAGGCTGAGTATCCTGAGCCACTGAGGTTTTCCTAGTTGAATGATTGAAAGAAAAGTGTAATTCAGTATTTCTGTTAATAAAATGAGCTTAGACTGCAACCATTAGCTATGAATGAAATAACTAAACTATAGAACTACAGATTCCAGGATTTGCTTTTAAAAAAGTTGGAGATGTCTGGGTGGAAACATTTTGTTTATCCAGTTATCCCTGCACTTGTGAGTTGTGACACAGTCACACAATATATGATTTGGTAACTTTATACTCTTGAAAGACTGAGAGACTCTGCACAAGTTCTTCTAATCTATATGGCACTCTACAACAAAAATACAAGTGGTTAACATACAGGCTATCACAAAAATACAAGTGGTTTGTTGAAATTACTCCAAGCGGTTCACCGTTTCCTCATTCACTCCAGCGTCACACCAATTCTCTTTTTATTTTTCTTCCGTTTCACATCAGTAGTGGAGCAGTTTCCCTTTGATTTATTTCTCCGTTTCCTGTTTAATTGCGGCAAGACTGATTGCCATGCATTAGTTCATGCGTCCGTTAGTAGTGCAGCCATGCATTAGTTCATGCGTCCGTTAGTAGTGCAGCCATGCATTAGTTCATGCGTCAGTTAGTTTTCAGTTTGCAGCATGCAGTCAGTTTTCAGTTTGTAGCATGCATGCAGTCAATTTTCAGTTTGTAGCATGCAGTAGTTATATGCGACTTTAGTGCTAATAGTCATTGTTATCTCTTTGTTTTATCCTATAAATAAGAGTATGAAATACAAGGAAAAGCAGCCAATTTGGGGCAGCACCAAAAACACCAAGTGTTCATACCTGTTCACTATTTTCTTGAGTGCGCCTTGCCAGTTATCCACAACAATTGGTATCAGAGCGTGGACGCTCCCGGGGCCGTCATGTCCGTCCAGTTGGCTCCCATTGGCCGTGGTGATCGTTCGCCATCGCCCCCTCCCCGACGACGGGTATCGCACTCGCCTGCGCCACACCGAGGGCGCCATCGCGGCGGCGAAGTCGTCATCGAGCGCGTCGTCAAGGAGGCGGGCGGCTCGGTCCAGTACCCCATGCTCACGCGCACCAATTACCAGGAATGGTCTTTGTTGATGCGCGTGAACCTGCAGGCCCAAGGGCTGTGGCAGGCCGTCGAACCGGAGGAGGGCGAGGTCGTCGAGTACCGCGAAGACCGCCTCGTGCTGGCGGCCATTTTGCGTGCCGTGCCGCCCAAGATGCTCGGGTCGTTGGCGCGCAAGCGCACGACGCGTTCCACCTGGGAGCGCGGTTAAAACCATGCGCGTCGGCGTGCAGCGTGTCCGTGACGCCAACGCGCAACAACTGCTCAAGCAGTTCGGGGAGATCGCGTTCAAGGAGGGGGAGTCGGTCGACGATTTCTCATTCCGTATTATGAGCCTCGCCAACAACATCCGCATACTTGGCGGCAACGTCACCGATGGGGAGATCGTGAAGAAAATGCTCCAGGTCGTCCCCGAGCACCTCGAGCAGATCGCGTATTCCATTGAGACTCTCCTCGACGTGAACCAGCTCTCCGTTGAGGTCACCGGCCGTCTGCGTGCCATCGAGCAGCGAAAGAAAAAGCCAGCACCGTCCGCGCCTGTCTACGACAGCAAGGGCCGTCTTCTTCTCGCCGAGGAGGACTGGCTGGCGCGGATGAAGCTGTGCGACAACGGCGAAGCTGGTGGCTCCAGCAACGGCAGCGGCAAAAGGCGCGGCAAAACACGTCGTGGCCACGGTGGTGGTGGCGGCGTGCGTAAAGGCAAGGGCAGCTCGTCTTCAAATGGGACGGCCCAGGAGAACACGGCGGACCGGTGCCGTAACTGCGGCAAAATTGGCCATTGGGCCAAGGATTGCCGCAGCAAGCCAAATAGACAAGTGCAAGCACACGTTGCAGAGGGAGAAGAGGATGAATCCACTCTGTTGATGGCACATGCGACCATCTCTTCACCACTCACTCAAGTTGCAGTGCCGCCCACCGAGGTTCTTTGAACATCAGCTTCGCCCACATCGTCGTACCACGTCGAGATCCACGAGGCCAAGGTCTTTGCGCAGCTCGGATCGCGGGAGGACCAGGACGATAGTCGATGGGTGCTCGACACCGGCGCCACCAACCACATGACGGGCGCGCGAACTGCCTTCTCCGACCTCGACGGGGGAGTCTGCGGTACCGTCCGCTTCGGCAACGGATCCGTGGTGGAGATTGAAGGACGCGGCACGATCATCTTCAGTTGCAAGAACGGCGAGCATCGCGTGCTGATGGGGGTGTACTACATTCCCTGTCTGACGGCGAACATCATAAGTCTTGGTCAGCTGGAGGAGGTCGGATGTCGGATCGAGATCTACTCCGGCACCCTGCGCATCTACGATCAGCAACGCGACCTTCTTGCTCGGGTGCGTCGTTCTGCATCGCGCCTCTACATCCTAGAGCTCCGCATCGGGCGACCGGTGTGCCTGTCGGCGCGTAGCTCGGAGGTGGCCTGGCGCTGGCATGTGAGGTACGGACACCTCAGTTTCAAGTCATTGCGCGCGCTCGCCCAACGGGAGATGGTACGTGGGTTGCCGCCGCTTGATCAGGCCGATCAGGTGTGCGACAGCTGCCTCGCCGGCAAGCAAAGGCGCACGCCGTTCCCTGATAAGGCGCTACAACGAGCGGAGCACGTCCTCAACCTCGTCCATGGTGATTTGTGCGGGCCCATCACGCCCACAACTCCAAGCGGTAACAAATATTTCCTACTGTTTGTTGATGATTTGAGCTGGTACATGTGGCTCTACTTGCTGTCGAACAAAGATCAGGTATCGGCGACGATCAAGAACTTCCAGGCGACCATGGAGGTTGAGACAAGGAGGTGGTTCAAGGTCCTCCGCACTGATCGTGGGGGGGGAGTTCACCTCCGTGGAGTTCGGCGAGTACTACGCCGAGCGCGACGTCCAGCGGCAGCTCACTGCCCCCTACTCACCGCAGTAGAATGGGGTGGTAGAGCGCCGCAACCAGAGCATCGTCGGCATGGCGCGGTGTATGCTCAAGGCGAAGCGGCTTCCTGGCTACTTTTGGGGTGAGGCCGTGAACACCGCAGTCCACGTCCTCAACCGCGCCCCGACACGCGCGCTCAACGGCAAGACCCCATTTGAGGCTTGGCACGGCGAGCGCCCCACTGTCCACTACTTCAGGACCTTTGGCTGCGTCGCCCACGTTAAGACCACACGCCCAAGACTCAAGAAGTTGGATGATTGCAGCACGCCGACCATCTTCGTCGGCTACGAGCACGGCTCCAAGGCCTACCGCTGCTACGACCCCTCCACCAAGCGTATCATTGTGTCGCGCGACGTCGTGTTCGACGAGGCGAGACAATGGAGCTGGGGCGACGAAAGCAGCGGTGATCCACGCAACGGTGAACCCTTCAACGTTGAGTACACCACGGAGTACATCTCCGGCACGCCTCGAGCCGATGCGGCATCACTAGCTCACATGTCTCCGTCGCCCACGCCAACGCCGGCCCCCGCACCCATGATGCCTACGATGTCACCCACGAGTGCGCCGATCGAGTTCGTCTTGCCACTAGCTGATTTTGAGGAGAACTTGGACGTGGACCACGACGATGCTCCACTTCGGTTTCGCGCCATCGACGCTGTCATCGGACCAGCCTCGCCGCCTGGGCTTGTGCCCCGGGTGCTCGACGAGGAGCTGCAGTTCACCACGGCGGACGAGCCTGTCTCCTTCAGCGAGGCAGAATGCGAGGCAAGCTGGCGTCAAGCAATGCACGAGGAGATAAAGTCGATCAAGGACAATAACACGTGGGAGCTCGCTACGCTCCCCACTAGGCACCATGCGATCGGGCTCAAGTGGGTCTTCAAAGTGAAGCGCGATGAGCACGGAAACGTCATCCGGCACAAGGCGCGTTTGGTCGCCAAAGGCTACGTTCAGCGCGCGGGAATCGACTTCGATGAGGTCTTCGCCCCGGTCGCGAGAATGGAGTCCGTGAGGGCGCTGTTGGCTTTGGCAGCCCACGAGCGCTGGGAAGTCCACCACATGGACATGAAGAGCGCTTTCCTCAACGGTGACCTCAAGGAGGAAGTGTACGTGAGCCAGCCACCGGGTTTTGTCGTCAACGGCAGCGAGCACAAAGTATTGCGTCTTCGCAAGGCGTTGTATGGTCTCCGACAGGCACCGAGGGCCTGGAATGCCAAGCTTGATGCGTCCATGGCGTCACTTGGTTTCCAGAGGAGCAGCTCCGAGCACGGTGTGTACATGCGGAGCCGAGGGTCATCGCGGCTAGTCGTCAGGGTCTACGTTGACGACTTGATCATCACCGGCACCAGCAGCGATGAGATCATGGCGTTCAAGCTCGAGATGAAGCGCGTCTTCCTCATGAGCGACCTCGGGTTGTTGTCGTACTACCTCGGCATCAAGGTAAACCAAGGGCCAGGCGGCATCTCGCTCTGCCAATCTACCTATGCAGGGAAGCTGCTTGAGCGGAGCGGCATGAGCACCTGCAACCCCAGTCTGGCGCTGATGGAACCAAGGCTCAAGTTGAGCAAGGAGAGCACTGCTCCACTGGTGGACGCCACCGAGTACAGGCGCGTCATCGGCGGACTGCGCTACTTGGTGCACACCCGACCAGATCTTGCCTACGCAGTGGGCTATCTGAGCCGTTTCATGGAGAAACCACACGAGGACCATCTCAACGCGGTGAAGCACGTGCTACGGTACGTAGCAGGAACGCGTGACTACGGTCTTCACTACACCAGGAGGGAGGATGAACGAGCTCGACTGGTCGGCTACAGTGACGCCGACATGGCGGGCGACGTCGACACACGCAAGAGTACCAGCGGCATCATCTTCTTCCTCGGCGGCAACCCCATCACCTGGCAGTCCTCCAAGCAGAAGGTGGTGGCTCTGTCCTCATGCGAGGCAGAGTACATTGCGGCAGCTACAGCAGCCTGCCAAGGCGACTGGCTAGCTCGGCTCGTGTCCGACATGCTCGGCACTGAGTCTGGAGCGCCGGAGCTCAAGGTGGACAATCAGTCCGCCATCGCCCTCAGCAAGAACCCCGTCTTTCACGACCGAAGCAAACATATCGACACTCGTTTCCACTACATTCAGGAGTGCATCGACGGGAATAAGATCGTCCTTCGGCACATTTCGACGGAGAACCAGCTAGCGGACATTCTAACCAAGGCGCTTGGACGCGTGCGGTTTCAGCAACTGCGTGCGTTGATTGGCGTCAACAAGATCAGTGAGCATAGCAAGGACTAGGGGGGAGAAATGTTGAAATTACTCCAAGCGGTTCACCGTTTCCTCATTCACTCCAGCGTCACACCAATTCTCTTTTTATTTTTCTTCCGTTTCACATCAGTAGTGGAGCAGTTTCCCTTTGATTTATTTTTCCGTTTCCTGTTTAATTGCGGCAAGACTGATTGCCATGCATTAGTTCATGCGTCCGTTATGGTTAACCTACAGACTATCACATTGATGTCATCAGCTGAAATAATCAAAATTAGGAAGATTTTAGATCAGCTTGGAATAGTTAGGACTTTTAACTCTCATTATCCTTTGAACCGAACAATTCACATAGAGGTTAATTGAGATTATGCTGCAAGCTATGCAAAATGCATATTTGATGGCATACAGAAAAGGTTTTATTGATCATATACCCTCCCCTTAGATGGAAATTCAGGATTTACCCTCCTGGCCCACACGTCAGTGACTTATGATAACCCCATATGTCATTGAGGTGGGAGGGTAAATCCTGAATTTCTCAACTAAGGGGAGGGTATATGATCCAATCCCCCTACAGAAAATAGCAGCATGCTAAACCTGACGAACTGTGATGGTTATGATAGGTTGGTTATTGGTATGTTCTTAGTGTACCCTTTCCGATAACAATTTAAAGTTATTCTTAGAGATACTTTATCTGGTTTCCAGGCAAACTAGATACATTGATGCAATGGCACTCCCACGTACTAGAAGCTCATGGTATCTAAATCACACAAGTAATTGCACAAAAACGGCGGGTGCTAGCAATGCAGGGGTTGAACCATAGTTATCAAATGCAAGTGAAACTGTACTTGGGGGGCAACTTAACTTGCTATTCCAGCAGGAAAGGGCGCCTTGTTGCTAGAGGTGGGATTCCTCCTCCTCTCAGTGGTCTTGCGCCTTGTATAAACCATGGAGATGGCCTATTTAACCAAGCTATGCTCCTCGGCAACTGCTGGAAAGAGCAGGATTATGAATCGCATGCTAGTTTGCTACCGCAGGGAAAAGGGAAAAGATGAAACAGAAGTTGCAGAAAAGGAGGATTCCTAACCGGCCACGCCCCTGCCTGCAGTGACCCCCAAGTATTCGCCTCCTCGTTGAACCCCGTGCCATCGCCGCCGACCGCCATGCCCCCTCGAGCCTTGCCACCTCTGTACCGCCGGTCACAGCACGCCGCCAGCCGCCTCAATCGCACATGCGCTAGGGTTTAGGTTCCGCTTTCGATTTGGGCGAACTCACGCAGTGGCGCTCGATGGCTCGATGACTTTTAGGCCGGCTTAGCATGACGAAGATGGCCTAATTCGCAGATGAGGCGGCCCAATGGTGTGACGAATAAGCACATCGGCGCACGGCGGCTACGTCGTCTTTAGCGATGGGCAGCTGGTGCTGAGCGTCAGAACCAAATTTTAGAGGGGCTAGCGGGATATAATATACAAAACATAAACACACTAAACATAAAGCAAATTATATTTTGCAATCCAAAATCACACATAATTAGAATAGGAACATAGTAAAAATACAAAATACAACAAAGATTGTACCTTGTTAATAGATAATGTGTCTTCCAATACCCATAAATATATGTAAGTAGTTATCTGCACACCAAAATTATCAAACTTAGTTATGAAATCAGAAATTGTATTTGTAAATAGTTATATATATTGAAAAAAAGGATAAAACATACCGGTAACTAGGATTGAGTAGTAGTAGTGCAAGTACGAGGCAATAGTATTCTACGAGATTTCATGCTTTGAAAGCGTTTTCTAATTCTATCATCATCAAGGTTCAGTGTAGCATATCATCAAGTCACTGAACCACTCATCCGCTACTCTATTGCGCAAATCTGTCTTGATAATATTCATTGCCGAAAAGACTCTTTCAACAGATGCCGTTGCTACTGGAAGGATCAATGTTAGCTCAATGAGGCGATAGACCAATGGGAATGTTCTATTTTTTCCTGTTTCAACCATCTTTTGAGCTAACTTTGCAATATCACCACATCCATGGAATTCTACACTTCTCTTGACATTGAGAACAAATGTTTGAAGCTGATTTCTTAACAACAAACGGTCAGCTATGTCAAAGTCATCAGCATAAATCTCAGCAAGTCGAACAAGCTTATCTACATCAAACTTGGAGAAAGAGCCTCTTGGATCAAGACAAGACATGCATACCAGTAACTCTGAAGAAACTTCATTAAATCGATGGTTCATCTCTGATATAATGGCATCAATAGTAGTAATGAAAATCTCAACATGGTAATAGTGATGGTGAGTCACTGTATGCTTCCTACGTGCAGACACACCTCTAACTGGAATGAGTTCTTCCATATTTGGCACATGAATCTCATTTGATTCACAAAAACTTTTTACTCGCTGGAATAATGGCTCCCATCCATTGTCTCTCATGTCCTGCAAACACATTTTCACATCTACAAGCAAATCCATAGCTTCAACAATATCTTGATCTTTCCTTTGCAAAGCAAGCGATAACTTGTTTGTAATGCTTAGCAAGTCTATTAATAAATTCAAGATAAAAACAAATTCAAAGCTTTCCATTTTCTGTATCAATCCAGATGCTCCACCATGACTTGATGGTTGCCATGCATCGTTACTCACAATCTCTAGTACCTCTAATACTGCCTCCCACATTTGGTAAATACGTAGTATGGTTTTTAGATGAGAGCCCCATCTAGTATCGGAAGGTCTAGCTATGCTCATTTCTTGATGCAACCCTTTTCCAGTGACTACTTTATCATTCTCTAGCTTCTCTAACAAGACATCTTGATGTTTTGCAAGCAATGCATCCTTTCTTTTACAAGATGCACTCACAGTGGTTACGATCAAGGGAATATAGTTGAAAAATCAGCAATAGCTCTACTACAACTTACAACAGTCACAACCACTAACTGCAATTGATGGGCAAAGCAATGGACATAGAAAGCATACGGATTCTCATCTCGGATCTGCCTTTGCAAGCCATTGAATTCTCCTCTCATATTTGAAGCTCCATCATAACCCTGCCCTCGTAGCCTAGAAATTGGTAATTGATGCCCTCCAAGCAAATCAAATAAAGCTTCCTTCAATGCAGCAGATGTACAATTTGATACATGCTTAATACCAAGAAACCTTTCAAGAACCTTTCCTTGATCATTCACAAACATGTATGCCAATTGCCACAGATTATGCTAAGTTAAAACACAACCACATGATTACACAAATAAATAGAACAATGTAAAAACATATAATAAACTACCTTAAAATCACGGTCATTTGCTCCTTTATTGATATATCTCGTGACTCATCAATTAACACGGAGAAATTCTTATCTCCAATCTCCTCCATAATCACATTCGTGACCTCTTGCGCACAAGCTTTCGCAAGATCCTTTTGAATTTTTGGAGAAATCATCTGACAATTTAAAGGAGCTTTATCGAACGCTTTCTTCACTTCCCCATTCTTATCTTTGTACCACTCAACCAATTCTCTAAAATTTCCCTTATTGATGGAAGTTGAAGATTCATCATGTCCTCGGAAAGCTTCACCTTGCATTAGAAGAAATCTTGCACAATCTAAAGAAGCAGTCAAACGAATTTTATATGCAATTTCTGACTCTCGGCCATGATCAGAAAGTCTTTGTGTCACACTTGCCCTTTGATTTTTAAAATCCTCACAGTCCCCCCTTGCAATGTTGTGATAACTACTAGGTCCACCAACATGTTTATCAAATGTTCCTAAAGTTTTCTTCCAATTAGAATATCATGTTGTTGTAAATACATCACTACCAAATTTTTCAGACCTTCCAGGCTTCTTGAAAAGAAAACAATAGAAACAAAAGGCTGCATCCTTTTCCACACTATATTCCAACCAATCATATCTATTGTACCAAGATTGTTGAAATGCTCTTGAACAATCATTCTGCATTTTGTGAGGAAAATCATGGCCTTTTGGTTGGGTTGGACCTCTCAACAAATACGCCCTCCTCACTTGATCTCTAATTTCATTGGCATACTCATTAATAGGTATACGATTTGCTGGATCAGCGATAATTTCATCGGGACTAAAATCCACCCGAGCCTTCTTTACTTGACTCTCATTAGTATGAGGAGTATTACTTGTATTGGACAAAAAATATTTATGCAATGTTCGTTTCTCCATTTATTGTAACTCTATAAATCAATAAATGACAATAAATAGCATTAAAATACCTACTAAATCACAATTACACAAATTTAAAATATAGGTTTGTGTTTCATACCTACAAAATCAGTAAATCACCACATCAGAAGAAGACAATGTTCTCTGAATTTCCTCAACGAACTGGCCTGCAGAAGAAGACAACGCAAGATTGATTATAAAATAAACTAAAGTTACTTTTTAATCTACCAATACAAATTTAAATTGAAGTCTATTGCGCTACTACCAACACAATACTTTTTAATCTCTGATTAAATAAACAAAAAGTTATAAATATTCAACCTTAAACCTTTGTGTTCTCCACTTCTCCTTTCTCAGAGACTCAGAGTACCAGACAACTGTCGGGCGCCGGCAGTCGGCGCAGCTGTGTTGGCCTGTTGGGTGAGGACAGCCGAGACAGCAGAGGCCCACACCGTGAATAAAAACCCACACCGGCTGACCGGCACAAGCACTAAAGGCTAAAGCAGTAAAGGCTAAAGTAGTCACAGGCCTCTTGGCCAGATCCCCACCCCATTCCCCACCACAGTCACTCGGCGTCTTCGGTCTCGCTGCGCCCTTCTCCGCCCTGACCCCTGCGCCGTTCTCCGCCGGTCCGCCCTGCGCCGTTGCGCGCCTGCGCCCTCCGGCCGACCGGGCCTCCCTCTCGGCGACTCGGCTCGGCTTCTCCTGTTGCGCCGCCTCGGAGGTCGGAGGTCGGAGCTCGGCTCGGCGAGTCGGCGAGATCTGGCGGCGGCTGCTGCTCCTGCTCGGCGCGGCGGCGAGATCTGGCACGGCTGCGGCCTCGGCTGCTCCTCGTGCTCGGCGAGATGTGGCGCGGCGGGCCGGCGGCGGCGGCTACTCCTGCTCGGCGACGACGGCCAGATCTGGCGGCTGGCGCGGCGGCGGCCTCGGGCTCGGCTGCTCCTGCTCGTGCTCGGTGGATTTGGAAAGGGTCAAAGCCTCAAAGGGGACGAACGGTCCTGTTGGCCGCTGTGCTGAGCTGTTGATGTGGTAGGGTATTTTTGGTGGGCTTTGGTTGATGCAATGTTGTTTTGCGGCCCAATTTTGTTGTCATGTTTATTGGCCCGACTTTGCTGTTGCTATAAGCCTGTAATGTTGTTCTTCATTGGCTCGGCCTCACGGAGAGACCGCAGCTCCGGCGCGGCCGGCGGTGGCTCCTGGCGGCCTGGCGCCCCAGCTGGAGGAAGGGGGGCTAGGGGGGTACCCATGCTCCGGCCGGTGGTAGGGTGGGTTCCAGCCCCCCTTGACCCACCGGTTGGTCCGCCACTGCTGAGCGTTGCCCTATGCGACTAGGGGTGGAGGGCTCCAGCCACCGGAGGGTAGGCTAGAGTCTGATGAACCCCTCCCTGCACCGTGGCTCCGCTCCTGCAAAGTTGCTACTGTGTGCTAACTGCTCAGAACGTAGGATCGATGGATCATCTTTGGGCTATATTTTTCAGAAATTTGGACACTGTTGGACCCTAAAATACCCAAAATTCCGTTTTTGGCCCCCTATACAAAAAAATTCCACTTTTGGACCCCTTCCCACCGCGGGATCACCCCAGGCCGCCACGTGGCCCGGTCGTGCGGTCGGGGACCGCACGACCGGCCTGCGCCGCTCCCCACCGCGCGAGTCGCCTCCCGACCGCGCGACCCGCTTCGCGACCGCGCGTCCCTGCCTCCTGAGCGCGCGAACGCTGTGCCGACCGCGCGTCCGCTTGCCCACCGCGCGAAACCCCTCCCGAGCGCGCGTTCACACTGTAGACGGGGAGCGTTAGGGTTTGAGCTGCGGTTAGGGTTTGAATTTCTCGTGGTTTTTGCAAGATTTGATAATTTTGTAGTTATAATCTGGGAATGAATCTGATGAAGTCGTAATAAAAGTTTATGTTCATTGCAAGTTGTACATGCAAAAGAAATTATGCTAACTTTTTTTGCCGAAGGATTAAGCGTAGAAATATCGATGCATACAGTAGTAAGTGAATTTTAGGGTTTGGGCTGTTTTCAATCTCCGTGATTGTTTTAAGTTTTGACAATTTTGTAGTTATAAATAGGGTAAAAATCTGATGAAGTTGTAATAAAAGTTTATGTTCATTGCAAGTTGGACATGCAAAAAAAATTATGCTAAATTTTTTTGCCGAAGGATGGAGCGTAGAAATATCGATGCATACAGTAGTAAGTGAATTTTAGGGTTTGGGCTGTTTTCAATCTCCGTGATTGTTTTAAGTTTTGACAATTTTGTAGTTATAAATAGGGTAAAAATCTGATGAAGTTGTAATAAAAGTTTATGTTCATTGCAAGTTGGACATGCAAAAAAAATTATGCTAAATTTTTTTGCCGAAGGATGGAGCGTAGAAATATCGATGCATATAGTGGTAAGTGATATTTCGAAGGTTAGTGAGAATTCGTGTACGGTGAGGACCGCTATGTTAATATAGTTAAATGAAGTGCTACGTGAATCATGGAATGCGAAAATACGAGATATTAAACTTCATAATACAGTTGGGAGTAACATGCCGCGTAGATTTTTATTACATGCATAACATATAGCATGATTGCGACTAACCCACCCAACTGCTCGTACGACCTACTGTGTGGACCGGGGCCACTTTCCCTTCCTTGCCCGCTCGGCGTTGAACTCCTCCGCGGCCTCTTTTGCCTTAGCCGCAATTTCCCTCTTTCTCTCGCGCTCCATCTCGCGAGCCTCCCACTCCCTACGCGTGCACGCTTCAAGATGAGCTTGCGTCTCGCGCTGTATACGCAGGGTGTGCTCGTGCTTGCGGCGCTCCTCCTCCAGCAACTCCTCCTTTGTGACATTCCACTCCTCGAAGTCGAGGGTCCATTGGTCCTGAGGGTGGATCTCAAGATCGATCCATTTGCGGTAGGCACATAGGGGCTCCGGAGACTGTAAATAAAAGAGAGATATTGTTAGTGCGTGTTGTGAAGGAGAAAAGGTAGGGGAAAATGGTGCATGTGGTCGTTACCGGCTGCCGATAGGTTGCGGTGTCAAAACGGCGGTTGGGGTAGTCACTGGAGTAGTTTGCGCAACCCCAGTACCGCATACCTAGACTGATGCGGTGCTTAGACTTGAAGAACTTGCACACGTCCCCGCACCAACAAAGGGGAGGTGTCTCCCCCTCAGGTGGTAGTTGTGGCGAACGCTCGGTGGGGACGTCCGGGATGGGGTTGTTGCTACGCGGGCGCTCTGGGGGGGGACCTTTCATCGTAGCACGATGGGCTTGTTCTACCCGGGCCTGTATCGCCCTTATTTTCTCATCGCGGGCGGCATCGCGGGCTGCAGCTGACCGTGCTATGTCACGGGTCTCCTCCCAATCCTTCACCATCTTGTCCCATTGCTTCTTCTTGCCTTTGTCCATCCCGGTTGGGTGAGGGAAGCGCGATGTAGTATGGGGTTTGGATGTGCAATGTTCGCTGGGAAATGGAATGCATACCAATTTATAGGGGCCGTTTTGTCTCTACTCGTACGTGTAAAGATGGTCCGCGTGGTCGTAGCAGTGAGTAAAGATGGGAGTGCTGCGATATCACTGAAAAAAGGCCCCCGTTTTGTCATGTCACTGCCCAAAGCTGGCATCTTTTGTCATCCCACTGAGCAAAGCTGACCTCTTTTGTCATATCACTGAGCAAAGCTGCCCCGTTTTATCATGTCACTGCGCAAAGTTGGCATCTGTTGTCATATGACTGAGCAAAGCTGCCTCGTTTTGTCATGTCTCTGAGGAAAGCTACCCCGTTTTATCATGTCACTGCGCAAAGCTGGCATGTGTTGTCATCTCACTGAGCAAAGCTGCCCCGTTTTGTCATGTCTCTGAGCACAGCTGCCATGTTTTGTCATCTCACTGAGCAAAGCTGGCCTCTTTTTGTCATTTGACTGAGGACAACTGCTCTCTTTAGTAATGTCACTGCCCAAAGCTGGCATCTTTTGGCATCCCACTGAGGACAACTGCTCTCTTTAGTAATCACGAATTGGCTATACTCATGCCTTTTGGCATTGTTTAGGTGTTTAGCTCTCGCCAATGGCCTCTTATCTCTAAATACAGAGCATCAGTGCACACTCAGTCACCCAAGCTAGAAATGATGTCCTCCTTATTCAAGCCACGGGGAACCGAAGATGATGGCCTCATTCGGTAAGAGGTGTTATTTGATCCAATATTAAAATTTATTTCATTGTCAATATTATGTACATCTGTCCCGGTATGCATTTTATGCTTTCTTATGTAATGCCTTTTGAATGTGATGTGTATCATTGCACTTGGGACTTTCAGGGAATGACTTATTGTCTTTGACACTAGCTCAGGGACTGAAAATGGATAATTGATGAGATAGGCTCGTCCCCTGAAGACCTGCAGGAATTTGTGCATTCACTCTCTTACGTGTACGTAGAAAATTGTACCACACGTCATTCTGCCAAGTTAAAGTATTAGCCTAATATGTATATGTCGTAATGGCCTAGCCAGAGTCATCAAGCAGCTCGGTAGGCGGTAGCTCAACAGCAGCCCGTTTTGTCTAGTCACTGAGCAAAAGCTGACCTGTTTTGTCTAGTCACTGAGCAAAAGCTGACCTCTTTTGTCATGTCACTGAGCAAAGCTGGCCCTTTTTGTGAGGTCACCTCAAAAGCTGGCATGTTTTGTCTCCTCACTGAGCATGGTGTGGGGTCAAGATTTATGTTGTCTGTGGTCTTTGTGCGTGAGGCTACCCCCACACAGCCTATAAAACGGAGCCATCCCTCACATACTCCCTGGCCATGTTATCAGTCACCTCCTGAGTAAGTTGTTCACAATCTGTGTAGTTTTATTTCGTGCTCACTCCCCAAGACTAGGCAATGAGTCAGCTCAGCACGTCTTCATGGGCACCCACGGTGATGTGCCCAAATTGCAACTTGGTGGTTAGACGTAGGACATCACAGACGGCCAAGAATCCCGGGCGACACTACTACAAGTGCCCCAATCACTCGGTGAGTCATATTGTTTCGGGTTCATTCAAATCGTGGTGGTATGTTTAAAAATCTTCTTGTCATGGAATCGCAGGAAGCTCATGGTGGTTGCCGATTCTGGGTGTGGGAGGATGAAATGGGAAATAGGAATGACAGTGTTCGCCGTGAGAGAGTTGTCGTGGGGGGTTGCGACCCCGTCGGGATGCAGCATCGTTTCGACAGACTAGAGTGGAAGATAAATTTAATGTTGTGTGCTATTTTGTTTCTTGTGTTTATTGTTATCCTCAAGTTGTAGTGCTGGAGGTTATCCTCGTGTATGTTCGCAATGTTTTATGCTATCTTGTCGTCAAGCTCTTTTGGTAATGTTTTATGTACGGTTGTGTTGTATTTTAGTTCTTGTGTTCGTTGGTGTGTTGGTGGTTGTACTACTTGCTACATGTCATGTACGTGAAATGTATGAGTTGTTCGTATTGTCTTTGCCTGATGCCTTCTCCTCGTATATGTTGGTAATTTTTTATGGAATTTTTTGTACGGATAATCCCTTTTTTATTTGATATATACATTGGTAAGTGATATTTTTATGTTACTAAGAATTAGTGTACCAAGAGTATGTTAATATTGTTAAATGACTTGCTATCTGAATCATTGAATGCGAACGCACGAGATAATAACCTTATGTGAATAGAAATAAACTTCATAACATGCCGCGTACAATTTTATTACATGCATAACATATAGCATGATATGCAACTAACCCACCCAACTGCTCGTAACATTTTGTCTACTGGGTGTAGCGTGGTTGTTTCCCCTTTTTATCGCGCCTTGAAGATGGCTCCGCTGCATCCTTTTTCCTGTCATTCTTGGACTTGAGAGCTGCCTCCCGAGCTTGAGCTCTTCCTCCTGACGCTTGATGGCTGCTTCACGCAGACTTAGCTGCTCCCGCCTCCTTTGCAGCTCATCCTCCTTGCCCTTCATACGGATTTGGTCCACCCTCACGCGGCGCTCTTGCTCACGCCGCAGCTGTCGTTCCACCTCGCGAGCCTGAGTCATCTTGACAAAGTATTGTCCTTTGTTTTCCACCTCCACTGCCTGGTTATGTGGCCATGTCGGCGACACCCGATCCACCCATTCGATGAACCTGCAAGCCTATGTGTGGCATGGTAGATGTCATGGATCAAGTTGAAAAACGACAACGAGAAACAAATGATTTAGTTGTCGTCGTTACCATGAAATCGTCATCCAGGTTTGGACACTTGAAGAACCTACGGACGTATTTGGCTCGCTCTTCTTGATCCGTCCAGACTCCCAACATCGTCCTAAAGCCGCAGCGGCACTTGGGGCGCTCATGCCACTCCGGCACTCCAAATGGGTCGGACCTCCAGGAAGACATTGTTGTGTAGTAGTATTGTGAAGGCTTGAGGAGGAGATGTGGTATGGAAGACATAGGAGGCCTTTATGTAGGCAGGTTATCTGGTGCAGTGGGCATAGTCCATGGAAATGTCCCTATGTAGGCTTTTCAGAGCCTGTATCCTGTATTTATGAAACAACAAGGAAAGGTGACATGAAAACTCACTGGAAAGGATACATGCCTATGACGTGAACACTCACTGTAAAGGCTACAGCCTACGCCCCTATTTGGTTGGTTTCTGTAGCGATAGGCTTTTCAGAGTAGCAATAAATGTTCCTATGTAGGCTTTTCAGAGTAGCAATAAATGTTCGTATGAAGGCTTTTCAGATCGTAGTCTTTATGTAGGCAGTTTAGCTGGCATGTGTTGTCATCTAACTGAGCACAGCTGCCCCGATTTGTCATATCACTGCGTAAAGCTGGCATGTGTTGGCATCTCACCGAGTAAAGCTGAGCGCTTTTGTCTTGTCTCTGGGCAAAGCAGCCATCTTTTGTCCCGCCATTCGATATAAATAGCACGGTAGAGGTCCCATGAAGTTGTAGCCAGAAAACCCTGTAAATCGAACAAAGAACATACCATGGCGGAAGATGAGGGGCCAGTCGGATATGGGTCACCGAAGGAAGACCTTCCCTTGTAAAGGAGGGAGATGTTCGGACCACAGTACCGCTTGGTACCAAGCCGGCGTGCGCAACCAGCGTGGCCGAAATGCAGACACAATGAGTACGTGGTCGTGCAGGTCCTGGAAGGGCCGAACGATGGCGAGCGCCGTTTCTTCCGATGCCCACGCTCCGGGGTAGAAATTACTGATAGTACATTTTTTATTGCTTATGGACCCTCCATGTTTACTGTCATTTTTCGCAGATGGCGAAATGCGACTTCTCCCGCTGGATCGACCCTCCTCATGAACGGTATATTGACCGTTATGTGGGTACTTTATGGGACCGAATAATGGACTTGGAGTACCGAATGGAGACTCTCAATGAGGAGAACAATGAGCTCCGCCAACAGATGCAACGCGAGAGGGGAAACGAGGAGGTTGTCAACATAGGAAGCTCTTATGATCCCACATGTTGCTGCGCGAACCCGAGCTGCATATGTGCGTGCCACTACCACGATGGCCAGCCCCGTCCGAGGCGGCCCCCTCAGCAGTTCTCCATGTGGGTGCCACGAGGCTCGTTTGGCATGTAGGCCACGAGGGTACGGAATGTGTTGATGCTGTGCCAGTAGGACTGTTGTGTTGATGTTTTGGGTGTAGAACTTTCCATAAATTCTGTCTGTATGTGCAATGTATGTGTTGTTTCGTGTTGTAAGTGCATGACGCCTTCATTTTCTGTGACCTTCATATTCTGTGCCCTCTTTCCATAACGATGTAATGTGCAACGTTGTTAAGCATGTGATGAATTGGTTGTTTGTTATGTACGTGGAGTTGTTATCACAAGGCAAAAAAAATTGTCGTCAAGCTATGTCTTCTCCCGCTACCCCGTGTTGTCATCTCTCAGTTGGTTGTATGCCGTACTAAATCAAAGAACTTAGAGCAACCCTTTTATACTGGAAACCATCTTTGAACATCAAACCATCAAGCAATTGAAAAACATCACAAATATTACAAAAGCACAATTTAAAAAATTCATTCATCATCTCGTCGTCGCCGCCTCGTACGGCGCATATGATCCTCTGAGAAGGTGAACCTACTAGGGGAGCGGGGTGCATCGCGAAGATCGTACTGCGAGGGGTGTGGCCGAGGCGGCGGTGGGTACAACTCTGTGGACAGTTGCGACGGCTGGTCATAAAGCATAGAGCTCACCCAATCGGAGGAGGTGCCTACGTCCTGCTTAGATGGTACAACTGAATTAGACAATGGAAAGTACGAAAATTGTTCATAATGAAATACACACGTTTAGTGCATACCGGGGTATGTGGCTGGTGAAATGAGGATGTCGACGGGAAGTCCCCCATGTACTCGTGCGATGTCATGCCTTGATAGGTCGGCACAACCCACCTATCCCGGTCATATAGGTTGGTCTGCACCTGTCCCGTGAGATACGAGGGCATCTGCCCCTCTGGTTGGTCCGGCGAGTCAGGGGCGCTGTCTGGAGTGGGCCCCCGTCGTCCTGGAGAGCGCGGTCGCTCGTCCGTCGCCCTCCGTGATGACGATGCCCGTTGCGACGTGCTATCCCGTCGCAATTGCTGCAAGACGAACATGTGGTTAGACATAAATGGTAAATGAGTGCATGAACAAATAGTTGCGAATTGTCGAACCGCCGGGCCGAAGCGCGTGGAGGCCGAGCGACCGTAGCTTGGCCGACTCTCGGACAGCCCCTCTGGTTCGTGCGGCGATGACGACCTCCGTGATGACATCGCCCTCCGTAGCTGCGTGCTATCCTGTTGCAATTGCTGCAAGTCGAACATGTGCGTAGACATAAATGGTAAATGAGTGCATGAACAGATAGTTGCGAATTGTCGAACCGCCGGGCCGAAGCGCGTGGAGGCCGAGCGACCGTAGCTTTGCCGACTCTCGGACGGCCCCTCTGGTTCGTGCGGCGATGTCGAACTCCGTGATGACGTCGCCCTCCGTAGCAGCGTGCTATCCTGTCGCAATTGCTGTAAGACGAAGATGTGGTTAGACATAAATGTTAATGAGTGCACAAACAAATAGTTGCCAATTATCGAACCGCTGGGCCGAAGCGCGTGGAGGCCGAGGATGGCCGTGCTGATCCTGGTGCTGACGGAGGCGCGGAGGGAGGTGGTGGTCCCTGCCCACGTCCGCCACCGCGTGTAGCAACAACGTCATCTCGGCGACCACAACTCAAGCCCCGTATCGTACCCCTTGCCATTTCGCTGATGCTGCGCATATAGCTTACCCACCGAGATTCGGTATTGGACTTCCTATGTCGTATAGCCTCATTAGCCTCGATGTCGATACGATGTATCCGGTCCACCTGCAGTGAAACAAACAGTCAGTTCAAATGTAATCCTGCATTGCGTAATGACACAGTACTCTCGTACCGCCTCGTCGACCCGTGCCGCTAGATGACGGTCTGGACCTTCCTGTATAGCCGCCCCGTGAACAGCATGAGGTGGAGGCTGTGGGGGCTCCCCTGTAGTAAGCCTACAGCGGGTGCGTGCAGCGTACCAGTCAAGGTATGCCCTGTACGGCGCGGGGTCGTCAGGGTCGTACGGCCGTGTCTCATCCACAACCATCGTATGCGCATGGTCAGACCACATGTCTGTCCACGTCCGCTGTGTGGCTCTCCAGTCTTCGGTCGCTCGCCCTCTCCTCGATTGCCTGCAAGTCCATTGAGACATTACACAATTCGTACGGTACTGACATTGACACTAATGCAGTAATTAAATTTGGGGTGTACTGACATACCGGTGGAACTCCTCCGCAAGAGGGCGTCCTGCCATGGGAGGGACATGCTGGTACAGCCCGAACTGTCTCATGACTCGGTGTGGGCTGTACGGCTCGACGCAGTGCGCGAACACCAAGTGGCAGGTCGTCATCCAGTACCTCTGATCTCGCTCGCACTGGTATGACAACCCGTGGGGGGCCGTGTTCGCAATTAACTGTGGAGACCATGGCCACCAGTCTACGTCGCCAAACGCCAGAAGCTCGAACCTCTGGTGGAAATCCGAGTACGCACGTCTCGGTCTCTCCCTGGCCCACCTCAACTGACCATGCGTCCAACGTGTACCCATTGTGGGCGCATCAATGGGGTCGTCACCACCATACAACTGCGGGATGAGGTCATAATGGTGCACACGACGACCAAAGTCAGGCCTGCCAACGGGGAAGTGTTCCCATGACCACAACTGAAGGAGAAGGTAGCAGGCGGCTAGGATCGGCTCGCTGGCCGCGGTACGCTGCGAGGCGTCACACAAGCCTCGGTATGTGGAGCTAAGGACTGCTGATCCCCAGCTATACTGTGGCTGCTGACCAGGCCAGCCATCCGCCAAGGACTCCGCTAGCGGTATGTAGCTAGGCTGCACGGAGTCTCCAGTCGTGCTAGGGAACAAGACGTACCCGAACAGATATAGCAGGTATGCAACGAAGTGCGTCCGCACCGCGACCTCATCTGCGTCTGCAGGACAGGTCATGAAGCGACGAAGCCATCCATGTGGCACCCCAGCTGCGTTGTCTCGGATCGCATGACCGAACCGGTGACCCAGACGGACCTTCCAATCTGCTGCCTTCGGGGGTGGCACCAAAGCAGCACCACGGAGGGGTAGACCTGTAATCATCGTGACGTCCTGCAGCATAACCGTCATCTCCCCCCACCGGAAGTGGAAGGTGTGAGTCTCCGGCCTCCATCGATCAACGAGAGCTGACAACAGTGGCGCATCGTACTGGAACCCATGCGGTAGATCCAACATGCGGGCAATGGGCAGCAGACCGGTGTCCCGCAGTAGTGGGATGTACCGAGGGTCGAGACGCCAGTTCTCTCGGGGGCCCCTAAGGACGAAGCAAGGAGGCCCCTGTGCGGGTGCCGAGAACCACACATGGCATCGGTGGTGCTCGTCCCAACGGGGCTCTAGCAGCTCGAACGCCATGTCCTGCCAAAGAAGGATAACAAGTTAGTGTACATTACAACAAAATGTGCAACAAATAACAACATAACTCACAACAAATGTTATGACAGGGAAACGTACGGAATGTACAAAAACATACGTAAAATGTGCACACCAATATGACCCACACGACAAGGAAACATATGGAATGTGCGAAAATATACATAACATGGTAATGTGCAATACATAGCTACACCATCGAGCCAACAATTAAGCGTACACCTCCTGAATAATACATTACATATGGATTGTGGTTGGTACTACGGAGCGTTGCTTGATGCCGGCCTGTTTGGGCACTGACTAAGGGAGTGGCCAAAGGTCTTGCATAGCCTACACTTCGGGCGCCGAACACGATCCCCTCGCTGGCTCTCATCCATGTCGTTGCGGATGCGACGGCTTTGTCGTCTTCCACGCCCGACATGCTTCAGTGCATCGTTGGGCACCCACTTTATCTCCCCCGGCCATAATTCCCTGTAGTGCATGTCTACCCCGTAGGAATGGAACTCTGCACTCCAGGTTGCATACAAGTGCTGCATGTCGTAGTACTTGGAGATGTACTGTGTCGACGCCTGGTTCCATACAGCGCATGCCGCGTACACATGGGAGCATGGCTTGTGCAGAAGCTGGGGCTTGTTGCAGCTGCAAGATGCTTCATCACCAATCGTGCATACCTGCTTGCGCTCCCCTCTAATGTGACCCATGACATACTTCTGCCTTAGGCGGACCTCAAACTTCCTCCTTAAGCCATCAATGGGCTGAGCAATGTGGGTTCGAGCCTTCTCCATCTTCCTGTCCATGAAGGCCTGCATGACCTCAGAGTATTGCTTGTTTTCCTCAACGTGCTTCTGCGCCATCCTGGCTCTATTCACAAAGTACCCGACGGTACGGTTCCAGGTCTCGGCCACAATTGCCGTGATCGGCAGGGATCTGACGCCCTTCAATACACCATTGTAAACCTCGGACATGTTGGTTGTCATGATCCCATACCTCGCCCCACCGGTGTCGTGCAACAAAGACCACATTTCCAAGTCAGGTGCATTGGACTGAACCCATTGTGAGAATACCCCGACTCTTGTGGAGCCCCCCTCCACGGCCCCTGCTGCTGCATGCACATGCTTCGTAGCCTCCTGATCGAGCTGCCTCCGCAAGGCGTCGAACTTCCGCTTCTGGTTCTGCATGCATAGCTTCTTGAACATCTTCATGAGGTCCTTGCTACGGAACCTTCTGTGGAAGTTCGCTGCAATATGCCTCATGCACCAGCGGTTCTTCACATCAGTCCACGGGACGGGGGCCTGCGTCCCATCCTGCAACGTTCGCAACGCAGACATCAAGCCTGCATTGCGGTCGGAGATAAGGCACACTTCGGGCCTGTCTTGCACTACGGCATTCTTCAAATTGCAAAGAAACCAAAGCCAGCTATCTGTATTCTCGCTCTCCACAATTGCAAATGCCACTGGGAGTAACTGGTCATTTGCATCGGCTGCAACTGCGGTAAGGATAGTGCCCTTGTACTTGCCGGATAGGAATGTCCCATCTACGGTTAGCACTGGACAGCACCACCTGAACCCTTGTATCGCCTGATGGAAGGCCCAGAACACTCTGTCAAGAATGAAACAGTTCGGGCCCTCCGTAGGATGGACCCTCTCCTGCCTGTTTATGTAAGTGCCTGGGTTTGATTGTGCAATTTGATCCAGCATTCTTGGGACCAGGTCGTACGCCTCCTCGTACGTCCCATACATACCGTGCAGCACCTTTCGCTTCGCCCGCCACACCTTCTTGTAGCTCACTTCGTAGCCCGCCTCGTTCGCTACTGCTGCCATCAGAACCTTCGGGGTAATTGACACATCCGCCTGGACGAGGTGCGTGACCACCTCCGCAACATAACGTGATGTCATGTTGCGGTGTCTATGTACTGGCCCCGCAAGCTCGCAACTGTGATCTTGCAGCACCGTTATCCGGAACTCCGTGCCAACGCCCTTGTACCGTTGTGCACGGACTTTGCCACCACATGACCCGTCCACACACTTCACAACGTACGTGTCCGGCTTTGACTTGTGGACCCGATACGTCCGGCTTATGTTGACGGCATGTCTAGCAATAGCCTGCTGGACAGCACTCTTATTACGGAAGCACTGCCCCAGAAAGAGTGCGCCCTCGCTGAACCCCCATTCTCCCTCCTCCGCCTGTGGCAGAACTAGGGCTGCCGCTGCGATGTCGTCCAGTCTGGACGACACGTACGCACCGTCCGTGGTCACAACACGACCTACCACCCCTCCAGTTGCACCTTCGCCATCCTCGTCCTCTCCAGAGCTGCCTGTGTCAACCTCCTCATCCTCCTCGCTGTCCTCTTCTTCCACCCGGTCCCCAAGATACTCATGACAGTCAATACGGGCGGCCCACCACCTGTCGTGCACACCTTCGTTGGGCTGAAAATTCTGCGCACGCCTCCTGTCGTCTTCATCACCCACTTCCTCGCCCACATGTTCTCCCGCAGAAGGGTCTTCATGACCGCCGACCACTTCATCTCCACCAGCGGCATCTGAACCAACCATGCCTGATGATTCTGCCCTCTCCACGAACTCGACATACACCATTGGCCTCCCATATATCGCAGCATCAGGGTTGCGCACGACCTCCATGTAGTTCGCCCATGAGGCGTCATTGGTCACCTTCAGAAGTTGTCATATGCTCCCCCTTCCGTCATCCACCATTGAGGCATAGACTGCCTCGATCCGTAACTTCTTCCTTGCGGTCTGTCGATCGAACGCTGAACGGACACACCTCCGTAGCTCAGACAAGCTCATGGCGCTCAGACCGGGTGCCCGGATCACGGTCCGCTCGCAATTTGACAGGTCCGCCCCATACGGCCCATCACGTACGAGACCACTCCCATAAAACACCATCAATTGTTCAATGCCAGCCATTGCGTACCTAACATAAGTGCATAATCAACCATTTTAGTACACAGCATGTAACAATCGTATCATGTAATTAACAGTTTCGATTATTATATGTTTTGTATTCCTAAATCTACGATTTATTTGTAACTATTTCACTTTCTAATTGTACCATACATCAAATTAAATATACTTATCATTTTTATTTCCATGAAATGACCTTCATACTACAGTCATTCACTAAGCATACTAATTATACAAATTGTCTCTAATCTAACTACTACAAATTTACCACCTACAAATGCTCCAACATAAATATTTACTTTTTCAACACCTACACATTATTTACACTACAATCTTTTCTAACTTTAACTTAATATAGTCTTTTCTAAATTTTTAATTCTAATCTACCAAATTTTTTTCTAATTTATTTTAACCCTAGTACTATTGTTATCACCTACAATTGCTCTAACATAAATATGTGTTATCTCAACGTCTACACACTACAACTTCATATTTTCCACCTAACTGAAACTACTTTGCAGTACGTATGTTCACAAAAAATGAAACCCTATATACACTACAATATACACTACAATACATCATGCTAAACATATGCAAGATTTCCTATACATACATATCGTATAAAATATTGACATAAAATAACAGTAATACAAGATGGTTTCGTTAATTAAGGCCTAATGACATACATAAAATTATAGTTGCATGGGCACAAAACTTACCTCTTGTTGATGCTCACGAGACGATCTACAACTTTTGTACTTGCCAAATCCGCTGATTCCAAACGAAAACAACTCAACTCTTCCGGCTTTCGCTCCTCACTTTTCTTCAGCAAAAACTAACTACATTACAATACGTAACTTCAACATAAAATACGACATTATCTACACTACAATAAAGCATGAATCATATGTGGATTTTTACCTACACATACATACTGTATGACACATTGGCTTATAATACATATGTTCACATAAAGATTACCTACAAATACATAACGTACCAAATATTGACATGGCGTATCACACATTCACATAAAATAACATTACCAAACGATAATTTGTGCTAATCAACTAATTATGGACTAATCACATACATAAAAATTTAGTTTCGCGGGCACAAGACTTACCTCTTCTTGAAGCTCACGACACGATCTACAACTTTTATACTTGTAAAATCCGCTGATTCCAAACAAAAACTACTCAAATCTCCGTGTTTTCACTCCTCTCTTCCCTTCACTTTCTCCCTCGCTCTATCTTCACTTCAGCTGCAACTGAGCGTTCTGCCTTCCACAACAGTTTTTCTCCCTCCCTTGCGCTATGGTTCCGGGTTTTGAAGTGTGCATTCAGCACTCATGGAGGGGGGCCGTTCCTGCCCTAAAGACACGTGTGCGAGCGAACAGGAGAAAGTAATGCGCACTGGGGGCTTTTCCTTCTTTCGGCGGACGAACGGGACGTCGCAGAGGGATTCCCGCGGCCGGCAATTATTCGCGCGCTGGGCTGCACAAGACGCGCGGTCAGCAAATGGGACGCGCGGTCGGCAAAGCGAACGCGCGCTCGGGCGGGGCAGACGCGCGGTTGCGCGGGCCGCGGGACCGGACAGGCGGGGCAGACGCGCGGTCGCGCGCGGCGCGGGACCGGACGCGCGCTCGGCGGGGGGGACGCGCGGTCGGGGGCCGGTCGTGCGGTCTGGTACCGCACGACCGGGACAGCTGGCGGCCTCTGGTGATCGCGTGGTGGAGAGGGGTCCAGTTTTGGAATTTTTTTGCAAAGGGGGCCAAAAACGGAATTCTTGATGCAAAGGGGTCCAACAGTGTCCAAATTTCTATTTTTCATGGTTACACCTTATACTATTACATTTACATATATATGATAATTATTAATATATATATATATGTACATATATATTTGTGTATCTATGTGTATGTGTGTCCCTGTGTCGGTATTTTAGGAAAAATAATGAATCTATATATCCGTGTACTGTCATGTTAGATACGTGTGTTCGTGTCCGTACAATAGAGACTCTAGGTATGAACTATGCACCGCTAGATATTTTCTATGTGGAAATACATTTCTTTGTCTCTCACAGTGCAACGTAGTCCACTATTCTTTCTAGTATTCATAAAGGGGTAAAGGAAATTTCAAATCTGGACAAACTATTATATGGACTAGTTTTCAAAAAGTACATATGCGCATGCAAAAAAACCTTAAAATTCATGGAAATTGCAGTGTAGCTCCGTGAACTTGTAGGGTTGTTCCACTTTACCCCCTGAACTTACATTTTACTTTTTTCAGGCTTCTAAACTTATAGGTTGTGCCACTCTACCCTGTATTTTACTTTCTTAGCTCCTTGAATTTTTTGGGTTGTACCACTTTACCCCCCTAAATTTGCATTTTACTTTCTCAATGTTATGGGTGGATATCAGAGAGGATTTGCAGTGATCTACGAGAGGCGGAAGTAATTGATGCTGGAAATCGGGTCATGAGTGAAGAGGGTAATGAAGAGGGGTGTGCTCGCCCTCAACCTGCTGCCTGGGATTACCTCCGGCTAGGATTGAGGCTCTGAGACTTCTGGAGGATGGTAAACTTCTTGTGTATTGCTTAATCTCAAAGATAGCCAAAACCTACCTACCTACCTACCTACGTACGTACGTACATACATACAGAGGACCTCCTACTATAACAAATATCATATCTAGCCGAATATGAAGAATAGATTCAAAAACTAACTCAATATCTCTAACCAACTCGGACTCTAATACCTAACTTACACGGAAGAAGTCTTTCCACTTTACTAGCATCCCTACCAAACTGAAGTGCTACTGCTGCACAGCCTGTTGCCGTATTGCCGCAATGCTGATTGTAGCTCATCATGCGACATTGTTGCTGCTGGTAGAACCTGACATAGCCTGCAACCACTACCTCTCAACGATCACGGCGAAGATGAGAACGCTGAACCAAAACTGGGGTAGGCACAACTCGGCCATGGCGTATTTTTGGCAAGGAAGGAGTATCAATTGGCGGATCACCACAAATAGACTTAAGCAAAGCCATATGAAATACATCATGGATCTTACACGTGTGGGCAGCTTAAGCCAATATGCCACAAAACTAATGCGTTCCGTAATCAAGAAAGGCCCATAATATTTAGGATCCAGTTTGGAAGACATATGACCTTTGATGGCAATAGCAGGACGATGATGCAAGCGTAGCCAAACCCATTGGCCGACCTCAAACTTCACAGGCCTATGCGAACTGTCATACTGTTGTTTCATAACAACTTTTACTCACTTGGGTAGAAGTATGATCCACAACCAGCAATGGGGGAGGATCCCGCCCATACACCACGGAGAGCTGTCTGATAGGAAGAATTGTAACAATATTCAGCCCATGGCAGCCATTGAACCCATTGTTTCGGATGATCCCCACATAAACATCGAAGGTACATAGTAATAATTCTATTAACCACCTTAGACTGCTCATCAGATTATGGTTGAAATGTCGAACTCATTTTCAACTTAACACTGGCCAAGCGAAATAGCTCCATCTAAAAATTACTAGTTAAAATAGGATCACGATCACTCACAATCAAAGACAGAATGTCATGAAGATGAACAATTTCATCAAAGAAGGCACGAGCAACCGAACTAGCTATATATGGGTGCAAGTGTGCAACAGGGTGATGAAATAAGCGTACTTAGAGAAGCAATCCACCACCGTCAAAACAACGGATTTGCCATGAACTTTTGGAAAGCCTTTTCACAAATTCCATAGAAATATCTGCCGACACTGTTCGTGGCACTTCCAGAGGCTGAAGCATCCCGGCCGGATGAAGATGCTCTGTCTTATTATGTTGACAAACCAAACAACTTTGAAGAAACTCATGCACAATCCAAGGCAACCCAATCACATGAAAATTAGCACGACATCGATGAAGGGTCTTCTGCACCCCTTCATGTCCCGATCCATGTACTTCGGCCAATATTGTAGGATCGTTGATAGCAATCAGAGGGGGTGAATGATTGCAAAGCACAGCGGAAAATTTTTTTTAATAAAATTCCTATCTTTTTAAATTTTTAATCTGCAAAAAACCAGCAATAGGAAAAAGATTTTTTCTGAATTTACTGTAGCAATTACTGTAGCAAAACACTGTAGCGTACTGTAGCAAGGTACTGTAGCAGCGAAAACTTCCGATGGATAGCGTGCACGTTTTTTTCTTAATCTTCTAATCAATTTTTTAATTAAAAATAATTCATGTATGCAAGCAACAAAAATACCTAGACATAGATCAATGCATGAAGAATTTATACGAATCAGAAAACCAAGAAAAAGGATAATAGATGCGAAATAAAAAAACTCACAAACTTTAATTGAAAAATATGTATATTGTTCATCCATCCATCATCAGCACAGTGCGCGTCTTGATTCTTCTCGTGTTACACCGCGGCACGCCCTTTTCTTCGCCCGAACCGCGCCGGTCCAAAAACGCTTTCTCCTTTTTCTTCACGCGTACTTTTTCTCCACGGCTCCTCGGTACACCTTTGCCATGCCGCCACATGTATATATATATATACACACGCAGCCCTCTGTAATACCTATTCAAACTCTACTTAAAAACCTAATCCAACTCCAACTAGGCCTAAAAATCCTAATCCAACTCCAACTAGGCCTTAAAATCCTAATCCAACTAGGCTTGGGCCTTTTTTATTTCAACTAGACTTTTGGCCCATTAATTTTCAAGGGACCCGAAACGCTTCCTAACACGGGTTTTTCACACTCACGACTTTTCTAACGCGTCACGTGTCGAAGCCTCCAGGACCGCACCTCCCGTAGCTACTCCACGTATCATCCACCTTTGATCTCCATGCGTCCCAAGCATGAGCCCGATCATCTCGTGACCTCCTTGACCGTCTGAACCTCGGATCTCCTCATCCTAGTTCCGGTCCACCTCGTCACCGACCATAATCGCCTCCATGCTCAACCTGCACATGCAAAGACCAAAGAACATTCTTCCGGCACAAGTTCATCTCAACTTGACCAACATCAGTCCGCACACACGTAACACAACTCGTATAACACCGCTAAACAAAATCACCAATTATTCATCATAACAAATTAACTATTGTCAATTATTCATCACCAAAATATCATAAATCTAGCCACATGGTCTAACAATCTCCCACTTGATGAATACATTGACAACACCACAAAATTGTATAATGAATTAGCTTCAAAAGGATATAAGTGAAGAACTGAAGTCAAAAAGAAATTTTAAGCCATAAACCAAATCTCTCCAAAAACTCTCCCGCTCGACACAAGAAAAGCAATTTCTCACAAAGCAATGCCATATCTCTCCCCCTTTGGCAATGTAATCATCAAGAAAATTTAAAGAAAGAATAATTCTAAGACAGAGCAATGAAAGTAAAAATCAAGAAGTTTTGTAGATTATCCAAGTCATTGTGCATTTATTTAATAAAGCAACCAAGACATATTTTTGAGTAGAGCTATCTAGATCATATTAAGCCATATATCACATAGCAATATCAAAACAAATTTTCAATATGATTAAGCAATTTATATCAATGACAGATATCTCAACAATGACCAAACCAATTATAGAGAGCACAATGAGATATCACAACGAAAAGTCAAAACCTAAAAGTGAAGCAAATTTTAACTCTAGACGGGCTAGCAGTCTCATGTAACAACTTATTGCTCCACACTCAATTTTTAGGCATGTGGCATGCTTGTACCATACTTCTTTTCACAATGACATATTTTTCTTCTTCTTCTTTTTTTTGATGGTGGCATGCTTGAAGCATACTTCTTTTCATTTTGCGCACTTTTGTGCCTTTTTTTTGTTCACCATGGCATGCTTGAAGCATACATCTTTTCAATTTTTTCTTTATATACTCTCTTTTTTAATAACATGCCAAATTGAGTGATCATACGAATTGGAACATGAAACATGCGAGCCTCATAACCAAGAGTTAAAATAAGACTCACAATCAAGCTAATCCTTTTCGATGGACATCGCAAAGTAATAACTATAATTAATCAAGTCAAAGAATTACGCCATGTCATACTTTTAATTCAAATGCAGCAATTTAATTATAAACAGTCCTGATCAAAGCTACACAACATATGAATAGATATGATAAAGAGAGCTCTACTACTCAATTGATTTCAATGACTTGGATTTGATGAGTTATTTAACAAGGATAATAAACAAAGCTTCCAAAATTTTTAAACAACAAGCTCCCCTTCAGAATAATCACATAAGATGTAATACTCCCAACTCACTTCGCAATTGAGGAAAACGAGAAGTATCAAACGATTTCATGTGCAAATTAGCAACTTGAGAATTTAACAAGATGTAAGACAACATCACCTTTTCCACATGGTCTTTCAAAAAAACTGAAATCTCTTGCAAACCATCAAATGAGTGAAGAACCATCAAGTGTTTCAATCAAGCGATGATGAAAAAAAATCGGAACCCAATTTAGCTCATGTTCTCCATCCTTTTCAGCTGTTCTTACATGACAGGAAACATCGGTCTCACAGTATTGGGGTTAGTAAAATAAGATTTAGGAATCCAGTACTGTGACATACGACGAACATGAGCAACAAAGTTAGAACCAAAATCACGTGCATGTGGATGATTAGAATGCCGAAAAGAATGTGAATCATTTGAATTAAATCCCAATCTAGCATGTGAAGTAGATTTAAAGCCATCATGAAAGTTCTCAAAAAACATAGTTTTCACATTAGTTCTAGGAACAAAAAACATTGCATGTTTTTGTCTCAAAGCATTCAATCTTTCTTTTCTCTCATTCTTGACACGTCTAAAACAAAATTCATTCAAGTGTCTATCTCTTCCACAGTAGATGCAATGAAATTTAACATAACCAGAATTCTTTTGAGATGATGAGCTAGCACCTACATTATTATTTGATGAACTTTGCACAAAGCCAGCAGATTTAAACACCGTTTGATTTGGTTCATGATTCACTTCAATTTTTCCAGATTCAAGAGACTTAATAACTTTAGGAGAATTATTCTTGGCATGCTCAACAAAATTAAATCCTAAACCACGATTTTTCACACTTGTTTTTGACTTATCTAGAATCATATTTAAATTTTTCTTGCCAAAAGAAAATCTCTCTAAAGTGTCTTTTAGGTACTCATTCTCTTTAGCTAGAGTAGGACAAGTTGTGCATTTATTAGATTCATTCACAAGATTTTTAGAAGCACTAGACTGAGCCAATCTTTCTTTTTCAGCAAAATCATTAAGTTGTGTAATCAAAGCTTCTATTTCAATGTTAAGCTTAGGACAATTTGAGCAAGAAGATATCTCATGATAAAGCATCTGTTGAATTGTTTCCTGATATGAGTTAAGTCTAGCTTCTAATAATTCACATTTAGAACAAGCTTTAGAATGAACATTTGAAATACTTGATTCTAAACATGAAGAAGAGCTAAATTTGAGCTTTCCAATTTCATCATTAGCACATTTCAATTTTTCATCACAAGAGTCATGTGCTAATCTTAATTCATCAAATTTAGCAGTTACATCTCTAAGTTGATCCATGTTTAAAGCATTCAGTGACCTAGCATTCTCTAACTCAGAATGTAAAATTTGACAAGACTCACAAGATTCATCATCAAGAATTAAAACTCTAAGTCTTGCAATTTCAGAATTTAGAGATTCAATCAAAGTATCATATTTCTTAATCTTTTTATCTTTCTTTTCAAGCAAAGTACCAAGTTTAGCAACAGCTTTAGCTAAATCATCATAAGAATGTTCTACCTCATTGTAGTTGTCGCTGTCAAGATCATCATTGTCAGTGGAGCTTTTGCTACTTGCCATTAGACACAATCCAGTTAAATCTTTCTTGCCTTTGGGAGTATCATCCTCGCTATCCGTATCCACATCACTCAAATTAATTTGCCCAAGAGCGGCAAGAACACGATGCACCACCTTGCGATTCATATAACCCTTCTTTTTATTCTTTCTTTTTTCTTTCTCCATCTCTTCTTCCTTCTCATTCTCTTCCCTTGCAAATCTTGCTAGAAATTTTGGACATTTCAGACGAATATGATTGAGATCACCACACTCATAGCACCTTTGAGGACCAAAATTTCCTCTCTTTCTTGATGTCACATTCTGCAAAGCTCTTGTGAAGCATGTAGAGAGAAGTGCCAAATCATCTTTCGGAAGTTGCTCTAGCTGTTCATCGGTTAGTGAAAACAAAGAAGACAAAGCATAGCTAGTAGAAGAATTATCACCATTAGACTTCCTAGATTGTGAAGCTAAAGCAATTGATTTATTACCATTATTTTTTCTAGAAAAAACATCTAATTCATGAGTTTTTAATTTAGAATAAAGGACATCTAATGTAAGCGTACTCATGACAATAGATTCTCTAATGGATGTAACCTTCATCTCCCAGATAGACATATCTAATGCTCCAAGTAATTGACGTGTATTTTCAGCATCAGTATAAGTAACATTAATAGCACGTAGGTTACTAAGAATTTTATTAAAGCGGGCAAAACAATCATCTATTGATTCACCAGGTTTCATCTCAAAACGCATGTAATCCTTTTTGTACATATCTTGACGTACCTCTTTAATAGTAGATGAACCCTCATGATAATCACATAGTGCTTTCCATACCTCATATGCAGATTTAAGATGCACAACTCGATCAAAATCACCCTTTCCTAGTCCTTGAATTATCAGGTTCCTTGCCTTGCTATTTGCCTCCACTTGTGCTAAATTTGCTGCTGACACAGCATCGTTCTCGGGCACTTGATAAGGCTTGTAGACCTTCTCCCATATTGCAAAGCCTTGAGCTTGAATATATGCCTCCATCTTCGCTTTCCAATACTGAAAATCAACACCATCGAAAATACAAGGTTTTGTGGAATACCTATCTGTCGACATGTTTTCTAATCACCGGTTAAGATCAATTAGAAAAATAAACCTGCTCTGATACCACTTGTAGGATCGTTGATAGCAATCAGAGGGGGGTGAATGATTGCAAAGCACAGCGGAATTTTTTTAATAAAATTCCTATCTTTTTAATTTTTAATCTGCAAAAAACCAGAAATAGGAAAAACAAAAAGTTTTTTCCCGAATTTACTGTAGCATACTGTACTGTAGCATACTGTACTTCCGATCGATAGCGTGCACGTTTTTTTCTTAATCTTCTAATCAATTTTTTAATTAAAAATAATTCATGTATGCAAGCAACAAAAATACCTAGACATAGATCAATGCATGAAGAATTTATACGAATCAGAAAACCAAGAAAAAGGATAATAGATGCGAAATAAAAAAAACTCACAAACTTTAATTGAAAAATATGTATATTGTTCATCCATCCATCATCAGCACAGTGCGCGTCTTGATTCTTCTCGTGTTACACCGCGGCACGCCCTTTTCTTCGCCCGAACCGCGCCGGTCCAAAAACGATTTCTCCTTTTTCTTCACGCATACTTTTTCTCCACGGCTCCTCGGTACACCTTTGCCATGCCGCCACATGCATATATATACACACGCAACCCTCTGTAATACCTATTCAAACTCTACTTAAAAACCTAATCCAACTCCAACTAGGCCTTAAAATCCTAATCCAATTCCAACTAGGCCTTAAAATCCTAATCCAACTCCAACTAGGCTTGGGCCTTTTTTATCTCAACTAGACTTTTGGCCCACTAATTTTCAAGGGACCCGAAACCCTTCCTAACACGGGTTTTTCACACTCACGACTTTTCTAACGCGTCACGTGTCAAAGCCTCCAGGACCGCACCTCCCGTAGCTACTCCACGTATCATCCACCTTTGATCTCCATGCGTCCCAAGCATGAGCCCGATCATCTCGTGACCTCCTTGACCGTCTGAACCTCGGATCTCCCCATCCTAGTTCCGGTCCACCTCGTCACCGACCATAATCGCCTCCATGCTCAACCTGCACATGCAAAGACCAAAGAACATTCTTCCGGCACAAGTTCATCTCAACTTGACCAACATCAGTCCGCACACACGCAACACAACTCGCATAACACCGCTAAACAAAATCACCAATTATTCATCATAACAAATTAACTATTGTCAATTATTCATCACCAAAATATCCTAAACCTAGCCACATGGTCTAACAAATATCTACAGAATGAGTGGCGAGTTGGCTCGTACAAATACGCGACCCTTGTATAGCAGGAGACCATCCGAGAACTACCAAGCGGATCCTCCTGTCCAGCCACTATACGGTCAGGCAAGGCAACATGTTCAGCCGAAGATACCAATTCATGTCTCAATCGATCAAACCAAAGGAATTGCAGACTAGAAATCGCATATGAAGTCGCACTCCATAGAAATCGCATATGAAGTCGCACTGCACTCTTCCCGTCGAGATAATGCATCAGCTGCGGAATTCAAACACCCAGGGTGATATTCGACAACAAATCATATCCAAAGAGTTTACTCACCCAATGATGTTGCTGAATAGTAGACAGACGTTGGTCAAAGAGAAATGTGAGACCATAGCGATCCATATGAACAATAAAGGATTGGCCCCACAAATACGGCCTCTAATGAGGCACTGCTTTGACCAATCCAATCAGCTCCCGCTCATAAGCAGCATATTTAGCATGGCAAGGAGCTATGTCCCAACTGAAATACACAATTGGCCGGTCACCCTGATGAAGAATGGTGCCAAAACCCACACTCGAAGCATCACAATCCACCGTAAATGGCTTGGAGAAATCAAGAAGAAGCAACATTGGTGCGAATGTCATAATCTGCTTGAGAGAGTGAAATGCTTGGGAAGCTTCCTCAAACCACTCAAGGATTCCTTCTTCAATAGCTAGTAAGAGGAGAAGCCACCACACCATAATCCTTAACAAATTTCCGATAATATCCCGTCAATCCAAGGAAGCCGCGCAATGCCCGAACTGACACCAGAGTGGGCCAATCAAGGACAGCGAACACCTTTGCGGGATCCATGGCCACGCCTTGGATGGATATAATATGCCTCAGATACGCCACTAAAGTTTCCCCAAGAAAACATTTAGTTCATTTGAGAGCCAATTTTGTGGGCGCGAAGGACCTAGAAGATGGCGCGGATATGCTGCAAATGTTCCGACCAAGATGCACGATAGATCAAAATATCATCAAAGCAAGCCAGAACAAAGCCTGGGGCACTTGCAGACAGATGCCTGCATAGTCCACTTGGTCACCATTTGCCACTGCTACCATCATGTCGCGCTTGGGGCCAGGCGCAAACCAAGGTCCCGTGTAGTTGCCTCGTTAATAAATGTGTGCGTAGACCGATATCCAAGAGTGCTCGGATGGCTTTGTTGGCGATCGCCACTTGGAGTTGCATGGTTCATCCAGCTCGCACCCCTAGGAGTGCATGGAGGGAAATTTCTGTTAGATGCGTGAAGAGATGAACGCATAAAGGTTAGATGTATTGATCTCAACCCAAAGGGCTATATATAGTACACAAGACACAAAGCTAAATTCTAAAAACTAGGAAGTACCATAAATACCCTTGTACCCTTAACATCCTCTCTCGAATGCAAGGCATATATAATAGCATTACATTTGAAAAAGGTTGACACTAAAATAAGAAAAACCCAAAGTCCGAGTCTTGAAGATGTCGTCGTAGCGTGTAGCTCTTGAAAATTGTGTCGATGCCAAAAAAATCTCAATCTAGGGTCGTGCGGTAGCCCATAAAGTATGGTGGCATAGATCGAAGTCCGAAACGACGTCAACACAAAAGAAAAGCACGGCGGCTTTAAAACTCAGGGCGGCGGCTCAGAGAGAAGGAGCGACATTAAAATTTATACAATCTACAACAGCTCAAAGAGAAGAGTGGTGATTGTGGCCATGTGAAAAGAAAGGAACTACACTCGATCCAAGAGGATGGACTTAAAGTAATGAATGCTAGCAGCTGCAACACCAACACGAAGAGAGCCCGAAGCTATAGTCCACCTAGCCAACCTTTCTGGAACTCAAAGATTAGAGTAAAGCTGGTCATGTGTATGAGCTGTTGCTAACAAAAACTAAAATGACCTTGCTGCATAAACTCTAAACCAACAACTTTGATAAAAAGCAACAGTAGTGTGATGTGCCACAGCTTTCCTCAGGCCCTCACCCAAATACTTCCAGCCCGAGCAAGGAGGAAGCGACAGCAATATCCCACTGTGCTACTATATCCTAGGCAGTCATGTGTCGAACGGTCACCAGCGACGACCTGCACTCCGCCCCTCCCCTTCCTAGCCGGTAGCGTCGACGACTAACAGGAGTGCCTTGACGGCTGACCTATGTTGGAATTGGCCCAAGATCAAACACTAGAACGCGAGGATTTTTGTCAGGCGACGAAAACGCCCGGGCGACACAACGCCAATCTTTTTTCTATTTTTTCAAGCTCCGTGAACACACACAGTTTACATGCATATTTATTAGCCAGTGCAATCAACTCATGCACACGTCCAGCCTGAGCAACCAACTCACGCGCACGTCCGCACGGGATTCTGGCGTAACCAACGCGCGGCTTCGATACGGCGCAACTAACGCCCGTAACTCACGCCTCGTCGCATGCCACACACACACGCACTCAACGCGCACACGCAACGACCGCGTAACACACGCGTACACGCAACGACCTCTGCGTGGTTTATTCCAACAATCACCCCCTAAACCATGACACCCCCATGCGCCCGACCTACATGAGTGCTGGCTCGTCGTCGCCTTCGGCGAGCAGTGCTTTCTCCTTCCTCGGCTCACGGCAATCCCTGGAGAGGTGGCCACGTACGCCACAGTTGTAGCACCTTCCTCACCTGGCGCGGCGCGAACGTCTACTTGTCCCCGAGCTCATGCTGCTCGTGTCGTCGTCGTCGTCGCTCCGGCCGCCGCCCTTTGCACGGCCGTTGTTCTTGACGAAGTCCATGCGCGCTCGCTGCCTCCCGTTGCCCTGACGCCGGCGCGCCTCCCACTGCTCCTCAGTGAGCAGCAATTGCCCGACGCCGTCCGAAATCGCCTCGGCGCCGCACCGATCTTCAGCCACTCGGAGTCGTCCAACCAACTCCTCGAACGACATCGTATTCAAGTCCATGAGCATCTCGATGGACACGGCGACTTGATTGTACTTCGCCGGCACCACGCGAAGCAGTTTCTTGACGACGCGCACCTCCTCGATGTTCTCCCCCAGCTCGCGCAATTCCGCAACGAGGGAGCCGAGACGCATGGCGAATTCGTCGATGGACTCACTAACGTTGAATGCCACATTCTCGAATTGCTTGAGGAGCTTCTGCGCGTTCGCCTACTGCACGCGCTTGTCGCCCATCCGCATCGTCTTCACAGCCGCCCATGCCTCCTTGGCACTTTTCTTCACGGCGAGACCCGAGCGCATCTCCGTCGGCACCGCGCGCAGGATGGCGGCCAACGCCAGCCGATCCTCGCGACGCTCGACGTCGCTCGTCTCAACGGCACGCCAGAGCCCGAGCGCCTCCAAGTTCACCTGCATCACCAACGCCCACTCGTGGTAATTGGCTCGCGTCAACACCGGGAACTCCACCGACCCGCTGGACTCCTTGATGACGCGTTCCACCATGACCTCACGTCGTGTGTTGCTACCGCCGGACTTCGGGTCGCCGACGCCTTTCGGAGACGATGGCGGCGTACGCTCGTCACCGGCCATCAGCTTGCTGTCGAACTTCACCGGCTCTGATACCAAATGTTGGAATTGGCCCAAGATCAAACACTAGAACGCGAGGATTTTTGTCAGGCGACGAAAACGCCCGGGCGACACAACGCCAATCCTTTTTCTATTTTTTCAAGCTCCGTGAACACACACAGTTTACATGCATATTTATTAGCCAGTGCAATCAACTCATGCACACGTCCAGCCTGAGCAACCAACTCACGCACACGTCCGCACGGGATTCTGGCGTAACCAACGCGCGGCTTCGATACGGCGCAACTAACGCCCGTAACTCACGCCTCGTCGCATGCCACACACACGCACTCAACGCGCACACGCAACGACCGCGTAACACACGCGTACATGCAACGACCTTTGCGTGGTTTATTCCAACAACCTAGCCGCTGACAGTTTGTTCTTGAGGAACAGCTCCTCTCTTCCGGCGACTCCACCCCTATGTCAGAAGCGGGGAGATCTCGGATCCCTCCTGGCACGGCTCAAGGCAGGAGCCTACAGGAGGAGATCGGTGACGGGAGGTCGAGGATCGGTGTAGCCTGTGTGGTGGTGATGGCGATTGAGGCGGAGCAGGCACTATAGATCTGGCCGGTGGAAGAACCTGAGGCGAGATAATGGTAGCGAGATCCGGGCATGAGGAGGCTGACTCCGAGCGAGACGGCTACGTGCCAGCATAGATCAAGCTTGGGTCGACCCGGATTTAGGTGAGGAGAGCCGGAGGTGACCGGAGGTGCCAGCATAGAGGCAGTAGAGCGGGAGTGGGCAGCCGAGAGGCGGCAGACCTCTAAGGAGCCATTGGACGGCAGCGATGTGGACGTCCCTCGGAGTGGAGAATGATCTTTCAAGGCAGCGGCAGCAGAAAAAGAAGAACGAAGGTTAGGGTTTGAACCTTAGCTCTGATACCATGTTATATGCGTGGAGAGATGAACACATAAAAATTAGATGTATTGATCTCAGCCCAAAGGGCTATATATATAGTATATAGGACATAAAGCTAAACCCTAAAAACTAGAAAATACCACAAATACCTTATACCCTTTACTGGTCGAGACCTCCTCTTCCTCATCTAGCTCAAGCAAATAGATACCGTTTTGGAACAACGATGATTCGGCCCAAACTTCTCCAAACTATTGAAACACAACCCTTTTGCATGGCGTTCATCCATCTCTGCCGTTAAGAGGTGCTTCCAACGTGTTGGTGGTGCCATCGCTATCAACAACGGAGTCAACGGAACTGGCGCTGAAGATGGAGCCACTCTGGGTGATGTCGAAGTGATACTTGGGGTGGGATTGGGTTTCAGGTAGCTCATAGGTAGAGATGGTAATGGGTACCCGAATACCCGACGGATTTTACCCGATAAAGAGACGGGTATGGAAAATTTTATGTACCCATGGGTACGTTATTGGGCGAAATCCTCTACCCGCCGGGTAGGCGGGTGCGGGTGTGGGTATATACTACCCATACCCGCCTACCCGCGGGTAATGAATACCCGCATTAGACAACTAGACATCTCACTCAAATGTTAATTTTATTATCTACTTGTTGTTGATTGTTTATTTGTTTGTCATATGTTGATATGGTCATGTCAAGTATGTTTATGTGATGTACTAATTTTGATCATTAGACGCTTTTGTGCTTGGCATGTATGATTAATGAATGTCTAAATTGATGATATTCTTATGTGTTGAACCGGGTATGCTTGCGGGTACGGTTTACCCGTCGGGTAGTAATACCCGCGCGGGTACGGGTATGGGTAAATTTTCCTACCCGCGTGCGGATACGGGTAACCCGACGGGTAAATTTACACCTAGCGGGTACGGGTATGGAATGGCAATACCCGATGGGTATTTACCCGTTGCCATCTCTACTCATAGGTGCTCCCGAACTGTTGGTCACCCAAGTTGCTACTACCCACCTTGGCGTCCTGGTCTCCGTAGTCTCCTCCAGGAGCCATTGCTCGTAAGCCTGAGCTAGACTCATCGCCGTTTGTAGATTACTTGAGTTTTGCAGCTCCACGTTGGTGTTTAAAGGCTTCAAAAGGCCGTGGTGAAGAGTTGAATCTACTATGTAGGAGACAGTGGCTCGACGTGGCACAATAACGCAAGAAATTTCCACGATATTCTTCCATCGTTCCTGTCCGTCGCAACTGTACAAGCTCTCCCAAAGGATTGCTCCGAATCGACAGACCGAAGCGCATATTGATGAAATCCACGAATTGAGTCCAAGACAAGATACCTTTATCGTGCTCTAGCTGATAATACCATTATTGTGCAATGTTAGTTAAATGATACGCCACCAACCAAACCTTTTCCTCCTCCAAAGTCCACTGTCCACGAAAGAATTGCTAGCATCTATTAAGCCAAGGCAACGGATCATCATCTCCCCCATATGTCAGAAAATCCAACTTATGATACCTTGCCACCTTGGTACCCCTTTTCTCTTCTTTCCTATCCCACTTGCCAGCCGATCCATCTATCACAGTTCCTGGTTCCAGCATCTGCCATGCTAGATGAGGCATTCTGACTCCCCTGTTGCAAATGCGTGATTGCATCTCCATGCTGCCCTTGCTGCTATTTGATATCATTGATGTTCTTCATCATAATGGCAATCATCTTGCCAATATCTTCAATCGTCCTTGGTTCATCCATGGGAAGGGTGGCAGTGAGGTGCTTTGATATCAAGCTGTTACTACTGGATTTCAAAGAGGATGTGCGGTGATCTGTGAGAGGTAGAAGTAACTGATGCTAGGAATCGGGTCGTGAGCAAAGAAGGTAACAAAGAGGGGCATGCTTACCCTCAACCTGCTACCTGGGATTACCTCCAGCCAGGGTTGTGGCTCTGAGACTTCTAGAGGAAGGTAAACTTCTTGTTTATTGCTTAATCTCAAAGATAGCTGAAGCCTACATATGTATAGGACTTCCTACTATAACAAATATCATATCTAGCTGAATCTGAAGAACATACTTGAAAATTGACTCAATATCTCTAACCAACTCGAACTCTAATACTTAACTTACATGGAAGAAGTCTTTCCAATTTCCTAGCATCCCTACCAAATCGAAGTGCTACTGCTGCACAGCCTGTTGCTGTATTGCCACGACGCTGTATGTAGCTCGACATGCAACATTGTCGTTGTCGGTAGAACCCAATGCAGCCACCACTGCACCCACTGCCGCCTGCCGCCGTCTTCTAGTATAATAGCTCCCCCAATATGAATCCACAACACTCAACCCCTGCACTTGCGTCTATTTGCACTGCAAGTCCATTGGGCCGTTTGCTAACAGACAACGTTGAGCCAGCATAGCACTTGATTGATACCATAGGGTCGGGCTCGATCGTGTGCGCACAGTGTTGTGTCGGCGCAGTGCCCTCTTCTCCCTTGCGGTGTGGCAGAGCAGGGAATAGATGGAGCAGGGCGACAACGGGTAGTCACGGCGGGGCTTCGGTAATGTCATACGCCTGCAGAAGGAGGAGCAGCTCGAGGAGGCTCCATGGAGACAACATTGGTGAGGTCAATGGCGATGAGGAAGATGATAAATTAACATCCAAGTACGCTATCCTAACCCATTTGCCACTCCTTCCACCTTTTCCATTCCACCACAATGCTGTTGTACCCCTTCCTCTTCCCTAATCCAATGAAGAGCCATCACTGTTTCAAACCATGACGGTAAATCTCCCAAATTCACTGTTAATTTAGTTCATCTCCTAAAATTAACCATGCCACTACCTTCCTTACTTCACTGCGGTCTTATTAGTGCTACTCCTGTCGCTGAAGCCCGTTGGATGGGCCACCGGCGTTGAGCTATGCTGCCTCTCCCCCGGCTCCCTATCATCCTCACACGAAGTCGTCTATGTCATAAGGTGTGCCGCATAGCACTAAAGCCAAAACCCATCTCCTTCAGTCGTCTCTCTCATCGTAGCATGCCACCGCCATGCTCCTCCCCGCTACCATACCCGATGTTGCCTTGCACCCTCCATCCCTGCTCTGCCGCACAGCAAGGGAAAAGAAGGCATTGTTCTAACTCTAACACTATGCTCACACGATCGAGCCTGACTCTATGGCATCAGTCATGTGCTATGCCAACTCAGTGTTATATGTTAGCAAATGGCACAATGGACCTGCGGTGTAAACAGATGCATGTTCAGGAGGTTGTGAAAGTAAAATGCAAGTTTAGGGGGGATAAAGTGGTACAACTTTACAAGTTCAGGGACTGAGAAAGTAAAATACAAGTTTAGAAAGTAAAATGGCATAATCTTACAAGTTCAGGGGTTAATAAAGTAAAATGCAAGATCAGGGGCAAAGTGGCACAACCTTAGAAGTTAAGAGAGCTACAATGCAATATAATAAATGTTAACACATCTGCACTCAAAAAACCAATTTGTCAAATCATTTTGCAGTATAAATATGTCCCACTTGTCTTATTTGCACATTGTGCGAATGATCATATTTTTGCAAGTGCACATATGCTATGACAACATCTATGGATTTTCTCCACATTTCTGGAGTCATGGTCATGCACAAACCAAAATAGATGCACGTGATACTAGATCAAAGGTTTAGAGACCAAAAAAGTTGTAGGACATCCTTTCATAAAAGGAAAACACTAGCAAAAAAATCAAGTGGACCAAGTAGGGTACAGCCCAATAACCAAAACAGATCGACAGCAGAATTTGTTTAATTTCATTTCAAAAGGTCTACCTCACAGGAGTTTCAGGTGGTGCTCATTTGGGCTTTTTTTTTAGTGGCTTATGGCTGAGAAGTACTGTAGATGGCTGAAAAAACACTGCAGCTGACAGAGGCTTATTTAGCATAATTAAATTTTAAAATATTAAAAAAATATGTTAGCCCATTACATATAAAACAAACAAATACGGGAAAAAAAGAACCGGCAAAAAAGCTCAACAAAAAGCCAAAAGTTTAGAAAAAGACGAAATTTATGAATAGTGAAAAATAAGCCGAAAGCCAGAAGCTGAAGCCGAAATAAGCACAGCCTGAGGCCTGCAGTCATGATGGTGCAGACAAAAAAGGAGTGAACTATAAATAACTTTTAGCTTGGAATATTCTTTTTTAAGGCAAATGATTATTTCACTTATAAACAGAAGCACAGAACACATGACAGAGTTCAATTGGCTGCCAAACTATTGTACAAATATTTTTGTGCGAATAATGACATGATCCATGTGTAAATATTTTTGTGCGAATAATGACATGATCCATAGTGTGACAAGTTATTGGAGGTAACCTGCAATTGTGAAGTTCTCCTGAGCTTTTTCTTTTTGGCTAAACTGACCGCCAGCTTATTGCACTCTCTTCACAGGTGGACAAAACCCCCTAACCATGTTATCAGATAGAAAATATATTTATATAGGGACAAACTCTCTATTGGATTGGCCAGGACTGTTAATGATTTGTCCAATTTCCACTGTATTTGCAAAGATATTATTGTTAGAGAGAATTCCTACTTCTGAAATGTTGCTGCACCACCATAGCCCCAAAATCCAAATGCTAGAAATGTTGTTTACTTATCCACGAGAATTCTCACTTCTAAAATGTTTCTAGAAATGTTGTTTACTTATCCAAATGCTAGAAATGTTGTCTCACTTCTGAAATGTTGCTGCACCACCATAGACCCAAAATCCAAATTCTAGCCTCTATTCAAGGAAATTCGTGTTTCTATGTCCACTTCATTTTTTTCACCCCATTTTTTTATTTTCTGTCATTGCAACAAGAAACTATCTGATATCAACTTTTTATTGTTTTCATCATTTTCTTGACAACTCATTACATTACATTACGTTAGACCATATGGTTAGGTCTACAATTTTTTGTGATGAATAATTGATAATGTAGATGGTGAATAATTGACAATGTTGGTTATGATATTACTTGTCGTGTGTCGCGTGTATGTAGACTGATGTTGGTCAAGTCGGAGAAAACTTGTGCTGGGAGAACGTTCTTTGGTCTTTGCATGTACAGGTTGAGCATAGATGCGATCATGGTCGATGACAAGGTAGACTGGACTTGGATGGGGAGATCCAAGGTTCAGGCAGTCAAGGATGTCACGAGACGGTCGGGCTCATGCTTGGGCGTGATCGAAGATGGATGATGCATGTTGGAGTTACAGAGGTGTGGTTCAAAGGTTACGACATGTGACAATTTTGGGGTGTCCAAAATTCGCTAGTGTGAAAAGATTAAAATTGTTGGAATTGGATAAGAACTGTGATCTTAGGGATAATATCATGGTTTGGGCCCTAGTATATAAATAGGGGTGAGGTCCTAGTCAAAGGGTGGCTTTACGCTAATTTTGTCCTAGGGTTTTGAGGGGTGCTCGTAGGGTACCTTGTAGCCACAACATGATCAAAAACAAAGATTAGATCTGAGGAAAAAAGGCGGTGCACGAATCAATTGTTCTCTTGGTTATTTGTCTCTTTCTTTCTCCAGCAGGTTCTCATGAAAAGCATCAAAGCCAGGGAAGCACGCATCGACATCAGGCAACGGACGAGCACGAAGAAAATCCACGTGCGTGATTACCTCAGTCGACATCACCTTGTCTCGACTGGATGATCAGATTGAGCAAAAAGATTCCGCTACGCATTACAATCATTCATCCTTTTGATTGCCATCAACGATCCTATAAGTGGTATTAGAGCTAGTTGCTATAATATTAGAGAGATATATGAACCGTTCCCTATGCTAGATGGTACTGATTTTACTTTTTGAAATGTTGTATGTAAGTTTATATTGTGGTTCAAGGTAGTGATATTTGGAATAAAGTTTCTAGACCTTATGAGGTTTCTGCTACTGTTAGTACTTTAAATAAAACATATGTTGATTTAAATATTCAAGTTTGTAACTTGCTATTTTAAGAGATTTCTTGCAAAGAATTTGATCGTGCGGCTCATATTAATTTTGCCCACTTAATATGAAAACCTCTTTGCAATTATCATGAAGGAACCACTAAAATCAAGAGAGTGTGCAAAAATCTTTATCAAAAAGAATATTTTGGTTGTGCTATGAAGCCTAGTGAATCTATTGATGATCTCTTTGCTCGTTTTAAGAAAATATTGAGTAATTTGCACAGTGTTAATGTTATTCCTGCTGATGAAGATAATGCAACTAAAATATTAAGATCTTTAGGTTTTGAGTGGTTGATGGTTGTCACAACTATTAATTAAATCGTCGATCTAGATACTTAAACTATGAATGATCTTTATTCTATATTAAAAACCTATGAGATGGAAGCTTTACCATCTAAGATTGATAAATCTTCATTTTTAGCACTTGTGACTAACCCGTGCAGGCTGCTTCATCGAGTGTTTGGTCTTTTTTTTCTTTGTCCGGTTTGTCTTCTTTTTCAGAGGAACAGTTTCAGCAATTTTTTGAAGAGGACTTGGTGTTGATCTCCTCACAGTCATATAAGGCACTCAACAACGTGAGAATGAAAAGGCGAGGTGGTGTGTCAAGTTCAATCAGGTGCTATGAGTGTGGCGAGCTAGGCCACATTAAGATGGATTGCCCCAAGCTCAAGGGGAAAGTAATCAAGGAAAACAAGGACTATGTCGCCGGCCATCCAAGAACAACAACATCAGGGGTGGCAATTTCCGTTGCAAGTTTGCTAAAAAGATCATATCGGCTATTAAGCGTCTTGATTTGAGTGATGTGAAATATAAGAGTTGCAACGACGATGACCACAACGATGATAATGCTAAAGGTAAGAGGAAGAACAACGATGACTTCAAGGGTATGTGCTTCATGGCAAGCAACAACGACGACGATTATGGTAGTGATCCCAACAAGGTAAAACCGTCATATGATGAGATTGAAGATGGTTTGGTTAAACTTGCTATTTGATTGAAAAAGACAAAAAAGAAATTAAAAGAAAATAATTTTGTTGTTGAAAGCTTAAATTCTGAAATTAATAGACTTAGAGTTTCTATTTCTGATAATAAATCATGTGTCTTGTTGAGTTTTACATTCTGAGTTAGAGACTATTAGAACAATTAATGCATCAAACTTAGTTCAACTTAGAAATGTAACTGATAAATTTGATGAATTAAAATTGGCACATGGCTCTTATGATGAAAAATTAAAATTTATCAATGATGAAATTGAAAAGCTCAAATTTAGTTCTTCTCCATGTTTAGAGTCAAGTATTTCAATACTCAATTTAAAGCTTACTCTAATTATGAATTATTAGAAGCTAGACTTAATTCATCTAAAAAATAATTTAACAGATGCTTTATTGTGAGATATCTTCTTACTCTAACTGTCCTAAACTTAACACAGAAGTAGAAGTTTTGACTAAACAACTTAATGATTTTGCTAAAAAAGGAAAGATAGGCTCCGTCTAGTGCTTCTAAGAATCTGTGAATGAATCTGTTAAATGCACAACTTGTCCCACTTTAGCTAAAGAAAATAAGTACGTTAAAGACAATTTAGAAAGATTTTCTTTTGGTAAGAAAATTTTGAATATGATACTTAGACAAGCCAAAATTGAGTGTCAAAAACACTAGTCTAGGATTTAATGCTGCTAATTATGCCAAGAATAATTCACCTAAGGTTGTTAAGGTCATTGGAAGTGGGCTAATTGAAACAAAAAGTGAGCTTCATAAAACTGTGTATAAATTTGTTAGCTTTGTGCAAAGTTCATCGAATAATAATGTAGATACTAGCTCATCATCTCAAAAGAATTATAGTTATGTTAAATTTCATTGCACCTACTGTAGAAGAGATAGACACTTATATGAATTTTGTTTTAGATATGCTAAGAAAGAGAAGAAGGAAAGATTGAATGTTTTAAGACAAACGTGCAACCTCTTTTTTCTTAGAACTAATGTAAAAGCTAGGTTTTTAAAGAACTTTTATGATGACTTTAAATCTGCTTCATGTGCTATTTTTGGATTTAATTCAAATAATCCACGTTCTTTTCGGCGTTCTGATCACCCACATGCACGTGATTTTGATTCTAATTTTTTTGCTGTTCCTCCATGTCATGCGTCTTAGTACTGGATTCCTATATCTTATTTCACTAATCTCAGTACTATGAGACCAATATTTTCTGTGATATAAGAACAACTAACATGGGATGGAGAACATGCACTTGATTGGGTTACGGTCTTTTACATCATTACTTGGTTGGAACACTTGATGGTTCTTCACTCTTTTTGATTGCTTCCAAGATATTTCATTTTCTAAGAGACCATGTGAAAAAGGTGATGTTATACTACACCTGGTTGAGTCAGATTCTCAAGTTGCTGATATTCTCTTAAACTCGTTTGATTCTTCTCGTTTTGCTTATTTGTGAAGTAAATTGGGTGTGTTGCATTCTATGGGATTATTTTGAGGAGGGGCTTGTTGTATAAAAATTTTATAAACTTTGTTTATTATACTTGTTAAATAATTCATCAAGTCCAAACCATTGAATCAAATGAGTTGTAAAGCTCTTTATATCATATTTACTCATATGCTGTGTAGTTTTGATCATGACTAATTATAATTAATGTGTTGCATTTGAACTAAAATATAACATAGCGGAATGCTTTGACTAGATTGATTATAATTATTACTTTGCGATATCCATAAAAAAAGATTGGCTTGATTGTGAATCTTGTTTTAAATCTTAGCTATGAGGCCCGTATGTTTCATATTGCAATCTCTTTATATTCACTCAATTTTGTATATTATAAAAAATGTGAAAGAGATATTTGAAAAGATGTATACTTATATTTGAAAAGATGTATAGTCTAAGCATGCCATACAAAAAAAGACACAAAAAAGGCATAAAAAAGGGCCGAAATACTATTCCTTAACCTTAGGACATCATAGGATTCGGAATCAAAATCTTACAACTGCTTGTAAAGCAAAAGCAAAGTTGGTCAAGATCCACCCTTTATGCTCAACGGATGAAAGAACAATATCAACGTGATCAATTCTGTTGGGTACTTTTGTTCCTTGGGGTGTCTCTTCAAGTTTCACTACTACTGTGGTTGTAGTCAAGGTATGACTCGAAGTAAAAGGATCTGCTAGGGGAAAAAATCCCTGCACAACACATAACACAATGCCACCAGAGTTGTTGTCCTTACAAATAGAATCAAAGGACATTAATCTTCTGTAGGAGAACTTGTTCCAAGGAAATTCCAAAAGGATAGGTGCACTAAGGCAATACGAACTATCCTCCTTAACCAGCTCAAATGCAACAAGACCTTCATCTGAGCAGGTATACATGAAACCCTCTGCAAATATGCATCTCCCACTCAGCAAACCAACACCATAATGCCAAGTGCTGCCAAAGGTGGCTCTACAACAAACCACTCACCCCTCAAGTCCAGCAAGAAGCACTCAGCAGCGTCAACATCTGATATCACAAAAACGTCGTCGACTAGGTCTACAAATGCAGAAATCTTGACCTCCCGCACCAAATCCAAAGTCCTTGATGATGTCTTGCTATGGATCCACTGGAAAGTCTGTTGATCAGGAATATACACAGCCTGCAATGTATCACCTAAAAATACACAAGAGATGATCAACCTGGCAGATGAAATAGAAATCTCGTTTGGTCTCCACTTTGCAGTCTTCAAGAATTACTACACTTGAAACCAGTTCAGCTTTTCCACGCAAAAAATCCCTACAGATAGAAATTGCAATTGTTCAGCCCACAAGTGTGTTATATGATGGTTTGCAGCATAGCTGAAGCTCAGTAACTAAAATGTAAAAAGGCAAATTACAACATTTTTTTAATACAATTTAGTTTTATGCAACCAAGCCTATCCACTACAATATTGTTGATCGCAGCTCTAGTATTGGATATTGAGCAATCAAGACCTCAATTTCGTTTTTTTTATTGGAACCCTTCTACTACTTGATAGTCTAACCAGGTTTCTTTCCTCAGATATACATATAATTTGGTTCAAAACTCAATCACCACAAATGCATCACATGTATAATGCATTCCATACTCAAAGTTCATAACCAAAATTTGTTTATTTCATAGATACCCTTGTAAAATACAAAATAGCACATACTTTGTTAGGGGACATATACGCCATAATCCTACCCGTTAACATTTTTCAACGATCCATGCATTTGTTTGTGAGGAAAATCCAAAAAATGCCCCTAGAAGTCACTATCTTTATCACTTACCCACCTATAAGTTATTTTTGGTTCACTGACACCCCCTATATGTCATTTTTACCGCCCAAATACACCCCTATAAGCAATTCGAGGCATTTTGGTGATAAATTACAAAAATCTCATAATTGAAATTATTACGATTTTTTTAATTTTCTTTCTTACAACAATGTTCCCCAAATCTATCGCAGTGATGGCAGGTCAAAGCCAGCATTTTTCAAAGTATGTGTAGTATTTTATGTATTTTCCAATTGAGCGACTGGGAACTAGTCTCATGTCGCCTACTAATATCGTCGAACCGTGCGACGATAGATGGTTATTTCTATAAAATAAAAAAACAGGTATATTACTATAATTTAAAATAAAAAAATAGATTATTTAAAAAATTCAAACCTTAGATGCCTCCCATAAATTCGTTTCGTTTGTACGAGACGCACAGGCATTTACGTGTGGTTTCCCCGATGTGTGTTAAGTTTATGCTTCCGTGTTGTACTGTATCTTAAGAAAAAGTCAGAAAAACTCTTCTAGTCCAAGACCTGTAATCAGGGTGTCAGCTGCAAGCATGCAACATCAGTTGACTGTCATGTATTAGTTGGGTTGAACAAAATATCAACTTGCTTACTGCCTAGATTATACCCATGGAAAGCTGAACTAGCAGGACAGAACCTTAACCTGCTTGTCTTTGAATCATATGCATACCAGGAAAGCACTAAAATGTCCAGTTTTATTCCAATTCATTCATCAGGCATTCAGGCTGCAGTTGCAATGCTAGTGCCTAAGCTTCTCAAGCTCTGGTGGTTGTTGCCTGCATCAAAATCCCGGTGGTCACCGGCCGGTATCAATTTTTGATTTTCGAATTTTGGACCGTTTTTTTTTTCAGTTTTTCCTGTTACCGGCCGATTTTTCCGGTTACCAGTTTCAATACATCTCAAAATTCAAATTTTGATTTTCAAATTGTGACCGATTTTTTATCGGGTTTTCCGGTAACCGTCCGGTTACCGTTACCGGCTGCCCACCGGAATTTCTTCCGGTTCCGGTTTTTGGTACCATGGTTGTTGCTCACTTTTACATTGCTTTATGTGATACTACATACACAAAGCATACAACTAATGACAAGATTACATGGACAAGGAATAAGGAGCCTTGATCTAATTAAATTACCCACATCTGACGCAACTAGTACACGGTAGGCACAAAACTGAAGGAGTACCTGCTTCACAAGCTTTTTCACATTCACCTATTCAAACTGGCTCGCAGCAATACAACATGTTTAGAAATAGTTTATTTCCATTGTGGGCACAAATTGGAATTGCCTTCAATATTTCATAATAAGCTGGATGATGGAAAAACACAGTGTCATGTGCTGGGTCTGCTGCATAGTGCCCTCATTTCTGCAAATCTATGTCCAGCGTTGAATCAGAGCGGAGTCTTTTTGGTTCCCGCTCGCCCAGTTGCAGAGAAACAGAAATGTCTTCAGGCGAATTCTCCAGCTCTGTGGGGTTGTTCAACTCACCATTGCCTTCTTGACCATCACGCATCAGAGGCATACCACTGAAGTTAGGGATGAACTGATGCTCCTCGACATTGTTTACACCTTGGAATTCGTTAGGCCCGAAGGGTTGGTCCGTCGAGTTGGCTGAACCATCTCGGGGAAGTGGTTGGATGATTCCAAGAGGAAGAGGTTCATAAATCTTGTCAACTTTCTCATTTTCTTGGGGAGCAGCCACGGGTGGTGATTCTGCAGCAGTAGGATTAGCCACAGCAGCAGCAGCCGCTAGAGTAATCCTTTGTTCTTCTAGGGCCTCTGTATAGCAAAGAATAATGTGTGTTTATCATATGAAATCAACATGATATTACAACAAAAGAGGCTAAAAGCCTAAAATGTCAAGTTGTGATCTGAGTTTTCAGTGTTAAGCATAGACCTTGTAGCCCTTCACTTGTCGTGATCAGATCAAGCTCCAATAGATCAAGAAGGCGGCCGAGATCAACCCCACTTGTCCAGTTCTCTGGACCCTGACCGCTTTTCAGCTTCAACCTTCCCCGATTAGCTGTACCACCCCATATAATCCCTATAGGCTGTGGCTTCTCACCGTCTTGTCCCGTTAAGATTATAAGGCTTCCACTGTCCCCTTCAAGATCAAATGTTTGTTGGTTCTCCCCGACGACAAGAAAGTCAGTGAAGAAGCATATGCCCTTCTCATCGTTGTATTCAAGAGCATATGCCATAACAGTCCCTGTTGTTAGACCTGAGCTTCTTCCAACTTTGACAACTTGCCTCCCAATGAGACTGCCAATTGGGGATTGCAGATCAATTGCCTTTACATCACCAATGACTCCGACTCCTTTAACCGAGGTGCTGACACTAGTAATGTCAAAGTCATCAGCAAATGGTATAAATGCACCATCAGCTCGGACGAATGTTTCTGCAGATGCATTAGAAGGTAGATAGGTTAGGGTCTTAATGAGTAAGAACATCAATATATGAAAACAAATGACAGTAAAGGGCAGCATTAGAAGGAAGATAAGTTAGGGTCTTAGGGAGTAAGAACATCAATATAAGAAAATAAATAACAGCAAAGGCACAGAACTGAACAGTGTGGTGAACACACTAAAAGATAGGTCTGGCAGCTGATGCTACAAATTGCAAATGTATGCACATAAAACTGTTTTCTGACAAATCCTGACAAGAGTGGGTAGTTGATTTGTGTAACTATGAATATAAAGCATTAGATGTCACCTGGGTTTGTTCCTGCATAGATTCCGTACCAAACATCATCTGTGATAAAAGATGTAGCTCTCTCAACAGCGCCTAGGTAAACTCCAGGTCCAAGATTAGGAGGCAAGGGATGGAACATTTTCTGATTAGGATAATCCAGGTCAACTGCAACATGCCTGTTCGTAAGGAAGCCTACTTGGTTGTTGCCAGTTCGACTCTTCACAATGGCACCCAAAGTCCCATACGTTTCAAGACTAGCTACCTGACGATTAAAAACGTAACTCTTAGTAACATAGGTCAGTTCATGAATCGCTGTATATATGTAGACAGCTATTATTGTGTATCAGTTATCATCTAATAATTGTGATGTACAGATAAATAATCATCAAAACAAAAAAGAGCAGCAGGTCAGTTCATGAATCGCTATATATATGTAGACAGCTATTATTGTGTATCAGTTATCATCTAATAGTTGTGATGTACAGATAAATGATCATCAAAACAAAAAAGAGCAGAAGCAAGGCCGGTCCTTGTGACAAACTGTGACAGAGCAACATTACCTGTGAACCAGAGCCTATAGATGGATCGCTACCACGTAATCCATCAACAAGCTCATCGTACAGCTGTTCCTTTGGAGTCGGTGCTGGTGCACCATAATAAGAGAATTCAACAACGTCAACATCGCACCACACACCCCCAGGTCCCTGTTTACACAACAGCAAAAAGTGATTATGTAATTCCAGATGACCTAAATAATTGCTTAAGTACAGGATTCAAGATAATGTCTACCTCGAGGGCAGCTGGAAGACATTGTGTGGGGCTAAGCCATTTCCTGTGAACCTTTCGAGCAACAAAGACAAGGATGGCAGGTGTGTCAGTCAATGTTCCCTGCCTGATTCGAAAGCCTATTGCTGTACCAAGACTAAAGCGGCGCAAGATCTTGCTGTGGAATGCTCTTATAATCATCAAATCAAGCAAGGTGGTGGCTTGCTGCCCCTTTGGCAAACTGCCAAGATGTCCTGGTAATACGCCCTTCTGTAGGTTCCCAAAGTAATTAGCTCGCCCTTCGGCAGAACCGTGCATTAGAGTAGATGTAGGCCAAGAAAAGTATGCAGCGCTGCTTTCAGAGTGCTGACCACCTGAGGCAATCGGTTGGAGAGGAGATGGGCAACAGTAATGATTGCATCCGTTTCTCTCCATATCCAGTGCTGACCCCTCTGACTGTGATGACCCTGCATGCGCCTTCCAAATATCTGAGGGCCGCATTATGCAAGTATCATCCAGTCCTGTTTAGCTTTCGAAATATTCAATGTTGTCAAACTGTAGCATTGCAGAACAGAACCCTAAAGAAAAATAGTAGGTAACTCAGATTTGAAGTTGATGCAAACTGATTTAGAAAAATAAAACAAAATTACATCAGTTGTCAGCCGCAATAATGATTAATATAATCAGGAAGTTGCCTACAAGTTTGAGTACCAATCAGAATTTGTACAAATGTAGAAGCAAAGAGAATATAAAACTAATATCATGGCACCTTATTGTCCAAGGGAATAAGTACAAAAAATCGTTGCATGACAGAAAGCACAAAAAGCACTACAATGGGGAATGTTAAAGAATAAAGCTCTCTTTGCAGAGAATAAGTGCAAAGTTCTCTGCATGTACCATTCCTTCCGGTGGAATAACAACACTTGAAAGAATGAAATATCTAGAATACCCAGTTACCCACACTGGTAAAAGTTCCCAAACAAAATGAAATCATATTGCCAGTGAAAGTGCTCAAGATAAGAAGCAACAAGGGGGGGGGGGGGACAAATGTTCCAATATATTGCTCGGAATATTAAACATTGTCATGATTCATTAATCACCATAAACATGTCAGGATGAGGATACAAATGACTTCATATCGCCCCCTATACTGCAGCTTGTTCTATAACTGAGCGAAGAAAAGCCATGACACATCAAAATACAAAAGAAAATAAGTAATATTCTATTTTATTTCCCAAAATCCAAATGAAGCTATAATACCTACTAAGAGAAGAGATCTAGCATATAGGCACCTTACATAATAGACCAAACTTCTATAAATTGAATTAATAAGATATGATGGCTATACGAAGTTTTATGGGAATGCATATAGTGATAAAAAAATTTGGACATAGTTAAATTCTAACTTTAGTTGGATTCCCTCTAAATTCTAAGCTGGAAAAAAGGACAAGAGGAGGTAGTGCAGAACTGCATGAATGCAAAGGGGAAAGAAGGATGCGCAACAAAAAGGAACATGAAATGAAATTTGAATTCTTCTCAAAACCCTAGAGTTATGGAGATGCAAGCTCCCACAAAACACCAATGAAATTCACTATTGCAACTATTATGGATGCAAGATTCTAGAATGCATATTTTGGCTATAATTCCATAGCTCAAAACACAATACAAGAGAATGCAAGCAATAGGAGTGATCGTAAGGGAGGCACCTCGTACACCTCCAGTCGTACCACAAGGATCCCCAGCAACGCGAATCACAAGATACCTGACCTAGACATTGAATTATAAATAGTTTGTATTCCAATTCACCCCCAATATGAAGCTAAAGAGAAATACATATCATTATCAAGTATCGACTGCTAAGGAGACAAGTGTCCTCCACCATGGAGTCATTATTTGACTCTCATTCCAATCATACAAGTTATCTCAAAGGCAAATTTTCAGAAGCAATATACATGAAAGAAAGGAAGAGGGAAAAAAGAAAATGTATCATAATTCTCGCGAAAACATAGGAAAATCCGATGAGGCGATGCTGAAGGTGTGAAGCAACTGAAGCAAAGGGTAACACGGAAAATAAAACTTAATCAGTCAATTAAGACACCAATCCAATGTCTAGATAGAATGCAACAAATCTACGAGTGCTGATGAACAAAATTTGGCCTAAATTTCACATCATTTCATTCAAAACACAACATAGGCTTCCCTAATAAACAGAAGAAGCAACTAAAGATGATTCCTTTCTCCACCGTAATCAAAGGAATGATTGGTCTAAATAGCTGCTCTTCAACCCAGATACAAAACCGAACGAACCAAGAAAACAAAATCGACTTCAACCCCATGCAACATGCAGCTTCTTCTCGCGCTAACAGAATGTCCATGTAAAAACACCATATCAAGCAAAAAAAAAAAGCAAACAAAGATGGAAGAAAATGCCTCGGCGACGCCTCTTCTTCCTCCCCGTCAGCACGGATCACCCAAGAGGACAACAAAAATGCTGCAATCTTCCTCTCCCGCTGCTGCAACCCATCTCCGAAAACTAATCCCTTCTTTTTTTTTCTCCCCCCAAGAAGCGCGAACAGTACGAACACGACCGGGGGGGGGGGGGGGGGCACAAGGCGAGAGGCGCCGGCGCACTAGCTCCCACTACAGATCGATCACCACCGTGCGCACATGAGGGTGTGGGGTCCACAGCCACAACCCTCCCCCACGGAGATCACCAAAGGCGAAAAAGGGAAAGGGCGAAGCATGCCGAGAAGACGCCAAGAAACGGTGGAGGGAGCAGGGAAAGACGCCGCCTTTTGCGAGCGCACCGCACTGCTCCTTGGATCTGTGAAATCCGCGGCGAGAAAAGGTGGGATTTTGCGGGGAGGCACGGGGGGGAGAGAGAGAGAGAGAGAGAGAGAGAGAGAGGTCGGACAGTCGGAGTACCTGGGAGCGAGGCGCCGCAGGCGGTGGAGCGCCATGGCCTGCCGGCCGGCCGGGAAGTTTAGTGGGCAGTGGAGACTGGAGAGAAACCGACCACCAGCCAGTAGGAGTAGGACTTCCTCGTGCTTGTCTGCCTCTCTTCTGGAGAGAGCTGAGGAGGAGACTCTTTTTAAGACCTTTTTTTCCCCTCTTTTTCTCTTTTCCTTGTGAGATTTAATTGGGATGTTTCTCTTTTCATTTTCTTTTAAGGATATCCATAGGCTGTACTAGTTGTTACATTCTACTGGCCACTCATTGGGAGTGGCTTGAGTGGGGAAGGTTTGAGCGGTTTTTGCCTATATTCAACGCCTAGGCACGTCACACGTCGTATGGCAAATGTTTGGTCCAACTGCTACGGTAACTTTTTTCAGAGTTGAGGCCTATATGTAACGCATATGTGGTTACCACCAGCAAAAAAAAAAGTGTGGAAATCTATATGTGGTTACCACTAACACTAAGTGTGGAAACATAAGGTTAGAGAATAGCTTGTGATGGGGATGAAACAACCGTGTGATGTTACGTGATTCACAGAAAAAGGAAAACTGACGTTCTGTTTTGGCCGGCAGGCATGCAAAATGGACATTCGTTTTGGGGCTGTTTTTTTTTTTTTAAAAAAAACAGCATTCTGTTTGGACCATACGGCGGGCAGGGCAATGATGCCACTGGCTAGTCACGTGAATGGTCCACAGTAGCGCCAGTAGCTAGCTGCCTAGCTGGATACGCGAATGAAAAAGTGCACGACTCAATTTGCTGAAATTGAACGATGATTACAAAAACTAGCAGCGGAAGTACGGTACTAGCAGCGGAAGTACGATACCATACCGCGTTATTTATCACATGATTAAATTAAAAGAGCCGATATTTTATAAGAGGGGTTTCTCTGAAAAAATCAAAGACTCATACGTATTTTTAGAGAAAGCAAAGAGTTTTTCCGTATAAAACCAAGGATCCATGCATAATTTCAGGAAAATCACGGGGGTTTTATCCAGTAAAAGGAGGGCCTCTATGAAAAAACCGAAGATTTATATGTATGTTTGAAAAAGCGGAGGGGTTTTTTGTAAAAAAACTGTCATGGCAGTAAGGCTGTAAAAAAACTCGAAACTCGTGAGCTACTTGAGTTCAGCACATTCTAGCCTCGATTTAAGTTCGGCTCGAACTTTAAACGAGCCAAACTCGAGCTTGATCTCGAGCTCACGAGCTTCACCAAGCCGAGTTCGAATAGTAGTGATATATATTAATTCTTGCTAAGCTTACTCGAGCCAAACTCGAGCTCGAACTTTTCTTATTGTTGGAAATTAGTGTATGTTTGAATTATTTTGATTGTTATCGAGTTTACTAGAGTCGGGCTCAAACTCAAAAATTTCTTATTATTGAAAAATAGTGCATAATAAATTATTTTAATTATTATCGAGCTTCAACGAGCAGAGCTCGAGCCTACTTGAGCTTAGCCCGAGCCAAGCTCGAGCCTAGCCCGAGTTGAGCTCGAGCCTAAGTCTAGACTCAGACCCCAACTCGAGTTTCTACCGAGCTCGAGCCTGGAAGGCTAAACTCGCTTGAGCTCGACTCGTTTACAGCCCTACATGGTAGGGGCATTATTTCAAAAACCAAGTGCCATACGTAATTTCACAAAATTTGGAGGGGCTTTCCGCAAAAATCCTACCTAGGGTTGAATCCCCTAGGTTTAACATAGGAGTATTATGATGATGTTGTTTCCATTGTCAAATATATATAGATCATGTGAGAAGGTCCAAGAATATCTATGATAAATTATTGTCAATGTATATGGAGTTAAAATCCAAATTTGTGAAAATTTGGATTTTTAATCTGTTGGTTTCAATCTATGTCAGTCGGACTGGCTCTACTGAGCGATCAAACCGACTATGCAACCAACCATGCACAGTGGTCTAACCGGCCATGCATAGCGGTCTAACCGGGTGTCTTTTGATTTTCAGCAACGTGTACTGAATTTTGGGATTTTGGTAGAGGACTAGGTCAATTGGTCCTAGGTCGGTGAATACATATTGCATAAAATATATTTGAGCTAACATGGGTTAAGTCAGGAAGAATTTGTGCCTAAAAAGATATTTTTCTTTTTGAATGTGTAGAGAAACATAGAGTCACTTATGGTCAATAGTGAGGGCCGAGACTACGCTCATGAAGGAGCTGATGTTCAAAACGGTTAAGGATGCTGGGTGAGATGGTTGAACTCAAGAGTGGCACAAAGAAGATAAGGAATATTGAAGGGAATGTTCGAGCGACAGGTTGTACCAAGTAGGTTGGTCAGTCCAAGTAAGGCATGGTCCAGTAGAAGCTATTAGCGCACCTACACGTGGCAAGTATGACAATTGCTTACAAGGGAAGATGAAAACTGGGTCAAGACGAGGGTATTTTGGTAGCTTGCCAAATACCGAAAACTTCATTGGATCAAAACCACTACACTTGGGAAAGCAGTTTAAGTCAAGAAGATGCTGAGAAGATCAGGTGGATCAAAGGCTAAAGATCAGGTGAATACATATTAGCGGTTCAGGCTCATGTGCTTTGAAAAGCGTACATGAGTAAAGTGTGAATGAAAAATCCGTATTGTGTGGGGTTAGCAGGTTCCTTCAATATGCTAGTGGATAGTACCCATTAGGATTAGATGTATGCTGGTTGTTCCATCTATTCAGTGAGTTAGGGATAAAGACTTGAAGCTAACCATTCCCACCATTATTTAGGATTAGGTTTTAAGAGAGAAGAGTAAGTGTTGTGATGTGCTTTCTTATTTTTCTCTTGGAGTGGCTGTAAAACTTTTATATTCAAGTAGCAGTATAATCAACTTTGTTCCTCACCCATGAAGTCTTATTATATTTACTGATTAGCTCTTGTTTTGTTGGTTCGTTACCTCTTCTCTCCTCTTCTTGATCTTACTGCGTGCCAAAGATGTGTAAGTGATGAAGATGACTCATGTAAATCAGATCCTATCCATCTAGACTTTGTGGTTTGCAAGATTTTAAAGTTGCATGGTTCTTACTTGATTTAGAGCCCTTTCTTGATGAATCTTGGTCTGAGGGTTTTTGGTTCAATTCATTAGGTAGTTTTGCTTGCTGTGATATATTGGTACACATTAGAGCTATCTTAGTTATTCTTAACCCACGAGCAAATTGTTTCCTAAGTTTTTAAGATTTGATCAAATTTGGTGTAAATTTGGTGTAATCTTGCATGTTTTAAGGAAAAGGTTGAGACTTCGGCCAAGATCCATGTGATACTTAAATGGAATAGGTTTCTGAGACCCTCAATAAGGTATGTGCAAAGTTTGGCTTCATTTGATCATAGATTTTGAAGTTTGCACTAAAAATAGTTTAGACTCTGAGTGATTTTCTGTTCTCGAAATGAGAGGGTGGTCAGACCGCTGCTAAGCCTGATCAAACAACCGGCTAGTAGCTAGTCAGACTGCCGGTTTGTGGCTAATCAGACCGCCCACCGGTTAGACCACATCTCCAATAGCGGTCAGATTGGTTAGGTGTTGATTTTGTGAGGCCTACTTTGGGTTGTGGTTTAGAGTTAGGCTGCCAAATCTGATCATCTTAACTCTTTACCTCTGAAGTGAAAGATTTTTAGGTACTTAAGAGAAATTAGAAAAGATGGCCTGTTCTTTTTGACTGCGGCTTATGGATTTTGGCTGAAATTTTTGAATTTTAGCTGTTTGTGACAGAGATCACAAAGAGAGAGATACTCGTTTGCGATTTCGATTTATACAGATGTTGGGTTTTTAACGTGTACTACAATCAACTTGTAAACCCCGTCTCGAGAAAATACTTCATTTGAAAGTTAGGTACTGTAGCAAAAGCCAAAAACCGCTTTTAGAAGCCGTAAAAAACATGACCGATGATATCATTCGCTCACTCCATTATCGGTCCTAAAAACTCTTTACCATTAAACAAAACATTTATAGCCCAAAACGTCTGCATTCTGCACGAGCTGCTTCACACAACATTACCAAGGCATGACCGCATGACTATGGTGATAGCATAGAAAACAAAATTTATGCAGCATTCATCAATAAAAAAAACTCTATTACTTATCTTTGGTATTCTCTGCTCCAACGAGCTTCTACTTCTAACTTTTAACTTCTTAATTTTATCTTTTTTTTTTGGCTTTTCATTTTTTGGGCTTTTTTGTCTTTTCTTTTTCCCCTTTATTCCTTTGTATTGTCTCTGATGATATATATATATATATTTTAAAAAAAATAAATTATGCTGAAAAAACTAACAGCAGTTACAGTATATTTTTATCCACTATGATATAAAAAAGACCAGAAACCTAAATTTATAAGCTCAAATGAGCACTTAGTGGATTGTTTACATTGTTTACAACGGTATCATAATCCCAAATCCCAATAGATTGTAGAAACAAGAATAAAAATATCTACTTTGTCAGACAACCAGTCTATAGAAACGTACAATATTTGTTCAAACAAAACACACTTGTGGTTGACAAATTGGGCAGTATTCGGCTAAAATGATACTATAATGATGGTTAGTTTTTTTAAAAAATATTCAATTGAATAAAAACAAATAAAAAATAAAAACACCACTATATCTCCATAGATAACGCAAAGAGAAAAGAAAAAAGGGATGCAATATTAAAAAGTTAGTATGTTTTAAATGGCTTTTGACTTTTTAAACCTGAAGTTATTTTGAACGGAGCCTAAAAGATACACTTCACTGGCAAAACTACGCATCACAGATGAGTCGGTGACTAACCTAACAAGCCTTCGTTTACCATCAACAGCCTGAAAGAGGACATAGAAGAAGTTGTAAAGACAAGATTTAAAACCCAACCAAAAAATATAATGCGTAACGGAGTAGAACTATGGAGCTCATAGAATAAAACAAATCAGAACTGAAGTTTTATTCTAGATTCCCTCCATCATTCTTAACTTTCAACTTCATAATTAGGTAAAAGGTCAAGAAATAAACCCCCTTAACATTTCTCCTGACAAACTTCACAAAAGAAGTACATGGAAATCAAGCAGGTCCTTTTTGCTCCTCTTAAAAATATCAGCCCCTTGTAATGAGAAAGTAGACTGAGAACAACAATGGAAGAACTAAAGTTCCAACAATTCAATCACACCATCTATCATTTACAGTACTTGTTTCTGCTCCTTTTCAGCAGTTAAATGAACAAAATCATGCTTAGACAGACAATGATTGACTAACAGTACAGTTTTACTTCTTTTTTGTTTACAATACTTGAGATCACATCATATAGGAAAATGGAAGATCTTGAGTATAATTGTGTATACTTACACATTGAGGGATGAAAATCAACACAAATGATGACTTCATCCCATCTGCCACTGCACCAATCAAGAAATTAAAAGATTAATACTACCAACAACGAAAGGAGAGTCACACAAGGTTTAAACGTTTACTCCAACCTAGTTAGTGGGATAATGATACCTTAAGAACCGGCTCTCCTTGGTTTGATGTCTTGGATTCCTTCATAGCCTTGATCTGTGCCCGTGCTGCTCTTCCAGCAGCTGACTTCTCATACTCCTCCTGCCTGGAGGTTAGCAAAAAGTCACAATTGGGACCAAGCTACTTCAGGTTGAGCTAGTCTGGTATCAAACAGTCCAAAGTTATAATACACCTTTGATTCAGGTAATGGATATGGTATGACCAACCTATTTCTAAATCTGACATCAGTCCAGTGAAGTGTGCTGAACAGTATCAGAATTAGCCAACATGCCTGTTGCTAGCTATAAAGAATTAAGCCAACATTTTTTTAGATAAAGGATATAAAATCCGGCCTCTATATCCATGAGGGATATATACAGCCAAAGGTTACACGAGCTCTTAGGCTCAAAGCCTCATAACTGAGGAGCATACAACAACAAGAAAGAGAGTTTAAGGACTATGAAAAAAAGCTAAAAAGACTAAGCTTCAGAACTTCTTCTCCGTCCTTGCTTTCAACCAATACCCTATCCTCAACCGACTACGCCATCCAAACTTCGGTCTACTTTGCGTGAAGAAGGACCTCCGAGGCGACGCCTCCAAGGAGACGACTAGAGTCGCCAACGCCGCCCGCCTCACCGAGGCAAGGTTTTCACCTGGAGATCAGAAAACATGAGAGTTGTGGAGTGCCATGACAACACCTCCAGGAAGGAAAATGGCGCCCGAAAGCGTCATCATTGTCGGGACCGGTAAGAACACCGGCAAGGCTTTCGCCAGCACCTCCACAACACCCCACGCACTACCCACACACAAAAATAGACTGCCACCACCACACCGGAGTCTTGCACGCCTCAAGGCCATGGCATAGCCACCCTTGAAATCCACAAAGAGCCGCTTCCTGCAATGTCCGCCTCTGTAGAAACCACTAAGCGACACCTACAGAGGACTATCTGCTGCCACGCCGGACACCAAGCACCGTTGCCAGCTTAGCCTTCACCGGTCGCCGCGAGATGCCTCAGGCACCCAGCAGCCAAACCGCCTGCCGCACGACAGGACCGCAGGGCAATCACCGCCAGCCGCAGCATCCGGCCTCCAGCCAGACCCATGCCGTGCTCTGGCGACCAGCACCGCCGCCGGCCCCGCGCTCGACCTGATTCAGGCGCCAGCACGCCGAAGTCGCACGCCGCTGACCGGCAACCTCGGCGCGGACGAAGCACGACCGCCGCTGACCACCACCAGGCCGGGCTGCAGCGCGCCGCCACACCTCCTCGACGCTGCTCCACGTGGGCGACAATGCCGCCCCCACGCCCCCGTACGTGCCGACGGGCCGCCTTCGTGCCGCCGCACGGGAGCCCACTGCGGCGCTGCCACGGCCAGAAGCCACCGAACCCTAGCAGATCCGGGCCGAGGGACGCCCGCCTCGGCGACCAGACCGCCGGATCCGCCGCCGGCGAGGGGAGCCACTGCCAGGAAGCAAGCGACCATAGCACTGCTCCCCACCGAGCCGAGCCCCGCCGCCGCCCTCCTTGCGACCACCGGCGCCCGGCGGCACGCTCCGGCGACGGCGAGGAGGAGGGGCCCGGGAGAAGGCCTAGCGGTAAGGGCCGGCGAAGTTCCCAGATGGAGGAAGGAGCTGGCTACGACTGCGCGGGTGGGGACTAGGACGAGCTTCGCGGCGAGCGCGCGGAGCTAGCGGCCCTCGGAGAGCGCGGCGAGGAGGGAGGCGCGGTGGCGGCGGGGACGGGGAGGCGAGGAGACGAGGAGGCAAGGCAGCGGGGACGGGGACGGGGAGGCGCGGTGGCGGCGGGGACGGGGAGGCGAGGAGGCGAGGAGACTGGTGAAGAGATAAATAAGTATCAAGAACATACATCCAGTCATCCACAGCTAATGCACAAGACAAAAAAGGGGGGATCCATTTTGAGCTAAGCTGATGTAATCGCAACTAGAAGTAAAGGCCCAAATGAGCAGGCAAAATGTATCAAGAGGCAATCAAGAACATTAACCATTTGTCAGAGACACACACACAAACACACAATGAGACGGGGGAGAGACGGAGAGAGTTAATCTTGTTAAGGGTATTTAGATTTTTTCCTATTGTACTAGGGTTTGTGTCTTATACTATATATATATGCCCTATGGGCTATTGCAATAGAGAATCTTCTTTCATATTTACATCGTATCAAAGTCTAGGTTTAGAACCTAACTCATCCATCTTCCGTTGTTGCCCCTGGGATGGTGCTCTCTACTCTCGGGGGCGGCCACATCACCAACCGCCGTGTGCGCCAACGCGCTCGCCGCCACCACCTTCCAACCGCCGCGTCCACGCTCGCTTTCGCACCGCTGGGACGCCACGCCGCCGGCCCACGCTCGCGTCAGCGCTTCGCACCGCATCCGCCTCGGCTGCTATCGCCCCAGCTGCCACCACTGTTGTCACCGCTCCAGTCGCCTCCTCACGTGGATCTGGCGCCATCATCCCCTCTAGCCGACTCCTCTAGCCAGATTCGGCAGGATCTGGCTCACTCCCGACGCACGGCGCCACCGTGCCGCCTCCTAGCCGCTGCGTCGCGCCTGTGGCCGCTGCGCATGCGCCCGTGCCGGATCCGACAGTTTCCACCACCGGCATGCCCGAATCCGGCCTCTCTGCCATTGGATCTAGCCTCCTCGCCGCTAGATTCGGCGCCTTCCTCGTCGCCGTTGTGTCTCCCTCGCGCGCCTGCTCGCCTGCGCCTGTGCCCGCGTTGCACCGCTGCCCGCCCGTGCATGCCCGCGCCGGCCTCTGCTCCTAGCACCTCTTCGTCGCCTCGGTGGAAGAGTGAGATGGGAGGAGAGGACACGGGGAGGAAGAAATGGTGGGGAAGGAAATGTGGAGGAGGGATGGCAGGAGATCTTGGATGTTTGGTTGGGGTGGTGGTAGAGCTGAGAACATGTTGGAGCAAGCTCTTTGGTGTTGATGCGGCTACTGCTATAATCTACTGCCTTTGAGTCCTTTCTTTTGAGTCTTTTGTTTGCATCCATCTAAGTCTGTAGCATCTCTCTCTTTGAGTTCGTCAAAGTCGTACGAGTCCATATATCCTTGTCAATCAGCCAATTGTGTTTACTAGCCATGATTCATTCTCTTAGATTGAATGTGGTTCTATCCTTTCTTTTGCATGATAGTAACCGCTGCTCTTCTCTTTAAGATGTTGTAGATCGTAGGAGTCTTTATGATGCCGCCGCTTCTCTTTGAGCCGGTCCAGAGCTTCTAAGGCTGTTACGCTTCTTATGCATTGTGCCTCCGCTATGCTTCTTGTGCACTACACCGCCGTCGTCTTGGGCTTCGATCTGCATTGCCATGCTTCTATCTCTCCCTTCAGCTTGATTTGAAACCTCTCTATTTGTGTCACCTTCCACATCTTCTCGTCTCGTATTGCCGTAATGGACTTTGCTCCCACTTACCTCTACTTTCTCAGCCCCTGCACTTTGTGCTTTGTGGGCTGGATGGAAGGAGATCCTTTGGTACCGACACAATTTTCCAAGGGTTGTACGCTATGACAACATCTTCAAGACTTGGACTCTGCATTTTCCCTTTTTAGTATAAATCCTTTTCAAATGTAATGCTATTATATACGTCTTACATTTGAGTGGGGGTGTTAAGGGTATTTAGGTCTTTTTCTAATGTACTAGGGTTTGTGTCTTGTACTATATATATGCCCTTGGGCTATTACAATAGAGAAGCTTCTTTCATATTTACGGATCTCATCCAATCAAATTTGAGAGTCACTCTAAAATAACAAACCTAGCCAATCTAGAATGTGTTTTAAGTCTGGAACATCACAGTTTCATTGAAACATAAACAAGTTAGCAACCCAAGTGCAATTTCGTTTAATCAATTCATACCTCCATGCAGATTCTTGGTTTTAAAAGGCATGCAACCATGCTTGCTTGGTTCTTGAATGGGCCAACTCAACCGAATCCTCCTCCCTAAGAAATCTAGCACTAGCACATTGTTGAATGCCCTAATTCGCTCAAGTTGTACCCAAGAAACTTAGATGATAAAAACCATGGGAGATTCTTGCATTCAAGAGAGCACAATAACAATAACATCCCCCATTTAACATTTCAAGGATCCGATCAAATTGGAATTGGAATGGAAATTTCAAAAATCTGAGCAGCTTGAAATTGGAATGGATGAACAAGTTTAAAGAATCTGAGCAGATTGGAAGAGGCACAGAGCAAGACATCTCAAGAAGAGAAGATATCATCACACGCCACAAACCTCCTCTTCTGTGAGGCACACAATGGCAGAGCAAAGAGCATCCTTACTTCCGCTTCTTTCTCTCCATCCTCTTCAGTTGCTCCTTGGCTGTTTCTAGCTTCGGCTTTAACCAAGAAGCAATTCTTTAGCAGCCCTAAGCAAGAGAAAGGCCAAGAGCCCAAGGCAACAATTCTATGGTACAGCATTGCAAGAAAACAAGGTAACTTAAATTGTACTGGTCAGTGGTCACAACAATGACACAATTCAGCCTGGTCCTAACAGGTTATTCAATCAAAAACTGCTCCCAGGAACATAACATCTCTTGAACTTTTAAAGCCTGTAAAAAATCAATCGATTATATGCTTGAAACAGTCCATCAGGCATCCGCATCAGCATCCAGTTCCATTGAATTCGAGCAAGTAGCAAATTAGAATTTGAGTGCGATTCTGTTTATCTACATGATACCTCCACCTAAGCCAATGGCAGGTATAAAAATAAGATCATGTGGCTGCATATTGTTTAAAAGTAAGTTCACCAATTCAAATCTTAACAAATTAAGAGACTAACTGACCAAGAACATCCTCCAAAGCTAATTTAATTCAATTTGACAAAAAAAAACAATGAATCAACAAGCAACCGTTGACCAACATACATGCGCATATTCTACCATGTAAACACCAAACAGAGTTTTTTTATAAAAAAAACGAAATAAAGGTAAATCTTGAACACCTAAACTTGACCACCGCATTTTAAATTTTCTTCCCAAGCATAAAATCCAAAGTTAGAATCTTTATATTAAAAATATAATTCTGATAAACCTAGTACAGTTAACCAATGCAACTTGAATCAAGAACCAGATCCAGAAACATATCTTCCGAAAGCAGTTCAATTATCCAACACAACCGCCCTAACAAGTTCCAGTTCTAATCAAGAGGCCATTTCTAACAAAGGAGGTGACGAGCCATAATCAGGAGGAGACCAAAGAGCCGAAGATAACAGTCAATAGAATGTTTCAAGAATCCAACAGCTTGGAATCAGAACGGATAGACAAAACTCAGGGACACTGGAGCAGGAATGAACGAACGAACAGAACGGAGAGTCTCCAGATGAGCAGGATTCGAATTCCATGAACTTTCCCACGACAAGCAGTCCGATCGAGCTCCATCCCCAATCCAACCTGGCAAACCCTCGCCGGCTCGAACCAATCCCATCCGATGAACCCCCGACACAATCCGGGCACGAACAGGGCGTTCAAGAAACAGGGGCGGTACGGAGCATGACAAGAACCCGCCATGAACGGCCCAACTCTTGGCTCCTGCTGATCGAGAACGAAACCTACCTAACCGGTCTGAACCGTCCCAAGAATCCGAACGAACCAACTAGAGTTGGCATTTTGAGCTTTCGAGAAGAGGAGAGGAAGGAGGCGATTACCTCTTCTGCGCGGCCTGGGCGGCCCTGGCGCGGGCGTCCTGCGACTCGAGGCGGTCGGCCTCCGCCCGCCGCTCCTGCTCCGCCGCCCCGAAGCACGCGCACTGCCCCATCCTCTCTGTCTCTCTCCCCCTTCCTTGCTTCGCTCGCTTGCTTGGATTGATGGTTTGCGTTCGCCTTTCGGATTTACGAATCTCTACTCTACCGGTGTCCGATGGGATGACGCACGAGACGACCCGGCAGAAAGGACGACGGGCTTTTTGGGGATTCTAGAAACCCGCGTGGGCCCACCTGGCAGCGGCAAGGCGGTTGGAGGCGGTTAGTTTGGTTAGGTTGCGTGCTTGTGCTCTCCAATTAAAAAATATTGGGCATGTTATTTTTGGCTAAGGTTTATTAGTTTTAGTTAAGATTTGTGACTTTTGAACTGTTTGTATGGGAGATTATAGAGCAACAGAAATTCACATGTGATTTTTGTCGATATAAATAAAGTCGGTACAGTATATAATACAATTAACTAGTAGACCATATATTAAAAAGTCACTCAGTTTAAAAGCTAGTTACTATAGAAAGGTCAAAAGTAAAAGCTGAAAAGAATAAGGCTTATATTGGTTTGGGTATCGATATGGTCCAAAATACAACTTTGGTCATTAATTTATAGTATAATATATTTGTAAACTTTAATAAAATTATAATAATATAACAGCACTTTTGAAACGAATCTACCTATATGATTTTTATATATTTAATCTAAATATTTTAAAAGATATTTATAGTTAAAGTTTTAATAATTTGACTATATATATATATATATATATATCAAAAACAGACTTGTTTTCGCTGGAGGGAGTACTACTATATATCTGAAGCTGAACTTTAATTATACTATCTGGAGCTTGGATGGTTAAACTGCTGAGTGGTTCTTGATAAAAAAAAGGCAGAGTAGTTTGTTTAGAGGGAAAAAAACAGAAGTAGTTAGTGGTAAGCTATTGATTTGGTTTGGTAGTTTCTTCATGTATACCGAATTCGGTGAGTTATTGTATGATGGTCTCACTCTACAGCTGATAGGCAGTTTCTGTTCTATTAAAGTTTAACCAACACTAAGTGAAGCTCACCTGAAGCTTCCTCGGTTTCTCCTCGTTCGATTCTAGATTGATTTATAGGACACACTGAAGCTGGTGAAGGGAAGTCAAATATAAATGACGTTTCGAAGAAATGATTGCAATGATTTAATGAAAATGTTAGTATACTTTAAGTTGCACTATTTGAATAATTTGGTCTATGGCCACATAACTAGAGGTGCGGGTGTGCACCTAGCTAAATAGAAGTCAAGTACTAGATTTAGCGCTAGTGTTCATTGATTTTAGAAGTATATATATTAGCATTTAGTAGAAAAACGTATGTACATTTAATGTGAAAGTATGTGCCCACGTTCTATAAGGCTTTAGATACCTTCAATAAATTTCAAGCATATGTAAGTGATGTGTATGTGCGTGAGTGTTCTGAGTGTAGTGTGCGGTGAGTATGTGTCTACTTTGTACTTAAAAAAAGTTGCACTGTTTGCGGAAGATAAATGATGCCTCCCTACAACTCTAATGCTTAGAGATGGCGTTTGATTAGCTAAACGCTACTCAAAACAAATTGGTTTACTTGTTGGAATATATGTTCCCATATATGCCACAATAGAAATTCGACGTGCCTATGAAATTTGTGTGTTATAAACCTTTCATTTAGGGACGTTTGCGCCGCCACCTATGCAATGTCAAATAATATATGTTTACAACTGTGAACGTGTGTGTGTGTCTAGTATTAAGGACATTGCCATCACTTGCAACTAAAGCATATACGTGGATGTCTACTTTAAAGGTGACCGAGCATAATAAAGTTACAATTACGAACCATTAGGTTAATTTGCAATAAACAAAGGTTGCAACCGATAGTTTTTGCTAAAAAGGCAACTTTTAGAAGGAAGATGTTAAAACTTTGATTCAGGAGAAAACACACATATTGCAAATAATCTGAGAGAACACAGGAGAATTTCTGAATTTCTCTATTCTCTTATTTGCTCCCCTTTTTCTTGTTTTTCTTCTTCTCTTGCTTACAAAATTGGGTACAAACCTCCTCAATATAAAGGCTAATAATCTCCTACTCGTATACGTATTCGGACTTCAAGTTGGACATAATTTCAACTTGAGTTATACTCGAAGACGGACTCTAGTACATCTAGGACTCGAAGTCAAGATCATTTCTAACAGAAGGGATGAGCGGTGGAAAAAATAAACAAGAGATGCATGTGTAAGGTGAGGACGAGAGGAGTGGGGTGCGTGATGCGTCCATGACCCCTTGCCTTATATTCGAAGCAAGATGGGAGTGAGAAGAGCTGCTTCGAAAAACTAGATGCTTATATTGGTTTCTAACTTTTTCAAACAAAAGCAAGAAGCAGAAACTAATACAAATCATACAGATACTAAACCCGGGGGGATTCCCGGCCCCCGGGCGTGTCCACGTCGCCCCGCCCGTGTGTCCGGCCGGCGCGTGGCGGGGCAATTCCTGTACGGCCGGAGGAGGTAGTTTCCTCCATTTTTCAGAAATTACGTAAAGGTCCTTTTTCCTCGCGAAAAGGTCCTTGCAAGTTTTTTTCCCAAAAAAAATTTTGGATAGCGCCCCGCAGATTCCCGAAATTACGTATAGGCCCTTATTTACTTACGTACAGGTCCTTACAAGTCCTCGATTTTTTCCGAAAAAACCCTTTAGCTTTCTCGAAAATACGTATGTGCCCTCGACTTTTTTAAAAAAACTCCTCACGAATTATCGTCTCTTTTACTTCGGTACACACGGTGACTGGCGCGGCGTGTCGCCGCGCCTATGAGGCTAGTACCTCTAAAGCTAATTCAAAGACTAAGAAAATTGACTTGAGAGGTAAGCAATTGTATACACACACCTTAAAGCTAATCCAAAACACTCTGACATACTGTTGTACGCTGTATCAAGAACGGAAGGTCGTGTGCTAGTATAGTAGCACACACTACGTAGGAGACACGATGTTGCGCTGATCACAGTACAAGAAAGAAACGAGTACGTACGTACTAGATCTTGTTGTCGCTGCATAATATGCAGCTGCAACCGCAGGATCTTGATTAGAGATCTAGGTATATTCGCAATGAGAAATAATTTGGCGAAGCAAATCTCTTTTAAGCCCTTGAGAAGATGCGATGCTCCGTTCACAAACAATGTGACGTCTTAGGATGCGTTTAAAGCGTATAGTTTGGGTATATAAAAATGATATAAATAAAAATATTATAAAAATATTTTTATAATATTGTATTTTTACAATTTTTTTTCAAATATACGATTGCAGAATTTAGTGATCAAATTAATAAGTTTCTTAGTGACTTTGAAAAGTAAAAAACGCTACTCTTTTATAATTGAAAAGAGTATATAGCATGTCGATTGTATATGGTACACTAATGCATGCTGATTGTCTGGCTAGCTCGTGGTACGTCTGAATTAATTCCATCCATTTGTTTCCAAGCATGCGTATGCCCATGTACCATACGTGTGCCCACAAATGAGAGTTAAAGTCATTTTGGCACTATTTTATATTGTATTTATAAAAATAGCTGTATGTGCACCGTATTAATAAAAATGTCGTTTCTGCCATCTGATAGGCGGACGGTAGCGCCTGCGAGGCGACACGAGGCGTTGCCGCCGACGGCAAGCACCTGCCGCCCCCTCACCAAACGGCAGGCAATTAAGCCGGCTTAATTGCTTGCCCTAATGTTTTTTCATTTAGTGTTTGTTTGAATTTTTAAATATATTAAATAAGCTCCAAAAATTACAAAAATTTGCGTACAATCCAATGACACAACGTACTTTATAGTTTTTTAGTAATTTTAACTGTTGTGAATGTTGCTCAAAATTCATACAATTTTGATATTTTTACGAGTTTTTACATATAGCAAACGAGCTTCAAAAATTAAGAAATTTTATGTGAAGCCTCCTGACATACCTATAGTTATTGTGTAATTTTTTGAAAATTTTATGTGGTCCGAATTTGTATGTACTACCTCTATACTGTAGTGCTATTCACCTTCACGAGCTCCCACACGCCATTGATGCAGGTAATCCCCTCGATGGTAAGTTTCATCGCTATTGCCTCCGTGGTGAACTCTCTTCAGATGCAACTTCGCAGCTCTTGAATATTCATGACGCCGAGTCTCTCGGCCTAGAGCACTTTGTATTGGCATGTTGATAGGTCCAACCCATTGGGTCCAGCCCGTACAAGATCATCATTGTAGAATATTATCAAGTGTTCTATATTTGCGACTACCTGAAGCCAAAACAACCAGATCTGCAATAAGCGTTACAACAAAAATGATTACATACGTGTAACTACATACGAATAGTTCATTAATTATCGACAATTTGACTACCAATCCGAAGGAAATTACCAGTCTTTCGGCGAGCAATGAGCAAATGAGATGACCGATAACCAACTACAAGATGTTCGTATTTATAACTGAGCGCAAAGGGAACTCGGTGCACTCAACTTGCAAATTAAGGACTCCTCGTCGATGCGTAGCACTTTCGGCGAGGGGGACGACATGGCAACACTGACAAATGTGGAGACGAGAGAGCGGACGAGGGTGGACGGCAGTTCGGCACGGACATAACGACATCAATGCGGACAAGGGAGCGCGCGAGGCGGGATGACACGGGCAGAGTGACAATTGTGCGAAGCACGAAGTGGAAAAGAAAAGATAGCAGCAATGGACCGACGTATGTGTGAAGGACAGAGATCACACACTTCAAAAGAGACCTGAGCATCACATATCGTTAATTATGGTAAAATTATCATGAATTAACATGGCAAATTCGGACCTCATAAAATTTCTAAAAAATTACACAATAACTATACATATGTCGGAAGTCTTCACATAAAAATTACATAATAAGAGGCCGTCGCCAACGAGGCCCCCATCGGCCTTGTTCTCATACGCCAGAGCCAACACCGCCTAATTGTCTCGAACGTGGAGTGTGAGAACTCATAAACAAATAGAGAGAGAAGATATATGTTAGGGTTTGTGCCATTGAGGTGGGGTCTTAAGATGGGCCAAAGAGCCAGTTCGTGAAAGCGGTGGATGAGTTGTTGGGCTACGCTAGTTGAGATGAATTGAGACAAGGTGGATTTGAAAGTGGGCTAAAAGCCTTAAACCAATTGGTGGTATAAATATTAAGTAGTAGGACCATTATCAGTATATATACTAATATACCCGGTTAATTTAGAGTATTTTGTAAAGATTTTTGGGTGTTCGTTTGAGCACCCATGAACCCTTGGAGGTCCACCCCTGTAGTCAGTCATGGTCATGGTCTCTGTGGTCATAAAATTTCTAAAGGTTCCTCCCTGACTATCCTGATCAGAGAGGTACTGTACGTGTTACCTGACTATATGACTGCTCGAAGATTGTTTAAACTGGACATTGGACCCGATTCTAGGCTCTAAGTCACTGACAACAATTGCCATACGGTTATTGTCCACATTCGTCTCACGCTGACAATAACTAATGATTAAACGTTCTCTATCTAACAATAACTGCCTCCTTGACCAGACACTTAAAGCAGGTGGGAGGGGATACACAACTTGCCGGCGAGGACGACAGAGTTGGAAGCCAGGCATGCCGCCTAGAGCCACAGCGGGAAGGAGGAGGAGAACTGCGGGGACGACGCGGAAGAAGACAAACCTCACCGAGAGAGGTCTCCAAGGCTTTGCAGAAAAGGAAGAAGAGCTTATTTGGTTGAGTGCCTTGCCTGCACTGTATCATGGTTTTGGTTACCACCCAAAGATTAGATGGCGTACCGGTAAAAAAACAATTCGGTTTTGTGTTGGATTTCGAATGATGAATATAGAATAAATTTTGGCCAAAACACATAATAATAATAATAATAATAATAATAATAGAAAAATCGGGTTTGTTTGAATTTCGAATGATGAATATAGAATAAAATTGGGCAAAAACACGTAATTGCGACATCAGCCAGGCTGCCACATTGGTTAGGCTTCAGATCTGCTAGGGAGGCTTCTCGGATTCGAACCTGCGCACATCATTTGTTTGTTGCCGCCGCATCCGGCGCACGTTCTTCTATTAGAAGGGGGCCAAATTTTTTAGCCCGATTTGAAATTCCGGCAGCCCAGCTGGCCCAATGGCCCCTCTCCGTCGCCTTCTTCTCCCCCAGTGGTAGCAGAAGGAACACATCAGCCGCCTCTTGGCAGGGCCGGCCCTGGGCCTGGGTAGCAGGGGCGACCGCCTAGGACCCACGAAAACTTAGAGCCCTTAACCCATGTATATTAGTATGTATACATACATGATATAACCTATGTATTGAATATTGGATATAATTAGTTAATGATTAGTTGGACTAGCTGCCAAAGTCAAGTAATAGCCTATTTGGTCTATGTTGTGCATCCAACACTCAATGCTCTCTAAATATCCAAACATGAACATTTATAGAGAGAACGCATCAAGTAAGTCATCCACCAGATCTAATCCACCACGCACACTGCCTGCGCCCCTTGACTTCTCCACTTCTCTTTCAGTCTTCTCTTCTTCCAAAACAAGTGCCACCATTAATAGAGGAGAGCCCGATTTCATTGATTTTCAACCAATTCGCCTTCGATTTTTTCATTTTGTAATGGTTCTACTTGAAATCTCCTCATATAGCCATTGCATATATGGTACGCTTTTATGAATTTTTGTTCTTTGATTATCTGTTAAATACTACTCTAAGTCTCCAACGCAATATCTACACTATCTAGAACAAAAATATTTGATTTTCTTGTAATATCAGTTTCTTTTTTATTTATAGATGTCTATTAGATCTAAGAGAGACAGATTGAAAAAACTATTTGAGGTCATCAATGTCACATGAAAGGTTGAATGTTTTCTCTTAAATTGTTTTGTCCTTAATAGTATATTATAGTTTTCTAAGACTTATTAATAATATTAACGCGCCAGTGGATTATTGACAATGAGTACTTTGTATTTTGTAATGTACTAAGCCTAATGTTGCCAATAAGTACTTTATATTTTGTGACGTACTGTCTAATAGTTATTGTATTGAATTTTAACTTTTATAACTAATATAAAATATATTGTTATATTTTTATATTAGAATGTAGGGTCTCACGTTATCGTGCCCTAGGACCTTCAAAATGACAGGAAGGGCCATCTCTTGGGCGCGCTGCTCTCCAACATTGTCTCCGGCCTCCCTGTTAAGGGCACCGCCCGCACCTCCCCGCCGAAGTCCTCCATATCGCCTCCCTCTGTCGCCTTTACCTCGGCCTCCGGGATGAGTTCCCGGACACCCACGTCCTCCGTTGCAATGTCCATGTCTTCCCCACCTCGTCAAGCCAAGGACATCGACCGCCTGCTCTAGTGCAGCCCCGTGCTGGAGAAGCTCACGCTCGTCCTCAACTACAAGTCTACAACACGCCGCACAATTTTCTGCATCCGCAGCCTCCACTGCGTGCTCTTCTGGATGCCCATCGCCTAGGAGCTCGTCGTGGTCGTTGCCCCGCGCCTCGAGTGCCTCATCCTGTGGAACGAGTGCCCCGGTGTGAAAGCATCTAGGCCCCTAAAAATATTGGTTTTGGTAATTAATAGAATTATGTGAATATGGGACTAATGTGTGCATTCAGTGTTTGAAAGGATAAGTTCAATTGGCAAAGAAAGAGGCTCACAAAATATCCCATGAAGATTCAAAGATCTCTAGGGCGACAAGGTAAATAGTTTAGGTATCTATTTTATTTTACCGGTCTTGGAGATAGGTTGGAAGACCGGATTATAGGATAGACGTCGTACTATTAAGAGGGATCATGGTGATTGCTTGATCATGTTCAAATGTGCCCTATGGATCAATTTAGGATCATGCATGCACTTAGAAATTAAAATAAAATCAAATCAAATCTGTGCATTGTCAGAAAATCCGGTAGTTCCGGTGTTATTTGGGCGGAACTACCGCAGGGCCGGAAGTACCGGGCGCCCGGGCGGAACGTTTTTTCCAGAGAGCGCCCGGACTCAGACTTAGTCTCTCGGAAAACGGAAGTACCGCGGGTTGAACTGCGGAACTACCGGATGGCCGGTAGTACCGGGCACCCAAGCGGAACTTTATTTCCAGAGAGCGCCCGGAGTTTAACTTAGCCTCTCGGAAAACGGAAGCACCGCGGATTGACCTGCGGAACTACCGCATGTGCGGAAGTTCCGGATACCCGTGCGGAACTTTATTTCCAGAGAGCGCTGGGAATAAAACTTAAACTCGCTGAAATCGGAAGTACCGGGTCATGGAGCGGAACTTCCGGACTTCCGGAAGTACCGCGATTTCAATGGCGGTAGTACCGCACTCATTGACCAACGGTCACTTCTGACTCACTGACATAGCCGTTCTGACCGGTCAGCGACAATCTAGAAGTACCGCGGTTATACCTGCGGTAGTTCCGAATTTCCTGATTTTTCAGGATTGTTTGTTGTAACGGCTATTTGAGGTTGGTGGGGGTATAAATACATCCCCACCAGAACTTGTATGCGTTGTTGAACCTCCATTGAATACATTTGAGCTTAGTGCAACCTCTCACACCTCATTCACTCACTTGTGCATTCAATTGAGGTAGTTGACCCAAAATTCAAGTGCATTGCAATCTAGTTGATCCATTAGGCACTTGAGTGAGATCAAGTCGCTGTGATCTATTCTCTTGGTGCTTGCCGGCACCTAGACGGCTTGGCGGAGGTCCGGTGATCTTCTCAAGAAGATTGTGAGAAGGCCCGGAAGATTGTGAAGGCTCGGAGCTCGCCTACCCGGAGAGGGAAAGGGCTACCACTAGTGACCGAGGTGATTAGGCTCATTCGTGGAGCCGGTCCGATTTGTTCGGGCTTACCTCAACGTGGACTAGGGGAGACCGGCAAGTCTCCGATCACCACGGTAAAAAGTAATCGTGTCAATTGTGGTTTGCTCTCTTGTGATCATTTTCATTCAAGCAACGCTCTTCATTCATATTACTTGATTGCTTGCTTAGTTAGAGTAGCAATTGTTGATCTGTACTATTTGATATTGCTCTTAGTCGATTACTTGTGCTAGTGAATGTTTGAGCCTTACTAGGTTGATTAGTGGTGTTATTGTTATCTTGCTCTAGTATATCCATCAAGTTTAAAATTGCTAATTAGAATTAGACAAAAATTTTAAAACCGCCTATTCACCCCCCTCTAGTCGGCCTCCTCGATCTTACACAGTGCCCACCTCAGCGACGACCTCCATAGCAGGGTCAAGATTGTCTACACACCGGAGCTCAATGTGCTCAGCTACTTGGAGCCACGCATCTACGTGCTCGAGATCGCCAACACCGTCATCGAGGTCTAGCTTAATTTCTTCAATGGATAAGTCATAATCCTAAGCTCCTATGTATTGATCCATGGCGTTGTGATGGATCGTGAATTGCACATAAATTGTAGGGTGCTACAGAGCCGAGCACAGCTACCATGGTTCCAACTGTCAATATCCTAGCATTGAAGGTGCGATTTGGAGTCCGCAATGAGGCCAAGATGCTGCCAACCTTCCTGAGATGTTTTTCCAATGTCAAAACTGTTGAATAGTCCAGCTCACTCAACGTGGTCAAAGAGTCAATCAAAGTGACCATGGTCGTAAGTTGTATTCGTAAGAGTACTGTAGTGTTATGGTCATAAGTCATAAATACATTATAGTAGTCATAGTGGTCGTGGTCGAAGGATCACTGTAGCAGTCGTAGTCATCGTGGTCAAAAGATCACTATAGCAGTCATAAACACTCAACGCATGCTCAGTCCACATGAGAGCGGTTTTCCCGGTTTGTTAGCATCGTGTGCGGCATGGCCTGAATCCGTGGGATCATACAGGAGGTGGCACATAATAAGGGTGGTTTAACCACCAGAGTTAGACTATGATTTCCTTTAAATAGCAGTCTAATATAACAGAAAAAGCTGCCCAGTTTTCCAGCAACGCAAAACTTTTGTGTTTTGCTCTGTGTTTTCCAACTTCGTGTGTGAGCTCAGACGTGTTAATCGGCCAAAGTTCCTGACAGTTGGTATCAGAGCCAGGGAATGCTAATCCATGATACATCCAGGTGAATCCACGACGCCCCGGTGCTCCCAGTCTTCATCGCCACATCCCAGAGACCGCACTAATGGCAGCGACGGTGCTCTGGTGGTACAAAGGGTGGTGAAGGAGGTCGGGGGATCGGCGGCATATTCAACTCTCACGAAGATGAACTATGGTGATTGATCCTTGCTGATGAAGGTCATGCTCCATGTGCGCGGGCTCTGGGACGCCGTTGATACCAGCGAGGCTGAATTTCAGGAGGACAAAATGGCACTGGAGGCCATCTTGTGCGTCGTTTCGCTGGAGATGATCTCCATGCTTGCCGTCAAGGCAACCACGCAAGGAGGCGTGGGATACCCTGAAGACCATGCATGTCAGCATTGATCAAGTGTGCAAGGCCAATGATCAGAAGCTTCGCAAGGAGTTTGAAAGCATTGCTTTCCACAACGGGGAGTCTATCGATGACTTCGCATTGCGGCTCACCGGGCTGGTGAACCAGCTTAGCACCCTCGGCGACTCGGAGACGCCGCACAAGGTCATCGAGAATTTCTTGCATGTCGTCCCTTCCAGGTTCTCCCAAATTGCTGTGTCAATTGAAACCCTGCTTGATCCCTTGACACTCTTAGTGGAGGAGGTGACTGGGAGACTCAAGGCGATGGAAGATCGACTAGACCCGGCGCCCATCGCTAGTGCTAGCGGGAAGCTGCTCCTCACTGAGGAGTGGTCTGCGCGGATGAGGGAGCGGCAGCACGGGGAGGGATCCTCTGGCGGCTCCAAGTATGGCAACCGGCGATGCAAGCCACCACAACAACGGTCTGATAGTGGCAGTGTAGACGAAAGCAGGGAGAGGCCAGGAATGGGTGGCGGCCGCAACTACTGCAAAATGGGGCATTGGACCAAGGATTACCGCAGCCGGCAGAAGCGCGCCGAGGCTTATCTGATGCAAGGGGATGACGATGAGGCCACACTCCTGATGGCTAGGGTTGTCGCCATCCCCGAGTCCTCGACACAGCAAGCCACCGTCTCTACGACCATTGATGGTAGCTTTGACCATGACTTCAACCATTGCTTTGACTGCGCCTTTGACCACGGCTTCGACTGTGCCTTCAACCATGGCTTCAATTGCTCTTTCGATCGTGGCTTCAACCACTGCATCAACTACTCCTTCGACCATGGATTCAGCCACTCATCCTCATCGTCACAATGCAGACCCCTTCGATTAGTCAAGGCAAAGGTCTTCACATAGCTAGATCGGGAGGAGGCACATGACGACAGGCTTTAGCACCTCGACACCGGTGCAACCAACCACATGATCGGGTTGTGCGAGGTTTTCTCTGAGTTGAGCTCCCAGGTGGTCGGCACTATGAAGTTCGACGATGGCTCCATCGTCAACATCGAGGGGTGCGGGACGATCCTCTTCATGTGCAAATCCAGGGAACATCGCACCCTTACGGGGGTGTATTATATTCCCCGATTCACCACCAACCTCATTAGCATCGGGCAACTTGATGAGACGGGCTGCCGAGTGCTGATAGATGGCGGAATCCTATGGATACGCGATGAGCAGCAGTGTCTGCTGGCGAAAGTCAAGTGCTCACCCAACCGACTGTACCCACTACAACTCAAGATCGTGCAACCGGTGTGCCTGTTAGCAAGGAGCTCGGAGGTGACGTGGCAGTGGCATGCAAGATATGGTCATCTGAATTTTTAGGCTTTGCGCAAACTCGCATAGCGTGACATGGTACGAGGGCTACCGCGGATTGATCAGGTGGATCAAATCTGTGACAGCTGCCTCACTGGTAAACAATGATGGGCTCCTTTCCCGAAGCAGGGAAAGGACCGCGCGCGGGATGTTCTCGACCTCATCCACAGCGATCTCTACGGGCCGATTACGCCAACCACGTCGAGCGACAACAACTACTTCTTGCTGCTTGTGGACAATCTGAGCGCTACATGTGGCTCAGTCTCCTTGCGAGTAAGGACCAAGCTCCAACATCGATCAAGCACTTTCAAGCCATGGTGGAGGTGGAGTCAAGGCACAAGCTCAAGGTGCTCCGAACTGATCGCGGTGGGGAATTCATGTCGGTTGAATTTGGGGGAATGCTATGCCGAGCGCAGTGTGCAGCGGCAGCTCACGGCCCCTTATTCCCCAAACTAGAACGGGGTCGTTGAGCGCCACAACCAGACGGTGGTCGCCATGGCGCGCAGCATGATGAAGGCAAAGGGGCTCCCTGGGAGGTTCTGGGGCGAAGCTGTCTCTACCGTTGTCTTCATCCTCAACCGTGTGTCGACACGAAGCATTGACAGGATGACACCGTACGAGGCTTGGCATGGCACGCGGACGATGGTGCACTTCCTCCACACTTTCGGCTGTGTGGCTCATGTTAAGAACACGAAGCCTCACCTGAAGAAGCTGGACGACTGGAGCATGCTGATGATCTTCGTTGGATACGAGTCTAGGTTCAAGGCGTACCACATGTACAATCCTGTCACCCAGCGCGTGCACGTGACTCGTGACGTCGTCTTTGGTGAAATGGTGCAGTGGGACTGGAGCGCTCATGGTGAGGAAGGTATGGTGAGCGGACAGGAACCTTTCACCGGAGTATACTATTGACTATGAACCAGGGACGGTGGGGACCATTGGCACGGATGGAGATCAGGGATCGCCATGCACGCCCACTGGTGCAAGTTCTAGCAACACAGCAATGCCAGGGGCAGAAGCAGTGACGCTCGTGATGTGAGGCACAGTGGAGTTCACCTCGCCGCCAACCAACCCGGGAGAGGTACTCGACACCGACCACGATGATGTACCGCTTCGGTACCACACCATCGACAACATCATCGGGCCAGTTTTATCTCGTGGTTTCGCATCACGTGACCTCAACTCCGCTTGGCTACTATTCACCACAACCGATGAACCAGCATCCTTCAGTGAAGCAGAGTAGCACGAGTGTCGACGCAAGGCGATGCTCGAGGAGATGAAGTCGATCGAGGACAACTGCACTTGGAAACTCGTCAATCTCCCTGCAGGCCACCAACCCATTGGGCTCAAGTGGGTTTACAAGGTGAAGTGCGATGAACATGGCACTATCGCTAAGTACAAGGCGTGGCTGGTCACGAAGGGCTATGTGCAGTGGGCGATATCGATTTCGAGGAAGTGTTCGCTCCCGTGGCGTGCATAGAGTCAATCCGATTGCTGCTTGCTATGGTAGCGCATGAGGGGTGGCAAGTCCATCACATGGACGTCAAGTCTGCGTTCCTCAACGACGACCTGACGGAGGAGGTATATGTGTGCCAGCCGCCTGGTTTCATAGTCGACAACAGCAAGCGCAAGCGAAAGGTTCTCCACGGACTTCGCCAAGCACCCAGAGCATGGAACGCCAAGCTCGATGTCAGCCTCTCATCACTGGGTTTTACAAGAGCATCTTCGAGCATGCTGTGTATGCACACGAAGATGTGGGGCATCGACTGATCGTCAGTCGGAGTGTATATCAACGACTTGATTGTCACCGGCATTGAAGTCGTTGACATTCACGCGTTCAAGGCTGAGATGAAAAATATGTTTTGGACGAGCGATATTGGGTTGCTCTCCTACTACCTCGGCATCGAAGTGAACCAAGGGCCAAGTGGCATCTCCATATGCTAATTGGCCTATACGCTCAAGGTGCTCGAAAAAGAGCGGTATGGAGGACTGCAACAGTTGTCAAGTGCCAATGGAAGCTCGCCTGAAGCTGAGCAAGTCAAGCTCATGTCCGCTGGTAAACGCCACTCAGTACTGGAGTATCGTTGATAGTCTCCGGTACTTGGTGAATATGCGGCCGGACATAGCCTATGCGGTGGGCTACACAAGCTAGTTCATGGAGGAACCGCATGAAGACCACCTGGTCACGGTCAAGCACAGATTGCATTACATCACCAGAATGCGCAACCATGGAGTCTGCTATGCAAGGAAGAAAGACGGCTAACCGCTGCTATTGGCATTCAGTGACAGCGACATGGCCGATGACGTCGACAATCACAGAAGCACCACTGAAGTGCTCTTCTTCCTCGGAGGCAACTCCATCGCCTAGCAGTCGCCAAAGCAGAGGGTGGTGGTGCTATCGTCCTGCTTGCTCAGCTGATGGGCGAACTTCTTTGCTTGGAGCCCAGCGTGCCAATGCTGAAGGTGGACAATAAATTCACCATTACTTTAACCGAGTATCATGTCTTTCATGACCAGAGCAAGCACATCGACACCCGCTTTCACTTCATCCAGGAGTGTGTTGATGGAGGGAAAGTCATCCTCGAGCATACTCGCATACAGTAGCAGGTCGCAGACATTCTCACGAAGCTGCTTGGGCATGTCAAGTTCTAGGACCAGCGTGCAAGGATTGGCGTCGTCGAGATCACAGGTGAACGAAGCAAGGATTAGGGGGTGAATGTTGAATAATCCAGCTCGCTCACTGTGGTCGAAGAGTCAGTCGAAATGACTATGGTTATAAGTCGTACTCGTAAGAGTATTATAGCATCATGGTCGTAAGTCGTAGATACACTGTAGCAGTCGTAGTGGTCATGGTCGAAAGATTACTGTAGTAGTCGTAGTGGTCGTGGTCGAAGAATTACTATAGTAGGCGTAGTCGTCGTGGTCGAAAGACCACTATAGCATTCGTAAACACTCGACGCGTGCTCAGTCCACGCGAGAGCGGTTTTCTTGGTTTGTTAGCGTCGTGTGCAACATGGCCTAGTTTTGTGGGATCGTGTAGGAGGTGGCACATAATAAGGGTGACTTCAGCACCAGAGTTAGACTAGGATTTTCTTTAAATAGTAATCTAATACAACAGGAAAATGCTGCTCAGTTTTCCAGCAGCGCAAAACTTTTATGTTCTTGCTCTGTGTTTTGCAACTTCGTGTGTGGTCGTGTATGAGCTCAGACGTGTTAATCGGCCGAAGTTCCTGACAGAAACATTGCATGTCGTGGTGAGATTCCATTTCCCCATCTCATTCAATACTTGCATCATCTCTAGCATCTGATTTGGTATTTGAATTCTGAATGCTTTGCCTTCTGCCATCTACATGCTCCTACACTACACAGGGTTTGTATCATTGTGCCTAAGAATATCGGTCTGTTTTCATCAGATTTTTATCCGATTTTTAGCGATAATCGGTCAATATAAATTTAACATTTAAATTTTATTTGAATTTTTTTGGAAAAAAAAACCAAAAATCGGATATTTCTGGCTTACCAGACCTCGTTAAATTTTCCATTCCGATAATAAAAACACTGTGAACGGCACCGAAGCTTAATTGCCCCCCTCTCACAGTAACATTAAGACCCTGTCCCTCCCTTCCGCTATAACAATAAGGGCTTATTTTAAACAGCTTATGTCTTTTAATTTTTATAAGTTGGTTTTTGAACGAAGTGTCTTCTTAAAGTGATTTTTATAAGTTATTTGTAGTAGTCACTGTAGAAGCCATTTTAAATACAGTGATTTTTTAACATAAGTATCTCTTACTCTCTTAATCTCTCACAGTCAAACAAAAGCCATAACGAAAAGCTAAACTAGAAGGCAAAGCATTTTAAACAAGGTCGAACAAGGAAGAGAAGACTCGGAATCAAAAGCCAAGGTCGAACAAGAAAGAGAAGACCCGGAATCTATTGCTGTACATGAAGGAGGTCCTCGCTCTACATGACGCTGACGACTGTTGTAAATAAATCGGTATGAGCGTAATTTCAGTTTTGATTTTAGCTATATCAAACATATATTCAACATATTTCTAGCATAACATGAATGACATAAATTACATATAATTATGTAATTCCATTTTACCATTCATATACATGTAAATATTCAATGAATATAAACACAAATCTGCTGAAAATAACATATAAAGCAGTCCTTTAAGCAGAAGAGCAATTAAATCAAGCATAAGACAAAATAATTGCTTTAATATTGCTCTCAGAGTAGAGTTGCACAAGATTGTTAGTCTTGGCCTTCTCATGTTAATATCGAAACTCTTCATTAACGATCTGGTAATTAGAACTAGGATTTGAGCTCACAGATATGTTTTCTACTATCACAAACTGAGCAAAAACAGAGAGCGGCAGACTAAAACTTTTCAGTTTAGATGTTCACAAGTAATGAAAGAATATGAAGTATCCAGTCAATGATCAGAATAACGGAATACAACCAAAATTGAACAGAATGAGGAGATAATCCATTCTGGATAGAACTGGACAGATTAATCACTGCATCACAGATAATTTCAATCGCATCTAAACAAGTCTCCTCAGCTGAAATATAACCAACTACAGAACAGACAGTAGAAGATCATCCAAATGAGCTCAAATCTAATTCAGTTAACCAGATTAATATCAGCATTCGATATTATCATCACAGAGCATACAATGGTGCCCACATACATTCACGGCAACTCTCCGGTACTTGAACAGATATTTACTAACAAGTACAGCTGCTGAACTATGCAAAGAAACAATAATACTCACAGTGCAGACGGCACTCAAAACCGTCCAGAAGCAAACCAAGCCGAAGAAGAACACGAAGAACAGGGCAAGGCACACTCGAAAGTGCTGTCCCAGAAAACCTATCACCCCTCTTTGCCGATGCAGAAGAAGGATGTGGTTGACGGAGATACAGTGCCCTTTCCAACCTCGGGAAGCCGACGCTGGAGCCGAGGGTCGGGGTAGTGCCGCACAAGACCACAAGAACGTATCGGCCGAGTGCGCTCAAAACAACCGAGAACCGTCACTGCCTTCATCCTCTCTTCGGATTAGCCTTCAATCTTCGGATTTCCCCTCACACCACAAAAGGCGCACGGAAACCGGAAGCAAAGGCTTCAATCGAAGATGGTATCGAAGCCCCAAACCTCCGCACAACCCGAACAACCGAGAGAAAGAAGACTCAAGAGGAGCAAATCGGGATCGGAAGAGATGTCTACCACACGGTGGAAGAGCTCGGCTATTTGAAGAGGAGACGGGGGTTTGCGGCGAGGTGACGTGAGCGGCCAGCTCCGAGGAACTCGGGCTAGCCCACGCCTCCATCGCCGCCTCCCCCACGCTCCGCCGAAATCGCCATCCGTTTCGCCGGATTTGAGAGAAGCTGAAACGGCCGCACCACACGCGCACGCGCTCGGGGAGGCATCTCCCTTATCTCTTCGCCGGGCTCACTGACAGGTGGACACGCCTGTATTTTATTTTTTTCCTTTTTTAATTAAGAAATTACTGAAATGCCCTTGCATAACCAACAGTGACTTTTCCCACAGTAGATGCGGAGAACGAGATAGAGCTGTTCAAACAGAATGACAAAATTTGAGCACGCAAATTAAACTGAAGTTGCTGAAAAACTAGCAGGAGAAAGAAACAAATTTAAGAACGAAACTTGTCATTCAGGCACGATGCCAACCAGTACACAATACAGTACTACTACTACCACCAGTTTGTGGCGGCACGCAACTGTGACGGCTGCCGATCCGGCGCCGGCACGCGGAGCCAGATCTGTGCTCCTCCGTCCTGCCGCCGCGGCGCCACCATGCCGCGCAGGTGCAGCAGCAGATGGCCGGCGCCTTGCCGAACGCCACCACGCACGCCAGAACAAGCACCAGCGCCGCCGCCAGCGCCCAGCTGCTCGCGCAGCGACGGCCACGGCCGATGACCCCTCCATCTGGTCTCCCGAAAGGACCACCGGCCACGTCGGCGCTGGTGCCTCGTCCCAAGCGCGACGCTCCCGGCCCCAGCCACGCGCGCTGATCGGCGTCGTCGGTGCTGGCCACGGCTCCCGTTGCTGTCCCACCGCCGCCGCCTGTGAGGTGGACGGGCCTGTAACTCTTCTCCCTCGCCCTGGGCGCCAGCTTGAGCTTACGCAGCACGGCGGAGAGCTTGGCGCCGAGCCGCCGCCTCCTCGAGCTCTCCTTGCCTCTCTTCTTGATGGGGTCGTTCTTGGACAACGGCGGCCTCGGGGAGCTGTCCACTCGCCGGAGCGCCCTAGCGCCGCCGGCCACGGAAGATCGGTGGAGGAAATGCATGGATTACTTGCGTATCGATCAACGCAGCTAAGTGGGCGATGGATCGATGCCGAGCTTCTCTGCAAGCTACTCCTTGTTCAACCACAACTGGAGTGGTAGTGGGGGACAGGACAGGAGGACTGGGGATGGGCTAGTCAAAAGGACGCGTGAGAGGAGAGGATGCCGCGGGCGCTTGTCTCTGCATGGCCACGGCGGCGCGTCCGTACCGTACGTTGCTACGTGTGGCCGTGCGGGTGGCGCGAAGCTTCCTGGTGGGTGCTGCACTACTAGCGCTCAGCCAAAGAAAAAATCGTTCTGGTATGAATTTTGTCCAATGTAAAAAAAAAAATCGTGACCAGTTCAAATAATAAACGTGTATGCACCCTGGAGTGGGAGGTAAGGTTCCTAGGCTTGAGGAAGACAGGGCTTGGGTTTGAAACCTCAAATCTGCACTTTTATTCATTTCCTTGGTTTTAGCTTCAAAAGTTTAAATTTTGATTTAAAAATTTCAGTAAAATTCGGCCAAAACTTTCCGCAAATTGGCTAAACTGGTTCTACAGGACTCTCCAGAAAAATTTAAAATTTGATTTTCAAAAACCCTGATTTGGATTGAGAGATACGAGGGGTGAGATAGATTGAGATATAGGGCGGGTTTGGGAAAGGGATATGAGGAGCTCAACCCACCTCATCCCATGGTGATCCGCCCGTGATGGCACGATAGTCCCCCGCCTCATCCTGCAACTCCCTAGCTCATCTGCGCTCCGCTTCTGACGACGAGGCCGTTGTTGCCTACTGCATGGCCGATGAGGCCACCTGTTGCTCAATAATGGATCTCGATCCCCTTCTCTCTCTCTCTCTCGATGATCCCCTTCTCTGTTTATCTTTCCTCTTTTCTTTTTTGCCATCGTTGCTTGGGCTTCTCCATGTATTTGGGCTTTCATGTGATGGGCTTTAAATAAGAATTACTCGTGGGCAGCTATCAATACTAGAAAATGATTTTTTATCTTTTTGTTTTATCTATACTAATATAACAAGCACCAGTTTGATTAAACCTTTTGTCACCCAGCTTCGTTAATACTCTCCTCTCCTGACGGTAAGATCAACAAAATCCAATGACTACCATTACAATTTAGTCCTGCCATCTGGATATATACACCGTTGATTCAACTCATCCAACGTGTACCATTGCAAACTAGTCCTGTGCATCCCCTTAATCACGCGCCAGCCCCCAATCCCCATGCCACACCCTAGCCTCGCCCAAATCCCGCGCCTCAACCCTCGCCGCTCCCAACCTGACCCTAATCCGTAGCCGCTACCCCCTTCGCTCCTACGCCACCTATATGCTCCTCTGCTCCACCCCTGTGCTGCCCACCTCCTTTGCCCCACTCCGCCCCCATTCTGCCCCTACTCTGCCGCTCCGCCCCCTACTTCGCCCCCATTCTGCCCCTACTCTGCCGCTCCACCCCCTACTCCGCCAGTCCTCCTTCACCGCCCCACCCCCTCCACCCCCGCAACGATTCTTACGCCGCCCATCTCCTCCAACCAACTCCGCCCTACTCTGTGATCCCGTTTGCCAGCGTCCCCTGCTCTAGCCCAAGGATGCCCGTGATCTCGTCCGCCGGCAACCCCCCTCCAACCCGACGCCACCCTTGAACCAAATCGCCGGCGACCCCTGTTCCAGCTCGACGCCGCCCGCATCGACCCTCCTCTGCCCTTTGGCATGGTGACCCTTCTCCGCCAATTAGCTATGCGTCGTGCTTGATAGGTTTAATTCGTATTTTCAACAACATCTCTCATATAGGTTACATAACCCATCTACAACTCACGGGGACACAATACAGCAATCCATGCCTCGACCAACACAATATCCGTGACACTTGAGTTACAACCATCTCCGCTACCAAATGCTCTTTGCGAAAGTATTGCCCAACAATCATCTTCGGATAAAGGACTTAGCTTGTATGGTGCCATAGCATGCACAACTCTGCAGTATTTTCACATGAAGTAGTCACTATAATTTTGGTGTAATTCTATATATCCCACATCATTTCCCTCAATTGACCTAACTGGCTTTCGTTTGCACTCCATAGGCCATCCAAGACAATAAGACATCTTTTGCGATGAAGTACTTCTTGCAGATGACTCTTTGTGGAATGAAGGTTATCTTTGTCGTTCTCTTTATCTTTTAAGGTTCCTTCCTCTGTTTTATTAGCTTGTGAAATTATATCACTAGCAATATTATTAATATCAAAGTTCATATTTAAATTGACCCATATACGAAGATCAAAGTTCAATTCTTCACCTTGGTCATTAAAAATTAGTCTGGATTTTTTAATGCTGCTTCTTTTAGAAGGTTTTTAGCTGTTTTTGTGGATGAAAGCATGTATGAGGCATGGACGATGCCTATGGGTAGCCGCCACTTTGACAGGCAAAGAGTTCCTAGAGGTAACTATTAAGCAGGTAGGATTTCAAATTTATCGTGAAAAGCCTTGTCTAATTCATGTGCCTTCTTGGAGCTGCTCACCATGTGTTTGATGTAATGCGTAAAGAAAACACCTTTGATATCGGTTTTTTCTTTTAGTCAGATTATCAAGATTTACAATGGGAAAAGAATAAAATAGTAGAAAAGCAAACAACGTACTTTCGTGACAATGATAAAAAGATCTGAATGACTGAATTAGAATAGAATACATTACAACATTAGACATACATATATAATTGACCATGTGAAAGCAGCTGCTACTATATGTAGTTTTTTTAGATGATGTTATATACAGATTCTTATTGCCACAAGTGATTGTTGCAGATTATGACATTGAAAGTAGCAAGAGTTGCTCCCTCTAGTTTGTCCATTTTAATTTAAGAGTAAAGTCCATTACCGGTCCTTAAACTTTTTATGCTGTGTCATTCCGGTCCATAAACTTTTAAAGTATGTCATCCCGGTCCTTAAACTTTTAAAGTGTGGCAATATTCTATGTAGTTGTAGCAGTGAACTTTTTATGCTGTGTCATCCCGGTCCATAGACTTTCAAAAGAAATTGCCACACTTTGAAAGTTTAAGGACCAGGATGACATACTCTAAAAGTTTATGGACCGGGATGACACAGCATAAAAAGTTTAAGGACCGGTAATGGACTTTACTCTTAATTTAATATATATGTTTAGGTTTTATCCAAGGGGGAAACATGTGTTCAGATAGTACCTAAAGATTTTCTACTGGCTGACTTGTTACCTCCTTGCATGCATTTTCTAAGTCCATTCAAGATCGATCTAAAAGCCTATTACTATCGCGTGTATGGGTGGACAGTATGGGTGGATAGGGTACTGTTCATATCATTTCAATTTTTGTATTTGCAGTAAAAGGTCTGATTTATATCAGTATGCAATTATCAAGATTCAAGATTTGAAGATAATCTGTAGGTTAGATAATTGGTAGGATGAAAACTACAGACAATCTCAGATTTATACGACACAACTTCATACATATTCTTGTAAACACATAAAAATAAGCATTGCCAAATCAGTGAGCAGCTATTTAATTACCAAGCAGTTGTTTAAGCAGTATGTCATGAATCTTAGTTCATGAGGGATAAACACCACCGAGAGGATGGTCGGATGGCGTTGGCGTAGAACGAGAGGGAGAGAGACTAGAGATTTAGACGAGGAAGACTTGATATTACTCTGCTTGATTCCAATAGCGTGCGGTAGCCCTCTTATATAGACGTCTCCCCCTAACAGATGGAATCTAATCCCAATTATATCTCTAACTCATATCATATCTCTACGGCCGGCGGAAGCGGGCGGCCTGCGGAGCGGCGACGACGACTGCGACACGGCGGAGGTGGCCCGGGCGGAGGCGGAGTGGACCCGCGGTCGCGAGCGACGGCTCCACCGATCCGGCGGAGGCGGCGGCTCCGGGCGGAGCAGCGGGCGGCCGGAGGAGCCGTGGCTTACGGAGCGGCGGCGATACGGCGGAGGTGCCCCGTGCGGAGGCGGCGGCTCGGACGGAGCACGAGCGCGCGCGGTCGGCACGGGAGGAGACAGCCACGGCGGAAACAGCGGCGCGGCTTCGGGCGCCCGAGGCCTCGCGGCGGTGATGACGACAAAGCGACAGCGACGGCTCGGGTAACGGCGACGGCCGACGCAGGCGGACGACACGGCTTCGGGCGCCGGGGAAGGCCTTGCGGCATCCGCGTCCTCCGACATCGGTTCCCGATCCAGTGCAGGCGGAGCCAGAGCGCGCGCGGTCGACGCCGTTGGTGAGGGCGGCATGCGTGAGGAGGCAGGGGCTACGACCGACGTCGGAAGATTGCCGGTGGCGGCGGCCGATGCCGGGCGACGGCGGGTGTGGCGCTGGACGGAGACGCCGGAGAAGATGCTGCGGCGATGGGAGCTGGCAGTAGCTACATGGTGGTTCTTGGTTTTGTTGTTGGAAATCTGGTGTTGGATGATGTGTCTTGCTCTTCTTTATCTCTTGTAGCTTCTGCATCATATTTTCAAAGGATTCCTTGATTTCATTCACCTGCTTGCTAATCTGATGGCAGAGCGCGATCGCGTCGCTCCAGCCGTCAGCCATGGTAACAGAAGTCGTGGGAAGGGATCGACTGCTCTGATACCAAGTTGTCATGAACCTTAGTTCATGAGGGATAAACACCACCGAGAGGATGGCCGGATGGCGTCGGCGTAGAACGAGAGGGAGAGAGACTAAAGATTTAGATGAGGAAGACTTGATATTACTCTGCTTGATTCCAATAGCGTGCGGTAGCCCTCTTATATAGACGGCTCCCCCTAACAGATAGAATCTAATCCCAATTATATCTCTAAGAGCATCTCCAACAATGTCCTCTAAATCTCATCCCCTAAATCACTTTTTAGAGGACACAATCTAGAATATAGAAGACTAAAAATATGTAACATCCAACAAGTCCTCTAAATATGGTCTCCTAAATTAAAATCTGGGTCCACAAAAACTACCAACCAAAGAATTTAGGGGATCGGACGGCGCAGGAGCGTTGGGACCGATTTAGGGGATGGTGTGCGTCCTCCATATATGGGGGACGAAAAATCAGGAATAGAGTCCTCTATATTTTCGGGTACCACTTAGGGGATCTGTTGGAGCCCTTTTTTTACCTTTTCTTCTAAAATATAGGGGATATGAGCACTTTAGAAGATTTGTTGGAGATGCTCTAACTCATATCATATCTCTAACTCTATCTCTTAACACAAGGAAACTAATCTCTAACTCAAATAGAAACTAATCTCTAATTCCTAATAATACCTCGACTGGGCTCAAGGCCCACATCCTTGACACAGTACTTGATCATGGTTCATGAGCAATATAGATCTTCTCATCCAATATTGCAGGTGATGGTAATATATTGATGGGAATCTAGGCATGATAAATAAGCAAAAAGGCTGTAAAATCTGTCCTAATGTAAAACCTCATATCCATCTACCCCATTCCATTTGTTAAGGTAACAGCTAAACTGAAACAACTTTGTATAGGATTCGAGCATCTATGGTTGCCAGCTTCTAAAAGCGTTGCTTTCATTATACATCAACTGACATAGGAATGTTGTAATGTGCTAATTAAGCTCAGCTCTTGGATATTGATAACTTGGATAAATGTTCCAATTGGATTTTTAATGGCAGGAGATTAGATACACTTCTATTATGAATCGAGCTAGAAGACTTTTTCCATGGATATACTGTTTGCACAGACTAAAAACAATGTCTTTCGATGCACTTTATCGAATTGACAAACAGTTCACAGTTTATAGAGTTGTCAAAATGACGTTGCAATGACTCTTGATTTAGTATGTGCTAAAGCCGATTCATTTCTTGGAAATTCTGGAATAAATGAATTTTGATCTTTAATACTTTTGATATGAATTTCACGTGCACGCTTACTAGTATATACGAAGGCATACTTTTCCATTAGTTCTCACTGAGCCCATGAGGCCAATTGCCTTGATGATCCCGGCCTGGCCAATGAAACAAGTAGTAAAAACCAAACTAAAAAGCCCGGGACTCGGGCTGTGTTTAGTTTAGGGTTAAAATAATCAGGTTTGTTAACTTTAACCTAAATAGGTTAGTTTAATCTAAATTTTGCGTTTGGCGATAAACCTTATTAATCTAAATTACTGTTTATCTAGATTACGTGGGTTAGCTGAGTTAGCATTAGAAAAACAAAATTTAAGAGGTTAGCTGTGTTAGGTCAATTTATTACACCAATTTAGTAATTAACTTAACCTTGATTTAGAAAGGTTATAGGTTAAGTTAATTCTTACTAACCCAATAGTATCTGACGGTTTAAACTCCTAACCTCTCTTAACCCCGAACAAAATGGGCCTAACGGGCAGCGAAAGTGCGAAATAAGTACTACAACCTTTTAAACACACATTCATGTGCACACGTGATGTCAGCCATACAACATGCGTCATGAGTTTCTGTAAAGAGGACGGACATACTAATTACCGAATCGAATTCTCACGCCACGAAGGCAAACACGGCAAATTCTTATCTTCTCATTGTTGTCCATGCATAGGAATGCAATTTTTTTTATTTTTTATTTTTGCTCTGATCGGTCAGCGTCAATTCTGCCGAGGATTCTATGCTGCTCGTCGTTCTCGATGTACCTCTTCCATGTTGAGGCTGCTCCAGCACTTTCCGCGCCATTTTGCGCTTCAGGAATAAATGTCCTCCATCTCCCTCAAAATGTTAACACTTTGGGCGAGTGGTGTCAATACCCACCCCTATTCTTTTGATCATCATTCGGAGATGAACTGATCAAGGCTTATGCACCAAATTAAACGCCAAGCAAAATGTTGAGAAAATTGCCTATATGCCACTGAAAGCAAGGTGAGGAAGGGAAGAGAGAGAGAGAGAGAGAGAGAGAGAGAGAGAGAGAGCAGAGGGAGGGTTGGGGCTAGAGAGAGGCGGCAGACGAGGAGAGCAGCACGGCGTAGTCGAGGAGGAAGAGGGCCAACCATGTCTGCCGCTTGCTCATGGTGTTGGTGCCGACGGCCCAGCGCGGCGAGGTCGACGTTGGCTGCCCAGGGTGCTCAAGAAGAGCAGGAAGCTGGAGACGACGCAGGGGCGGCAGTGTAATAACCTGAATTTTTCAAAAATTTGAAGTTTAATTGAATTTTTAAATTCTATTGCAAATTTGAGTTTTTGAACCTAATATACACTAATCTTCAAGCAAATTTTCACCAATCTTAAAGCATCTCCTCCCCTCCACCTGTTTTCACACGCCCACTGTTCATCCGCCGAAAATATCCCCGCCGCCTGCGCCCTTCTGCCACCGCGCCTCCTTCTGGCTCCTCCCCAAGCCAGCGCGTTGTGCCAGCTGCTGCCGCTCCCCCTCGTCACCCCTTCCACCTCGCCCGCACTTAATTGCTGCCCGGCCAGCTACCCCTGCCCCTCTCTCCGTGCCCCTGCCCTACCGCTGCCCTCCCCTCTCGGCGCCAACCGACTTCCGCCCCTAAATGAAGCCCCACACCCTCCAGGAGCTTCCCCCAGCCCCCAGTAAGCCCTCGCCCCTCTCCAATTGCACCGAAAACCACCGGAGCGCCGCCGGTGCCAGAATTCCCTACGGTGCCCTAATTCTTGATTCTTGTACTCCGGCCAATTAATTTCCAATTTCTCCTGTCAGTAGCATCTCTGGAACCCTAGGAACCTTTCCAACCCTCCGCCTTAGCCTCCCGAGCACCGCTCTTCTCCGGCGCCGTGAGCCACTTCACCGCCGCCCACCCCTGCCGTGGCTAGCTCGGCACGAGCTTCCCCAGCCTCGGCCGACCCTTCCTCGAGTTCCCCCACCGCCCAAGGATGCTCCAGCACCCACCCAATTGCCTAGAACCTCCCCCGTTAGCACACAAGCTCAAAAATGGCCGTGGGAGAAAAGTCCTCGCCGCCGGCGAATGCCACCTCCGCCGGCCCTCCAACCGCCAAAAATGGACTCTTCTCACTGCCACGAACCCAACCATACCCTTGGTTTGTGTCGCAAGTCACCGGAGCGCCGCCGCCAGCCGCCGCCACCCTTCCCTGTTGTCCCTGCGCGTGCGAGCCAGGCGGGGAAGAAGAACAGTGCGCACGCGCACTGTTCCTCCGACCGCACCGCTCCGACTTGGCTGAGCCGAGTCCATTCGGCCGCACCGGTTGCATCCGACCGGGCCGCTCCGAGCTGTCTGAGCCGAACCAAGTCACCCGAACCTGATGAATAGTGCCGGACCCAAGGAACAGTAACCAACCGAACCCGAGGAATAGTACTTGACCCGAACCCAAAAATGCATGTTTATGCTCCCCAGATCCGTTTCGAGCTCGCCAATCCATTACTTAGCTCCAAATATTCATACCAAGCCTCCAAAAATCCCAAACCTATTTTAATTGAATTTTGTTGAATTTATTTTGTTATTTCCATTTTTATTCCTAGCTCATTTTTCGTCGAGCGTGGAATTAAATTGATTTTCTTTATTTTACGCTAGCACGTGACGTCGAGGATCAGCTGATTCAAGAATACGAAGCCTCGGATTAAGGTCAAGGCCCAGAAATCGAAGAATACGAAATTGTCGAAATCATAAGTCTGCAAGGCAAGTCACATGTTTTTGATCATATTGAATCCCATTAAATTACATTATTTATTTAATGTATTTTCATTATTGATAGTTGCGAACTGATAATTGCTTAAAACAAAGATTTAGAATGGCATGCTATCTAGATAATCCTATCACTGATAAATAGCCCTGTTTACCTTGATGGCCATATTCACCTTGACAACCTTAGTAAGAATTAACATATGATATAAATGTATACAAGATCATCTCATTCAGTATGATACACTACTAAGTGACTCTGGCCGTTGGCCGGCAGAATTGAAAAACCCGGAGAGGGTAGGGTGGTATGGGACACCGTACCCTAGGCCGGTGATGCTGGTATGTACTTCTAAGGTGTTGGCTGTGGGCCAGTAGGATTTGAAAACTAGTACTAAGGTAGAGGGTGTGTTGTGGGAAATCACGTGGTGATCTACGCCCACGACTTTACCTTAGGGGAAATGTAGGGTAAGGGTGTTGTGGGGGACCGTGCGGCGGTTTTCGCCCACTGTGGGGGACCGTGCGGCGGTTTTCGCCCACCGCCTTATCCTAGAGTAGAGGTTGCAGACCTCAGAAAAATATTAGGACAAGAATCTTGTGCCAAGTAAAAGACACAGAAATCGCTCAACTACAAGCGTTGACGTGTCAAACCTGGTTTAGTAGCTGCTCAAATCGATTGAATCTCTAACGGAGTACAACCAGTTGATATGGAAACGGTAAAACCATATTGAACAACGTTAGATCCTTCCAGGACGGGTAGTCTGGCCTGCGTGGCGGATATCCGGGTTTGAGTTGAGATCTAACGGGTATGAGAAAGTCGGTATGAAAACGGTAAAAGCATACTGGACAACGGTAGATTCCTCTCAGGACGGGCACAATATCTGGCCTTGTTGGTAGATAAAATGTCTGGCTGTGATAGCGGACTCCCAGGTCTGTTTGGAGGTCTATCTGGTAGAGTCTTCATGAAGAAATGAGTAGTGAACAACCTTGTTTTCTTAACTCTGTCGCGGGAGTTAAGGGATCTTGTGGGTAAAGATGAGCAACTCTGCAGAGTGAGATAAATGGTATTCGAATACGCCGTGCTTCCGGTTAAAGAAGCTGTGTTAATTGGGTGATTCCAAAAACAAGGCATAAGTAGTGTTTCTGAGGTTGTTAAATTGAGTAATGATGAGATTTTATCTGATAACAGAAAACCCCTTATCTTAAGGAGCAATTGTTTTAAAAGTTTATTCGTTTGCAAATAAAATTGCATCCACCTCTTAATAAAACACTATACTCCCTTCCCTTGAGAATCCGGGCATATAGTTATATAGCATTTTCCACATGTGATTTGCTGAGTACGGGGTTGGAGTACTCAGGCTTGCATAATTTTCCCCCAACAGATACCAGAAGAAAAAGGAAGCAATTCAAGATTTCGCGTTAGGGTTACGACCGCACTCAAGCGTTCCTGTGGAGTTTTCTTCGGCTCTTCTGTATGTAAGTTAAGTTTTGGGCTTGAATGCCCTTATTGTCGTTAAAGCTGGCCATTAGGTCTTACTTTAATCCAATTAACTCTTTTTAAATGGCTTATAAGCAGACATGATACTTCTGTGATCCGCAACTGAACTCCTGGGCGGTTGCGGGTGGTAAGGCGTCCCTGGTCCCAAAAACTGGGGGCGTTACAGGCAGTCTCTCTGCCATCTCTTGGGTAGCTCGCTCTCTGCTTCTTGCTTTACTCCGCACGTTCTTCAGTTCTTGGGTGTGCTCTTTTTTCCGAGGATTACATGGTAGCCGCGCATGCAACCACACACCACACATATATACGCATATGCCTCTTCTAGGGACCAGGAAATTAATTAATTGGGAGCTTGAATGCTCTCGGAGTACAGGTACAAGCTAATAGAGGTGGGAGTGGGCCAGGTTTTCTTGTGCCAGCTTGAGTCCCGGCACGGTACAAGCATGACAAGAACGGAGGGCCGTGTCGAGCCTAGGAAACTGACCCATCAGGCGGTATGGTTCGATGTAGCATGCTGTGCTTAGCCCGGCCTGGCACGACGTCATCGGTTGATGGTTCGTCTCCCGCGCGTTGGGCTCGTCCTCGTTGGCTTCACCGCCACAGGAATCTTGTGTTCTATTTCCCCATAGTCACATTGCAAGAACTGTTAGAGTTAATCTTGATACTTATCAGTAGGGAGTTAGTTGTTTAGTAGCTATGTGTGTTCGAGTAGCACTCGTGTGTTGATAGCAGCCGGAAAAAGAAGTTAGAGTACTGTAGCAGTCTTAAAGTTATTATAGTAGTCGTAGTAGGTACTGTAGTAGTCGAGAGTATTGTAGCAGTCGAATAAAAAAGATAAAAGAGAAGCGACAATGGTCGGTAGCTATCATGAGATAAAAGAGAAGCGACAGTGGTCGGTAGCTATCAGTGACGTATAGAGAATTTTCTTCAAATTGTTCGATCTTATTCGGGCGTTTCAATTGCTAGACGTTCTTACCTTCTTTTTTGCAAAGCACATTTGCTCCGACGGGAATAGAAAGGATCACGTGGGTATCCTCCTAGTTTTAAGTTTTTATCACCAGCTCACTGTCCCATTCTCCCATTTCTGGATCAATAAGTTCTGCAACATATACTCCTATTGCAGTAGATGACGATGCCTCTTGGTGAAGTTGACCTGCGTGCACTTCAATTCCTCATGGAATCCAGCAGTAACCTTGTCTTAAAGGATTTTCCGACCACCGTTCTGTCCGAGGCATTACTAAAGTACTCCCTCTGTTGTACTTTTGTTTTTGAAGGCAAATATGGCCCATGAGGCCATTAATTCTTGATTAATATTATAGTGAAGGTACATAAACCCTGAAACTTACCTAAGGGAGAACGATGCATTTGATATTTCTCACCTTGAACACTCGTATTTGGCGATGGCTCCGCCACCTGCTGTGCGTTTGGTGGCGATGTCGAGCGACGGGAGTGGAAAAGGGGCCTCCATTGGTTGGAGATTGAGGGAGATACCAAAGGATCATCGTCGGTGAGAGACACCGGCGATTCACTTGGTAGAACTCGGATTGGTCACCAAGAACTACTGATGTTTTGGCCTTCAGTCTTGGCAGCTGCACCGAAGATGTCACTTGGGGAGTAGCGGGTGGGGAAATCCAAAGTGCCAGAGCAGGGGAGAGATAAACAGTGGCTGGAGCAGCGGCCAGGATGGTGATTAACACCATAACAGTGGCTTGTAGACTCCACCGGACCGGAGGGACAGATTTGGTCAGCTCCAGATGAGTGGCGACAGTTATAAGTCGGTCACAACCCTAGCCAAAATGCACAACACCGGTCTGGCAAGGTACGTCATTGCGAAGGCATTCAGGGAGCCATCAATATGGCTTCCTTAAGCTGGCTGCGGCTTATTTGTTACTATTCATAAGTTTCGTCTTTTTCTGAATTTTTGGCTTTTTGTTGAGCTTTTTTGCTGGTTCTTTTTTCCCCGTATTTGTTTGTATTATACGTAATGGGCTAACATATTTTTTATTTTTAAATTTTTTTAAATTTAATTATGCTAAATAAGCCTCTGTCAGCTACAGTACTTTTTTCAGTCAGCTACAGTGTTTTCAGCCATAAGCCATGAGCTTTTCAGCCGAACCGATCACCCCCTCAGTTGAGAAGAGATCTAGCACAAATCTCCGATAGCACCGCCAGCAACACCGTAGGCGCCGGCTGAAAGAGGGGCCTCTGGGAAGAAGCACGCACGGTGCCGTAGATGGAGAAATTGACCCGTGCAGAGCCGCCGATATCGCTGAGCACACCGCCACAGACGCCAAGACGAACGCCAACTCTGCTAAGCGCAGGCGCCCATCGCCGACGCCTACTAACGGAGGACACTGTTCTGTTCTCTGTTTCTTTTCAGAGCGTGTCCCTGCTGTACTTTCGTTTTGGTTTTGTTGATTAATATAAGGGCGCACACGGTTTCAAAGCAAATTTGGTGGTTTGTTTCCACTAATGACCTTGTTTACTCCCTTGGTAAACCAACACGCCGGTTGAAGTTCCAAAGCATGCACGCATGCAGTTGGAGCGCTTCGTAATTCGTATACCATCACACATGCAACACTGCCCACCCCTTCATTCTTCATGTACTATTAGGCCCTGTTTGGAATGCGGGAATTTTTCCCGATTCCTGCGGGAATTGAACTGTTTCCTGCAAAATTCCCGCAAAATTCCTGTGAAATTCCTCTGTTCCAAACAGGCCCTTAATTAACGTTCTTCCGGACTACAGCTATAACTTATGACTATAATTTATTTATTTAATAAATATTTTTTCTATCTAAATTTACAAGACGTATTTTCTTTTAATACATAGATCAAGAAAGTATTAAAAATGACTAAACTATCACTAATTATTATCTCTAAACACTATATTCAATACATCAATACATGCATATAGGGAACATAGAGTAAAATGGGATATTTATTAGGAATATAGAGAAACCTCACATTAATTTTATATTAGAATATGAAATACGTCTTATATTTATGGATAAAACTATTAGAAAAATGTGCCTTATAAACTTAGATGGAGGGAGATCAATGCCAAAAGCCGGCTGAAAAGCAGAAAATAACGGATTATACTAGTGACGGCCGAAAAACCAATGTTAAAACCCGGCTGAAAAGCAGAAAAGAATGAACCATCCTGTATGATGGTTCAGAGGGCATATTAGTGATTTCACAATGGCCCTTGGTCTGTGAGCCAAACCAAAACACGCCCTGCAAATTCCAACGGAGGGAGTAGTAAGCCTAGTAAGTCCCAGAAAACGTAAAAGAAAAGGACCTGATTTTTGAGTGATACCGGGCTTAAGCCACATATTAAGCCCAAAATCAGTTTTTTTTTCTAATCATTTTCAAAGCTCTTCTTTTTCGTTGTTTCAGACAACAAAGTACTACTGTCACAGCCAGAAGCAACCACAAAAGTATACCATTACCAGGCGCCTACCAAGATACGTCCAGTTTCTTGTCATTCACCCCCGTCCCCATTAGCAATGCAAAAACTGAAAGGACAGTGTATTATTCACCCAGGCCCCTTCTTTGTTTTTTCCTCCTACTTTAATAAGAGGCGAAATTAATCCATCATAATCCCTCTAGACTCTGATCCAAAAGAGGACGCTCTTATGTCGATTGTGATCAACGTGACAGGTTGCTCCAGGTTCTACATCCCAATGAACTTTCTCCTTTCGTCATCTAGACACAATAATTTTGTCATCTAAATCAAGTTGGTTAGAGCCCGTACTTAAAAGATTAGACACTAGAGGTCACAGGGTTTGAAGCTTGATCCTCACCAGCATAAACCAGATGCATTACCAGTTGGATTTGCAACAGTTGGCAGACTATTAGTATAATCGGCAAAACTATTCTCAGCTTGCTCTAACACAGAAAGAAGAAACAAAAAAAAAGTTCTGTACCTGGGGCCTATTGACAGGTGAGGGGGTGCTCATTTGGGTTTTTTGGTGGCTTATGGTTGAAAAGCACTGTAGCTGACTAAAAAAACACTGTAGCTGACAGAGGCTTATTTAGTATAATTAAATTTAAAAAAATTAAAAAATATAAAAAATATGTTAGCACATTACATATAATACAAACAAATACGGGAAAAAAGAACCGGCAAAAAAGCTCAACAAAAAGCCAAAAGTTCATAAAAAGACGAAATTTATGAATAGTGAAAAATAAGCCAGAAGCTAAGGCTGTGCTCAAAATGGCTTATTTTTAGTGGCTTATGGCTGAAAAGCACTGTAGCTGGCCTAAAAGCTGAAGCCAAAACGATCACAGCCTCAATCCGCGTTATATTTTGATACAAAAAGGTGCTCCACCACTTCAACAGCCCCAACTTCTTCTTTTTTTATTTGATTTTTAACAATATTTTATAAACACCCTCCTCCAACTTATTTTGCAAAATATAGCATAGCCAAACGAGTCGTTTTTTAGAAATAAGTTTGAACATGTTAAGATTAGTTAGCTAGAGATAGATTGCTTGAATTGCTATAGATTCTGTATAATCGGATCCTATCGGAAACCTATAAATGCATGGCTGTTGCGCCTAACTTATCCCCTGCTAACACTCTGTAAAATGGTGCCGTATTGGGTTGTTCATGGACCGGCACAATAATATAAAGTGCAGAGTAGAGAGACCTGGTGGTCATTGTGGCTAATTCCTATTTTCATGGTATCAGAGCCAAAGGCAAGACCATATCGACCTCTTCCATCTCCACCTCCCAAAACACATCTGCCGTCTCTTCCTCCTCCAATCCCGCCGCATCAATTCCTATTAGCCATGCAATCACTGTCAAACTCATGAAAGAAAACTATATGCTTTGGGGGGGTGTTGTAGGGATGGCCCCCACCTAAGCCCAGCAGGCCGGTTAGAAGATTATAAGGCCCGAAATGGGACATGTGTAATGACGAAAGTGCCTCTGAAGGGGATGTACAGATGTAAGGGCATTACTGTAAAAACACTTCCCATGTGGATATATATATATATATATATATATATATATATATATATATATATATATATATATATATATATATATATATATATATATATATATATATATATATATATATATATATATATAGGACGAGTGTTTCATGCACCATGGTGCCTAGGCACCAATATCAATACCCGTTGATTTGCTTCGAGATTCGCAACGTTTGATGTGGGTATCTTCATATACCCATAAAAAAGTATATTTGAGATGTCAAACTCCGAAAAAATTTAAATTCAACTTCAGTTTAATTAGTTTGAACTATTTTTATGGTATATACTCACTGTAGTTGCATTGAACTCAAAAGTAGTTCAAACTAATTTGAACTGAGTTCAAAACTTACTCATACCCAAACTCAAAAAATTATCAATCATACACGTGTATCGGATGTTGGTGCCTAGGCACCATGGTGCCTTATGTAATTTTCCTATATATATATATATATATATATATATATATATATATATATATATATATATATATGCGGTACAGGCCACACGGAAAACCATAAGCCATTGCTCACCTAACTCTCCACTACCATACTCTCTCTCTGTTTGGTCTGTAACCACAACAGGGGGCATAGTTCCTTTCATATCTCAGGAGCTATGTCCTTCTTGGTATGTAGATGGCATGACCCAGTGCCCACCGAAGACGATCTCAATATCGACCGAAGAAGGAGCAAGCCTAATTGAAAATTCGGCGTGTAAGGTCTGGTACAATCAAGACCAGATGGTGCTTAGCGGGATCTTTTCTTCATTGATTGAAGATGCGTTGTCGCATGTCATGTTTATGGCGACATCACGCGAAGCTTGGGAGGCATTGGAAAGGATGTTTGCATCCAGATCGCACGAGTGCATAGTCCAGATGCATATGCAACTTGTAAGTCTGAAGAAAAAGGAGCTTTTGGCGTCTGATTACTTCAGACAAATGAAGAATCTAGCAGATACGTTTTCTGCCTTTGGTATGCCCTTACGTGAAGATGAGATTATTTCATATATCCTTGTAGGACTAGGGTTAGATTATGACTCTCTAGTGACTTCAATCACAGCAAGACCTGGCACCATCATGCTTGATGAGGTTTATGCTCTCATGTTGAGCTATGAACTTCATCAGGAACAGAATATTGCAGAGACTCAGCTGCAGATTGGAGGCTCCACCCTCTCAGCCAACTTCACCAAACGCTGTCGATGCCAATACAATCCAAGTTAGGGAAGACACAGTCGTGGTCGTGGCAATCAAAATTAGCAGCGCGGTGGGGACAACAACACTAACCAAGGTCGCAGTTCCAGACTGACCTGCCAAGTTTGCGGGAAGGTTGGGCACATGGCTATTAAGTGCTACCATCGCTTCGACCACTCTTATCAAGTGGATGAAGGGCACTCAGCATCCATGGCAGCCATGACATGCTCATACTAGGTGGATCCCAACAGGTACACAGATACAGGCGCAACAAATCACATTACTAGTGATCTTGATCGCCTCACTGTTTAGGAGAAGTATCAAGGCAGCAATCATGTTCAAGTCAGCAATGGAGTAGGTATGCACATCTCCTATGTTGGTCTTAGTTCTATTGATACTACTGCCAAACCACTTGTTCTTAAGAATGTCTTACATGTTCATCAGATTTCAAAAAATCTCATATCTGTCCACAAACTTACTCAAGATAATAATGTGTTCTTTGAATTCCATCTCGACTATTTTGTTGTCAAGGATAAGGTGTCAAAGAGAAAAAAGCTGCAAGGTAGATGTGAGTTTGGGTTTTATCCCATCAAGTCCTCCACAATAAATAGTCTCAAGGCTGCCATGATTAGTCCTACTATAGGGAAGGAGCAATGGCATGCTCGCTTTGGTCATCCATCATACCAATTAGTCTAGTCTATTCTATATCTAAATAAATTGCCGCATTCTAGTTCCATGAATGTGGCTTGCAATGTGTGTCAGCAAGCAAGGAGTCATAGACTTCCTTATTCTAGTTCTATTCATAGATCCATGTCTCCCCTTGAACTTGTATTTTCTGATGTGTGGGGTCCAGCCACACAATCCGTTGGAGGATATAAGTATTATGTTAGTTTCATTGATGATTTCAACAAATTTACATGGATCTATTTGTTGTGTGCTAAATCTGATGTTGAGCAAGTGTTCCTACAATTTCAAACTCATGTGGAATGTTTACTTGACAAAAGGTTAAGTGTGTACAATCTGATTAGGGAGGGGAATATCAACGCCTTCACCACAAATTTTTTCGCTTAATTGGAATTGACCATAGAGTCTCTTGTCTACATACACATCAACAAAATGGTTCTGCTGAGCGCAAACACCATCATATTGTAGAAACTGGACTAGCTCTCCTTGCTCACTCTCCCTTCCACTAAAATTTTGGGATGAAGCCTTCCTAACAGCCACCTATCTTATTAACTGGCTGCCAACACGAGTTATCGATAATACCTCTCCTTTTGAATGATGGTTTGGTGTTAAGCCTAATTACTTCATGCTCAGAGTCTTTGGGTGTGCTTGTTGGCCCCATTTGAGAGCTTACAATCAGCATAAACTTTCCTTTTGTTCTAAAGAGTGTGTTTTCTTGGGCTATAGCTCTTATCACAAAGTTTACAAATGTCTTGACATCACCATAGAGCGTGTTTACATCTCCCGGGATGTTGTATTTGACGAAAATGTTTTTCCCTTCTCCTGGCACTTTGAAGTATCCACTACTGGTGCGTCAGCACCATCACCCACCTACCTTCCAGTTCATGTGATGTTGAAGTCTCAGCCACCAAACAATCTGGGTAGTAGTATCACTAGTACTAATGATCAACGAACCCCTGATGTACCTACTTCTAGCTCCTCTCCATCTATTTCTGCAAATACATGTCAATGCTCGGTTTCTGCCACTATGGATCGACATTTACCTCCTCCAGTGATGCAGCATCGGTATGGTACCTAGCTTCAGCATAATGTTTGATGTCCCAAGAAACACATAGATGGAACAGTCACATACCTTGTCAACACTTTTTCTGGCCATATTGATCTATCCACAGCCGAACCAACTTCCCATGGATGCTGAATTTGCTACGTTACAAATGAATCAAACATGGCATTTGGTACCTGCTACACCCGGGCTCAATGTTATTGACTGCAAATGGGTTTTCAAACTTAAGAGGAGAGCTAATGGGAATATTGACTGATACAAAGCTAGATTAATGGCCAAAGGATTTAAATAGAGATACGGCATTGACCATGGGGACAATTTTAGCCCGGTAGTTAAGCCCACTACTATTCGAGTCATTTTGTCATTGGCTATCTCCTAAGGACGGAATTTGTATCAATTTGATGTGCAAAATGCATTCTTGCATGGTGTCCTGAATGAAGACGTCTACATGTGGTAGCCACTGGGATATGAAGATTCCAGGTATCTGCAATATCAATGCAAGCTTGACAAGTCTTTATATGGCCTCAAGCAAGCGTTGCATACTTGGTTTTCTCGGCTGAGCTCCAAGCTTCAGGAAATCGGCTTCACTCTGTCCAAAGTTGATGTGTCTTTATTCATATATAATCAGGGAGGCCTTACAATGTATATGCTTATATATATTGATGGCATCATCATTGTCAGTACTTCTGCCCAGGCCACTGATCATCATCTTATTCTTCAGCTTCGAGAAGACTTTGTAGTCAAGGACCTCGGCTGTCTTAGCTACTTTCTTGGTATAGAAGTGCTTCCTGTCGGAGTGGCATTGTATTGTCACAATACAAGTACATCATGGATTTGTTGAGCAGAACACAAATGATGAAAGCCAAGATTGTCAGTACACTGATGGGGCATTCGATAAACTGTCAAAGAGCAATGGTGTTATGCTATCAGAAGGAGATGCAACAAAGTATAGGAGTGTAGTTGGAGCACTTAGTACTTAACCTTGACACGCCTGTACATTGCATTCAGTGTCAACAAAGTTTGTCAATTTCTTCAAGCCCCAACCGAGGAACACTGGTCAGTAGTAAAATGGATACTATGGTATTTGAAGGATACATCATGGTTGGGTTTGGCTCTTCGGCGCTTGACTTCTTCACTACTGAGTGCCTTCTCCGATGTGGACTGAGCGGGATGCCTGATGACAGGAGAAGCACCGGAGGGTATGTAGTCTTTCTTGGCCAAAACCTTGTCTCAGCCAATTGTATCACGATCAAGTACAAAGGCGGAGTATAAATCAGTGGCCAACGCAACAGCTGAGGTAATCTGGATACAAGAATTACTTGGAGAACTTGGAGTTTTCCTGCCACATGCACCATGCCTATGGTGTGACAATCTTGGTTCAGTCTACCTTGCCACCAACCCAGTGTTTCATGCCAGAACGAAACACATAAAGGTAGACTATCACTTCGTTCATGAGCGAGTAGTTCACAAGGCCTTGGAAACTAGATTCATCTCATCAGGTGACCAACTTGTAGACGTATTAACAAAGCCACTAAACCTGACAGCAACCCGTCCAGATTGAGGGAGGGTGTTAAGATTAGTTAGATAGAGATAGATTGCTTGAATAGCTGTAGATTCTATATAATCGGATCCTATCGGAACCCTGTAGATGCACGGTTGTTGCGCCTAACTTATCCCCTACTAACACTCTGTAAAACACACTACTACAAAAAGGGTCATCACAGATGGTTCAGAACCATCATCACAGACGGTTTTTTGAACTGTCTGAATTTAAGGGTCAGTGATAATCGGAGGTTATCACAGACGGTTTGTGAGCCATCTGTGATAATCATAACTCAGACGGTTTGTAACTAGAACCGTCTGTGAAGAACACTATCACAGACAGCTCAAATCAAAAACCGTCTGTGATACTCACACATCACAGACGGTTCTAGCTACTAATCGTCTGTAATGGATGAGTATCACAGACGGTTAGTAGCTAGAACCATCTGTGATATTTTTTCATCACAGACAGTTGGTAGATAGAACCATTTATGATGTGCTAGTATCATAGATGGTTTTTGATTTGAGCCGTTTGTGATAATCTTTCACAGACGGTGTATATCACAAAATTGTCTTTGATAGTTCATTCTATACCTAATTTTTTTCTTTTTTTCGGTTAGCCTCAAGAAATGTTAACTATGCCATTTGAAAACAAGCAAATACAGTAAGAAACACAGTACACATTTCATTTTTATTAAGATTAAAGCCTACCATTATAATATCCCAAAATAACGAGCAGGTTACCCATCTAGCTAACACAACAAGAACAGAGAAAAAGCAAAGATCCTCTATACCTAGGCCTTCTCGCCCTTGATGCAGCGCACGAGCTGGATGTCTTTGACGCTCACCATCGTCGGCATTGATTAAGCGTCGCCTTGGTAGCTAGTTGCTTCTGCGGTGTCTTGCCTTCCATAGACTTGTGCGTCGTCTGCTTCGTGTGGGTTATTATGGTAAGTGTCAAAGAGGAGGAGAACGGCAAGGAGGCTGGGTTTGGGTGATTATGTATAGGGGAGGGAGAGGCGGGAGTGCGAAAATTTTTGGCACGGGGACGGAGAGGTGGAGCTACAATCCGTGGGGTGAGGGTGGGTGGATTTCTATTGGCTAGTATTGGGTTGGGAAGGATCAACGGGCCCAGCGGTCAGATTATCACAGACGGTTTTACATACAAACTGTCTATGATACTCTCTATCACAGATGGTTGGTAGCTAGAATCGTCTATGATGAAGGAATATCATAGACGGTTCTATATACCAACCGTCTATAAATTAGAGCACAAAGTTTTATATACCAGTGCAATATAAACAACTAGTCTCAAAAGATAAAATAGAAAAGTTTTATATAGCTTATATATACTCATTTGAAAGGTTTCGATGAGATCTACAACTTTTCAGTTGAAGCAAAATCCAAATTCTGAAGGGAAGACCAAGAAAAAGAGCAAAAATAGAAATAAAAAATTTGTAACGTAAATTTAGGGCTAAAGATGACCGATTTTGAGGGTCTTAGAGGGCGATTGGCACAAGCGAGTTATTGTTTTTGACCAGGCTCATCGTTAGCTTTCTAATGAGTATAAAAACGTCGAAAACAGACACCGTATGCAAAAATTAAGCCCATTTTACTAAAGATGTCTCGGAACGGAATCTTACTTAGATTCAGACAGGAGATTATAAAATTTTAGAGGATTATGAGGCAGTAAATATATCACAGACAGTTTTTAATACAAGCCGTCCATGATAACTTCATTATCACAGACGGATTTTAATACAAACCGCCTGTGAAGTATCACAGACGGTTCTTATCAAGAACCATCTGTGATGTCTGCCATTATCACGGACGGTTCTTATTTAGAACCGTCTGTGGTACTTTACAGACAATTTGTATTAAAAACTCTCTGTGTTGTAAGTATCACAGACGGTTCATACGAATAACCGTCTATGAAATAAGTGTCCAGTTTAGCCTCTTTTTATAGTAATGACATTGTCGTATTGGACTGTTCATGGACTGGCACTACAATATAAAGTGCAGAGCACAGAGACCTGCAGGTCATTGCAGCTAATTCCTTTTTTCAGAACATACCCATGGGGTGGCACCACGCCACCAAGGATGGCGTGTCAAGGATGTGTTATTTTTGGAAAGGAAATAGGCAATCGGATGGCTGAGATGCTGAAGCAACGTGCTCAAATGACCATATAATTTGCCGGCCCAATTGGATAGTATTATGGGATAAATTAGGGCGGGTTATTTTAAAAATATTATTAATAAAAGGGTTATTCAATAAAAAAGTATTCGCTTTGATCCAAATCACTGTGCCTCGCACTGAATTTTCAATTAATACACATAATAACAACAAATAAACACACCAAAGCTGCATTTTTAGCGCACATAATGTTCCAAAGACCGCAACACTACGCGCCACACCACAAAGACGTGTCACCATCTCCCCCCCGATAACACACTCATCAAATCATGCATGGCATGACCTGCAAATTAACAGAAGACGAAATGAAATTGATTGAGACCTTGGCACCCACAGAGAGATCTACATGCCACCCAACATGCAATATAATTGTGCTAGCTTACATACATGAATGAATGCATATATCATGGCCGATGAGTAAGGATGAAGGTTGTGGCAAGAGAATCTGACAAGAGTTGATGCAGGTTTACCTTTCATATCTGTTGTGGTGACCTTGTCTTCTGGATCTGTTGAGCATTGCACCCGATCGATGCTAGATGGGCTATGCATGCCTGCAATGTATGTATCAGTTAGCAGTAAAAACTAGCAAAAAGCTAGTCCTGTTTGACGTCAAGATCTGAAGACTAGTGGCTTTCCTCTCCTGGCCCCGGACGTCTGTTTTCCCTGGCACTTGCCAGCATCCTAAGGAAACTGCCGACATAGTGTGACAGATGTGAAATTACAAGAATAATTTGCATAACGACCCAAAAACAGGCCAGGGGATGCAAAATAATTAAAACAAAGCTGCAAATTTTATAGCAAGCAAGAAATGTACGTTTCGCAGAATCTTGTGCTAACCAATAACCATGTCAGGTCGGTTCATTCATGCACAAAGATCTAGGAGTATAGTATGGAATAAGAATGAAAAAAATATATGCTGTTGAAAGGAATCGAATGTTTATACAAAAGAATAGGCCATTTGGCTTTTTTTTGTGTGTGTACTTTCACTAGAAGCAACCTAAAAGAAATTGCCAAAATGACTCTCTTTTTTTCACTTTCACTAGAAGCAACCAAGTCTGTGAATATGGATGTCTGGAGACACATTTAGCTTTGGTTCAGGGCACATGCATGGTGTGGCAGCATGTTCCAATCAGGGTCCTCAAAGCTGTTTCACTTGGGGGGCCTTTTGTCAAGATCACAGGCTAGCTTGGCTTCCTCAAAGCTGTTCCGATCAGCTGCACTTCAGTGCATGTACAATAGTCTTTTATTAAAATTATCTCTAAAAGTTTCACCTTATTTAAAAACAGCACTAGAAGCAATCTCTTCAATCGTAAATCAGTCATCTAACTATTTTATACTATTTCATCATAACTTTGTGCCTCACACTCTTCTACTATTTATGTTGATTTATGGGGTTTAAGTCGTCTCTTGCATAAAAGACAACATATTATCTCTCCTCACCTCCTCTCTTTTTCACATAAAATTTTACTCATTTAATATAGCTAAGAAACAAGTAAGATAACACTATTAGAGACGTTTTTGGTTTTCACCCAACTGCATTCTCTTATTTCAAGACATCCATCCACATCCCTTCTCTCTCTTGCAGTAAAATAAGAGATCTCTCTCAAATGATTGTCACTATTTTAGTCTGCTCCAAATGGCTTCAATCTTTTAGCTTCTAAATTTTGTCTTTAGCCTTTTGGTCTTTTTTTGTTTTTTTTTGGTTTTTTCTCTTATTCCATTGTATTATTCCAAAAAATATAACGGTGTTTTTTTAATTTTCTGTATTTTTACTATTTTTTAAACTCATAAAAAACTAACAATCACTGCAATATTATGTATAGCCACAATACACAAAAAAAAAGGCCCATGTCTTCATCAGTCATCACCCACCATGGTATCAGCCCTGCACTGCAGCATTCGTGCTGGATTTTGCTTAGCTCCTCCGCAAAAATTTCCACAACCACCATCACCCTTTCCTCCTCCTTTTTCTCCCATTCATGTCAGACCGGCCCCCACCTCGGACCCCTCTTCCCATCCTCTCCTCCGTTTCGTCTCCCTCTCACTGTCTCGCAGGCCAATCTGCCACCCCCAATATTCCGTCTCCCAAGCTGTCCTGCCTCCTCCTCGCAGGATCAATACCTGCAGGCCACCACCACCACCAACCACGCCATTTCCCATATAACCATCGGCAGCTCAGGGCTGGCTTGGGAGCTAGTGTTGGAACAGCATAGCACATACATCTCTCTCTCTCTCTAGCGGCATTTGGTTGTAGAGAGGGAGGAGGCAATAATGGCGACTTCCTTTCAGGGGACGACGACCAAGTGCACCGCCTGCGACAAGACGGTGTACCTGGTCGACAAGCTCACCGCCGACAACCGAGTCTACCACAAGGCCTGCTTCAGGTGCCACCATTGCAAGGGCACCCTCAAGGTACCTACCACCCTCCCCGTACGCCATTGACTGGGATTTGGATAGGGAGTTCTTGGACTCTAGTGTCTACCATTCTAAGCTTAGCATAAGGTTGTTCTTGAACTTCTCTAAGAATCATGACATGTTTATTGAGGAGAAAAAGATATTAGAGAGAGAGAATCTAAGAATCAGAGCATTGCTTGAAGAAGTGAAGTGATGTGAAGTGACGAAACTTACCAGTAAGTATGATCACGTTTCTGCTGCAGCTTGCGAATTACAACTCGTTCGAAGGAGTGCTCTACTGCAGGCCTCACTTTGATCAGCTGTTCAAGAGGACTGGAAGCTTGGACAAGAGCTTTGAAGGTATTGTCGGCCCGTTTCCTTGATTCCTTTGCAATACAGTGGTTCTTGAGCCTGACTAGCATGTCCTCACCTGCAATGGTTCAGGAACTCCTAAGGTTATCAAGCCAGAAAAAAATGTTGAGAACGAGGTGAGCATCATGTTGTACAGAATAAACTCGTTTCGAGTACCTGCTACTTTGCATTGTTTTCCAATCCAAAAGTTACACAGAAACACTGATACACACTGATTGCCTAGATTCATAAACAACCCCTCAAAACCTGAAGTGAAATGCATGGATCTGAATAGGGACGGAAATTATTCATAGTACAGAAACACACACTGGTCACTCAAAACCTGAATGTAACACATGGGTCTGAACAGATCGGGAACTTAGTCCAATAAAAAGTGCCATTTGGCAAAATTACAAGCAGAATATTGACAAAATTTTGGTGTCCCAACAGTCGGTTTTGTATGGTTTCATATCATGTAGTCAGTACTATTCATCTGTCGTTCTTTTTCAACTACCTCATTGGGTGATCCTTATCATGACTGTATTCTTGGCAGAATGCTATCAAAGTCTCAAGCGCATTTGCTGGCACCAGAGAGAAATGTGTTGGATGCAACAAGACAGTCTATCCAATTGAGAGGGTACTATTTTGTATTCTAACTATCTCAATTATTTTTCCTGCAATTCCAAGTTGGACACTCAATTATTGATCTTTTTGCTTAAAGATAAGGAAAGGCAACACATATATATCGTACCTGCTTGAATTACAGTCTGTGACTGCGATGTGCCTACCAATTCTGCAGGTTACTGTCAATAACACCATGTATCACAAGAGCTGCTTCAAGTGCTGCCATGGAGGATGCACCATCAGCCCTTCGAATTACATCGCGCATGAGGGGAAGCTCTACTGCAAGCATCATCATATTCAGCTGGTCAAAGAGAAGGGAAATTTCAGCCAACTCGAGAATGACCAACTCGAGAATGATCACGAGAAGACATCACAAGAGGCTGGGTCAGTGGAGGATGAAGAATCAAAATATTAATCCTTGAGCATTCCCAGAGATAAATAATGCGTCTTCTTGCATTTGCTCCAGAGCACTATGTCTTCCCGTGGCGCGCGGTTCTTTTTCAGTTTTTTTCTTCCAATGGAGGTCATGTGCATTCAGAGAACAATAGTATTATTGTCTTGTATCTGCATGTAAACCTTGTTATATTTGAGTCGACATATCTCTACCTGGTTTGAACCGTTTGATCATTACACTCACAGCATGTCTCTGCATATACAAGCCAGAAAATCACGCTTAAACACTGAAGTAGGTTGATTCATCATTTGTTTACATGTTATTTTACTAGCAAATAAGTCACAAAAGAAAATCACACTTGAACACTAAACTTTGAATAGGGAAAAAACATCCACCAGCTGGCACCTTAAAAAGAAATGGTACATACCGAAACAAATTTATTAATCAGCATTGAAATAGACCATACAACGAGCTGTAAAAGTGAATAAATTTTATGCACGTGGGCCTGCTCCTAAGGGCTGAAAGCCCACGCTTTTAGGTTTTTTGTGTAGGCTTTTTTATTGTGGCTGTAGCGGCTATTAATTTTTTTATAAATTAAAAAAAATAAAAATATAGTAAAAATTCAAAAAAAAATAAAAAATACAGTAAAATCTTTTAGGATAATACAAAAAAATAAGAAAAAAAACAAAGAAGGTGAAACCGTTTTGAAGTGGCCAGCTTACTAGCAGGCGAGTAGTCAACAAATCATTATGACAGTGCAGAGTGTTGGACAATCATAAATATAAGATACAGTACTCAAGAAGTGTTTCCTTTTTGTTTGATTAACTGATTAATGATTTTAAATTGTCATAACCGTTACAAAGAGTTCCATGGGGCACAGTAGAATCTTTCCTCTTTCTATTTCATTTGTAAAGCTTCAACAGTGCAAGCGGGAGCCATGGAACAATGGATGCAAAAAGTGAGTCCATGGCTAGGTTCTTTTAGACTTGCTATTTGTGGCTTTTGACTTTTGTTACAATAAGTAGCTTTCAAACGGAACATCTTTTCAAGTTGGGGTCTGCAAATTGATTGTAGTAGACACTGTATCGACTTCAACTATACTAGCCAAAAATCGCATGCGACCGTCTTTCTGTTCGTATTCTTTCTTACGAATAGCCAGAATTCAAAAATTATAAACCACAGTCTAAAAGAACCCACCCACAAATATCAGTAAATCAAACAAGGGCCAGCTTTGTTCAATACTTCTATAATTAGTTCCAAGTTATTTGCTCCCCTAGAATCTAAGGACAATTAGGTTGCTCGACTCAACTGGAGTGACTAGTCGGGCGGCTGGACAACTAGTCGGGCATGTCTAGCCACTTGACTTGAATATTTAATTTTCTCATTATTCTGTTCTTCAAATATCAGGATGTCGATTCTCAATTACTTGCTGTCTAGTATGGTGATGGTTCTATAGAACTCAGATCTAAAGGTCTCAATTAATGGAGTGATTACTTAAATGTTTAAATAATGCTTCTATAAAGGAGATTTTATATGTTACTGTAGGTTTATTATCATTGTTATGTCAATAATGTAACCAAAATAATCATATGGCAAAGGAAGTTGATATCCAAAAAATTTATTCTGCAATAGAGAAGGGTAGGCTTGAGGCAGATCTTATCAGTATGAAGTATAAACTTGGGACTCGGGATCAAAAGAAGCCATCAACTCATCATCATGCTTATGCTGTTCTTCTCTTCATTCCATGCTTTACAATATGTATATATGTTTAATTGTTGCTACAACATACATACCCTATTAACATACTTCGTTAATACTTCCTAGTCTGGGAACTAGTCAAGACTAATCGCAACTAGTTAGTCGGCTAGTCCATAAGTCGCCTTCAAGACGACTGGACTCAACTTTATAATTTAATAATCTTGTTGCAAATCAGAACGATATAAGGCCATTCAGACACACTGATTAGGATCAACCTGTCCCAAGAGAAAGGAAAGTATGTCAGGATCAAAAGAGGCGCTAATTTTCTAAGTGATCATGAATAATGACATCCGCTGCCCATCTACTGGGATTCCCAGGCACCCAGCTTGAATATCCTGACACCTTCACTAGCTGTCCTTTGACCAACTAGCACGATAATTTCCTACCCATCAACCATTTTCATTTGCTTGCTTGCAAAGAGGACAGCAGAGTACAGTAGAGAATTAATGTAAGGGCCCTTAGTTGGACCACAGATGTCAGTTAACATATAAAGGGCGAATAATGAAAAGAAGAACGGAATTAGCCATAGGCAGTACCAGAATGAACTGTGCTCTGGGACAATCATAACTAATAATGAACAGAATGAATGAATGATGAAGTACTTTTAGGGAAACATTACAACATATACTAATGCGAAATATTAGTCCAATGGCTGTGATCATTTGAGTTTCAGCTTCTGTCTTCCGGCTTATTTTTTTTACTATTCATAAATTTCATTTTTTTTCTGAACTTTTGGTTTTTTGTTGAGCTTTTTTGCCGTTTCTTTTTTCCCGTATGTGTTTGTATTATACGTAATGGGCTAACATATATTTATATATTTTTTAATTTTTTAAATTTAATTATGCTAAATAAGTCTCTGTTAGCTACAGTGTTTTTTCAGCCAGCTACAGTGCTTTTCAGCCATAAGCCACAAAAAAAACCCAAATGATCACACCAAGGTAGGTGCAGCATTACATGGAAGCTAGTGCAACATTTATTTTAACGTAAATCATTACTTAACGTACCATAACACCATCCTGTAATCAACTGATTTTAGGACGTACTAAAATAAGCAATTCTCAAATTAAGGGGGATCTTAGATCTACTGTGGATCTTTCTATGCCTACTTGTAATCAAAGAGAAAGACAGGAACATAAAAATAGAAAAACGGAAAAGTTTAAAAATAGAAAAATGGAAAAGTTATCTTCCTCTTTATTTGTATTATTGTGGTCCGTGCAGCCAAACGATACAATCAATATGTACTTGAGCTGTTTCGTACTGTTGTTTAAAGTCAGAAGTTGTCAGACAAATTTATAATTTGAGGGATTTGGATATATACCATCAAAATATACACGATTTTCATATATACCGTAATAAAATCTTTCGGTTCCCTTTAATACCAAAATTTCTAAATCTTTGGCAATATACCACTCCTTATCCTCCATCTCTTTCTTCCGTTAGGCGAATCATTTTTGCACTCGAACAGGCCATCCTCGCGCTTGAACAGCCTTCACTCTCGTCCTCCTCCCCAATCCCAAACTCCCGAACCCAAAACCATGGCCGGCAATTACCACGGTCGACGGCGACGACGGAGAAACCCCCCTGCTGTCTCGATCTCCCATCCTGCATCCATCCCAATCTCAAACTGCCTTCCTCTCCAAACCACAAATCGCCAAATCCCTTGTGTACAGGTGATGGCAGTGGCGGCGGTGGCTCTCCCCATCTCCAAATCCCTCTCACGCGCGTGACGAGGAGGTGCGAGTCAGGGGGAGTCGGGGGAGATGGGGGTTGGGGCTGATAACGTGATACTTGCTGATAGCTATGGAGTCGACCTTGATCTCGTCGGAGATGCAATTACCAAAGATTTAGAAATTTTGATAATATTAAAAGCGAATCAAAATTTTACTATAGTATACATCAAAACCGGATATATTTTAGTGGGATATATCCAATTATTCCTTTTAATTTCTGCTGGCAGTATTGCAGAAAAGCAGTACCATTTTCTACAGGGAAGCAGCAATCATGACACAATCCACTGAAACTAGCATCGCCAATCCTTTTTCTCAGTATGCATTTGCTTATCATGATTTTGCTTACTGCTGACATTTATTCAGGTTACGAGAATCACAGTACGCACAAGACATTCCTGTCCACAGCTATGCCTTAATCGACAATGGTCAATGCTGTGAGAATGAAATTGCACGAGGCAATATGCAACAGCGAACCATGAACGACACAACTTGGTACGCTGGCAACGAAAACCACCTCTTTTAGTAATGCACTTGACATTTGGCTAGCACTATCTGACACAAGGATTAACTATTCTAATAACAGCTTGAAGTCTATAGGACCACCACCATCAACAACAATAATAATAAAAAAAAATTTATCTCAAACAAGTTAAGATAGACTAAGAATAAAACCTCTTCAAGGTCAAAGAAACGAGAGCCTTCTAATAAAACCAACAAGGCAAAACTCTAACCCTGCATCCTGCCATCGGAGCAAAGGGTCTAAAACACCGCTCCTAAACTTTCTTCTTATGTCATTGTCGTAGGGGTGGCCCCCACCTAAACCCAGCAGACCTGGTAAGAGATTATAAGGCCCAGAATAGGCCATGTGTAATGACATAACTGCCCCCAGAGGGGATAACCAGATGTAAGGGTATATCTGTAAAAGCATTCCTCATGTGTATATATATATGGGTGAGCCATGGGGAGGACCCATGCAATCACACTTATCTTCATCACTCTCCACTACCATCTCTCTCTCTGTTTGGTCTGTAGCCACAACAGTTGGCGCCGTCCGTGGGGAGGACGGGGACAAGCCTGAAGACCGAAGAAGAAGGATGACACCAAAAAAAGCTTCTTCAGCGGCGGCGAGGGGAAAGAAGACGGATGGGTCGGAGCAGCGCGTGAGCACCAAGGCTTCGGCATCGGCCGCCGAAGGAGTTGGCGGCGGCGTACGCGCCGTGGTCGCGGGCGTCGACGCCCGCGCGGCAACAACCGACCCCGTCAGCACCGCTACAACGACACCTGCGGTCGAAAGCGCCCTGCTAGTAGCCCTTAACGCGTTCCAGCGGGAACTCGGGGACCTTCGCGGGGCCGTTCGAGATATACAAGAGGCTCGGAGCCAGCAGATCGTGCCGGTGGTCGCGCCTGAGCCCACGCCAGAGAAGGTGGACAGCCGCGAAGCCCCCACGTCTAGCCGTGTCCCGCTGAGACGCGTAGATCCGGAATCTCCGCTTTCGGCGGGGTTGCAGCAGGCGGCGTGGCCCGAAGATTTCAAGTTCCCTCGCATCATCGACCCGTACAAAGGCGACACGGATCCTCGTGAGTTCGTGCGCGTGTACGAAACCGCGATCGAGGCCGCGGGCGGAGACGACACCGCGAAGGCGAAGGGACTCCCCCTCGCACTGCACGGAGTGGCGCTCTCTTGGTTTTTTACCATAGAGCCAGGCTCCATCTACGCGTGGGGGCAGCTTCGCGACCGGCTTCGTAGCAACTTTCAAGGACATTATGTCGAGCGGATCAATGCGGACCAGCTCTTCGCTGTGAAGCAAGGACCCTCGGAGACGCTCCGGGGCTACTTCAAGCGCTTCGACAAGATTCGAGGCCAGGTAAACGATGTTAATGAAACCACAGTCGTTAATGCAGCCATACAGGGCCTTCGCCCGGGCCCGATGACCGAGTACAACGCGCGGAGGCCAATCACGACAGTCGCCAAGCTTTTCGACAAAATGGACGGGTATGCGCGGGCGGAGGAGGATGCGCGAAGACGCAGCATCACCGCCCCCGGCCTCGCCTGTGAGGAGCACCCCCCACGCGAGGTCAGGGTGGGTGGTCCCTCCTCGAACCTGGGCCGTAGCCGAAAGCCCCGAGGAGGCCCTCCCCGAGGCAGGGAGGCCGAGGTACAGGAAGGCTCCTCACGGTGCAGCCCTAAACCTCGGCGCCGCCAGCGCCGGTCGCAGGCGGCCCACCATGTCCTCGCCACCGAGAGCGCCCGCCAAGGACCCGACCCCGCCTCACGGAGGGGAGACCGGGGATCGGAGGGCGGATTTGACTACGGCAGCCAACCCCACGGAGAGCAAGAGCTCCTGCACTATGGCAGGTGGTGCGAGGTACACGGCTATGGCGATCATTACACAAGGGCATGCATCGCGGTGATGGAGCTGCGGAGGGCGACGGCCGGGTCTCGGGCTCCGCCTACTCGTCCCCCCGCCGAAGCCCACGTAGGGCACCCAAGGGATAGCCCCATACGGGCCACCGCAACGGAGGGCGCGCAGCACCGCACCATCAACGTCATCACCGGAGGCTCCTCTTCAAAAGCCCCCGGGGAGCAGCCGCATCTGTGGATGCCGCCCCGCAACATCACCTTCGACCTAAACGACGCCAGGGGCGTGGAGTACCCTCACCAAGACCCTCTAGTCATCCAGGCCCACATAGCACGCTGTGAAGTCAGGCGTGTCCTTGTCGACGGGGGAAGCTCCGCGAACATCTTGTTCGCAGAAGCCCTCGACCGCATGGCAATCCCCCGAAGCCGGCTAGAGCAGCCAGGAGCTCCACTTCAAGGCTTCGGGGGTCAACCGCTGCAGGTCTTGGGGCACGTGTCCCTCCCTGTCACTTTCCGTCAAGAGGGCAACAAAGGTAACATCCGGACCGAGCATGTCACCTTCGATGTCGTGGATACCCCGCACCCCTACAACGCCATACTGGGGCGACCCGCCATCAACTCTTTCGAGGCAATCCCGCACCACGCCTTTTTGTGTGTAAAACTCCTGGGCCCGGAGGGTGTCATCACCATCTTCGGTGACCAGGACTTGGCCAGACGTGCCGAAGGCGGCAGCCGCGTCCCGCATCGCCCGGTGCATGCCCTCTCCGGCGCGCCCGGTGATGGGCCCTCCGCTCCCGGGTGGACGCCCAAGCCTCGGCCCGAAGGCGGCGTCAAGAAGGTGCCGCTCCAGGCGGAGGGGCAGTTTGTGTCCATCGGCGAGGGGCTCCCGCCGGGGGTCGAACGGGAGCTGCTCCGCGTGCTTCAGAATAACGTTGACATCTTCGCATGGTCCCCGGAGGACATCAAGGGCGTAGACCGAGCAGTAATCGAGCATCGTTTGGTGGTCCGCCCCGACGCCAAGCCGGTCAAGCAAAGGCTCCGGCGTATGTCGATGGATCGGCAACAGGCGGCCAAAGCAGAGGTGGCGAAGCTTCTTCGCGCCGGGGTCATCCGCGAGGTCCACCATCCAGAATGGCTCGCCAACCCGGTGCTAGTCAAAAAGGCCAGCGGGGCCTGGCGCATGTGCATCGACTTCACGGCACTCAACAAGGCGTGCCCAAAGGACAACTACCCCTTGCCGCGCATCGATCAGCTGGTTGACGCCACCGCTGGGTGCGAACTCATGAGTTTCCTGGACGCCTATTCCGGCTACCACCAGGTATACATGGCCGAAGACGACGAGGAGAAGACCAGTTTCATCACACCACTTGGGACGTTCTGCTTCGTCAGAATGCCCTTTGGCTTGAAGAATGCAGGCGCTACCTTCACCCGACTCGTCGCCATTGCCCTGGCCGCCCAGCTTGGGAGGAACATCGAAGCCTATGTCGATGACGTGGTGGTCAAAACTCGGCAACTTGCTCTACATGGCCGGGACCTCCAGGAGACCTTCGACAACCTCCGGAAGGCGGGCATCAAGCTCAACCCCGACAAGTGTGTCTTCGGGGTACAGGCGGGCAAACTCTTAGGTTTCCTCGTGTCCGGGCGGGGCATCCAGGCGAACCCCGACAAAGTAGACGCCATCCTGGGTATGGAGCCGCCCAAGACAACGAGGGAGGTTCAGAGGCTCGCCAGCCGCATGGCAGCATTAAGCCGCTTCCTCTCCAGGGCGGCGGAGCGGGGCCTGCCGTTCTTCAAGACACTCCGCGGGTGTGATGGATTTCGTTGGGACGGAGACTGCGCGAAGGCCTTCGACGAGCTCAAGCAGCACTTGGCGAGCCTCCCAACTCTGGTCGCCCCAGCACCAGAGGCTCCCCTCCTGCTCTATCTGGCCGCGTCAGCCACCGCGGTCAGCGCCGTCCTCGTCTTAGAGGAGGGCGCCACGCAGCGGCCCGTCTACTTTGTCTCCGAAGCCCTTCAAGGTGCCAAGACAAGATACACGGAGCTTGAGAAGCTCGCCTACGCGCTGGTCATGGCCTCCAGGAAGCTTCAGCATTATTTTCTGGCTCACCCGATCACAGTGCCTTCTTCATTCCCCCTGGCAGAGATGCTACATAACAAGGAGTCCACAGGGCGTATCGGTAAATGGGCCGCCGAGCTCGCTCCCTTCTCCTTGACGTATGCTTCGCGGACGGCAATTAAATCCCAAGTCCTGGCGGATTTTCTCGCCGAATGGACCCCGCCAGCCCAACCCGGCCAGACGCACGATGATCCTGTCTGGACGCTTACAATCGACGGAGCTTACAGCGTCGCCGGCGCGGGCGTAGGGGCGGTGATCATCACGCCCGAGGGACAGCGTTTGCTGTACTCGGCGCGCCTTGCCTTCCCCGCGACCAACAACACGGCTGAATACGAGGCACTGCTCTTTGGCCTGGCAAAGCTCAAGGCAGTCGGCGCGAGACGGGTGTTGGTCCGCACCGACTCGCGCTTGGTGGCTGGCCATGTGGACAAGTCATATCAAGCCAAGGACCCTGAGTTGGCCAAATACCTCGCGGCGGTGAGGGCGAGGGAAAGGCACTTTTTGGGTGTCACCGTCAAGGCCATCCCCCGGGCAGAGAATGAGCAAGCCGACGCCCTCGCCAAGGCGGCCAGCCAGCAAATGCCCCCCCCCGAGGGGGCATTCTGCGAGGTGTTAGCAAAGGCGGCCATCGCGCAGGACAACCGGGACGTGGCACTCGTCCACCGCATTGGTCGGCCAGGAGATTGGCGAGAGCCATTTTCAATTTCTTACAAGGTCTCGCCGAGCCGGAGGACCCTGCCGAACTGCGACGCTTGCAGCACCGCGCACGGTCCTTCCAGGTGTTCGAAGGGACACTCTACAAGAAAGGGGTTTGCGCGCCGCTCCTGCGCTGCCTCTCGGCTGCGGAAGGAAAGGAACTCTTGGCGGAAATCCACGCGGGCGTATGCGGATCCCACCTGGCGCCGAGGTCATTAGTCGGCAAGGCGTTCAGACAAGGCTTCTACTGGCCGACTGCCATCACCGACGCCCAGGACCTCGTCCGTCGGTGCCAAGGGTGCCAGTGGATGGCGCGCATCATCCGCAGGCCCCCGACAAGCCTCAACCCAATTCCCCCGGTGTGGCCACTGGCGCGCTGGGGTCTCGATATAGTAGGACCACTTGCCCGAGCTCCAGGGGACCTCCGGTTCGTGGTAGTCGCGCTGGAGTATTTCTCCAGATGGCCGGAAGCGATCGCTCTGGCCAAAGTAACTTCTGCGGCCATACAGCGCTTCCTGTGGCAGAACATCATATGTCGCTTCGGTGTGCCTCGGGAGCTCACGGTTGACAACGGCCTGCAGTTCGACGCCACCCTCTTCAAAGATTATTGTGGCAGCATGGGCATCACCCTCCGTTTCGCCTCGGTGGGCCATCCCCAGTCCAACGGGGCGGTCGAACGGGCGAATGGCGCCATTTCCGCCGCCATCAAGAAGCGCCTAGTTGGGTTGCCGAAGGGCAAGTGGCCAAGCGAGCTTCACAGCGTTCTATGGTCGCTTCGCACAACGGTAACACGCCCGACGGGATTCACGCCGTTTAAACTCCTCTTCGGTGACGAAGCGGTGACGCCCGAGGAAATCAAGGCCGGCTCGCGAAGGGTCCTCGTCCAAGCACCCGAAGACGAGCGCCGTGTATCCTTGGACCTCCTCGACGGGATACGGGCAGACGCAGCCCACCATGTCGAGAAGTACGCGCGGCAGACAATGCGTACTCGGGACCGTTCTATATGCCCGCGGGGGTTCAAGCCTGGGGACCTCGTCCTCAGAGTGGCGCTCCAGGCCGAAACTGTTGGCAAGCTGGAGTCCAAGTGGGAAGGCCCGTACATCGTAACAGAGGCATTGCCGAAGGGGGCGTACCGCCTCGCCACGCTCGAAGGACAAGCCTTCCGGCACACATGGAACGCGGACAGGTTGCGGCGGTACTATGCCTAGAAGCAGGACAGCAGGCGTAGAGGCACCAGCCCGTTGTTAGGCGATGTTCGCCCGCGCAAACGGGAGTTCAATAAAGGTTGCTGTTCCCAGAACATCCCCCGTCCGCGATGAGCAGAACAAAGTCCACGGACTTTAAAATAAGACGTAGCGTCGAGCCTAGCTCCGCACGCACCAGTCCACGGACTTTAAATAAGACGTAGCGTCGAGCCTAGCTCCGCACGCGAGAGTCTGCGGACTATAAATAAGACGTAGCGTCGAGCCTAGCTCCGCACGCACCAGTCCACGGACTTTAAATAAGACGTAGCGTCGAGCCTAGCTCCGCACGCGAGAGTCTGCGGACTATAAATAAGACGTAGCGTCGAGCCTAGCTCCGCACGCACCAGTCCACGGACTTTAAATAAGACGTAGCGTCGAGCCTAGCTCCGCACGCGAGAGTCTGCGGACTATAAATAAGACGTAGCGTCGAACCTCGCTCCGCACGCACCAGTCCGCGGACTTTAAATAAGACGTAGCGTCGAGCCTAGCTCCGCACGCGAGAGTCTGCGGACTATAAATAAGACGTAGCGTCGAGCCTAGCTCCGCACGCACCAGTCCACGGACTTTAAATAAGACGTAGCGTCGAGCCTAGCTCCGCACGCGAGAGTTTGCGGACTATAAATAAGACGTAGCGTCGAGCCTCGCTCCGCACGCACCAGTCCACGGACTTTAAATAAGACGTAGCGTCGAGCCTAGCTCCGCACGCACTCTACGGAGTATAAATAAGACGCAGCGGGGGGACGCCTCCGCGCTCTCTCTAAGGAGTATAAAGAAGACGTAGCGTCGAGCCTAGCTCCGCACGCACCAGTCCACGGACTTTAAATAAGATGTAGCGTCGAGCCTAGCTCCGCACGCGCGAGTCTCCGGACTATAAAGAAGACGTAGCGTCGAGCCTAGCTCCGCACGCACCAGTCCACGGACTTTAAATAAGACGTAACGTCGAGCCTAGCTCCGCACGCGCGAGCCTCCGGACTATAAAGAAGACGTAGCGTCGAGCCTAGCTCCGCACGCACCAGTCCACGGACTTTAAATAAGACGTAGCGTCGAGCCTAGCTCCGCACGCGCGAGTCTCCGGACTATAAAGAAGACGTAGCGTCGAGCCTAGCTCCGCACGCACCAGTCCACGGACTTTAAATAAGACGTAGCGTCGAGCATAGCTCCGCACGCGCGAGTCTCCGGACTATAAAGAAGACGTAGCGTTGAGCCTAGCTCCGCACGCACCAGTCCACGTACTTTAAATAAGACGTAGCGTCGAGGTTCGCCTCCGCACGCGTGAGTCTCCGGACTATAAAGAAGTCGTAGCGTCGAGGTTCGCCTCCGCACGCGCGAGTCTCTGAACTGTAAAGAAGTCGTAGCGTCGAGGTTCGCCTCCGCACGCGGCACCCCACGGAGTATGAACGAGACGCACAGACCTGCCCTCCGCGCTTGGTGGCAGGTAACACCAACATAAGGTGCTATTTGGTTCCATTATAAACGCAAGGGGGTTACATGGTTACAAGCGTAGGACGCAGAGCGTCATCCCCCTGCCCTCTCGACCAACCGCTCAGCCTTGGCGCGGCGTGGACGAGCCCGCGCCGTCGTCACCACGGCGCTGAAGGACCCCTTCAAGCCACTGGAGGAGGTCCTCCTCCCCATGCAACGTCTGCTGCACGGCGACCCTCGTCGCACCTTCCCCGAAGCGGCCCCAGATCCGTTGATGGAAGTTCTGCAGGCTAGACCCGATGGAACGGATGGCGTCCGACATAACCTCTGGGCGGTCGGGAGGATCCAGTTGAGGGTTCGCTAGCTCATGGGTATGCCTACACCCACGAGTATGAAGCAGGGCGAGGGCGAAGCACGCACCAACATAGCCGCAGTGCTCGCCAAAGGTCCTGGCGCCACGAAGAGCAACGCCGGCCCCCTCCTCGATCAGCCCGAGCGACTCCGACAGGGCCTCTGGCCGGTGCGTAGTGTCCGGCACTCGGACGCACAGATCCCGGAGGGCCTGGTTCAGAGCCTCCATGGCCCGCCATGCCGACAGGGACGCATTTTCCAGGACACGGCGGTTCTCGGCAGCAGACTCCGCCAGCTGGGCCTTCTCCCCTTCTAGGACGGCGATCTGCTGCACGAAGGCGGCGCGCTCCCCAGCCGTGGCAATCTGAGCTTCTGTGGCCTCGAGTTGTGCGGCCGCCAGGGCGTCCCCCAGCGCGCGAAGTTCTTCATCCTTCGCGGCGAGAGCAGTGTTTGCTTCGCGGAGGCTGGCTTCCAGAGCCCTCCGCTCCCGGATGCGGGCCTCGTCAAAGGACCGGCCGAGGGCAAGCGTCTGGCAGAAACAACAAATCAGCAGGCGTCCAGAAATACCTTACAAACAGAAGCGCACGTATTTACCCTCATCTCGGAGGCCTGTAGCGCGAGCGCTAGGAGGTCCCCCGCGCATGACGACAGCGCCTCTCGGTTGAGGCCGTTATCGGCACGTTCTGCGGCTGCGGTGAGGTCGCAAAATACCTCCGGGCGAGGGAGGAAGTCCGAGCGAGCGAGCCCCGACCCCAAAGCGCCCAGATTTATCGCGGCCACGGCCACATCAGCAGCAGCGGACACCCGCGGGGCATCCTGCACAAGGCTCCCAACTTCGTGCATACCTCCGCTGCTCGATCCTTCGCCACGTACAGGAGACGTCGTCTCACCTGATGTCGGCAGAATGAGCGAGCAGATCGGAGAGAGTCTCGCGAAGTCAGGTGAAGAAAGGGACTCACACCTACCTCCTGCGCCCCTCGTCACGGTCGGAGGTGGCGCCGGTTCGACCGCCCATGGGGAGGTAGGCGCCTCGACGCTCGGGGAGAACGTCTTCTCGACCGTGCCAGACGCCATAATCCTGCGGCAAGGCCCCGCAACAGAGTATCGACTCCCACGTGGCGGCGGGGACTGCATCCGAGGGCGTTTCGCCTACGGTGGCACAGACGAGTCTTCCACGGCAGGACCAGCTCCAGTCACTGTCGCCCCCACGGCTTCCTCCGTAGGGGGCGCGTCCTCGTCGGCCGCTGCGGTTGACAACGCACCTTCCACCGTGGTTGGCCCGCCAGGAACGGCGCCACCCCCCGGGTTGATGAGTTCCAACTCAACGACGGCCGCGAGCCTAAGCACGGGCTCGTGGGCGTCGTCAGAAGGTGCCGGGGGATCCGCGGCGGTGCGCCCCTCTGAAGCAGTATGGCCAGGCCCACCGCCGGTCGCACCACTCGTCTCAGCTGGGGTAGCCGCTGGAGGGGCTGCAGGGTCGCGTATGGCGGCCGGGGAACGGGCCCGGCGTCGCGAAGATAGCACCCCCGAGGGGCTACCACCGCCCTGAGCGCCCGGAGTCCCGGCGGGAAGCTCTTCCGGCACCGCACGCTTGGGCACGGCAATGCCCACAGCCTCGCAGGTGCGGTTTACCTGCCCCTGCTTAGCCGCCTTGACTGCGGCCTCACGAGCCCGGTGGTCCTTAAGCGTGTACGGGCCGAGGAGCGCCGCAACCGCGCGCTCCGCATCTTCTAGCCGGCCCACTGCGCAGGAGATCGCGTCAGTCAGGCGGAAGCCAAACAGATACAATGGCGCGGGTAAAGCGTACTAGGCGACTTACAAGGGGCGGACGGCGGCAGCAGGCGAGACACGGATGGGTCGAACCCGTCCTCGCGGGGGCCATTCTGTCCAACATACTTTCCCCGGAAGGAGAGTGGCGCCGCCCCATACATCGTGAACTCCTCGGCTAGGTCGCGCACGCTCATTTGACGGGCGACACCGACAAGGCTCTGTAGCTTCTGCGTGTCGTCGATCTCCGCCTTCAGACTCGGCGTGCTGTTAAACGAGATCGGCCCACCTCGGCAGTGCATTCTGCTCTTGTCGGTCACGGTGTAATAGAACCACCACCGCGTCTAGCCGGCCGCCCACTGCCCTGACAAGGCCGGCACAGGGAACAACGTCGCACAGGACGCCCGGAGCACGAAGTCCACACCGCCGAAGTTGGACACCGCCCCGTCAACCTTTCTGGGTCGACAGTGTGCGTCGTGCAGGGTGGCGAATTAGCTCGCGCTGGGACGCCACCCCTCTGTCCGCATCGCCCACGTGAAGACGGCCAGGCGAAGTATCACGTGAGGCGTCAACTGGGCTAGCTCCAACTGGTAGGCCCGCAGGACTTCGCCCACGAACAGAGTGCAGGGCATTCGAAGGCCGGCATCGAAGAACGCCACGAAAACAATAGCCTCCATGGCCCCGGGTTTGGCTCCGTCTCGTCCCGACGGGGTAGGCGAGCCCCATTGCGATCCACGATCTTCCCCTCATCCACGAGTCGCTGCAGCGTCCCTTCAGTCATGCGGCTCTTCCCCAGCACACGGGAGCAGCAGCCTCCCGAGTGCTCCATGGCGTTCCACCACTTGTTGGCGCTCGAGCTCCCCCGCGGCACCAATTTGTACTCTTGAGAAGGATGGGTCGCCTCGCCCTAGCTAGGCAAGGAACCACTGCGGGGGTGGTAGGCGGCGTCGTCCTGGCCGGCCATGGCTCTTCGCGACAAGGGAGGAAGATGCAGGCAAAGGCGCAACTGGCGTGAAAATTAGCACGGCGGAAGCGAAGCGGCAGATCAAAAAGCAAAGCAAGAAAGGGTGCCTCCACCCCAGCACTAGCACCTTATAAAGGCCGCTCGCCTGCCTTGTGGCTCAGCGCACGGACAGATCAAATTCCCAGCGATTCGGCTATCCAAGATGTGGAACGAAGAACCGCCGGAACCTAGAGGGCCGTGTCAGGTAGGTGGCCAAGCGGCGCACAACGCCCCTACATCCTCAACACGCGTCCAACTTCTCGGGGGACGAGGCGAACGGCCGCGGTCACACAACCGCTCACATCCCACGACGCACCAGTCGTGAGTCGCCACGTGCCCCCCTGCAGCATGGCAGACTGCACGACGTGACAGCCTGACTTCTGCCAGGTCAGGCGTCGGCGTGATTCAAGCCGCCATTAAAAGCGCACTACCAGGCTGCAGGGTCACAACAGCCACGGAGCGCGCGCGCGCCTATTTCGACATGGGCGCCAGCTTCGCTGCCACCCGTTCGAAGGGCAGGGGACGGAGCGCGCGCGCCTACTTCGACTTCGGCGCCAGCTTCGCTGCCACCCGTTCGAAGGGTAGGAGACGGAGCGCGCGCGCCTACTTCGACTTGGGCGCCAGCTTCGCTGCCCACCCGTTCGAAGGGTAGGGGACGGAGCGCGCGCGTCTACTTCGACTTGGACGCCAGCTTCGTTGCCACCCGTTCGAAGGGTAGGGGACGGAGCGCGCGCGCCTACTTCGACTTGGGCGCCAGCTTCGCTGCCCACCCGTTCGAAGGGTAGGCGACGGAGCGCGCGCGCCTACTTCGACTTGGGCGCCAGCTTCGGTGCCACCCGTTCGAAGGGTAGGGGACGGAGCGCGCGCGCCTACTTCGACTTGGGCGCCAGCTTCGCTGCCACCCGTTCGAAGGGTAGGGGACGGAGCTCGCGCGCCTACTTCGACTTGGGCGCCAGCTTCGTTGCCACCCGTTCGAAGGGTAGGGGACGGAGCGCGCGCGCCTACTTCGACTTGGGCGCCAGCTTCGCTGCCCACCCGTTCGAAGGGTAGGGGACGGAGCGCGCGCGTCTACTTCGACTTGGGCGCCAGCTTCGCTGCCACCCGTTCGAAGGCTAGGGGACGGAGCGCGCGCGCCTACTTCGACTTGGGTGCCAGCTTCGCTGCCCACCCGTTCGAAGGGTAGGGGACGGAGCGCGCGCGCCTACTTCGACTTCGGCGCCAGCTTCGCTGCCACCCGTTCGAAGGGTAGGCGACGGAGCGCGCGCGCCTACTTCAACTTGGGCGCCAGCTTCGTTGCCACCCGTTCGAAGGGTAGGGGACGGAGCGCGCGCGCCTACTTCGACTTGGGCGCCAGCTTCGCTGCCCACCCGTTCGAAGGGTAGGGGACGGAGCGCGCGCGTCTACTTCGACTTGGACGCCAGCTTCGTTTCCACCCGTTCGAAGGGTAGGGGACGGAGCGCGCGCGCCTACTTCGACTTGGGCGCCAGCTTCGCTGCCCACCCGTTCGAAGGGTAGGGGACGGAGCGCGCGCGTCTACTTCGACTAGGGCGCCAGCTTCGCTGCCACCCGTTCGAAGGCTAGGGGACGGAGCGCGCGCACCTACTTCGACTTGGGCGCCAGCTTCGCTGCCCACCCGTTCGAAGGGTAGGGGACGGAGCGCGCGCGCCTACTTCGACTTCGGCGCCAGCTTCGCTGCCACCCGTTCGAAGGGTAGGGGACGGAGCGCGCGCGCCTACTTCGACTTGGGCGCCAGTTTCGCTGCCCACCCGTTCGAAGGGTAGGGGACGGAGCGCGCGCGTCTACTTCGACTTGGGCGCCAGCTTCGCTGCCCACCAGTTCGAAGGATAGGGGACGGAGCGCGCGCGCGCGCGCCTGCTTCGAATCAGGCGTCCGCCTCCGCTAACACCATCCCGGACTTCGGGCTTCCCAACCACAAGCTTGGAGGCATTCACAGGCCGCAGGGGACGGAGTGGGCCAAAGGACTCGGCGACATGACTTCGGCCCTGTGAAGCCCTTCACCATGAGAGGCTCCTGTCGTAGTGGTGGCCCACACCTAAACCCAGCAGGCCTGGTAAGAGATTATAAGGCCCAGAATAGGCCATGTGTAATGACATAACTGCCCCCAGAGGGGATAACCAGATGTAAGGGTATATCTGTAAAAGCATTCCTCATGTGTATATATATATGGGTGAGCCATGGGGAGGACCCAGGCAATCACACTTATCTTCATCACTCTCCACTACCATCTCTCTCTGTTTGGTCTGTAGCCACAACAGTTATGATTTCGGTACGTTAGAAAAATATTTAGAGACAGTGTTTTAGGCTCTATATCACCACCAGTGAGCAAATTTTATCCACAAAAAACACACCCCTAGAAGATCTTTAAAAGGACACGATTGTTTGAGCATATTAGTGTAGCCAAACAATTAAAAGTCAAAGCTAGAACATCACCAATAGTTCAACTCTAAAAGAAATAACCGCATGCTCTCTTTAACGGCAATCAACTCCAAACGACCACCCCTGACAGTCCTAGGTGCAGTCCACCATAGCAAGTATACAACTTCAGACATGTGCAAGCAAGTGCATGGTAAGCAGGTTAGCATAGACGCGCCGGGGCGACATTATGTATGTGCAAGATTTCAGCCTGAGCAACACATCTCATACTCCATGAAACTGTGCCACGGGCAATCGGGCATGCAAATTTGATGGTTGCACCCAATCACCAGCGATTCAGACACTAACTAATGCATCCAGTTTTCAGTACCAATCTTGGACAGACAATGCTGTCATGCTATTTAAATCCAAACGAAAGCTAATGAGCTTGGGCCCATACAGGCTTTTGGACCAGACCGGCCCAATATTGTAATTAGACTAGATGAATTTTAGGCCTACTTTTGGGCCATATTTTGGGCTGGATTGGAGCAGACTTTAGGCCTTAGTTTTAATATTAAGAGAGAGGTCACATGGAGTCATGTCATCCAGACCTGTCCGTCCACCCTTTGGCCTCGCCGTCGGCCGTGTCCGCCTCCACGACGTCGACCCGGCCACCCTCCGTTCCTTCATCAACACTGGCGTCGAGCTTGGCGTCGATGTCCTTGTGCCTTCACCAACACCCTACCACCAACCCTCGGTGCCTTTACTAACACGTGTCCACCAAGATCGCCACCATCGGGAAACCCTCGCGCCGCCACTATCCGCCCCCGGCTACCACCAAGAACCCTCGCGCTGCCACCGTTCGCCTCCATTCTTAGGTCACTACCAAGAGCCCTCGCCCCACCGTCGGTAACGATTTTGGATTTGATTTGGTTCGGATATGGTTGGGGAAGCACATTTCTAATTTTCTATCTAGACTACTAATTTTCTATCAAGACTAAGGACCTCGAATAATCATTTGGACCATATGAAATATCTTGATACGTGTGAACAAATGGGTGTTGGACAACGACCGAGCATTGATTTGGTAAACGTTTGGAGCAAGTAGTAAACTTCAGTCAAATGGGTGATGAATGATGGTTGCCGGTATATATTGGTCCATTTCAGAAACCCCTTCATGGATAGGGGCAGTTGGAATTGATTGTTGCTTCAAGGGCAATCATATTGTCATATGTGTTCATTTTTCTGGAAAAAATGACAAGGGGAGAGCTCCCAAATTTTGCAACTTGTTGCAACTAAAAAACATGCACAAGTACCTGTATGACATTTTGTCTAGCATCTTTTGCTCTTGAATTTTAGTGTTTGGCTGATTCTAGTTATGCCTGGGCAACTTCAAAAGATCCGAACTAGTTATCATAACTGCACATCTTACTGATTTACTACGGACTGTTGTTTAAGTAATGCAGATGTTTTGATTATGTTTGTATTGTATAGTAATGCTTATCTAACTGTTGTCATTGCATGCATATAACCACTATCAAATTGACCAACTGTTTACTTCTTAAACAAGATTTGAAAACTAAATATTTGGAAACCAATATCATTGTTCTTGTTCATGGAGGTGGTTTTGGTGCTTGGTGTTGGTACACGACTATAGCACTTCTTGAAGATAGTAGGTTCAAAGTCAATGCTATCGACTTAACAGGTTATGAGATTCATTCTTATGATAGAAACAAGATTAGCAGTCTTTTAAAGTATGTTGAGCCATTTATATATTACCTTAAAGGCCTAGGTGATTATGAAAAGGTTTGCTCTCTTTTGATAATCATTTTGAAACATTTGTTAGATTAATTTATTTAGGTGATAGAGAGATGAAACAGTCTTGACTTACAAAGCTCTTTTTCTTAATAGAACTAGAGATTCATGATGTCAGCTATTTCTTAATAAGTTTTGCTCCAGTATTAGGTAGTTCTTCATCTAAACACCATCGATCTAAAGTTTGGCAACACTTCGAGCATTTGTTGAAGAGGACAGGGCCATTTGTATACATTGTAGAGGACGCTTAGTAGCAAGGGATGGGACATGTCATTTGCTTAGGCATATCAAATATTCATGCACTGGTATTACCGATGGTGCTATAAGGAAGCAGCTTGAAACTGAGATAGTTAAAGATGGGCATTTTGCTTTTGACCCAGTGAAGACTCGTTGGTACACTAAGAAATATTTGGTCAATGCAGGGATTCCTTTTTAGGCAATTGAGGATCATTATTTCCATAAACTCATGAGAAGTATGCATCCAACTTTTAAGATTCCTAATCGACAATCTATTCACAATGACTGTGTAGAGATTTTGTTCGAACACAAGAAGAGCAAACTTCACTCTATCCTGCAAGAAGTGGACTTAAAGATGAGCTTTACAGCTGACATGTAGACTTTGAACCAAAAGTTGGGTTATCTTACACTCACTTGCCACTATATCTCCAAGGATTTTGTGCTCCACAAGAAGGTACTCTCTTTTAAACAAGTACCTCACTCTCACAAAGCTAATACCATTAGTGGAGAAGGTACTCTCTTTTAAACAAGTACCTCACTCTCACAAAGCTAATACCATTACTAGGGTTATATCTAGTTGTTTATCTGAATGGGAACTAGATCATGAGGTGTTTGCTCTCGCTTTTGACAACTGCTCAACTAATGAGGGAGTCCCTTGGGAATAAAGTGCTCTTTGGTGGTGAACACCTACACGTGAGATGTTGCTTACACATACTTAACATATTGGTGAAAGAAGGTATGAAAATTCTAGATATTACAGTAGAGAAAATAAGAGAACTTGTAAAAACCATACATTCCAGTGGAGCATTCCATCAAAAATTCAATGAACTTACTGAAACAATGAAGCTTAAAACTAAATGGGGCCTCACCTTAGAAGTTCCCACATGATGGAACTCAACCTATTTGATATTAGCAGAAGCATTGCAATACAAGAATGTGTATTTTGCTTATCAAATTAAGTATTGTGATAAAGGTCCATCCATGGAGGATTGGGAAAAGGCCACAACTCTTTGTGAATTTATTGAAGTTTTTTAGGATGCCACTAAGTCATTCTCAGTAGAAAAATATCCATGTGCTCATATGTATATAAGAGAAGTTTGCACTGTGTGGGAGACTCTATTAAGTGAAGGTATCCAGCCAGCTAGATAACTTGTTGAGAGGATTTTCTACTCAAATGCAAATGAAGTATCAGAAATATTGGAATGAACCAAATATGGTGCTAGCACTTCCTTTTGTACTAGACCCAAGATCCATGTCATGAACCTTAGTTCAGGGGGGGGGGGGGGGATAAACACCACCAAGAAGATAACCAGATGACGTCGGCGTAAAAGGAGAGAGAGATTTAGACGAGGAAGACTTTGTTATTTCTCTGCTTCCCTCCAATAGCATGCGGTAACCTCTTATATAGATGGCTCCCCCTAACATATAGAATCTAGTCTCAATTATATCTCTAACAAATATAGAAACTAATAACATATCTCTAATTATATCTCTAACACAAGGAAACTAATCTCTAACTCAAATAGAATCTAATCTTTAATTTCTAATAATAACCCGGTTGGGCTCAAGGCCCACGCCTATGACATTACACCCCTCCCGAACATGCAGCTCATCCTCGAGCTGCTAGGTGGCAGCCCTGGTTGCAGCGCCATGTCGACGAAGTGTAGTGCTTTCAGCTAAACGATGCCTGCAAAAGGATTTTTTTTCTTTTTTTCTATTTTTTAATTCTTTTTTCTTTTTTTCTTTTTTTTTGAGGCCTTAAGTAATCAGTTGGTTAAAAACCAACCAAGACCCATCAGGCCACCAACACCTCACAAAGCCCAAACCGATGGTGATTGAAGGAGCGGCGGCGGCGGCGGTTCCGGGCGACCCACGTTGGCGGCGAAAAGCGGCGGCGGCTCCGGGCGGCCCACGGCGGCGGCGGTTCTCGAGCTGAAGCGGATCGGGCAGCGGAGGCTGCGACACTGGTGGAGGTGGCTCGGGCGTCGGCAGCGGCTCGGTGGAGACGGACCGGGCGGCGACACGGGTGGAGACGGCCGGCCGGATCCCGATCTCGCTGATTCAAGGCACGACCACGGAGACGCGGTGCGGGAAACGGCGAATCGGCAGCGGAGAACGCCATATCCGGTGGCGGCGGATCTGGCAACGGCCGGTCTGGCGGTGGCTCGGGCGACGGCGGCGTCCACAGCGGCCTGCGTGGATCCGGGCAACGGATGGCGACCGGCGACCGAGGACGGCGACGGCGACGGATTCGGGCGACTTGGCGGTGTAGAACGCTGGATCCAAGCGGAACAAGGCTGGAGACGGTGCGGAAGGCGGCGGCGGGAACGACCAAGAACTAGGCCGCGGCGACGCCCGCGTGGAAGCTGGACGAGACGACGGAACAGGCGGCGGAGACGACACTGCGGGACCCAAGCGGTGGCAGCGGCGGCACAGCGGCAACGCGAGGCAGCGGGGGCTGTGGCCGACGGCAGGGGTCGGCGGCGACAGAAGAAGCAGGGGTGTCCTCAGCGGCGCAGGGCAAGCGCCGCAGATGACAGGAGGGCTGAGGAGGAGGGGAAGATGCTGCGGGAGCGCCGATTGACCGGGCGGCTGTGGGTGTAGCCCCCGATCCTGGGTCATTGTTGTGAGGTTCTTGTTTTTGTTGTTGATGGAAATCTGGTGTTGGATGATGATGTGCCTGACTCTTTATCTCTTGTTGCTCCTTCCTCAGATTCCAGAGATTCTCCAAGATAGCATGCATGTCGAGGAAGATGTCCCCCATACTTTTGTTGATGCTGGCCATCTCAATAGCACTAGCTTTTATTATGGCCAATAACTCGGCAACAGGACGAGTCGCAGAAACTATGGTAGCAGAAGTCGTGGGAAGGAATCGACTGCTCTGATACCAAGTTGTCATAAACCTTAGTTCATGGGGGACAAACACCACCAAGAAGATGGCCGGATGGCGTCGACGAAGGAGAGAGAGATTTAGACGAGGAAGACTTTGTTATTTCTCTGCTTCCATCCAATAGCATGCGGTAGCCTTCTTATATAGATGGCTCCCCCTAACAGATAGAATCTAATCCCAATTATATCTCTAACAAATATAGAAACTAATAACATATATCTAATTATATCTCTAACACAAGGAAACTAATCTCTAACTCGAATAGAATATAATCTCTAATTTCTAATAATAACCCGGTTGGGCCCAAGGCCCATGCCTATGACCCAAGATCCAAGCCTGTTTTTTCTGAACTTTTGCTATTCACAACTTATGGAGAGTATGCCTAAGCTAAGCTAGAAAAAGTTAAGTCTTACTTGTGAATGTTCTACTTTGAATATGTGAAACTAGAGCAAATGAGTGGCACATCAAGGGTTGCCCATAATTTGGAAAATCATGTCTTGTCTACTAGCAGTTCTCCAAGCTTGGGTAAATGGAAGCTTGGGATTGATTTTGCTCAATATCGATCTCGAAATACAGTTATTCAACAGAGGATGAGGATGTTTTAGATGGGAGTGACAATTTTGACATTTTGGATTGGTGGAAGGCCAACCGTGAGACTTATCCTATGCTGTCTCAAATGGCACGCGATATTTTCGCAGTTCAGGTATCTTCCATGCCTTCTAAGTCTACATTCTCTATAGGGAAGTGGATCATTAACCAATATGAGAGCTCTCTTGGTTCTGATACTATTGAGGAATTAATCTGTATGAAAGATTGGTTTAAGAAAAGCACAAATTCTTCTTCAGATTGAGTTGGTAAGTGAAGGTAAAGAGCAACAATAACTTTTTTATATCAGTCAAATTACTTGTCTTATTTGTATCAAACAATATCATTATTGCCTTCTCAATTTTATATGGACCCCTTTATTGAATCGCTGATGTATGAGGCTTTTTTCATGGAATAGTGTAGTAGTTTCTCTTTTTTTCTCTCAGAGTAGTGATAGAATTTTAGTTTTCATGGAATAATGAGATTTTTTGGAGAATAAATATACACATAGACCAATCTATTTATGATTAGCAATTTTATTCTGCTACTCTGTTCTGCTATATAATATTCAGGCACAATCCTCACAGGTAGTCTGCCCTAATTGCATAGAACTCTATTTATATCCATCAGTTCTATTTCACAATTTTCTCCATTACACACACTTTTATTGCCCAAAACCATGCACCTGAGCCGCACTCCATGTTAGTACTTCTATATGAACAATGACAATGAATAACATTCTTTACTTTCTTGTAAAGTTTCTTGTATCAGTTATGCAAAGAAGTTGCACATTGCCATGACCATGGTGTCCTTCAGCAATTGGTCTTTTGTTCTTTTATTTATGTTGCTAGACTTGTTAGCCCCATACAACAATGCATTTGTCACTGATGTGGTTTATGCTATTCTTTTTGATTTTGTAGGGATTTAAAGCCACAAAACCTACTGGTCAATAAAGAGAAGGGGATATTGAAAATTGTAGATCTTTGCAATTCTTCTGTCCAGCATGCACTGACTCATTCCATTTCCTACAATGACCCCCTCTGCAATATTGTGTGTGTGTGTATCGCGGGTCTTTTTCTTTAGGAATCTTAGGGTGTATTATTGCATCAACAGTTTCCAATTCACTCACGCATTTTTGTTAAATTATTATGTTCCATTGACATGTGATGTGGATGTGTACTCCCGTGCCATCTGCTTTGCAATATGTTTTAGAAACATCTAAGGATTTTGTTTCGCCAATGTTGGAATTGCAGCTATATGTGCCTAACTCTTACTGGTCTCAATGCTGACTGTTGAGTTTGGTATGATGATGATGATGGATGTACCATGGTAGTTTGGCCGTGATGCTGTTCATTTCTTTTGCATCTTCTCTTGTGCTTTTATTTTGAAACCGATGATGTTCAAGTTAGGTGAACTTGATAGGGTTTTGGTCATGATAAGAGGTGGGATGGGGGCAACGATTGCGCATTCCGAATTCTAATCTATCAGTGATATTTGTGACATGTAGAATACTAGACAGATGCTTGCCCTGCATCTAGCTTAGCAAATTTATGCAACTCCTCTACAGAGCTCAACACGAACTCACTAGATTTTGGCGATGTGAATGGTGTATCCTGTATCCAAACTTTTTTTAGAGAGATAGTCAATTCATAATAAAAAAAGCCAAGTAATGTGAGATATTCCTAGGGTGTTGGTAATTGATTAAACATTTTAGAGTAGATACTTTGGAATGATAAATAATTTATTCATTTGTTTGGCCCAAATCGAGGCCTAGGCCATTTTTTGGAATTGGTTGGACTTAGGCTTCTCTGTGTTGGACCAGGTTTGGATTGGATTAAAGGAAAACAATTTTGGGCTTAGATTAGGCTAGTGTTGTCTAAATCCACATAACGGCTATGATCACCTAAGCATGCAGTTGCAATACAAAAATCAACTACTATGGTTGTAACATGTGCACATCATTTCAAACTATAGATATTCGAGATGGAGCAGTCATCACACATGAATAAACCTATGTTCCAAAAAATAAGTGAGGCACCTTCACAAGAATCAACAAGAAGCAATCTATGCAATACCAGATATCATTTATGGGCAATTTCATGCATGAGCAACCACACTTCATTGTACCCGCAACAATACCTACTCTGGTTGGCAAAATGCATGTACATCTCCTCCGACAGCGAGCCTCCCTCCATCCCCTCCTCGTCCTCCCCCAACGCCATGGCCACCTCCACTACAATGTGGTTGTCACCGATGAAATTGATGTAGACCGACATGTCCTCGACTGCGACCACCGTGTCACTGAACTCGGTGATGGAGAGAGTCATGATGGGGGTCATGGAGATGGTGAGTCCAGGGGAGAGGAGGGAGGCAGCAAGTGTAGAGCGTGGAGTGCCACCTCGCTTCCTCATTCTCATGTTGTTGAGTGCCTTTGTATGATCGTGAGGAGATTAAGACCAAGTCCTCTTTCGGGAGCTGCTCGAACTGATCTTCTAAAAATGAGGACATGGCAGACATGGAAACACAAGACAAAGTACTCAATGAAGCAGCCTGCATGGGGTTAGTCACAAGTGCTAAAGATGAAAATTTATCAGTCTTAGATGTCAAAACTTCCTTTTCATAAGTTTTCAATTTAGAGTATAGATCATCCATGGTAAGGGTATCTAGATCGACTATTTGATTAATAGTCGTAATGACCATCAACCACTATGAGCCTAAAGACCTCAAAATTTTAGCTGCATTATCTCCATCAGCTGGTATAACACTAACTCCGCGCAAGTTACTTAAAATCTTCTAAAAACGAGCAAAAAGATCATCAATAGATTCATCAGGTTTCATAGCAAAATTTAAGTACTCTTTTTTTATAAAGATTCTTACGAACTTTCTTAATATTAGTCCTTCATGATAATTGCAAAGTGTTTTCCAGATTAAGTGGGCAGAAGCAATATGAGCTACACGATCAAATTCTTTGCAAGAAATTCCTTGAAAAAGCAATCAAATCAACATCTATTTTATTCAAAGTCGTAATAATAGCAGGGACCTCATACGAACTAGAAACCTTTTTCCAAACGTCACTACCTTGAGCCTCAATATATGCTTGCATATGACACTTTCAAAAAGCAAAATCAGTACCATCTAGCATTGGGGGACAATTCACATACCTCTCTGATGCCATCACACCTTGCTCTGATACCACTTGTAGGATCATATAGTGCAATCAGAGGGGGTGAATGATTGCCTCCATTTCTCAATTATGAAATCAAATATCAAACCACAAGAAAAATAATCTAACTTATAGACATGAAATTTGACTGCAAGACGCTCGACTATGTGCATGGTCTCGATGGAGACTCCGATCGCTCGGCATTCAATCGCTCGCTACGACCACTTGCTTGATCGCCTATGCATGTAGTCAAAATCTCCCACCGCTCAAAAACTTTAGCTACTCAAATGAGAACACGCTAAAGACAACACCGTGCTTGTATCACTTGAGATCAAGATGTGTTAGCACACCATCACCAAAGCCACAGGAGAAACCGATGCTTGGAAAACACATCGCCGATGTCGACTAACTTTTCTTGGAATAGATCTGATCTATTATTTCTGGAACATGTTCTGTGGCTACAAAGCACTCTCACGGCACCCCTAAAAATCCTAGCACAAAAGCCTCCTCAAAGCCACGGCTAAACCCTTAGCCTCTCCCAGCCTTAAACCGTGTTCATCTCAAACACGGATATCTCAAACTGTGTCCATAACAACCTGGAACGTAATCCTATCTCTTTCCAAAATCAAGGGACTTGAAATCTTTCTGAACATGGGTTTTAATCAAACTCTACCTCTTTCAAGTTATGGTCTCTTATCCACAACTCCAAACTCAACACATGACAAAGACTCTAGGACAACACCTCCTGTATCTCCATCACACACCATCAACTCTTGTATCGAAGCCTCCAGGACCGCACCTCCTGTAGCTTCTCCATGCACTATCACTGCTCGTGTCGAAACCTCCTGGACCACACTGCCCATGGCTTTTCCACAAATTACCACCTTTTGATCTCCACGTGCTCCAATGTGAGCCCGACCACCTTGCGTGACATCCTCCGACAGCTTGGACCTCAGATCTCCTCATCATAGTCTCGATCCTCCTTATCATCGACCATGACCATCTCCACGCCAATCTGCATATGCAAAGACCAAAGAGACTTTCTCCCGACATAAGTTCTCTACAATTTGACCGACATCAACACACACACGAACCACACACACCCTTAACTACTCATAGACATGAACCAAACCTTCCACGACCACTAGCCAGGTCGTCCACGATCATCAACCAGGTCATCTACGACCATACATCCTATCGCTATCCAGTAATTTGCCTCTAACTACTCATTATGACCACGAATTCCATTGCTTTCCAAAATACCAACTTCAGATCACTCAATACGACTGCTATCTCACCGAGTACTTGAAACCAACAAGTACTTGGAAATCACCATCGCTGCACTCAAAACACTTGGGAATAGCAAGTATCGCTACAGACCACAGAACCAATGTGTACCGACTACAAGTACCGATCGCTATGACTAAAGCACCAGATTTCTAAGTCCACGACTACCGATCTCCAACCATTCGCTGCACCATTGATCACTGAATACCACATAGATTACCATCCACGAATACCAACACATACCACAAACCTCCAACAACTGATCCCTGACCATGATCATGAAAACCACGACTATCGAGTACCACCACCTTCCGAGTACCGAATCCTTCGAGTACTATTCATCGATCACCACTAGCCAGTCCTACAGCTGGCCTAACATGAGTACTCGATATAGTCGAAGATAGCAAGAGTTAAAGCACTCGTACTGACCATGAAGTCTATGAGTACAGACCATGAAACCTATGCCAATTGATCACAAAGTATTTGACTTCTGACCACAAAGTTTATGACTACCGATCATAGTCTAAGACTACCGACCAGTAAAGTCTACGACTACTGACCAGTAAAATCTACGACTATCGAGTACAACCAAAAAAGTCTACGACTATCGAGTATCGACCAGGCACTGTAGCTACGACCATAAAAAAGTACTGTAGCTATGACCATAGATAAGGTACTGTAGCTACAACCATCGAAAAATGTTGTAACTTACCATCTTTGATCAGTTATGGTCGTACTACCGTAGTTGATATTTCTTGGTTGAAATGTCGTGATCGAAGAATGACGAGATCGAAATACTATGGTCAGATTGTCGTGGTCGAAGCTTGACATGGTTGAAGTTGGATGTGGTTGAAATCTGCAATGTTCGACTTACCATGGTCAAAGCTTGATATGGTCGAAATACCATGGTCGAAGTCTGTCGATCGAACCACCCAACACAAAGCCGTTTGATCCTCCAATGCTACTCGGACACCGTCCGATAGTCCGCTGCCACTCGAATGTCGTTCGATCCTCCGATGGCACTTGAATGTCGTCCGATCCTCTAATACCACTCAGACGCCGTCTGATGCTCCAATTCTACTTGAGTGTCGTCTGATACTCCATTGCTACTCAACAACCATATAATGCCACTCAGACCCGATCGGACTGGTTCGAAACTACTCAAAGTAGATTGAAACCATTCAGAGCAGATCAAGAACCACTCAGAGCAGACCAAAACCATTCAGGCTCGAAACCTTCAACTGCGATCGACTGAAACTTTCACAAACATAAATTCCAAAGTAATCCAAATGTCAATTATTGCTTGTTCAAAAATATATCAATTATTTATCATCACTAAACTCACGATCATCCATATGGTCTAACAGTGATCTAGGGCTAAATTGAGATCTCAACGCACGTGTGATGTTTGGGATTCGGAAATGGGCAGTGGACAGAGGCGTGGAACAACCTCATTTTGGATTTGATTATGTGATCTCTGACCTCTCAGTTGTTGTGCCTGCGACAACCAACTGTATAAGGTCAACCTTATAAATTACAGGGGTGACCTTAAGCAGACCCTAAGCAAAAAAAGCTTAAGGCTGGTCCTCAAGCTAAAGACCTGGCCATAAGCATTAAAATACAATTTTTCTTTATCTGCCATGTGGGACCGTCTTAAGGCCCTTTGGGTTATATACACTATGGAGTTGGTCTTAAGGTTTAGATGGGACCCACCTTAAGACCCTTTGGGTTATATACACTACAGATGCCCTAAGCATTCGAAAAGAGAGAGAACAATGATCATGTTTTTTTTTGGGCTGTGACTGATGGTTTTTTTACAGTGGTTGATGATTTTTATCTATACTTTTTGAGACGGCAATGGTAAGTGAAGACCCCAACGCGTACGATGTACATAATTTTAGATATGAGAAGTCATTTAAAAAATCCATTTTAAGAAGTAGTGTCATTTGCTATGACCTTCAAATAAGCCAAAAGCCAAATGTCCACTCCTCGTTGCAATGGAAACATTAACGCTTGGACGCTATGCAACAACGAAGGAGCAAGCTTTGTGTGCGAAGGAAGCACCTTCCACAAGCCCTGCAGCAGTCGCACCTTGGTCGACTCAACGTCTGCGATCCTCACAGAGTGCTCAGCCTCCATTAGGCCCCCTCTCCTCCTCCTCCCCGCCCTGGGGCTCCTCCGGTTGGCGAAATGCGTGTACATCTCCGCCGGCGGCGAGCCTCCCTCTATCCCCTCCTCACCCCCCAACATCGCTGCTGCGTCCACTACAATGTGGTTGTCGCCGACAAAATTGATGCAAACCGGCATGTCCTGGAGCACTGTGGTGCACACGGTTTTTAACTCAAAAACCGTTTTAAAAAATTGCTTCAAGAAACCACGTAGTTTGTTTCGATTTTTTGAGAAGTAAAAGCCAAAAGACAAATATCCACTCTTCGTTGCTCGATTAATTTCTGGATATGCCTCAAGCTAAAACAGCAACAGAATCCGTCAGTATCTTGTCTCATGACTGGTCAAGAGAAGCAGTTTGGCAGCTGGGACCAAGACACCGAGGAGATAATAAGCTTAGCTATGCGTGGTATGGCAGATCATATCAGTTTTGATTGACCGGCCTGGCTACGGGTCACACTTAATCGAGTTCTTGCCTGCATATAACAGCATAATTAAGCACATAATACAGTACAGGCATGTGCAGATTAAGCAGCTAGCCGCCAGCGATCGTGCAACAAGGAGGCGTTCAATGCCCGGCCGAACCATCGACCGCTTGGACTGTCGCCATCGCAGTCCTGATTTCCAGTGGCCGGTTCGGTTGGTGTCCCAAAGTACAGTCCACTCCATCCATCAAATAATAAGCTAGTGATTCTGAAAATTATTATTTTTATGTTTATATGATCATTATGTTTATATGATCTATTCGCATTTATATGCTTTTTCTCGAGAACACAAGGGAGAATTACGTGCCATTCCATTAAAATAGGCAGCAAAAGATACAACAATCCAGGCCCGAGAAGCAGGTGAAATCTACTGTTCATCCCTAGTCGAATAGAAAGGAGAAAAACAACCGAAAATTCTTCGCTGCAGAAGGACTGCTGGTTTCATCGATCAATACCGAAACTGTACTGCTGGTCGGTAAGGTCGGCAGTCTTAAAGTTTCAATTGGTAAGGCACCCGTTTGTACTCATGAAGATAAATGTTATTAAAAAAACCATTTTAACAGCCTGACATCTGCACGTTACGACCGTAGCAAATAAAACACACCAATTTAACACCTCCAATATAAAAATCAATTTCTAGTAGGCCATATCTACTATTAAACAAACTTCTCATCTCACATGCTTGATTCTCCTTTATTGAGATAAATAACAAGGATTTGGAAGCTAGTTTTCCCCCTTCCATCATTCTGGTTGTTTTGTATTTTAAATTGCGTTGCAGCCTGCAGATATTGACAGCTCTGATTGTTCTTCCTGTATGCACATGTTCAGTTAATTTATTCCTGCTTATGTAATCTGATAACGCATATCTTCCTGCTGCAACTGCATATCTTTCTTGCCTTTTCGGCTGTGCATAATTTTCGCTTGTTTTTATCTCTAACCAATCCAGTTTTGGTTTGTTGTAATCCTTTCCTTGTATAGAGGATTAGTATCGCTTGATTTCTGCTGATCACCGTTGTGATTGGTAGTAATCTCCGCACATGTACAGCACCTATTTATGTTTGGCAAATGATATGCTACAGCGCGTGTGGCGCATCTCTCTCTCGGTTTCTCTCCAAACCTGCTTTCAGCCCCTGCACCGACTCAGGGGCTGTTTGGTTTGCGGTCTGAGAACTTGCCTGGCTCAGGCAACTGATCCCAGGCGTCCATTTTTCTCTGCCTGGGGACAGGATTGCTGCCTGGCTGTTCAGCTGCTTGCCAGGTAGCATCCAAACACGCCCTCAATCTCTGCGCTATTCCCAGCCCGTCACCAATACCAAAGACATATCGCTCCACCCTTCAGGACACGAACTGGCGTCGCGCCATAGCTGATGAATACAAGCCCTCATGGATAACAGCACATAGGAGCTCGTACCACACCAACCTGGCCACCTGGCACCAACTGTTAAAGATGTGGGCAATATTTTAATTTCATGTTTTACTAGGAGATAAATACAATAAATTAGTAATGCAAAACTTACTACTAACAGTAGACTACTCATCTACTCATCATACTTTAGAATATACGTAAAGAAAATATAGTAACAAAGTCGAACGAACACGCGAACGACTTACTTTTGAGCTTGATGAAGAACAGGAAGTAGCGCAGGCTTGATGTAGTGCAGAACGCAGATGACGCAGTGAAGTGAGCGGTCACGTAGATGTGCGCTGCCCAGAAACCTTATTGCCGCCCCCCCGTGCAGGTCTTCACGGCAGCAACGATCCAGAGATACCACTCTTCTTCTTCATGGTGCATGCTGGAAAGAAGAGTGAACGAAATTTTGACGGTGCAGTACAATAGCACACAAATTCGCAGGAGGAAGAGAATGGAGGCTGCTAGATTCTTCACAATACTCTGGACGTCTCCAGTATATATATAGACATACTGATAACTGACGTGATTAAAATAGTCATTCACCCTTTGGCAACTAACATATTTAATCAGCTATTTACCTACTGGTAACTGCCTGTTATCAAATACAATAAAGCCTCACTCAAATGTTTGAATTTCATTCAAACAAAGAGAGAAAGAATGATGCATGGTTTAGCAAAAATAAAGGTGGACTTAGACTGCCAAGTGGCACGCCACGTCACAGCATGGTCGCGCGTCGCAAGTCACAAGTCACGTGATTTTCACGCGAAAATATGCAAATACGTGCGCGCTTGTGTGATTAGCCAGAGCCCTCCTCACGAGGACTCTATCTTATAAATTGGTCTCCCCCACCTTGCTTTAACAATATAGTACTAAACCATGCATGCTTTGGAATTAAGAAAATGGGCCATGCTTACATGGGCCAATTTCTAACACCAATGTCATCTCTGGCAAATGAGTTTATCGTCACAAGTTTCACTCTGATAGAAGCCTCGCTCACCACAAGGCTCGATGGGTCGTCCGGGGTTACTGACAGCAACCCGGCCTTGATTATGATGAGACCTTCCGCCCCGTGGTCAAACGAACGACAGTCCGGATTGTTCTCACCATTGCTACTTCCTGATCCTGACCAATACATCAGCTAGATGTCAAAAACACCTTCCTTCATGGCACCCTCGATGAAACAGTATATTGTTAGTAGCCTTCTGGTTTCATCAACTCTAATTGGTCGAACCACATTTGTCGTCTCTTGAAATCCCTCTACAGGCTTAAGTAGGCACCGCGAGCATGGTGTCAATGCTTTGCCATGTTCATTTGGTCTCTTGGCTTCACTACCTCTTCAGCAAACACTTCCCTGTTCACTGTCCAATCCGGCAACGACACCACATACCTTTTACTTTATGTGGACGACATCATCTTGACGGCTTCATCCACTCAGTTTGTTCAATGTCTGATTGTTGCACTGCACACTGAATTCACCATGATAGATCTCAGTGACTTGCATCACTTCCTCGGCATCTCGGTGACCAGTTCTTCTGCTAGTTTATTCCTTTCCCTGCAGCAGTATGCCACCGACCTCCTTCGCTGTGTTGGTATGTCAGGCTGCCACTCAACTTCAACGCTCATTGACACTTGAGCAAAGTTATCTACATTCGAGGGCTCTCTAGTTTCTGATCAGACCAAATACTAAAGTCTTGCCGGTGCTTTGCAATATGTCACATTGACCTGGCCTGATATTTCATACGTCGTTCAACAAGTTTGCCTCCACATGCATGCCCCGCGGGACTGTCATCTTGCTCTCGTTAAAAGGATTCTTAGGTATGTCAAAGGGACATTACACTTCAGTCTTCATATTCATGTCAGTGGCACAAACTCTCTCACTGCATATTCCAACGCTGATTGGGCTAGATGTCTTGATTCCCATCATTCTATGTCTGGGTATTGTGTTTATCTTGGAGATAATATGATTTCGTGGTCCTCCAAGTGCCAAACTATGGTCTCTCATTGCAGTGCTGAGGCCAAGTACCATGCCATTGCTCATGCCATCGTCGAGTGTTGTTGGATTTGACAGTTGTTGAAGGAACTATGTCTTCCCCTTTAATCTGCCACTGTAGTCTTCTGTGATAATATCTGTGCAATATACATGTCATCCAACCCAGTGCAGCATCGCCGAACCAAACACATTGAGATCGATATTCATTTCATTCGTGAAAAGGTCTCACTTGGTGAAGTCTGTGTTCTTCATGATCCTACTACACGCCAATTTGCTGATGTTATGACAAAGGGCCTTCCAATTCAGCTCTTCGAAGATTTTCACTCCAGTCTATGCATTAGGGCACCTACTGCTTTGTTGTAATCCTTTCCTTGTTTAGAGGATTAGTATCGCTTGATTTCTACTGATCACCATTGTGATTGGTAGTAATCTCCGCACATGTACAACACCTATTTATGTTTGGCAAATGATATGCTACAGCGCGTGTGGTGCATATCTCTCTCGGTTCCTCTCCAAACTTGCTTTCTTAATCACCAATTCATTCTGAACTGCACAATCTGAGGAGCACATAATGTTATCACCCCTCCTTTCTCCCCAATGAAAACTGAATTTATTCTAGGTTTTGAGTTTCATGCACCGATCAATTCACCAAAAATCTTAAGTTGATAAGAAAAGACAAGCAATTCACTTATACTTCAGCACTCTCCCTCACATATAGGCTCCATCAGACCTATGACGCGGAATAGAAGTGGGCTACAATTATTTTTTTAATTGCATCAATGGAGTCTTGAACTCAAGACCACTTGGCTTTGACACCATATTGAGTTTCATGCACTGACCAATTCACTCAAAAGCTTAAACTGATAAGGAAAGACGGACAATTCACTTATACTTCAATACTAGGAATAAGTCTATTTTACACCTTAAACTTTGCAAAAAAAAAAAGTCCACTTAAAACCCTTAACTACTACCCTGTTGTTTTTTCTTTGGCGTCTTGTAATCCGCGCCATTAAACTTTACCATGAATAAATTTAAAACAATCTAGATTAGCTATAGAAAAATTATATCATTATATTTATCATTAAAATACTTTCATGATGTTATAATTTTATCAGTACATCCTAATGCAAAGTTATAAAAATAACGGTCAAAATCGCATCTTGAAGACCATTAAAATTCCAAGTAATCCATATTGACAGCCATATCATCAGATTTTGCTATGATGATCCAGCTCAAGTATGTTGACATCCACATCATGGATCACTTTCTTACTCCTCTCTCTCTATTCCTTTCTTCTTCATGTCATCCTCCCTCCTCTCATTTGGATCTCATCAGCAAAAATCGATGATATGATTGTATCATATCAATCTGGTAAAAACCACCATGAGTTGGATCCTCACCAGCAAATCCACCTTAAGGTGTAAGTTGACCTAGTTTTATAAGTTTGGGTTGTTAAATACCTAATTTTGTGGTTCAAGGTCATTCCTTTGTTATTTGAGTTGCTGAAATAATAAAGTGAAGCCTTTATATCCACACACATGAAAATGGTCTTGTGCACAAGCGAACACTCCAAGGTAATTAAGGAGAACAAAACACTACTCTGAGGCACCAAAGACAGAAACAAGTTTTGGTTCCTTAATGCCAATTTTGTTTGTTTCGTGTGCCTTGAGGCTAACCTTTCTTGAATGATTTTTCCATCCAATACGACATGACATCTTTTCATTAAAAACAATTTTTAGATGATGCTCCATCACCAACAACAAACTAACAACAATAAAAGAGGCGATCTAAATAATTTCTATTTCTTGAAAGAAACCATCGTCAATGTTCGGTACTCCATGCAAATTAAATCCCACAAGGAAGTCATATATAGCTAGCACCCCCTAACTCTTGTTGCATAGTTTAATTACTCTTATGTGTACCAAAAAAAAAAAAAAGGAACACATGGGACAGATTTTTTTCCCCACTGAACACACATGGGACAAGCAATAATATCAACCGCTATCACCTCCCCCTCTCTCACATCAACCCACAACTACTATGCCACAGGTCATTTGGAATCTTCGCGTCTATGTGGAGGGATCGGCTTGGAATATTATTAGCATATTATAGCCTCTGGATCCCAATTGCTTGCACTTCTTGTTTGGCTCCTTGGAGCAACGTGACACCAAGCACAAGAGAGCAGCACTAGAAGAGAGAGAGAGAGAGAGAGAGAGAGAGAGAGAGAGAGAGAGAGAGAGATGGTTTGAGAAAAAAAAAGATACAAGATCTGGAGAGAGATGCATATATAGAGGCAGAGGTGTCCATTTCTCCAAACACACAAACAAAACCTCCTCTCTCTCTCTCTCTACCTTTGTACAACTAACCACCATTGCCAGCATTGCTTGCTTCTGCTGTGTGGTTCCTTGTCTTGAGGAGCTGAACAAACATTGTTGTTGTAGTCATGTGCAAGAAAGGTCAGGTCACTGCACAAGCCAAGCCTGTACCTAAAAGGTCTTGGGTACATCCAAGAATTGAAAGCATGGGGGAGACAAGGGTTATGAGCTTGGAGGAGGAGCCGATGGCTTCTCCTACTACTTCCTGTGCTACATGCGAAGGAGCTGATGGAAACACCAACAAGAAGTGCGAGCTGATCGGCTACGACGCATTGCCGGAGTGGCTCAAGGACAATGAGTTCATCCATGGCTACTACCGGTGCGAGTGGCCGATGAAGGAGACCATCCTCAGCATCTTCTCCATCCACAACGAGACCCTCAACGTTTGGTCGTAAGTCCCTCGATACATATTGTTACTTCAGGATCTTTACAGTTTTCTTTTCTTCGAGCTAAGTAGCATGCAAGTGCTCTTCTCGACGAAATTCTTGAATCTGATCTTTATTTCTGCAGGCATGTGATAGGGTTCCTGCTGTTCCTGTGCCTGACAATCTTCACAGCAATGGTGATCCCAAGGGATGGCAGCAGCAGCAGGAGAAATGAATCAATGGTGGACTACTGGGGAGATCTGATGGTGATGTCCAACATGACAGGAGTGCTGGGGCATGAGGCAGTTGCAGCCTGTCTCCTGCTGCCTCCAGCTGCTGCTGCTCCTGCAGATCATTTGTCTGAAGATGAGATCCCAACCAGCTGTCCACCCAACACATCCTCCTCCTCACTCTCTCATCATCATGCCATCCAGGTATTATACTAGTACTTTGTTTGTTTAGTATTTGCTTGTTAATTAGTTTCAGTAGTAGTGGAAGTAGTAGTAGCTTGTCAATGTCATGTGCTTATGTGTTCTAGTTAATTGTGTCTGTCAGGGTACTGTCTCAGGTAGGTGGATTTCCCATTAATTTTGGGTTGGTTGGCACGTTTTAATGGGGTGGCGGTGGCGGGGTTAGCGGCGGCAGGGTTAGCTCATGGCTGCATCTGCCTTGCATTTATACTGCAAGTCCTTTTCTTTACTTTACAAAGCTGGCTAGGGTTCTTCTTAACAAGCTTTGCTTTGTTTGTCTGTTTTACTTTTCTTCAGAGTAGTACAACTAGTACTCTGTTTGATTTACTTTTGGTGGTCTTTTCATGCTGTGTCAACCATAATGTCTCCCAATGGTAGTTTTGGAGTACTAGGCTTCTTGCCAACAGATTGATTAGTGCCAGTGTTGATGTTTAAAGCTGGCTGAACCAGCTGGAGATTATCAATGTGAGCAACTAATGTCTGAAATCTGATAGATACATGCAACGGCTAGAGTAGTAGTATTGCAACTCTGCTTTTGTATGTGATGCACAGCCACTTATTTGGTTGTGCAATACTTGATTAATTAGTTTTGGTCAACCAATCTAATAATGTTAGTTATATGCTGCATATGCATCGAGACATCAACAGTTGCATTTGCTTCAAGATTCGTGTCCTCTGCGGCGCAGCCATGTACGCGGCCGCCATTGAAGGCTTGAAGCAAACCTCTAGGTGTCGCTCAGTTTGGCTAAACTAAACTGATTTATAGCTAAAATTATACTATAGCTAGCTGAAATTACATTGTAACTGATGGTGATTTATTTGGCGTAACTAAATTTAAGAAAATTTTAAAATGAAAAAACATGTTAACCCATCACGGATAATGTAAACGCAAAAAAGCTAAAAAAAACCAAAAATAGAAAAAAATAAAATTTAGAAATAGTAAAAAATAAGTTAGAAATCAGAAATTCAAATCGAAATGAGTGGACCTAAGGTAGCACCCGTTGGAAAGAAAACGTATGATATCTTGAAAAATGTTGGAAATCTAGTCAGTTTTCGGCATATTTTAATCCAGAAATTTAGCATATAAAACATGACATAGAAAGGTATGAGCGATCTAACAATGATGTATTCATATTCGCTAATGAACAAGCTAACAGCAACATCTATTAACAAATTCATAGCGCACAGAAAATACATCAAAGAAGTTTGCAGTTTATACCCTCGGGCGGGGCCAGTGTCGAAGGCACCAGAGGCGCCGTTACCATCAGTCGACATGATGGCCTATTCGGTGTAGTCGATCGAGGCGTGATGCAGGACGAGACTTGATGCAGGAAGATGTTCGCAGTGTAGTCCCGCGAACAGTTCACCACCAGGAAGTAGACGTCGCAGATTGAGTAGTCGCGCCGATGCGCTCCCCAAAAACTTGATCGCCCGCCTAACCGTGCAGGTACACAAACGGACGAAGTTCCGGAGGCCTACTCGCCCAGAAACTTGTGCGCGCAAAGTTTTGGACCGGAGATTGCAGAGAGCAGCAACAAAAACAGAGAGAGTACTGTTTGTTCGTCTCCCTTTCGTATGGAGAGGAGAGCCTTCTTATGCTCTGTTCTCTTGTAACAGCTAAAATGAAGAGACCAGTAACTGCAGCCATTACTCGAAAGTAACCGCAGCTATAAACCACTAGTAACTGCACTGTTACTGCCAGCGAGTCAGTGCGTTTCGATTTTCGAATAGATAAAGAAAAACGCGCCCGCACCCGACACGCCTGCGCGTGCGCACGCATGCACACGCACACGCACGGCACGGCACGGCTCGGCGTGGCGTGGCGAGGCGAGGCGAGCGAGCGAGTGCGCGCGCGTGTATTGGCTCTCTTCAAATTCACAAGGGGGTTACCTCGTTCCACCTTTTAAAGTGGTATAACTCCCATTCAATTCTCTATATGGGACTAAACAGTTTTTGCACATAGCACTAATAGTGGGCCTAGGAATTTCATTTGATTAATTGCTAAATTAAAATGGACCAAGTCCAATTAATCCAACAATCCCCACCAAATTTCTAGGCACACGAGAAATGCTCTCAGCTCTGCTGTTGTTTGATATACCAGTGTTTCGATGGAGACTGTTAAGTTGAACATCCACCTAGGAAAAGAGTTACACTCACCCACAACTGAACAATGGACTATGTCTTGAATTGACAGTTTTGTGCGAACAAGCTTTACCCAATTCCTTTACTAGTACTAGGCTGCCTAAAGCATCCCCTCTGGTTGGAGCGTATAAGTCATACTCCATGCCTATTCATGAGTATCTAGAGATCACCCAAATCTCATAGACTATGACCAGTAGTCGAACTCATATAGGTGTGTTCCTTCTAAGATGTCCTGTAGGCCGACATCTCTGCTTTAAATAAGCCACTCGGATCACATTGAGGTAAAAACCAACCTGCCATACAGAATAGGAGAGAAGTGCATCACTGAAGAAATGAGCCTTGTAAAGGTCTCTCATCCCAGTCAACCAACAGCTTGTTTCACCATCCTACTTCACGGGATCTCCGATCACGTAGAACAGGTTACCACTATGGTACGACTCATATGGGTCTCAGGCCCATCTCACTCGATGCACTATCTATCACATTACGTGATAAACCCTTTGTAAATTGGTCGGCCAGATTCTTAGCTGTCTGGACATAGTCCAGTGCTATCACTCCGGAGTTTTTCAGCTTTCTGATAGACTTCAACCGCCTCTTAACATGCCTAGATGACTTCATGTTGTCCTTAGAACTGTTCACCTTGATAATTACAGTCTGATTATCACAGTTCATCAGGATAGCCGGTATCGGTTTTTCAACCACCGGCAAATCCATAAGGAGTTCACGAAGCCACTCAGCTTCAACAGTGGTGGTATCTAACGCTGTGAGTTCTGCTTCCATTGTTGACCTCGTTAAGATGGTCTGCTTGCAAGACTTCCAGGAAACATCACCACCTCCAAGTGTGAACACATATCCACTCGTGGCTTTTATCTCATCAGCATTAGAGATCCAGTTTGAATCACTATATCCCTCCAGTACCTTTGGGTACCCAGCATAGTGAATGACATAGCTCACAGTTGCCTTTAGATAGCGTATCACTCTATCAAGAGCACGCCAATGATCATCTCCCGGATTTGAAACAAACCGGCTTAGCTTGCTCGCAGCAAACGAGATGTCAGGCCTTGTAGCACTAGCTAAATACATCAATGAGCCAATGATCTGGGAGTATCTCAATTGATCCCTTGTTATTCTTCGGTTTTTCCTCAATAACACACTAGGATCATAAGGAGTAGAAGCAGGCTTGCAGTCACTATAACCAAAGCGACTCAAGACCTTATCCACATAGTGGGATTGCACGAGTGTAACCCCACCATCACCTTCTCTCAGTAGCTTAATGTTAAGAATCACATCAGCCACTCCCAAATCTTTCATCTCAAAATTCTTGGACAGAAAGTCCTTGACCTCCTCAATCACATTGAGGTTGGTCCCAAAAATCAGTATGTCATCAACATACAAGCACAAGATCACTCCTTCTCCCCCACCATAGCGATAGTACACACATTTGTCAGCTTCATTCACAACAAAGCCAGCAGATGTCAAAGTTTTGTCGAACTTCTCATGCCATTGCTTAGGTGCTTGCTTTAGGCCATACAAAGACTTTAACAACTTGCACACCTTTTCTTCTTGACATTCTACTACAAACCCATCTGGCTGATCCATATAAATCTCCTCCTCCAACTCTCCATTTAGGAAAGCTGTCTTAACGTCCATTTGATGAACGAGAAGACCATGAGAGGCAGCCAGGGCAAGTAGTACTCGAATTGTGGTCAATCGGGCAACAGGTGAATAAGTATCAAAGAAATCCTCGCCTTCTTTCTGGAAATAACCCTTGACCACAAGCCTTGCCTTGTACTTTTCAATTGTACCATCAGGCCTAAGCTTTTTCTTGAAAACCCATTTACATCCTACAGGTTTACACCCATAAGGACGGTCAACGACCTCCCAAGTTCCATTAGACATAATAGAGTCCATCTCACTCCGTACTGCTTCCTTCCAATAGTCAGCGTCAGGAGAAGAATATGCCTCTTCAATGGTTCTTGGAGTGTCATCCACGAGGTATACAATGAAATCATCACCAAAAGACTTTGCAGTCCTCTGTCTCTTACTCTTTCGAGTAACTTCATTGTTATCCTCCTCAGGATTTTCCACAGGCGTTTGCTCAACATGTTCTATCGGCATAAAAGAATCAAGGAAAATTATAGGTTCTTGACTAGATAAGCTAGATACATCACTTTTCATAGAAAATTCATTCTCAAAAAATGTAGCATCTCTGGACTCTATGATTGTACCAATACGCACATCAGGTACTCCAGATTTTATAATTAAGAACCTATAACCCACGCTGTGTATAGCATAACCAAGGAATACACAATCTACGGTTTTTGGTCCAAGTTTGCGCTTCTTGACAATTGGCACGTTAACTTTGGCCAAACATCCCCAGGTGCGCAAGTATGAGAGAGTCAACTTCTTCTTTTCCCATTCCTCGAATGGTGTTACTTCTTTGCTCTTTGTAGGAACTCTATTCAGGACATGACATGCGGTCAATATAGCCTCACCCCACCATTCCTTAGAAAGTCCCGCAGTGTCTAACATGGCGTTAACCAAATCAGTTAGAGTGCGGTTCTTTCTTTCGGCAATCCCGTTTGATTCAGGAGAATAGGGAGGCGTCCTCTCATGAATAATTCCATGTTCCTCGCAGAATTCAGTAAACTCATTTGAAAAATACTCTCCTCCACGATCAGACCTTACCCGCTTGATTTTCCTTTCAAGTTGGTTTTCTACCTCAGCTTTATAGATCTTAAAGTAATTCAATGCTTCATCTTTTGTTTTCAATAAGTACACGTAGCAAAATCTAGTGCAATCATCTATAAGCGTCATGAAATATTTCTTTCTCCCTTTAGTCAACACGCCATTCATCTCGCATAAATCAGAATGAATGAGTTCTAACGGTGCCAAATTCCTCGCCTCTTTTGCTGCCTTGTGAGGCTTGCGAGGTTGTTTCGATTGAACACACGCATGACACTTAGAACCTTTGACCAAAGTGAATTTCGGGATTAAACTCATATTAGCTAAGCACGTCATACACCCAAAATTAACATGACAAAGTCGTGAATGCCAAACATTAGACTCATCATCATCATTACACACATGGTTCACAATTTTATTACAGGAATCCATCAAAGAAAAACGGAACAAACCTCCGCTCTCATAGCCTTTACCAACAAATGTTCCATACTTAGACACGACACATTTATTGGACTCAAAAGCAAGCCTAAAACCATCTCTACATAGTAGAGATCCGCTAACGAGATTCTTCTTTATGGAGGGGACATGCTGCACGTTCTTCAACTGCACAGTCTTTCCCGAAGTAAACTTCAGATCGACCGTACCGACACCATGAACAGCTGCATGCGATCCGTTCCCCATCAACAAGGAGCAACCTCGACCGACCTGATAAGATGAAAACAAGGAAATATAAGCACAAACATGAATATTAGCACCAGTGTCAACCCACCACTCAGGTGATTGACAAACAGAAAGAACTGTAGGTAAATAATTACCGTACCCCGATGTTCCTCCAGCGTCACTAATAACCATGTTGGCAGACTTCTTCTGCTTATCCTTGCGATCTGGACAATCCTTAGCCCAATGGCCAGAATCACCGCACACAAAGCAGCTGCCCTTTCCTTTGCCTTTCTTCTTAAACTCAGTAGTAGCCTTGGGCTTGACAAAAGGCTTATTTTTCTTTTTGTTGTGGAAAGCCTGAGGATACTTCTTCTGCACCAAATTGGCGCTAGAACCTCCCTCAGCAGCAACTTTCTTGCCACGAGTATCTTTTGCCCTCGCCTTCTCTTCAACACCAAGAGTGCCAATGAGATCAGTAACACTGAACTCCTGCCTCTTGTGCTTTAGAGAAGTAGCAAAATCCGACCAAGAGGGTGGTAACATGGCGATAATACCGCCAGCCACAAACTTGTCCGGTAACTCGCACTTATTGTTCTCAAGCTTCTTTGCCAGCGCCTGAATCTCATGAGCTTGCTCTACTACAGAACGGTCATCGACCATCTTGTAGTCATAGAACTGCTCCATGACATACAGCTCACTGCCAGCATCGGAAACTCCGAACTTGGCCTCAAGTGCATTCCACATATCTTTGCCCGTAGGCAAATGCATGTACACATCCACAATGTTATCCGCCAGTATGTTGACAAGTGCACCTCGGAAAAAGTTATCCGCTACATTGAACTTGCGTTCATCCTCATCAGACAGAGGCTCAGCGGGCTTTTCTTGTGCAACATGAAAACATTCCATGGCAGTAAACCACAGGATCGCGCGTGCACGCCATCTCTTAAAATTTGAACCATCAAACGGAGGGTGTGGCTTAAGCGACGCAGCAAAGCCAACTACCGAAAAAGACCTATCAAGTTTTTGGATTGTTGGATATCTAGTCAATTTTCGGCATATTTTAATCCAGAAATTTAGCATATAAAACATGACATAGAAAGGTATGAGCGATCTAACAATGATGTATTCATATTCGCTAATGAACAAGCTAACAGCAACATCTATTAACAAATTCATAGCGCACAGAAAATACATCAAAGAAGTTTGCAGTTTATACCCTCGGGCGGGGCCAGTGCCGGAGGCACCAGAGGCGCCGTTACCATCAGTCGACATGATGGCCTATTCAGTGTAGTCGATCGAGGCGTGATGCAGGAAGATGTTCGCAGTGTAGTCCCGCGAACAGTTCACCACCAGGAAGTAGACGTCGCAGATTGAGTAGTCGCGCCAATGCGCTCCCCAAAAACTTGATCGCCCGCCTACCCGTGCAGGTACACAAACGGACGAAGTTCCGGAGGCCTACTCGCCCAGAAACTTGTGCGCGCAAAGGTCTGGACCGGAGTGTTCGTCTCCCTTTTCGTATGGAGAGGAGAGCCTTCTTATGCTCTGTTCTCTTGTAACAGCAAAAATGAAGAGACTAGTAACTGCAGCTATAAACCACTAGTAACTGCACCGTTACTGACTGCCAGCGAGTCAGTGCGTTCCGATTTTCGAATAGATAAAGAAAAACGCGCCTGCGCGCACGGCACGGCACGGCACGGCGTGGCGAGCGAGCGCGCGTGTGTGTATTGGCTCTCTTCAAATTCACAAGGGGGTTACCTCGTTCCACCTTTAAAGTGGTATAACTCCCATTCAATTGTCCATATGGGACTAAACAGTTTTTGCACATAGCACTAATAGTGGGCCTAGAAATTTCATCTGATTAATTGCTAAATTAAAATGGACCAAGTCCAATTAATCCAACAAAAAATAGTGAATAAATTTATCGTCCCCCTCCATCCCGACCATTCGATGTTCGATCAGGCGATGATCCCAAAAATGCGCGTGCACTTATAGCTAAAGAGGATCCTGGAAAAAAAACACTAATGAGGAAGGATCCAAATCACACACTTCCCAGATCTCTTTCTCTGGCAGCCCATACGGAAGAACAGAGCTGCAGGCAACAGTAAATTGGATTCCCCCCTGATTCGTACGTATCCTGGACCACAAATCCATTGTCCATTTGCCCTTAAAGATACTATTGTACTGCACTTAGGAAAAAACATTCGGTATGAAAAAAATTCGCAATTTTGTTCGTTTCAGCTAAAATTTCGGATGAAATTTTCAAACATCATTTGACTTTTGATGAAGTTTAACCAAACTCTAGACAAAATTTGGACAAATTTTAAATAAGGATAAATTCAATCAAAATTTGGCCGAATGCTCCTCCTATCGATACCCTCCGAATGGAGCGAAATTCCTGAAATTTTGTCACCTTTCGGATGAAATGTTTAACCCTGACTGTGCTACATTAAGATTAAGTATCTGTTTTGGTTTGATCCATAAACTTCATTAAATTTTCACTAATTATACAACTCCCGCTTAAATCACCTAATATCTCAATCTCGGTGTTTTGTCAATTACTGTAATGTACTACTAAATCTGACAAAGCTGCAGTTACTACAGTTTGTCGGTGTTTACAGTTTCTGTTACTGTACTAACTCCGGCAAGAACCTGCATGCAGGAGCAGGACGCTGACCTCGCCGGCGCCGTGGACCCGATCACGCGGTGGCCGCTGTTCGCGTACCTGGGCGGTGCGATGGTGTGCCTGCTGACGAGCAGCGTGTGCCACCTGGTGCTGTGCCACTCGGAGCGGACGGCGTACGTGACGCTCCGGCTGGACTACGCCGGCATCGCCGCCTTGATTGTCACCTCCTTCTACCCGCTCGTCTACTACTCCTTCCTCTGCGAGCCCGTCCTCCAGCGGCTCTACATGGGCTTCATCACGGCGTTCGGCGCCGCCGCCGTGTCGGCGTCGCTGGTGCCGGCGTTCCAGGCGCCGGAGCTCCGCCCGCTCCGAGCCGCGCTCTTCTCCTGCATGGGTGTGTCCGGGCTCGTCCCCATCGCGCACAAGCTCGTCCTCTACGGCGGCGCGCGCCGGGAGGCCGTCGTGTCCGCGTGCTACGAGGCGCTTATGGGCGCGCTCTACGGGCTCGGCGTCGCCGTCTACGCCGCGCGCGTGCCGGAGCGGTGGGTTCCCGGGCGGTTCGACCTCGTCGGGCACAGCCACCAGCTGTTCCACCTCTTCGTCGTCGCCGGCGCCTACGCGCACTACCTCGGCGCCCTTGAGTACCTCAAGTGGAGGGACGCCGAGAAATGCTGGTGACGTCGCCCATGACCACGCGGCACTGACCATTGATCAACCTGCAAGAAGAGGCAAGAACGCAAGTGTATGTGTTACATGGAAGTTAATAATTAATTAATTAAGCACAGATACATGTACCAACGGTTCATCCTACGAAGACTTTACGAACTATAACTGGCTGACAGGTGTGCCCCATCGGCAATCAGTGAGATGCAGTTCGTGAAGGTTTCGTAGAAGCGATTGTTCGTACGTGTAGCAGTGCTCTCGTGTGTAATTAGGGGGATGTATCATGTATGGCGTACACAGTACCTGTTAGGTTTGTGTCCTACTACATTGTGATTCTTTGCTGTGCACTTGCTGATAATCGAGTGAAGGATGAGATCAGATCAACCTGAGCATGCATGCAGCTTGCTGGAAGATGCTTCCACTGCCAATGGGATGGAAGGATCAGGAGGGAAGAATTAAGAAAAGTAGTAGTAACTTTTTTTTTTCTTTTTAGTGAAAGAGGGGATCTGATGATGTAAACAAGGAATTAATTAATTGGGTGTGAGATGTATGTAATCTGTATGAAGGGATCAAGAACTGCTTGTACCGGGTATATTTATCTTGGGAACTGCTAAAAAACTGTCGCATGTTTTTTTGTGAGAATAATAGTCGAATTTCTGTAAATGTGATATACTTGAAGATTCGAGCTCCGGCCAACGAGGATGTCTTCTCTAGCGGCGGTGAGTTAGGATTTGGAGTTCACTGGAGCCTCCTGTTGGACCTTGGATTTGCCATCCGAAACTCTCTGTGTTTCTACCATACTATTCTCTAAATCAGTAGATAATACACACAAATACATTATATTGCTAAATGTCAAATACATATATCGCAAAAGTAAACTAATACAATAGCAGTGGACAAAACATAAATACATCTAACGGTCCTTCACTTGCACACAAGCTGATCAGGCCAAACCCTTGAAAGAGCAGTCGTTGAAATAGAAACAATACATAGGTAGGACCTTCAAGATATGTCCACAGACATTCGACTAGGGTTCGCGACCTAATTCTTAGCCTTTTCATCATCCTGTCTTGTTGATGACTTTGGATGACCACAAGGCTTTTCTTTCTCCTTCGTACTTACTAAATGATAGTAATTAAGCAACAGTGAGTACGAAGGTACTTAGCAAGCCACCATACATAATACAATTACAATAGATGCAAGGCTGACAAAAGGAGGCTTTGGGTTCTTTTATTTGCAGAAAGGCACAATTGAAATATAATAAGTAGAAAGTACGAGACTTAGCATTTTAACTAAACTATGTTTTAAAGAGTGTGAGAGTATGCAATAATAATTGCAGTGAAGGTTCCATCCACCTTTTACAAAGCATGGTTCTAACCATCTTATGATATTTTCATTTCTAGTGTTCTATCTTCTATCAGCCTAAGAGAAATTAAAGTCAAGGTTCTATCCACCCTTCCTATTTTTCATCCCAACCATAAAGATTCTTTTGTAAAATAGACACTAACTCGAGTAAGTTCCCACACCCATCCTTGACCATGGGCACAGCTGTTCGAGTAGCTTTCACTCTGCAGAGGTTGCACACTTTACTCATAAGAGATGTTCAATATGTTATATTCACATGCTTCCTTAGACATACGTATGGATCAAGAAGATCATCACAAGGCCTTAATAATGTATCTTCCCAACGTGACTACACCCATGGGATTCTGTCCATCCTCTCCGAAATCCCCCTCTCGCGCTGCACATCAAGGCCTCTGACAGGCTCTCTTGTTCGTGTTCCACTGGATGGCGCAACCAATATTGGGTCGATGCAAATTAATTGGGCAGGCGACACCCATTATAGCTTGTGATTATGATGTTTTACCTTGAGAGGTCATCACAAGATTCAGTTCTTAGAGTTATCTAGACGGTTCTGTCACAAACCAATCTTATCCGCACCAGTCCAACTTACCATCAGCCTAGATATAAAGCAAGTTTAGAGTTTTGGATTTCAAAATATCCTTTCCAGTTCAAATACCCGTCACTTCCCTCTAATGACTGCCCAAACCAAGTTTTTATATTTGAAATGATGTCGAGGCAACTTAATGCCCATATGTATCTTAGCAAGGCTAAGCATGGCACTTAGACAGAGACTTATCAACTAGTATGTATACCATTTATTTTAAGGCAACAAGGGATTATGTCGAAAGTCAAGGAATGGGATTTAATAATGCGAGTAGCATTAAGGCATTAACTAAAATCTAATGATAATATAATTTTAATCAAAATAAGGCATGCAATTTGATAATTTTAAATAAAATAATTTACAATAAAATAATATGATCAAAATGATGACTTGCCTTACTCAATTTACTGTGGGTCTTGTTCTTGCTCAAAGTCTTGGTCTTAGTCTTTATTTGGATCTTGATCACTCTCGAACTGTTGCTTCTTCGAGACTCCGAATTCTAATTACGCGAAAATCAACCGAATCCAAATAAATCCAAAGGCAACCAAATGAATTCAAAAGGATTCGAATAAACTCAAGCGAACGTCAAAAGTCAAATGAATTCAAATAAACTTAATTAAATTTTATCATGATTAATTTGGTGATAAAAGACAGGGTTCTAGAGGGTGCGGGATGTAGATGGGGTTAAACTATAGTATTATGAAAATAACCCTCTTGAGGATCTATACGCAATTAAAGAAAAAGAGATACGTGAAAATGAAATAAGAGAGAGAGAGAGAAGGGGAGGGAGCCAGCCTGGCCGCATCTAGGGCCGTCACGTGCGAAGGAAGCCAACGAACTCGACATCCACACCGGGGTCATGCACAGCATTAAACGGAGGCCAAAGTGGGGACTTGTTCAACCCTAGCTGCCTCTACTCACCTCTCCTTTCACCGCCACCCTAGCAGGCCGTCGTCATCGTTCCCTTGCCGGTGAGCATTGGGGAAGTCCGCTATGCTGTTGTCACTACTGTTACTCTCGCTGGCGGGCACCGAGGAAGGTTGCTGTGCCATCACCGTTGGGAACTCTATCGACCTGAGAGGTAATCCACGCCGTGCTAGGAGGAGGCAGCACTGGGCCTGGCCATGCCACATCACGCCAGAGGGAGGCGTGTTGAGGCTGCGTCAGGCCGCACACTGCCTGACTGCATAGAGCCGTGCCAGAGGAGGCCAGGGCGTGTCATGGCACGTTAGAGCATGCCTGGGGCATATCTGCCACTGATCCCCATCGTTTCTCACATTCCTTGTTGTGTCGAATGCTGTTTCCAAGGTCTAACCGCATCACGCCACATAGGGGTTGCCACGGAACATGGGGGACTAGACGTAGGGGATTTAGGTGCCGTTTCATGAGACATCATCAATTCCAAAGGCTTCGCAAGGCTTTCGAGTTGGAGGTATAACCCCAAATCATATTTCCCGCTATTTTGGCTTATTAGATGAGTTTCAGGATCATGTGGTTGCTGGATTAGAGTAGAGGAGTAGATGTGGAGCTAAATTGGTAATGTTATAGTCGTTGAGGTTGCTGTCCAGATATTTGGGTTGTACTTTCTGATTCATAACATGTGCATAAACATGAAAAATGTAGATAATTATCTAAGGATTCTGTAAAGTTGAAGAACACAAATTTTGGTTGGGTAGATTGGAAGTTAAGGCTATGGGGAGACTACTGTCTAGAAATCAGTTGTTGTTAGACGCAGTCGTGGGAAATTATTACATTGTCTTAGTAGATGGCAGAATTGAATTTTAGGCATAACTAGAAAGAGGTAGGTAACTTTTTGTAGATTCCAAAAAATACTATGGTTTATTGTATCTGCATGTGTAAATTAATAGATATAAAATTATTAAACCTACTATCCAGTAAGATGATAGAACTAGCTTCTAGGTTAAAAACAATGTGTTAAATAGTCTAATCAGGAATTGTGACCAACTAAGAAATTGTAGAAAATTTTATGTAGATTCTATATCTAGTGTGGTTTTCCATGTTAGGGCTTGGGAGTTGAGAGTTACATTATTTTTAGTACTAGGACAGCAGGGGTGACTGTCACGGTAAAAAGGGGAGTAATGCGGAATTGGGAAACATATAGGCATGATGTTATTGAATCATTGTGTATTGTACTATGGAAAATTTGCTCCCATGCCACACAGTTTAATGGCGTTTGTTAAAATGCCCCATCATGTCTCACTGACATGCGGGTCCAGGGCCCACATGTCAGTGAGACATCATGGGGCATTTTAACAAACGCCATTAAACTGTGTGGCATGGGAGCAAATTCCCCTTGTACTATTGTGGTTCTTGTACTGTTGTGGCTTGTTATTGAGATTAGATATAGCTCACCACCTTGGTGTAAGTCCTTTCTCTACCATCTCGGCTGCTCCGGTGGTCACCGAGGTGTTCGACGAAATGCGTAGGAGAGATTTTTTTTAAAAAAACGCGCCAACTTGGGCTCAAAGTTCTGGTGTTCGGGATTTGAACATAGCAGGTTCGTCGCCGTGTACTTCGATACTCTACGCGAGGTACCGCGCGGGGGTGGTGACCCTGGACATGCTGGCGCCTGCCCAAGCGCCGGTTCGCCGCCATCGGCTTGCTCGAGGCTCTCGGAGTCGCCTCCGGCATGTCCGCGGCAGGTAGCTTCCTTTTCAATCTCACAAGCAGTGGTCGTTCTTGGCATGACAAACGTTAATTGTTATGGTTTGGCTTAAACTGCAGTTCTTACAGACCACCAGTGGTTTAGTGTGGTTGTCCGCGCTAATTGTTTGCAATCTCTCAAACTTGCAGCTATGTTTGCCTGGGCCTGCTATTCCTATACTGTCCCAGGTATGCCGTGTGGTTAATTTCTTCTGTAGCATGCTCTTTATCTTAGTCCAATTCAGTTACATACAGTGGTTCTTTTGTCTCGGTTTTCATTAATCCTTGGTTAAAATGTTCCATCGTGTGCTGTAATTTCTGTTTATAACTGCCACAACACTATTCCCATATAATCATTCTATGGTTAGGTGATCCTACGGTGTCCTAACAATACGAATTCATTTCATCGTTAGTTTTGATTTTTTTTACCTCTGTTCAGTGCTGTGGAGTGTCTTGGAACTCAACTTAGGAATCACACACTCAATTCGTCCGTTGACGCACACTAGATGAGGAACAGTAGAAAATTTTTCTGACGCGAACTCGACTTGCATCGTTTTTCCCTTTTCTATATTCACTTATCCTCTTTAACAATCGATTACAATGATATAAATACACTCTGTGATCCGGTTCTAACGGCCACGACTACACGACTCATGCACTATCCGAAAGACCCGATCTCACTGAGACCACGTCTGTGCTCCTACGACTTACGACTGCTTCTTGCTACAGTACTTACGACTGCTACAATGTCCATTACGACTACTACAGTAACTTTGGGACTACTACAGTACTCTTCGAGTACCGACCGAAACACTTTAATTTGGCGCCCGACCATACTACTTCCTACGACTACTTACAAACATTCATACGGCCACATCTAACAAGTGCTTACGACCATGATCGCCAAACAAACTTACGACTACAACTAAGTAACCATACGATCATGCATGAAGAAACCAAACTAAGTTTACGACTACATCTAAAATACCAAGATTAGTTCTAACATTCTCCCCCTTAATATTGATACTTTGACTCACAAGACGAAGTCCGATCTCCTGACACGTCTCTAAGGGGTTTTGGCTTCTTCTTACTGACCATGTTGCCGGTGACACAACTTGCTAGCGTCTTTCATATCTTTACTACCGGTGACATACCTCACCGACAACTTCAACCACCTCCTCAGCTCCAACGTCTTTCGCTAGTGACACAACTTGACGGCGATGGAGACTCAGACCGAAGCTTGCACACTCTTAATTACTCACGCTTTCATGGATACAGCTAACACAAGAACGCATGCAAGTACTTTGAACATACACTTTCTTGTGGACACATCTAACACAAGAATTCACGCACTCTCACATGCATCATGCACTGACTCATTTACATGCACGACCATGACTAACACACCTCTTATGTACACAAACAAACACATGACACATGCAACACATCTATTGTGTCATATACATATACGACTCAATGTTGGCTTTAAAGCAGTGTTGGCTTATCCTCTGCATCCGCTGTAGCAAGAAGAGCTACCTCTTTCGACTCATGGCATTCCTTTGCAAAATGCCCGAACTCTTGGTACTTGTAACAACACACCTTCGCCTTGTCAAAAGCCCTCTTCTTCTTCTTGCCGAAGCCATTGCTCTTCTTGGATCGGGCCTCCCACTCACCCTTTGTCAGTAGCAGGTGCTGATCCCCTACGCCTATATCATGGGATACCCACCATTCTTCGTGCGCCTTCAAATGACTGATCAACTCTTCGATCATCATTACCTCCCCAAATTGCTCAATTGGGGAGACTACCAATAGAAACTTAGCGGGAACTGCATGAAGAAATTTTCTTACTGCATAGCTCTCCTCTATCTTGTCATCGAGCCCTCGAATTTTGTTGATGATAGTGGTCAACCGGATGGCGAAGTCATCGATCGTCTCTGACTCCGTCATGCACAGAATCTCAAACTCCGACTTGAGGGTCCGCACCTTGGCTTCCCTCACATGCTCAACTTCCATGTGTATGGTCTTCAACGCCTCCCACATGACTTTGGCTGTCTCTTTCGGGGACACCTTGGTAGATGGCCGCCAATGCCATCTGGTTCTTGCACGTGTCAGTGTCGCCAGGCTCGATGGCATCCCATATGCCTTTGGCCTTCATGTACACATTCATCTTAATCACCCACGTTGAGTAGTTGCTCCTCATAAGCACGGGGTAGTGAAGCAACACCGCGGAACTCTCCTTCGCCGGTGTGCGCGCCGATGCTGATGCCGCTAGATCGACGATCTCTATACTTCTCGGCATGATTTTGAGCATTCACCAAGTTCTGATACCAATTGTTGGAACTCAACCCATGAATCACACACACGATTCGCCTGTGGACACACACTACATAGGGAACACGAGGAACAATAGAGAATTTTTTTGATGCGAACTCGACTTGCGTCGTTTTTCCCTTTTTCTGTTATTCACCTCTTCTCTTTAACAAACTGATTACAAAGATATAAATAGATACTCTGTGATCCGGTTCTAATGGCCATGACTACACGACTTGCGCACATCGCGCACTACTCAAAAGACCTGATCTCGCTGAGACCACGTCCGGGCTCCTACGACTTACAACTGCTCCCTGCTACAGTACTCATGACTGCTACAGTACCCATTACGACTATTGCAGTAACTTTGGACTACTACAGTACTTTTCGAGTACCGACCGAAACATTTTGACTCGGCGCCCGACCACATTACTTCCTATGACCACTTATAAACATGCATACAACCATATCTAACAAATGCTTACGACCACGACCACCAAACAAACTTACGACCATGACTAAGCAACCATACTACCATGCATGAAGAAACCAAACTAAGTTTACGACCACGTCTAAAATATCAAGATTAGTTCTAACAGAGTGATATTCTTTTGAATGTGTGCTGCAGTCTTTCCTGGCGTGGCAGCTTATCTTCTCTGCCCTGCTTTTGGGAAGGACGTATTCAAACAAATCATTGGTTGCTGCCTTGTAAATTCTGGTGTCATTCTTGCTGTTGCAAGGTATGTCCTTTGAAATATCTGGTACATTTTCTGGTACTCATGTCACAAGATATTTGTTTGGATAAAAATTTGCCAGATATGCACTTGTCTCTTTCATAAACATGGACACTTTTTTTGCTAAAAGAACGTTCTTGTGAAATTTTCTACCCTGTGTAATTATTGCCATATTGCCAAGTATGACTGATCATCTCAACACAGTGTTATTGCAGTGGAGCGAATGAAGGTCAGCTTCTATCTGGAGTCAAGTTAATTTGGCCTGCATTGATGGTTGCTTCATCAGCATTTCAAGCCGGTGCATCAATTTTGAAGGTTTAGCCACTTGGAATATCTCATATTATGTTTACATTCTTTTTATCTGCAGGCTTTTTTTGTCTTTCTTCTTCTCCCAGTTCTTTCTAATTTGAGGGGAATTAAGTTTGCTGAGCTTCCCGCTTATCTAAATGGTGGTACTAAGTGTTTCTTAAATGTCAGAGAAAGTCCGATTGGTAATCTTCTTGCCCAGAATTGAGTGTTTTGATCTAATTTATAAATCTGCACATCATGCAGCACCTCAATGCACTGAAGTGCTTGTAGTACAATACAATACGTGCACTCTTTGCTCTTGTTGTGTGGAACTCGTTGAATTGTGAACTAATCAACTTGAAACATTCCTTTCTAATTTATGTTGTTGAGAGACCAGGTGGTCGTGACTCCATGTGAATGATGAGTAAATTGACAAAGGTTTAGGATAGTCGAGTTTGGTTTGAGTGGTTCGGAGTCGAACCGTTGCGTGGCGCAATCGGGCTCGGTCGGACTTTGGTCAAACTTGGTCATTTGGGCTTAGGATGTATATTCTAATGTTTCGACAGGTTTGGACTTCGTCTGTGGTAAGTGTGATGGTATTTTACGCTTTCATGTGTCGAGCGGTGCTATTTGACGTGTTTTCTTGTCTGTGTGACTGCAGGACATCGGGTGAAGTCGTGGCGAGACACGTGGACCGGACTAGGCGCAGGTGGCGCTGAGGTCAGAACGGTCGGGATGTGTCGAAGACGACGTAGACTCGAGGTGGTTGCGAGGCGTGCGAGGCAAGGAGCGCGGAAGCTTCCCGGAAGGTGCAGGAGGGGCGAATCGGGAAATTCGCGAGGCTGCACAAGCGGGAGCAGGCGCCGTTGGATTTAGCAGGCGTAACGGGGCGGAGACCCGTTAGCCAAGGCTATAAATAGGATTGAGGGGCTGCATGTCCACTTGAGCACTTGGGTGGAATTAGGGTTTGTTAGAGTCAAAAGAGTCTTTAGTGGTTGCTTTAGGCTTTAGACTTTAGTTGTTGAGAGTGGGTAGTAGTGGCAGAGTAGTGCTCCCTCTGTTATCTACGATGTGTTCTAGATAGAACAAGTGGTGTTCATCCCCTCCAAGTATCCATGGGTAAGGATTGAGAGGTTGGAGAGGGATTGAGAGCTTGCAATCCTTTCTTTGCATCAAGTCGGGGTATCGGGACTCCTCTGTATTCCCTGTGAATCAATGAATGAAATTCTGAAGTTTAAGTTTCCCTGTTCGTAGCTCTGTTCTTCTTTTTTCCTCTTTTGCAAGATTTCTTGATTTTCGTCTTTTTGAGTTCTTGCTTGCTGGAGAGTGCCAAAATGGGTTGCTATGACATGGGTGATGCTCAAAAGCCATTTGGCTAGTCAATTCCATGAGCAAACTTTGTTTAATTTCAGTTTTTCCCATTTGGCTTCCTCTGTTCTTGGATTTCTCATTCTAGGGTTTGAGCAAGATTTTGTTTCCCTCAATGAGATGGCATGAAATTTGGACTGGATTGCCCCATGGCTATTGCTAACATATCTTCAAAATTTCATGGCCAAAGGATCAACGACGGAGGAGTAATTTGAGTTTTGGTTCAGTTCTTGCAAGAGGTTCAGTTTTGTCAAATTCTGAATTTCTAGCTCTTCAGTTCATTTCCTTGCATTTCAATGGACCTAAGGGTATTTAGTTTAAGTTCTTGAGCTTGTGTCTTGAAAAGATTGGAGGGATTTCATCCTTTTCCCTGTTCTCCCAAGATCTGAGAATATTTTGTCTCTTTTCGTCAAGTCTCTGCTGTAGCTTGCTCTCAGGATTTCAGTTCTGCTGTTTCAGGTTTTGGGCAGCAAGGGGTAGTTGCATTCGGCAGCAGTACAGGTTAAGCAAAAATGCATGTCTATCATTAATGCTTACATCCTGTTCGGCTATTTGATTCTTGGTGGTTCCATGTTGTTTGGTCAAAGTCCATCTGATGCTTACGGCTTGGAGTGATTAATTCTTAATCACATTTTCTCTTTCCAATTTTTGGCCAAGCTCCTTGCTCCAGCGTGACCTTCTCCTTTGAGAGCTTTTCTTTTTTTCTTTTCTGATCTTTGGCGATTTTGCATGCAGATCAAACAGCGATATTTGCAGTTGAAATTTTTACTGGATGATCTCTGATTTATGCTGAATTTTTTGGTGCCACATGCGTTCCAAATTTCAGCAGAATTAATTTTAAGTTTTCTGTGAGTTGCGTTGTTTTGCATCTTTTGAAAAATCAGTGTTCGTTTTCTCGGGGGCGATTTTAAGCGAGCGACATTCACCCCCTCTCTGTCGCCATTTCGGTCCTACAATTGGTATCAGAGCCGGTTAGCTCTAATTCATAGATCTTAACCGGTCTCAAGAGCCATGGCGACGGACAAGTACTCGACCAAGCCGCCCGTGTTCGATGGCATCGATTACCCCTTCTGGAAGAGCCGAATGGAGACATACATCCAGGCCCAGGGGTATGCCATCTGGCGGAAGGTCAAGGTACGATTCGTTGTTCCTGCCGATGAGAACATTAATGCCGGGAATATGGCTGATGTTGAGGCGAATGCAAAGGCAAGGAACATCATCATCCAGGGGTTGAGTCGTAGCGAGTTTGACCGTATATCTCACCTGTCGTCCGCCTATGACATCTGGGTGACCCTCGACGCATACCATGAGGGCACCACCCAGATCAAGACGGTTCGACAGGACCAGTTCAAGCGCGAATACAACAAATTCGAGATGCTTGCTGGTGAATCCCTGGACGAGTGCTTTTCGCGATTTCACAAAATCTTGAGCAACCTCCGAGCGGTCGGTCTCACATACCCCGACTCGGACAACGCTCGTCAGATGCTCGCGGCACTCGATCTGCGCGTGTGGGAGATGAAGGTGACCACCATCAAAGACACGACAGACCTCTCGACCCTGACTCTTGACGCGCTATACTCGCGCCTCAAGACTCACGAGATTGACGTTGTCTCTCGTCGGTCGAAGTCACAGTCGATGACTTTGGTCACCGATCCCAGTTCGGCTTCTTGTTTTTCCGCCGATTCGCTTTGTGGGTTCTCCCTAGCTGCTCTATGTGACGTAACTGATGATCAGTTAGAGCAGCTAGAGGATGAACAGCTGGCCTTCCTAGCTCGGAAGTTCTCCCATGCTTACAAGAGGAGGAGGGACAGAAAGAGAGGCGAACCAGTCATCTGCTTCGAGTGTGGTGGCCCCAACCACATTCGAGCGAACTGTCCCAAGCTGGAGAAGGGCAAGAACGACTACGGCGGTTCAGGTAAGAACGACTACACCGACAAGAACCGCAACAAGAAGACTCCAGCTCAGACGCCGGGAAAGAAGAAGTTCCGCAACTTCGGGAAGGCCAAGAAGCTCTTCCACCGCGTCCTCACCGCCTTCGACGACCTCGACCTCAGCGAGGTGGAGGGATGGAGCGACGACGACGGGACGGGTGACCAAGAGCCCAAGGATGGCGGCGACGACTTCTCCGGCATGTGCTTCATGGCCCTCGAGGGCGAACTCAGCGACAGCGAGCTGTACTCCGACTCAGACGAGGTATTCCCCACCTACGACCAACTCAATCATGCTTTTCTTAAGCTAGGTGGATTTCATGCTAGAGCTAGGGCTAGGTGTACTGAGTTAGAGAAAGAAGTAGACAGATTGTCACTAGAGATAATTGCTCTTACATTTGCTCCTGCTAGTGATGATTGTGATACATGCTCTACTTTGTTGGGTGATTTGGAGAAGTTAAGGACCTCGTATGATAGTTTGTCCTCCGAGCTTGATACTGTTAAGGTGGAGAACATTAGTCTGTTGGCTGAACTAGAGATGAGTAGGATTGCTTCTATTTCATCTGCTCCTGTTGAGACTAGTGCTTGCACCTCATGTGAGGATAAGGACAATGCTTTTAGAGGCCTTTATACCATGTTGCTTGATCTGCCCGAGTCATGTGAAAATTGCAATAAGCTGAAGTCGAACCTAAAACGGGCAGATCACAAGATTGCTGAGTTGCATGCTTCTTTACTTGAGCCTGTTGTTTCTTGCACCAATTGTCCAAAATTAACCCTTGAACTTGAATCTGTTTCTAAGCAATTCCAAGAGATGATTGATCAAAACAACAAATTGGCTCAGTTTGCGACTAAGGATCCTGTTAGCTCACCATGCATTAGTTGTGACAAACTAAAACTTGAACTCGTTGCTTTGAATGATAAATGTGTGAAGCTAACTAAGGACTTATTAGAGAAGTCATCAACTTCTTGTGATGTGATTGCTGAGGAGGGGGAGAAGCCCCAAGGTAAGGTAGAGACGCTTAGTGACGTGAGCCAACCTACTAGCAGTAGGACTGTCCATTCTGAGTCGGTTGTGCGTGCACAAGCAATTCGTTCCTCTGCTATTGGTTCTTCATCTGCTTCCTTACCTCCTGCTGTTCCCTCTTCCCCCTGCTCTTCTTGCATCTCTCTCTTTCGGGAGTGTCAGTACCTTATGAACACTCTCGAGAGATTTGTAGGCGGCAAAAAGAAGCTTAATCTTATTCTAGACCAATCCAAGATTTGTAAGTTCAATCAAGGTCTAGGATATGATTTCTATGAGGATATGAGGAAGCATCCACCTGCTATTCTCCGACCCATCTTAGGAGGTGTGATCGAGGTTGAGCCCAGATCTGACGAGGTGAAATTCAAATCAGCGGGCTTTGTCCAAGGGATCTCTGACAGCAAGGTGATTCCACCTGTTGCTTCGGCCTCTCAGAAGGCGAAGCCTCTTCGTGCTACTTCCACCTCTCAGAAGGTGAAGTACCACTGCACCTTCTGTCAGAAGGATGGGCACTCGATCGAGAGATGCTTCAGGCGCGCCAGGATTGCGCGAAGAGACCGTGCAGAGGCACTTAGGCGTATTCAGGGTCAGCCCCAGATCCTGAGTGCACCTAAGACTAGCACGAGGTCCAGGTTTGCTTCTGACGTGTTTGGGCAGCATCGAGGACTTGGTTTTTCTGAGTCTTCTGGTTTTCGTCCTCATGCTGCTCCAGGTCGTGACTTCCGCCGTCCTGAGGGTACATCTCGTTTCCCCCGTCGAGACAGTTACCCACGGCGTGATCAGCGTGTTGCCGGTGTTCCGACTCGCTCTCCCGTAGCAGTCGGACCCCGCAACAGCTTCAGGTCTGCTCACAGACCTTCTGCTTCTTTGAGTCACGGAGAGCGTAGGGTAGATAGAGGTCAGTCGTGCTTGACTACTTCATCTGCTCCACGTGTTACTCAGTATTGGGTGCCAAAATCACTCTTGATTTACCCCAGTACTGAGACTTTACTCTCTATTTGACTCAGGTTCGCCGGGTAGGGAAGGAAAAGGTTTGGCTTGTAGACTCCGGTTGTTCTCGTCATATGACCGGAGACTCCCGTTGGTTCTCCTCCCTAGCCCGCGCTCCAGGTGATGAGACGATCACCTTCGGAGACGCTTCGTCTGGGCGCGTCATCGCCAAAGGTACTGTGCATGTTAATGCTTCTTTTATTCTTAAGGATGTTGCCTTGGTTAGTAAGCTGCAGTACAATTTGCTTTCCGTTTCTCAGCTTACCGATGACGGTTTCGAGGTGAGCTTCAAGAAAAACGCTTGCAGAATTCTTGACTCTTCGGGTAGTCTGGTTTGCGGGATTTCTCGTTATGGGAGGATCTTTCGTGCTGATTTCTCTGAGTCTTCTGGTGATCCTCTCAGGTGTTTAGTTGCTTCTGAGTCCCGCGATCTTTCTTTCTGGCATAGGAGACTTGGTCATATTGGGTTTGACCATTTGACCCGAATTAGCGGCCACGATCTCATTCGTGGTCTGCCGAAGCTCAAGATGGTCAAAGATTTGGTCTGTGCTCCATGCCGGCACGGCAAGATGGTTGCCGCTTCACATCCTCCGGTCACTGTGACCATGACCGATGCACCGGGACAGCTGCTCCATATGGACACTGTTGGACCAGCTCGAGTGCAGTCAGCCGGAGGGAAGTGGTATGTCCTTGTCGTGGTCGATGACTTCTCGAGGTATTCTTGGGTGTTTTTCTTAGCCTCGAAGGATGAGACGTTTTCACATTTCCGAGGTCTTTTCAGCAGGCTTTCTGTTGAGCTCCCGGGTGCCTTACGAGCGATCCGCAGCGACAATGGCACGGAGTTCAAGAATTCCTACTTCGAGAGTTTCTGTGGTGAGACAGGTGTAGAGCACCAGTTCTCTTCTCCGCACGTCCCACAACAAAATGGCGTTGTGCAGAGGAAGAACCGTACCTTGGTCGAGATGGCCAGGACGATGCTTGATGAGTACTCTACACCGCGGAAGTTTTGGGCTGAGGCTATAGCTACCGCGTGCCATGTCTCAAATCGAGTATTTCTTAGGGCACACTTGCACCGCACTTCTTATGAGTTGAGATACGGGCGAAAGCCCAGCGTCTCTCATTTTCGTGTTTTTGGTTGCAAGTGCTTTATTCTGAAGTCCGGGAACCTAGATAAGTTCGAGTCACGTTCTTGTGATGGGATCTTTCTAGGTTACTCGCCTTCTTCGCGGGCTTATAGGGTCTGGAACTGCGAGTCTAGCAAAATGGTAGAGACCTGTGAGGTGACCTTTGACGAGGCCAGTCCGGGGACTAGGCCTGATATCTCAGGTTCTTTAGAGCAGTCCGAGACCATCTTCGTGGATGACGAGGACGATGGAGATGAGGGTTGTCTACCCGATCTAGTCCCTTATCCACCCCTTGAGGTGCCGTCTTCTTCCGCACCTCCAGGTGATCAGCCCATGCCTTCTGCTTCCTCTGGAGCTAGTGGCTCTGTTCCTACCTCGTCAGCTCACGAGGTAGAGGCCACTTCTTCATCTCATCTTGGACCTCCCCGACATATCCAGAAAAGACATCCTTCTGAGCAGATGATTGGAGACCTGTTCGAGCGTGTTACCCGCTCAAAATCTGGCTTATCTCAATTCTGTCTCCATTCTGCTTTCATTGCCTCCTTTGAGCCCAAGGATGTTTCTCATGCTCTTTCTGACGAGTCTTGGGTCAATGCCATGCATGAGGAGCTAGAAAATTTCCAGAGGAACAAGGTCTGGTCGCTTGTCGAGCCCCCGCGAGGTCACAATATTATTGGGACTAAGTGGGTGTTCAAGAACAAGCAGAGCGAGGATGGAGTGGTTATTCGAAACAAGGCTAGACTGGTAGCTCAGGGGTTTTCCCAGGTTGAGGGTCTAGACTTCGAGGAGACCTTTGCCCCTGTAGCTCGACTTGAGGCCATTAGAATCCTGCTTGCCTTTGCAGCTTCTAAGGGTTTCAAGCTCTACCAGATGGACGTCAAGAGTGCCTTCCTTAATGGCGTTATTGAGGAAGAAGTTTACGTCAGACAGCCTCCAGGTTTCGAGAACCCCAAATACCCACACCATGTCTTTAAGCTTTCCAAAGCGTTGTATGGACTTAAGCAGGCCCCCAGAGCTTGGTATGAGAGGCTTAAGTCCTACTTGTTGAGTCATGGGTTTGAGATGGGTAAAGTAGACAAGACTTTGTTTATCCGTAGGCTTGGTAGTGACCTTCTGCTCGTCCAAATCTATGTCGATGACATCATCTTTGGCGGCTCTTCCCATGCTCTGGTTTCTCAGTTCTCGGATGTCATGAGCACCGAGTTTGAGATGAGCATGATGGGTGAGTTGACTTTCTTCCTTGGCTTCCAAATCAAGCAGTCTCGGGAGGGTACTTTTCTACATCAGGGCAAGTACACTCGTGACCTCCTGAGACGCTTCGATATGAGTGATGGGAAGCCGGTGTCAACTCCGATGGCTTCTACGGCCTATCTTGACCCAGATGAGGATGGCGAGCCAGTTGATCAGAAAGAATACAGAAGTATGATTGGCTCCCTTCTTTACCTCACTGCCTCGAGACCAGACATACACTTCTCAGTGTGTCTGTGTGCTCGTTTTCAGGCTTCTCCTCGCGTATCTCACCGCCAGGCGGTGAAGCGCATCTTTCGGTACCTTCGAGCTACCATTGACTATGGTATCTGGTACTCTTCCTCATCCTGTCTTTCCTTGAGAGCCTTCTCGGATGCAGACTTTGCCGGCTGTAGGATAGATAGGAAGAGCACCTCTGGCACCTGCCAATTCATTGGCACTTCTCTCGTTTCCTGGTCTTCGAGGAAGCAGTCCGGTGTTGCACAGTCCACTGCAGAGGCCGAGTACGTTGCTGCTGCCAGTTGCTGCAGCCAGGTACTTTGGATGGTTTCGACCCAGCGGGACTTTGGGTTAGCCTTAGACAGTGTTCCACTCTTTTGTGATAACACGTCTGCTATCAACATTGCTAAAAACCCAGTGCAGCACTCTCGGACCAAGCACATTGATATCCGATACCACTTCCTTAGAGACCATGTAGAGAAGGGTGATATAGTGCTCCAGTTTGTGGAGAGTGACCACCAGTTGGCTGACATCTTCACCAAGTCTTTGGATAGTTCGAGGTTTTCAGCTCTGCGGGGAGAGCTTGGGGTGGTGTGTCCTTACAGATTGTAGTGAGGGGGAGCTTTGGGCTTTACTGCTTTACTATATTGATTATGCTTCTGTCTCATTTCTGTTGCATTGCACTCGGGGTGCATTTGGGTTTAGTCCTTCCAGCATAGGTTAGAGTGCTTCTCTTGCCGAGATGCTTAGACTTCTAACTCTTATCTTGTGCTTCCAGGATTAGCTGCTTCTTATCTCACTAGGTCGAGCTCACTCACTTCTTGTAGGTTCTAGCGAGGGTTGGGCCACTATCGGGTAGACAGGGTACGTGTTTGCTCTCTAGTGTGTGATTTACTGTCAATTGATTGTCCTGGAGTCATATGGGGTAGATGAGAGTCAGTCTGAGCCATAGTTGTCTCTATATCTTATCTATGCTTTAAGAACTGTCTGTTTTGGTTTTATTTGCCAGCTTCTCGATTTATTGCTTTGGTTCAGGGAGAGTTCTTTTGGGAGCTTCTGGAGCTTAATTGTGACTTAACTCAACTTGAACTAAAAGTTGCATGTCATGTTGAGGGGGAGCTGGATTTTTCTGCATTTTAGCATTTAGCATTGTAATATATAACTACATTGAGCCTTGATTATTATCCTGCTATGACATGTTTACAATGCTTTACACCTTGCCATGACTTGTGCTTAGCTTGCTAGATTTATCATGACTTCATATGTGTAGACTAGCTTTCTACCATGATAAGTTAATTAAAATTGCTCAACTTAAATTAAAACTTGTCATGTTAGCACTCGAGATTAGTCTTGCTTGAGCTATCCCTTTATGATTCATGCCATGTCAAATAGGCTGAGTTGAGTCTTGAATCTAGGTTGAATATTAGATTGAGCTATTTTAGCATCTTGATACATCATGAGTTAGCACAATCTGTTAAAAAGCAAAAGGATCTCTTTTTATGTGCGAAAAAACTGATTTCACCAATTCTTTCTCATGAGACGGCTTGCCATTGCACTAGGCATGAACTCGGGGGGAGTTTTGGATGACCTGGACTATCTTCTTAAGCTTCTCGCTTGGAGTAGTCGCATAAGGCTTGAGATCTAGCACATGATAACATTTTTGGTTGAAAACAGCTATAAGCTTTAAAAGAAAATATGTCAAATGTGCAAGATTTGCTTAATCACCTAAAGATGAAAAGTGCTTAACCAAATGATAAACTCTTGAGCTTGTAGCACTCTAATTGACTCAACACTAGCTTCTTGTTTCCGCTTAGCTTATTGACATGGCCTGCATCATCCTTGGATATCTCTAGTTAGACTTTGCTCATTGATGACTTGACTTGCTCACTAAATGCATTACATTTCAGATTGTCATCTTTGTGCTCTAGCTGGTTTATATATATGTTGTCATGATCTAGATAGCGTTTTATTGAGTTATGGCTTGGTGTATTACATTATGGTCAATATGGATAATTCTCATGGCTCTAAATGTTTAAATAAACAAACTTCAGCCATATTCATCCATTGACATGTCATATTCTCTCTATTGCATCTTGATGTGTTTATTGCCAAAAGGGGGAGAATAGAGAAGAAAAAGTCTGTTGGAAACAATTTAGAGCTTTGGAGATCAATTTGCTCTTTCAGTTGTTGCTCTAGTGTTCCTTCTGTCGACATGGTCATTAGCTTCATTGTCTTCTTTGGACCATGTTGGATTCGTCAAAATCAAACTCAACTTCATGCTTTTTCTGAGTTTGTCAATATACTCATCAAGGGGGAGATTGAGAGACCAGGTGGTCGTGACTCCATGTGAATGATGAGTAAATTGACAAAGGTTTAGGATAGTCGAGTTTGGTTTGAGTGGTTCGGAGTCGAGCCGTTGCGTGGCGCAATCGGGCTCGGTCGGACTTTGGTCAAACTTGGTCATTTGGGCTTAGGATGTATATTCTAATGTTTCGACAGGTTTGGACTTCGTCTGTGGTAAGTGTGATGATATTTTACGCTTTCATGTGTCGAGCGGTGCTATTTGACGTGTTTTCTTGTCTGTGTGACTGCAGGACATCGGGTGGAGTCGTGGCGAGACACGTGGACCGGACTAGGCGCAGGTGGCGCTGAGGTCAGAACGGTCGGGATGTGTCGAAGACGACGTAGACTCGAGGTGGTTGCGAGGCGTGCGAGGCAAGGAGCGCGGAAGCTTCCCGGAAGGTGCAGGAGGGGCGAATCGGGAAATTCGCGAGGCTGCACAAGCGGGAGCAGGCGCCGTTGGATTTAGCAGGCGTAACGGGGCGGAGACCCGTTAGCCAAGGCTATAAATAGGATTGAGGGGCTGCATGTCCACTTGAGCACTTGGGTGGAATTAGGGTTTGTTAGAGTCAAAAGAGTCTTTAGTGGTTGCTTTAGGCTTTAGACTTTAGTTGTTGAGAGTGGGTAGTAGTGGCAGAGTAGTGCTCCCTCTGTTATCTACGATGTGTTCTAGATAGAACAAGTGGTGTTCATCCCCTCCAAGTATCCATGGGTGAGGATTGAGAGGTTGGAGAGGGATTGAGAGCTTGTAATCCTTTCTTTGCATCAAGTCGGGGTATCGGGACTCCTCTGTATTCCCTGTGAATCAATGAATGAAATTCTGAAGTTTAAGTTTCCCTGTTCATAGCTCTGTTCTTCTTTTTTCCTCTTTTGCAAGATTTCTTGATTTTCGTCTTTTTGAGTTCTTGCTTGCTGGAGAGTGCCAAAATGGGTTGCTATGACATGGGTGATGCTCAAAAGCCATTTGGCTAGTCAATTCCATGAGCAAACTTTGTTTAATTTCAGTTTTTCCCATTTGGCTTCCTCTGTTCTTGGATTTCTCATTCTAGGGTTTGAGCAAGATTTTGTTTCCCTCAATGAGATGGCATGAAATTTGGACTGGATTGCCCCATGGCTATTGCTAACATATCTTCAAAATTTCATGGCCAAAGGATCAACGACGGAGGAGTAATTTGAGTTTTGGTTCAGTTCTTGCAAGAGGTTCAGTTTTGTCAAATTCTGAATTTCTAGCTCTTCAGTTCATTTCCTTGCATTCCAATGGACCTAAGGGTATTTAGTTTAAGTTCTTGAGCTTGTGTCTTGAAAAGATTGGAGGGATTTCATCCTTTTCCCTGTTCTCCCAAGATCTGAGAATATTTTGTCTCTTTTCGTCAAGTCTCTGCTGTAGCTTGCTCTCAGGATTTCAGTTCTGCTGTTTCAGGTTTTGGGCAGCAAGGGGTAGTTGCATTCGGCAGCAGTACAGGTTAAGCAAAAATGCATGTCTATCACACATCCTGTTCGGCTATTTGATTCTTGGTGGTTCCATGTTGTTTGGTCAAAGTCCATCTGATGCTTACGGCTTGGAGTGATTAATTCTTAATCACATTTTCTCTTTCCAATTTTTGGCCAAGCTCCTTGCTCCAGCGTGAGCTTCTCCTTTGAGAGCTTTTCTTTTTTTCTTTTCTGATCTTTGGCGATTTTGCATGCAGATCAAACAGCGATATTTGCAGTTGAAATTTTTACTGGATGATCTCTGATTTATGCTGAATTTTTTGGTGCCACATGCGTTCCAAATTTCAGCAGAATTAATTTTAAGTTTTCTGTGAGTTGCGTTGTTTTGCATCTTTTGAAAAATCAGTGTTCGTTTTCTCGGGGGCGATTTTAAGCGAGCGACATTCACCCCCCCTCTGTCGCCATTTCGGTCCTACAGTTGTGTTTGTGATTTCCGATTGCTTATATAGGGGGTTTCATAGTGTTTATGCATCTACAATTTCTTTTACCTGCATGCTTGTATTGCTCATGTGCTACCATTTTTTGTAGATTGCGGCGGAGCTCCATTCCTACCATTGCTGCTTATGTTGGTGAATGTGGCTTTCAGTATCTCATTGCTTAATTTGGTGAAGATGTCATCTGCGCTGGTTGCTTCGCTTACATCAACTTCAGCAGGTCTTTTTCTCCCTCTTGCCTTCCCCTCCTGCATTTGCCTCTTCATTTTTTGGTCTGATGCCACTGTATAGACCAATCTGAAGGAGTATCTCCTTGATCGTGCTGATGTTGTTTGTTTTTAATTGCAGTGTCAATATCAATCTATATCCTTTCTCTTCCTTTGCCCTACATCCCTCAAGGCGCAAAGTTAAGCTTGTCTTTCATGGTAGGCACCATGGTATTGCTCATGGGTCTGATTTTGTATTCCCCAATCACGCAAAGAGTCAAAAGACTGGCTGAAACTATACGGAGATAAGAGTTGTACAGCACTACCGCTACAAAAACTTAGTTATTGGCTTAGTCCTGAAGCTGAAAATGGATGTCCCGACTGAAGGATATGACAATTTGACACTCGGATTCATAGGTGTTCTGCCGTTTTTTTACGATTGAAGGTTGAAGAGCATCAACACTTGCAACTTTTAACATTTCATCTAGCATTACATACATGTAACCAACCAGATTAACTGATCTCTGTATAGTAATCGTTCTTTCCCTAAAGGTATGCTAAATTTGTCACACAAGAGAGCAGTGCAGGAGCTGCAACTCATACTATAAAAATTACTTGTTACATGTTCATAACACTGTCACTACAAAAGAATTGTTGAATTGTAATTCACATGGATTGTCTCGAGTGTTTCTCTACCATGTCTGACTTGTCCTGTTCCCACATGTGGCAAATGAGATTACGAAAATCGATGGAAAATTTTGTGTGGGTAGGTGATTGTCTGATTGACCTCCTTGAGCTATGAAACATTCGTTTATCTAGGCATGAGTTGGCACCCTGGGCTAAGCTAGAAGAGGCTTTGGAGGTTTATGAAAAGTTGAAACGACTGCCCCTGTCGACCCCAAATTTGGGGTTTTCAGACTTTCGCTATGCATGCCTAACATATTTGGCAAGGAAAAGGAAGCACTGTGATAGAAATGGGTGGGTTCTTTTGACAGTGGTTTTTAGCTTAAACTTTTAAATTCAGACTGTTTGTAAGAGATTACGAAGAGAGAAATAGTCATATGCGATTTTGGCTGATATTACTGAAGTTGGTATAATGTATACTATAATCGACTAGTAAATCTTAATTTTAAAAAAATATTAATTACTGTAACAAAAAGAAGAAAAAAAGCCAAAGCAAAAGCTCTATCGAACCCAGCCATATTTTCCTTAGCCTACTCGTGCATATGTAGAGATATGATGGCAATCTTCATAAGTCAAAATTTTCTAGCCTACTCGTGCATATGTAGAGATATGATGGCAATCTTGATAAGGGATGAGGCTAATCTACACACGTTTTAACGCGCATTTTCCAGCCTTTGTGGCACTAGTGGTACAGCAGAAGTCATGAGTGATCATTGGTCCGATGGTTCGGGCGGAACCACTCCCCAGGGTGTGACGGGCGTATTACCAAACCAAGTCCCCGTTAGCACAGCTAAAGATACGGGTCCTTTGACAATACGCCGTCTCTACGACCAATGGTTAAAAGTTTTGACACGCTGCTTTTTGGTCGGAAGGATGCTACTGTGACGTGGGGGACGGCTCATGCTCCAAAAAGAACGTAAATCAAACTCCGACAGATTTCTCGAGAGCTATTTGCAATTTTCCCATAAATTAAATTGACATATCCCGCTCGATTCGATATCGAACTATTTTCTATGTGGAGCATATGGGCCTGTTCTTTAACGATTTCTAAAAACGGCTTTTGACTTTTGCTACAGTAACTAACTTTCAAACATAGTATTTTCTCAAGATAGGGTCCACAAGTTAATTGTAGTACATGTTAAAAGCCCAATATCTATATCAAATAAATCACAAACGAGTAACTCTCTCTCCGTAATCTCTGTCACAAATAACTAAAATTTAAAAATTTCAACAAAAAATCATAAACCATCGTCGTATCAAACAGGTCCTATAAAGAGTTGGACATTTCCGTCAAACTTACCAAAGTACTCCTGTTCTCGGGAGCCAACCCTGAAAACGTGCCGAAGTTGTTGTTTTCCTTCGATTTGCCATGTGCAATCGAGTACCTCGGTCTTTGTTTCATGGGGATACACTGAACTACTACTACGTATCCTCTGCCTTCAACGTCAGTGACAATTCGCTTCAAAATATGATGCAAATAGTTATGAATTTTTTTTGATAGTATTGTCACAAGATCAATCTTATTATGCTACAAAATTTCAGATGTAAATTTGATCTAGACATTAAGAAAAAATAAATTACCCTGAAAAGGAAATACAAAGATAATGGATCTTTAATTACATTATACTGGTACTAGAAAGATGATAGTAGAAATAAAATCTGACCATTTTAGAGGGTATTATAAACTTTTATTTTTTAACCTGATTTTTTTCGAAAGAGTATTTTGAACTATCTCATATCAATATCTATGTGTAAACTGCAGTTGCATCTTAATAAAAAAAAACTCTTCGACAAGTTTGTGGCTTCGGCCGCCGGCTACAGAGCCAGGCGCAAGCTCGCCGACTCTGCCGTCGTTGTTGAGGACCTCTGGTAATCAGGTCCTTAAAAAAATAACTCTACTTCTGCATCCCTTATTGAACCTCTTCTTGGTTCTGATTTGTTTTGTTTCGTCCGTTTTGTTAAGACTGGTAGTGTTCGTGCTGTTGCAACAGAACAGCAATTTTATTTTACACATATCAATCGAATGAACGGATCAAAAGCTATATATTTGCAAGCTAGTATCACATTAAAATTATTCCATATTTTTGCTTTGCATTACTGAAATCCGAAGGTTTAGTCTGCTGAATGCCTGTTCTAAAAAAGAAATACCTTCTATTATAGAAAAAAAGAAAGAGAACAGATGCATTCTTTTCAGTTGCAGCTGACAGCTTATGGCTATGACTAACGGCTTCTAGGCCTAGCGCGAGTGCTTATACGAACAACCAAATGCTGATAAGCCAATAAAGTGATTCAAAAAAATTGTTTTGATAAGTTATTTCGAAAAAACGACGAAGAAGCCACCTATTTATTTGGTAAGAGAAAGTCATAAACCATAAACAAAGAACTAGATCATTCTTTTTATGTCTCTCCTCAATGTGCTCGTAACATAGTCCCTTCAGAACACAAAGGTACTATAATGGAGCGAATCAGGCGATCAGCACAGTAAACACAAGTAGGTTGAATTTGATCTTTAGAGTCCCTATTTTTCAGTAGGTGCACAATATGGTAAGCACTATTGTCTTGCAATACACGCTATGAATCCATTGAGAACTCCTTGAGAAAACGCAAGGGAATTGTAAGCAAAATCAAAAATTACAGACTACCTATCCAGTGCAAGCAAGCAAAGAAGCATCCCCTCGCCGCGCCTGCTTGAAGTTGCATTGCTCCAGCCCAGGCCTTCCTCGAGCTCATCTTTAGCAAACCTGTCCAATATTCGAGAAGGCGTAAACGTAGACTCCGCAGCAAAGTCAGAATTGATCAATTTCTTTCACATCTTTCTCGGCAGTTTGGAAGCTGTGCAAAAATTAAAATACAGGCAAACTGAAAATATGATACTGTAGGACTGGTAATAGTAACAAAGGAGGATGAATGATATCTTTTAAAAATCTTTTCTTAAGCATCTAGAAATCATTCACTCCAGTAGATAAAGAGTTAAGAATATTATATTTGATAGCCTAGAACCATACAACCCAAAATAACAAGGTCTGACAAGTTCAACACTTAACTGGTCTGATCATCACTTGAGGAGCGGTTTGACCAGAGATCGGCCTGACTAGCTAAACCGCTGGTCTGACCGACGACCGATCTGACTAGGCCTAGGAGCAGTCTAATCGTTTCTCTGTTCTCATAACAGAAAATCAGCTCAAGCCAAAACTAATTTTGGTACAAACTTCAAAATTCATGTCCAAATAATGTGAAACTTTGCACACAACTTGTTGAGAGTCTTAGAAACATATTATATCCAAGAATTGCATGGAACTTGGCCAAAATTCTAACATTTCTTTAAAACATGCAAGGTTGCACCAAAATCGGGCAAATATCAAAAACTTGATAAACAACCTACTTGTGGATTAAGAACATCTAAGATAGCTCTAGATGAGTTCTCACATGTTACAACAAGTAAGATCACCCAAAGATTCAAAATCAAAACTCTCAGATTAAGATTCCCCAAGAAAGGATCCAAACCAAGTAAGAATCAGGCAACTTCAAAATTTTGCAAACCACAGTGCCTAGAGAGATAGGATTTGATCTACATGAGTCATCTCCATTACTTACACGTCCTTAGTATGCAACAAGATCAAGAAGGGGAGACAAAAGGTAAATTGCTAATAAGAACAAGATCAAATCAACCAAGATAAGAACACATTGTGAGAGATGAACAAAGTTGATCTATTGCTACTTGAATATGAAGATTTTACAGTCACTCTATAAGGAGAACAAGAGATCACACCACAACACTCACTCCAACCAAGTTTACGTTTTGGAACAATTACCAAAATACCCTTACCTTGATCTGGTTTTCTCCTTCCTTTGTAAGCAATCATCATGCTTGTCATACGTAGGTGGCACAAATGGCTTGTCACGCATCGGTAAGTCCAAGTCTCTCCTGCTTTAGTTCCCATCAGATTATATCTCACTTGAACTGACCAAGCCACTTCTCAGTGCCCTGCCGCGAAGACACCCTGTAGCAACACCTCTTATCAGTGTGCACCGATAGCGACATGAGCTTTGTGGAAGTTCTGGATGAACTCATTCCAAGTAATGGCTTGTGCGTTGGCATGAGCAATGGTGTAGTTGTCCCACCACTCTGAAGCAGGTTCGTTTAGCTAATGAGAAGCAAAAAGGATTTGTTCCCAATCACTGCATTGGATGATGTCCAACTTCTTTCCAATGATTTGTAGCCAGTCATCTGCATCCATCGGCTCGGTGCTGCTAGACAAAGTGGGGGACGCATCCTCATAAACTCTGATAATCGAGATTGTGGAGCCTGGACTGGTAGTAGTGGAGCAGGTTATGTAGGTTGTTGATGGTCTACATTAGCAGCTAGATGAGTTGGTTTTGATTGGGCATCATCTGGGCCCAGTCGGGTCCACTAGCAGGTGGTGGCAAAGGAATGGCAGATCGACCTCCTTGAGCTCTATTGTTGTTGCTGCTGCTACCATTGCCAGTGTCATTGCCCTTGGTGTTCACCATCTACTTAATGCTTCCAAGAATTAGGAGAGAGAGGAGACTTAAGACAAAGGAGGAACATAGGGGGAACATGGGTAGTTTTGCACAATCCAACACAAAACATCAGCTTAGCGAAACTTTTATTAAGCAAATAATGAGTAATAGTTACAACCACTAGCAAAAGAGGAATCTGATAGCTCATAACATCGTTTACTGGCTAGCTTAATAACTTAACCTAAAAGTGGTAAGTGTTGTCTAAAAGCGGTTCTTGAAGTATGAAGCATGATCCTTCAAGGAGAAGATTGAAGTGGTGGTAGAGTCGAAGAACTGCTTTACGAGTAGCGTCTTGCTTGGCTTCCTTGAATGAGGAACTGTTTCCTTTAAAGCAATAGTGAAGACTTCCTTGTCCAGTCACTTGGTGATAAGTAAAGTAGCACGATATCCCATTGTCTGATCTCCATGATAGTTTACTTGGTGAGCATAGATAGCTCGATGTTGGAAACCCAACCGGTGAAGTAGCTAATGAAGGGCTTCACTCCATCCATCTTGTGGTGCGTCCTAATAGTTGTTCATCTATAGTTTTTTTTATCAAGAGAAGAACTAGAAACAATTTTTCAGGTAATGACTTAAAGATGAGAATGGATTGGGCGATGAGGATAAGCAAAAATTGAGAGTTAAGGGTAAACAAAACTTTTTAAGATTACTGGTTATTTAAAATAAGTCATTAAGGTTTGACCATTCTATTCTACCTACGCCATGTCCTAGAGTCGTCATGGGTCTGATATCATTTCTGTTGGACCCTGAAGCAACAACTCTGAATCCTTTGTGTAAATCACACTAGTCCAAGATCAGCTAGTGCACATAGTGGAAAACAAAGATATATATTAACCATAATGACATTTGTTAATTAACTAAATATGGGATTGATGGCCAAAGTTTATATCAATGGCCCATAAGCCAAAATTAAATAATAACAGCGGAAGAAAATGTCAAAGTGGAAGAAGCCCATCCAGCCTACCAACATGCAAATGACAGTAAGACGTGGCCTACTTTCTCCATGGGCATCCCATCCGGACCATCTTTCTCCAAAAAGATTCCACAATTCCATCTAAATCCATTTTATAAAAAACAAAATCTAATCTATGAAAAACTTTACTCAACATGCCCATGACCATGGGCATGGTTATTCAGAATAGTTTATACACTCTATAGAGATGGTATAACTTTATCCACAAGACATGATTAAATCATATCGCAACACGATTAGCACACTTTCTTGGATGTGCAGCAGAGAGATCATGACAAGATCTTTACAATACAAAACTATCAACTTAGCCATACCTCCACTAAGGTTTCACCCCAATAAGGAATCCATCAGATCGGGGGTCCCCTCTTATACTGTGTGAGACTTCTCACAACCTAAGCCATGCTCACATCCAGCCTATAGTGAGACTAGGTTTTGGTACCCACAAATTAGTCAGTTAGGACTGTCCCATAGCGGTATTGTGGTAGTACAATAGGGTTTTATAGCAACAGCTCATAGACTGGTCTTTAATTGACTTAGGTAACTTTCCACATACCCCTTGTTCCTACCCCCCCCCCCATTGAGCCATTAAGCATCAACGTATGCTAGCAAGCACCCACCATCTAACCATTTGTCTAAATCTAAACCAAGTTTTATATTTGGTTTTGAAACATTTCATAGACCTTGTTGACTCACCGAAGTCAAGAATACATTTTTAAAACTCATCATTTCATATGAAAAATTATCCTATGCCTAAAGTTATTTCTAAGCATGTCTAAGTATTTGCTACAAAATGTTCTAGTTAATACTAATGTACTAACTAGAATTTTATTCTAGGGTAACAAGGTATCTGAGAATCAATATCAATGAAGGTATTAACAAGTAGGCAATAACTAAGTTTAAAATTAAAATTGAAATACATTGAATAAAACTATGCATGCAAAATAATTTAAAATAACATAATTTTATTTATAAATTGGGATTGACATGACCAAGGTGTGTAACTTGCCTTGCTATATAGATTAGTGTGAATCGTCGTAGTAAATTTTTTAAGAATTGTCGCAGTCTACACATGAAAATAACTAAGCAAACTCAAATAAACTAAAAAAAATCAAAAGTATGGTAGAAATGGGTAGATCACGATTTTAGATGAATTTAGAAATTTAAATGGGTTTAATTGGAGTTAGGATGAAGGAGAACGAGCTCCTAGAAGTTTAAATTCCAAGAAAAGGAGAAATAAAGGTTAAATAGAATTTTTTGGATTTATTTTTCTAAAAAAGAGATTTATGATGTCAGCATGGATTAAAGTTTTTGGCTAAGTTATTTTTCTAAAGAAAAATCAGGTTTATTGCGTCATGTTGACATCAGCAAGGAATTAAAGACCAGGGCTGATAGGTGGGTCTGGGTCTCATGGACCGAGTCCGTGGACTAGCTCTCACCTGAGGTGGTGAGTAGGGGTGGCATGGCACTTGCGTGGCTACTGACTGGTTTGGTTTGCTGATATGGCGGCCAAGTGGCACTGACATGGCACGGGAGGGCAGTCGTGTGCCGACTGGTGTGCCATGCGGCACCACGTGGCTGCCATGTGGCACCACGTGGCGTCCATGTGTACCAGCACACTAATGTGTCATGACACGTGGCTGCCACATGGACCAGGGATGTGACGCGACTACTGATTGCTGGTGTGGCACCCTGTGTGGCAAAAAATGCTGAGGTGCCATGCCATGCGGCCGATAGATGGCATCCACGTGGGCACACACGTTGATGTGGCCTCATCAGTTGGTGGTGGTGCTCTAGGACCAAGGGCGCTGGCGGTGTGGTGCTCGGTTGGGGTTGGCGAGGGGAAGTAAGAGGGAGAGAGCAGTGAGAGGATTCATCTTCACCTTCACACAGTGGTCGGGGAAGACCGAAGGCGATCGGTGGCAAGAGGAAGCGGTGGCACAGCTTGGGACTTCGGTACAACGGCTCTCTAGCGGCGTCCTTGCTCGGCGAAGGGGTGGGGAATGGTCGTGGTGGTGCCAAAGGAGGTGATAGCGAGGCTTGGGATAGCTTCCTTTGCTAGCGATTGCTTGTCAGAGGGGCTCACCGGTGCTTTGAGAGAAGGAGTACGGCATGAGGGAGCCTCAGGCATGGGAGGGAGAAAATGGAGGTGGGGTGGTGTAGAGTGGGGGAGGGGCACCGAGAGGTGCCTTTTATAGGCTACGGAGGGAGCATCCGGTGGCAACTTTTCACCAAAATTCTCGGTTGTCGATGGTGGTTACGGAGGAGGATAAGGGTGAAGTGGGCGCAAAAAGAGGGGGACAAACACAAAAAGAAGGTTAGGCCCGTGGAGTGAGGGGGAAGGAAAGGGGGTAGGGCCGGTCGTCCGCGGGAAAAGGGCGAGGGCTGGAAATGGTGGCGGTGTCAAACAGAAAGAGAAGGGGGTGGTGGGAGGAAGAAGAAGGGCTGACAGGGCAGGCCCGCGCGTCGGTGGGAGAGAGAGGGGAAGGAAGAGAAAGGTGAGCGGGAAGGGGTTGAATGACGGATGCGTGGAGCTGGGGAGGCACAGGCATGGGAGATGGCGCAGCGTGGAGGTGAGGGAGAATCCAGGCCAGACACGTATGGCCCAAGGGGATGGTTTAGGGCATTTTTGATTTTTCAGAAAATGCTAAATACTTCAAATAAGCTTAGAAAATAACAAATAAAACCCAAACTTTTTTGAAAAATTCACAAAAATTTCTAAATACATTTTGGACTTAGGAAGATTACTTCCAACTTAAAGTTGACCTTTGATTTTATACATAAAATACTTTTTAATTTCAAAATTAGATTTTAAACTCCAGAAATTCATAGAAAAACCAAATAAAAACCAAATGCTTTCAAATAATTAATTTGGATTACGATTTTTACAACAATTCAAATTATCCTCTATTTAATGTTTTTTGTTTTTTGTTTTTCTAAAAGTACTTTTCAAAGAGAAGTTTTTTTAAAAAAGCTGAAAAACAGGCAAATAAAATTTCAAAATTCAGGCAAACCAAATAACACTTGTTTTTATTTTAAATTAATTTAAATTTTATTTTTTTATTAATTGTAAAATAAACAATTGAACTGTAACATGTAGCCATGCCCTACCAGCCGTGCCATGTGCACCACGCCCGCCAAGCCGCATGCCATGCACCTTGGCCATGCGCGCCACTGTGCCTGGGCTCTGATACCAATTGTTGGGGAATTTGCCTAGGATCTAGAAGAGCGATGAATTCTAACTTCAAGATCACGCATGCGAATATGAGTAAACATAGATAGATCTTTAGCGATGCGATACGTCTACGTCCTTTTCGTTTTTTACATAGAGAACCAACATACAAGACTATGTAATCAACACGGCATCCAACGTTGTGAATCCTATATGGACACATCTTAACTTTCCTTTTATGACTGCTCTCACTTCAAGTTACAATCAGACTCTGAATCCTGACCTCTTATGATTTCAGTACTCGTCTCCGAGTACTACTTGACTTACGAACCACTGACTGTTATAGTACTTGAACCAACTTGCCGTGGTCGTAGACATGTTCTGGTCGTGAACACTAGATTAACTACATGTTCTGGTCGTGAGCACTAGATTAACTCTAATATCAATCACCCTGTATCCTGCGCAACGAAACGCCCGACAAAAACAAAACGCCCCGGCAACAACAAGGCGCGCGCAAGGCCCAGCGCCCGGCAAACACTTCCTCCGAGCGCCCTGGCAGTTTTTTGACCCAGCTAACAAGCGCCCTGGCAGGAATCCTCCGAGGACGCCCCCGCGGCCTTCTATCCCAGCGGCTGTCTCCCGGCTGGAAAACGCCCTGACAAGGATGCCCCGGCGGCTTTCTGCCCAGGGCAACCATCTCCCAGATGACGCGCCCGCGATCCGGCAGACGCCATGGTAGAAAGTCCCGCGCGCAGCTTGAGGAGATGCCCTGCAGGCATGTACCTGGCCTGGTAGTCATCATGCCTCACATGATAATCATTAGATACTTTCGTTTTGTATTTTTCTTGTGCTTGTCCATTGGGTGCATTGAATCTGCTAATCTCTGATGGCCTGTTCTGATTTCAGTCCATCTGGGCTTATAGTGGTCACTACAAACCAAGTGTAGAGAACCTTAGCAACTTCATAAACTTCCTCAAAGAAAATGGAGTTGATCTAAAAGAAGTTAAGTACACCACTTCCGGACCAGCACAGCCTAAAAGCACTCCTGCGTTACCAAATGTAAGATGGTTTCACTTGATAAGCTTGTTTTTACGTATTGAGGACTTTGAAGATCCAGTGCCTAATAGCACACAGAATCCTAATGCTGTTATCATGGCGTCCAATCCTCCACAAATGATCCTCCCTCCAAACATGATGGAAGATGGCAAGGCATCTGGGCCATCTCCACAAACTGAAGGTGAAGAAGGCGACATACGTGTAACTAACCAGATTAACTAATCTCTGTATATTTGTTTTCCTTTTCCTAAAGGTATGCCAAATTTGCCATCTCAAAGAACAGTGCAGATGCTGCAACTCTACCGTAAAGAGCTACTGTAAAGCTTTTTTTTGAGGGGAATAAAACTTATTTCTTGTTATATGTTCATAACACTGTCATTACAAAAGAATCGTTGAATTGAATTGTAATTTACATGGAGCACCTCGAGTATCTCTACTATGTGTGAGAGAGTTTGTCCTGTTCCCACATGTGACGAATGCCATTACGGAACATTGACGGGAAAAATGTCACAGATTGGAAAATTAAATTTGAATGACTAATCTCCTTCAGCTATGGGAGCTAGGACAGAGGCTTTGGAGTCAAGTTGAAATGACTGCCCTTGTCAAACACCAAATTTTGGTCTTTCAGGCTTTCACCATGCACGCCGAACAGATTTGACAGGGGAAAGGAAGAACCGTGACAGAATATTTTCCTAGCCTACTCGTGCTTATATAGGAGTAGAATTATGATGGCAATCTTCATAGTTATCTTGTGTGTAAAACACTAAAACTAAAACAGCATGATACTTGATTACATAAGTCGGTGCAAAAATGTTGATAGCATCCATGAAACACAAGTGATGTACTTTGATTTTAATGAGCGCAAGAAATGTCCATGGACCATGGAAGCTAGATGGAGCATGTCGTAATGGGCCATAATTGCCCATAGGATACATGTGCGCTATGCTTATATGAGTTGTATATTTGTATGTATTTCCGCTGTTCAAGTTTATAAAGTATATTTTTTAAATAGTCTTATCTATAAATATATGATGTATTTTATATTTTAATAAAAAATTAGTGTAAGATTTCCTCTATATCCATAATAAATATCCTGTTTTACTTTATGTTCTCTATATGCATGTATTAAATATAGTATTTAGATATAACAATTAGGGATAGTTTGATTTCTAATACAATTTTGGTCTATGTGCTAAGAAAAAATATACCTTACAAACTTAGACGGAGGGAGTAATATGTAGTACATGCATGAGCTTAGCTATATATTATCACACTCAGCTTGAGATTATCTTTCATCTTGAAGTTAGGCTCAGTACCAGCTAGTATTCATTAATTTCACCCCTGGTTCATCTTCTTGCCTACCCCTAGTACCTAGATGGATTCAGTTGCCTTCTTCAAGATAAGACCATCTCAAATAGCTGCCGGAAGAACCAAAGGAGCCTGCATTTTCCATGACAGCTTCTGCAGGCTGTAGCAGGGTTTTTGTTTGTGGCTTCAACTGCCTTGTGTATCAAGAGAGGCCTCATGGTTGCACACAAATCGTGTGCCCCAATTGGCACATTTATGCACATAACCTCATAATATTCAACACTTAAGCGTTCTATGTACCAATATTTTTCAAAAAGATCATAATAGAGTGCCACCGACAAGTAGGCCCAAGCTACAGTGAAGTTCACACCAATTGCAATTCGTTAAAAAAAACTCGTATAGAAAACTGAAACCGGTCCAAACCGGCAGGTTTCTTATTTTTTGCCGGTTCGGGCCCTAAACCACCATTATCCCCATTTTAGACGGAATGTGCATACTACTACGTACTAGAAATGCCTCAAACATCACACACTGAAACTCAAAAGCAAATTTTAGCCAAAGATGAAAAATAGCCACTGCCATTCCCCTGTCCCTCGTAACATGCGAGTATATGCTACACACCCCACATGGTTCAACACACACACAGACACAAAACTCCAGCCTTCAACTATTCCAAATTTTGTTTGAAAGTTCAACTATTCCAAATTTTGTTTGAAGGTTCAACTATTCCAAATAGATGCTCCCAAAATGACACATTTAGGCATCAACAACGCTATTCATGCACAAGCCAGCTGCAATCTGCAGTCCCCTCCAAGGCTCCGACCCACTTATTCACAAATGCATATTAGCTTTCGTCAGCTGGCTGCCGAGCGCCTTTATTCTCACCCTCGAAGGCTCTTCGACTCCTTGTCTTTTGCATATGGAGGTTAACTTTGAGATCGGCTTCTCCTTCCACCAATTGTCACCCTCGCCGCCTGGCTACTTCAGGAATTGGGAACCTTATGATCACATTGGTTCTTATTATGATGTTGCTCAAATCTATATTCTTCGCATGTGTCATACGACATATATATAGGTCCTACCAAGGTTCCTTGGAAAACTCGCATCGGACCCTAAAAAAGAGAGGTTCCTCTATACAATTCATTCCTAGTTATAAAAAAGGAGTGTCTATACAACTATCAAGTGCTTTCTTGCAAAAAAAATCATTTAAAATTTTTACACTGTTAGATGTAGATATAACCCCTCCCCTCCCGGCTACGTATTCTCTCACTCACTCACCCACCCTAACCCTAACTTATCATCTCCCTCCCCTCTCTAGCGGCCACCCATCCCTCTTCACCCCGTGCTCCGCACCCCTTACCTCAACGACCCCCCTTCCCCCCTCTGCTGCCACCCGCCTCCTCCTCCCCTACCGCTATTGCTGCCGCTAGCCTCTATCTCCCCTATCTTGCGTTCTTGCTCCACTCCGACGCTACCGCTACCAAATCTTCCATTGTTGCCAATCACCCCCTAAACTCGCTCTTTCTTGTCGCCCTCACCGTCTTCCACCTTCTACCCCTCTTTCTGTCCCCTCTTCGACGACTACTGCCACCAAATCCGCCACTACCACCTGCCGCCTCCTAAACTCTCTCTTTCTTGTCTCCCCCACCATCTTGCACCACCGACTGTGCTCCCCCAACCCACGACCAGCAGTCCACCTTTGACCCCACCACCCCTCACTCTCTAAATCGGGCTCTCAGTGAATCCAAAACCCTAACCCGGTAAATCTAAGCCTTAACCAGGTGGCGGTGGCACTAGAGAGGAAGAGGACGAACTTGTCAGAGTATGAATCTCTAAGGCGATCTAAATGTTAGAAATCCGATTGATTTTATAAAAAAAATGTGGACAGATGTATAACAAATCCGTAAAATTAATTGCATCGGAGATCCATAAACTTGTAACGAAATGTTATCTGGGTCCCTAAACTTATGCTAATTTTGCATCTCTCTTCGGGTCAGTCCGTTTATCTTTCGCTTGTGGTTAACTGAAAAGTGCTGATCGATGTGGCTGTGGAAAGATGGGAAGCTAGCTCGCGTGTGGATCATCGATCAGCGATCGCTGCATGGATCGATGAATCATCTATCATGTATCCAAAGCTCCCGTGCATGCATGTGATGCGTATCGACCGTTTTACAAGATACGCTCTTTCGAAAACAATTTACTAGATACATGGCGCTTTAGCGCTGTAAGTTTGTGTAGGTAAATGTGTTGTCAATTTAAAAGGCTAAGTGGTACTTCGTGTTGAGATACGACTAGACTACACTAGTGTAAAATAAAAGTATTTACTATGTAAACTACGAAGTCATGTGAGTAAGAGATCATAGATCGTTAGCACTAGACACGTAGTATAGCGGAAGAAGAGTTAACACAGTCTGATTTAACGCAGCGCGCGTCAATGTAGTAGAAGTAGTTGATCGTCCAATGCTTCTGGAAAGCGATCCTTGGAAGCCAATCATCCTCTGACTGTAGTCGGTCTTCACAAGCCGGTTGTTTTCACTTTGGATAGTCCTGATCAGCATCGCAGTAACAACAGCGCATCTATGGAAGTCCACACGTCCAGAAATAGAACGACGTGCACGTGTGTGTTAGCACCAACACGCACAGCAGAGCATTCAGAAGGAGGCAGCTAGGGTTTTGGTGGGTGGTGCAATCTCTCTGTCTCACATCTGAACCCATAGCCACAATGCTCCCATTTATATAGAGCCTTTTACCGAATTTTATCCAATACAAGTATAGATGTATTCCACTAAGAAAGCCTCTGATCGGATCTTTATCTAATATGAGTAGAGATCGTATCCTACTAAGAAAATCTCTGACTAGATCATTTACTGTTCTAACCTATTAAGTGTGTGACCCTTTAGGTTCATGTATACTTAGTTGTAACTCAGAAGCACCTTTCCTGTTGCTAGTTGGTAATGGTCCATAGAAGGATATATCGACCCCTAAATATATACAAAGATCAATCTAGATAAATCTTATGCAATATGATCTGCAACCATGTACTAGTCACTTATGATTAGTCTATAACTCCTTACGACCAGATCGTATCTAGTTATGATAAGTATGTATCTCTATACGACTAGTTCGTAGACCAATTTGTGATATGTCCGATTAGCTCATGACCTGTCAGTATACCTATACGACCAGTTCGTATCTCATCGGACCTAATGTCTTATTTGTGTATTCTCCTTTTGCCTTACAATACCTAATCGAACTTTAGGTGAGAAATGTATCATCTATGGGTTGTTCAATTTTTTCCCGATCTAGTGATGGATAATTTTATGTGGTTAACTCTTCGACCACTTGTAGGATGGCCATGCGCTTTCTTTATCCAACCATACAAGGGGCCCAGAGATATCTCTCTTGTTATGTAGGAGAGGCAAATCCCATATCTGACATGTCACATTTCTCCGTATGTTCCATAGCATACCCATAGATACCCAATTATGGAGTAGCATTTGGCAACCCCTAAGTGTACTATACACATATAGGAAACTATATTGATCTCTGGTACAAGGATTACACATTATTATTACTTGAGACCACCTGATGACACATAAAAATACAAGAATCTCAATAGTGTCTTAAGGTAGGTCAATCCAATAACATGTTCTCTAACATGTGTCCACATTATTGATTTTATATCCCGATATATATGATCGATGAAATGTGGTCATCAATCAATATATGTGTTGGTCTATAAGTCATTAATATCCCAATCCGTGACATCTGACCAGTGATCTTTTAGAATGATACCATACTACAAATAAAGAGCTCCACAAATAAGTCACATACTTGCTAGCCTTTAGAAAAGATAATTCATTCAAGAAACATAATAACATTGATGGGAATTAGAATAATCTATTAAATACAGCTTTAATACTTAATTAAAGCCCTAAGCCCCATGTGGTCATAAGCTATCCAAAGCTATTACCCCAGTACTCCTGGTCAGAGGACTACTGTACATTTTGCCCGACCAGCAGACCACTTAGAGATTCCATGAACTGGTATAAGAGCCCACTTCCAAGGAACTTTCTTCCATGCGGTGGATAAAGCACATGCTTAATCTACTCTAAACAGTATGCTATTTTGGCTCTGCATCCCTAACAACAACCACTATGCAGTTATCTTCACGATTATCTCTCACTGGCAATAACCGAAGATCAGTTATCATTAGATATCTCTCTCTGATAGCAACCACCCCTTTGATCAGACACGACAATTCCACAAGACATCGATGGATAACTGATACCCCTTCAACAATATTTAAGGGTTGACGAGAGAAGAAAGTCCAAGGGGATGATCCTGGGCTTGCTAGTCTGTGAGACCAGTGAGATTGACTAGATGGAAGAAGACACATCACCCCCTTCATCAGCATTACCAGATGAATCAGTCACTCCATCCTCATCGAAATGCCCAAGCAACAAGGAAAGCCCAGTACCTGAGACAGACAAACATGGCAACAAGAGTGCAATGCCATGATCCAAGAGTTAGGGTACTCTCAATGCAATCATGGATGACCGCAATTCACTAAAAGCTCCTGCGTATAGTGAGAGCTGGTCGGCACCTGGTCACAGTGTTGATGAGCTTACCTTCGGCAAAAAGCCAGGAGAAGATAATAACATTCACAATTCGATCAATGATCCACTGGATCAAGTTGAGTCCACCGCACAATCCTCTAGAAGTGGTGGTCTCCAATCATTCACCATCATGGAAGCTACTTGTCGAGGCGATGGAAGGCCCTCCCTCAAATTTGACAAAAGTTTATCAGAGATTCCTACTGGAAGCACGAAGTTAACTCTATTAGAGATACCGTTGTAGATACCGTGCATAGTTCTCTATGACAGACTCCCCCATGACCCGTTGGTCGGAATGGTATGAACGCTCCTCATCACCTAGAGGGAACATAAATGGTGGACATTTAATCATCTAATCCACTTGTTTCTACCCACCTCCATGCTTGCTGAGTCATGTGGAGCGAGCAGGGAACTCGGACCGAAGCACAAGTCATTGTGCCCCTTGTGCCAGTAGGAATGCTTCGAGGCCTTCGGTAACCATCCAAAACTTACAACGTGTGCATGGTATTTCTGAATAACTTAGACCCTTCTTTGGTAGAAACCCTGGTGTCTACTCAAGTTGCAGGTCAAGTATTAGAGATTTAGAGATTTTGCAGCAAACCTTGTGACAAACAGAAATGTATTGAGAGAGAAGACACTCCCAGAGCTAAACGCTAACTTCATCCATGCACCCTCCACATGATAGAAGCTAACGTGGTCGGGCTAACAATAATCTGTCAGTAGGCACAAGACCTACTCAAAGATTTCATCAAGAAAGTCATGAAGGAACAAGGCTCTTCAAAAATGAAGCAACTCTTCCCCCCTCGTTATGAAAGATGACATCAGGGATATGGTCCAAATGATCTACGTCATCATCTAAACCATGTATCTACTCAGAAACACAATTTGAGTGTCCACAACCGGATAGGGGCACCAGTTCCCCATGATGATTATTGCAGGAATAGGTCTCCAATTGATTACAATCCGACCCCTTTCCAGAAATAGCACCATGACCTAATCATAGACTATCGGGCTTTCTCGACAGGCCTTCAAGCAGTGCGCTAGCTAGAAAGGTTTCGACCAGCAAATATTGAGAAATTTGATGGAAAGAAAAATCCATTGGAATTTTTGTAGATTTACACCACTGCAATTAGGGCCGTAGAAGGCGGCGACAATGTGATGGCAAACTATTTTCCAACAGTTCTCAAGGGTTCTACCCAGTCATGATTGCTCAACCAACCGGTAGGATCAATCTACACTTAGAAACAAGTCTACGACCTAGTGATCGCCAACTTCTAGGAGACATACGATTGCCTAAGGAAGAAAGATGATTGTTGTAGCTGTGGGCCAAACAGTAGAAGAGGAAGCTAGTAGAGTGAGTATGAGAAATAAACTATCTACCTTCTCTTGTTGACCCAAGGAAGTATGTATACATGGCCATAAGGCCTTATTATAATAACATCCCTATCGCAGGGTACTATTCCAAGGGTATACATGACTTATTGGGGCCTCTTGGCCCAGTAGGCCGAATGGATGCCGATGGGGGTCATCCCCACAATAGATCCTCTCATGGTAAAGTGCTTCTTCTTAAACAGGCTGAAACCATGCTACCTAGGCCTTTTGGGCCCTCCATCCTTTTGGCCTGGTAAGGAATTGGCCCATGCACTCAGTCTTGTTGATCGTGGTCGTGTGTAGTTGCTGTATTAGGGGACACGCATCCATTGTGGTTGGCGCGTTGTGCGCTGTCTTGTCTTGTGGCATGATTTCCGAAGGGATGCTCGAAAAAGGTGTTTTGCCTTTAAAGCCCAACGCCCTTGGCAAAACACTGCCCAACTATTGTTCTTGTTCATCCTGTGTACACTGGTTGGTGGCCTCACCCATGATTTGTTCTGTAGCACCCACCCCCGCTGCTGCCGCTCTTTTGATCATGTCGTCAGTGCCCTACCTGCAAGCACGCCAACTGCCGTTGCCCTCTGTTTTTAGTGAATGGCTCATGGCAATGATTAGCATGCTCGTCACACTACCGTAGGTGCCTCATCGAGCTGCGGCGGCGTGTCCAGCCATCGAAGCTCATTGGTGATTGAGGTGGAGTATGAGCTGGTTGAACGTGATCCGTCGATGGCCAACAGGCGATGAAGGGCATCGAAGAAGGTGAGCAGTGTGTGCTCGAACGTGTTGGAGCAAAGTCTAGCAACTGAAGAGTTGATTCTGTCTCTAGTGTGTGACAAGAAGATCTCAGACCGCAACGCGGTCCATCTGCCCTTCTCCGCTGAGACAGAGCCCCACCCGACGGAATTGAACACGGTCGTGTCTGCCGCCTACTTCGATGCCGATCTTCGATTTCCAATGGTGATGTTCGCCAGTGAGGTCCTTCGGGTGTATGGGTTGGAGCTGGTGCAGCTGACCCCTAACGCCATCGTTTGGTTGGCAGTGTACTGTTGGGCTTCCCAGGCAGAGATGGTGTGGTTGAGCCTAGCGCTATTCACCTTCTTGCACGATGCTTGGTGCTAGCCGAAGAAGCTCGTGGAGGGCGAGTACTCCAACTTGGGAAGTATCAACTTTGTGCTTCGATATGCGTGTACGAAGCTATTTTCAGTGAATGTGACACAGATGAAGTAGGAGTAAAGCTGGATGCGACGGTGGTTCTACCATCGAGTGGAGAGTGGTAGTAGTGTGAGGTGCTCGGTGCGCCCGATGGACTTCAACATGTCTCCACCAGTGACCCTGGACAGCAACGACGAGCATTACTCATGAAGGCTTGTGGGGGTTGCCCTTCGATTCAACATGTGGGATCTTGTGGTGGAGTACCGCATGTTTGGTGTGTCTCCGTTGATGCATCCGTGGCATGTTCAATCTAGCACCACCCGCAATGACGGCCCCCCTCTACTGTTGCTTTGTTGCTGAGCCCGACCGACCCAAGTAAGTACTTGGTCATAACCACCACACTTACCTCGGTTATGTAGGAGGTCACTGGTGATTCCATTTTGTATTCATGGCAGGACTCACCCTCGAGGATGTCGAATGTGCTGTGGTCATCTTTCTCGGGCCATATACAGCAATGGAGCATAGCCTTTGAGAGTTGGTGAGGCGAACCTTGGCCGGGTGAACTGGGTGTGCGAATCCCTTGGCATCCCCGTGCCGGAGTGTGCCGTCCCCAGCATTGGTCGGGCTCATGGCCGCGAGACACAAAAAACCTTCTGGTTGAAATCTCTCCTCTCTACACGTGGTCACGCCCACTAGAAGAAAATTCCTAACGATGGCCTTTTTCTTATTATCTTTGCTACCAGTCAAAACTTGAGATTGAATACGTTTTAGGAAGTTTTGTTCATGTCTTTCGCCCTTAGCTATCTTACAACCAGCTCAGATAAAGACCACAACTAAAAACACTTATCTTTTTTTGCATACATTCTAGCATTGTCTCTCATTAATCTTAATATCGACAAGTTGATGTCATAGTACTTTCTGATCTGTTTATGAATATGATATATCATGATTATGGCAAAGGTATCTAAGACTAGTCGAAATCTTTCACTGGCTCTGTCCAAAATAATTTCCTAGTACTACTCGATCCTTTCAAAATCATAATCAAAGTGCACTGATATACTTAGTCTACCGATCGGAATAAATTACATTTTTTTGGTATGCTACTTACTTAGTAAGTTATACTACTAAACAATCAGTCGGGGGCTAGGAGAAATATGCCCACTCTTCATAAACTTAAAGAAATGACATAAACTTTATTACCAATGAAGGTAAGTTTTTACATAAAGCATTTCATTTTACATAATGCCAAACTACTCATCAATGCCTCATGACTGGCCATTGTACGATGGAGACTCAACCTTCATCTCTTCAACTATTTGGTTCCTGAAGGGCTTCACTTCTTCAAAGAACTTGGCCGCTTCTTCCTCTGAGTAGTTGAATTCTGCTTTGAGTGCTTGAAGATTGAGATGTGGATCGAAAGCCTTAAGCTTTGCTAAGGCAAACTAACTCCATCTACGATGGCATCTCTCATGGTTCACTCATGGTTGCTCCTAGAGGTAGCCAACAAGCCTTGAAGGCTTTTGCGTTGTCTACCAAGACAACTTACCTTCTCGACCAGATCTTCAGAGGAAGAGGCAAGTGTTTCCGAGCCCACCTTGCCCCCCTTTAATCTCCTTCTTCTCCTCGGAACCAAGAGTTTTTTCTAGTTCTTGAACTTTCAAAACTTACTCTGCACGAGTAACTCAAAGTTAATTAGGATAACTTATAAAGAAATCAAGCTAGTCATATTATCAATCGGTCATCTTGGTTTTCTTCTCGTAAGTTTCAATGACTTCCTTATGCTAAAGGACGTTGTGGTGTAGAGTTCTTCAGGACGGTTCTTCATCTCAAGGTCTGATACATTCCTCCACCAAAGCTCGTTGAGTATTTGGTTGTTGAAGATCTAGCCCTAGTTGGGTATATCCATCGGATGCAGAGATCTCTTTTTCAATGAGGAACTCTCAACCTTCGGTTCTACAAAGAAAGAAGAAAGCATTTCTACTTTGTCCTCTTTGGCCACCTTTTTCAGTAGAAATAGGAGTCTGTTGGGACTTCGTCTCCGCTTCAGGACCCTTTGATAGTTCTGAAGCCACTGAAGGATCTTTGGTCGTAGGAGCTTCTGTTGATTCCATCATTGGCTGGAGGGCTGCTACGACCATTTTCTTCTTTGATGCCTCTTCAATAGAAGCACCAAGAGGGAAAGTGATTGGAGTAGTGGAAGCACTACAAAACTAGAAGAGTGCAAAGAAAGAAGTAAGAATCTCAAGACATAAAGAAACCAAAAAAGGTATGATTCTATGCAATTTCCTGCGACTAGTACATACCTTTGCTTCTTTGTCTTGAAGTTGAAATGCCCTGGAGCATAATGCAGAGCACTCGCCTTCCTCTTCTTTCTTCTCAACTGACTTCACCAATATAATACTACTAGGTCTAGTCAGACCTTTTGTGTCTCCTGACTAGATACTTTCATCCTTAGTTGGCTCCTCCCTGGGACGATCGGAGACAACTTCTCCAACTGTCTGCACCTCGTCCGAGGGTTGGGCTTCCTTAACAACTAGAGCTGCTATCTCCATTGATGTTGTTGAAGCCTTGGGGGTGACCACTGGGTCTTCGATTTGGTCAAAGATAATTATTTCGAAGCCCACGATCGGTAGATCTAATGTCACCATTGGCTCTGTGGTTGTGGTATTCCTGATCAGTGGTCCTTTCTTTTCTTCAGCCTTATCATCAACTGGGATGAGTTCGGTGGTGAAACCTTTCATCCAAGAAATATATTCCAATTGGTGCAATTTCTTTATTGTTCATACCAGAGCAGTGTAGGTTTGTTCATAGCAAAAACCTACATTCGATGGGAGTTCTACCTTCTTCTTAGGGGCTTGAACGGTCAAAGGGGCACGAGGAGTGGTCGAAGGAGCACAATGTCATCCCAATTCCTTATACGACTTCTTGACACTTCGTCATTTCTTGGGGCTTGGAACTGCTTCCTCCAAACTCTTAGCTAGCTCTACACCCTCCAATCATCTGCACATGTCAAGAATGTTATGACACACCGGTCGGAAAAATGAAATTTGGATGAAGAGATTCTCTATTACCTATTTACCTTAAGTCTTTTGATCCTATCTTCTATAGACGTAACTGCCCTGCCGGGATCACGGGAACACCTCTTTCTACTCGGGTTCCCCATCACAGGTTGTCTTTATCCTATCCCTTCCCTTGAAAGGAGATAAGGCTACAAAATAAAAACAGAAGAGAAATTTTAAAGTCGAAAAAACATAACGAAACAAAAAAACAATTCAACCGGTCAAAATTATTGATGCTTACCTTCCAAGGAGTCCTTGTTCGAATCTTTCGCGCTCTCATACCATAGCATGATATGGTCATGCAATTTCAAGGGACAGATTTGGTGCATGGATAAATCCCTCACCACGTGTCACGAAGTCAGCCCCTTGTCCTTTAGATAGACGATGGCATCAACCCTTTGCACTATCTCTACCTTGGGTTCTCTACTGCAATCCATCCCACGAAGGAAATACCGTCTTCTTTGCTAAGCATCATGTAAAACCAAATTTCTTCCATGACGACCATAAGAACTTGGAGAACATTGGAATGTCTCCCTCGCCTTCCCATCTTGAAGCCACAAAGAATAGTTCCCAAGTGATGCTGCCACTTTTCCAGCTCTTTCCATCATTTTATAGTAGTATATGAGGAGCTCCATGTTTGCTGGAGTCCCTAGATATGCTTCATAAAGATGGATGAACATGTTAAGATTGGTGATTGAGTTGGGGGCCAGGTTCACCAACTCAACCCCATACAACTCCAAAATTTTCAATAGAAAAGGATTCACCTATAGCCTAAAACCACACTCCACATAGGACCAAAAGATTGGGATTACACTGTTGCTTCCACGTGAAAAGTTTCCCCTATCGCTAACCTCCAAGGAATCAGAACCTTAGCAGGGATCATCCCCCGCGGCCTTCAATTTCTTCTATCTGAGTTCAAATAGCGGCCATCCAGAGATCAAATTAGACATTTTGGCTATGGTGGCTGAAAATCTAAGTATGGATTGAAAGGATTCTAGGCTACAGTTGAAGAGCACTAAGGCAAAGAGGTGGAGGAAATCAAAGAAGTTGAAAGGTTTTCTCTGGAAGGCGTGAAGCCAACAAGTACCACGCCAGGTTTTTATAAGGGATTTTCCAACTACAAAATAGTAGTTGCTCGATTTGAAGCTCAATGGACAAAACCATTTTAGTTTTCCTAGTTAGTTTTCTCTGCATTAAGTGAATAAAAATGTCTCTTCACTCTTGTTAAAGAATATTTTCTGAATTAAAATCCAATCGAAAAATTTAGGTTATAAATTTACTTAAAGTACAGGGACTAGCTGATGAGGATTAAAATAATATATTAAATACATCTTTAATATATAATTAAAGCCCTAAGACCCATGTGGTTGTAAGCTTTCTAAAGCTATTACCCATGTACCCCTGGTCAGAGGACTACTGTACATTTGTCTGGCTAGCAGACCACTTGGAGATTCCACAAATTGGTATAAGAGTCCGCTTCCAGGGAACTTCTTCTGTGTGATGGATAAAGCACATGCTTTATCCACTCTAAATAGCATGACATGTTGGTCTTGCATCCCTGACAACAATCGTCATGCAATTATCTCCACGGTTATCTCCCGCCGACAACAATTGAAGATTAGTTATCATTAGATATCTCTCTGATAGCAACCACCCCTTCAACCAGACACGATGATTCCACAAAATGTCTCTTCATATGGATAACTGACACCCCTTCAACGCTATTTAAGGGTTGACGATAGAAGAAAAGTCCAAGTGGAACAAACATAATCAATCAACATCTTCCGATTAGGGGAGAGATTGTAGAGATTAGGGCTAGTTACAACCTTTTGTAATCCCTTAGCAAGGACATTTTGTAACCAGTTTATAATAATAAAGATCATCCCTATTCTCTTGTTGAATCATTATGAGGAATCAAGCCTCATTTCTCATATTTTTGTAAGATCGGTCACTTGATCGTCAACACACATATAATTTAAAAGATAATAAACATAGAAGTGATGCAATCGACTTCATGATTATCTCTAGAGCATATCATTAACACTTCGTTTCAGTACATTTTCATGCACATGTGACTTACTAGGCGTATGAACCAAGAGGCTTGAAGTCCTCCCAGTGGAGACACAGTGGCTGGAGAGAGGCAACACACTGGTAGGTACAGTGGTACACACCAAACCCATGTCGGGAGTTACTAAAGGGAGGTACTAACTAGAGCTGACTGCATCACCAAGGACGAAGCAAACCATCACCACAGAGATGGCGATAGATGGCGACATGGCAACAACAACGAGAGTATAGCTATTGTACAAAGAAACAAAAGAGCAAAGGACCTAAGTAGCTACCACTATACACAGGGATAGATCCAAAGAGGAGCAGCCCATTTAAATTTAGATGTGAATCCCCAGCCCAAATTGAAAGACACCTAACTAGTCCAAAAGATTGAAGCTCTTGGTCTACTAGCTTCCGTTGTTCCACTTGATGCTCCCTTAGCTAGGCCCAATACAACACCAACCGAGGCCCAGGACACATAGCCCAGGACACGGACGCACCATAGGTACTTGTTGGACCACCAGCGAGCTAGGATAGTCTAGAGAGAGGCCACGATGAGTGTACCTAGATTTCCACAACACGTTCGAGACATTGGACAAGGGTAGCATCGTGTGGATGGTATGGACCACAAAGTTCATCCCTAAGACAACTCCTTTTGGACTGTTAGAGTAGTGTGAGTAGGATAGGGAGTACTGGCTCACGACCTGCCACATTGTCTTCTCCCATATGGTGGAGCTGTAGACCCCAATGAGTCATGAGACAGTTCGAGCTTCACCAGTAGGTTCCACCAGCATCGTGTCGACCACTACCCGACCATGTTCACTTGTAAGTAAATTTATTTGTTATCTTGTGTTGTACCATTCATGTCTACTTTATTTTCCCATTGAAGTAACAGTTGTGTACCTCCATTTTTTGCAGGTAATCGAAGAAGAGATGGAAGATCAACGAGTAGAAAGAGACATAGGCCCCATGGATGCACACCTAGGAGTAGACGACGATGACGAAGGTCGAACATGAGCAACGGCTCTACCACCCAAACACGTACCACTTCTACTTAGAGTGGTACGTGCTACGAAGCCATTGCAGAATTATGCATCTCCCTTTGCAGCCCCGCATAGGCCATGCATACCGACAGGCTAGCACTCAGCCCGGATCGACACTGTGCGGCATGGCAAGACAAAGTATAAAAAGACTTAAAGTTCATATTTGTATCCTACTGTTCGAGCATACATGCCTAACATATTTCCTCCGTCATTGTAGGTCGATCAGCTGCGCCACATCGTGTCCAAAAGTGGAGCTGCACGGCACCACACATGGTTGAGCACAATCGAATGACTACTAGGGTCAGTCTGCAACATGTATGATGTCGCTAAACATGCACTGGGGGCCATTAGCTGCAGTTGCATCATTCGTTGGTAGCTTCGTCCGCACGTCCTAGCTCGTCAGTGCACCCCCTAGCATCAACCATTCCTAGTCTATGCAATGCACTGCTCAAGTTTGACAATTTTATATTCTGTTACAATCCACAAGATACCTTTCTCCCATTGTTCTTTATACATGTCGCCTTCATGCAGGACATTCACACTGACACTACTCTGCTCCTGTCTTTGTCACAAAGGTAGCCTGACACTATAGGATGAGGGAGCATTCTACTTCAATCCTCATCACAGAGATAGTGCGATACATAGGAAACCCCACGCACTAACATCGACTCCCCTATCTGAGACTGTGAGATGCAGAATGACACGTATGCACCCGCGGACCATCCGCATCTCCAATAGCGTGACGAGTGGTACGACCAGACATACAACAGCTATATGGTCCACTAGTACAGTGCGGACTATGCGGCATCAGGCTCCGCTGTATCCAACTATCATGGACTAGTGTACCTAGAAGGTTCATCGTCTGTGCAACATGCGACACCAATGCTTACAATTAAGGGTTTCATTGCAGTTCTGCCTTATGTTAGCCTAACGAAATGTGTTTCTCTCTGTAGGACACCAGCAATTATGGGGAGAACTCGATGCACCAACTATTTAGTGCTCAAGAGATTGGATCCAGTCAATTGTCTAGTGCATCAGTTCCTACTCGGCTACTATTGCAATACGACTTGTACGATGTACGACGCTCTCTGGATAAGCTTATCTTCCCTTAAGACCAGCTTCACCACTAGAGGAAGGGGACAACAGGCAACCCTTGACCTGGTACTATGTTCGGTGCATGCTCTTCAGTCCTAGCATGTCAAACTTAATTACGTACTCGTTAATGCTTTGTACCCATTGTAGCAGTCTTAAATGGAATTTATCCTAGTACAAAAAGCACGTGTGTTTTAGCAATATTAAATCAAAGCACTCATTTTACTAGTTTCCATGGGTATTCACCTAGATACAAAAATACATGTTTTTACTAGCCTACCCATGCACCCTTGCCTGGCTGCTGCCCAAGCGCCTACTGAGTCACCGACACGCGGTAGCTGCCTACTGAGTAGTGATGGCTTGGCAATCTACTGCCGAGCACTGCTGGCTCGGCAGCACCCTAGCCCCACGTCCTATCGTGTCTGCCCGTTGCCTCCCACACACACCTAGCAAGTCGAGCAAGGGGCGTAATAGGTGACACATGTCACCTACCACGCATTCAGAGCTCGTGGAGGGGGCCATTTTTGTAAAAAAAGGTACTCGGGGGCCAAAATTGGAAAAAAATTGCTACAGGGCCAAATACGTGAATAGTTCTACTACTCACAATGGCACCGTACATATATACAGTCACACACACTAGATACACATACACCTATACATCAGGGGCGGTCCTCTGTAGTTCATGGGTGTTTAGATGAACACTCATTATTTTTTACAAAAATACATCATATACTAGATATTTTATACATATATACTCTTAATTAAGTCAAAGTGCTATATATTTCTACCAAAAAATATAAATTAGCCCAATCCAACCCACACCTCCATCCTTTAGCCTATTGAGCTACCTCTAAGCCTACCAGACCCACAATAGCCCAAATTCTCTAAAACTCCAACTGACCACCCAAGTCTTAACCCTAAATGGCTTATCTCTTTCTCAACACAGCAGTGGCTTGCATGTGGAGGGTGAGGGAGCCGGCCAGCCAGGAGGTATGAGGTAGTGCCACAGTGGCACAAGCCCACAATAACCAAACATGGTGACCAAGGAAAGGGAGAGTGATGTGACTATGCCACAAACGTATACAACCATAGCATCCAATATCAATATTGAACAAAAGGTGAATTCATTTCTTCAACTTTAACATATTTTAAATGAGAATATAATGCTACCTAATGATAAAAATGTATATTGCACAGCTATACAAGAAAGATTACATCAACACTCCGAGCTCGCGGTTGGGGTCCACCTAAAGGGAAGCCAACCAGCATATCAAGATCAAGTAGATGTCTTTCCCAACTCTTCCTCATGGTCCCCACATCACTTTTGGATCAATACAAGCAAGAGTTCAAGTTGGACATGTTTTGGAATCCAATTTGGCCTCCAGATCAATTCGGATTCAGCCTGATAGGTCTGACTTCAAATATGCATAACTATCATATACAGAGTTTATTTGAGATGTGTGAGTACTTGATTGAAAGTTTAACTCGTCAACTTTCAAACGGATCTAGCCTCACCTCCAAATTCCTTCTATGTATACTTCAATGGCCAAAACAATCTGACACTGATTCTGAGTCTGAGTCAAAAGGTGTTGTGCCACCTCCACTCTTGGGCCTATGGGCCTTGTATCTCCTAGCGTTGCATGCCCAACTCTTTGGATGCCACCAGGGTTCACAATTTCGGCGAAATTTCGCCGAAATTTCGGAAAATTCGTTACTTTCGCTACCAAACGAAAAAAATTCATTGCGGTCAAATATTTCGTGTAAGTTTGAATTGTAAAGGGTTAATAAAGGATAACAACACCTCCTCAATGTCTATAAATCCCCCTCTAGCCCATGGCCAGTCTTCTCCATGCGCGCCCAGCTGATCCGGGGTCGAATCCCACCTCCCACACCAATTTTTTCGGGATTTTACTGTATAATTCCTGACATGTGGGTCCCACATAAAAGACAAACAACGAGAAATAAAGTTTGTGCGTTAGACTGGAATCGAACCCAGGACCAATCCTGCATGAAGCAAGCCCTTTGCCACCAGACCAGAAGACAACTTCCGAAACAGATGCACTTCACTTTCCTTTAAACCTTAGTTTCTAAATTTTAAATTCAAATTTCATTTGAATTGTTTGACCGAAATTTTCACCGAAATACCGAAATTTCGGTCATTTCGCCTCTTTCGTTACCCTCCGAAATAAATTTCAAAACGAAAAATTTTTCCCTGGATGCCACCCCTACCCCTCTCTCTCTCTTAAATAGCCCCTAGGGGCCTCCCTCTTCCTCAGGTTTTATTTAGGTCAGTTTAGCCTGTGTGCAAACTTCCACGTTGTCTCTTATGTCGATTAAACCAACAGATTTGAGTTACAGAACCTCAACACTCATTATACAACTTTTATATCTAGCAATTTTCAAATTTCTCTTTTATCCTTGTTCTTACTTATTCTCGATTGCTTGCAGAAATTGATCTTCGTGATCAAGTTAACTGTGTTCTTGGTACGCTTGATAACGACTAAGAGAGTGGTGTAGTGATTATTGGACAGCTTGATCATGTCTCAGTCAAGTAGCCTTATCATCAATGCCATTCTCTACCAATCGACGTATCATCCTATAAGAAGATCGGGACCTACCCTTGCATCAAGTAATATCAGAGCTTCAGTTGACCAGTAGGAATTTCTTGTATCCCTAGTTAGTAGATTGGTTTTATTTCCAATAATCCAAAAAAATTTCCCTACAAAAAAAAGTTAATTTCCACTATCCAAACCCGTTTGTGCCTTTCAATCTGTTAGTTTTGGTTTGATAAATTGAATTTGTGTTCGTCTTAGCTTTGTCTAGTTTCTGGTCATATCCTTGTTCCTATAAACATCCAAACAAAGAAAATCCCTACAACAAAATCCATCAAGAACACCCCACACCATAATTTCCAATTTCAGCCAGACCAGTTCCTCTTCTGCCACCTCCATGAAAAATGCCATAACTTTCGTTTCGGAGATCCTTTTTTGAGTGAAACCACTACCATTAGATCCATAACTTCCTTATCTAACCTCGCCTAAAATTTTGCTTCATTTCAACATGGCAATTAAAAGATATCTGACGTGAAAATTGACCTAAATTTCTGGATTGAATCTACAATAGTCAGCACTTGTGATTTTTGTGGAAATTTTTGGTCTGTTTCCAAAATTTAGCCCCAAAACAAAAGTTGTGGAAAAATCCATTAGAAAACATAAAAAATAATCATTAAAAAAAGGCAATTGACAAGAAGTTATAGTCAAAATACCAACATACTGTCTAGAGGACAGAAATCTTCAATTTTCATATTTGGGTCAATCCTTGTGCTTTTCAATTCTAAATTGCATTTTTTAATTATCTTGTGTCAATAACTCCTATACATTGTTATACACTTGATTTAGCCTTCATTTATCCTTGTTTGATCACCAACATTGGCTAAGTGCTACATACGAATTATAATTCAATTTTGTACATTGAAATTAACTGATTGTTCTTCTTTGCTACAAATACATAGCCTATCCAAGCTCTACTTTTCAACTAACTGAACAGATCTTGTTGTACCAGCAATCGCTATACTCATCACTCAAGTTAGGTTTATCACAACCAGCCACCGGTTGCACCACTTGTTTGCTTTGGTAAGAATTTGTAAGAATTTGGTAATATCTTGAGAGATGTATAACTTGTCAACCTCCATCTCCTAGTAGTTGATAAGGATTAACATAATTCTTTCGTATCATCTTGTTTTCTACTAATGATGGCAGGTTCAAGATCACATAGGACAAAGATTCGTGAGATCAGCAACACCATTGACTCATCTCCTGTGCCTAAACGAGGTACATTTAAGTATGCGTTTCTATCTTTTGCTGATAATTTGATCCTGATGCCTATGTTGACCAGGAGGTAGCATTAGAAATTTTTTTTGAATAGTATGATTAGTCTGATAGGTAAAAGATTAGAGCTGCCACTAGTGTTTTTACTAATGATGCAATACTTTGGTGGAAGTATCTTGGTAGGCATGGGGAAGTACCTCAAACTTGGAATGCATCGAAATTCTTTTTAGAGATGAATTTGAATATCATGCTGATTATTTGCTAACTAGATTGCAACGTTTAAAACAATGAAGTAGAACTGTAAGGGAATACTACCATGAATTAAAAACTCGTTTGTTGCATTGTGGCTTAGAGGAACATGCTGAAGCTACAGAGAATATATTCTTACGTAGGCTTAATCAAAAAATTCAGGACCTTGTTCACAAAGAATATAACTCTCTCCCTTATTGTTTATACTTACTTATAAGGTTGAAAGTCAGATTGAGGAGAAATTGAGAATGCTTGATGGTAAGAAACACGAGAACATACCTGTTTTTTGTTTCTTTTTCTGTGACTAACAACTTGCAGGAAGCTAAGAACCATGCTAAAGAGAAGATTGAGCTGATTGAGCCACCGACTCTTTTGCTTGAGAAGGAAGATGAGGAGATGGATGCACCTACATCATCTGAGGAGAGTCAAAAAGGTAAAGATAATGGAGCTATCATCACTCAAGGTGAGTACGCATGTAAAGAACTACAATTATCCATTGTTCATGCTACTTTAGAGTAAAAATTTGTAAAAAACAATTCTGATATGCACATGTTTCAAGTAGAAAATTTAGACTGCATTGATTTGAGTGTTGAGAGTGAGTTGTGTGCTAATTTCTTGCATAAATTTTTGACACAGCTAGAAATTAAACCTGATTCTCCTATTTTAATTCCAAATCCATGTCATGAAATAAATGCTTTTGATTCTGGCCCTGTTCTTTTCAGCTTCGAAAAGCTGCTTTTCGGCTTTTCTACAGTAACTAATTTTTAAACGGAGTATCTTTTCAAGATAGAGTCTACTAGTTAATTGGAGTACATACTTTACTGACTTCATTTATATCATCAAAAACCGCATGCGAGTTTCTGTTATTCTGTAATCTCTCGCACAAACAGCCTAAAAGCCTCAAGCCGCAGCTAAAAGCCATAAGCCGCAGCCAAAAAGAACATGCCCTCTATCAATGCTCAATTGATCCATGCTAAAGATGAGCTGAATAAGATTTCTTTTTCAAATACTTTAGGTTACATTAATCATCCTTGTGAACTGAGTTGTTTAGAGAAGAAGTTGTTTGAGATTTCCAATTCATTTTCATTGTTTCATTATAAATTTTAGCTAAAAGGCAAGTATGATGAAAAGGAAAATTACGTGGTTAATACAATTTGCATAACTTCATAACTGAAAGGTCCAATTTGGAGAATCAACACTGTTATGGAGAGGAAACTAATGGCACTAGCCTTAATATTTATACTTTATCTTGTGTTGTTTGTGAGCTATAGGAAACCTTTCAAAAAGAGGGGCGTTGTGCTGCTTCCAAACACCACAACCATTGCTCCATTTGCATCAGAAAAGAATTTGCCTCATATTGATATCATCAATATCAAGTCGCAATCCAATACCCCCTTTTCTAAAGAATGTGAGTTGGATGAGACACATACATATATATAGTTCCAACACCATCCAGTGATAATAATACCAATCAGGTACAATCATTTCAAAGAGGTTTTACTTTATTTGACAAAGAACTTATGATATTACAAAATAAGCGTTTGTTGCGTCCTTTGTCATTTACCAAGATTTATGATCAAGATCATGCAATACGTGAGGCTACACATCTATTAAAACCGAGGAAGATTTTTTTTCAAGATGGGGAGGATGATGTGACTATGCTACAAATGCATACGACGATAGCACCCAATATCAAGATTAAACAAAAGGTGAATTTTTTTCTTCAACTTAAACATATTTTAAATGAGAATATGGTGCTACCTAATGATGAAAATATATATTTGCGCAGCTATACAAGAATGATTGCATCAACACTACGAGCTCGTGGTTGGGGTCCGCATAAAGGGAAGCCAACTAGCATATCAAGACCAAGTAGACTTCCCCAACTCTTCCTCATGGTCCCTACATCACTTTTGGACCAATTTAAGCAATAGTTCAAGTTGAACACATTTTAGAATCCAATCCAGCCTCCAGATCAATTCGGATTCAGCCTAACATGTTCGATTTCAAATGTGCATAACTCTTACATACAGAATTCGTTTGAGGTATGTGAGTACTTGATTGAAAGCTTATCTAGTCAACTTTCAAACGGATCTATCCTCACCTTCAAATTCCTTCTGTGCACACTACAATAGCCAAAACAATCTAACACTAATTCTGAGTTTTGAGTCAAAAGATGTTGTGCCACCTCCAATCGGGCCTATGGACCTTATACCTCCTAGGGTTGTGTACCGAACTCCTTGGCCACCATCCTTTGCCCCCCCTCTCTCTCTTAATAGCCCCAGGGGCCTTCCTCTTTCTCAGGTTTTATTTAGATCAGTTTAGCCCATGTGCAAACTTCCACGTTATCTCTTGTGTCGATTTGATCAATAGATTCATGTTACAGAACCTCAACTCTCATTGTGGAACTTTTATATCTAGCAGTTTTTAGATTACTTTTTTATCCTTGTTCTTGCTTGTTCTCGATTGCTTGCAGGAATTGATCTTCGTGATCAGATCAATCGTGTTCTTAGCACGGTTGATAACGACTAAGAGTGTGGTGTAGCAATTATTAGATGGCTTGATCGTGTCGCGGTCGAGCAGCGTCGTCATCAACATCATTCTCTGCCAATCAATATATCATCTTATCAGAAGATCAGGACCTACCCTCACATCAGAGAGGGAGCACGTGGCGTGCAGTGGTGGCCAGCGACGTCCAGCCGGTGAGAAGAAACCAATTCCCAAATCAGGTCCACATGTGTATTCCAGGAGCCAGGTGAGGGCGCAAGGCGATATGGGTGAGTAGGAAAGTGACGCGGTAGTTGGGTGGTAACATGGCAAGTAGGGAGGTATGAAACATATAGTGTTGAGGCGATGTCTCATTCCTAGGTGAGTTGCATTTGGTTTCCCATTTTCCCTCCTAATTATAAAATTAGCAAATCCCAAAATAGTTCATTGAATGATTGTGCTTTTGTGAAATGTAGATCATAGAACCTTCAAAAATGAAGAAGTTTGCATATTTGAATTCTCTTATAAATAGTGTTGGTTAGATTAACATAATAAAGATATTTTTCTTTGAATTTTTAAATTGGTTAGCATAAAAATTTGAACAAGTTAGCAAGTTGGTTATAAGGAACAATGAAATGACTGTCCCTAAAATTGCACAAAGGTTCGTAGAGTTAAAATTGTATTTTGCTTAATTATTTTGTAATTTTTCTACATTATTTCAAGATGTTTTTGGTTGGAATAATTTGTACTTTGATTTTTTTCCCACCAAGGACCTTTCATTTTTCTTTTGAACAATATTTTATTATCTCTGAACACCCATCTCGAAAATTCTGGGTCCACAACTGTTGTACATTGCATTCCACTGTTGCACTATTATACTAGTTGTAACACTAGCACAAGTGTATATGTGTGTGCGCATATACATATACATACGCACACATACACATACACATACACATACACATACACATACACATACACATACACATACATATACACACACAGCTATGCTATTATTTTCCTGCGCATATTATGCGCGTTAGGAAATTACTATTGTGTGTGAGTGAAGTTACTGTTAAATATATATAAAGTTACTGTCAGTTATGTAGTGTTACAACTATCAATAACTTTACATGTGTTTAGCAGTAACTTCACTCACAAACAACAACAACATTCTGACACACATTTTACACCTGTGCGCAAAATGGTATGTATGTATGTATGTATGTATTGATACATGCATACATAGCTCTGGATGTAGCTGTAGCTATATACATGCATAAGTGTACATGAGCGCACACTTTGAGAGGCACATCAAACAGCAGCAGCAGATCTTGGCGTGTGCGCATATACACATCGTACGCTTGTCTCTCTGCCATGCCAACCTCGCAAGGGGACTCGCGAGACACTGACCACCCCTCCATCCTACACGGCGGCGATGGCGGCGGCGACGGAGAAGAAGGGGACGGCGGCGGGGGCGGACAGAGTCAGGTGTGGGTGCCGGGGCCGGTGATCGTGGGCGCGGGACCCTCGGGGCTGGCCACGGCGGCGTGCCTCAAGGCGCGTGGCGTGCCGTCGCTTGTGCTGGAGAAGGACGCCTGCGTGGCGGCGTCGTGGCGGCACCGCACGTACGAGCGGCTCCGGCTGCACCTGCCGCGCTGCTTCTGTGAGCTCCCGCTCGCGCCGTTCCCGCCCGGCACACCGCCGTACCCGACCAGGGACCAGTTCATCGCCTACCTCGACGCCTACGCGCGCGCCTTCGCCGTCGAGCCCCGTCTCGGCACGCGCGTCCGGACCGCCGCCTACGACGCAGCCATCGGCTCCTGGAGGGTCACCGTCGCCCCGGACGACGCCTCCGGTGGAACAGCGACGACGGAGTTCGTCTCCCGTTGGCTCGTCGTGGCAACCGGCGAGAATGCGGAGCCGGCGTGGCCGGAGGGCGTGGAGGGAATGGACGGCTACCGCGGCGCGGTGATGCACACTAGCAGCTACAAGAGGGGAGACGAGTTCGCTGGGAATAAGGTGCTTGTCGTCGGCTGTGGCAACTCCGGCATGGAGGTCAGCCTCGACCTCTGCGACAATGGCGCCAAGGCCTCCATGGTCGTCAGGGACAAGGTACGTACGTATGTACACGTACGTTAGATACACATACATATATACATCCATGCGTTTCTTTTACTTGTGCACTGGTATTTTGCACTCACTAACTTACTAATTAACATTTTTCCCTGCATTGGTTGACAAGTTAGCTAGGTTGGGTTCAATACATGTTAACGTGCTTTATTATTTTTATGGAGCGATTTTTTTAGGGGTTTGTTAAATATTATCTAGATGTTTTGTTCCTAACTATTATCCAAATTTAGAACTGTTGGATTAGAAATCCAATGACCATAAATTCTCCCCTCTCTTCCTTGAATTCTACCTCCTCCCTCTTGAAAAAAATCTCTCTCTAAAAATAAAGAGACACTTGATCTCTAATCCAAAAGTCATAAATTTAGATAATAGTTAGGAAGAAAATATCTAGATGATACCTAGACCTCTTTTTTTTTAAGCTAAGGCAGGAGCGCTGCCGTATTAATTAAAGTGGAATAGAAAGGTTAATGTACAGAGGTGCCCGGAAAGGCGAAAAACAGGACCGGCTAAAAGGCGCCTGGGAGGAGGTTAGTGTAGAAGCCGTTGACCGGAAGATTTAGATATTTCTTTCCTTTCAAATTTCCTATGTCACCAGTATGAGGAGCAACGCCATCGCTTTTCATGGAGCTCCAATCGAATGGATGGCCGCCTCCCACCATTGCCGACGAATAGGGGATGGGCTCTGCTAGCTCGCTGGGTTCAAGGAGCCACTCGCTGTCCGTCGCATAATTGGCTGCCCAGAGCGAAGATTAGAGCAAGGCTAATAATATAGCCTTCTGCTGGCTGTATGGACACTTACAACCCACTTATCAGTCTATTCATATAGTAGTTTACAGTCAGCTGAAGGCTGTATGATCCACTCCTTTCTCTCATAAAGTTTCTTGGTTCTTGTGCTTCAGCTGGCTGTAAACTTACAGTCCACATCTCTTCTCTCTCCTTCACCTCAGCATACAGGCTACTAACAGTCTCTTATTATACTTGCTCTCGGGGTCATCCTAAACGTGGAAACTTTGCTTAATTTACATCGTGCCTGTCGACGTCCTAAGCACGTAGAGTTAGAAATGGCATTGCCGTCACATTTTCCATACATGAATGAATCGTCAGCAAGGTAAACAATGAAAGACCGATCTACCCTCATTCTTTGTATGCTGTTGGCGTCAAAGGTTTTCCTCAAGCAAGAGCAGTAACAGAAACTGCACTTTTGCAAACCGCAGCAAATTAGCATATTTGAGTGGCCCATTCCACAGTGGCACGTTTATTCCTTTTTGCCCCCCCCCCCCCCCCCCCAATAATTGTTGTTGCTTTCACAAGGAAGTAATACCATGATAATATATATTTTACCTCAAAAATCACAAGAACAACAGTTGTTGCAGCTAGAATATTATAATTAAATATTCAGATTTTTATTTCCCCACTCACAAGATCTTATCCTCAGTTCAATCGATCGACCATATGTTTGTGCTACTTGTTAACTTGCTGTTACATAGAAATTAGTAGATGAGATTAATTTTTCTTATCCTCAAATGTATCCTGAATTTGTATAGTACACGCGTGCTACTTGTAACCTGCTGTTACATAGAAATATATACTGATGTGGTGCTACAGTGATCCGTACCTGACCGAGAGACAGAGAAAGAACAAGGAAAATAACAGCATGTTCATGTCTGCATATATGTAGCATGTTCATGTGTTTTGTTCGGAAGGGGAAAGTTTCCCTAATAGGCGGCAATATATCTTAATTGGACATCATAGAATTGGTTACTTGTGGAATGGTTTGAGAGGAAGTGTCAGTAGGCTAAGTGAAATATCATACTAGTTACAAAGAAAATGCTATATAACAAAAATATATTCAAAAAGTTAGCTATTAGTAGTGATTGTGCTTCTTATGTACATCAAGTTAAGCATTGTAGCTAGATGTCAAGAACAAAGCAATTGAAAAACTACCAATTACTAAATTTCACATTTTAATATAATAAGACATAGATTTTAGACACGCATTTCACATATTTCTACATTTTACTGAAACATTTTATTAATAAAAAGGAAAATCCTGGATATATATTTTTTGAACTATGCACATAAAGAATTGAGCAACTAATTGTATAATTTTACATCATGGACAAACCATGTTTTATGACTTAGCTGACATAATATATACATATCCTTATGCTATGTTTTTTATTTGTGGTTTTGTAGCTTCATGTGTTGCCTAGGGAGATCCTAGGCATATCAACGTTTGGCTTCGCAGTATTCCTCCTCAAGTGGTTTCCCATAAAATGGGTTGATTCCTTGCTCCTCTTCTTCTCAAGACTGATACTTGGAGACACCGAAAAATTCGGGCTTCTACGACCTAAGATCGGCCCGCTACAAATCAAGAACTTAACCGGGAAAACCCCTGTACTCGATATTGGAGCTCTCAGAAAGATCAAGGATGGCGAAATAAAGGTATAGTAAATTCATATATAGCACTCTTCTCGGGCATGCTCAATACACTTAATTACTGTAATGCTACCAGACGAAAGAACATTGTATCTGAAGAAAAACTAATTAAATTATACAGATCTTAAAACAACGAATGATCTAATCAGGACTCATTTAGAATACAAAATTTTCACGGTATTTTAACATAAAACACTACAACTCCCGCATGAATCCGAATAGAGCATCGAACATTTACTGAATTTTTGTGATGCTCAGTTGGTTGAATTTTTATGGTTTATAGTTGAACATTTACAGAAGACCTAGTTGTTTACTGTGGCTCAGTGTTCGATATAGAGCCGATGATGTACTGCATGTCCTAGCCAGTGAATCTAGAAAGAGAGATTCTCTGCAGGTTGTCCCTGCATGTCCTAGCCAGTGAATCTAGAAAGGGAGATTCTCTGCAGGTTGTCCCGGCAATAAACCGGTTTACGGAGGATGGGGTCGAATTTGCCGACGGCCGTAGGGAGGACTTCGACGCCGTCGTCTTCGCCACCGGATACAAAAGCAACGTGCCATCATGGCTCAAGGTCCGTGCATAATTAACTGCATATATATGTACTTACCATTCATGAACATTATTTATTGATACTACTATTGCGTTAATCAATTGCAAGCAACATGTATATAGGATACATATATATAACATTAATTTGAGGTACCCAGGAGATCGATAATTTTCGATCATGTGTGAGTATATGCATAGAATGCATGCATGCATGCATTCATGATGGAATTTTGGTGTTGATTCGCAAAGCATTATATAATTTGACATCAAACCACTGATTCAACATTGCTCACACATACATACATACATACATACATACATACATACATACATACATACATACACACACATACACACACACACACACACACACACACACACACACACACACACACACACACACACACACACACATATATATATATATATATATATATATGAAAAATACCTTTTACACCTGGGTGTAATAACACCCACCTCTAATATACCACCTAAACAAACTTGAAATACTCCTTTATCACTTTAGATATATTTGCATACTAATTATAAGATACTCCAATGTGAACCACACGAAAAACTTGTAAAGGAGTTCATAGTTTTTAGCGTATTTTATAAATACCTTCATATACGCGCATAAAAAAGAGTATGTCGAAAAAATGTACATACCACCTCTGAAAAATTATTCATACCACCGAGATGGTCTTAAATACTCGTATACTACACGTACATACCCTCCGTTACGCGAGATACTCCCTACATTGTGAGATACGATATAGGGTGTAATTACACCCGGGTATAGAAAAGAGGCTTCCTATATATATATATATCTGTGTGTGTGTATGTATATATGTATGTATGTATGTATGTATGTGTGTGTGTGTGTGTATATATATATATATATATATATATATATATATATATATATATATATATATATATATATATATATATATATATATATATATATATTGCAGAAAACCCCCTACGTTTTGCATTTAAGTGAAAAACGCTACAATATACAGCAACAATGGTGGACTTGATGGGTTTTTGTTAAAATCACATGGAGTTTTCTATAAAAGTGTTTAAGTGGGATAGAGTTCCCACTCACCTCCATCTGAGCCACGCAATCTAGATCAGACGGTTCACGTCGCCATTAGCACCTTAACACTGAAATAGCCATTTAGCACTAAATATGCTGCCTATATATATATAGAGAGAGACCCTCCATGTTCAAAATATAAGGCTCTTCTTTTGTCCTCATTTATCTTCACTCTTTTTTCAACATATATGGTAAGTACCCACACAACCATCCTCTCGCTTATTCCCAAGAAATTAACCCCATGGACACTGTGGTCATTTTCCTCTCACTTCCGTGGTTTGATACCCTCCTTAATCTCTGTGTCCAAGCAAAATACGTCTTATAAAAAGAAGCAGAGGGAGTATTAGATAGCAACGCATGGGCAATGGGCAATGACAATGATACTAACAAGAGGGCGAGATCCCTCAGATGGGGACACAGAAATTCATCCAAAATTTGACAATCAAGGCAGTGTTGATAATGATATTCCTCAATTGTGCTAGCTCTTCCCTAACTTTTGGGGACAAAAAATCAATTAATTTAGGTAGAGAACAAAAGGAGAGTTGAAAGGCCGAATATAGCACCAGATGGGGGAATAGTGTTTTCTAATTTTTCCCAAGTATTCAACAATCCTTCACTCTAATAGTTACAAAGCTATGAAGATTGGAATAAGAAACCAACACCAAACAAGCAACACAAACATCTAAAATTTTGGAGTAAAATATTGTTCTAAATGTGGTACTTCCAAAAATCAGAAGTATCTTAGTTATAATTGCGGTGCTTCCTTTCCACGATGAACAGTGAAATCAGCTCAAGTTCAAAAACTAAAATTGATGGAACTTTTGATTTGAAGATCCAATGACATAAAATTTTGCAGGGATCTTCTGTAGGATATTATGAATCTATTCCAACAAACGATTATGAAAATTAAGACTAAAGTTGAGACATTTTTTAGTTTGTTGGAAGGTTGCACCGAAACCAACCCAAACCAAAATCGGTGAATACAATTTGCTCGTGAGATGATGATGACCAAGAAGGGTCTAGATGTATTCCCATATATCACAAGTTAGATCATTATAGAAATCAAGCCAAAAACACTCGAATCAAGAGATGGACCAAGGAGGCCAAAACCGAGCAAAACCGGGTTTTCTCGTGAATCTTGCTATCAAAGTGTCTAGATGGGTGGAGATATATTTTCAAGGATTATCTACATCTCTTACACGTCCTTGGCACAGCAAGCTCACAAGAAGGAAAGAAGAGAGATTAAAACTAACTAAAAGTTAAGCACATCAATCAAAAATAAGAGGGACTCAAGAGTTGCACAAAGACTAATGTATTACTTACTTGAGAAGATAGGTTTTGCAGTCACTCCACTTTGGAGAACAAAAAGCAACCAAGGTACTCACTCTCAAACCCTAACCCTAAACCTAGAAAAGAGAGCGTAAGAGATGGGTTGGATGGTTAACCTTACATGTCTCCATTTCAACCCCTTTTATAGGTAGGCAACTAGCCACTTATTTATTTGATTGGATATTACCACTATTACAATGCGAGAAATTTGTTAACCCCCCACACACAGGTTTTACTCATACAAGTTCACTTATACATGTTTTTCAAAGCGCATAAGTGTGCATCCACTAAATCCTTAACATTCATCCGTCTTAATCAAAATCAGCTCCACCTTGACCTAAACCGCTCTCCAACGCATCGCTCATGCGCTGCGGTTTTGATCCAAAATGATTTCCGGTATTTTGGTAAAACTACCCAAATACCCTTCCTTAACCTGGTCATCACCTAGCACTGCAAACAATCACCATGCTTGTCACGTGTAGGTGCACCACTAGCTTGCCACGTGTCGCTAATTTTCTCCCGTCCTGATTCCACCGAACCACAGCTCACTTGGTCTATGCAAGCCACATGGCGTTATCCCGTCGTTCAAACTCTCCTTCAACATTTCATGCATTTCTTGTGCCAAGCTTGAGCTCACCGTCTCACCCGGCATCCTCAATCGTTATAGGCCTCAACTCCTCTATAAGCCTAGCCCTGATCATCACCGTTGACCGCAGTTGACTCCAAGTGACCCTGTATATTCAAAGATAAAGAAATCATTTTCAGGCAGAAGTTCTTTACAATTTAACCTACATTAGCCAAGATATGTATCATGCAACCTTAATCCAATGACGTAGGTCATCCTAACTCAATCCATGACTTAGATCCCCTAATTAGCCCTGTTTTTCTGCGAAGATCGGTAGTACCGTACTTAACATAACATTACTACCGCACTGCGGTACTACCGCTGCCCAAAGCGGTACTTCCGCACCTTCGCTCCTCGCACATGACCTCTCTGGAAAAAACATGTACCACATATAGTCAGAACTACCGTCTTGCGGTACTACCGCACAAACCCTTGCAGTACTACCGCGCTTATATCTGCGGTACTTCCGATATTTCTGGAACTTCTAGAATTCAGTCTAAACTAAATGCAATCTTTGCAAAATCGTTTGACCACTCCACCAAACTTACAATGATTCATCACAATAATATTTTGAATCTTTTCATATAGTCTTTCAAGAGTGTATTTATATGGTTTGTTTTCGGGGTGTGATCGAGATGATAGCTACTAGTCCTGTACTTGATATCCTTGTGTCTTCTTGCGTAGCTGCACCATTGCGTGTTTGTGTGTATAGGCATGGACGTTGCCTGTAGCTGTTATGTAGATGTCATGTCAACACTAATCGTCAACGTTTTGATCGTGAAAAATAGCTAGAGCTAATTAAGGACGATAGAGAATACATGGCCGGGTCGATCTTAGCTTGCATGTTGCTCTCAACTCGATCGATCGACCTCATGCGTGTGTGAGCTGGTCCGAGCGTGGAGCCCGTGCATGGGCGCATGCTTGGGGGCCATGTAACAATGACCACAAGACGCGCATATATATATATATATATATATATATATATATATATATATATATATATATATATATATATATATATATATATATATATATATATATATATATATATATATATATATATATATATATGAAGTCTCTTTTCTACTCCCGGGTGTAATTACACCCTATGTCGTATCTTACAACATAGGGAGTATCTCGCGTAACGAGGAGTATGTACATGTAGTATATGAGTATTTAAGACTATATAGGTGGTATGAACAATTTTTCAGAGGTGGTATGTACATTTTTTCAACATACTCCTTTTTATGTACGTATATAAAGATATTTACAAAATACGCTAAAAACTATGGACTCCCTTGCAATTTTTTCATGTGGTTCACATTAGAATATCTTATAATTAGTATATGAGTATACCTAAAGTGATAAAGGAGTATTTCAAATTTATTTAAGTGGTATATTAGAGGTGGGTGTAATTACACCCGGGAGTAAAAGGGATTTTTCCTATATATATATATATATATATATATATATATATATATATAATATACATATATATATTTATATTTATATATATTTATATTTATATAAACAATTCTATAAGAAATTTGAGGGCATATTTGGAACAATTCTACAATAAATTGATCACATGGCAGCTAGCTAAGTAATGTATATTAACATTGCACATATTGATTTGCACAGCCTACCTCATTTGCAACTCCCTGCCTCCAAGTAGGAAAAGATGCACACTGTGGATTGGGAAAGGGATGATAAATTTTTGCCAATTAAAAAAACAATTTATTGTGTGTGTATGTTAGGTGATAGCACATGCTGTCCTATAATGATATGGTGAGGGCCATCTGGTCATCATCATGTGCATGGCAAGTGTGCTACCACACCCATTGCCCACTCTACCTTTTGTAGGGTGGCCCATCTATGGATGCATATATGACTTGCTTGATGGCTCCCATCTGGCTAACCAGATTTGATGGCCTCAAGTGTGTTTAGCATAGGGGTGAGATTTGCATGCAGATGAGAGCTCAACTGAACAATGTGAGAATTGTTCAGCATTGTTCTTGCTCTTTTAGGTTAGATTGTGCAAGAGCTAGCCTTTTCATTGGCCCACAACAGCTTCTGTGCTTCATTTTTAGTTGATAATGGTTAGGAAATCCATCAACATATGCACCTAGCTAGCTTGCAAAAGGAATTGGTCTTAAATGATGGTTGTGATCGATGTGCCTTGCTTTGACGTGGTATTTCCTAAACCAAAAGATATATTAAACAAAGCTCAGCCTTCAAACCGATCTTGCTGATCATGGAACCTACACTTATCATCAACCCATGCATGCATGCAATACAATTTCAACTCAAAGACCAATACACACACACACACACACACACACACACACACACACACACACACACACACACACACACACACACACACACACACACACACATATATATATATATATATATATATATATATATATATATATATGTATGTATATGTATATATATATATATATAGGACGCTGAAATGGGACACCTAGGTGCCCAGACACCTAGGCTCCCTGCCATTAGATTGCTTTTAGATACGTGCTAGAGCAATGGTATGTATGGTATGTAATATATTAGGCATACTAAATCAATCATGGAAGGAAAGTCTTAATCATGGATGGAAAGTCTCAATCACACTAGCACGCATCTAAAAGCAATCTAAAGGTAGGGAGACTAGGTGCCCAGACACCTAGGTGCCCCTGTTATTTATACTATATATATATATATATATATATGATACCGAAATGGGGTACCAAGGTGTCCAGGCACCTAGCCTCTCTGTCGTTAGATTGCTTTTAGATGCGTGCAGGTGCAATATATTAGGTAACCTATTAAGATTCATTAATTCGAAAAGGTATCAATTTGGAAAAGAATCAATCATGGATGGAAAGTATTAATCATGGATGGCAAGTTTTAATTATGGAGCTTGGGCACCATGGTGCACCTGTTATTTTGCCTATATATTAACTAGGATATCATGGTGTCAGGCACTATGATTTAAAATAGCTATTTTCCCTATGTATCATGTGCGAACAATTTTAGAATTTTTTGGATGTTAAGTTTAAGTTTAACTAGTTTGCTAACTAGTTTAAACAAGTTTGAACTGAAATTTAAATTTTAGTTGCCTTTCTTGATAATAGTTTGATTGTAAGTATGTGCTGATTTTATATAAAAATCAGCGAAACAAGTAATCTAATTTCGTTTAAAATATATATATACACACACACACAAATGGTTCAATACTCCTAGGAGTACGCACTGTCACTTCTCATATACTGATTAAATGAACAAGTTATACATCTTTATCCTTTTGAGCATATTCTAATAATGGTTATAAGATCTACAAAGTGAGTTGCATCAAAATTTTCATCAAAGCCCACTTTTTATAGCATAATTTATGTATATACTCATTTTACGTATGAAAAAGGATATAAAGCAAAACTAAAGGGTTCCGATGAATTTTTTCAACCATGTCATATTAGAGTGTCTTAGAATTAGTATTTAAATATACCAAAAGTGATAAAAATATATTATAAATACATACATACATGCACGTACGTACATGTACGTACGTATGTATGTATGTGCCATATGCTAGAGCCCATTCAATCCCATGCATTCATCAATAAATATACATACATATTCATTGCAATGACTTTCTTGAAAACAATAAATAATATAATACTATTTATTTATGTACACATATATGTATATACGTATATACAGGAGGACGAGTTCTTCAGCCAGAGTGATGGGTTCCCCAGGAAGGCATTCCCACACAGCTGGAGGGGCAAGAACGGCCTCTACGCCACCGGCTTCACCAAGAGGGGTCTCATGGGGACCTCCTACGACGCCTCGAAAATCGCGACCGACATCGCCAACCAGTGGACCGAGGCCCTCGCTAGCCCTGTTGCCGCTGACAGGAAAATCAGCAGTGCTGCTGCTGAATCTACTGATGATAGTGCTTGAATTGATGCCAAGGCCATCCTAATTATCATGCTTCATTATATATGTTCTAATTTCACCTTTTTTAGGAATGTGCGAGCATGTGTGGTTGGAATTAATGTGTATATGTGTATCTGGAACTGTTTAATGTGTCTATATATATGTAGCTGTATGCTGTCTAGTGATGCATACGTATGCAATAATGTGATAAGAGGTCGTGCAGTATGCATGCCTAGCTTGTTCTTCATCTGGGTGCTAAATGCATCCGAAAATTGTCCTCACCATTCATAGGTATTATCATGTTTCTTTGATTTACTTTTTCTGCTTTTCCTCCTTGTGAATGAAGCATCAAGTTCACCAAGATCTGAAGAACAGAGGCTTGGGCGGCAACCTGTCCAATGTCAGTTGTAAGAAGGAGCAAAAATGAATCAGCAACGTTGGTTGGGCAATGGGCAATGCAGTGTGCTAATCATCCGGAGATATATACTCGATCTGAATGACTGTATGAGTGTATGACCGCATCAAGAGTGGATTTGACAGGAGGCTGACATTTCCAATCAAAGAGGTGAGGTTCCTTTACGAAAGACCTGCATCACGCCGATTAGAACAGGGTATTGTTAGGATATAGATAGACTATACTAACGCAGATTAAAATTTTCTATTGTATAAATCAAAAAGTAGGGCTGTGCATTTTTCAACCGAACCGAAAAAACCGATCCGAAAAAACCGAACCGAACCGGTCAACTCGGTTTGACCGGTTTTCGGTATTCGGTTCGGTTTTCAAATTTTGGATTTTTTTGGCATTCGGTTTTTTCGGGAAAAACCGATTAAAAACCGAAAAAACCGAAATACCGAATAGCCCAAAACCGGCGATTGCGGAGGCGCCGAGGCGGTCACGGCCGGATGCTTTGGTCCCCCTGTTCCCACGGATGATGCCTGATGGGCCCGGCCCTTCTCTGGAAATCTCTCTTGCGGATGCTTGCGGGCCGGATGGATTCTCTGTATATACAAGTTTCAACTCTCTTGCGTGGCGGCCTGGCGGGTTGCATCATTGCATGAGAACTGAGATACTGAGAACTAGAAGATGAGAGCTTGATTGCTTAAAGTGATGAGTGTTTCTCTGCTTAAGTTATTCAAATAAAATAAGACTAAGAGATAAATATTTTTAATGGGTAGAGAACATCATTAATTATTATGCTTTATTACTTTATGCATATGTCCATACTACATTAGAATGCTTCTAAAATTCTAATTCTATTGCCAATAGTGTATGTATTATCGTCTACTCGTCTCGCTAGTCGTTATATTGTTTGCAATTCGCGTCAACTTTGGTAAATATGGTATTTACCGATACCGCACCGAAATAAATCGGGATTTACCGATACCGAACCGTACTTCTAAAAATACCGTATATTACCGAAATACAAACACCGTATTTACCGTATATACCGTATATACCGAACCGATTAAACCGAAAAAACCGATTGCACAGTCCTATCAAAAAGCCATATGAATAAAAGATCATAGATCATTACCACTTGTGTGCAATACAGCAGAAGTAGAGTTGAAGTAGCCCGTTCAACAAAGCATGCGTCAGTGTAGTGAAAGTAATCGATCGTCCTTTGACCAACTGTCTCCTCTTCGCGATCGTTTTGATCAGCGCCACAGTCATAACAACACCTCTACCAAGTTTCACACGTCCAGAGATGAAACGCCGTGCATCGGTGTGCTAGCACCAACGCGCACAACAAGGGTTATAAGAAGTGGTGGCTAGGGTTTCGATGGGTGTATCTTAGGATCCCTCCCTCAGACTACACCTCCATTTATATAGCATCCAATTAGATCCTTATTAGATATGATCAAATATCATCTCCAACTCAGAAAGCCTTAGACTGGATCTTTATCCAATACCAGTAGAGATCGTATCCCACTCAGAGAACCTCCAACCGAACCATTAAGTGTGTGACTCTGTAGGTTCATGTATATTTGGCCATAGGCCGACAACTTCTTTCCAGATCATAGATCGATAACGGTCCCTAGCAGGACATAATAACTCCCAAATATACATAAAGATCATATCGGACGAACCTATATAGTATTTATGTACCGATTCTTTTGTCTCATGATACTAGATCAAATTCAAGATGAGAAGCATGTTATTCTGTGATAGCTTGATCCTTCACTTGAACCTGTAGTGGATTACTCAGTTATGATTAACTTCTCAACCACATTTGGCATGGCTATACACTTCTTTAATCTAACCACATCGAGGGGCCTAAAGATATCTTTTCCTTTATATTGGAGGGTCAAATTCCATCTTAATGCTCACATTTCTCGAATTTTTTATACGGATAATCCATTTTTTATTCGAAATTACATAAATATACCCGCGGGAAATTTTTTTACAAAAATAGGTTCCAGTCGCCTAATGGTTGGGCGACTGGAGCCTTTCGCCCAACCAGACTACGACATTTAATAAATCTACCAACCGTTCAGCGATTAAATACAGTCGCTGCACCGTTGGGCGATTTGAATGCAGTCGCCCCACCGTTGGGCGACTACAATCAAGTCGCCCAACGGTGCGGCGACTTTGGGCGATATAAAGCCCCTCGGCCGGCAGCGATTGCACTGTTTTCATTCGGTGTTTTCGTTCGCCTCGGCCGTGCAGAGGAAGAAGAGAAGAAAAGAGGAAGAAGGGAAGAAGAGAAGGGGAAGAGAGAGAGAGAGAGAGAGAGAGAGGAGAAGAAGAGAGGAAGAACGTGATTTTCAGGTATTTGTTGTGTTATATTTTTGTTAGTGTTAGAAAAATAGTTTACAAATTTAGTTGTAATTTAAAATTTTAGTGTTAGAAAAATTGTTTACAAATTTAGTGTAGCAAATATAGTTTAGAAATTTAGTGTAGACAAATTAGTTTAGAAATTTTAGTTTATAAATTTACTTTAGAAATTTAGTTTAGAAAATTTAGTTTTCAAATTTTGATTAGAAAATATAGTTTAGAATTTTAGTTTACAAAATTTAGTTTAGAAATGTAGATGTACCGTAGAAATTTAGTTTAGAATATTTAGTTGTAATTTAGAAATTTAGTTTAAAAAATTAGTTGTAATTTACAAATTTTGTTTACAAAATTTAGTTTAGAAATTTAGTGTCGAAATTTTGTATAGTTTGTTATGTATTATTGTAGAAAATTCAATGTACAAATTTAGATGTAGAAAAATTTGTATAACATTTTTAATGCATTATTGTAGAAAATATAGTTTACCAATTTACATGTAGAAAATTTATAGTGTACAAATTTAGATGTACAAAATTTAGTGTACAAGTTTAGTGTAGAAATTTAGATGTACAAAATTTAGTGTCCAAATTTTGCATAATAATTTTGACGATGTACAAAATTTAGTGTCCAAATCCAGCAGCACGGCGTCTCCCCGCGTCAGGACGATGTAGACCAGTTTTTCGCGGAGTGGCCCGGGCAGTTCTCCGATGCAGCACCGGAGGTTCTCTCTGGCAGTGCCCTCCCCGGTGCACCGGAGGGCACACAGCCAGAGGTGCAGCTGACTCCACCAGCGCAGGGGCGGGATAGACACCCTCCTGCTCGTTTTACTTTTTCGGATCGTCCTAACCCGTTGCACCGGAGGAGGGCCAAGCGAGGCCGTATGGGAGGACGTGGGCGCGGTGACGGGGCACACCAGGGTGGCGAGTGAGGCGTGCTGCAGATGCTATATATATGTTATGCGTGTAATGCAAAAATATGCGACATGTTACTCACAGTTATATATTATGAAGTTTATTTAAATTTAAATAAGTCTATCATCTCTTCTCCGCACATAAACTATCTCACTTAACAGTGTATGTATCGATCGTTCTCTCCTCAATCTTTCATAAAAAAAAAGTTTCAAAAACTTTTTACGCACCTACAATATATAATGAACATAAACTTTTATTACAACTTCACCATATTTTTTAACCAGTTGAACATTACAAAATTCACAAAATCTAAAACAATCACGAGGGCTACATGCAGTCGCCTAACGGGATGGCGATTGCATGTTAGTCGCCTAATGGAGCGGCGACAATATGTAAGTCGCCGTACGGAAGAGCGACTAAATGCAGTCGCTTCACTGTGCAGCGACAGATATTGTGTCGCGGTCTGGTTGGGCGAAAGGCTCCAGTCGCCCAACCATTAGGCGACTGGAGCCTATTTTTGTAAAAAAATTTCCCGCGGGTATATTTATGTAATTTCGAATAAAAAATGGATTATCCGTACAAAAAATTCCACATTTCTCCGCATGTTTTATAATAAGTCCAAGCTACCTTTATGCCCACCCAGTTACAGAGTAGTGTTTGGTAACATCTAAGTAAACTATTACATATATAGAAAATCATGACAATTTTAGGTCTAAGCATCCTACATACACTATGTATGAGACCAATTGATGACACTTCAGAATAACAATTCCCACAGTATCTCATGGCAGGTCAATTCAACACCATATTCTCTAACATGTATCCATATTATTGATTTGATATCTTAATATCTATGATCCATAAAACATGATCATCAATCAATACATGTGCTGATTTATAAATCATAATTGTCTTACATAATAATATAAGATTAAGGATAATTTAGAATAACATTAAAATATGAATAAAAAGTTCTACGAACAAATCACATACTTGTTAGGAACAAAATAATATATATTTAAAAGATCATAAATATAAAAATAATACAATTATCTCTATGACTATCTATAGAAAATATCACTAACAAGGAGCTCATGAGCCAGCCCAGTAGAAAAGAAAAGAAAAACAGACTTTGCTCTTCGGCTACTAGCACCGGCCCTGAAGGTATCCGGATTAACATGAACCTGCGCTGGGCATGGCTACGCCGTGCGCAGGTTAAATGGGCCTGATGGGTTCGATTGATTTTGAATTGAAAGCCTATGACCTGATCGAGTTGGGATGAATTGAATCCTCAGTGATTCTTCCGAGTGGCGCAGAAGTAAACAGAGTACCGAGCGTAGCTCGGTTGGCTTGGGCAGCCGTTGTGCTCAGCCCACCTGCGTCTGAATACTGAGGCGCCCTCGTGCTCACCAATTTAACAAATTGGTACGTACATGTACGTGCGCTAAGTAGCATGCACTCATGCTCCGAAGACCTTATAGTCTCTAATCATCGATTATTTGTATACGTATGTACTATATACACACTCGTGGAGTTAAAGCCACTTTTAGTACTGTTTCGTATCGTATTTACAAAGATAGCTGTATGCAGAGCGTATTAACAAAAAATATCGTTTCTCACTATAACAAAACATCCGTGGGGAGACATCATATTTGTAGGTTAGAGACGTTCTGTTTCGTCTCCCACAGACAACTGAGACGCTTTTATAAAGCGTCATAGAAACGTCTGTACATGAACCGTCTCAAAAATATAGAGACGCTCTCTAAGGCGTGCCTATATTATTTGAGACGTTCATTAGAGACATCTGCACTGTATCCCTATAAAGTTAGAGACGCTTTTATAAAAACAGCTGCACCACGTCTCAATTAATATAGGCACGTGCGTTGAGACGTTATGTGCCGTCTCAAGATGTCCTATGTAGTATGTATTTTTATTTTGATTGGTATATATAGTATTCCATATATTTATTATATATACATGTATATATAATAATTTTATAGGCAGCACCATAATATTGAGTACATATTTTATAAAATATAAGGAATGGGCGTAGCACAACAGATATAATGTTATAAGAAAAGCAAACCAACTACAACTAAAACCAAGCCACACCCCGGGCAAACCATTGGCAATTGACAAATTCGTCACCATTGCACCCTCCAAACCCCAAAGAAGTTTACATAAGAGAGGTTTACAAATAATTATAGCATCCATTTAAATCAACAGAGTTCACAACTAAATAAAAATCTAATATGCGATAAAAACATGTCGGTAAAACATCCTCCAATTTGAGACACATCTTTTTTTAAACTGCTATAATAAATCATCAGGTCTATTTCTTCAATCAGAAAATTGTGCATCAGGTCTTCCACTCTGCATTTATTTTTATAGTCCTCCATATCCTGCAAACATAGCAAATATTAACAACAAAATATCAGATATGAGCAATCATGAAAAATCTTACGGTACAAGTTCAGTTAATTAAACTAGAAGTGACATACCTAGCGAGTAGAACGTTTAGGCTTTTTTACCTGAAGCAATAGATATTATATGAGTAACAAGACACAAATATTTCTGGTAGGAAAATTATTCTTGTAGTTCAAAGAATTGATCTTACGTAGAACCGTGGCCAAGCAACAACACAACCAATTGCATCCTTTACCGTACAATATTTTTCAAATGGTCTAGGCAGCCTCTCATCACCAATATTTGTAACACCATGAATAGCCACCCCATAATATTCATCTCCAAGCATGTTTCCTCCAACCACATGTGTGCTATATGAACTCACTAAATTTCCTTTGGCCACAACTTTACCTTTGTATATTGGATTCAATGAAATAGGTACACTACCCTTTGATCCTATCATTTTAAGAAAAATGTCATTGTCATTCACAAAAAATGAGCATTGTCATTCATTAACATATAAAATACTTGTTTTATTATTAAAAAAATGGTAACACATACTGCATTAGATGAACTGTCCTCTAGTACTCTCTTTGTTTGAGGCCCCTGTGTTAGATAGTTTAAACAATTAAAACAAAGTGCATCTGCAGACATGATCAGCAATACTACTGCTAGTAACATGCAACCATAATAAATTTATTTTCTTGATCAATAGTTTGAATCTAACCTGAGTGGCTTTTTCATGTTGTAAAATTGGTTCCACATAACCTTGACTGCTTTTGGGCCTTTTCGCAGAGCTTCCAATGCTTGCTTGCTGCAATTCAAATTTAGTTTTGTTATATAAATTGTGAGAATAAGGAAATTTTCAGTGCTAGAATAAGATTTGCATAACACACCTTTACAATCATTGGTTGATTTGGTAAAGGTTTACTAGAACAACTCTCCTTATATGAGAGAGAGCAAGATGTAGACATGGAAACATACTATAGGTTAGCCAATGAAGCTAGCAAACAGTTGTACCCAAGTTGTCAGAGGTTTTCAAAGCTACAATTCATTGTTACACTTCTGATCATAAAAAATTTATGGGGAGTAAGTAATGCCTGTTTTGAAGAACTTCTTGCACTTGTAAAGGAAGCACTTTCCTAAAGGTGAAAGTTTGCTCAAAAGCTATCATGAGGCTAGAAAATTTATCAAAGATGTAGGTGTTGGATATGTCAATATTGATGCTTGAATATTATATAGGAAAGAGTATGACAATGCCTCTTCATGCCCAACTTGTGGTACTTCTAGGTGGAAATCCAAAAAAAGTTGTTCTATATGGAAAGCATGTGCATAGAGTTCCTATAAAGGTTATTCACCATTTTCCACTTAAAAGAAGGCTACAAAGAATATTTATGTAACATCCCAAATAGGGAGTTAGTGTAATTTCAAAATCTTAAAATCTTTTAATCGTTTCTTTGTGGCTTCTCAAAAAGTTTTTGGCGAAGTTTAAATGTCTCGATTTGAGGTCTTGCCAAAGTGCCCGATTAATAAAAATCGAACTGAGAAAATCCAAACTTACTTGGAAATCTTAAGTTCGAATTTAAATTAAAAATCTGGACATTCAAAGCCAAGAATCGGAATTGAAAATAATATAAAATCCTTCCATCCAATTTTCGTATCCGGAAATTCAAATTCGGAAAAGTAAGATTTATTTCTCCAAAAACTCGATAATCTCAAAATTAAATTGTTGCACCTAAAATATGAACCAAGTTTTTAAATTCAAAATCTACAAATCCAAGGGTTAAAATCCCAAAATTTCAGAACTTCTTAAAATAACTAAAAGTCTATTTTGGGCCCAGCCCATTTTCCCTCTCGGCCCAGCCAGCCCTTTTTTTCCCCTGGCCTGTTTTTTCTCCCGGTTGGACCGGCTGCCTCCTCCTTTTCAGCCATTGGCCCAGGCGCCTTCTTCCTCCCCCATTTCTTCCTTCCTTGCTCCTTCATTCTCCCGCTGTTCATGGCGTCGCCGGCCCGCCCCCGCGCCGCTGCTCCTCCCGCCGGCCCAGCTCGTGCTCCGCCCCCTGTCACCTCTGCGCCAGTACCCTACCACCGGCCTAGCCACCGTGCCACTCCCCTACGAACTTGCGGCCATGCCGAAGTACCCCTGGCAGCCATACCGTCGCCCATACCAGCGCACGTCGTGCCCATGCCGCCGCCGTACCCTCCTTTACCGCGCGCTCGCCTATAAGTAGCCCTGAGCTCGCCTGCTTCCCCTTCTTCCTCCTTCAAGCCGAGCTCAGCTTGAGCTGCCCTGAGCTTGCGCCGGCCGCCGCCACTTCATGCCGCCCCGCCACTCCGGCGAAGCCCCCATCAATCCAACCGTGTCACGGCGCGCCCCCTTGCGTCCGCCGCCTCCCTTCGCGATTAATTGGAGAATCCACGCCCGAGCACGCCGCGCCAGCATCTTCTCCGCCTCCGGCTGACCGTCGCCGCTTTCGCCGCCACCTCCCCTTCGGTCGAGCTCGGGCCAATTCCACGCGGTGGGAGCCGCACCTCAGCACCCCGAAACCGTCCCAACCGTCAGCCGGTGCTCTCCGCCACCCGAACCCTCTGGCCACGGCGACCCGACCGCCGCCGCCCTAAGCTCTCGTCGCCGGCGCGCCTCGTCCCCTCCCCGGTCAAGCCATCACTATCGGTGAGTTTCCCTATGTCTCCCTATGCTCATGCTCCTCTCCGATTTTTCCCTCCCCCACCACGGCGGCGTCGCCTCATTCCGCCCCTGCTCCGGCCGCCGTGAATTGATGCTGGCCGCCCATGGCGCCTTCCCGGCCGAAGACGCAGCCTCCCCAGCCCCCTCAACATGAGGCAACCCAATTTGCGCACTCACCGCTCCTCCGGCCGCCGGACGCGCCGGCGAGCCCGCCAGCCCTGACCGCCATGCGTCCTCCCCTGTTTTCCCGCTCCTCACTCGGCTTTGCTCTGTTCTTGGCCGAGCCGGCTGCCTTCTCTCTCTGTCTGCATCCCTTCTGAACCGTGGGCCAGCTAGCTATTTTGCATTGCATCACTTTTCACCCCCTTGGTCTAAATGATGAATCCATATGCAAATGATCCAGCATACATTGAAATAAATTGTGGCTAGTAATAAGGACAAGGGATTATTTATAAATTCATACTAACAAGATATATGCAATTAAATTAAAAACTAGGCATTAGTCAATTATAGGCCAATCAAGGTTAATAAGTAAATTCCCATGCACAAGGTTAATTAAAATAAGCCCTTGCCATGAACTCTTTCCTAGCATCAAGAAATCAACATGAAGTTAACAAGATAAAAATGTTATCTTGGCCAAAAGATTTTAAATCATGAAGCTGAAGAAATTCCCCATTTCATCTTGCCTAGTCTAGGGCAAATAAAACAATGGGAACAAGGGTAATTACTATAGTAATATGAATGAATGTATCATCAGTTATAACATTTCAATAGCAAGGATTTGAAACTACCCCGCTCATTAGAATGATCCCTCAGAAATCATCAGGGTGTCACATGAAATATCAACTTTGCTTTACTTATCGTTGAGATCATGACAACTATCCTTTCAAGAAAATGCTTAAGAATATCTGTAGTAAAGACTTTAGCATTATCTTAAAATACTGAGATTTAAGATGACAAATAAAATACGATTAAGAATTCTTGAATAAGATAGAGTAATCCTTCATCTTTGTCTCTCATCCAAATCTCTGATCATTATCTTAGGATTTAAATTCGATAGTCGGGGATAATTAATAATAAAAGAACTAGCTTTATTAAGAATATCCCTAAAAAGTCATAGCATCTCTTTTAGAAAAACATAACCGTTGACCATTTCTAACAATTTGGTTGATCAAGCAAAAAGATTAACTTTACTCATAATAACGACTGGATTAAAATGGCCAACCCCATCATTTACTTAAGTCGCTAACATAATGAATTATTAAGTTGGCTACTGCAATCTCAAATAAGTATTGCCACATGAAATATCAAAGTCACACCGCATATTTAATTATACTCACCTTACGTATCCGTATCCTGAAATCACAAAGTTCTATTCCTCTTTACTATCTTTGCTAACCTCTTTTATCTATCCATAAGTCCTGTCTGCCTCATGGAACTTCCCTAATAAATATAAATCAATAGAAGGAAAGTTATCAAGTAACAGATCGAACCTCACCTTTCCCTACTCAGCCATGTATGACCACTACCCTTTTTCCAGAGAATACATGCCTGAAGATACTTATCCATTTTGATCCTTGTTATCCTAAAATTTTCCCTCACGGTAAAGCTATTCAGACAACTCATTCTCTTACTCAAATCCAGCTACCGCTGTGTTTATAGTCCATTAATCCGAATCATCCTTCTATTCTCAAATCATAATAAATGTATAATTTAAATTAAATCGGGCATTTAAAATGTCTGGATTTATTTGGTCTTTCTTTTCTTTGCCACGTATTAGAATCTGAAGACTCGATGAGGCGACGGATTCGAACAGGATCAAGACTTGGGTAAAAGCGAAGATCAGCAAATTAAAAACTCTGACTGAGTAGGCTTTGACTTAGGTCAATCAAGGCCGTGGTACATCAAGCAAGGCAAGTCATCACTTTGATCATATTGATCCTACATTTTATGCAAAAATTATGTTCTTTTAAACTATCAACTTGCATGCTTAATTTACTATGCAAATATATGTCAAAGCTCAAGGTAGCTACATGCCCACTTGATGTTGTATTAAATTTATTATGCCATCCCTTGATACTTGAATTACCTGACCATTGTCACCCTAGATGTTAATAATCACTTTACTAGCTATAAGTCATATTAATGCCGTGCTAGTCTTGACAAGTCTAGGGCACTAGTGGCCCTGATCATCAATCTTTAAATATGAAAACTGGTTTTGGGACAGTCACGGGATGTACGTGGCTGATTATTTGTGATAACTTAAGTTATGCTTCTCAAATCTCTAAAAATCTGCTTTACCAGTCTGGGCGGATGGTAAAGAGTGGTGGGTGTGGATGTAACACAAGAATTGTGGTCCGTGGAATGAACCGCCCGGACAAATTAAGGACTTAATCCTGTGATGACCCCTCCGTGTACAACAGTACAACCACAAGCTGGCAAATTGTAGGCTTGGCTGAATAATTTACTAGACTCTCTAGCCATTTCACGGAGAACGTGTGTAGGTGGGTAATAAAAGCCCCCGTGGAATGGGACATCGGATATAGGTGACGTCGCCGAGGCTAGCGTATGGTGGAGAGTGCAGTCCGAGTGCGCTAACCTGTGGTGGACATCCCGCACAACCTATGGAAGCAACCCCATAGGGGTGAGATGCTAGAGAGCGAGGTATTGTAAAGGCCTCGTGGTAGTCTCTCGATCTGCATGGCTAAGGAATCATGTAGAACCATCGGGACGATTACCTCTTGTGGGTAAAGATGTACAGACTCTGCAGAGTATACAACTATTCGAATAGCCGTGCCCACGGTCAAGGGCGGATACGGAAATCTTCCTCGAGTTAGTTCTATTTCAAAAACCTTTGTGGGTGGGGCAAAAACTTATCAGAGGGAGGTACTCTGATTTTGAATTTTTCCTGGAGGGACGTACTCCAGCGTGGTAAATAAGGTGGAAGTGGCATAATGATCAAAAGCTAGCATAGGTGGATGGAACCATGTAATCGGTGGATGGAACCTACACCGTTATAAATATTGCACAATTTCAAACTCTTTAAAGCATGTTTATAAAATGCCAAGTTATAGGAATTTTAATTATGAGTATTGCAAATGTCACACTAAGCAAATAAAAGAACCTCAAGCCTCCTTTGACAACCTCGCATCTATTATTATTGCATCCTGTGTGGTGGCTTGCTGAGTATCATCGTACTCATTCTTGCTTAACTGCTATCATTCAGTCAGAAAGGAAACAAAGTCAAGCCCTGCGATGCCTAAAAAGGGTCGACAGAGCTGGAAGACGATGAGGTCATGGACTAGGTTGCGAACCCCAGTTGGCTGCCTGTGGGCAAGTCCCGCGGGTCCCACCTGTGTGAAGTTTCCGCTGCTGCATTTTATCATTTTCGGCCTAACCGGCCCATGAGTAAGTATTACTGTATTATTTACGCTTCCGCATGATATGTTTTCGATATACAGTAATGTATCTGTGAGCACTATCTACTGATCCAGGGAATAGTGCGGTGAATCACAGAGGATCTGGGTTTTGCTAACCCGAGGTCCGACAGAGCTGGTATCAGAGCATATCGACTGTAGGTCGTAACCTTAGTTAGCATGGCCGTTAGCTTTATAACTAGAATAATTTTTCTTCAAAATCTAACTACAAAATATAAGTAGTAGTATTACTCTTATCCCTCTTGGATGATTCCCTCTCATCTATTTGTTGCCCTGGCCATTTGTAGCTCCAAGGCTCTCTTATCCCGAATTCAAACTAATGCGTGCCTGAGTTCTATTCTGAAAAATTACCTTGGGCCAAAATCATAAAACCTGTATTGAGTTTTATTTACAAAAGTTGTTTATCCTTGGAAGATCAAATTATCAAAACTATTTGCAAAGCTTATTTCCAAGCTCATTTCAATAAATCTAAGCTTCCAGGAAAAAGTTTCCCCAAAATTCAACTCCCTGCCAATTTATGCCAAAAGATCATTTTGATTTCTTAGATATATGAGTAAATCTTGGTGGATTCAAGTCAATCGTAAGAAAGAATCAATGGTGTGAATTTCTGGGCGAAAAATAGGCAAATTAATTTGAATGATTGAATTAGCTACATCGGTGAACCAACTTAATGATCAGATTGACTGAATGGATAGACCAGTTTACATGATTGGATTGGTTGACATGGATGGACCAATTTAAATGATTAGATTGGCTACGTAGGTAGACCAATATAAAAGGGGCTGGATTGGTAAGATAATCGGACTGGTTAATAAATGGAGCGATACAGATGATTGAATTGGCTAAATGAGTGGACCAACTCAAAAAGATTGGATTGGCTAAAATACGTGGATCGATGGAATTTTAGAAAAGTGGGGAGTTTAATAACATTTGTGGATTGCAGCTTTAATAAATAGCATGGCCCCAGAGAATGTTTACACTAGTGGGATAATGGAATATAGCTTGACTAGTGCATGGATTATTGACAATTCTGAGGAAATTACGATAAGTCATAATAATCCTTGATTTATAGATTTGAGTAATAATCTTATTCTCGGTGGATGTTTATGACAATGAAGTCGCTTGAAAGGAAATTTGCGGATAGTAGGACTGATCACTTGGTAAACAAGATTATGAGTATAGATCCATGGTGAGAAAGGTTGGATTATAATACAAATGCTATTGGTGGATTGAAATATCGGAACCATACTACAAGTGGCATTTGGATTTAAAATGCAAAAGATGTGTAGTATTGGTGGATTTAAAACATGGAGATATTGAAACCATGATACAAACAAATACGAGTGGATTTAGAGGTAAAGAATTTGGAGTAATGTGCAGGTAAATAATTGAATGGGATTGTGGAATAATGAACCCAAGACTGGATTTATGATTTTATGTAGGAAAGTGAGATCCATTTGAGGAATAGGTAACTCTGATTTGGTGAATGAAACCATAGATGATACCTTGGAAGTTATATGATCTGTGGATCGGATAAATGATAACATTCACTGTTTGGAGTATTAGACGAACAATCTGCTGAGACTAAGTAATGAAGGAAGTCAGTTTTAGATTCAATCAAGTATAAGCAAGTTTAACAAGGCTATGGATTCTAAGCCTACGAATGAAAAGATTATGGGAGTAAATTAGTCTATTGATACTGTGATATTGGAGGATGCTAGGATACCTTTGCCAAAAAGGGTATTTTAAAAGTTCGAGTATTTCAAAAAAAAAATCACTCGTGATAGAGAACTCCATATCAAGAGTATACAATGTACTTTCGATGCAAAAAGGTTTGATTCAAGTTACTCCAAAACTTGGCCCCAGTATTGGAAAAAAAACCCAAAAGCTCAATTCCCGAGAACTTGCTCTTAAAACCAAAACTTGGGAATCTAGTTGCTCAGAAAAAAAAATCAATTACTATTGATAGGGTTATCTTGGAAAAACAAATGTTTTTAGCCTCAGCATTTTTGAAAACTGTTTTCTAAAGAGCTCTGCTTTCAAAATAATAATAAGAAGCATGAGCTTCGCTGCCAAAGCCCTCTCGGTACTCTCCTTTCTCTACCTCTGTCTGAAAAAGGAAGTTGGTTTTTCCTATTCTCTCTCCCTTGCTTCAAAGGCTTAAGCTCGAAGATGTCAGGGATGCTCGTGAAAATTTGGTGGCCTCGCTTCAACAAACCTAGTGTTCAGAACCCTATGCTCTCTTGTGTGTGCCTTCGTGCATAGACGTTGCTTGGTCAAAGGAGATTTTATTTGGCCCTGTGCACTGCCTTCTTGCCCTTGGGCGTTGTATTTCGTAGTCACAGGAAAAGTTTTTTTTCAAAAAGCTTGGTTATTCTGTGTGGCTTGTGTACTGCCCCAGTTTCTGGGTGTGCACTCCTTAGAATGGGTTAGAATATCTCACCTCCGCGATCCTTTGCGCACCTCATGCCAATTCCCCCTCACCTTATTGCTGAAAACCTCGTCAGGTCTGCAGGCAAGGGGTAGCAGATAGCCAAGTCAAGACACTTCAAGTTTTGAGGTGGAAAGAGGCAATATCTCTAAAAAGGACAATAACTAAGAGGCCTTAGCCTGCAAAATGGATCCAGACTCAAGCCTCTACTCCACAGTAGACTCGTTGATACAGTCATCATCAAGACATTGTCAATGGCCAAAAAGAAGGCTAGAAGCAAGAAACCAGAACCAACAGTTTCTACTCACCACCGTCACAAGCCAATACTCAGATCCATTCCGCCAAGACTACCAAGAAAGAGTCACCACATGACAGGCAACCGTACCACTACATCAGGTGGACCCCGAAAGAACACCACTTGCTTTTATTGCAGAGAAAAAAAACATGACATTCGTAGATGCCCTGAGAAACGGAATGGTAAGGGTGCTTATCCCCTTTGCTGTAACACAGGATGTTGCGTGATCAAATGTCCCCAATGGAATCTAGAAGGATTAGCCTGGGATGCTATCACCACCAATCAAGGCCCTCAGAGGAAGCCAGGCCAAGGGTTCAATTGCTTCAAATGCAGTGACCCAGGGCATTATGTGAGAGACTGCCCTCTACGAAAATCGAACAAGCAAGAAAAGGATGTCGACGCCACCAACCTCAGTCTTGGCAGAGGAAAGTGTAGTAGCTCCAAGTGCATTATCCAGGGACCAACAAGACCCAACAAATCCCTACTACCAGGTTTGGGGGCTCTGCCAGTCACTGCATACGCTGAATGTGGCAAGACAGGACAGGACGCCCAATCATGCCCTCCACTGCGACAGGTTACATGTTTTGCTTGTGGACAAACAGGGCACTACAGCTATAATTGCCCAGCTCCGTACTATCCTTACTGCAAGAAACATCCTCTACCAGAAGGCTGTCTCAAGAACCTAATAGCATGTAGGCGTTGTGGAGAAAAGGGACATGAGAAAAGTCAATGTACTGCAAACTGCCCCAACTGCGCAGAAGATCATCAACCTGGAGAATCCTCCATGAGCAAGGTTACCTGTTTTCTCTGTGAAGGACAAGACCATTGCCCCAAGGATTGCTCCATGAGCCTGTTGCTGACCAAGGCTGCTGAGATACAGAGACTGAGCTTTCAAGTCGCCATCAGACTCGTCATGAATGGAGCTGACAAGAGCAATTAGTACCGGTCACTCTTCATGTTAAGGGGGGTAGCCTAAATAAATAAGAAGTGTCGAAGCACCCTGAGGTTAGGCCCTACTACCACTCCAACATAAAGAGAAGTTAGCAATCAGCACTGAAGAAACAGCAAACCCCTGAAGTGTCAAGCAATGGAGTGAAGCTAGCTGTAAGCTATCCAGAAGAACAAGGTCTCCGGTGTGGTGTTTTCTCCAAAGTGTTAATCCGCTTTTGTTTGGATGTTCTCTCTTCGAATGGCTCCAAGGAAAGGGCGCAGTACCAAGTAGTACTCTAGAACCTATTGCTAGCCAGCTTGTTCCCACCTCCTTCTTTCTACTCCGCTCGAATCTCGAGGACGAGATTCATGTTAAGGGGGGTAGGATCTGTAACATCCCAAATAGGGAGTTAGTGTAATTTCAAAATCTTAAAATCTTTTAATCGTTTCTTTGTGGCTTCTCAAAAAGTTTTTGGCGAAGTTTAAATGTCTCGATTTGAGGTCTTGCCAAAGTGCCCGATTAATAAAAATCGAACTGAGAAAATCCAAACTTACTTGGAAATCTTAAGTTCGAATTTAAATTAAAAATCTGGACATTCAAAGCCAAGAATCGAAATTGAAAATAATATAAAATCCTTCCATCCAATTTTCGTATCCGGAAATTCAAATTCGGAAAAGTAAGATTTATTTCTCCAAAAACTCGATAATCTCAAAATTAAATTGTTGCACCTAAAATATGAACCAAGTTTTTAAATTCAAAATCTACAAATCCAAGGGTTAAAATCCCAAAATTTCAGAACTTCTTAAAATAACTAAAAGTCTATTTTGGGCCCAGCCCATTTTCCCTCTCGGCCCAGCCAGCCCTTTTTTTCCCCTGGCCTGTTTTTTTTCTCCCGGTTGGACCGGCTGCCTCCTCCTTTTCAGCCATTGGCCCAGGCGCCTTCTTCCTCCCCCATTTCTTCCTTCCTTGCTCCTTCATTCTCCCGCTGTTCATGGCGTCGCCGGCCCGCCCCCGCGCCGCTGCTCCTCCCGCCGGCCCAGCCCGTGCTCCGCCCCCTGTCACCTCTGCGCCAGTACCCTACCACCGGCCTAGCCACCGTGCCACTCCCCTACGAACTTGCGGCCATGCCGAAGTACCCCTGGCAGCCATACCGTCGCCCATACCAGCGCACGTCGTGCCCATGCCGCCGCCGTACCCTCCTTTACCGCGCGCTCGCCTATAAGTAGCCCTGAGCTCGCCTGCTTCCCCTTCTTCCTCCTTCAAGCCGAGCTCAGCTTGAGCTGCCCTGAGCTTGCGCCGGCCGCCGCCACTTCATGCCGCCCCGCCACTCCGGCGAAGCCCCCATCAATCCAACCGTGTCACGGCGCGCCCCCTTGCGTCCGCCGCCTCCCTTCGCGATTAATTGGAGAATCCACGCCCGAGCACGCCGCGCCAGCATCTTCTCCGCCTCCGGCTGACCGTCGCCGCTTTCGCCGCCACCTCCCCTTCGGTCGAGCTCGGGCCAATTCCACGCGGTGGGAGCCGCACCTCAGCACCCCGAAACCGTCCCAACCGTCAGCCGGTGCTCTCCGCCACCCGAACCCTCTGGCCACGGCGACCCGACCGCCGCCGCCCTAAGCTCTCGTCGCCGGCGCGCCTCGTCCCCTCCCCGGTCAAGCCATCACTATCGGTGAGTTTCCCTATGTCTCCCTATGCTCATGCTCCTCTCCGATTTTTCCCTCCCCCACCACGGCGGCGTCGCCTCATTCCGCCCCTGCTCCGGCCGCCGTGAATTGATGCTGGCCGCCCATGGCGCCTTCCCGGCCGAAGACGCAGCCTCCCCAGCCCCCTCAACATGAGGCAACCCAATTTGCGCACTCACCGCTCCTCCGGCCGCCGGACGCGCCGGCGAGCCCGCCAGCCCTGACCGCCATGCGTCCTCCCCTGTTTTCCCGCTCCTCACTCGGCTTTGCTCTGTTCTTGGCCGAGCCGGCTGCCTTCTCTCTCTGTCTGCATCCCTTCTGAACCGTGGGCCAGCTAGCTATTTTGCATTGCATCACTTTTCACCCCCTTGGTCTAAATGATGAATCCATATGCAAATGATCCAGCATACATTGAAATAAATTGTGGCTAGTAATAAGGACAAGGGATTATTTATAAATTCATACTAACAAGATATATGCAATTAAATTAAAAACTAGGCATTAGTCAATTATAGGCCAATCAAGGTTAATAAGTAAATTCCCATGCACAAGGTTAATTAAAATAAGCCCTTGCCATGAACTCTTTCCTAGCATCAAGAAATCAACATGAAGTTAACAAGATAAAAATGTTATCTTGGCCAAAAGATTTTAAATCATGAAGCTGAAGAAATTCCCCATTTCATCTTGCCTAGTCTAGGGCAAATAAAACAATGGGAACAAGGGTAATTACTATAGTAATATGAATGAATGTATCATCAGTTATAACATTTCAATAGCAAGGATTTGAAACTACCCCGCTCATTAGAATGATCCCTCAGAAATCATCAGGGTGTCACATGAAATATCAACTTTGCTTTACTTATCGTTGAGATCATGACAACTATCCTTTCAAGAAAATGCTTAAGAATATCTGTAGTAAAGACTTTAGCATTATCTTAAAATACTGAGATTTAAGATGACAAATAAAATACGATTAAGAATTCTTGAATAAGATAGAGTAATCCTTCATCTTTGTCTCTCATCCAAATCTCTGATCATTATCTTAGGATTTAAATTCGATAGTCGGGGATAATTAATAATAAAAGAACTAGCTTTATTAAGAATATCCCTAAAAAGTCATAGCATCTCTTTTAGAAAAACATAACCGTTGACCATTTCTAACAATTTGGTTGATCAAGCAAAAAGATTAACTTTACTCATAATAACGACTGGATTAAAATGGCCAACCCCATCATTTACTTAAGTCGCTAACATAATGAATTATTAAGTTGGCTACTGCAATCTCAAATAAGTATTGCCACATGAAATATCAAAGTCACACCGCATATTTAATTATACTCACCTTACGTATCCGTATCCTGAAATCACAAAGTTCTATTCCTCTTTACTATCTTTGCTAACCTCTTTTATCTATCCATAAGTCCTGTCTGCCTCATGGAACTTCCCTAATAAATATAAATCAATAGAAGGAAAGTTATCAAGTAACAGATCGAACCTCACCTTTCCCTACTCAGCCATGTATGACCACTACCCTTTTTCCAGAGAATACATGCCTGAAGATACTTATCCATTTTGATCCTTGTTATCCTAAAATTTTCCCTCACGGTAAAGCTATTCAGACAACTCATTCTCTTACTCAAATCCAGCTACCGCTGTGTTTATAGTCCATTAATCCGAATCATCCTTCTATTCTCAAATCATAATAAATGTATAATTTAAATTAAATCGGGCATTTAAAATGTCTGGATTTATTTGGTCTTTCTTTTCTTTGCCACGTATTAGAATCTGAAGACTCGATGAGGCGACGGATTCGAACAGGATCAAGACTTGGGTAAAAGCGAAGATCAGCAAATTAAAAACTCTGACTGAGTAGGCTTTGACTTAGGTCAATCAAGGCCGTGGTACATCAAGCAAGGCAAGTCATCACTTTGATCATATTGATCCTACATTTTATGCAAAAATTATGTTCTTTTAAACTATCAACTTGCATGCTTAATTTACTATGCAAATATATGTCAAAGCTCAAGGTAGCTACATGCCCACTTGATGTTGTATTAAATTTATTATGCCATCCCTTGATACTTGAATTACCTGACCATTGTCACCCTAGATGTTAATAATCACTTTACTAGCTATAAGTCATATTAATGCCGTGCTAGTCTTGACAAGTCTAGGGCACTAGTGGCCCTGATCATCAATCTTTAAATATGAAAACTGGTTTTGGGACAGTCACGGGATGTACGTGGCTGATTATTTGTGATAACTTAAGTTATGCTTCTCAAATCTCTAAAAATCTGCTTTACCAGTCTGGGCGGATGGTAAAGAGTGGTGGGTGTGGATGTAACACAAGAATTGTGGTCCGTGGAATGAACCGCCCGGACAAATTAAGGACTTAATCCTGTGATGACCCCTCCGTGTACAACAGTACAACCACAAGCTGGCAAATTGTAGGCTTGGCTGAATAATTTACTAGACTCTCTAGCCATTTCACGGAGAACGTGTGTAGGTGGGTAATAAAAGCCCCCGTGGAATGGGACATCGGATATAGGTGACGTCGCCGAGGCTAGCGTATGGTGGAGAGTGCAGTCCGAGTGCGCTAACCTGTGGTGGACATCCCGCACAACCTATGGAAGCAACCCCATAGGGGTGAGATGCTAGAGAGCGAGGTATTGTAAAGGCCTCGTGGTAGTCTCTCGATCTGCATGGCTAAGGAATCATGTAGAACCATCGGGACGATTACCTCTTGTGGGTAAAGATGTACAGACTCTGCAGAGTATACAACTATTCGAATAGCCGTGCCCACGGTCAAGGGCGGATACGGAAATCTTCCTCGAGTTAGTTCTATTTCAAAAACCTTTGTGGGTGGGGCAAAAACTTATCAGAGGGAGGTACTCTGATTTTGAATTTTTCCTGGAGGGACGTACTCCAGCGTGGTAAATAAGGTGGAAGTGGCATAATGATCAAAAGCTAGCATAGGTGGATGGAACCATGTAATCGGTGGATGGAACCTACACCGTTATAAATATTGCACAATTTCAAACTCTTTAAAGCATGTTTATAAAATGCCAAGTTATAGGAATTTTAATTATGAGTATTGCAAATGTCACACTAAGCAAATAAAAGAACCTCAAGCCTCCTTTGACAACCTCGCATCTATTATTATTGCATCCTGTGTGGTGGCTTGCTGAGTATCATCGTACTCATTCTTGCTTAACTGCTATCATTCAGTCAGAAAGGAAACAAAGTCAAGCCCTGCGATGCCTAAAAAGGGTCGACAGAGCTGGAAGACGATGAGGTCATGGACTAGGTTGCGAACCCCAGTTGGCTGCCTGTGGGCAAGTCCCGCGGGTCCCACCTGTGTGAAGTTTCCGCTGCTGCATTTTATCATTTTCGGCCTAACCGGCCCATGAGTAAGTATTACTGTATTATTTACGCTTCCGCATGATATGTTTTCGATATACAGTAATGTATCTGTGAGCACTATCTACTGATCCAGGGAATAGTGCGGTGAATCACAGAGGATCTGGGTTTTGCTAACCCGAGGTCCGACAATTTATGTCTCCAAAGACAACATCTGATGCGAGATGGCATAGTGAATGTCATATGAAGGATGGTTTCCTAAGGCATCCAGCAAATACTACTGCATGGAGGGACTTTGACTTTAGACATCCAGTGTTTGGTTCTAAATGTCACAATATTAGGTTTTCTTTGGCAACAGATGGTTTCAATCCATTTTGAACTTGTAGTGTGTCCCATAACACATGGCCTATAATTTTGATTCCATACAATTTTCCACCATGGATCTGCATGAAGCCATCAAATTTCATTCTCTCTTTACTAATATCTAGACCAAAATCCCCTAGAAATAATATGTATGTTTATTTCCATCTAGTAATTGAAGAACGTCATTACTTGTTTCATAAAGATGTATGGACATTTGATGCATCTTGTTCAGAATGGCTCACTCTACACGCTGTAGTACTAGGGACCATTAGTGATTACCTAGGTAATGCATACCTATCTGGAAGGAAAACTAATAGAGAGGTCATGTACTTTCAATGATTACAATTATTGTTTACCCTTTTTGTTTTATGGTTCGGGATTTTTTTGATGTATTAATGTTGGTGATCTCCTGCAACTTTTAGAATAAGGCTATAGCAAATGGTTAGCAGTTACCTTTATCATCTTCTGACAATGGGCTATGTTTAAGAAACCAAACTATGGAACTCTAGCAAGAAGGCACAAAGAAATAATGTCTGGCTTTTACTACCTAGACTTTTTTTTATTATGGAGGAAACATAAGTATCCATGTGTATGAAAGTAGTGTGACATGTAATATCACTTGGGCATGTCTTATGGACCATCTATATGAAGTGCTTATTTACTATGCTTGAGGTGTAGATGTGTGTAATCCTTTTACTTCCACTATGTATTATTTGATATTTGAGATGAATGTCATGTATATAGTGTATAGACAAGGATGAATGCAAAAACAAAAAAAATGGCATCAAAAGTTTTGTAGCTTAGCTCTAGTTGAACTGATAGAAGATAACTGCTGCAAGGTATATAATAAATGAAAGAGTCAAAAAAATGACAAACTTTGATCCAAAATTTTATCAAGTAAATATTGCAACACACGTACATTATTTGGTATATTGTTCCCATTGACATGTGAATCCTCAAGGTTGATAGCAACTCTGTTTGTCATATTATTATCAACTTGTTCAACGATATAACCCTGCAATAAAAAGTAAAAAACACAGTGTTGCCAAAGTAGTGCAGCAATGTTGACTAATAAATCTTTGCATTTTTAATTCGTATATACCTCATTGGTTCCATGCTCACGTGGCAGCATTGATTCCACACTTCTGTGACTTGTTTTGGACCTTTTGGCAGAGCTTTCCACACTTAATTGCTACAATAAAAAGGGCAAAATTATATACATGTTATTAAAGCCAAGTTGATTCATTGAAACAGTGATATTTTCATAATTCACCTTGGCAGTTGTCTGTTCATATGGTACAGATATATTGGCATGACGATCTTTTGCATTAGTACACTTACTAATATGTGATTGCTGCAGCTTACAATAAATGCCAATATTTAGATATTGCGAAAGCATCAATTAAAATTTATCAAGCACGCAAGCACTACATCACCTGCACATAATTTGGCGCGGCATGAACACCAGCATATGACCTCTCAAGGTTATTATCAAGTCCATTAGTACATGACTGAATAGCTTTAGACCTTTTGGCAGAGCTTTCAGTGCTTGATTGCTTCAATTGAAAGTAAATTAAGTTAATCTACATATTGCAAAAGCACATGGTTCAATAGCATAGTGCGATTTTCATAAGTTACCTTGGCAATCATGTGTTCATGTGGTACAGATGGATTGGCACGAATACGTTTAGTTGAAGTAAAACTGACAGAATGCAATTGCTGCAAATTATAAAAAAAAATAACAACATAAAACTTTGGCAAAGCATCAGTTTAAAATTTTCCAGGTTAATACAACACCTGCACATTGTTTGGTGTAGAATGGACATTTTCATACAATTCGTGAAGATTGTTTTCAAACTCAAATGGGATATCATTACCAACTTGTTCAGAAGTATCAACCTGAAAGGAAAACCAAAAACATATTGTTAGCACATAGTGTATTTGTTAATTGATCTTAAAAAAAGATGAGCCATAGGTGCTTACTTTATTATTTTCTTCTGCTAGCATCATGTTTCTCGAATCCTCTCCAGGGAATTTTCGCTCTATGAAGGCCTGCATGAGATTCATATTACCACTCATGTCCTCTATTTTATTGTTCATTGCTTTTACTGCTCCTTTAAGCATTTCTTGTTGCTCAGATTGCCCAATGTCATTGTCGAGACCCGAATATACAAATCCGGACTCTACTGTGTGTTCTGCACTAGTCCAGGATCACGCTAGTGCACACAGCGTAAACAAAGACAAATATCATCCACATCACGATACTCTAAAGGAAATCCAAATTATATTAATAACCATCAGAGTACGACCTTATGGCCAAGCTTACAATTATGAGCCTGAAGGGCTTTTAAAGAAACTAGCAGCGGAAATCCAAAATTAAGCGTAGTAGCCACTCGACATGCCCACAGGCAATCGACTGGGGAGCGAAGTCCTAATCCGTGAAGTCCTCGTAGTAGCCTCTTTCTAGCAACTCCTGTTGATCTGGTCCCTCCTCTTCAACTGAGCAACATGGGCATAAAGCCGTGAGTACATTGGTACTCAGCAAGTCGTTTGTAACAAATGAATGCAATATAATATGCAAAGCTTAACAATGGATGGCTGAAAGGTTAGTTTTGCATAAAACAGCAATTTAGAGTAAATATGATAAATAGATTGAAAAGCAAATTTAACAACAGACACTAAGTAAATAAATCAAAGGAATTGAGTAGACCACAAGTGAACTAACCATTCACTTCCCATCTCAAACCAACCAAAATTTCATAAAGACTCTACCCCTCGTGTGAAATCACCGAGCATTGTCCATGACCGAGGACACGGCTATTCGAATAGTTTTACACTCTGCAGAGGTTGCACAACTGTACCCACACGATGTGATTAGCCTCGCGCTAAGGAAATCACAATAAGGCTTTTACAATGATCCATCTCCACCTGATCCCACTCGCTAAGGTTTCGCCGTCGAGTAGGGTAACCCCCTAGTCGATAATTGCCCCCTCTTGCGCCACACAACATCAGTAGTAAAACCAAAGTGGAGACTTCACAAATTATTATGCCAGGTCTATCCCATACTAGACATGTGGTTTGCACGATTAAGCTCAGATCAATGGCGCACAAAGTTAAGTCCTTAACAATTACCCAGGCGAAGCATCCACATCCCAATGTGCATCCAGCACCCCCTTTACTGCACGATCATTCGCCCAAGTGAAAGCCAAGTTTGTATAACCAATGCCCATGACACTACCCATGTCATGCCATACAAATTTTATAACTGTGGCTAACCACCACGTTCAAGTAAACCATTAAGTCAGGATTAATTAACCACATGCGATGACAGATCCCAGCGAACTAATAATAAGCAGGCTAAGCAGTTGAACGTAACCCCATGTGACAATTATTATTTATCACTAAATAATTCCCAATCCTAAGGTGTCAATGGAATCATGGCAATCAAGTTATCATGGAGGGATTTAACCAATTAGGAGTATAACTACCAATTACGAGGTTTTATTAACAAATAGCCATGCATGATAATTTGAAACAAAATAATACATAATAGATTGAAAACTGGGTTCAACATGATCAAAGAATACGACTTGCCTTGGCCTTGCTCAGATGAGGGCTCTTGGTCTTCAAATCCAACTTCCGCTCCCTCGAACACGCGATCTAACGAGAGAGAAAACGAGACGAAAAGAGAAAATAAATTCAAATAAAATTCAAATGAACTCCAAAAACTTTCAAACCTGAACCAAAAGGTAGAGCTAAATTTTAGATGAATTTAGAAAAAAGAACGGGGTCAATCGGAGCTAGGACGAGGGAGAACGGGCTCTTGGAAAAATTGGATTTTCTGAAAATCGGGAAAATTGGAAAAGTGCACTGTGCTGTGGACCGGGCGCACGGGAAGCTGGGTCTACGGTGGACTCGGCTCACGGAACAGTACGGCTGACTGGGCTGCTGGCGCAAGCGGCGGGTGCTGACGTGGCGTTGACGGGGCGGACACGCATGCCCTAGGGCTGACGTGGTTTGCTGACTGGGCGGCTGACTCGGCTTGGTCCACGGGGGTACGGCTGACAAGCGGGCCCCACCGGACAGAGACTCGGTGCACGGTGGACGGAGTCTACGGGAAGGCGAAAAGTCACGGGCGGCTGGCGTCAGCGCTGACGTGCGCGTGCACGGGGCGCGAGGCGGTGCGGCCGAGGCGGCGGGGTCTGCGGCGGCGGCTGGCCGGCGATGAGGTGACGGCGGCGACTGGCCGGCGGTGACCGAGGTGGCGGGGACGGAGGACGACGGCGGCGGGGCTCACCGGCGGTGGCGAATGACGGCGCACGACGGCGGCGACGACCACGGCGGCGGCGAACGACGGCGCACGGCCAACGCGGACGACGGCGGCGCTCAAGCGTCGGCGGACGGCGGCGGCTCGGGACGGGGAAGACGAGGGGGCGCGGCGGCTTTTATACCCGGCCGTCGAGGTGTTTGACTCGGAGACGGCGAAGGAAAACGGAAAGCGGCGGCGGCGTCCCGATCGGAGACGGGGAAGAGAGTCCCGGTCGGGAACGGCGACCCTGACAGGTGGGTCCCACCTGTCAGCGGCGAGGACGGGCGAGCGGCGAGGATGGCGCACGGGCGCGAGCGCAGGTGGCCGAGATGGTGACACGTGTCGCCCATCGGCAGGGACAAGGCGGCGCGGGCGCGGCGCTGATGCGCGACGCGTGGCGCGGGCGGGGCTGTGCGGTGCGGCCGCGGGATGGGCTGGGCCGGCTGGTGGGTTTCGGCCCACTGGCCGGTTGGGATTTTTGGAGATTTTTCTTTTTCAGAAATTCAAATAAATTAATTTGAGCTCTAGAAAATAGCAAATAAATCCAGAAAAATCCAGAAAAATACCAATAAATTCCTTGGGACACAAGGAACTCAAATAAAATAACTTTGGCAAATGTTCATGTTCGGATTAATCATATTAAATCCTTTTAACTCATAAAAATTCATTTAAGCTTTTAATTAATTCCAGAAAAATTCAAATGGTGAATTTTATTTTAAAAGCTTCAAAAATACTCTGAAAATCAGGATGTTACAAACCTCCCCCCCTTAAACGGAATCTCGACCCCGAGATTCTGGCTCTCTAAAGAATAGGTTTGGAAACTCCGCTTTGAGATCCTCCTCGCTTTCCCAGGTTGCTTCCTCCTCTGAATGATTGCTCCACTGAACTTTGCAAAAACGAACGACCCTTCTTCTGGTGACACGCTCTGACACTTCCAAGATCTTGATGGGATGCTCTTTATAGGACAGATCCTCCTGGAGATCCACAGCCTCAATTGGCACTGCCTCCTCTGGCACTCGCAAGCACTTCTTTAATTGAGACACATGAAACACATCATGTATCCCGCTCAAGTTCTCAGGTAGCTCTAGCTGATAGGCAACTTCTCCCTTGCGCTTAAAAATCTTGAATGGCCCCACATATCTTGGTGCTAACTTTCCCTTCATTTGAAAACGCTTAACTCCTTTGAAAGGTGTGATCCTGAGATACACATAATCATTGGGCTCAAAGCTTAAATCTCTTCGGCGAGTATCAGCATAACTCTTTTGCCTGGCTTGAGCTGCTTTCAGCCTTTCTTGAATCAAGCGCACTTTTTCTTCGGCTTCTTGCAAATACTCTGGCCCAAATATCTGCCTTTCTCCTGTCTCCTTCCAATTGAGAGGGGTCCTACACTTCCGACCATACAAAGCCTCAAATGGTGACATCTGCAAACTGGCTTGGTAACTGTTGTTATAGGAGAACTCTGCGAAAGGTAGGCAATTGTCCCACTTGGCTCCGAGATCCAAAACACATGCTCTCAGCATATCCTCTAGGATCTGATTTACACGCTCTGTCTGACCATCAGTCTGTGGGTGATAGGCTGTGCTAAAATTCAGATGAGTACCCATCGCTTCGTGGAAACTACCCCAAAATCGTGAAGTGAACTGCGATCCACGATCCGACACGATCCTCTTAGGAACTCCATGGAGACTCACAATTCTGGACATATACAATTCTGCCAACTTATCTCCAGAATATGTGGTTTTGACTGGAAGGAAATGGGCTACCTTTGTCAGTCGATCCACAATTACCCATATCGAGTCATATCCTTCTTTGGTCCTAGGTAACCCGGTGATGAAGTCCATGCCCACATCTTCCCACTTCCACTCGGGAATTTTCAACGGTTGCAACAATCCTGCGGGTCTTTGATGCTCTGCTTTCACTCGCTGGCAAACATCACATAGCGCTACATACTCCGCTATTTCTCTCTTCATACCTGGCCACCAATACTTATCCTTGATATCTTGATACATCTTGGTACTGCCTGGATGAATTGAATATAATGACTCGTGTGCCTCCTTAAGCAACAATTGCTTCAACTCTTCCTTATTGGGTACGCACAATCGCTTCTTGTACCATATGATACCCTGATCATCCTCCACAAAACCTGTCGCTTTTCCTTCTTTCAATCCAACCTTGATCCGCTGGATATTTTCATCCTCTGGTTGCGCTTGACAAATCTGACTATCCAAAGTCGGCTGCAAGTCCAAGGTGGCTAACATCCCTTCTTCAACCAACTCCAAGCTGAGCTTTTGAAATTCCTCGTGCAATGCTGGTTGACTCTCCTTGACCATAACCGTGTTGCAATACACCTTCCTGCTCAACGCATCTGCCACTACGTTGGCTTTTCCTGGGTGATAGTGGATTCCAATGTCATAGTCCTTTATCAACTCCAACCATCTTCTTTGTCTTAGGTTAAGGTCCGATTGGGTGAAGATGTACTTCAAGCTCTTATGATCCGTGTAGATCTCACATCGGTTACCCATCAGGTAATGACGCCATATTTTCAAGGCATGCACAACTGCTGCTAACTCCAAATCGTGCGTAGGGTAATTCTCCTCATGTGGCCTTAACTGGCGCGATGCGTAGGCTACCACTCTTTTGTCTTGCATCAATACGCATCCTAAACCCTTGCGAGATGCGTCACAATAAATCTCAAAGTCTTTCTTGATATCTGGCAAAATTAGGACTGGCGCTGTTGTCAGACTTTCCTTTAGCTTCCGAAAGCTCTTCTCGCACTCTGGTGTCCATCCAAACTTCTTTTCCTTTTTTAATAGCTGGGTAAGAGGTCGGGCTACACTGGAGAACCCTTCTATGAATCTTCGATAGTAACCTGCCATTCCTAGGAAGCTTCTGACCTGGGTCACTGACGTGGGTGCCTTCCAGGTGAGCACATCTTGTACTTTCCCTGAGTCAACGGACACTCCCTCTGCTGTCAACACATGACCCAAAAAGGCAACTTCCTTCATCCAAAATTCACACTTGCTGAACTTAGCATACAACTTGTGCTCCCGCAATCTTTGCAATACCAATCTCAAATGCTCCTCATGCTCCTCCTCATTCTTGGAGTAGATCAGAATGTCATCAATGAACACAACGACAAACTTGTCCAAGTAATCCATGAACACCTTGTTCATCAGGTACATAAAGTAGGCTGGGGCATTGGTTAAGCCAAAGGACATCACGGTGAACTCGTATAATCCATAACGAGTTGAGAAGGCTGTCTTGGGTATGTCCTCCGGTCGAATCCTCATTTGGTGATACCCCGATCTCAAATCAATCTTGGAAAACACTCCAGCTCCTTTTAATTGATCGAACAGATCATCAATTCTGGGCAACGGGTACTTATTCTTGATAGTAACTTCATTGAGTGCTCGGTAATCCACGCACATACGCTGGCTACCATCCTTCTTCTTGACGAACAATACTGGTGCTCCCCATGGAGAGGTGCTGGGTCTAACATATCCTTTATCCAGTAACTCTTGTATCTGCTTCTTCAATTCTGCTAACTCATTGGCGGGCATTCGGTAAGGTCTCTTGGAAATTGGCGAGGTGCCTGGTGCTAACTCAATTGCAAACTCCACTTCTCTTTTTGGTGGCATCCCGGGGAGATCATCGGGAAAAACATCGGGATATTCTCTGGCAACTGGTACTTCATTTAGGGCAATCCCTTTACTTTGGCACACCATCACTTTTTCTGGTTGCTTCATGTCGGCTTCAAATCTTACTTTGCTTCCATCGGGACCGTCCAAGGTGACTGCTCGGCTTCCACATTCCAACACTGCTTGATGCTTCTTGAGCCAATCCATACCCAAAATTACGTCTAACGACTGGATATTCAGCACAACCAAATCTGCGGAGAACTCTACTCCTTGGATGGCTATCCTAACTTTGGGGCATCCTAGGTTTGTACTCATCTCAGAGCCTGGGGATTGAACCAATAAAATGGAACCAAGTGCAACGACTTCCAACTTATGCTTTAGAGCAAAACTCCGAGAAACAAACGAATGTGAAGCTCCAGAATCAAACAAAACTGTGGCAGGTACTGAATTTACTGGGAACTTACCGATCACCACATCTGGCGCTGCTTGAGCCTCCTCCATGGTGACGTGGTTCACCTGGCCACGCATCACGGTCTGCGATCCTTTGTTGGGTTGATTTGATCCTTGAGGTGCTCCGCGTCCTGACCCTGCTGCAGGGGTACGGTCTGGTGTGGCTCCCAAGTTGAAGCGAATTGGTGTCAATGCGGTATTCTGCGGGCATTTGTTGGCATAATGTCCCGTCTCATTGCATTTGAAACAAGTGACTGCTGACATGGGCTTGGTAATCCTCTGCTGTTGGCTTCCCACTGGATTTGGTTTTGGCGCTGAAGAAAACTGACGGGGAGCTGGTGCAGGAGTTTTGAATCCCGACTGCTGAGGAACTCGAGCTGGCTGAAAATTGCTGAAGCGGGCTCTCTGAGCTTGGTGCATCTGAGATCCTTGCTGCATCATTCTTCTCTTGCGAGATTCTTCCAACTCGCGACGACTTTCCTCAATGAGCATTGCTTTGTCCACCATGTTTTGGAAACTGGCATAATCATGTCCCACTACCTGAACTTTCAATCCTGGGTTCAATCCTTTCTTGAACCTCTTCTGGCGAGCATCATCTGTGGCAACATCTTCTGGAGCATAACGGGCCAATTGAGTGAACTTGTTGAGATATTCACTCACGGACATGTTCTTCTGCTGCAACTCCCGAAATTCTTCCTTCTTCATTTCGATCACCCCATCCAGGATATGGGCATGACGAAAAGCTTCTGCGAACTCAACCCAAGTGATACTCTCTGGATCCTCATGAGCGGCACAATAATTTTCCCACCACTCGGCTGCAGCACCCTCAAGCTGATGGGCTGCATACAACACCTTCTCGCGATCTGTACACTGGGCAAGGTTAAGCTTCTTTTCCACTGAGCGCAGCCAGTCATCGGCTTCTAATGGCTCAGAAGACCGTGAATAGGTAGGAGGCCTTGTTCTCATAAATTCTGCAAACTTGGACTGCTGGCGGACTGGGGGAGGCATGGCCATGTCTTGATTCTGTCGATTCATCATGGCGTTCATGTTCTGCATCATGGTGTTCATCAACTGGGTCTGGGCTGCCATGAACTGACTCAAGGTTGGATCCAGTCCAGCTGGGTTTGCATGCTGCTCCGGAGTTGCCTGACTGCCCTCAGGGTCCTGACTCATCTGACCACGTCCTGCGGAGCTCCGGGTATCAACCATCTGAAAAGAAAGATCACTTGCTTGAGGACTGGCTTCACAGGGCTTACCAGGTAAGAGGGAAAAGCAAAGATAAGTGGTAAGTTCGTCTAAGGGGGTAACTAATGGGAATCCTAAAACTAAGCAAAAACTTAGCCGAAAAGGCTAACAAAAGAAGCAATAAACTCCACAAAAAGACTTTTGACATGACTGCATCATAATGCTAGAAGCAAAACTGCAGCTCACATCACACCCAACGGCAAATAAGAAGCAAAACGTTCTATACGATGCTAAAACTATAACAGGGTTCAAATCTAACGACTCCTAATCTTCATGGAAATCTCCAATCTTGTCTTGACATATTGGGCGCTTCCTTGATCCAAACTTCACAGCACCGCTTGAAGAATTCCACGCAAATCTTCACTTGGGTTAGGGGAGACTCGAGACATCTAAGGACATTATAGGGATAAGAAGTCAACTTGAATTTTGAAAACAATGTTTCAGAGGAGGCAAGGAGTAAGATTCCTAAGAATGAGGTAAGAATAAAGAATTACTAGACAATCATTTGGTTGATTTGTTTTAGAAAATAAAATTTGAAAACTTCGCTAATTCGACCAGTCTATCTAGGGCTTCGTCCTGCAGTCGATTTGGCTCTGATACCATCTCTGTCGAGACCCGAATATACAAATCCGGACTCTACTGTGTGTTCTGCACTAGTCCAGGATCACGCTAGTGCACACAGCGTAAACAAAGACAAATATCATCCACATCACGATACTCTAAAGGAAATCCAAATTATATTAATAACCATCAGAGTACGACCTTATGGCCAAGCTTACAATTATGAGCCTGAAGGGCTTTTAAAGAAACTAGCAGCGGAAATCCAAAATTAAGCGTAGTAGCCACTCGACATGCCCACAGGCAATCGACTGGGGAGCGAAGTCCTAATCCGTGAAGTCCTCGTAGTAGCCTCTTTCTAGCAACTCCTGCTGATCTGGTCCCTCCTCTTCAACTGAGCAACATGGGCATAAAGCCGTGAGTACATTGGTACTCAGCAAGTCGTTTGTAACAAATGAATGCAATATAATATGCAAAGCTTAACAATGGATGGCTGAAAGGTTAGTTTTGCATAAAACAGCAATTTAGAGTAAATATGATAAATAGATTGAAAAGCAAATTTAACAACAGACACTAAGTAAATAAATCAAAGGAATTGAGTAGACCACAAGTGAACTAACCATTCACTTCCCATCTCAAACCAACCAAAATTTCATAAAGACTCTACCCCTCGTGTGAAATCACCGAGCATTGTCCATGACCGAGGACACGGCTATTCGAATAGTTTTACACTCTGCAGAGGTTGCACAACTGTACCCACACGATGTGATTAGCCTCGCGCTAAGGAAATCACAACAAGGCTTTTACAATGATCCATCTCCACCTGATCCCACTCGCTAAGGTTTCGCCGTCGAGTAGGGTAACCCCCTAGTCGATAATTGCCCCCTCTTGCGCCACACAACATCAGTAGTAAAACCAAAGTGGAGACTTCACAAATTATTATGCCAGGTCTATCCCATACTAGACATGTGGTTTGCACGATTAAGCTCAGATCAATGGCGCACAAAGTTAAGTCCTTAACAATTACCCAGGCGAAGCATCCACATCCCAATGTGCATCCAGCACCCCCTTTACTGCACGATCATTCGCCCAAGTGAAAGCCAAGTTTGTATAACCAATGCCCATGACACTACCCATGTCATGCCATACAAATTTTATAACTGTGGCTAACCACCACGTTCAAGTAAACCATTAAGTCAGGATTAATTAACCACATGCGATGACAGATCCCAGCGAACTAATAATAAGCAGGCTAAGCAGTTGAACGTAACCCCATGTGACAATTATTATTTATCACTAAATAATTCCCAATCCTAAGGTGTCAATGGAATCATGGCAATCAAGTTATCATGGAGGGATTTAACCAATTAGGAGTATAACTACCAATTACGAGGTTTTATTAACAAATAGCCATGCATGATAATTTGAAACAAAATAATACATAATAGATTGAAAACTGGGTTCAACATGATCAAAGAATACGACTTGCCTTGGCCTTGCTCAGATGAGGGCTCTTGGTCTTCAAATCCAACTTCCGCTCCCTCGAACACGCGATCTAACGAGAGAGAAAACGAGACGAAAAGAGAAAATAAATTCAAATAAAATTCAAATGAACTCCAAAAACTTTCAAACCTGAACCAAAAGGTAGAGCTAAATTTTAGATGAATTTAGAAAAAAGAACGGGGTCAATCGGAGCTAGGACGAGGGAGAACGGGCTCTTGGAAAAATTGGATTTTCTGAAAATCGGGAAAATTGGAAAAGTGCACTGTGCTGTGGACCGGGCGCACGGGAAGCTGGGTCTACGGTGGACTCGGCTCACGGAACAGTACGGCTGACTGGGCTGCTGGCGCAAGCGGCGGGTGCTGACGTGGCGCTGACGGGGCGGACACGCATGCCCTAGGGCTGACGTGGTTTGCTGACTGGGCGGCTGACTCGGCTTGGTCCACGGGGGTACGGCTGACAAGCGGGCCCCACCGGACAGAGACTCGGTGCACGGTGGACGGAGTCTACGGGAAGGCGAAAAGTCACGGGCGGCTGGCGTCAGCGCTGACGTGCGCGTGCACGGGGCGCGAGGCGGTGCGGCCGAGGCGGCGGGGTCTGCGGCGGCGGCTGGCCGGCGATGAGGTGACGGCGGCGACTGGCCGGCGGTGACCGAGGTGGCGGGGACGGAGGACAACGGCGGCGGGGCTCACCGGCGGTGGCGAATGACGGCGCACGACGGCGGCGACGGGCGACGACCACGGCGGCGGCGAACGACGGCGCACGGCCAACGCGGACGACGGCGGCGCTCAAGCGTCGGCGGACGGCGGCGGCTCGGGACGGGGAAGACGAGGGGGCGCGGCGGCTTTTATACCCGGCCGTCGAGGTGTTTGACTCGGAGACGGCGAAGGAAAACGGAAAGCGGCGGTGGCGTCCCGATCGGAGACGGGGAAGAGAGTCCCGGTCGGGAACGGCGACCCTGACAGGTGGGTCCCACCTGTCAGCGGCGAGGACGGGCGAGCGGCGAGGATGGCGCACGGGCGCGAGCGCAGGTGGCCGAGATGGTGACACGTGTCGCCCATCGGCAGGGACAAGGCGGCGCGGGCGCGGCGCCGATGCGCGACGCGTGGCGCGGGCGGGGCTGTGCGGTGCGGCCGCGGGATGGGCTGGGCCGGCTGGTGGGTTTCGGCCCACTGGCCGGTTGGGATTTTTGGAGATTTTTCTTTTTCAGAAATTCAAATAAATTAATTTGAGCTCTAGAAAATAGCAAATAAATCCAGAAAAATCCAGAAAAATACCAATAAATTCCTTGGGACACAAGGAACTCAAATAAAATAACTTTGGCAAATGTTCATGTTCGGATTAATCATATTAAATCCTTTTAACTCATAAAAATTCATTTAAGCTTTTAATTAATTCCAGAAAAATTCAAATGGTGAATTTTATTTTAAAAGCTTCAAAAATACTCTGAAAATCAGGATGTTACAGTCATCTACTTCCTGAGAAACCTGTATTTGGCTCCAATTCTTCTGATCGTAGTACCCTCGAAGTTTTGTCTCTTTTCCAACTACACTTCGAAATACTTCATCATAATCTTTTGATGAAATAATGCCATAGTTATCAGATTTCCTTTTAGCTAACTCATCATAAGCTGTTTCCTACATAAGTAAATATGTATTTAGTAAATCAAAATTATGAATCAAATAGTATTTCTAAATGCAACTTACAAGAAAAGCAATATACCAGTACTTTCTTCATACGTGCATCCTTTTTCTTATGGGCTTCATCCCATACGTCAATATCATGTACTTTTCCTTTATTTTTTTCTTCCTGTGCAACAAACCAAATTAGAAGATTTATCAAATTTATGGTTAGATAGCTTTTTATCTTTAATAATAACAATATTTAAGTCTAAAACAATTAACACCATCTCTTTACAAAGCCTAGCGTGGCCTTTTCTCCCAGTTGTATGTGGATTCTTCTGTTGTTTCGCGCATTCAGAGTTTTTCTCACATAATTTCTGGAAATAGTAAAGCTTCAGTCAATAATGGGAATTAGAAAACAAATTTCGAATACAAGTTTAGCCTAAAAATTGACTTGTCACCTTGTGTTGGTCCTGACACCATATTGCAAGCAGAGCACCCCATTGATATTCATTAACACCTTTTGGGACATCTTTTAATATTTCATTTAGAGTCCTCTCATCACGATTAAAGTACCTTTTCTTCAAACGATGTTTGTAAGATCTCCACCCCTTTCCAACTTTCATTAGGATCCAGTCTCTTGTAAGATGCTTAGTCTCAGAGGGGTAGATAAATTTAATCTTTAAAAGACATAAACAGAAGTTAGTAGTGTAAAAGCATGATGATGCATGTTACTAAATATTAAATAATAGTTCACCTCCACATCAGTGATTATGCTCTTATGTGGTTCCACAAATAATTCATCGTCCCATTTTGGAATGCGCAGTGGTGCAAATGTTGAATTCTGTGCAAGCTGACCAAGATACGAGCCAAGAATGGAACCTGACCTATCATTCGGAACACCATTTTCATCCGTCTCCACAATGACCTTACCTTGCTTTAATTGCTCCATGTTTTTTACCTTAAAATCTCCAAGAATCTGCCGCACTTCTCCATTTGGCCCTACATTTTGGACCATTTGAACTATACGTCATAGGGAAAATCATATGCACTTAGAAATTCAAAAAAAATGAAACCTTATGCAACTTACAAATTATTTTAATTGGTCTTCTGGATGCAAGAGGCAACTCTGCTATAATGTTATCAACATGTGGATGATCTTCTACATTATATTCTTGCTGTTGTATATTACCTTCATCATGATCTTCAATATGCATGTGCAAATCATCATCTTTAGATTGTGCATCTCCATCTATATTTTCACAATTGAAGTGCCAATTTTCTTCTTCAACTTCCGCATGTCCTACACCTTGTACATCTAGGTTTAACTTCCGTAGCCGCCTTGGTACCCTCATCATAATTGTTAACTAAAGCAATAAAAAAATTATGAAGTCAACCCCACGTAATGGAAGTTACGACACGCATATGTACCTTAATTATTTGTGAAAACAGGAATGTACAGAACAAACAAAGAAATAGAGAATAAATTAGGATATTATAAAACTATATGTTGAGACTATGCCACCTAGCCTGCTGAACAGATTGTACCCAAAATTGATCAGCTAACGGAACCCCCCAAAATTGATCAGCTAACGGAACCCATTGGAAGACTCCCTCGTTGTCCGTAATTACAACAGTTCGACGGCACAGACCCAGCATGATGGACCCAAGAAAACAAAATAAGAGCAAACTTAACAAAGATAACCTAGATCGATCCCCTGTGACGATAGGGATTAACTAAGTGAGAACACCTGCGCAAGGAAGAACGGAAGCACAGCACCGGCCACCGGCGGCCGTCGCCAGATTGGATTTCAGTTACGGAAGGGAGAAGGGAAAGGAAGAGGGAGGCGGGGAAAAATAGATCGCGATATATATATTAGCGAAACTTTCCGATAGAAAAGCGGGAAAAAATATCCACTGGAGCGGTAAACAAAATATATTTCGGAATCGATGTTTGTTTATTTGTACGGAACAAAATTCTCTCAGCACTAGTTGCTCGTGGCGGTGTGCTGGTTACCAAGGTATTCTTTGTTTTTGAACTAATATCCAACAATGTCCCGATTAAATTATCACACACATTTTTCTCTATATGCATTACATCTAGATTATGCCTTAATTTGTTGCACTCCCAATATGGTAGCATGAAAAATATGGACTTTTTTTTTCAACCAATCCTCAGGTTTCTTTTCAGTCTTACTTGGGTTACCACATAATTTCGCTTTACATACCTCTCTTTTACGCTTGAGTTCCTGGTTGTTGCCTATGTTGTTGCTATTTTTGTTGGTTTGTTTTTTCCTTTTTGCCAGCTTCGTTAGGCTTACCTTTTTACCTAATACAAATACTCTGCCCTGCAACATTCTCAAAACAGAAGTTCCATCCAATGTATTAGGTGCAAGTTCCTTCTCTTCAGTGCCATCAAACTGACTCTTCCACCTTCGAAATATATGGCCTTGTGGCAACCATTGACGATGACCCATATAACAAAATTTACCGCCCTTTTTTAGACGAAATGATTTTGTTAATATAGCACAAGATGGGCATGCATATTTCCCGCCCGTACTCCAGCCAGATAGGTAAGCTAGTGCAGGAAAATCATTCAACGTCCATAATAGTGCAGCTCGGAGAGAAAATTTATTCCGTGAAGAAGCATCGTATGTTTCCACACCCTCCCATAGTTGCAAAAGCTCATCAACAAGTGGCACCAAATAGACATCTATATCGTTCCCAGGAGAATCTGGTCCAGGAATGATCATCGATAAAATTAATGACGTTTGTTTCATGCAAATCCAAGGTGGTACATTGTAAGGAACGAGCATTACCGGCCAAGTGCTATGCTTTGAACTCATATTCTTAAAAGGGTTAAATCCATCACTAGCAAGACCAAGGCGTACATTACGGGTATCTGCAGAAAATTCAGGATAGCGAGCATCAAAATCTTTCCAAGCCTCACCATCAGCGGGGTGTCATAGCAATCCGTCTTTTGTACGACCCTCCTCATGCCAACGCATATCACATGAAGTTTTGTTAGTTGAAAAAAGTCTTTGGATTCTTGGTATCAATGGGAAATAACGCAACACTTTAGCCGGTTTCTTTTTTCCTTTTGATTCAATTGGAGTCCCATTCTTATTAGTTTTCCAACGGGAGGTACCACACACATGACAAGACTCTTCTGTAGCTCTGTCACCTCGATATAGCATGCAATCTTTAGGGCAAGCATGCATTTTTTTTATAATCAAGCCCTAAACCACGGATGATTTTTTTGCTTCATAACAATTCTTTGGTAAGTTTGCCTCCGGTGGAAGAGCGTCATATAGCACACCAAGTAGTGCTGTAAAAGATTCTTGTGTCCATCCATGTATGCATTTTAGGTGATACAAAGTGACTAAAAATGACAACCTCGAAAATGTTTCACATCCATGATATAGTTTTGTATTTGCATCCTTCATGAAGCTTGCAAACATGTCTTGTTCCCCACTGGTATAATCATCTCCCAATGTGTTATTCCTGTTCTCGGCCATATTAGCTTCCATACTACCGAAGTCAAAATCAATATCATCTTGTTCACCAATAGAAGTACTTGATAGAGATTCACAGCTATCTTCCATGACAAATGCAGCTTTTAGGAGTCCTTCCATGTCATCCAATCTTTCTTGTGCGCCTTCTACAACAATACTCCTCTGAGCACTAGCAACAGGAATTTTCTTAGAATAACCTGATACAGGAGGACCAAATACTAATGATGGTGGTTCATAATTCTCGCCATGGTGAACCCACTTTGTATAACTTTGAAGAATACCAGCACATCTCAAATGAGTTTTAACTCTATCATAATTCTGAGTTACTCTGTTTCTACAGTTCACGCAAGGACAAAGGATCTTGGCACCATCTGGAATATCACGGAATGCAACAGATAGAAAATATGTGACACCATCTTTATAAGAATCAGTTGATTTTGGTTCACTCATCCAACCTCGATCCATCACTCTATGGTATGCTGTAATAGTAATAGCAAAGATTCTAATTTCTAAATTGGCATGACGATGTTGTAAGCACCAGTAAATTAAATCAAACACTCAATCAGAAAAGTCACAAACTAACCAAAAAGCTCGGTCCGATTGACCGGTCGCAGGGGAAGCCGATAGCCGCAGCCGTTGGGTCGTCTATCAGCCGAGTGCTCAAAGGACTCACGGATGCTGTATGCGGCGCCGGCACAGCCCGGGGGAGCTGGGGAGGCAGCCGGCAAGAGATCAGATCGGGAGATCCTATTTTCTTCTATATGCAGCGCAGGCCAGGAGGAGGGGCGTCGGCCGCCGGGGTGGCACTGTCTAGGAGGCAGGAGCCGAGTGGCGCTGGTCAATTGGGAGGCAGGGCGGCGCCGGTATGGGGCAGGCCGGGAGCTGGGCGGCGCTGGCCGGGAGGCGGGGCGGCTTGGCTGGGAGGCGCCGGGAGGGGGGCAGGCCGAGAGGCGGGAGCCAGGCGGTGCTGGCCAGGAGGCGACGTGGCGCCGGGAGGGGAGCGGCCGGGCCGGGAGCCGGGTGGCGGGGCGGCGCCGAGAGGGGGCGGACTGGGAAGTGGGGCGACGCCAGGAGGGGGGCGGGTCAAGAGCCTGGTGGCGCTGGCCGGGAGGCGGTGCGGCGCCGGGAGGGGGGCGGGCTGGGAGCCAGACGGCGCTGACTGAGATCCAAGAGGCGAAGAGGCGACGAGCAATGGGCCGAGGCTGGGAGCCAGAAGACGGAGCTGTCGGGACGAGGCTTTTGTCGGGTTCGCCGAGTCGCCGGTCGCGCGAAATGGGCCGCATCGAAGTGCAGCGGGCAACGGCTGTATTGAAGACTGAAGTTGTGGGCCGATCGCGTGGAGTCGCGGAGACAGTGGCGGCCAGCAGTAAAATACGTTACGGACCTAGGCTGAATCTTGCCAATATTACCCCGAGCTGGACTCAAATTACCTGGGCTATATACTACATACATTTTTATACCCCGGGCTAAAGCCCACCTTCCCAGGGGCCCAATTCCGCCCCTGTTAATGCGTGAACATTCTAAACCTTAGGTTGAGAGTTCGAACCCTGGGATTGATATTTTTTTATGTTTTCAGCCACTGGACAAAAGCGAAAGAAAAGTCTCAGGTTGTGAGTTCGAACTTTGAGATTGATATTTTTTATGTTTTATATATATACCGTTACTTACACCATTTTGTTTTTTTAATATTCTTATATGGAGATAATAGATAAGACGTCTCAAATGATAAATAAGACATCTAAAATTTCGTCTCTATACATGAGACGTACTCCAAAACGTCTCAGCAGCCGTTTTAATAGAATTTAATAGCGTGCAACCCTTTAGAGCGTCTCAAACTGCGTCTCTATTTCAATTGTGGTTCTAAAACGAGGGACATGATTCAAAGCGTCTTAAACAAAACGTCTTAATATGTTCATTCTGTTGTAGTGTCTGCCATCCGGTGCGCGAGCGATAGCGCTCGCGAGGCAACACGTAGCGCTGCCACCAGCGGCATGCACCTGCCGCCCCTCACTAGACGGCAGGCAGCCTGCTGCCCGGTGCCAGTGAAGGGGCGGTAGGTAATTAAGCTGCTGAGAGACCAGGTGGTCGTGACTCCATGTGAATGATGAGTAATTGACAAAGGTTTAGGATAGTCGAGTTTGGTTTGAGTGGTTCGGAGTCGAGCCGTTGCGTGGCGCAATCGGGCTCGGTCGGACTTTCGTCAAACTTGGTCATTTGGGCTTAGGATGTATATTCTAATGTTTCGACAGGATTGAACTTCGTCTGTGGTAAGTGTGATGGTATTTACGCTTTCATGTGTCGAGCGGTGCTATTTGACGTGTTTTCTTGTCTGTGTGACTGCAGGACATCGAGTGGAGTCGTGGCGAGACACGTGGACCGGACTAGGCGCAGGTGGCGCTGAGGTCAGAACGGTCGGGATGTGTCGAAGACGACGTAGACTCGAAGTGGTTGCGAGGCGTGCGAGGCAAGGAGCGCGGAAGCTTCCCGGAAGGTGCAGGAGGGGCGAATCGGGAAATTCGCGAGGCTGCACAAGCGGGAGCGGGCGCCGTTGGATTTAGCAGGCGTAACGGGGTGGAGACCCGTTAGCCAAGGCTATATAAGGATTGGAGGGGCTGCATGTCCACTTGAGCACTTCAAGGGTTGGTGGAGTCAAAATAGGCTTTAGAGATTGTTTTAGCTTTGGCTCTTTAGTGGTTGGAGGACACAGAGTAGTGCTCCCTCTGTTTGTCTCCTTCGATGGGTTCTAGGTGGTAGAACAGAGAGAGTTCATCTCTTCCAAGCATCCATGGTTGAGGATTGAGAGGTTGGAGAGGGATTGAGAGATTGTAATCCTTTATCTTGTTCTCTTGTATCAACTCGGGGTATGGGGATTCCTCTGTATTCCCTGTGAATCAATGAATGAAATTCTGGAGTTTGAGTTCTTCAGTTCGTAGCCTCTGTTCTTATTTCTTGGATTTGTGATTTTTGAGTTTCTTGATGTATTGTGGTCTGGTGTTGGAGAGTGTTAAAATGGGTTGTTTCATGTTGGGATGTGGCCCAAAGATCATTTGATCAGTAGAAATCCCAACAACCCATCTTTGATTTCAGTTTTACGCTTTGGACCTCCCCTGTTCAGTTCTTGCAAGTTCTAGGGTTTATGATAGTTTTTGTTTCCTTTGAGGAGATGGTCTAATCTTTGGTCTGAGAATCCCTTGTGCTATTGCTAACATAACTGCAATGTTTCTTGAGCCAAGGATTAAAGATCTCTGAGTAATTTGGATTTTGTGAGCCTGCTCTGAAGTTTCTCTGAAATTCTAGGGTTTAAGTGAACATGTTGGTTCCCCTCTCAAGAAGGCATAAAATTGGACCTGGAGAGTCTCTTGGTTATTACTAACATATCTGCAAAGTTTCATGTCCATAGGATCTAAGATGAAGGAGGAATTTGATTCTTTGTGTTGGCTCTGAATATTTTCAGTTTGTATTCCTCAAATCTGAAAATTGAGTTTTTAGGGTGGATTTCGTTGATCTTCAGAGGCCAAATGCTATTTAGAATAGCTTTATGACTCTCCTGGCCAGGGAAGATTAGCAGCAAGTCTTCAATTTTCTTGAAATCTCTCTATTCGGCTTGTCTGGTTTTTGTCTGGTTCCTCTGCAGAGTTCATTTTCGGCTGGTTCAACCTAATTCTGATCTGCAGTCTTAATTACTCTGATTTCAATTATTTGCTGCAGTATTTTTGTCCCGATAGCATTCAGAAATTTGTGATTTCGGCAGCAAAGTCATCTCTCGGGCTGCAAAGTAATCATTGTGCCATTTCAGCTTTTCGGCCAGAGTTCCATCTTTTTATTTCTTGGCTCATTTCTTTTTTTGGTTTGTTTGTGTTCGGCCAGCAAGCATCTTGCTGCATGCATACAGAACTGCATGCTAGTTCTTTAGCACTTGCATCTTTTCTTTTTGAGCTGATCTTCAACATTTTTGCATGTAGATCAAACAACGATATTTTCAGTTGAAATTTTTACTGGATGATCTCTGATTTATGGTGAATTTTTCGGTGTCGCATGCGTTCCAAAATTCAGAGAAATTAATTTTAAGTTTTCTGTGAGTTGCGTTGTTTTGCATCTGGTGAGAAATCAGTGTTTGATTTCTCGGGGGCGTTTTTAAGCGAGCGACATTCACCCCCCCCTCTGTCGCCATTTCGGTTCTACAATTGGTATCAAAGCCGGTTAGCTCTAATCAATAGATCTTAACCGGTCTCAAGAGACATGGCGACGGACAAGTACTCGACCAAGCCGCCCGTTTTCGATGGCATCGATTACCCCTTCTAGAAGAGCCGAATGGAAACATACATCCAGGCTCAGGGGTATGCCATCTGGCGCAAGGTCAAGGTCCAGTTTGTTGTTCCTGCCGATGAGAACATCAATGCCGGGAACATGGCTGATGTTGAGGCAAATGCAAAGGCAAGGAACATCATCATCCAGGGTTTGAGCCGTAGCGAGTTTGACCGCATATCTCACCTGTCGTCCGCCTACGACATCTGGGTGACCCTCGACGCATACCATGAGGGCACCACCCAGATCAAGACGGTTCGACAGGACCAGTTCAAGCGCGAATACAACAAATTCGAGATGCTTGCTGGTGAGTCCCTGGACGAGTGTTTTTTGCGATTTCACAAAATCTTGAGCAACCTCCGAGCGGTCGGTCTCACATACCCCGACTCGGACAACGCTCGTCAGATGCTCGCGGCACTCGATCTGCGTGTTTGGGAGATGAAAGTGACCACCATCAAAGACACGACAGACCTCTCGACCCTGACTCTTGACGTGCTGTACTCGCGCCTCAAGACTCACGAGATTGACGTTGTCTCTCGTCGGTCGAAGTCACAGTCGATGGCTTTGGTCACCAATCCCATTTCTTCTTCCGGGCTTTCTTCTGATTCTTCTTGCGGTTTCTCCCTCGCTGCTCTCTGTGACATAACTGATGATCAGTTAGAGCAGCTTACGGATGATCAGCTGGCCCTCCTAGCCCGAAGGTTTTCCCATGCCTACAAGGGTAGGAGAGACAGAAAGAGGGGAGGACCCGTGATTTGCTTCGAGTGTGGTGGCCCCAACCACATCCGAGCAAACTGCCCCAAGCTGGAGAAGGGCAAGAACGACTACGGCGGTTCGAGCAAGATCGACTACACCGACAAGAACCGCAACAAGAAGCCTCCAGCTCCGACGCCGGGAAAGAAGAAGTTCCGCAACTTCGGGAAGGCCAAGAAGCTCTTCCACCGCGTCCTCACCGCGTTCGACGACCTCGACCTCAGCGAGGTGGAGGGATGGAGCGACGACGACGGGACGGGTGACCAAGAGCCCAAGGATGGCGGCGACGACTTCTCCGGCATGTGCTTCATGGCCCTCGAGGGCGAACTCAGCGACAGCGAGCTGTACTCCGACTCGGATGAGGTACTCCCTTCTTATGACCAGCTAAATGATGCTTTTCTTAAGCTAGGTGGATTTCATGCTAGAGCTAGGTCTAGGTGTACCGAGTTAGAGAAGGAAGTAGATAGACTGTCACGGGAGATTACTTCACTTACATCTGCTCCCTCCCGTGACGACTGTGATACATGTTGTGCCTTGCTTGATGACATGGAGAAATTAAGGACCTCTCATGATAGTGTGTCCTCCGAGATTGATATTGTTAAGGTGGAGAATGTTAGTCTGCTTGCTGAGTTAGAGTTGAGTAGGATGGCTGTTACTCTACTTACTACTGATGAGACTACTTCTCCCACCTCATGTGAAGATAAGGACATTGCTGCTAGAGGACCTTATGCCATGCTCCTTGATCTGCCCGATCCTTGTAAAAATTGCAATAACTTGAAGATGAACTTAAAATGGGCAGATCATAAAATTGCTGAACTCCAAGCTTCCTTACTTGAGCCGATTGATTCATGCTTGAACTGTCCCAAGTTAACTGCTGAACTTGAAGCTGTCTCCAAACAGTTTCAAGAAATGATTGATCATGATAGGAAAATGGCTCAGTATGCTTCTAAGGACCCTGTTAGCTCACCATGTATTAACTGTAACAAACTAAAATCTGATTTGATTGCATTGGATGAGAAATGTGTGAAGCTGACTAAGGACCTACTAGAGAAGCAACCTTCTGCTTGTATTGTCTGTGCTGAGAAGGGGGAGAAGCCCCAGGGTAAGGTGGAGACGCCTAGGAACGTGAACCAACTGACTAGCAGTAGGACTGTCCATTCAGAGTCGGCTGTGCATGCACAAGCCATTCTTCCCTCTGCTGTTGGTTCTTCATCTGCTCCCTTACCTCCTGCTGTTCCCTCTTCCCCCTGCTCTTCTTGCACCTCTCTCTTTCGGGAGTGTCAGTACCTTATGAACACTCTCGAGAGATTTGTAGGCGGCAAGAAGAAGCTTAATCTTATTCTAGACCAGTCCAAGATTTGCAGATTTAATCAGGGTCTAGGATATGACTATTATGAGGATATGAGGAAGCATCCACCTGCTGTGCTCAGACCCATAGCACCAGGTGTGATCGAGACCGAGCCCAGGACCGAGAAAGTCCAATTTAAATCAGCGGGCTATGTCCAGGGGATTTCTGACAGCAAGGTGATTGCACCTGCTGCTTCGGCCTCTCAGAAGGCGAAGCCTGACCGTGCTACTTCTACCTCTCAGAGGATGAAGTATCACTGCACCTTCTGTCAGAAGGATGGACACACGGTTGATCGATGCTTCAGGCGCGCCAAGATCGCGCGTAGAGACCTTGTTGAGTCTCCTAGGCGTATTCAGGGTCAGCCCCAGATCCTGAGTGCACCTAGGACCAGCACGAGGTCTAGGTTTACTGCTGTTGATGGGTTTGGGCAGCATCGAGGACTTGGTTTTTCTGAGTCTTCTGTTTTTCGTCCTCATGCTGCTCCTGGTCATGACTTCCGCCGTCCTGAGGGTACATCTCGTTTCCCCCGTCGAGACAGTTACCCGCGGCGTGTTCAGCGTGTTGCCGGTGTTCTGACTCGCTCTCCCGTAGCAGTCGGACCCCGCAACAGCTTCAGGTCTGCTCACAGACCTTCTGCTGTGAGTGACAGAGAGCGTAGGGTAGATAGAGGTCAGTCGTGCTTGACTACTTCATCTGCTCGACGTGTTGTTCAGTATTGGGTGCCAAAATCACTCTTGATTTACCCCAGTACTGAGACTCTACTCTCTGTTTGACTCAGGTTCGCCGGGCAGGGAAGGGAAAGGTTTGGCTCGTAGACTCCGGGTGTTCACGACACATGACCGGAGACTCCCGTTGGTTTTCTTCCCTTGCCCGTGCCCCAGGTGATGAGACGATCACCTTCGGAGATGCTTCATCTGGGCGTGTCATCGCCAAAGGTACAGTGCGCATTAATGATTCTTTCATTTTGAAAGATGTTGCCTTGGTTAGTAAGCTGCAGTACAATTTGCTTTCAGTTTCTCAGCTTACCGATGACGACTTTGAGGTGAGCTTTAAGAAAAACAATTGCAAAATTCTTGATTCTTCGGGTAGTCTGGTTTGCGGGATTTCTCGTTTTGGGAGGATCTTTCGTGCTGATTTTTCTGAGTCTTCTGGCGATCCTCTCAGGTGTTTAGTTGCCTCAGAGTCCCGTGATTTGACCTTCTGGCATAGGAGACTTGGTCATATTGGATTTGACCATTTGACCCGAGTTAGTGGCCTCGATCTCATTCGTGGTCTGCCGAAACTCAAGATGGTCAAAGATCTTGTTTGCGCTCCATGCCGGCATGGCAAGATGGTTGCCGCTTCTCATCCTCCGGTCACAGTTACTATGACCGATGCACCGGGACAGCTGCTCCACATGGACACAGTTGGACCAGCTCGAGTGCAGTCAGCAGGAGGGAAGTGGTATGTTCTTGTTGTGGTCGATGACTTCTCGAGGTATTCTTGGGTGTTTTTCTTAGCCTCGAAGGATGAGACGTTTTCACTTTTTCGAGGTCTTTTTAGTAGGCTTTCTGTTGAGCTTCCAGGTGCCTTACGAGCGATCCGCAGTGACAATGGCACGGAGTTCAAGAATTCCTACTTCGAGAGTTTCTGTGGTGAGACAGGTGTAGAGCATCAGTTCTCCTCTCCGCACGTCCCGCAGCAAAATGGCGTCGTGGAGAGAAAGAACCGTACCTTGGTCGAGATGGCCAGGACGATGCTTGATGAGTACTCTACACCGCGGAAGTTTTGGGCTGAGGCTATAGCCACCGCGTGCCATGTCTCAAATCGAGTTTTTCTTCGGGCACACCTGCACCGCACTTCTTATGAGTTGAGATACGGGCGAAAGCCCAGCGTCTCTCATTTTCGTGTGTTTGGTTGCAAGTGCTTTATTCTGAAGTCCGGGAACCTAGATAAGTTCGAGTCACGTTCTTGTGATGGGATCTTTCTAGGTTACTCGCCTTCTTCGCGGGCTTATAGGGTCTGGAACTGCGAGTCTAGCAAAATGGTAGAGACCTGTGAGGTGACCTTTGACGAGGCCAGTCCGGGGACTAGGCCTGATATCTCAGGTTCTTTAGAGCAGTCCGAGACCATCTTCGTGGATGACGAGGACGATGGAGATGAGGGTTGTCTACCCGATCCAGTCCCTTATCCACCCCTTGAGGTGCCGTCTTCCACCGCACCTCCAGGTGATCAGCCCATGCCTTCTGCTTCCTCTGGATCTAGTGGCTCTGTTCCTACCTCGTCAGCTCACCAGGTAGAGGCCACTTCTTCATCTCATCCTGGACCTCCCCGACATATCCAGAAAAGGCATCCTTCTGAGCAGATGATTGGAGACCTGTTCGAGCGTGTTACCCGCTCAAAATCTGGCTTATCTCAATTCTGTCTCCACTCTGCTTTCATTGCCTCCTTTGAGCCCAAGGATATTTCTCATGCTCTTTCCGATGAGTCTTGGGTCAATGCCATGCATGAGGAGTTAGAAAATTTCGAGAGGAACAAGGTCTGGTCGCTTGTCGAACCCCCGCGAGGTCACAATATTATTGGGACTAAGTGGGTGTTCAAGAACAAGCAGAGCGAGGATGGAGTGGTTATTCGAAACAAGGCTAGACTGGTAGCTCAGGGGTTTTCCCAGGTTGAGGGTCTAGACTTCGAGGAGACCTTTGCCCCTGTAGCTCGACTTGAGGCCATTAGAATCCTGCTTGCCTTTGCAGTTTCTAAGGGTTTCAAGCTCTACCAGATGGACGTCAAGAGTGCCTTCCTTAATGGCGTTATTGAGGAAGAAGTTTACGTCAGACAGCCTCCAGGTTTCGAGAACCCCAAATACCCACACCATGTCTTCAAGCTTTCCAAAGCGTTGTATGGACTTAAGCAGGCCCCCAGAGCTTGGTATGAGAGGCTTAAGTCCTACTTGTTGAGTCATGGGTTTGAGATGGGTAAAGTAGACAAGACTTTGTTTATCCGTAGGCTTGGTAGTGACCTTCTGCTCGTCCAAATCTATGTCGATGACATCATCTTTGGCGGCTCTTCCCATGCTCTGGTTTCACAGTTCTCGGATGTCATGAGCACCGAGTTTGAGATGAGCATGATGGGTGAGTTGACATTCTTTCTTGGCTTCCAAATCAAGCAGACTCGGGAGGGTACTTTCTTGCATCAAGGCAAGTACACTCGTGACCTCCTGAGACGCTTCGACATGAGTGATGGTAAGCCTGTGTCGACTCCTATGGCTTCTACAGCCTATCTTGACCCAGATGAGGATGGCGAGCCAGTTGATCAGAAGGAGTATCGCAGCATGATTGGCTCCCTCTTGTACCTCACTGCCTCGAGACCAGACATACACTTCTCAGTGTGTTTGTGTGCTCGTTTTCAGGCTTCTCCTCGCGTTTCTCACCGCCAGGCGGTGAAGCGCATCTTTCGGTACCTGCGAGCTACCATTGACTATGGTATCTGGTACTCTTCATCATCCTGTCTTTCCTTGAGAGCTTTCTCGGATGCAGACTTTGCTGGCTGTAGGATAGATAGGAAGAGCACTTCCGGCACCTGCCAGTTCATTGGCACTTCTCTCGTTTCCTGGTCTTCGAGGAAGCAGTCCGGTGTTGCACAGTCCACCGCAGAGGCCGAGTACGTTGCTGCAGCCAGCTGCTGTAGCCAGGTACTTTGGATGGTCTCGACCCTGCGGGACTTTGGGTTGGTCATAGACAGTGTTCCACTTTTTTGTGATAACACTTCTGCGATTAACATTGCTAAAAACCCAGTGCAGCACTCCCGGACTAAGCATATTGATATTCGCTATCACTTCCTTAGAGACCATGTAGAGAAGGGCGATATAGTGCTCCAGTTTGTGGAGAGTGACCACCAGTTGGCTGATATCTTCACCAAGCCATTGGATAGTTCGAGGTTTTCAGCTCTACGGGGAGAGCTTGGGGTGGTTTGTTTCATGCAAATCCAAGGTGGTACATTGTAAGGAACGAGCATTACCGGCCAAGTGCTATGCTTTGAACTCATATTCCTAAAAGGGTTAAATCCATCACTAGCAAGACCAAGGCGTACATTACGGGTATCTGCAGAAAATTCAGGATAGCGAGCATCAAAATCTTTCCAAGCCTCACCATCAGCGGGGTGTCATAGCAATCCGTCTTTTGTACGACCCTCCTCATGCCAACGCATATCACATGAAGTTTTGTTAGTTGAAAAAAGTCTTTGGATTCTTGGTATCAATGGGAAATAACGCAACACTTTAGCCGGTTTCTTTTTTCCTTTTGATTCAATTGGAGTCCCATTCTTATTAGTTTTCCAACGGGAGGTACCACACACATGACAAGACTCTTCTGTAGCTCTATCACCTCGATATAGCATGCAATCTTTAGGGCAAGCATGCATTTTTTTTATAATCAAGCCCTAAACCACGGATGATTTTTTTGCTTCATAACAATTCTTTGGTAAGTTTGCCTCCGGTGGAAGAGCGTCATATAGCACACCAAGTAGTGCTGTAAAAGATTCTTGTGTCCATCCATGTATGCATTTTAGGTGATACAAAGTGACTAAAAATGACAACCTCGAAAATGTTTCACATCCATGATATAGTTTTGTATTTGCATCCTTCATGAAGCTTGCAAACATGTCTTGTTCCCCACTGGTATAATTATCTCCCAATGTGTTATTCCTGTTCTCGGCCATATTAGCTTCCATACTACCGAAGTCAAAATCAATATCATCTTGTTCACCAATAGAAGTACTTGATAGAGATTCACAGCTATCTTCCATGACAAATGCAGCTTTTAGGAGTCCTTCCATGTCATCCAATCTTTCTTGTGCGCCTTCTACAACAATACTCCTCTGAGCACTAGCAACAGGAATTTTCTTAGAATAACCTGATACAGGAGGACCAAATACTAATGATGGTGGTTCATAATTCTCGCCATGGTGAACCCACTTTGTATAACTTTGAAGAATACCAGCACATCTCAAATGAGTTTTAACTCTATCATAATTCTGAGTTACTCTGTTTCTACAGTTCACGCAAGGACAAAGGATCTTGGCACCATCTGGAATATCACGGAATGCAACAGATAGAAAATATGTGACACCATCTTTATAAGAATCAGTTGATTTTGGTTCACTCATCCAACCTCGATCCATCACTCTATGGTATGCTGTAATAGTAATAGCAAAGATTCTAATTTCTAAATTGGCATGACGATGTTGTAAGCACCAGTAAATTAAATCAAACACTCAATCAGAAAAGTCACAAACTAACCAAAAAGCTCGGTCCGATTGACCGGTCGCAGGGGAAGCCGATAGCCGCAGCCGTTGGGTCGTCTATCAGCCGAGTGCTCAAAGGACTCACGGATGCTGTATGCGGCGCCGGCACAGCCCGGGGGAGCTGGGGAGGCAGCCGGCAAGAGATCAGATCGGGAGATCCTATTTTCTTCTATATGCAGCGCAGGCCAGGAGGAGGGGCGTCGGCCGCCGGGGTGGCACTGTCTAGGAGGCAGGAGCCGAGTGGCGCTGGTCAATTGGGAGGCAGGGCGGCGCCGGTATGGGGCAGGCCGGGAGCTGGGCGGCGCTGGCCGGGAGGCGGGGCGGCTTGGCTGGGAGGCGCCGGGAGGGGGGCAGGCCGAGAGGCGGGAGCCAGGCGGTGCTGGCCAGGAGGCGACGTGGCGCCGGGAGGGGAGCGGCCGGGCCGGGAGCCGGGTGGCGGGGCGGCGCCGAGAGGGGGCGGACTGGGAAGTGGGGCGACGCCAGGAGGGGGGCGGGTCAAGAGCCTGGTGGCGCTGGCCGGGAGGCGGTGCGGCGCCGGGAGGGGGGCGGGCTGGGAGCCAGACGGCGCTGACTGAGATCCAAGAGGCGAAGAGGCGACGAGCAATGGGCCGAGGCTGGGAGCCAGAAGACGGAGCTGTCGGGACGAGGCTTTTGTCGGGTTCGCCGAGTCGCCGGTCGCGCGAAATGGGCCGCATCGAAGTGCAGCGGGCAACGGCTGTATTGAAGACTGAAGTTGTGGGCCGATCGCGTGGAGTCGCGGAGACAGTGGCGGCCAGCAGTAAAATACGTTACGGACCTAGGCTGAATCTTGCCAATATTACCCCGAGCTGGACTCAAATTACCTGGGCTATATACTACATACATTTTTATACCCCGGGCTAAAGCCCACCTTCCCAGGGGCCCAATTCCGCCCCTGTTAATGCGTGAACATTCTAAACCTTAGGTTGAGAGTTCGAACCCTGGGATTGATATTTTTTTATGTTTTCAGCCACTGGACAAAAGCGAAAGAAAAGTCTCAGGTTGTGAGTTCGAACTTTGAGATTGATATTTTTTATGTTTTATATATATACCGTTACTTACACCATTTTGTTTTTTTAATATTCTTATATGGAGATAATAGATAAGACGTCTCAAATGATAAATAAGACATCTAAAATTTCGTCTCTATACATGAGACGTACTCCAAAACGTCTCAGCAGCCGTTTTAATAGAATTTAATAGCGTGCAACCCTTTAGAGCGTCTCAAACTGCGTCTCTATTTCAATTGTGGTTCTAAAACGAGGGACATGATTCAAAGCGTCTTAAACAAAACGTCTTAATATGTTCATTCTGTTGTAGTGTCTGCCATCCGGTGCGCGAGCGATAGCGCTCGCGAGGCAACACGTAGCGCTGCCACCAGCGGCATGCACCTGCCGCCCCTCACTAGACGGCAGGCAGCCTGCTGCCCGGTGCCAGTGAAGGGGCGGTAGGTAATTAAGCTGCTGAGAGACCAGGTGGTCGTGACTCCATGTGAATGATGAGTAATTGACAAAGGTTTAGGATAGTCGAGTTTGGTTTGAGTGGTTCGGAGTCGAGCCGTTGCGTGGCGCAATCGGGCTCGGTCGGACTTTCGTCAAACTTGGTCATTTGGGCTTAGGATGTATATTCTAATGTTTCGACAGGATTGAACTTCGTCTGTGGTAAGTGTGATGGTATTTACGCTTTCATGTGTCGAGCGGTGCTATTTGACGTGTTTTCTTGTCTGTGTGACTGCAGGACATCGAGTGGAGTCGTGGCGAGACACGTGGACCGGACTAGGCGCAGGTGGCGCTGAGGTCAGAACGGTCGGGATGTGTCGAAGACGACGTAGACTCGAAGTGGTTGCGAGGCGTGCGAGGCAAGGAGCGCGGAAGCTTCCCGGAAGGTGCAGGAGGGGCGAATCGGGAAATTCGCGAGGCTGCACAAGCGGGAGCGGGCGCCGTTGGATTTAGCAGGCGTAACGGGGTGGAGACCCGTTAGCCAAGGCTATATAAGGATTGGAGGGGCTGCATGTCCACTTGAGCACTTCAAGGGTTGGTGGAGTCAAAATAGGCTTTAGAGATTGTTTTAGCTTTGGCTCTTTAGTGGTTGGAGGACACAGAGTAGTGCTCCCTCTGTTTGTCTCCTTCGATGGGTTCTAGGTGGTAGAACAGAGAGAGTTCATCTCTTCCAAGCATCCATGGTTGAGGATTGAGAGGTTGGAGAGGGATTGAGAGATTGTAATCCTTTATCTTGTTCTCTTGTATCAACTCGGGGTATGGGGATTCCTCTGTATTCCCTGTGAATCAATGAATGAAATTCTGGAGTTTGAGTTCTTCAGTTCGTAGCCTCTGTTCTTATTTCTTGGATTTGTGATTTTTGAGTTTCTTGATTTCTTGTGGTCTGGTGTTGGAGAGTGTTAAAATGGGTTGTTTCATGTTGGGATGTGGCCCAAAGATCATTTGATCAGTAGAAATCCCAACAACCCATCTTTGATTTCAGTTTTACGCTTTGGACCTCCCCTGATCAGTTCTTGCAAGTTCTAGGGTTTATGATAGTTTTTGTTTCCTTTGAGGAGATGGTCTAATCTTTGGTCTGAGAATCCCTTGTGCTATTGCTAACATAACTGCAAAGTTTCTTGAGCCAAGGATTAAAGATCTCTGAGTAATTTGGATTTTGTGAGCCTGCTCTGAAGTTTCTCTGAAATTCTAGGGTTTAAGTGAACATGTTGGTTCCCCTCTCAAGAAGGCATAAAATTGGACCTGGAGAGTCTCTTGGTTATTACTAACATATCTGCAAAGTTTCATGTCCATAGGATCTAAGATGAAGGAGGAATTTGATTCTTTGTGTTGGCTCTGAATATTTTCAGTTTGTATTCCTCAAATCTGAAAATTGAGTTTTTAGGGTGGATTTCGTTGATCTTCAGAGGCCAAATGCTATTTAGAATAGCTTTATGACTCTCCTGGCCAGGGAAGATTAGCAGCAAGTCTTCAATTTTCTTGAAATCTCTCTATTCGGCTTGTCTGGTTTTTGTCTGGTTCCTCTGCAGAGTTCATTTTCGGCTGGTTCAACCTAATTCTGATCTGCAGTCTTAATTACTCTGATTTCAATTATTTGCTGCAGTATTTTTGTCCCGATAGCATTCAGAAATTTGTGATTTCGGCAGCAAAGTCATCTCTCGGGCTGCAAAGTAATCATTGTGCCATTTCAGCTTTTCGGCCAGAGTTCCATCTTTTTATTTCTTGGCTCATTTCTTTTTTTGGTTTGTTTGTGTTCGGCCAGCAAGCATCTTGCTGCATGCATACAGAACTGCATGCTAGTTCTTTAGCACTTGCATCTTTTCTTTTTGAGCTGATCTTCAACATTTTTGCATGTAGATCAAACAACGATATTTTCAGTTGAAATTTTTACTGGATGATCTCTGATTTATGGTGAATTTTTCGGTGTCGCATGCGTTCCAAAATTCAGAGAAATTAATTTTAAGTTTTTTGTGAGTTGCGTTGTTTTGCATCTGGTGAGAAATCAGTGTTTGATTTCTCGGGGGCGTTTTTAAGCGAGCGACATTCACCCCCCCCCCCCCTCTGTCGCCATTTCGGTTCTACAGCTGCCATAATTTTTTTCGTTGAGTATTTGTTTGAATTTTTAAATATATCGATTGAGCTCAAAAAATTATAAAAATTTATGTACAGTGTTCCAACACAACATACCTTGCAGTGTAATTTTTTGGTAATTTTATCCATTGCGAATGTTGCTAAAAAATTCATAAAATTTTGATATTTTTATGAGTTTTTACATATAGCAAATGAGCTTCAAAAATTACAAAATTTTATGTGAAGCCTCCCGATATAGTAATAGTTATTGTGTAATTTTTGAGAATTTTATATGATCTGAATTTATCACGTTTATTCGGGTTAACTTAATCATGAATTTACAATTTTATACATTAGGAATTTGTACAATTACAAGTAATTATAGTAGTACAAAAAATGCATCACACTGGATGCGATATGGCTCACTCATCTGAACCAATGCTATCTTCTCGCCGCGCTTGCTTCCCCGTATGTGGCCTTGTCTTCCGTCACGCACGAGCATATCCTGTTGGGTACGTCAGTCGGTCCGGAGGTTGCGTCTTAGGTTGGAGGAGGTATGGAGACCGTTCTGTCTGCTTAACAGCCGGCGATGGTCCAATAGACTGAGGTACAGTAGGCTGACTCCGGTAAAGGTCAAAGTCGTCTAGCTGAGACATGCCGAACTACGAGCCGCTCACAATAATGTCGTGTATGAAGGACCCTAGAAATCCCCCTCTGTCACATCCTGAATTCTGATGTCTGAAATTTTGGGTAACTTTAAACTTTTATTTGCATCTTACTGGCATTTGAATTTTGGATTCAACATCTTATTTGGGTTTTCCTGAGTTTAGTGTTGAGCAAATAATATCTGAAAATAATTCTCGAGCACAAAATAGCAATCATAAAAATAAATAATTAGATAAATGAATACAAATAATTTACATAGTATTTAACCCTAAGAAAGTAACTCCAAAATTCTATCTGCGAAATCAAAACCTGGTTTATAAATTAGTTAAAAGGGAAATAGTTGAACTAAAAGTACAACTCAAATATATAAATTGTACAATTAAATTCAAGAGTAGTCTGAACACTAGAGCTAGAATTCAAATGTCGAAAATCCAAGATTATAAAATTTTGCTCAAGCCTCCTTTCTTTTCCTTCATTTCCTTCTTCCTCTCTATTACATGTGGGCCCCCTCCTTTTTCTCACTCCCTTTCCCTTTCCTCCCTCTCTCCTGCCTGCTGGGCCGGCTTCCCCCGTCTCCTCCCTTTTTCTCTTCCTCCTTCGCTTGGCGGTGTTTGCTCCACGTCGCCTCCTCCCTCGTCCAGCATCGCGTGCGCTGCTCCCCTGACACCGCTGCAGGCGCCGTGCCTAGCTCCCGTCTCATCGCCATGATCTGTCAAGCAGCCTCGAGCCCACCGCTCTTCCGCTACGCCATGCCCTGCGCCCAGCTCCAGTCGCCATCACCTGCGCGACATCGCCCGTGCCCTGCCAGCCTCGGCGCCTTGCCGCGCAATCCCATCCGGCCCCCTCTCCCGCGCTATAAAGCAGTCGGTTTTCCCCAACTCCTTGCGCCTTCCCTTTTTTTTCCCGATACTTCACGCGCGTCCGCCGGCCCCTCCACGCCGTCCCGGCCCTCCGGCAACACCCCGGGCAATCCGGCCGCGTCACTTCGCGCCTCTACTCCCCTCCTTCCTTCCGTTGCGTTTAATTGGAGTCTCATCATCGGAAGTGGCCGCAGCGCCAACCTCCCCAATCTTCGGCCGCCACCGCCATTACCGCCGCCAATCCCACCCCGGTGGCCCTCTCGCCGATTCCTCTGTATGGGAGCTTCACCACGGTACCCCGAAGCTTTTCCCCACCACGGCCGGAGCTGCGGCCCAGCTCGCCGGCACCGTGCGCCTCCGCCGCCCGACCATGCCTCACGTCGCCGGCCGCCTCGACGCCTCCCCGACCGAACCGTCACCGCAGGTAACTCCCCAGGGGCACTCTCTCGCTCGTGCTTGCGTTCCCCTCTCCTTTCCTGTGACGGACCGCCGCCGCCACCACGGCGTCTCCGCGTCCGGCCGCTTCTACCGTCGCCGGCCCACCAGTGCGTCGCCCCGACCGGAGCCGCTACCCGGGGGACTTCCTCACCTCGGGGGCAACCTGTTTTGGGCGTCCATCGCCCCTCCGGCAGACGGTCGCGCTGGCGAGTCCGCCGCCTGGCCCTGCGCCCGCCCCTCCTCTGTTTCCTTTCCCTTCTGGCCGAGCCCTGCTCTGCTCTTCTTCCCCTTCGGCTGGCATGTGGGCCCAACTAGGAAACTCCTTTTTAAGCCAGTGCATGTTCCAGGTTTTCCTCCCATTTCTTGATAATTATTAATCAACATTGTCTTCAACGAAATAATATATTAATCTTTATGTAAAACTAAAAGCAGATTATGCGAGGCCTATTTTAAATGGCAAGTAACTATCTTGGACTCAATGAATGTAAATATCAAAGTTTAATATGTGGAACAATTTGAAGGAGTATGTAATTTAGTAATGCTAGAAACCTAACCCTAATTCATTTGCTACCTGAATTAGCAAAATAATTACTCTGGACTTAGGTAGCATAAGAAATTAAAAATGCATGTCATCATAAGTTGGGACTTGAAGCTTTATAGGGATAATATTAATACTCCCAAACCCTACCTCCACACAAATCATATACTAATATCACATCCTATCAAAAGCCCGAATAGTCTAAATGGTAGGGCATGCCGTTATCTCCATACCTAAATCTGTTCAAGCAAGATCGGGCCTTGGTGTCTTGTAATCGGCCATGTCTAGCCATACTCCTATTTAAATTGGAATGTCCTTGCGAATATTCCTTCGACGCCGATCCTTTTTTTATATCCTTTCCTGGCGAAGTTGCCCCATCACTTCACTTCCACCCAAAAATTCGATCGACTCCATCTCTATCCTACAACTCACTGCATGCCCTTATTCATAAGCAAATCCTAAATAAACTCATGTGCCTTAATCTTTATTTTGAGAGCTTCATTGTTAATCTAAGGCATAGTGAGCAATTTAGGAGGGGTGTAATCTAGGTCCAAATATCCATGAAATGACGATTTAACTAATGGAAATTTCGTAAAGAATGAATCCTAAACCCTTGCATGATAGTAAGGTTGTGGAACTAGCCGCCACATAGTTAAAACATAACCCTATGTCCTAGCGAAAATGAGAATCCTTTGTCGACTATAATACTCAAATTAAATTAAAGGATAATTTAGAGAATTTAATAAAAATATACTAGGATGTAGATGGGACTACTTAATGTTTATATTTGGACTAGTTCATGTAGGCACAATTAATATGGGCTGAGCAATCACCTAAGAGGCTAATTACTAACTCAAAGCGATAGTAAAGAAATATGACTATGGTTAAATATTCAAACTTAATAAAGATTTCACTTAATTATGATGCACGCCCTAACATTTAATATACCGTCATTAAACAAATCTCCAAGGTCGATTTAAGTAAGTAGCTATATTAATATATGAACCCGTATGACAGGCCTTGGTAAATAAATTTGACTAAAAATAACGCTAAGCTTAATAATAACAAAGGTGTAGACAAAATGGTAAAGGTGCCAATGATTAAATCTTAACGTTAGATTTAGTAAATAATAGTGTTGGCTATGAATAAGTGTAGCAAGCCAGAACCCGAACCAATGGATCCTAATTCAAAATAGGTTATACCTAGTAATAAGTAAGTGTACATAAAATATCGCAGCACAAAATGTTGTCAACCCGGATTCTAAAATTAATTCGGTAAGCTAAAAATTGTATATATCACCTCATATAGCATATGTCCTGAATATTAGCGCTCGACAAAATAATGCTCCGCTAATCTTGCACACTGACTCATAGGTCTAACCTAACTCATGGGACTTCCTTGATAAGTAAAAAAATAACAATAATAATAATGAAAGAAATTACTAATAAAAAAATTGAGTCATCGAATTCTACCCCGACCTTGCCTTAAATCACTCATTAAATCATAATAAGACTAAATTAAGTTTATTCGGGTTTATTTGGCTGTTTGAGTTATTTGCTTTTGCTTGTATTCAATCGTTTAGCGCATAATTAGAAATTGGAGTCCTGAAGATTCTATGGATCAAGCATGATCGGAGCGAAGTGAAGAAGAAGAATAGAAGCTCAAGAGAAATCATTGTGTGAGCTCAAGACCGCGGTAAACCGCGCCAGGCGAGTCAATACTTTGATCATGTTGAACCTACATTTTCTGCAAACTACTTTGGTTTAAATTATCAAATTGCATGCTGTTATTTTATATGCAATTACATGCTTAGTTTAAGATTCTAGTTATATGCCCATTGGTTACCTTGATTAATATTACACCTCCCTTTGGAATATTTGAATTGTGAACCTTGTCACCCTAGCAAAACTTATAATAGTAACATTTTGAAAGTAAGTCCATAATTATATGCCATTGCTTAGTTTTGCTTAGATACTTGTGGGGGTAAGAACGGCCAAGCATCACTTTCATTCATGAGAAAAGTTGGTTGGGCAGTCATGGTGGTAATGGCTGGTGTATGTTGGATATGGTTATTTTTATATTCCCAAAAACCTCAAATTGCTTATTTATCTGGGCGGATGGTTCGGGGGTATGGTGCAGGTGTGCACGAGAGTGTGCTTTGTGGTAGAACCGCCCAGATAACCCTAAGGACTGAATCTTGTCATGACCTCCCCTGTATAACAGTGCAACCACAAGTCTGTAAAGTACAACTTGGCTTAGTAGATTTACCGAACCCTGAAAGTCATCATCATAGGTGGAGGACGTGAGGTAGTGCAAGCGGCTGTCAGGGTGACGGCTTGAACGGGACATCCGCGGAGGGTGAAGTTCTGTTGTGGCGTGCTAGTAGTGTGGGTAGCCAGCTGCTAGGCGTTCAGAAGGAGAACATCCCGCACAACTTATGAGACCTGCCGCAAGCGGGCCAAGCTCATAGGGTTGAGATGATGGAAGGGGCGAGGTACTTTGAACGGTTACTGTGATGGTTGGCTCAACCACACGGCTAAGGAATCATGTGGGGCAACGAGTAAACTGTCTTTTGTGGGTAAAGTGTGCAAACTCTGCAGAGTCAAAACTATTCGAATAGCTGTGCCCACGGTCAAGGGCGGACATGGGAACTTAACCAGATATAGTTCTATTTCAAAATGTTTTGTGGGTGGGATGGAAAAGTGGAGGGCAGTGGAAAGCCCTGATTTGAGTTGTCCTGGGTGTTGTCCCAGTGGTAAGTTAAGCGGCTATAACGCTGAAAGATGTTATACGGTGTGATGCCATATGTATGGCAAAATTATGGTGTTATTAGGCATATGGTGTGATGCCATATGTATGGAAAATCATGTTAATATTCCTTGAACATTATGTTTTGTGCCAAAACTGCTAGGTCTCAGGAAATTTTATGTATTGTATTTCAAATAGTGGCATTACTAATCTTACAGACTGAAATATGGGAGGAATAAACATGGTCATGAATAAAAGTAGATGGATGATTGTAGTATACACATAAAAGTATTGGTGGATTCATGTCAATCAAAAATAGGGAACGATAGTGTGGATTTTGGGAGAAATAAATTGGTGGAGCCCAAATGGATATATAGACTAGATAGATGATTTATGTGACTTTTGGAGTATTAGGAAGTGCATGGCCAATTGTTGGGTTGTGACACTGATAACCAATATAAATTCTGGAGGATGTTGATAAAATTGGGATTAATAGAATTGGATCAAATACCATATAGATAAATAGAATTTCTGAGAATATTGGAGGAATGATAGCAATTATTGGATTATAATCCTGATCTTTGATATTCATGGCGGAGGTATCCTGGTGAATTAGTTAGAGATAGATAGTAGAAAATAAGACTGATTATTGGGAGAACAAATCATGATTTTGGATCAATAACAAAAGGAGGGAATTATTGGAAAGTCCCGATACGAATGATTTCGGTGCATATAAAAGCAATCATGTTAGATAGTCATTAGAATTTAGAAATGAAGAGTTGATGATTAGCAACAACAAGATTGAATTGTTAGAAATTTAGAATACAAAAGATATTGGTGGATCTAAATAAAGGATGACCCTCACTGCTTGGAGTCTTAGGCAGCAACGAGTGCATGATCGGTGGATTAGATAAATGATGTCACTAGCTGTTTGGAGTTTTAGACAGCAATTGATTGGTGAATTATATAAATTATGATACTCGTTGTTTAGGGATTTAAGCAACAATTGATTGATGGATTGTACAATTGATGAAATACGCCGTTTGGAGTTTTAGACAGCATGCAGTATAGAAAGAGTATGTTCGATGGATTAATTAAATGATGTCACTCGCTGTTCGGAGTCTTAGACAGCAATAAATATAGGAAGTGTAATCTCGGTGGATTAAGTCAATTATGGCCATTGCCGTGTGGAGTTTAGGTAAAATTAATAACACTATGATTGAATAAAAATAGTGTCACTAACAGCGACTTTTGGCAAATAAAATAACCCAAGCCTCTCCTTTGTTAAGCCATGCATACTATTTGTTTGCATTCTGTGTATTGGCTCGCGGAGCACGGGGTTGGAGTGCTCACGCTCGCTTTTGCGACAAAATTCAGTATCATGAATCAAATCACCTCGCCTCCGCAACAAGGTTGGACAAGCTGGCAGAAAAGATGAAGATGTCAAGGGCTAGGTCACGCACCTCCAGTTGGCTGCCTGTGGGCATGTCCTGAAGGTCCCACCTGTGTGCTTCGTTCTTCCGCTGCTGCAATTTATTGATTTCGGCCTAATCGGCCCATGAGTAAGTCTACTATTATATTTACGCTTCCGCATGATATGAACTTTGATATTCAGAACTGTAATCTGTGTGCACTAACTACTGATCCAGTGAATAGTGCGGTGGAATCACAGAGGAATCCGGATATTAATATCTGGGCTCCTACACCCTCGTGGTGCGAAGGAGTTCTCGCCCTGACCGTACGATGTGGCAGCGAAGCCGGAGGAGCTCTGCCCACTGAAGTGTCAAACCCTGGGTATACTGAGAACGCTGAGTTCTACCCTGCATACGCCGCAAACCCTGGCGCTGTGTACTGCTCTCTGGAAGCATCTGGGAGACTCGTGTGGTCATCAGTGGACTCGTCGTCACCCCCATGTTGAACTGGAGGCTGCAAGATGAAACGATATTAGTCACAATAAATATTCCGGATGTACAATGCGAATCTCATACCTCTCGAATGTACAGCGAAGATGAACGACAGCGACCGGTAGTCTGTGCAGGTGGTGCGGATGGCAAAAGTGATGCATCTCGACGATGGACCTGAGGTGGGAGAACGCTATGATGTGAGTAGAATGCAAGGCGTAATAGGAAAAAAATGTAGGTTCGTACGTAAATTACCTCCTCATTGGTACGGCACACGGATGATCGGTGGCTAGTACTATGACGCCATACAAACTAAGTAGATTGCGATGGCTGGCCGGACTCACTAGGTCGCGATGACCTGGTGGGTGAATATGGTGCCCCCATTGGGTGGCTCATGTGCGCACTGTGATGCATGGAACGGCCGCAGCTTAGGTTGTACACTATTTTTTTGGCCTACTTTAGGATGAACTTCATAGTCTTCTGCAGGGTCGGTGGCATCTCCGGGCTACTAATGGCAGTCTCTGACGCACTTGCGATGCACTGCACCCGATCCAACTGAAGTGACATACGAAATAGGTTCTATAACAAGTAGTATGAATTTCTTGAATGAAACGATAAGATATTTGAACTGTCTTACGCTATCATGCCGCCGCGAAGCGTTGTGGGGATTGATGGAGCATTCCAGACGTTTCTCGTGAATGATGTGCTCGGGGCAATCTGGTAGAGCAATGGTTAGTCTGCTGCGTGACTAGGGTACGTACCACTCCAGGTGCTCGTCGTATGTCTGGACGTCGTACGGATGCTCCATGACAACATCGACGTGTGCCCTTTCCGTCCATGCTATCGTCCATTGCTGCTACATTGGCCGCCAGTCCGTACCATGCCGACCAGCCCTCGATTGCCTGCATTTCCAGAATCATGGACGTTACAAAGCAAGACATACGAAGTGTTGGGAATCAAATTACTAATTTTTTATTTCTTATTGCAAATATTAGTTAATTTGATTGTACGTGACATGCGAACTTATTTTTAATCTGAACTGTTATAACTCGGGTCTACCAGATGGTCGCTAGATCTTTTTTGTTAATGTGAGAATTTCTTCAGAGTGACTAATTAGTGTGTCTGTGTGTATAGATAGATAGATAGATAGATAGATAGATAGATAGATAGATAGATAGATAGAGGGCGTACCATGTGCACACCAGGGAGTCGGTGCACGTGTGCACGTTAGCGATCTCGTCCGTCCGATCTGGATCCTACGTTTGCGATACGAGGAGCGCGCATTTTGCACGAAACCCTGCCACAGCGCGCGCGTTTTTCTCTTCAGGCCCCAGCAAAACCCGAGCGAGCGTCGACTGCCGCATCAAACGCAACCCCCAAATCAAACCCTATCCCTACCTCTCCTGTCGTTCTCCAGCCCAGCGATTTTCTGGCGGCGGAAGGCCACGGCGTCTCCCCGCCCGAAGCCAACGGCCGCAGCGAGAAGGCCAACAGCGCCCGCCCTTCTTTATTGTTGATTTTTTTTCTTTCATGGATTCATGTGGTTAGATGGAGGTGAGGGCTTGTGATGATTCAGGTCCGAAAGGATCTTAGCGGATTTTGGTGAGGCGATTGATTCAGTCGCCGCTGATTGATTTCATGTTGTTACACACACTGAAGCCTTCGTCGTTCATCTTTTGCATGGATTTCGTCTCTGTTTTCTTAGCCGGTTATCTGTCTTGTTATTTTTGTCATTTTTGTGTCCCTTACATCTGTTGAATTTTTTGTACGGATAATCCATTTTTTATTCGAAATTACATAAATATACCCGCGGGAAAATTTTTTGCAAAAATAGGCTCCAGTCGCCTAATGGTTGGGCGACTGAAGACTTTCGCCCAACCAGACCGCGACAGTTGGAGAGTCTACGAACGGTTGGGCGATTAATTGCAGTCGCCCAACCGTTGGGCGCCTTCAATGTAGTCGCCCAACGGTTCGGCGACTGAAGGTGGGATATAAGGCCGCGCTCGGCGACGACAAAGCGCCGCACTGTTCTTCCGTTCGGCCAGCGCAGAGAAGAGAGGGGAAAGAGGGAGAGGGAGAGGAGAAGAGAAGGGGGAGGAGGAGGAGTGCGCGTTTTTCAGGTAAGTTTTTGGTGTTATATTTTTTTTGTTAGTGTAGAAGATTAGTTTAGAAAATGTAGTGTAGAAAATTAGTTTAGAAATATAGTTTAGAAAATGTAGTCTAGAAAATTAGTTTAGAAAATTAGTTTAGAAAATTAGTTTAGAAATATAGTTTAGAAATATAGTTTAGAAAATTAGTTTAGAAAATGTAGTCTAGAAAATTAGTTTAGAAATATAGTTTAGAAAATTAGTTTAGAAATTGTAGTCTAGAAAATTAGTTTAGAAATTGTAGTCTAGAAAATTAGTTTAGAAAATGTAGTCTAGAAAATTAGTTTAGAAAATGTAGTCTAGAAAATTAGTTTAGAAATATAGTTTAGAAAATTAGTTTAGAAAATGTAGTCTAGAAAATTAGTTTAGAAAATGTAGTTTACAAATTTAGTTTACAAATTTAATTTTCAAATTTTTTTAGTAAATATAGTTTAGAAATTTAGTTTACAAAATGTATAAACTAAATTTTGTATACCATTTATAATGCATTATTGTACAAAAAATAGTATTTAAATATACATGTACAAAATTTAATGTTGCAATTATTGTACAAATTTAGATGTAGAAAATTTAGTGTTGAAATTTACATGTAGAAAAATGTAATGTTGAAATTATTGTACAAATTTAGATGTAGAAATTTTAGTGTTGAAATTTAGATCTACGAAATTTAATGTTGCAATTCTTATACAAATTTAGATGTAGAACATTGAATGTTGAAATTATTGTACAAATTTTCCAGGTATGACTCGTGCTGAACGTGACTCGGAGTGGCGGTTCGCGCTGTTGGACGAGCACGTGGACCGCTCTCATCGCGCTTCCCGTCTAGTCCCGCCACCGGGGAGCACGGACGACCCGCCTCAGCTGGGAGTGGTCCGGACACGCACACCTCGCGTGGCCTGGGGGCTCGACCCTCGTTGGACCGTCAGGTTTGCACTACTCCAGCGTTTAGTGCGACCGTAAGTTCGTTCCGTGCTGACCTTCACTTTGTTTGCAGGCTGCGGGATGCCGGGCTACTCCCTCTTGCCCGGATGGTGCAGGCCACGGACGAGGATGGAGGCGCTGGCGCCGCTGGCGCCGCTGGCGGGGACGAGGGCGGGGACGAGGCGGGCGGGGAGCGATCACGACGCTTTCCGTTCGACCGTTCCCTGCTGACGGCTTTGGTGGACCGTTGGCGGCCCAAGACGCACACTTTCCACCTCCCATTCGGGGAGATGACGCCGACCTTGCAGGATGTGTCCCTGCTCCTTGGGCTTCCGATCGCGGGAGACGCTGCCTTCCTACCGGAGGCCCCGGCCCACTGGCGCGCTGACCTGCTCGCCAGATTCCAGGGTGTCGTTCCACCGGCCGATGACCACCACGTGTTCGGAGAGGAGCAGACCCATGGGCCGACACTGAGGTGGCTCAGACAGTACCGGGTACGTGGTATATAAAATCGATCGTGTCTTCGAAGCTCTTATTTGTGGTATTACGTACTAATAACAACTTTTTTGCATTCAGGTGGAGCGCATGGTTCCGCAGGCAGACGATCACCAGGTCTCGCGGCACCTGGAGGCGTACGTGCTGTGGTTGTTTGGTTGGGTGCTTTTCACCACCAGCCACGGCAACTCGGTGGATGCGCGCCTCATCGCTTATGCGAGGGCGATCGCTGACGGCGAGCCCCACCAGGTCAGCTGGGGATCGGCCGTACTTGCCGCGATGTACCGCGTGCTGTGCGATGCGTGCACGAGGATCAAGGCAAACTCGATCCTCACGGGCTGTCCCCTTCTAGTGCAGTTGTGGTCGTTCGAGCGCTTAAGCGTCGGACGACCTGTGCTGGACGACATGGGTCCGTACGGGCCCGAGATGTATCCAGGGGGAGGGGGAGACGTCGACCGGCCGACGATGGGTTCTTTCTGGTGCCGTCGTCGAGTAAGTGTTATCACAGTCTACTATTTCTTTCTTACTGACGATCGTCATTCTAAACAACTTGTCTTTCTTGCAGGTACAGTTCGCGCACGTGCAGGTCACGCGGGCGTACCAGGTCTTTGTGGAGCAGCTCGACCGCATCACATCCGACGATGTGCGCTGGGAGCCGTACGCTGATACGGCAGTGCAGGCCCGTGCTCCTGCCGGTCTGTCCTCACTTTGCTGGCGTGACAGGGCTTTCTGGCTCACCCGCCGGAAGCTCGTGTACCTCATCTACGTGGAGGACTACGCACCCCAGCGGGTGATGCGGCAGTTCGGGCTACGGCAGCCGGTTCCTGTACCAGTCGGACCATCGCTTCCGCGGCACGTGCACGGGTGAGTGATCGTTTGTGGTAAATATGTACATACTTACTACTGCGTTCGCAAGTATCTCACATTACGTAATGGTTCTATACGCAGGCACAGCGCGAAGGGAGTGAAAAGAGGCACGGACTGGTCGTTGAAGATGCATCCCTGGGTCGAGCAGTGGGAGGGTGCGCTCGACGACCGCGTGGAGGAGGACCGCCCGTACGACAGCACGGAGTACGCGGAGTACCTTCGCTGGTACCAGCCACAGACCCGTACCAGGCTCGTATATGTGGTAGACCCGTCTGCCACACACGTCGCTGCTCCGACGGACACGTACCCCGCGCACTTCGCGCACGACGCTCACCTCGCGGTACGTTACATGTCATTTCAAAGATTCCCGAATGGTAATGTCGTTTCGATAATCGACCATTTCATGTCTTTATGTCCAGGCTGACGTCGGTTCTGCCCTATGTGCCGACTTCGGCACAGTACTTGAGAGGCTCACCAGTGGTGGGCAGCAGACCCATGAGGAGGGCGTCAGCTTTGCGCGTCGGATGCATGAGGGGTGTAGACGTATTGTTAGCCTACTGTCCTGCACGAGGCTACCGGCGGTCTCCACGCCCACCGCTCCACCTGCTCGTCCACCAGTGCCACCCCGACCAGCGTGGCACTACTCTGGTGCACCGACGTGGACACGTCCTCCACCGCCTCACCCGGAGCAGCCAGGGGGTTCAGCCTGGGCAGGGCCTCCTACACCGGTTCACTTCACGCCTCCTACGCACACCCCTGTCTTCCCCACGCAGGGGGTGTACGCTTCCTCCATGGCGCCAGCTACGGGTACGCAGAGGGTCTTATATCGTGTTTATCCGAAGACGACATGCAACGAACTAACGATATTAATATTGCAGGTACTTACCAGCAACACGGCGTCTCCCCAGGCCCGGACGATGTGGACCAGTTTTTCGCGGAGTGGCCCGGGCAGTTCTTCGACGCAGCACCGGAGGTTCTCTCTGTCAGTGCCCTCCCCGGTGCACCGGAGGGCACACAGCCAGAGGTGCAGCTGACTCCACTAGCGCAGGGGCGGGATAGACACCCTCCTGCTCGTTTTACTTTTTCGGATCGTCCTAACCGGTTGCACCGGAGGAGGGCCAAGCGAGGCCGTATGGGTGACCAGTGAGGCGTGTTGCAGATGCTATATATGTTATGCATGTAATGAAAAAACATGCGGCATGTTACTCTCAGTTATATTATGAAGTTTATTTAAATTTACATAGTCTATCATCTCTCTCCGCACATAAACTATCTCACTTAACAGTGTATGTATCGATCGTTTTCTACTCAATCTTTCATAAAAAAAAATTTAAAAACTTTTTACATACCTACAATATACAATGAACATAAACTTTTATTACAACTTCACCGTATTTTTTACCGGTTCAACGTTACAAAATTCACAAAATTTAAAACAATCACGGGGGCTACATGCAGTCGCCTAACGGGATGGCGACTGCATGCTAGTCGCCTAACGGGATGGCGACTGCCCTTAAGTCGCCGAACGGAAGAGCGACTTAATGCAGTCGCTCTACTGTACAGCGAGATATATTGTGTCGCGGTCTGGTTGGGCGACAGTCTCCAGTCGCCCAACCATTAGGCGACTGGAGCCTATTTTTGCAAAAAAATTTCCCACGGGTATATTTATGTAATTTCGAATAAAAAATGGATTATCCGTACAAAAAATTCTACATCTGTTCGTTTGGTACTTTTTTTTGTCGGCGCAGTTTTTTTTTCTCAATGCAAAAAGAATGTATTTTTTTCTCAATTGTTCATCGTCAAATTTGTCGGATGCAATGCGATGATGAGTTAAATAGGTTTTGGCAGTGGTGGCATCTGTCGCCGTGATCCTTGAAAACATAAAAACGACTTCTCTTTCCACTGAGCATTGCGCCATCTCGAGTCTTATTTTCTGTCTAGTTTTTCTGAGAGAATTTCACAAATAAAACTGTTGTGAAAACATTATGACACGGCAGCAGATCTGTGACAGGCATCATTGGCTGCGAAAACGCGAGTATGCAATTAACTGATCAGAAGATCATATTCTTCTTACCTGTACAGTTGATTACAGTCTGACCTGACGAATGGAAAAAAATTACAATAAACTAAAAAGAAACGAATACTGAAATTCGCAAGTCACATAAAAATCGTCTATTCGACACAGGTTTGACTCAAACAAGTGTCTTTGGAAACATTACAAAAAAATGCAAAATGCCCAAATCTCTGAAGCAGCAAGAGCAGCGGACTTGTCACATGGATTACCTTTGTTCAGACGAACGATTTGAGCTTACTGAAATCTCTGAACCCCTTGCTTGCCAGTGCCAGGCCCAGGATTGCTCATGTTCATGTCAATCAAATACATCAATTTTTGCAACAAAACAATGCAAAGACATTTCATCTGCCTCAAGACACGTATGCAGATGAAGCAACATCGAGAGCCGATCTTCTAATTTCTACATGTTGAGAGGAATTCAGTCCATCTCCAGCTCGACCTCCCCGGACTCGGTGAACTGCAGCTTCAGGGAGACCTCCTGCTTCACCTCGCCGCCGACGGCCACCACGGCACTGTCCCTGGTGAGCGCGTTGTCGCCGGACTTGAGCCAGCGCCCGATCTGCATGTCGCCCAGCAGCTCGGTGTCACCGAACGCCGCCGCCGCCGCGTTGATCATCGGCTGCAGGTCTATCTCGGCCTCCCCCATGACGTCGTCCTTAGACAAGCACGTCATGGTCGAACACTTGCTACAAGAAAGGTTGTTGTCATGCAAGCAAGAAAGGGCTTGTAAGACGCATTTATCGGACGAAATGAACACATGCATTATGTGAGTTACTAATAACCAGCTTCAGAGGCCCATATTGCCGGGGAACAGAGAGCTTGAGTTCTTCATTCCAGACAGGATTCAGGTTGCCATTGATTACTGAAGTTTGTGCTTTCTGCACACAACAATGCTACGATCAAATTTGATAGAACAAAATTACGTGCTTATTCTGAAACACAAGCAAAAAACAACCTGTTGCCCTAGGGTCAGGACGACATAGGGGTCGCTGCTCGACATATCCCGGATGGCTAAATTGGTGCCTCCGATCACATTGACATTCAGTATCCCAAAATGCGCGCACCTCACATCATAAGCGCGGGATCGAGATCGGATGGCCGAGATCGCTGGCGTGCACGCGTGCACCAGCTCCGTAGTGTGCACAGGATACGCCCTCAGATAGATATATTACTAATTATCTTCTCCCTGGTGCATCGGCATCATCTAATCTTCAACCTTTAGATGAACAATGAGTGGCACATATGGCTGTTTGATGCTAATGTTTCATTTAGCTAAGCCCAACCGGCGAGGTCAGCCGAAAAGGCCATCGGCCCAAAAAACTTAGTTCATCTTGCAGCTGTCACATTGTTTTTTCCTCACAAAATAAATTCTGCACCTATAAATTGCTAACAATTCCTGTATCAACACACGAGATACAATATTGTTAAAAATATTTACCGGCAGCAAGCTCCATCAACAGGACGGCCGTCGAGAAAACCTATGAGACGGAGTATTACGACATATTTGCATGTACGGTACTATAGCAATTTAAATTTCGTTTTCAGACGTTCATTTTTTTAATCTAGCACTGTTTTCGAGCTCGGTAGACGTGATAAATGACACGTATCTCCTGCCGTATCATCAGAGCTCGACAGCATGACGCGAGTGATGCACGCAGAGTAGGTAGGGCCCACCAGCTTGCAAAGCTAGAGGAGCTCGATAGGAGCATCTACCGAGCTCCCCTAACTCAGCAGAGCATATACCGAGCTTCTCTAGCTGGGCAGCCATCTACAGTAAGTGTATGATAAACTTAAGCGCTTGATTACACCAATTAAGCGCATGACGTGGTCGGCTAACTTGGGATGTGCTCCTGCCGAGCTTTGGTAGCTCGACAGGCGGCTACTGTGCGGTGGCCTCCCCTCCCATACGGTGGCCAATTAGCTGGTGTCATTAGCCGTGTTAATTCGTGATTAGCGAATTTATTTAGGTATACAACTTGTAACAATTTGTACATATAGTAAATGAGCTCAAAAAATTACAAAAATTTTTGTGGAGCCTCTCGACACAGTGCACTTGAATTTATATTTTTTTTTGTAATTTTATCTAATCTGAATTTTACTCAAAAATTTATTAAATTATATGAATATATGAATTTTTAGTAAACTTTGGAATGGGTAAAATTATGAAAATACACAGTCAAGTACACTATGTCAAGAGGCTCCACAAAATTTCGTAATTTCTTTAGCTCATTTGCTATATATAAAAATTGTTGCAAACAGTACACCTAAATGAATTCGTTAATCACGAATTAACTCCGCTAATGATCCAGCTTGTGCGGGACTGGCCACCACCACACAGTGACCATGCTGATTTGTCTCCATCACACGGCGGCGTGCATGTCGACTGTAAGACATCTCCACGTGATGGCTATACGGATTTCTTACCAAATCTACTATTTTTTCACGACAAAACTACTTTTATAATTACCACTTACAGTACCATCAAATGGGCCAAAACCTGTTCATATACAGTATTGTGGAACAGTGGGCACGACTCGTACACGCCTGGGACGGTACTGACATCACATGAGTTCGACCGATGGCGAGAGTGGGGCCCACCTGCAGTGCGTGTGTGGGCGCAGGTGGAGACTGATGAACATTTCAGTCAGCACATAACTGTCAGTGGATCCAGAGGAAACCATGCACGTCGGCACGTCAGGTTAGCTGCCTAGCTAGCTACCTGGACTGGCTGCCAAAATATTAATGACGGATCGGTCGACCTGCTGTGTATTTACCATCCTATTTATTTATTTGTTCAGCTACGTGTTGGTTGTCTTGACTAGTCATGGCTGCTGGGCGCAGGATAGGGCACACGAGGCGGACGTAGGAGAACAAAGCACGCACGCAAGAGCTAGATAATAGAGGGACAATAAAAAAAAAAGGATATCGTCGACGCTACGGCCGCGCGGAAGAATTATCGCGGTATTGATGTACACCCACGTAGTCCAATCAGCGGTAGTGGTGAAGCTAGAATTTAGTTATATTTTAAATTTAGTGATGAAATAATCTAATTTATCTAGACTAGATTATAAAAATACTACCTAGGCTAAACTATATTTACCTGGACTGTACACTAGATATTTTTTCACACCCTGAGCTGAAGTCTATCATGCCTGGTGTGTGGCTCCGCCCCTGTCATCGAGAGACAGTCAGGCTAGAAATTTTTGATGTTTAAGAGCTTTCTTGAGTAAATTGGTCCTTAAAAAAGGGAATTTTATAACTTATAAGTAGAATTTTGATAAACTTTGAGATTTAGATTTTTTTTTATAAAACCCACAAGAAAAGGTACTCCCTGTTCCTGATTTTTTTTTATAAAACCCACAAGAAAAGGTACTCCCTGTTCCTGTCGTGGTTGATCCAGAGTACTGACTTTCCATCTAGTTGCCTAAAATTTCTTAATCAAAGAGGCATCACATGAAAGGACGAACCATTGGTCTCGTGGTGAGGGTGTTCTTTTTCACTCTTGTCTTTATTCTAGCATGTGATGTGCCATGTTTAATCAAATAGGTATTGATAAACATCATTTATATGTTTTCTTTTTAACTACAATTCCAGTAGTACCAATTACCCAAAAATTGGCATATAATCTTGCATTGTCCACTACCAGCGTAACTGCATCTACCATCTCTGCTATAGGGGCTGCTATATTCTAATCCGCTATTTTAATAGCCACGTCGTCGCGGTAGCGTAATCCACCAGTGGAACAGCCTGATAAACAGCAAAATCCTTTCGATACTATTGTGAAAAAAGAATCAAGCTTGCAATGTTCAATCATATATGTGCCAATGATCAAGGCCCCAACAGTGGCGCCAATCGATGCCACTGTGATGAATGGACATATCATAGATGGATAGATCACTTGGTGTGGAAGAGCTGCTCCATGTCCTCGAGGCTCCGGCCCCTGGTCTCCGGCAGGCAGGCGTAGATGAACACGAACGCCGCGGCGGCAACGGCGGCGTAGAGGTAGAACGCGCCGGCCATGGTGATGGCCCCGTAGAGAGAGATGAAGGTCATGGTGACGACGCCGCTCATCACGCGGTTCATGGCGGTGCCGAGCCCGGCGCCCTGCCCGCGCAGCCGCAGCGGCAGGATCTCCGAGCTGTACACCCACGCCAGGGGCCCGAACCCGACGGAGAAGGTGCACACGAACGCAACCACGGCCGCCACGGACACCGCGGCCACCGCCGCGTCGTCCTTCGCGCCCGCGAATGCCGCGAACACGGACCCCAGCACAAGCAGAGACGCCGTCATGCCGCCGGTGCTGACGAGGAGGAGCGGGCGCCGGCCGACGCGGTCGGCGAGCGTCATGGCGATGAGGATCGAACCGGCCTTCGCCACGCCGAAGAGGACGTTGAGACCCAGGAGGAGGGTGTTCGACGTGACGCCGGCCATGGCGAGGACGCGCGGGCCGTACAGCACCACCGAGTCGATGCCCGACGCCTGCTGGAAGAACTGCAGCGTCAGAACGATGACCAGCACTCGCCGCACGCCAGCCTTGGTCGCCACCTCCTTCCACGCGCTCCCGCCCCCGCTCTCGCCATTGCCACCGGCGACGACTTCCTCGATCTCCAGCAGCCGCTGCTCGGCCTCCGCGAGCGTGTCCGACGTCCGGTCGAGCACGACCTTCGCCTCGTCGAGCCGGCCCTTCATGGCGAGCCACCGTGGCGACTCCGGCATGGTGAGCACGCCGGCCGCCAGAAAGACGGTGGGCACCACCCCAGCCGCGAACATCAGCCGCCACGACAGGTGCACCGGCAACGCCGAGAAGGCCAAGTTGGACACGTAGCTCAGCATCACTCCACTGTTGATAAAAATCTTCAAAAAAAAATCACCACAGAAGAATTAATCATTTAGCACTCGTAATTAACATATGAAGTTTCTTAGATTTCTGCCAGAATTGAACTGTATCTACGAAATTCCCGCGTTCTATTATTCCAAATAGGACATAAATTCGCAAATTTTGAAGCAGCACGGCCACACGGAGGAAGTGCGAGTGACCTCACCTCGGGGAGGGAGCTGAGGAGACCGCGGGAGGAGGCGGGTGCGATCTCGGCGGCGTAGACGGGCGCGATGACGAGCGCGTAGCCGACGCCGATGCCGGCGATGAAGCGCCCGGTCATGAGCGCGACGTACTCGCCGGCGAGCGCCATGACGAGGGGCCCCACGAGGAAGAAGGCGTTGGTGAGGACGATGGTGAGCCGGCGGCCGAGGCGGTCGGAGGTCCAGCCCGCGAGCAGCGCGCCGACTAGCGAGTAGATGTTGATGGCGCCGGAGAGCACCTCGATCTGCGTGTCGCTCACTCCGAGGTCCTCCGCCATGAAGATCTGCGCCCCGCTCGTCACCGCCACGTCTGCATGCATCAATGGCGCAAGCACGTTCATGGCGCCCAATTCAGCATTCATGCTTATACATATACCAGTTGCAAGTAAGGAGATGTGCATATGTACGTCCACGTACTGTAGCCCATGAGGACGGAGGTCATGGAGGCGAGCACGGCGCAGAAGAAGGAGTACTTGTTGCGCGGGGCGCTGTCGGGCTTCGAGGCGGCGGCCAGGAGCGGCGCCTCGGCGTCCGGCCGGCGCTGCTGCTGCTGCTCCATGGGTAGCTAGCTAGCGGCTACTGCCTGTCCCTGGTGTTTTCCAAACACAAAAAAGATTAGCCAAGTTTATGTGGGGTGTCACAGAGATTTGGATTCAGACTTGGCAGGTGGTATGGGGCTGACAAGGATGTCTGCCTGTCCGGCCTTTGATTTCCTGCTAGCTAGCTGCAAGGATGGTCCATGGCCATGGGGGAGACCGGGAGAGCTTGTCGATTGGCAAACAGGAATCAATCTCCTTTTAGGGTACGACCTTTTGGTAGCAGTAACCTTGTTAAGATTCCCAGTAATCATGGGGTAATCTGGAATGATTACCCTGTTTGGCAATTGGCATTACCGCTTTGGAATCCAAGGTAGGAATAAGGCTCCGTTTAATTGTGCTGAAAAACAGTAGCTTATGGCAGAAATTACACTGTAGATGGTTAAAATTACACTGTAACTGAAGGTGGATTATTTGACGTAATTAAATTTTAAAAAAAATTAAAAATAGAAAAAATATGTCAGCTCATCACGGACAACGCAAACGAATACGGGAAAAAAGAACCGGCAAAAAAGCTCAAAAAACCAAAAGTTCAGAAAAAACAAAATTTATGAATAGTAAAAAATAAACTAAAAGTCAGATGCTACGTCGAAATGAACGGAGCGTAAATGATTATAGATGCAACTTAGATTCCGATGGTTTGTGGTATTACGATTACCTTAAGCAACTCCAGCAGTAGCCCTCAAAACAGGGCCCCTACTTTTTATTTGAGGGCTCTCCCTATTTTTGATAGCTCTGTTTTTTAGGCTATACTTCAGCAGGAGCCCTCAAAACAGGACCCTCAAATTCATTCTTAGAGGGGATGACACATAGGACCCACCCTCATCCTACTTTTGAGGGCTGAGGGGCAAAAAACTCACTCCAGCAGGGCCCCTACTTGAGCCCTCAAAAGTAGGGGCTCCCTCCAGACCCCCCAGGAATGAGGGCTCGAGGGGGAGATTTGAGGGCCCCCTACTTTTGAGGGCTCAAGTAGGACCCCTGCTGGAGTGAGTTTTTTGCTCCTCGGCCCTTAAAAGTAGGATAAGGGTTCAAGTAGAGGTCCTGCTGGAGTTGCTCTTAGAAACAGGTAGCCATAATCCAATCAAAGCCACTTTTTCTCACGCGAAACTCCCTGCTATTTCCTTGCGATCTGTTTCCGTTGATTGCATTTGTTTCTTGTTGATCGCACTGGTGTTACATTCCCATGCATGTTCCACCGAAACGCAACAACCTAATATTCCTCGGAATCCTCTAGTAAACGAACAAACTCTATCAAACAAGGTAATGTTATATTACCGGTAATCTATTCCTGAGGATACGATTACTAGGAATGTTAGGATTCCCATTGACACTCAATCTGAAACAAACGCACCCTTAAGCACATGGTCCACGGGAAAAAAAAAGCAGCGACAGACATGAGAGGACTTTTATGGGATCCTTAGGCCGTGTTCGCCATGGCTTCTAAAATTTACTTTTCTATAGTAAGTAGTTTTTATGAGATTCTATTTTTAAATAGTGTCTTTTTAAAACAGGGTTTACTAGGCGATTATAGTATATATTGTAGTGACTTCATTTATATCGACTAAAATCGCACATGAGGGTCTCTCTCTATAAATTGTTACTATTTAAAAGTCATAGCCAAAAGCTAATATGACCGGCCCTAAGGTGCAACTTTGTTGGGAGTATGTAGAATTTAAAAAAACCATGGGTTTTTTGTGATTATAGTTTCTCTAGCTATATGATCGTGCAAAACTGCACACCCGCAAGTGCACGAGCTGCCGCTAAGATAGCATCGAGATGTCGTGTTCTCCACAGGGACTAGAGTACCGGTGGCACGACACTTAACCAAAGCTAAATCGCACGAACTGGGAGATGAAGACTAACTGCAGAAACTAAGACAAACTAAAGCTAGAAATCAGATCTGCAAAAGAGATAAATAAAGAGAAAGGAAGAGCTAGGGGAAGAAATTGCGAAATAGGAACTACTGGACTGGACTAACTCTACCGTGAGACAGGAAAGAAGAGACTAAGAAAGACTAACTAGAAATAAAACAGGAATAGCTAAGGAAAAAAAAGGAGAGAGAGAGAGAGCAGGGGAAAGAAAAGGGCTAAGAGTTGGCTAGGCTAGCAAAAGAGGAGGAGAAAGAAGGCATAGATAAGAAGAGAGCACGGGATACAACAGACTAGAGACGAGATTGACAGACAGAAAGAATCTTGAGAAGAGAGGGAAACTGAGAGAAGAGGGGAAGAAAGACTGGAATCGAGAAGAGAAAGGGGGAGAGAGAGAGCAGAAGAGAGAATAAGGCTAGGAGTCGGTTAGATTTGCTGCAAAAGGGTAAGGGAAAAGAAAGAAGACAAGGATAAGAAGGGAGTGCAGGAGACTAACAGACTAGAGAGGTGATAGACAGACAGAAGAAGACGCGAGGTGAGAAAGAATTAGAGAAGAGAAAAGAGCTAAGAAAGGTCTACAGAAGAGCAGGGAGATTAAGAATCGGACAGGATGAGGGGGAAAAGGAATGAGGGGACAGAGAGCTAATTCTACCGTGAGAAGGATTGAGATGCGCTAAAGAGGAATTGCTAGCTAAACGCAGAGAAGAGATATAGAGAAAGAGGGTGAGGAAAAGAGGAAGGAAAGAATTTGCATTGGACTGCCTAGAGGAAGATCAGCTAAAACTACAATCCTACCCCTTCAACCAAGCAAGCATACAGACAACTATCAGAAATTGATCAAGACCAATAACAATCACGCAAGCTTTACTACTGCTAGAAACAAGGAAATAAACCCTAACTCAAGATCTACAAGAGACAGCAGATTTAGACTAACTGAATATTTTTTTTACTTTTCTACTAACAGAAATAAACAGATCTGCAAACATATAATTAAATCTAACAGAATGATTGAAGCCTAAAGACAGATAGCGGCATCACACGCTAGTGGTTAAACCTACAAGCTGAAGCATAAACTAAAGTAGACTAACAGAGCAATCAAGTGAAAATCATGAATCTATCAGAAAAAAAAATCATCCACATCAACATCTCAGATTGAATAAGAACATGAAAATACTCTTAGCATCCAGATCCGCACAGAAACACATGAACATCACAGATCTACCATGTAAACATCTCAGGAATAAACATCTACCAGACAAGCACAACTTAGTAACCAGATCTACTCAGAAATACATGCATATCACAGATATGATATTCACACATCCAAAGCAGGCCATCACAATGTAAAAGATGTAGATCGGGAACGAGTCAACCATAAGAATTGAAGATCTGCCGTAGACGACCGTCAGTAGAGGATGCAGGCAGGAAAGAAGCAGAGCTGATGCAGAAGCCGAAGGGGTAGCCGTGTAGAAGGAGCAGATCAGCCGTAGATGTAGTAGGGGAAGCAGATCCTGGGGAAGAACCCGTAGAGGTAGCAGGCAGTAGGGAAGCAGAGGAGGAGTAGCAGATCTGTGCGTAGAGGAAGAAGAGGAAGCAGATCCGCACTGGCCACCGTAGAGGAAGCAGATCCAAGCCAAAGAAGTCGAGGAACTCGCAGATCCAGGCTCAGTGAGGGTAGATCCGGGCGTGGAAGGGGCAGATCCGTGAGCTTCAGATGTTGATGTAGCAGATCCACCCGGTAGAAGGTGTAGGAGTGGCTGGCGGAGGTGCTCGGGAGAGGGGAGGCGAGCGGATGAGATCTGGGAAGAGGCTAGGGAGGCTGCATGTTTGGGTGGAGAGGTGCTGAGCGGTGAGGAGGCGGTGGAGTGGGGCGGCTGGGTGATGGAGCTCGGTGGAGATGTGGAGATCGTGGAGGCTCTGGAGGAGATGGAGTGCGGCTGGGTCTTGGAGGTGGAAGAGGATGGGTGGCGGCAGGTTGTGGTCTCCCCCCCCCCCCCCTCGCGTAGAGGTGCGGTTGTCCCTTTTATACCAGCGGCGCCCTCTAGGGTTTCCAGTGAGGCGTGGGGGCACAGCTAGGGTTTGTGCGCAATTTGCATTTTGGTCCCTTCTCTTTGGTGATTTCGCAACCCTAGCTCCTTCAATGTTGATTTTCTGTGGATTTTGCGCCTTGCTCGCGCCGACCTACAAGCAAAGTATAAACCCATGTAAACAGTCCAAAGAAGAGGCAAATATATATAAGATCAGTGATATTATGGCCAATATTTGCTACTAACAGCAGGAATATGATATGGAAATATACTTCAAATATGATGCACATCATACCCCCAAGCTTAAACATTTGATTGTCCTCAAACAAATGATATAATGATATCGAACCCAGGGAATCCAGAAAAACATGAAAGGATATAAATGAATGCTTGCAGCTAGTCAAATTTCACTCAATAATTCAAATAAGACTGTCTGACTTGATTTTTTTTACAGGCTGTCCAGATTTAGAACCAATATTCCAGCAAAGATATCAAAGTGATTCTAGAGTTTTTGACCAGATCAAGTTACTCATAAGTGCAGAATCGCACTAAATGATCACATGGATTCAACCAGAATTGAAAAGTAATCAAGACTAGATATCACAGTCAAGAATAAGCATATCCTAAAATCATACTTAGGCATTTACCATTCTAGATGAAGAGACTAATGTTTGCATGAAGTTTATGAAAAAGCCCACACTTGAGCCATGATACTTTACTTTTGCTGATTTTTAATAGGTTTCAAACACACCATGGGCACAAGTGCCACTTATTCCAACTCTTGGGCAAACTTTGCCGCTTATTCAACACTCACACTTCATCTGGGCAAAAACTGCCACTTATTCAACACCCTTTTTTTTCAATGTGACAAAGTCACTTATTCAACTCACACTTTGCAACCCAAAACAGAAATATAGCTATTTTCTTTCTTTTTCTTTTTTTAAAAAAAATTGAAATACATTGAAATCTTAATGGCTTAGAAATCTTGTGATCCTATAGTTTTTGATGCATTGCAAGTTACACATGTATCTTTACCATTTGCAGATTGTATTGATTCTAGTTATCACTTCTAGAATAATCATATCCTAGAATTCATGCTTGGGTATAATACTTTATTAATGATCCTAAAATCAGTGTTATAATTATGGATTATACCTAGACAGTCACATAATACAGACCAAGTATTCAATCAGCAGGATATTCCAGCACATATTAATGATCAGGGCAGTCACATGTAATCAGCAATAACCCAACATGAGAATGATACTAGCCATAAATCATCAATTACACATCATCAACTTTAGTGCCCATGAGTATCACATCCATACAAAAACAGGTACTTCCCCCAAGCTTGAATCGAACATTAGCTCAAAAAGAAACATTTAGTGGTTAGAAACAGCTCACCAGGTGCAAAAGGTTAACCAAACAGCATCACATCATCCCCAAGAGCTTCCTGCCATGCTTGGATGATGGATCAGCATGTACCTGAAATGGAAAAATAAAAAGGGAAAGGATTAACCGACAAAAAGGCAAAATAAAGAAGGGAAAACTGAAGTAAAACAGTAAAATGCTCAGGTTGCCTCCTGAGAAGCGCTTGTTTTAGGTCCTTAGCTTGACCAACAAATGATTATCATGTAGGCTCAAAAGAAATTGGAGGATCAAAGTCAGATCTGACTTGATCTCCAGCAATGTCCTCATCACTGAGTTCGGGAAAAGGTTCTCCAACAAAATAGTGTTTCAATCTTTGCCCATTAACCTTGAAAATGCCCCCAGATTGACTCTCAACCTCAAAAGCTCCACTACCAAGCACTTTCTTGACTACACAAGGCCCAAACTATCTAGATTTGAACTTTCCTGGGAACAAATGGAACCTAGAATCAAAAACTAAGACAAGCTGTCCAGGGTGGAAGTCACGCCTCAAAATGTGACGGTCATGAATCTTTTTAGCTCTCTCTTTGTAAATTCTTGAACTTTCATAGGCATCTAGTCTCAATTCATCAAGTTCACACAGCTGCAGCTTCCTATGTTTTCCTGCTAGACCCATATCCATGTTGAGCTTTCTAATTGCCCAATGTGCTCTATGTTCAAGCTCAACAGGGAGATGACAGGCTTTACCATAAACCAACCTAAAAGGAGACATTCCTATAGGTGTTTTAAATGCTGTCCTATAAGCCCACAATGCATCATAAAGCTTAAGGGACCAATCAGTCCTGGATTTGGACACAACCTTTTCAAGGATTTGCTTTATCTCTCTATTGGAAACTTCAACTTGCCCATTAGCTTGAGGATGATAAGGAGTGGTGACTCTATGATTATGGACTCCGTACTTGGCTAAGAGAGCTTCAAATTGGCTGTGATTAAAGTGAGACCCTCCATCACTAATCACAACTCTAGGAATTCCAAACCTAGGAAAGATGATTTGACGAAACAAGCGGCACACAGACTTTGAATCAGCATGAACAGTGGGTATAGCCTCAACCCACTTGGACACATAGTCTACTGCCACCAGAATGTGCTTGTACCCTTGAGAAGAGGGTAAAGGTCCTATGTAATCTATTCCCCACACATCAAAAATTTCCACGTCAAGGATACCATGCTGAGGCATTTCATGTCGTCTTGACATGTTCCCTGCACGCTGACAGGGATCACAAGATTGGATGTAAGCATGAATATCCTTGAACATGGTAGGCCAATAAAATCCAGCTTGGAGCACCTTAACTTGGGTCTTAGCAGTTCCTGCATGAGCACCAAAAGGAGCAGAATGATAGTGGAAAATCACATTTTGAACCTCCTCATGAGGAAGGCAACGTCGAATAACCCCATCTGCACAATGTCTATACAGATATGGGTCATCCCAAAAGAATTTACGTGCCTCATGAATAAACTTCCTACGCTGCTGATAAGAGAGACCGGATGGGACTGCATTGCATACCAAGTAGTTCACTATGTCTGCATACCAAGGGGTTTTAGACTGAACAAGAGAGACTTCTGAAAGTTGATCTCCAGGAAGAGAATCTTCAATTGGAAGAGTAGAGACTGGACCAGAATGGGGCAATCTAGAAAGATGGTCAGCCACTAAGTTCTCAGCCCCCTTTTTATCCCTAATTTCCACATCAAACTCTTGCAGCAAAAGAATCCAACGAATGAGGCGAGGTTTAGTATCCTTTTTACTCAAAAGATACCTAATGGCTGCATGATCTGTGTACACTATGCATTTTGAGCCAACTAGGTAAGATCTGAATTTGTCAAAGGCAAATACTACAGCTAGCAGTTCTTTTTCAGTGGTTGTGTAATTGATCTGGGTGTCATCTAAAGTCCTGCTAGCATAGTAAATGACATGCAAAGCCTTGTCATGCCGCTGCCCCAAAACAGCCCCTACAGCAAAATCACTAGCATCACACATAAGCTCAAAAGGAAGATCCCAATCAGGAGATTGCACAATGGGTGCAGAAATGAGAGCAGCCTTGAGCTTATTAAATGCATCCATGCAATTCTCATCAAAAACAAAAGGGACATCGCAGCCCAAAAGATGAGTGAGAGGACGAGCAATTTTAGAAAAGTCCTTAATGAATCTGCGATAAAAACCAGCATGCCCCAAAAAACTACGAACACCCTTCACATTAACAGGAGGGGGCAGGCGCTCAATTACCTCCACTTTAGCTCTATCCACCTCAATGCCTCTAGAAGATACTAAGTGACCCAGGACTATCCCCTCTCTAACTAGAAAATGACATTTCTCCCAATTGAGGACCAAATTGGCCTCAAGACAGCGCTGTAAGACAGTTTCAAGGTTGGCCAAACAGCTCTCAAAGGTCTGTCCATAAACAGTGAAACCATCCATGAAAACCTCCATGATTTTCTCAATAAGATCAGTGAAAATGGACATGACGCAGCGCTGGAAGGTCCCTGGGGCATTACAAAGCCCAAATGGTAGCCTACGGTAAGCAAAGGTACCATAGGGGCAAGTAAAAGTGGTCTTATCCTGATCTGATGGGTGAATAGGAATCTGCAGAAAACCTGAATATCCATCTAGATAGCAGAAATAAGAATGGCGGGCAAGTCTTTCAAGTATTTGGTCAATGAAAGGCAGAGGGAAGTGGTCTTTGCGAGTGGCTTTGTTGAGTTTTCTATAGTCAGTACACATGCGCCAGCCCGTGGTTGTCCTTGTGGGAATTAGATCACCTTTTTCATTTGCAACCACTGTTATGCCCCCTTTCTTAGGCACAACATGAATGGAGCTGACCCACTGACTATCTGAAATCGGGTAGATGATGTTAGCACCAAGAAGCTTTAGAATTTCTTTCTTGACAACCTCTTGCAAATGAGGGTTAAGCCTACGCTGGTGCTCACGAGTGGGCTTAGCATCATCCTCAAGGTGAATACGGTGCATGCAGGTGGCTGAATCAATGCCCTTCATATCATCAATTGAATATCCAATGACAGCTTGATATCTACGAAGGATCACAAGGAGTTGTTCAGCCTCTGAAGGAGTCAAATGGTCACTAACAATAACAGGGAAGGTCTGATCTGATCCAAGAAACTCATATCTAAGGTGTTTTGGAAGTGGTTTTAGCTCTACCTTAGGAGCTGTGGGCTGCCTAAGGTCTGGAATTTGAGAGGGCTCTACAGGACCATCAATGAGTGCCACATGATGAGAATCTGCAGCAGTGCACTCATTGTGCATAGTAAGCTTTTCATCCTCACTTGATGCTGCATTCTCAAATTCATATGTCTCAATGACACATTTGTCAACTAAATCAAGTGAGAAACACTGATCTGGACAGTGAGGAAGATGTGTAGGATGCCTCATATCAAATGACAACTTCTCTTGACCAAATTGGAGAGTGAGCTTGGCATCCTTGACATCTATGACAGCACCAGCAGTGGCTAGGAAAGGCCTCCCAAGAATGACAGGTTCACTTCTATCTTCCATCTCTAGGACAACAAAGTCCACAGGGAAGGCAAAAGTGCCTATAACCACAGGGACATCCACTAAAATACTGGCTGGGTGACGATATGTGCGATCAGCCAACTGCAATGTCATTGCTGTTGGCTGCAGATCGCCCAAAGGAAGCGCATCACACACAGAGAGAGGAAGGACACTGACACTAGAGCCTAAGTCACAAAGAGCTCTAAAGTTCTTGGGGCCTAAAATGCATGGGATGCAGAAGCTACCAGGATCATCTAACTTAGGAGGTAGCTTATTCTGAATGATTGCACTACACTCCTTAGTTAGAGTGACCACCTCAAGCTCATCCATACTCCGCTTCTTGGTAAGCAGCTCCTTGAAGAATTTGGCATACATAGGCACATGTAGGACAGCATCTAGTATAGGAATGGTGATCTGAACATCTTTCATCATCTCTAGGAACTTAGCAAACTGCTTGTCCTCATTTGACTTTTCTAACCGCTCAGGGAATGGCAATTTGGGTTTTGTGGAAGGGACAGCTGCTGTAGTGGATGATGAGGGAATATCAAGTGTTTTGGCTGGTGTTGTGGAGTTAGGTGGGTGCAAATTCTGCTGCTGTGAGTCAGGATTAGCTTGCTGGACAGACCTAAAGACAGGGGGCACATACAGGGGTGGTGTTGGAAGAAGAGGTTCAGATGTGGTCTTGCCACTCCTGGTTGTGATTGCTCCACAATGGCCACGAGGATTTACCTCAGGTTGTGCAGGAAGCCTCCCAGGTGTGCTGGATGAAGCCTGTGATGCTTGCAAACTCTCCACACGACTAGCCAAATCAGTCAATTGAGTCTTTGCATCATTGTATTGAGCTTCCATCTTAGCTACATGTGATGCAAGGAGCTGTTCTATTCTGGTCAACTGATCTGAATTAGAAGTGGAAGGTGGAGGGTTTGGAACATGCATCATAGGTTGCTGAAATGAGGCATGTGAAGGGGCTTGCTGCTGCCTAAACCCTTAAGCTGAAGTACCCACGGGAAATGAGGAAACACTTGGATTAGTGTTCTTGTAAGACAGATTTGGATGACGCCACCCTGGGTTGTAGGTTTGAGAATACTGCCCATGTGATTGAGCATAATTCACTTCAGAAGATTCAGCTGTGGAAGTTAAAGGGCACTCAGCTGGAGTATGCCCCTGAGATCCACAAATCTGGCATCCAGTGGCTATATGGGCTGAAGATGAGGGCATGAGCTGTGCCATTTGACGTGTGAGAACCTGAACCTGTGCAGACAAAGCATCATGAGAGCTCACCTCATAGATACCAGGACGTGGAGGAGCAGAAACTCTCTCACTAGACCATTGAAAGTGGTGGGAGGACATACTCTCAATCAAGCTGAAAGCTTCATCAAGAGTTTTGTTCATTATGCCTCCTCCTGCTGCAGAATCTACAAAGGCTCTTGTGTAGTGTGTAAGACCTTTGTAAAAAATCTGCAGCACCAGCCACCTTTCAAGACCATGGTGAGGGCACATCCTAAGCAGGGTTTGATACCTCTGCCAAGCATCATACAAACTCTCACCCTCAAACTGCGAAACCCTAGTGATCTGGTCACGCACTTCTGCTGCCTCGGATGGTGGAAAATACCTCTCAAGAAAGGCCTGCAGTAAGTGCTCCCAAGTGTCCTTAAGGTGCATGGGGAGAGAATGCAACCAAGTCTTAGCGCCATCTCTAAGTGAGAAAGGAAATAGTGAGAGTCTAATGGCATCTGCTGAAACTCCATTGCACTTCAAGGTATTGCAATACTCTAAGAAAGTGCGAATGTGTTCATTGGGGTCTTCAGTAGAAGAACCTCCAAATCTGGTTTGCTGGACCATGGTAATGAGTGCAGGTTTTAGCTCAAAGTTGTTGGCCTGAATGACAGGTAGAACTATTCCAGGAGCTATGCTTTGGTCTCTAGGGATCCATAGGTCACGAAGAAGAGGCTGGGGGTTTTGATCACCCATTTCTTCTTGATGGGGAAGATGATTTTCTCTTTTCAGCTTATGAAATGTCCGCTCAATCTCAGGGTCAAAAGGAGCCAACGAATGGTCTCCACTCCTACGCATAAGCTGAGAAGTCGGGCCAAAAAGGGAGGAAGGAAACTAAAGAAATGACTTAGTCTATGGTCTAGCGCGATCACCAATATCTAGTCCCCGACAACGGCGCCAATTTCTTGATCGTGCAAAACTGCACACCCGCAAGTGCACGGGCTGCCGCTAAGATAGCAGCGAGATGTCGTGTTCTCCACAGGGACTAGAGTACCGGTGGCACGACACTTAACCAAAGCTAAATCGCACGAACTGGGAGATGAAGACTAACTGCAGAAACTAAGACAAACTAAAGCTAGAAATCAGATCTGCAAAAGAGATAAATAAAGAGAAAGGAAGAGCTAGGGGAAGAAATTGCGAAATAGGAACTACTGGACTGAACTAACTCTACCGTGAGACAGGAAAGAAGAGACTAAGAAAGACTAACTAGAAATAAAACAGGAATAGCTAAGGAAAAAAAGGAGAGAGAGAGAGCAGGGGAAAGAAAAGGGCTAAGAGTTGGCTAGGCTAGCAAAAGAGGAGGAGAAAGAAGGCATAGATAAGAAGAGAGCACGGGATACAACAGACTAGAGACGAGATTGACAGACAGAAAGAATCTTGAGAAGAGAGGGAAACTGAGAGAAGAGGGGAAGAAAGACTGGAATCGAGAAGAGAAAGGGGGAGAGAGAGAGCAGAAGAGAGAATAAGGCTAGGAGTCGGTTAGATTTGCTGCAAAAGGGTAAGGGAAAAGAAAGAAGACAAGGATAAGAAGGGAGTGCAGGAGACTAACAGACTAGAGAGGTGATAGACAGACAGAAGAAGACGCGAGGTGAGAAAGAATTAGAGAAGAGAAAAGAGCTAAGAAAGGTCTACAGAAGAGCAGGGAGATTAAGAATCGGACAGGATGAGGGGGAAAAGGAATGAGGGGACAGAGAGCTAATTCTACCGTGAGAAGGATTGAGATGCGCTAAAGAGGAATTGCTAGCTAAACGCAGAGAAGAGATATAGAGAAAGAGGGTGAGGAAAAGAGGAAGGAAAGAATTTGCATTGGACTGCCTAGAGGAAGATCAGCTAAAACTACAATCCTACCCCTTCAACCAAGCAAGCATACAGACAACTATCAGAAATTGATCAAGACCAATAACAATCACGCAAGCTTTACTACTGCTAGAAACAAGGAAATAAACCCTAACTCAAGATCTACAAGAGACAGCAGATTTAGACTAACTGAATATTTTTTTTACTTTTCTACTAACAGAAATAAACAGATCTGCAAACATATAATTAAATCTAACAGAATGATTGAAGCCTAAAGACAGATAGTGGCATCACACGCTAGTGGTTAAACCTACAAGCTGAAGCATAAACTAAAGTAGACTAACAGAGCAATCAAGTGAAAATCATGAATCTATCAGAAAAAAAATCATCCACATCAACATCTCAGATTGAATAAGAACATGAAAATACTCTTAGCATCCAGATCCGCACAGAAACACATGAACATCACAGATCTACCATGTAAACATCTCAGGAATAAACATCTACCAGACAAGCACAACTTAGTAACCAGATCTACTCAGAAATACATGCATATCACAGATATGATATTCACACATCCAAAGCAGGCCATCACAATGTAAAAGATGTAGATCGGGAACGAGTCAACCATAAGAATTGAAGATCTGCCGTAGACGACCGTCAGTAGAGGATGCAGGCAGGAAAGAAGCAGAGCTGATGCAGAAGCCGAAGGGGTAGCCGTGTAGAAGGAGCAGATCAGCCGTAGATGTAGTAGGGGAAGCAGATCCTGGGGAAGAACCCGTAGAGGTAGCAGGCAGTAGGGAAGCAGAGGAGGAGTAGCAGATCTGTGCGTAGAGGAAGAAGAGGAAGCAGATCCGCACTGGCCACCGTAGAGGAAGCAGATCCAAGCCAAAGAAGTCGAGGAACTCGCAGATCCAGGCTCAGTGAGGGCAGATCCGGGCGTGGAAGGGGCAGATCCGTGAGCTTCAGATGTTGATGTAGCAGATCCACCCGGTAGAAGGTGTAGGAGTGGCTGGTGGAGGTGCTCGGGAGAGGGGAGGCGAGCGGATGAGATCTGGGAAGAGGCTAGGGAGGCTGCATGTTTGGGTGGAGAGGTGCTGAGCGGTGAGGAGGCGGTGGAGTGGGGCGGCCGGGTGATGGAGCTCGGTGGAGATGTGGAGATCGTGGAGGCTCTGGAGGAGATGGAGTGCGGCTGGGTCTTGGAGGTGGAAGAGGATGGGTGGCGGCAGGTTGTGGTCCCCCCCCCCCCCCCCCCCCCGTAGAGGTGCGGTTGTCCCTTTTATACCAGCGGCGCCCTCTAGGGTTTCCAGTGAGGCGTGGGGGCACAGCTAGGGTTTGTGCGCAATTTGCATTTTGGTCCCTTCTCTTTGGTGATTTCGCAACCCTAGCTCCTTCAATGTTGATTTTTTGTGGATTTTGCGCCTTGCTCGCGCCGACCTACAAGCAAAGTATAAACCCATGTAAACAGTCCAAAGAAGAGGCAAATATATATAAGATCAGTGATATTATGGCCAATATTTGCTACTAACAGCAGGAATATGATATGGAAATATACTTCAAATATGATGCACATCACTATAATGCCAATTTGATGGCATACCGTACGCTTGTGTTGTTTTCCCCTTCTAAGTAGATGGTCTATGGGAGAAGAGTAGTGACTGGAAAGGAATAAATTTTTATGTGATTGTTAGGTAGGGGTACAGATGTATAGACCATCAAATTGAAAATTGTGGGTTTTATTTGTTGTGGGGTTGTCACTATAGCTCAATTAGACGGTATTCACCGGTGTACCGTTGCTTAAAAGGTATGCTAATTGGTTTTTTCCTCTTTGTTGCTTGATGGAATGCTTGTGTGGATGTTCTTGATGGTGGTTGTGTTGCATTGGACTATTTCTATGTATGGTTGGTCTTGGAGCATTTGGAAGAGTAGCCATGGTTAACTATCTAATGTGCGGCATACTAAGATGGGACCTGATGTCCTCTACATGGATATGTTGATGAATGTGAGCCAGCCAGGATTGGTTTTTGTTCATCCCTACTAAGATCCCCAAGATTTCTTCTATTTTGAGTATGTGGACCAACCATTGATGCTGATGTTACAACTTGTTTTTAGTTGTCCTTAAAATACTTGTACTAATTTGTCTAAATGAAATATCTGTTTTTGCATATAAACAAGAAAAAGACGGTGTACAAAATGAACACTATCACCAATAGATGATATTTGACATATCAGGATCAAGTCAGAGAGGTAGGTGTTCCTCAAAAGAAAATTTCCAATCTCATCCTCTCTATGCAACTTAATTGACAGGCTGATCAACACAATTACAGTAGAAAGCGACTTCACATGTGCATGACACTATCACAGGAAAAAACACAGAATTTGATTTAGGTTCTTAGGTTTCGTGTCTGAAAATTATGCAACCAAAATTTTATTTGTACACGTAACATAGGACTAACCAAGACCAATCTGAAAGTTTTGAATAAGTCATCACTACTGCAGCATCGTAAATTTGAGATATTTTCATTCTCACAAAAAAACAGCAGTCCTTTTCTGATGGCAAGGGAAGGCAATAATATCTATATCTACGTAGGAAGGCAAGGACCACTGGTTTTTGGAGGAAGCTGATGAAATTGTTCGAACATGAATCTTGCAGAAGCATCACAAATCAAAGATATTTGAGCTTCACTATTTGTATGGATGGATGATAAGAACAAGTTCAGGGGATTACAGCCTCTGATAAACAGCTGAGCATTGCTACATGCAGTGACGTACAAATTGACGTACCTTTCACACACGAAATGTTACGGTCAAATTATTGGCAGAATCCAATGATTTATTTGTCACTTGAATGTGACAACTGATAACACAGTTAAATTGATCCAAGGATCCGTGTAATATCATAAGAAAGTTTGTCCTTGACCACTCTAGTGACAGACGCTAATTATGTCTAGCTCGTTATTGTACGGAAGAAGTTCATGTAAGCCTTGAAATTTTTTGCAGGCAATGCTATGTATAGCCTTGAATGGAACTAGAAACTTGGAGTTTTTGTTTTTTTATTGTTTTAGGGCTAATTAATAAGAACAAATATTATGTTAGCGATATCGAGTACCGCCGAGCATATCGCCTACGACCACGCTTACCTCTGTGACTCCAGCACTTGCCGTTTGGTATTAGAGCTCGTTCTGATCTTCTTTGTGCTGCGTTGATCTTCCCCGTCACACGCCATTTCTACCTCTGAGCCATCCCTAGCTTCCGCACTCGTCGGTGCCCTGTCCACCAATGCTGCCAACACCTCCACCACAACACCTTCCTCCATTTCGGTTGTTGTTCACGCGGCTAGTGTGAAAACGCATGTCCCTATGACTCTCAACTTCAAGGCATCTAATTATGCGACGTGGCGAAACTTCTTCACCGTGTTCCTCAGCAAATTTGGCCTCCACCACATCCGTGACCCGCCGTTGGTCATGCCCTCGGTCAAGTGGACCCAGCAGGACTACGGCGTAATCTCCTGGATCTATGGCTGCATCTCTGACGACATTTGTCAGATCACCATGGAGCCTGACCAGTCGGGCGTCCATGCTTGGACCGCCATCAAAGAGTTGTTCCACGACAAGGAGAGCCGCACTATCTTCATCGAGGCCGAATTCCGGTTGATTGTTCAAGGTGACATGTCCATCACAGCCTACTGCCAATGCCTCAAGACCCTTGCCGATTGCTTGCGCGACGTTGGTCAGCTCGTGTTCAACAAGGCACTCGTCCTCAACATGCTTCACGGTCTCAATCCGCGCTTCAAGAACACCAGGACCTTGATCCCCATGCTGGAGTTGTTCCCATACTTCCTTCGCGCTTGGTCACTCCTCCTCGACGAGACACAATCCACCAATGACGCCAAGGTAGCCACCGAAACTGCTCTCGTTGCCGCCGGCTCCAATGACGGAAACGACAAACGTTCAAACCTCTCCTAGGGAACAACAACAATGGTGGCCACTGCTGGTGAAATAAAGAAGGGAGGCAGCGACCGCGGCTCCTCCTCCCAATCCAGCCGCGACGCCCCCAACAAACCCACGGCTCCGGTTGGTACTCGGCTAGGCAGCTGGGTCTACGTTCCCCGGTCTGTGGCCTCCTGCAAACCAGCCATGGGTTGGGTCATGGCACCCATCATCTGGTGGCAATGGCAGCGGACAAGGTCTCCTAGGCCCGAGCGCCGGTGCACAACAAGCGTACTCTGAGTTTGCACCCCCTATCACGCCCTCCCCAACGCCTAGTGTTGTACCATCGTCATGGGACCAAGTCAGTTTTCTCACCGCCATGAACAACATGGCTACCTCCGGCGACTAGGTTGTGGACTCCGGTGCCACTTCTCGCATGTCCTCTGATGCTGGTATACTACTTTCCTCCTACCCTTCCAGATCCTCTTCCATCACTATCAACAATGGTTCCCTTGTACCGATCACACACACCGATCATACCACACTTATCACACCTTCCTCCTCTTTTCATCTCCATGATGTTCTAGTAGTCCCTAACCTTGCTAAAAATCTTATTTTCGTTCGGAAATTCACTCGTGATAATTCGTGTTCCATCGAGTTTGATCCTTCTGGTTTTTCTATCAATGACCTTCACACACGGATAGAGACGTCGTTGCAATAGTCCGAGTGATCTTTACACCATCCATCTCTCCACTAGCGCCCCCAGCCCCACTATGTTCCTCACGACGATGGCTCCACCGGACCTATGGCACCGCCATCTCGGACACCCAGGCCGCAACTCCACGTCCGTCCTTCACCAACAATATTCTATTCGTTGCATAAAAAATAATGGCGCCCTTTGTCATGCTTGTCAGCTTGGCAAACATGTTCGCTTACCATTCTCTCGGTCTAGTTCTACTACTATTGCACCCTTTGAGTTGATTCATTGTGATGTTTGGACATCTCCTGTATCGAGTATTTTCAGCTACAAATACTACTTACTCATTACAAATGATTTTTCGCATTTTATGTGGACTTATCCTATTTGTCAAAAAATTGAGGTCACACCACTTCTTCTAGCTTTTGTCGCTCTAGTACGAACTCAGTTCAACTCACAACACTGTTCCATTCAAACCGACAATGAGCGTGAATTTGTAAACTCAGTCTTCACCAATCTTTACGCCACCATGGAATCCACCTCCGCCTATCCTGCCCATACAGCTCTCAGAACGGCAAAGCTGAATGTGCCATTCGCACCATGAACGACGTAGTTCGTACCCTGCTATTCCAAGCATCCATACCACCCTCCTACTGGGCCAAGGCTCTCGCAGCCCATGTCATTTCCTATCACTTAAAGCTTATTTGTCGATGTAGGCGAGAGCCCCAAATTTCTAACTTGCCACATGCCCCTTAAAAACAACGCAATCCCTTCTATTCTTCTGTGCAAAATTGTCTATTTCCTTATCATTTTCAGTTGCTATACGGTTCAAATTTCAAAACAATCTGCATCGTTATGTCAGTAGGAGTTTAATCCAAACATTTTTTTCCGCACAGGCGAAGTTAGAAGGCACGCACTCTCTTCACCATCCTTATCTATCATGCAACATTCATATCCATGTATCGATGGCCAGCTTGGAGAAAACATTATACATGTGCAATTAAATGATTAAATGCAACAATCAGAGCTGAAATTTCTCCATCGAAAAATACCAACCACCCACAGATCCACCGGAAACACAGGTTATCCTACCCATCTCTGCATCAAGAACTATCCATAGAGTTGCGAGAACAGACCACGACGCAAGCAAGTCCCAATTCCAACAAGAACGGTCAGATCCCTATCCAAGGGAACACGCAACCAAAACGCGCACTTCAATCATCAACCACAAGAAAAAAGACTAGCAATTCAAGAAAGCAGGGAGCTGAAACACCCCGAAAAATTCAAAATTTTTGAGCCTTTTTACTGAATTTTTGTTTGCATCTTCCCTTTTCCTAATTCGGCAAAAATCCTTGAAAAACCGCCTTCCTTTTCCGTCCTCCCCGTTTTCTCCTCTCTCTGGCGCTTCCGCGCGCGCGCCAGCCCACCGCCTCTGCGCTTCGGCCGCCGCATGCTTCGCCACCTCTGCGCAAGATATTTTGGCGCCGCTTTCCTCACGTAGTGTCACCCCTGTGCAGCCGGTCCCACTCGCCAGCCTCACCACCCTGCTCCTTCCTCACTCCGCGCGCAACTGCCTTTGCGCCTGCTCTCTTGCCGCAGCTTCCCCCCTCTCGATTCTTCACTGTGTGAGCACCCAAGTCAAAAAGTTGTACTATTTGTAGAGAGTTGCAGTACCACCTCTCCCCTATCCTGTGCGCAACAGCAGAGACCGCCCCATTTCCTTCTCCGCGCCCTAGAACTCACCCCGGAACCGCCTCATGGCAATAACCGACGCCCACTGCGTTTAAAGCCCAAATTCCACTGCCTTGAGCTTGTTAGCATCCCCATAAACACCACCGAGCAACTAAATTGAGCTCAAGTCCCCTGGGTCGCCGCCGATTGCTTCCCCTGAGCCCGGTAAGCCTTCTCTACAATCTCCTTCATTTCTCAATAAAACTTCAATTATCTTTGCCCTTAGCATCCCCAAGGCCGGTTGATATCGCCACCGAGCTCGCCTTAGCTCGAGCGAAGCTCAAGAGTTCGGGCGGCGTAAGCCCTTGCCGGCGGTAAGGACCTCCCCGTGGACAGCCCTCTAGGAAACTCCCCGACCCAAACCACCCCCACTCTAGTGTTCTTTATGAACCCTAGATGGTCCAATCACCACCAAACCCGTTGAATAGCAAAAGGGAAACCCTAATTTTGTGTGAATGCCCGTAAACCTCTCTCCTGCCGCCCACCACCATCGCTCATTCCCTCACCTCCCGAAGCCCTAAAATGGGTTCCTAAACCTAACCCACACCTCTCGGTGCCGCCTTTTCCTCCGGAGAAACTCCGCTGACGCCGCTTAGCCCGAGCTGCCGCTGCTCTGTTTCCTACCGGGAGGGGGAGCTGAAGGTTGAAGACAACTCTCCCGGGATGACGTGGCTGAATCCCGGCCTTCGGCGTCCGTCAGCATCATCCCATCCGAGCGTTCGCTCATTTTATATCTCGATCGTCCGTGTCGGCCATCATGTGCGGAAGCGCGCGCACGCTGGGCCTCTCGGCTGTGCGTGGTGTGGGCCGTGGGCCGGCTGGCCTGTTCGGCCATGCGGCGTGATTCCGGCTGGGCTGCACTGTTCCCGTTGGGCCGGCCCAACACTGTAGCACACTGTTCATCCGAATTTAAAAATTCTAAAAAATCATTTAAAAATCCTAGAAAATCCAGAAAATCCCCAAAATTCCAAAAAATACACCAATTTGACCAGTTTAGTGCCCTGAATTCAAATTTGGTCTTCATTCATTCAAATTCAAATTTGAATACTTTAGATTTCACCCTTTCGCCATATTCAGCTCCAAATAAATTCAAGTTTCTCCGTTTTGCCAAATTAAATCTCGATAAAATCCAAATTCACCCCATTCAAAGATCAACCACCCATTTTAAAATGTCTATCTTTTATTTCCAAAAATTGTCCTAACGCATATACTACCTATTCAATGATTCGACGGGTTTGGGCTTCTTCATGCGTAAGTATGATTTGTTGATGCTATTATGCTTTCATGTATCGAACGGTGCTATTTGAGGTGTTTCTTGTTTGTGATGGCTGCAGAACGTCGAGGTGGAGTCGTGGCGAGACACGAGGTGACCGGACTAGGCGCAGGTGGCGCTGAGATCAGAACGGTCGGGATGTGTCGAAGACGGCGGAGACTCGAGGTGGTTGCGAGGCTTGGACGACAAGAGATGCGGAAGCTTCCCGGAAGGTGCAGGAGGGGCGAATTGGTAATTTCGCAAGGCTTCCGTTGGATTTAGCAGGCGTAACGGGTTGGAGACCCGTTAGCCAAGGGCTATAAATAGGAGTGAGTGGCTGCATGTATTCCCATGGCTTTGGGAGAGAGTTAGGGTTTGCTTTAGTCAAAAGAGCCTTTGAAGAGGTTGTTTGCTTTGAGGCTTTAGTGGTTGAGGGCAGCAGTGTGTGTCTCCCTCATTTTGTCTCCTCCTTCTGTGTGTTCTTGAGAGATAGGGAGATGGGTTCTTGATCATTCAAGCATGTATGGGGAAGTAGAGAGGATGTGAGTTGATTCTCTTATGTAATCATGTATCTCGTTTCCTCAATATCAATCTGAGATGAATTGGTTTAAGTTTGATCGAGCTCCTGTCTCTCTGTTGGTTTTTCCTTCGATGCTCTCCATGCCTGATTCTTGAGTTTTTGTGTTTTGGCTCGATTCTTGCTGGGGAGTGGCAAAATGGGTTGCTCTATGATGGAATTGCATTTTTAGACCCTTTGGTCATCTAGCTCCATAAGCAACTTGATTAATTTGCAAGAATCTCAATTTTAGCCCCCCTGTGTTCTTCCTCTCATTTCTAGGGTTTTGGTGTATTTTTTGTTTCCCTTCTTGAGATGGCATGAAACTTGGTATTCTAAGTCCTGAGGCTATTATTTAGCTATCCCTAAAGTTTCATGGTCAGAGGATCAAAGATTGGAGAGGAATTTGGTTTTTGGTGTTGCCTCTGTTGATTTTCATATTTTTCCTCAAATCTGAAATTCATGTCCTTGAAGTTAGATCTTTTTGTTTTCCAAGCCCTTCTTGTTATTTAGGATGTTAGTGTGCTGCTTTGGGCTGAAGAGATTGGGTGCAAACCCCCCAAATTCTCAGTTGTCAAATATCTGAATATTTGTCGAATTTCAGTTTTCAGTTTGCTGTTTGGGTGCCCTGGGATCAGGGGCACTGAGGCGGTCAGACCGGCGTCTTACAAGTGGTCTGACCGGCCTTAAGGCAGCGGTCTGACCGCCCGGGCCTGAGTGCCTTTTTGGGAGCTAGGGTTTCTTGTTTCCTGTTTGATTGCTTCTGGTCTTCTCTCTAGTAGGTCTTGTTTCCAGTATGCTGAGCTTGTCTTCTTCATAGTTTTTATAACTATTGGAGAAGCAATTTTTTGGGGTTTCGTTTTGGGGGACAATTTTTAATTGAGCGACATTCACCCCCCTCTGTCGCCATTTCGGTCCAACAATTTGAAGCTGATCAAGAAGATCACGAGCAACAGTAAGAAGGCAAGTCACATGTTTTTGATAATATTGAATCCCATAAATTTTACATTATTTACTTAATGTATTTTCATTATTGATAGTTGTGAAATGATAGTTGCTTAAAATAAATGTTTAGAATGACATGTTAATTAGATAAATCCTACCACTGATAAAAGCTCTGTTTACTTTGATGGCCACATTCACCTTGACAGCCATAGTAATTATTAACATACTGTATAAATATTCATAAATCATCTCATTCAACATTTTGTATTACTAAGTGACTTTGGCCGTGGGCCGGTAGATTTAGAAAACCCGGAGCTAGGGTAGGGTGGTATGGGACACCGTACCCTAGACTAGTGATGCCGATGTACAGATTAGGGTAAGGGTGTTGTGGGAGGCCGCGAGACGGTCTTCGCCCACTGCTTTACCCTAAAGTGGAGGTTTCGGACCTCGTGAAAATATAAGGACAAGATCCTTGTGCCAAGTAAAAGACACAGTGATCGCCCAACCACAAGTGTTGATACGTTAACCCTGGTCTAGTAGCTGCTCAAGTTCGATTGAACCTCTACAACAGCAGTTGGAGGCTAAGTGTGAGTCCATATGGAAGGGGTTAAGCTGGGCCGTATGGAAGTTGGTTATTTTATCTGAACAATCTGAACAATCGATCTGAACTTTGATTATGTGTTATGTGAGCCACACAATAGTAGGCTAAGATAAGTCAGGTGTTGCCTGAGCTTATTCGGAGGCCTACTAAGTAGAGGCTATATAAAGAATTGAGCAGTGAAAAGCCTTATTTTCTTAAAGCCAGACGTGGGTTAAGAAATCTTGTGGGTAAAGCAGGGCAGCTCTGCAGAGTGAAATAAATGGTATTCGAATACGCCGTGCTTCCGGTTAATGAAGCTGTGTTACTTGGGTGATTCCAACAACAAGGCATAAGTAGTGTTTCTGATGTTAATTTGAGAAATGATGAAACTTTCTCTGATAACAGAAAACCCCCTGATCTTAAGGAGCAATGTTTTAAATTTTATTTGTTTGCAAATAAAATTGCATCCATCTCATAATAAAACAAATACATTCCCTTCTCTTGAAAATCCTGGCAAGTAGATATATAGTTTTTCCCCATGTGATTTGCTGAGTACAGTGGTTGGTACTCAGACTTGCAAAATTTCCCCCACAGACACCAGAAGAAAAGAAGATGCTGCGAGTGTTCGTGTTAGGGTTACGACTGCACTCAAGTGTTCTTGTGGAGTTTTCTTCGGCTCTTCTGTATGTAAGTTAAGCTTTGGGCTTGGACGCCCGTATTATTATTAAAAAATGGCCATTAGGTCTTAATTTAATCAAATTAACTTCTTTTAATTGTTCGTGAGCAGGCATGATACACCTGTCATCCGCAACTGAACTCCTAGGCTGTTGCGGGTGGTGAGACGTCCCTGTTCCCAAAAATGGGGGCGTTACAGGAGCCACACGTATCCACCATTCAGAACCACCCCCAAATCTCACAAGGGAGAGAAAAAAAGGCGTGAGCTTTGCGCGAATCCTCAAGATGCGAGCGGAACGAGCGAAGCCCGCAGGCCTCTACACGAGTAAGGGGCAGGGTTTTGTTCCCCTTACCATGTCGGCGTGCCGCCGCCCGTGGGCTCGCCGTAGATGGTGCAGGCGGAGGCGGCGTCGACCGTGTGGTTCTTAGTGCCACCTTAATTTTAAAACTAGCACTATACTATACGAAAATTTAGCCCCTTGTCGAGCGCAGCAGGATGGTCTCTAGCCTAACAAGGTACAGTCTGACCGGAGACGATGGGGCTAGGGAGGTTCCGTCCTACCCGACGGCGGCAGGGAGCCGGCCAGGTCCCGCGGAACCTAAGTGTGGTGTGTACACGACGACGGGAGTAAGCGCAGGAAGCACGGTCCTTGACATAGCTAGGAGCACATCGACAGAGCTCTTTTTTTTCAGGTCGAAAGGTGCCTTGCAGTTAATTGTCCTCCCTTCTTCAATGCACGTATGAAACTATGAGCCAATCATGGCTTGGGAGGATAATAATCCCACTGGAATACGGCCACACGCTTGGGTTCCGCGGGAGCTCCCTGTCGCGACTGGGTAGGGCAAAAGCTCCCTAGACCACACCACCTCTTTCGTCAAGCCAGGCTGCACCGTGGTCGACACGGGTGCCATGGTAGACGAGTTCTGTCATGCTCAGGTGGTGTGGTATGTACCATCCATTGGCACTCCGTTTTTCCACACTGAATAAAAGGCTAGAATTGTAATTTCATATTAAATAAGGTCAGTTTTGAAATTAACGTGCCACTACGGAGCCAAATAAATAAAAAAACTCACAAAACTCTCCTTCAGAACCAGCGTTCGTGGGGCAGTGATGGCCAAGTAGGCAGAATGACCCAATGTGACACGGGCTGTTACGGCGCAGCCCACTGACCTCACGGGCCATGTCGTGCCATGTTGGTCTTGGTCCATTTAGACCGACGGGTTAAGCAGGTCCGTCTTGCCCATTTTGGTTCAAAATTTTTGAAAAATTGCAATGATTATAAAAAATATGTATAATTAAAAAATATAAAATAAATAGTAGAAATAAATTATGTACGGATATGCTCATAAAAGAGACAATGTTCTAAATGTAATAATGAGCTTTATTAATGTTTAAATGATTGTTTCATTAAAAACTTTGCTAAGTAAAAAACTCAACTTGTGAAAAATCTTGAAAAAGAAAAAAGTACAGCCTATAACTCTGTAGTACATGTAAAAAATGAGAAAATGTACATTGATGCTCTAATGTCGCCATCTAAATAAAGATTATTGAATATGTCCGCCAACTCTATATTCTCTACAGAATATTAAGCTAACAAATCAGCTTATCCCTAGTCTTTCACTATAAAAAGCACTTTCACCATCTCACTCATAAGACTTATTCTTCTCTTCTCCAATATTCTTCTAGAAAGACTGAAAGCAGACACAAAAGAAACTGTCGAAACAAGAATAGTTAACACATCTTATACTAATATGAATAGCACCAGATATGTTATCTTATGCTCGTGCCACCATTACAAAATATTGAAGTCCTCTTCCTGGTGATCCACAAGATCACTGTCTAGAAAGGTGAATAGTTGCCCACTACTATGGTTGCTATGTTTTTTTTCAGTACTTGATGCTGTAGAGATTGATCTTCCAAAAGAACCTATTGCACTAAAGATTTTGCCCCATATAGTTTACCTCTTACCGTAGTAGGCATTGTTAGAGGTTGTTGCAAGCAAACTTCCTAAAACTTTAGTTCATACTTTTGATAAACATCGAACAATTTAGTACGAACATATGAAAATAGTTGGAATAATCTATTCAGAGTAAAGTCCATTACCGGTCCTTAAACTTTTTATGCTGTGTCATCCCGGTCCATAAACTTTTAAAGTATGTCATTCTGGTCCTTAAACTTTCAAAGTGTGGCAATTTCTTTTGAAAGTCTATGGACCGGGATGACACAGCATAAAAAGTTCACTGCTACAACTACATAGGATATTGCCACACTTTGAAAGTTTAAGGACCAGGATGACATACTTTAAAAGTTTATGGACCGGGATGACACAGCATAAAAAGTTTAAGGACCGGTAATGGACTTTACTCATCTATTCATGTAGCCTGACTCATAAGTCCAAGAAGATTAGTGAATCCTTAAAGTTTTAGCTCCGGAATCTAAAATAAATGCAAATACATATACATATGGATTTTGAAATTTTGGATTTTTAGTAAAAAAATATTTTGATTTTTTCCAAATTATCACAAAGTGGATCTAAATTTTTAGAAGGGAATTCGGAGAAGAGAGTGGAGGTTGGATGCTCATTCAATGAGGGGGCTGCTACTTATTTATAGAATAAATTTGAGACTGTTTTGATTTTTTTTGTATTTTTAAGCTCCCCAATGGCTATCAACAACTAGCATATTCAAAAATTCGATCGTTACCATGCTTAATGGGCCGGGCCTAACAGGCTATTTGTACATATTTATGCTATGCCTAATGGGTCGTGTTCGTGTAAAAACTGTGCCTAACAAGCTAAACATGTCTAGTGGGCTAAATGGGTCACCATTGTGCCTGTTCGTGTCATGCCTAATGCACCATGCTCATTCCAAGCCGGCCGGGGTGGCGACCCAAGCATGGCTCAATTCATCATGCCGTGCTGACCCGACACATTTATGTCGTGGACTGTGCCATGCTTGGGTCAGGCCAACAATGCCATGCTTTAGGCCAGCCAGGTTGGCATGGCCTATTTGGCCACCTCTACAAGGGAGCGTGCTTCCGCGTTGGCCCGCTAAGTGGACCTGATGCATAGATTTGATAAGATCTCGACCACTTATATCATCTCAAGATTGGTATGGTAACTACGCAAGGACACTACCGGTCTATGTAGGGGTGGGAAACGGTAACAGATAATCCGTTTTATCATATATTCATATCCAAGAAAATGTGAGTGTGGTAAGCAAAATTCGTATTTGAAAATATTCATATTTGTATTCGGCAATATTCATATCCGTATTTGAGAATGTTCATATTTGCATTCGTATGCGAGAACATTCATGTTTGTGTTTGTATTTGAGACTATTCGATTCGTATTCGATCCATTTCTTATGCTGGCTGATCAGCCCTACGACATTTGTATTCATATTCAACCGAATTAAGTTGTTACAGAATTTGTAGGAGGATATTCGTATTTGACCGAATTAAGTACATATTCGATTCGAATTCGTATTTGTTACGACATTCGATTCGTATTTGTATTCCTGAATACTTGAATTCAAATTCATATTCATTTTAAAAATATGGATTCATATTCATATTTGAGACTATTCGATCGAATTCGATCCGTTTCCATCTCTAGGTCTATGGGCTCGGCTCATGATACGCTCTGCAGCAAGATGTGGAAACGCACGTTCTAGAAGCTTTTCGTTTATTGGCATGCATGACCTTGGTAGAATAGGTTACTGTAAGTTAAAACTTCATTAAGTTGGTTTCGATGATAATGACAAATCTAATTATGAGACTAATTTGTTTATTAATTATGATATTACTTAGTCTCATTTGGATGAAAAAGTGAAAACCATAAGAGGTATGCATTCGACATCATATTCTTATATCTTAGTGCATTACTCGGATCCAAAATATAAATTGAACTCTACAAATAGTCAAACATGAATATGTGCATATGCCTTTATTATATACTCTATTATGCACACATTTAGGGGAAGTTCACTCTATGTTTTGAGATTTCATTAGTATTAATTCACGTTCATCTTTCCACATATTAATAATCTTTATTTTGAAACATATTCCTTAAGCATATATAGCTTGTGTATTTCACATATATTCATAATCGGGTTATCATCTAATTGCTCCATTATGTGTTTAATGGTTAGATGATTAATGACAACTGGATAAGTAAGCTTTGCTTAAAAAGATTATCCTAGATTATACAAGTGTTGTGTACATGTTGTATACTCGAAATTCAATTTCTATCTCTTCATTTGTTGGGATTGTCATGAATTATCAAAACGGGAAGATTACAGAATCTAGTCCATTCATTATGAGTTAATGGTGAAATTTTGGTAATTGATAACAATTGATTTGTGGACTAATATTTTTCATGAGTTAGATGAATAGATTAGGTTTCACAAGTGAGAGTGACTTGGGATGACTTTATGTGTTGAAGATCATCAAGTCAAGTGAAGGATGCATCACGAGTTGATGCATGTCCAAGAGGACATCATGTATTGATCATCAAGTCAAGTGAAGATCCATCATATGTTCATGAAATTGAAGTAAATGATGCATCAGGAGATGATGCATATCAAGACTATGATTCAAGACAAAGGTATGGCTAGGTAAGGCTAACGATATGTTCCTAATATTTTACTGGTCTTGGTGTTTGATGAAAGATCGGATTGCTAGTATAGGTTGTCGTACTATTAAGAGGGGTCATCTCTAGTAGCTTGAGTCTCATCATAGTTTGATAGCTCAACCTCACTTGCCTAGCTCTCCTTAGCATGATTCTTATATTTGCGAATGTGTTTTGTAAATAGTTGAAACTCATGTGTTGAGTTCTTATAACATGGGACTATACATCGTGAATGTGTTTTGTATGTGTTTGAAGTCTATATTTCATATTCCATATAGTATGAGGCTTATATTTGCGAATGTATTTTGTAAATGGTTGAATCTCATATTTAATCCGTGTGTCATGATTCCAAAGTGTGTAAATGTGTTTTGCAACTTGTTTGGAATTATGTTTGATCTTTATGTGCATGATACTAAAGTTTGAAAATGTGTTTTGCAAAATTGTTGAAGTATCTGCAATTTTTAGGACAATCAAAACTACCGCAATGTATTATACGGTACTACCACTGGACAGAATTACCAGCATTGTAATCATAGAACTACCGCGTGCGTTGGTGGTTGGAAGACTTGTGTGGTCGAGAACAAATGTGGTTGAAACCAGAGTGGTCATACCAAGGTGGTCAAAGACATGTGTAGTCAAAGACCAGAGTAGTCGAGCCAAAATGGTCGAAGATCAGTGTAGTCGAACCAAGGTGATCGAAGATATGTGTGGTCGAGGACCAGAGTAGTCGAACCAACATGGTCAAAAATTAATGTGGTCAAGAGCAAATGTGGTCGAACCAGCATAGTCAGAACTGACTGGTCAAGATCTATGTGATTGAAACCAGTGTGGTTGAACCGACATGGTCGAGATATGTGTGATTGAAACTAGTGTGGCTGAAACTAGCGTGTCGAATCAGCGTGGTCGGAGCCGATGCGCTCGAGATATGTGTGATCCAAATCAGCGTGGTCGAACCAACGTGGTCGAGACTTGTGTGGTCAAAACCAGCGTGGTCGAACTGACGTGATTAATACAACGTGGTTGAATATCTATGTGGTGGTCCGATATCTGTGTGATCGAAGATTGACGTAGTTAGAAATCGACATGGTCGATGTGGTCAAAACCTTTGTAGTCAAAACTAACATGGTCAGAGACCAGCGTGGTCGGAGATCTATGTGATCGAATCGAACAACATGATCAGAGACCTGAGTGGTCGGATCATCCAACATTGTCGAGGACCTGGGTAGTCATCGATCGGAAGTTCCGACTCTGCATGAGCGTACGACCAGCGAGTAGTACTACTGACTTTGTGTGAGCGATACTTTCGATTTATGAATTGACCGGCTTGTGTAGCTATACGTTTTTCCAGAAAGACACATTTGTTAAGTCTTCTCATCCCCGAAGAAATCAGTAGTTCTGCTTGTGTGGCACGGTACTTTCGATGATCGGTAGTACCATACTTTAGCCGTCAGAACTATCAGATTCACTAATAGTGGCTAGTTTTCTGACTGTTGCTGAGGGGAGCGGAAGTACCGGAGTTTTGCCATTGGTATTTCTGAAAATTCTATTTTCTCAGGTATTTTGCTTCCAACGGCTAGTTTTTGTGGTGTGGATATATATACTCCCTTGTGGCCGGTCGAAGTCAGACCTTTGGCAGTTTATTTCACTCCTTTGAGCTAGTGTGAGGTCTTGCTCTTAATTGTGCATATGTTGCACCTTGTAAGTAAGGAGAAAGACTCTAGATTGCATGTGTTACATCTAGAGGTGGATCTAGTATCCACTTGAGCCTGTGCATTCGCTGCACATGGTGAGAGTCAAGCGAGGGGTTTGACTTATTCTTCTTGGAGGTTGCCGACTCCTACACAGCGTTAGAGGCGTCGTGCACAATGATCTTCTCAAAGAAGGTTGTGAGAAGACTCAGCAAAGTGTGAAGGTTGGAGCTCACCTACTTGGAACGGGAAAGAGCTACCACTAGTGGATTTGAGGTGATTAGCTTAATTCATGGAGCCGGTCCAATTCGTTGGGCTTACTTCAACGTGGACTAGGGGAGATCAGCAAGTCTCCAAACACTACGGTAAAAAGCAACCATATCTTTTGTAGTTTATTTTGTTGTGCTCAATTTACATTTAAGTAATTTATATTCATATAATTAAATTGATTGCTTGTATTCCAAGGATTGTAAACTTTGCTATAGTCTTAATTTGTTAGTGCACTTAGGTAAACATAATTGTTTTAGACGTTGTTTGTGCTAAACCAATTTAAGTTAAGCTTCTGTATTACATACTTGGTTTAGAAAAATAGAATTTAATAATAATTGAAAGAGAATTTTTAGACCACCTATTCACCCTCCTCTAGTCGGTCTCCTCGATCTTATAGCTGTGTTGAAATCTGGACCTAGCCCAGATTTAGCACAGGCTGACAGCTTCATCAGTCACTGTCAGTTCCAAATGGGTAACGGATCCAACAGTAAGAACTAACTGACCATCATTGTCTTCTCTTTTTGCCTCCTTTAGGTAATTATATCTGGATAAGGTGAAGACCATGGCGTGTTCTCTACAACAGCATGAGCATGACTGACCTGGGTGGAGAAAGAAGATGATGACACGTGCTGACTGTTGACATCCCTTGACCGTCGGATGATGTCTTTTGGATGAGATGAGAACAGGATAGCCATCCAAACATGCCCTCAAAGGTGGTTACATGAAGCGCCCCGTGATCTTAGTTAGCCTTAATTGCTAGCTTAGAGATTTAAAATGAAATTAATTACACAATTAATAAATAAATTACAGGGCAATTCACTCTTTTAAAATGTACATCAATCCAAATTGAAAAAAAGAGGCAATTAAGTAAAATAGATATAGTCACAAATAACATTTCTCCGAATTATGCTACTTAGCACATGAATTACAAATTCTATATAATCTGCAAACATACGACTGAGTTTAGTAATTACACATTCATGTCCATACATAGAACTGAATACAATGTATACAATCACATTAACCAAATCCTTCGAGACATTTAGTTTTGGCACGACCCGAAGCAACTGATATTTAGTACTTGCAGGAAAAGCCAATAAACGGACACAAAGAAAGACCAAATAAATTGAATAAAAAACAAAGTTGTCATCAGAATCCTCTTTAGAATAATTTAATGGGCATCTTGTTCACTAAGATACCAAACCGCCCAGGGCTAGTCGGTATCTCTTGCAACCGTAGGGTTTTACCATTCGACATTAGAAACAAACCGGAATCATTCTTGAACTCCTTTCTACACTACCAGCCAACCCAATAAAAATGGTTTACTGGAGTACCTGGCACACCATTGTTGTGGTAAAACTCCCACAGCTCAGCTCGTATGACACACAGGTAAAAGAAGATAAGGACCAACTAGAGACCGAGAGAGAGAGAGAGAGAAAGAGACCAGTAGCCACCCACAACCATAGCACCACCAAGGTAAGCAAACCACTGCCAGATCCAGCCCCATTTCCCCAAATCCCCATCCCATTAGCACATAGAAGAAGAGAGGATGGGGTAAGCCACAGCGGCTGGACTAGAAGAAAATGGCTAACCCAGAAGGGGGAGGTGGCACTGAAGAGGAAGAGCGGAACCAAAAGGAGAAGGCCCTGCAGAAGGACAATGGGGTCAGGGACTAGATGGAGCGGAGAAGGGAAGCAGAACCACACACATGCCAGAGAAAGAGGAAGAGAACAATAGCCCTGCCCAAATCAAGCCCGACAAGAAAAACTAAGGTACCCCATGTTATCCCCCACCACTGTCGACATCATCAAGGACCACTTGCACATTCAACCCCAAACGCACATGCTCACCATAAAACCAATTAGGATCCACAACTAGGATATAATATAAGGGAAAAGGGCTAGGAGGAGTAGAACATACCATAGGAAGAGAGCCATGGTGTCAGTATACTCAATGTCGATGACCGCACGCACCTGGTGATCTCCTCATACTCCCTAGTGCATGAGGAGATCATGAGCCCAGTCATAGCACACCAAACCAGAGCACTCAAATCCACCATATGAACCTCAATGAATGAAGAAATCAAACCCCAAATCAGAGGTTAAATCGAAAATAAAAGTGGAGATTAAAAGTAAATCGAGAAGGGAAAGGAAGAGAGTGAGGACGGTTAAATCTCAGTGACTGAAGTTAGGACCACAGTGGCATGGCGCAGATCTAGCTGGTAGGGAGCTGAGGCAGCAGACCAAAGATAGGTGGTGGTCGATCTAGATTGGAATCGAAGTCAACAGCAACGGGGTAAAGACGGAGGTAGGGGCGTGGTAGAGGTGTGAGAGGACAATAGGGGTTTGCACAAGAGGGGAAAACGGCGACTCTCCACAGGCAGCCAACCAAGCAATGCTTGGTGGTGGGGTGGAGTCGGCAATACGGAACAGAGCAAGGCAGAGTGCGGAAGAGAGAGGGAGCGATAGAAATAAGTGGGCCGAGACCCATTCAATTGGCCGAAAGGGGAAAAGGGTAAGGGGAAACACATATATGCATCAGTACCAAGTGTATAAGCGTATATATATAGGTGTATATATATAGTATATATATAATTAATTAGATAATATCTAACCTACAAGAACTAGGTAGTGATTATTCTAAAATACTAAACCAGAATATTCTAACAGTAGTAAAATTACAAAAAACAATGGGTATAAGATTGAATTTAATTACGAATACAACAATCGGTTTAATTGACCAAAGATTCGCTATAGAAACATATTGGCATAGCTTATCTAATATGTTTGTAAATTAAACGGTTGCCTACGCAATAAATATGGGCAATGAACTGGGTCTGAAGGAAGGATTGCACCCGAACACACCTGAAACTGGAACCTACTAACAAACCTGAGCCAAGCACACCTTTGATCATTTCGATCAGATTATCTTTAGTTAAAATAAATTATTTACCTACTAAAATAATATCACTAACTACATCAAATAACATTTTTGTTTAATTTGGATGATTGATATGTGTGAAATGAAGGGAAGTTTGCAGACTCAACTGATGGGCAGTTGATCTACGGTATGAGTAATAGGTAGGTAGATGGCGCCTTTGGAAAGGTGATGAGAGAAAGGTTGGGACTGTCAACATATGGATAGAATATAAGGAATTACCAACTTTCACTCATGTAATGGACCGTATTGGTCGTATTGACAATTGTTCCATCTAGGACAGGCAAAAACAGTAACTCTATAGAAGATATTATACACTCCACAATGGGTATGTAGAATATCTAGGGAAGATCATGGGCGAGGTCTCAATTGGACTCACGGCTATAAAGGATAATCTTAGCATATATATATTTAGCGCAGTGGAGTGTTGGGTGAAGAGTTTGGCCCGACCAACAGCTAGGAAAATATACAAGCCGGGTGAAGGTATAATATATTGAAATCACTACAAGAGATGTGTCATTTTGTGACATATATGGCATGACAAAGGGTCTAAATGTCACTAAGGCCCCGTTTGGCAGAGCTCTAGCTCTAGAAAATTTGTAGATTTTCTAGAGCTGATCATCTGTAGCTCTAGGAAATCCTGGATCTAGAGTTGCAGGCATGTTAAGTGCATTTACATGACTCATTTTATTTATATTATATATTAAATAAAAATATTTAAATCACTTTAATTTAGTCAACAAACTACAGATCCAGCATAGATCTCAGAGCTAGAGCTGTGCCAAACGGGGCCTAAATCATCTAGTTTATGACGTTTTTGTAGAGGTAATTTGGCTTAGTGACAAAAATAATATGAATGTCACAAAAATGTCATGATGCAAGTCTAAATCAATGTAGTGACAATATTTGTTGTGGCATTAGGGCTACTTTGCGAACGTCATAAATTAATGACAAAACTGGTGTGTCAGAAATTATTATATATCCATGTAGTGACAATATTTGTTGTGTCATAGGGGCTACTTTGCGAATGTCATAAATTAATGACAAAACTGGTGCGTCACAAATTATTATATTGAATTATTTAAACCATCATTTTCCTTGTTGGCATACGGCCCACCTGTCAAGATAGGTCCCACCGCCACGTGGCCCAACCAACTGTTTTTTTAATGAGCTTGCTCAGGGCCCAACCAACTGGTTTTTTAATGGGCTTGCTCAGCCCAGGATAAGCGGACGGAATTATTTAAAAAAAGAAAAATAAAAGTTGGTGGAAGTGGTGCTCGAACGAGAAACAGCCAAACCACCGAGTTACAAGCATGTTTGTGACCCATATGACCACTAAAGGACTTTATCGTAGATCTGTAGTTTCTTCCAGGTAAATGACCTATCTCCAAAACGCAAATGTTCGTGCTTGGGAACACGCCGCCTCCACCAGGGGTCGCAGCTCTGCAGGCAGGCAAGGCGAAAAAAAGGCCAGCGCAGGGCGCGGCAGAGGAAGGCCGGCGCTGCAGTGGGCTGGCAGGAGGCGGCAGTCGCGGCCGGGGGCGGCCGGCGCGCCTGTGCGTGGCCGGCGCGGCTAGGGCGGCCGGTGCGTCAGGGCGTGGCAGGCGCGGCGTGCGCTGTGCCTACTAGGCGCGGTCGGAAGGGCTAGCCTGCGCGGCTGGCACGGCAAGCAGGGCGTATAGCCGTCGGTGAGGACACGTCTTTTCAGCAACCAGTGCCCAGCAGGCATTCCAAGATCCCTCGAAGGTATGGATTTGTTTTGGTGCACCATTGTGTCGAATAAACTATGAAGTAATCTTACATGCTAGTTTTTAGAAGTAGCTTACTGATTTTGTACCAAATTCAAGTTGAATTTTTGATGACAATACCAACTCTTGTCTCAGTTTATGTTACAGAGCTAGGAATATAGCAAAGCCTATTAGACAATAAGTGTTATTTGGATGAGCAATATTGTTTACGATATCTTTGACCCATTATTATAGATAAAGCAATGCCCAACTACTGTGTGTTGCATGTCACGTGTAAGATAACTTTGGTCAAGTATCATATGTAATATTTTTTTGAGCTAGTGTCTCTTGATTTGGTGCAGATGGATAGATCTTGGATCAATAGTAGAATGTTCAGCAAGGAACACGTGGATGGGGTGAACGAGTTCATGACCTTTGTTTCGGAGAGATGTATTGGTACAGAAGAGGTGCTCTGTCCATGTCGTAGGTGTTTGAATGGGATTCGCCGACTTAAAGGACAGGTGGAGGATCACTTGTACATTTATGGGATGGCTAGCACTTACACTAGATGGATTCATCATGGAGAACCATTGGAGGTTGTATTACATGAACATCAAGAACCTCATGAACATCAAGACAATCTGAATGAACATACTAGTCTGAATGAGGATTTTGGTATGAACGTGGATGACGAAAATGACGAGGATGATGGAATTCGTCGTATGGTAGAGGAGTTGTACATTTATTGGAAGGGAAACTGCTATCCATTTCTTCATATTATATGTTGCTGATCTTCCAAAAGCGAATAAGATAGCTAGGCCTCATTATCCCCTTTACAATTCTTAAAGAATGAATAATATTTACTTTCAACTTGTTGTCATGTTGTAATTTTTAACTCACCAACTATGTCAGTGAACACCTTTTGAACAGTACTGCATTATTTTTGTTTCTATTCAAGCATTCGAACACATTATGCGAACAAGTTCAATACTTCAGTACTAAACCAGCAGTATCTATTTTAAACTAATGTTTGGTTTATTTTTCTCTTGTGTACAGAAGAGACAATGATTGAGTATGAGAGGGCGAGGATGCAAAACATGATGCTGAACAATCGGAAGTTCCGTTCTCTTGGATTAGGACCATTAACTTCATTTCTGAATGTCACAAGATCAAAGCACACAGTTCTTGCTCGTGAAGACTCTAGCTCACAGTATGAACCTGAAGATGAGGAGGACATTGAGGAAGGAGTAGTTCATAAGGTATACGTAATGATGCGTGATGATTACTCATTTGTCTTAATTATGCAAAATTATTTGTTCTGTTCTAATTTCTTCTATCATGTAGGAGACCATGATGGATTTGGACCATGAACTTAGCAAGAGTTTGCCAGAAAACGTGTCTACTACTGCCGGACCAACCGGCAAGACCATTCAGGAGCAGGACCAACCGGCAAGAGTGACTAGGCAGAGGACAAGGGAATTAGCTTCAGATCAGGAAGATCGCCCTGTTCCAACATTAGACCCAGCACATGGTTCCACAGAACGCCCTGTTCCAACATCAGACCCAGAACATGGTTCCACAGAAGATGCTCATATCCCATCCAACGACCAGAACGAGCTGTCTAATGGAGGCAAGTGATTATACCCTCTCTACACATTATTAATGATTTACATATTTCAAGTAATGGGCCTATGATTTCATCTATTTGATTTCTGAATTCTTGGTAGGTCAAAGTATCAACAAAAGACACGTAGGGAGGGGTTTGTATAGGATTTCTAAGGGGGTAAGTAGCAAGATCCAAGTGCACATCGCTGAAGGAAACCTGCGGCCAGAGGTACCTTTGCAAGCTGCAAAACTTGCATCAGAAGCTGGTATTATTCTACGGAACCATGTCCCAATCTACACCCACTGGAAGCATTATAAGAAAGATGGTGATGCTCTTGTTCAGAACTACGTGGGAAAAATTGGTGTAAGTAACCGAACTATGTATACATTGTTATTAATTCAGTAAGTTTAGTAGGTCTGCTATCCCACTGAAATAGTGACCTTTGTGCTTGCAATTATATATTTTACTATGGTTTATGGATTACTAAATACATATGTGGCTGAGTACCTGTGCAATCTATTTTTATCTTGATGTCTTATGCACGGTTTGAATTGAGCTGTGACTTATTTAAGCACTAAAAGATGGCAACAATATTGTGTGGCTGCAGCTTGCTTTTTCAGAAATTTTCTTGGTGTCCGTCCTTTCTCAATTCATCTAGTGGTATTGGTTCAATTGGTTTATTTTTTACTTGCTGCTCATACGTGCCAATAATACACTAAATCTAGCAATAATATGACACACTTTATCTAGTCAAATTGGCTAGTAGTAAATAAATTCATGCTGCTAGTAGTTGCTGCTCACATTTCAAAACAGGGCCTAAGTTGAATTCACTTAGCTTACTAGGTCAGCTATCCCACTGAAAAGTGACCTTTGTGGTTGCCATTATATATTTTACTATGGTTTAAGGATTACTAAATACATATGTGGCTGAGTGCCTGTGCAATCCATTTTTATCTTGATGTCTTATGCACTGTTTGAATTGAGCTATGACTTATTTAATATGCACTAAAAGATGGCATCAATATTTGTGTGGCTGCAACAGCTTGCTTTTTCAGAAATTTTCTTGGTGTCCGTCCTTTCTCAATTCATTTTGTGGTATTGGTTCAATTGGATTACTAAATACATATGTGGCTGAGTACCTATGCAATCCATTTTTATCTTGATGTCTTATGCACTGTTTGAATTGAGTTGTGATTTAATAAGGACTAAAAGATGGCATCAATATTTTGTGGCTGCAGCAGCTTGCTTTTTCAGAAACTTTATAAGTGTCCGTCCTTTTGTCAATTCTTTTAGTGCTATTGGTTCATTTTTCCTTGGCTGCTCATACGTGTCAATAATACACTAAATTTAACAATAATCTGACACACCGTATCTAGTCAAATTGGCTAACAGTAAATCAATTCATGCTGCAAGTAGTTGCTGCTCACATTTCAAAACAGTGCCTAAGTTGTCACTTGTGAATGCACTTTAAGTTTCCTGTTATGACTTTGAAGATGCAAAAAGACTCGGTAAATGTACACTGACTAACCGTGTTGTATATGAAATTGTATGTGGCCTTCTAACCATATGTTCATTCTCTTTTCCAGAGTCAATTCACCATCGACACAACCACTGAGCCGGTGAAAGCTGCATGTACTGATTTGCTCAAAAAAGGACAGCGGCAGATGAGATACAAACTGAAGAAGCAATACTTTGATGGCATACCAGTGAACCAAGTGAGAACAACTTCACCTTTGCCCACTATGACTGACATGCAGTGGAAAGAACTTGTGGACATGTGGTCTACCCCAAAGCACAAGGTATCCTTCCTAAATATCTCTCACAAATGATGCCTTAAAGACAATGGATCATCTGTCCACTAATGTTTTCCTTTCTACAGGAAAAGTGTCTGAAAAACAAAGATAGCCGTGAGCAAGTTCTATACCACCAGGCGACAGGATCTCGGAGCTATGTTTCTCAATGCTATGTCACCGTAAGATAAACCGCTGCATCTTTATACAGTTCTGTTTTTTAGTTGAGATATTGAGGCTACAACTGCTCTGCTGCTGCAGAGATGCAATCTAACTATCATAAAGATGTATCAAATTGCTATTATTCTGAGAAATGGATCATTGTTGCTGTTCATGACTTGTCAATATGAAATAGCTAACTTTATCAATATTCAATTTGGTTCATAAATATTATATATGAAATAGCTGGAGCCCAATAAGGGCCTAACCTGTTTTAGTAAATTCTTTTGCTGTTTGCATATTGATCAGCCTACACAGTGATATGTTTACATACTACATGTGTTCTAGAGAGGCATGCTGATGTGTTTTAGTGCTATGAATTTTCGTAGATACAAATATATCTATTCTGGTTACTTGTTTTCCTATTTGCATGTAATTTCAGAAGCAAAATGTATGTTCAGAGATGCAACCAGATCTGTTCGGTTAACTTATTTTGCTGTTTTCACGTAATTTCAGAAGCAAGAAAAATATAAGGATGCGCCACCAAGTGCAATTGATATTTTCAAGGACACACACTGCAGTAGCAAGTCAGGTTTTAGTGAGAATGTGCAGGATGCCATTGTGAGTACCTTTTCTCTATCTTATCTTATATGATGAACAACAGTTGGGATACAAGAAACCTGAATTTTTTGTGCTATTGCTAGGCTCAAATGGAGGCCATCATTGCACAACCAACACAAGAAGGGCAAGATCCGAAGACTCCTATCCAAGCTGTAGCTCAAGTTCTTCCAAAATCAACTTTCCTTCGAAATGTTGGCTTGCAGTCTGCAGCAATGAAGAGGAATGCCAAGGTTGCTGCAATGAATGACCGTGTCCATGAGCTTGAGAGCGAACTACATGCTGAGAAGGCAGGAGCAGCAGAGCTTCGAGCACAGATAGGTAATCTGCAGAAGCAGGTAGAGGATCAGAATGATGCAGCAAGGAAGCATGCAGAAGAAACTGAGAAGCTGAGGAAGTAAGGAAGTGAGATCCAAGGCTTCCTTCGTTCCTTGTTTGGCAGCAAATTTGCATCATCTGATGCTGAGTAGTAAGCTCTCAAACTTAGGCTATCGATGAAATTTTGGTGGCTAGAGTTATCATTTTGATATGGATACCTGTGATGAGGTTGAGACAACAACTATATGTGTTTTGAATTTGTGTGAGACACCAACTTTATGTGTTTTGAATTTGGTGATGCATGAAATGCTTGATATTTAATATCAGACCTGATTTGATTTGAATGTGTGTTGAGACAGCAACTATTTGTGCATTTTGTTGGATGGTTTGAATGTATGGGCTGATAAAAATATGTGGGCTCAAATTTGTGGGCTGAAAAAAAATATGGGTTGCAATCATAAAAAAATGGTACCCATCGGGCCAGAGAAAAAAAATAGCCCAATTACTGTTTCAGCCCAAATAATTTATGACGTTTTTTAAATCTGCCACGTCAACGTGACATCAACATTTTATGACGTTTCTAAATCTGCCACGTCATCTGCCACGTAAGCATTTTTTATGACGTTTTAAAATCTGCCACGTCAGCGCCACGTTAGCATTTTTTATGACGTTTTTATATCTGCCACGTCAGCATTTTTATGACGTTTTTAAATCTGTCATGTCAGCGCCATGTCAACATTTTATGACGTTTTTTTATCATACGTGGCAGCTACCTACGTGGCAAGGCCTAGGATTTTGTGACATAAAACAAATGTCATAAGTTATTGTGACATTAAAATGAATGTCATAATTTTTGTGACACGGGACAAACAAGCGTCATTAAACAAATTTGTGACGCTCATTTTTTGACATAACAATTTTCGTCACACAGATGTCATAAAAGGTGAATTATGACATAATTTTGGATATTATGACATAAATGATATGTCAAAAAATGGCACTTCTCTTGTAGTGAATAGAGTTAAACATTCTGTACTCTGATTTGGGTATTGCACATAAGGAAATGCAAAGATCGATCCATTCGCAATAAAAATCAGAATAGCTATGGATAAAGTTGCATAAGCCTGCATAGTGCTATGTAAACCATAAATTCATACCTACCTCCTAGATTGGAGGCTATGAGAATCGAACGGGGGTTCTATTTTGTTATGCAAGTGATTAGTAAATTTCTAAATTAAGACCTGAAATCCTTTACCAACCTAATAACACTTATTTTCGAGATGATCTAAGGTGAGATTGGATTCATTGAGATATTTATTCGCGATCATAAAATTGCATCTTTCTATTAATTCTTGCTGAGTACTTTGTAATCAACCTTATTATTATTATCTCTTGTTTAGAGGTTAACCAACCTAGGGATCTACTTGGTGTGGACGATGCCTACCCAGAGTGCAGTTATACCGAGTGGGATGAAGTTGTCCCAGAGTATGATACATATAAGGTGGATACCCTATATGAGACGTGAGATGAGTAACTAGTTGATAGTAGGTCGTAGGCAAAATCCACGATATAATAGTATACTGGTTGATAGCTTATGGCTTTTAATCCTAATACAAGTGTTTATGCGAACGAACTGAAAGCTGATAAACCATTTCTAAAAGACTATCCCAATAAACCGCTTTGAAATAGCAGCGAAGAAATTGTCTCATTTGTTTGTTTAAGAGATTGAAAAGAACAGACCTAATAATCAAGCTACTATTTAGCCTTGTTGAAAACTTTAGCCATGTATGACCGTGTTATTATAATATTATGGAATATTCTCTAATTATTGTTCTACTTTAATACTCTGATAAGCTTATTATTTGACAAAACAATGTTTTCTCAAATAATAATATGTTGATTAGTATTATTACCGTATGGTAATAGCACGAGTCGCCACATTAAACCTCCTCTCTTGCAAAATTTGTTGTTGGTCGTCGTCGTTCGCGTGGATACCCACCAGATGCAATGCAAGCATAATCGTTGCCCTCAAATCCTGGGTCAACTATAGCCGGCAGAACTGGAATGGGACGAAACTCTGAGCGCTATTTGAACGTAAGAGCTTTGCAGAAATCCTACGAAAAACAATTCAATTATCGCAGAAATAGGAGAAGGTTCTCGCGTTCTACGCGGCCATCTTGGTCCTACCTCTCATCTCTCACCAACTAACCTTTATCCTTTTTCCGTTAAGGAGGTGATGCGAGTGGACTAACTGCACGCGTGCCCTAGTGCGCTCGCTCGAAAAAGGGACACCGCACCGCACGGCAAGAAGCGTGTCGATGGCGTTTTGCGCAGCTTGCTTCACCGGCCTTGTTTTCGGTCGATCCACCGCGGCTCATGCATGGCCGGCTTCGTTCATGCATCCAGAGTGGCGGAACCAGGGATTTTAATTAAGGGGGGCCGGGTAAACATGATGACACCTCATAAGTGTGATAAATATATACATCAAGTGTATGTCTCAACGGTTTTTTCAATGTTTATATATACGTAGTTAGTATTCATAACGAAAAATCACAATATTATGATCAGAAATGGATGAATTGATGATTTACTGTGCTGTGCACTGAAATATTTACAGGGGTATTAAAAAAATTTACTGTGTTGGGGGGCCACGGCCCCTGCTAGCCCCCCTGGTTCCGCCACTGCATGCATCCCAGCAGCAGCATACATATCCAGGAACCGATAAAAATGCAGCTCAGGACAATTATTTTTAGCTGAATGTCCAACTTGGTTAAGTTTTGAAACCTGACCTTGTTCTGAAGGGGAGACTAAAATTGTAGGGGAAAATATCTTTTTTAATTTATTTTTCATTGATGACTCCTCATCTGACTTATTTGAAAATCTAACCCTTTTTGACCACACCATCCACCATGGTATGCAACCAAATCATACCTTTCCACCACCAATAGACTGGCAATATTGTTTGGCCACACCACGACCAACAATGTGGCCACAACTGCCATCTTTGGCTTGGAGTTAGACTTACCTTATGGTGTGGTGGTGTTTTTTTTTGTTTGCCATGCCACGGGTGGTGGGATGGCCAAGAAAGTCAAATTCGGAAATAAGTTGAACGATGTGTTATTAATGAAAAAACAAATTTTTAAAGGATTACATATAAAAATTGCTTGAGCAAAGTGATATCCTATAACTTGCAGCAATAATGCAACATTGCTTTAGGATTTTGATTAATGCAGTTCAGTTTGATTTTGATGAATGCAGTTTAGTTTGTTCTTTTTGGAGAAAAGAAATTCAACTTGAATTTTGCGTTATGGCAGTTGTTATGTACCTTTGCTATAGTTTAGTTCGATCGCTAGTCGCAACTTTTACATTGTTGGCGCCTGGCGTACTCCGTTCTTGGATCATCTTAAGATATGATCACCTCACATTCTCGTTCTTTCAGAATTACAAAGCTTTGCGTGAGCATCTCCAACAGTATGAGCTAGTTACTAGCTCTAAGACAACTTCTCCAATAGTACTAACTTTTAGCACATAGCTCATAATATAAATAGCATCACATGTCACTCTCACATAATCTTGGATTGTGTGTATGAGACTAACTCTTGATCAAGAGCTAGCTTTTCTCTCTCTTCTATTAAAATATGAAATAATATGCTTAGAGCTAGCTCATAAGTCATCATTGGAGATGCTTAGGGCATCTCCAACAGTAAGAGCTAGTTACTAGCTCTAAGACAACTTCTCCAATAGTACTAACTTTAGCACATAGCTCATAACATAAATAGCCTCACATGACACTCTCACATAATCTTGGAATGTGTGTATGAGACTAGCTCTTGATCAAGAGATAGCTTTTCTCTCTCTTCTATTAAAATATGAAATAATATGCTTAGAGCTAGCTCATAAGTCACTGTTGGAGATGCTCTTAGAAGACCCAGTACACCGTCGCTCTGCCTCTGCGCGCAACAAGTTACGCTGCAACGCTCCCGCTTTGCCGACATTGTTCTGCTTTTGCTTCCGATCTGAAACTGGCTATTTCACGTTCTGAAATAGTTGAGACAAATGTCAGCATACATCGACATTACTTTCTTCAGAAGTTCAGATGGTATATGAAAACAATCCGTCTGTTTTCAGGGTACTCAAGTTCCAAGCATGGATGTAGAACGACTCTTAGCATCAGTTGTCACATGGTTTTCTGTACAAGTACTGTTACATTTTTTTTCCATTGTTAGACACAAATTTACCCCGCGCTGAAGTCCGCGATTGAGGAAATTTTTCATCCAAAGCATATAAAAAAATGTTGCATAAAAATATCCGGTTTGCTATACAAGTTGCATGATTTTTTTTGGCTCTAAAGTCGATTTCTTTGGCTTTTTTATTAGTTTTGAGACGTATGTGTCTGATATTAGGTTGATCAAGTAGTTCAAAAATGCGATTCATCTCTACTAATATAAAGTGGAAGTTTTTCTGTTCACCATTCCTTCTTCTGTTCTTGTCGCGCAAGCTGACGTATGAGTCCTCTTTATCAAGCTTGTCGCTCGTTTTTCTGAACTACTCCATCCCCCATGTGGCCATGTCTTCCATCTACACCTCCACGTCTTGCACCTTCTTCCTTCCACAATGCACCAAGGGAAGACAAGATGAGGATGCTTTTTCCCTTTCCGCCCCCTCCTCTCCTGATTTGGGCTACCTCGGATGTTCCCCTATTGCTATGTGATGTCAGCGGTGGGTTCGCTCTCGACCCCAATGTGGTTGCCCTCATGGCCAGTCCTCTCCCTTCTCCTCACAATCTGCGTAGTCTTGTCCTTGACAAGCTTCTCCTTTACTTGTGTGGGAGAAACTGAGGAGGAAGTTGCCGCATGATAGCTGTGGAGACCGAAGAAACGGCTCGTGGTAGGAGGCGAGCGCGGGGGAAAGGTTCATGGCAATCGCATGCATCAACAAACGACACTAGCGACATTACACGTCTTTTGAGTTTGTGAGTATTATGTTTTTGATGTCCTCCGTTGATCCTACTGCATTGTTAGTTTTTGGATGTGTTCACGTTGATCTACTTTTTACCATGTTTGACTGCAAATGTGTACCATTGTATGATTGTTGTAGGATCATTACGAACCAAAATGACATGTATGGTTTTCATTTTGAGCAATAACTAATTTACTTTCCAAGTTAAATGGCATTTTATTTCTTTGAGATTTTCATTATATATTTTTGAAATTCAATTCTTGAGGCCTTAGCAGTTTACTCATTTGTTGCTAGATAAGATTTTTTTCTTTTGCTGCTGCTCAATTCTTCGAAATCCATGATTTGAGATAAATGAGCCTTTGTCCTGATTACGGTTCATCTTGCTATGCTATTTTTAGCTTCTCCTTTTTTTCTATAAAAAATGGCTTTGGGAATCACTATTCTTCAAAGATATCGAGGGAAGCACTATCAACTTGACAATGAACTAGAGACACTCTTTGCACATTGTGATAGCTAATTATAGCATTGATTGTGAAATTTATGAGACACTTATTTGCACAATGTGATGTTCAAAGTTTGACAGTTTAGTTATGAACTGAACCTTGTATACATTTTAGTTTCTTCATAAAAACTTTGACATCCTTTAGACTAAAGGCATGTAAGATATGGCTTTTCAAAGAAACAAATTAATGATGTAAATTTAATATTTATTTATTCCTTATTACTGTTCTGTTTGTTGAAAAAAATATGATCTCAAGACCACAAGAAAACATTAGGTTTCCGTTCGTCTGCTCCTTATGCTAACTACAATATTAATGATCTATTTTAGTATTTATACAGGATCGTAAGAAATGTATAAGCACATAAGTATATATTTGAATTTGTTTTTTGATCCCATATAGTAATTTATATTTTCTAGATCTCATAGCTGAATCATAAAAAAAATATTAGGATCATAATATGGTTTCGGATCGTATATGTGATGATATACATCACGCTGTCTTTTAAAACTCTGCTGTAAATCACATGCATTTTACTAGTGAATGATTCAGATAGGATCTGCTACATGTCGGTGAGACAATAGTGGTAACTTTACACGATCGTACAAGGGAAGAAAGTTACAGTCTGAGACAAAAGTGGTTACACTAATAAGCTAAGCACAAGCAAGAGTCCTCTGAATGCAGCTTCTTTGTTCTTCTTTCTGTTTCTGTCCCTGTTTTTATATGTAACAGCAGCTTATTTATTTTATGGGATCTACAATAGCATCTATCTTTTCTAGACTGCTGTTACGAGTAAGAAAATACAGAAAAAGAGACAGAAGCTGCATTCGAGTGCTCTTTCCCTCGTTAATCTACCACGCTGCACCATTTCTAGCACTGCTCCTCTCGCTGCCGTAGAGCCGGAACAGGTTGAACGCGGAGACGAAGGCGAGGAGCACGGCGGCGAGGGCGGCGGCGACGGCGCTGGCAACGCCCTCGCCGACCCGCCGGCAGAAGGCTCCGTAGAGGTCGCAGATCCCCATCCACTGCAGCTCCGGCTGCCCGCGTTTCCCAAGCACCGACGACTGCACCGCCGCCGCCACGGCCGCCATCATCACGTACGCCAGCGCCTGGTCGCAGGAGAAGACGGACCAGGCCAGGGCCCTGCTCAGGAGCGCGCCGCCCCTCGCCATGGCCACGGCGCACCTCGCCCCCTGCAGCAGGCTGTAACCGGCAGCGACGGCGTTGGCGACCACCAGGAACACCAGCGCCTTCATGTCGGTGAACCTGGCCTTCCTCTCGAGGGAGAAGAAAGTCCTCGTCTGGCTGCCGGTGGCCACCAAAGCGGCCGCCAGGGCTCCGAGGCCGCAGACGAGGCCTCTCAGCACCACCTCCGCCACCTTGACCTTCCTCTCCAAACCCATGGCCCAGTACAACAATCACGAGAGAGGGGGAGACCGGGAGAGTGGAGGTTCACATGAGTGATGGCTCCATCCATGGCCATTTTTTATAGAAGGAAAGCTTCTTCCACTTTGCTAGTAGTGGGAATGTGGGATCCTTTGTGGCGGTAGCTTTAATGCCTCTAGTTATGGGCATCACCACTAGAGAGAGATTAAGAGTTTGATATAGATATTGAATTTTTAATTTGTACTATAATTAATTTGTAAACTCTATCTTAAAAAAATACTCTATTTAAAAGTTACGTATTATAGTAAAAATAAAAAACCATTTTTAGAAACCGTTAAAAAATAGACCCAATGTTCCACATGTACACGCCAAAACCAACTTTGGAGAAATGGATACACATATCATGCCCCCTCCTAACAAACTCTTGTTATATGTATACCACATTATCTTGCCTTTTTTTATAGTGCAATCAGTTCTTTTTCACATACTTAGCACAAGTCTTAAAAAGAATGTATTGCCCAGTGGCGGAGCTTCCTCGAGCCTAGGAGGGTTCTATAGCCCCTTTCGCTCAAATTTTTTGAAGTACCAGTTTTGCCGCCTATATATGTGCTCTTTAAATGAGAAGTTTGCCTTCTCTCTATAGGTTCTTTTTTTTTTGAGATGTGGCTAATTTCTTTTGATTGTGGTTAATAGTTTTCGTCTGTGTTTTTCAAGACAATAGTGGACGATAAAAACGCCAATATAAACGGTACATATGTTTTTAAACTCAAAAAACCGTTTAGAGAATATGTTCAACAAACCGTTTAAGATCACCTTTACTAGGTGGTCGCTAATAATGCAATGTCCAATAATACACGTACAGAATCTACAGAGCTAAGAGCAACTCCAAGAGATTAGCCAAAAGAAGTATCTAAATTTAGTGATTTAGCTATTCTCTAAAATGAATCTCACCCAAAAAAACAAGACTACTCCAACAGACTATCTAAACTAGAGGGCGCGCGGTGGGTCGCGTACGTGCGGGAATGGGGCGCAACGTGCGGGAAGGAAACGCCGACCGCGCCAAGAGGCTGGATGGTGAGCGAGGTAGGCTATCCAAAAATAGAGAGCGAAGGAGGAGGGATGGAGAGCTACTAAATTTGGAGAGTCATTTACAGAGTCTATTGGAGACGTTTTTTCTCCAATAATAGCCAAATTTATCTTTAGAAAATGATTTAGCTCTTCTGTTGGAGTTGCTCTTGCCACATCTCGCGGGCATTGAGTTACAATTTTTGCTCCAGTGTTTAGCGGCAATTTCTTTGTTTATTGGTTGGAATTAATTCATGTTGAGCACAAATCTTAATATTGCCAACTTCGGAGATGCCCTGTCCTTGTCAATTCCTCTTCGCAGACGGCATTTGGCACCAGAATAAAGAGCGCTGATCCTGAAACCGATGATTCGCATTCAAGATCCGATCGATCTTGCCTTGAAACTCTGAAACGGATGGGAAAAATCACGAGTGATGTGTTCCTTTGCTAGCGCAGACAATAGTAGGCATGATAAAACCAAGAAGATAGATATTATTGCCACATTGAACCCCTCTCGATTCGGGTCCACTTCTGGTTTCTAATTCATTATTTTTTAAATTTCGGTTTTTTCTGGTTTTTATTTTTTTCAAGTTTTGTTTGTCTTTTTTTCTCGTGTTCTTTTGTATTGTCCGTAATGGGATAATCTATTTTTTATATTTTTAGATTTAATTATGCCAAAAAAGTTACCAGCTACTACAGTGCAAAATAAGTCAAGTACAGTGAAAAAAACCAAAAACCACAGAAAAGCGCAACTGAGCACAGCCTAACTGATGACATGCTGGACGCGTGTCATGAGAAGATTTTTGGCCTATTTTTAAACTTATGGTTTCCCCCGAACAAACAACAGAACTTTTCCGTGAATTTTTCTAAATAATCTATTTTTTATTTCGAATTACAGTAATATACTCGTGTTTTTTATTTTACAGAAATGGCAATCTGTTACCCCACGATTATGCGATATTGGCAAGTCGTTCAACCGTTGGGCGACATGAGGCGGCGACTTGCCCATGTCACCCAACTGTGGGGCGACTAGTGCCTCTAGTCCCCCAATGGTGGAGCAACTACTTGTTGTTTGTTCATCCTTTTCTCTTTGACCAGACCCTCTCACGGGCTTTCTCACTATTTCTCTTACAAGAAAACGAGAGGAGCTCAAGAGAGGAGGAAAAAACGAGGGAGAGAAGAAGAGGGGAAGTGAAGAGGGGGAAAAGGTCAAGAGAGGAAGAGAAGGAGAGGGGGAGAAGTAGATGAGCTCGGGAAAGGGAGTGAAGGAAAGGAGAGGAGTGAAGGAGGAGTGAAGGAGAGGAGAGCAACTCAGGAGAAGCTCGTTGATAAGAAGAAAATGTCTTCGTGTAAAAGTAATAGCCTCATCTGTGCTTGTTCTCATCCTAATGTAAGCAATATGTAGCTACATATTTGTTTAGCACATATTTGGTGAATGATATGGACGAAGGGGAATCTGGAGCGACGCGTAGACATTGTGGCCGCTGGGGCCAGGAATGCCACACTACAAGAAGATGCAAGGCACCTATCGATGAGTAGCAACACCACTTCTTGTTGTGTGTGTAGTGGTATTAAGAGTAAAAATGCTATCAAGTTGTAACTTCAATTCCAAACTTTAACTTTATTTGCCAGTCTTTCACAGTGACAAGACCAAACGAGATAGCTTTCACGTGGCGTCCTAACCCAACCAAATAAGACAGCCTTACGAAGTGACAAGACCAAACGAGACAGTCTTGTGCAATGATAAAACCAAACGGGGCAGTTTTGCGCAGCGACGTGATGCTATACTGGTCCACGAATCATCAGTCGTGTTGCTGCCTCACGCCCAAACCAAATTGGATTTGTGAAGCGTACGCCACGTCGGCTTAGCCTATAAGTACTACCTCTTCCGCACCGTATTTTTCTACACCACAATTGCAACACTACATCATTTGTATGGAGAAGCAATAGATCACCCGAGTCGCAAAGGTTGCTGTATACCAGGACAAACAAGCAGAGCGTGCCAGGAGACCACCTCCCTGAAGCGAAACCCCCGTACCTCCAACCCCAACCCATCCCTTAACATTTCCATAGAGTATTCGCCACAAGACCCGCCCGTAGGGGAGACATCCCCTTTGCCGGTGTAGGGACACATGCAAGTTCTTCAAATCCAAGAAGCGGTTGAGATTAAACATATGTTATTGGGCTTTTCGAAACAGTTTTTTGAAGCACCTTAGCGACATTCGGTTCGTTCATAAAAATGCTTGCGTTATGATCAAAATTCATTAGCTATAACCATAGATCGTATGGCCCCGCTCAAAACGGCTTAGGCTTCTGACTTTTGGCTTATATTTCACTATTCAACAATTTCGTCTTTTTTTTGGTTTTTTAGTTTTTTTGAGCTTTTTGGTCGGTCCTTTTTCCCATATTCGTTTGTAATGTCCGTGATGAACTAACCTATTTTTCCTATTTTTAAATTTTTTTTAAATTTAATTATGCTAAATAAGCCACCATCAGCTACAGTGCTTTTTAGCCATAAACCACTTAAAAAAGCCATTTTGAGCGCTCCTACTTTTTGCAGCAGCAGAAACTAGCTGGTGAAGTGTGTCAAAAGGTATAGTGAGAAAGCAGATATATAGTGGAAGATAACCTGTCAAATGGAAGCGGCACACTTTCATGTTTTCACACTTGCACAGGCCATGTGGGTGACCAGACATCACACTTGTGCCAATGCAAATCAATCAAGAGACGCTCGACAGTTTCACATTTGCAGGAGTGATACAAGCGGTGTTCTTGTACCTTCCCATTTGAAGACGATCCAGCCTTGGAAGTTGCTAGTGCAGGGAGTAGTACTGCATGTCTCTTGGATCATGCTAGCTTGTCAAATTAGGGCTCAACACCTGGACATGTTCACTTGCCGACACAGTGCAGGCACAGCACATAGGTGCCTCTAACCCCCTGTGCCAGTGATCTTCGCCTGCACAAGCTTCTCAAGAAGCAGATATGCCCAAATGTCGGGACGGCACGGTACGGATCTGACACGGTGTGGGTCCTTTAGATATGGTCTATTTAGTTTGTTAGCCAAAATAGACTATATCGTGCCGGCCTATGGACCGAAATGCCGACCAAGGGTTTCATGCCGTGCCAGGTCAGAATAAGGCATGATTGGCCCGTTGGCCATGGAGGCACGACATGTTCATGTAGCCTATTTCGCTCGTTGGGCTCGAAAAAATTTGAAAAAACTGGATAAGTTAAAACAAGTATATAGAATTCGAAAAAGACATAATAAATTACAGAAATTATATGACAAGACACATTAAATTATAAAAGTTATAGAATAAACACAATAAATTATAGAAATGTAATAATGAGCTTTTATTAATATTAAAATGCCTGTCTTGTTAGAAACTTTGGTAAAAACTCAACTCGAGAAAACTTTGGCAAAGAAAAAAGAGTACAGCTTGTAGCTCAGCATTTCAAGTGAAAAAGTATGAAAGTACAATGTATAGATAGATGCTCTAAGGATCGTCGACGTCCTAATTGCCTTCGCCGTCATCTAAATATAGATTGTTGAACACGTGTTCCAACTCCATATCCACCACGCACTATTGGGCTCGTGTAAGTTATTTCCAGTTTTTCAGTGTGAAAAGTATTTCCACCATCTCACTTGTGAGTTTTGTTCTTCTATTCTTTAATATTCTTCCAGAAAGATTAAAAATAGACTCGAAAGAAACCATCGAGACAAGAATGGTTAACACATCTCATACTAATATGAATAGCACCGAATATGTTAGTTTGTGCTCGCGCCACCAATCAAAAATGTTGAATTCCTCTATGTGATGAGGCATAGGATCATTGCCTAGAAAGACTGATGGTTCCTATTTTATATCACAATAAAGAAAAATAAAAACAATATAACAACATGAAAATTAATATAATTACATCTTTACTTAAATGCACACCGAATTTTCGGAATTTTCGCAAAATATTCCAAATTTTGCCAAATTATCACAACGAGCTTCAAAAATTTCACTAGAGTGAGGAGAGGAGAATGCTAGTTTGAGTGTGGGTTAATGAGGGGGTATGCTGACTAGTTATAGAGAAATTCAATTTTTTTGAATTATTTTGTATTTTTAAACTCACAAACACATCAAAATGGCTATATTTAAAAAAAATCGATCGTTGTCGTGCTAAACGGGCCAAATGGGCCATACCTATTGTGTCGTGCATGTGCCCAACGATCGACACCAGTCGACTTTCGTGCCAAATGGGCCGTGCCTACAGACTATGCGTGCTAAACGGGCCACGTAGTGTCGATGGGCTACGCGTGTCTGATGGATCGTGTTGTGCCGTGCCAGCACAGTGGGCCAAAGTGGTGGCCTAGGCCTAGCCCACGCCTTCGTGCCATGCCGGCCTAGCCTGTGGGCAATCGAGCTATGCCATTATGTAGACCATGCCTATAGTAACAGACCATGGATTGGTCTATTTGGATAGCCACTATCAAGAAGTATAATCCTTGGTTAGCTTGAAGTCAATGGCAAAACTCAGGTTAGCCATCCAAATATGGGGCAGCAAAGTTATATACAACACCAAATCAACCAGTATTAAACAAGGCTTTATATACATAGGATAATATTTCTGGTCAAGAACAATGTATATAGATCCATCATTTTGCTTCAGCAGTTTCAAATCTGCTGAATTTTAAGTTTAACAGGCGTAAAGCATACTATGCTCAAATGCAAACACCAAATCAACATATGTAGCCTACAAGGGTGCATCGTTAGCCCCAATATCCCCAATAGCACTATGACAAAAGCATTTGATTTTCTCAGGGCACCACCCACTATGCTTCTACTAAACACTTGAAACACTGCAGGAATCAGCATACATCAGCACAACACCACCTACAATCACCAATAAGGATTCTGAGTAGAGCTGCTGCTCTTATTTTGATTACTTCCCCTCCGACTTCATCGGCATGCTCCGGACGTTCTTGAGAAGGTCCTGAATCTTGGACAGCATCAGCGCCTGCGAGGGGTCGCCGGACCCACTGCTGCTCGCTTGCGGGGGCCTTTGGCTGTCCTGATGCTTTATTTTCTCGAAAAGGAACTGCTTCTCCGCTTCCGCTTCCTCCAGGCGGCGCTTGAGGTACAGGCTAGCGTAATCCTGCTCAGCCTTCTCAGATTTGGCAAGCGCGATGCTCTGGAGTCTCTGGGCCTCCTGACGAGCCTCGCTTGCCTTGAGCTGGAACATCTCGGCCTCAGCCTGCTTCAACCGAACAATGCTCTCGAGCTCCTCCACCTGCTGCTTCTTCCGCAGCCTCTCAGCCTTCAGCTCCTGCAGTTCTCTGGCCTTCTCATCAAGCTCCCGGTCACAAGCCTCCACAGCAAGGCGAGCCTTCTTGTACAATCGCATTTTCTCTTCAGCAACAAGCTCCATCTTTCTGACAGCTTCTTGGACTACCTCTGCGATACGATTACAGGCCTCCTGGGGAGTGATCAGGCGCCCTGATTCTTCATTTTCGGAGTTCTTTGGGGAGTCCATCTCAAGCTCTGCAAAAACATATGCATAGTACAGCATTAATCCATCAGTTCTGAATAAGCTACCAAAAACAATACAATTTTTTTTATAAAAGTAAGATGCGATTACAACTGTGGTAAAAACTCTCGGACAAAATATCATTATAAACCTAACATACAAAACAAAAACAACATGATCCACATAGAGTCCAGCCAACCAACTTATATCATACACATGTACAAAAGGAGTACCACAAAGTGATGTGATCTCTGGAACTTCCGAGTTCCGAAGAATCTTTGTACTGTGAGCCTTGGTTAGCGATGATTGTAACTGTGGGTGGATAACTGGCTAATTTCTGTTAACCTCCCGACAGGATGCTCCTCATCCTGCCGTGATCATCAAGCTGGCCCTAGAGAAGAGGAATAGGAATAGAGATAGATAACTTGGGGAAATAACAATCCCTTTCTTACATAAGGGGTCTCCTAACAATTCATGGAAACTTCCTTTTAGGAAACCTAACAAACAGAAACCAGCTCTTAGGAAACCTATATCTCATAGATACAAAACCTCATAGATGGTAATTAATCCTTCCTAACAAAATATCTAATCCTTCCAACTTGCCTTCCAAATGTCGCTTGTCACATCTAGTAAGAAATGCTTTCAGTTAAAAATTAATAACAAGAGTGTTGGATGTGGAACTGATCTAAATCGGTTATTTACCCTTTGGCAGCAGTAAATTGATATCGAATTGCATTAAATCAGAAGAATTATACACGCCACAATATTAGTCCTTTCTGTCACCATTCAATCACAAGATAAATGTATTCCAAATCCCTTGTCGAACATCAATGGCACAGATTCATTTTTTTCAATAATGGCATCCCTCCAACCTACCAAGAATCAACAGATTTACAGCACAACTTAAAGAAAGTAATATGGGCTTGATTACGACAGGCACAAATCAGAAGCATTCATGCATTTTAAAGAATACATAAATGAGTTATTGGCTGCAGTGCTTAAAATGAACTGTTTGCCTGGGTATGTGCAGGTAGCAAAGAATGGAATCATGATCATAACAGGCTTGTTAAAGATGGCCAAAAAAGAAACGCCGCACAGTTCGTTGAAAATTGTTCGTCTAGGTGGAGTTAACACTTGTCCTTGCCAATTGCCATATATCAGTACGTCCTACTGCTTTTGTGAAAAAATGAAACATAAAGGTAAGGATCACCAAGTTTGCTAAATCCACCCAAAATCTGAGTTACCAGTTCCTGCTGGTTTCTGGCTGAGTTCCCAACTGACCCTTATTGAAGTGATTAAATCCTTCGTGGTAATTCAATTTTAGGATACACTCCATAGAAAAATGTAAGGCGCAGTTTGACTTGGTGTGGTCTCCAAAATTGAACCTTAACCGTTAATTTCTTTTACAATACTTTGTTCATAGCTACAAGATCGTATTCATAAGAAAGTGCTTTCAAATATGAATCCAACCGTATCACTTTTGTGTCGTGTGTGTGTGTATACGTCTCAATCATGAAGCCTGAGCACTATGGTGACCCTGTTATTTATATTATATATATGTATCATATATTCATATGTATGTATATACATACATGTATACACGTGTATGTGTATATTTATATACATATATGTGCATGTGTGTGTACACATATACATACTCATATATGTATATAAATATGTACACATATATGCATACATATGTGTTTGTATGAAGTCTTTTTTCTACTCCTGAGAGTAGTTACTCCCTATGTTGTATTTCATAATGTAGAGAGTATCTCACGCAATGGAGGATATATATATGTAATATACGAATATCTAAAACCATCTAGGTGGGATGTACATTTTTTCAGATGTGGTATGTACATTTTTTTAAACATACTTCTTTTTATGTGCGAATATGAAGGTTTTGTAAAATACGCTAAAACCATATATTACCTTGTAATTTTTTCATATATACCACTTTGGAGTATCTTATAATTAGTATATGAGTGCACTCAATGTGGTAAAGGAGTATGTCAAATTCGTTTAGGTCGTATATCAAAGGTGGGAGCACCCACGCACGCGCACAAACACGTGTATGTGTATTTGTATGTATATATAAATATATGTATTTATATGTATATATATAACCATGGACTCCCTTACAATTTTTCATGTGGTCCACGTTAAAATATCTTGTAATTAGTATATGAGTGTACATAAAGTAATAAAGCAATATGTTAAGTTCGTTTAGATGGTATATAAGAGGTGAGGATAACTACACCTGAGAGTAGAAGATAGCATTGAAAGCGGGGCCGTTCGTTGAAGATAAGAGTATATAGTATCCATGTCATCTTACCATGAGCAGATTGTATCCATTGCACAAATATAGGCTTGATCAAGATTTGCTTTTCTGGAGTACCAAAAGCAAGCATCTAAACGAACGTAGACCACTGTTGTCAAGGCGTAGCCTTGGCATCCAGGCGCCGGGGAGGAGCGCCTCGCCTTGGCCAACTAGGAGGGCGCCCAAGTCGACGCGGCGTCGACAAGGCGTCGGTCTGGGCGGGCGAGGCGAAGGACAAGGGTTGAGCCAAAACCGCATACCTGTGCTGCTGGGTCGCGAGTCTCACGACTAGGAAAGCGAAGACGCCGAAGAGGCGACTGCGAAGGCCCAAAGGCCCCGGACCCTAGCCTCGCCCTCTGCCCCTCTCCTCTCCGACCGCGCTCCGGCCGCGCCGCCTCCCTCCCTCCGGCGATCCGGCCACCTCCCTCCCTCCCGCTCGCCGCGCCCCCTCCCTCCCTCCGTCTCCCTCCCGTGCTCCAGCCACCTCCCTCCCGCCGCGCCGCCTCCCTCCCTCCCGCGCACCCGCCGCCTCCCTCCCGCCACACCGCCTCCCTCCCTACCGAGCTCCGGCCACCTCCTCCCGTTGCGTCGCCTCCCGTGCTCCGGCCACCTCCCTCCCGCTGCGCCGCCTCCCACGCTTCGGCCGCCTCCCTCTCACTGTGCCGCCTCCCGCACTATGCTTCCCCCTTTGCTCTCTGCTGCTGTGCGCTCTGCTCAATTGCTCTGCTTCTGCTGTCTGTTGCGTTGTGCTCAATCGCTCTACTTCTGCTGTCTGCTGCTCATATTTTTATAAGTCCATCTGCTTCCCACCTAGAATTATGAAGGACGACTAGGCGTCCTGGCGCCCTTAGGCGCCGTGGTCGCCAAGGTCGCCATGACAACCATGACGTAGACCATATGAAAAAATTGTAAGGGAGTCCATAGTTTTTAGCATATTTTACAAATACCTTCATATATACACATAAAAAGGAGTATGTCTAAAAAATGTACATTCTACCTCTGAAAAAATATACATACTATCTAGATGGTCTTATATACTCATATACTACACGTACATATCCTTTGTTATGCGAGATACTCCCTACGTTATGAGATACAATATAGGGAGTAACTATTCCCGGAAATAGAAAAAAGCTTCCTACACACATGTATATTTGTGTATAAAACGTCAAAATGAGAACATGGTGTTAGAGCACCATGATTTCAAATGCGCGAATTTAACCCAAATTCGGGTATATTTTTGTTGAAAAATATCAGTTTTATGGCATATACCTATCTATAACAATTCAAATGAAACGCATACCTTGGAAAAAAAACTCGAATTCAAAGATTTTGAGCAAAATTGGATCACATGCTTTGCTGATATATATATATATATATAGACACACACACACAATCAAACTATCATCAAATAAATGCAATGGCAATTCAAATTTTAGTTCAAACTTATTTGAACTAGTACTCTATTATTTTTTACTTGACTTCCAAGAATCCATGCCATCAAACTTTTTAAAGTTTGACCGTCAATAAATTTAAAACTATCTAGATTGGCTATATGAAAATTATATCATCAAATTTGTCATTAAAAATATTTTATAATATTATAATTTTATTAATGCATCTTAGTATAAAGTTATAAAAGTAACGGTCAAAATCACATTTTGAAGAATGGAGGGAGTAAACTAGTTAAACTCGACATCAGAAAAATTGCAAAAATTTTCGCACACGACACATAGAGGTAGGGATGGCAAAATTATCCATGGAGCCGGGTATCCGCGGATATCCAACCCGAAAATAGTGGGTTTGGATGGCATTTTCTATCCATGGATAGTTCGGGGCGGGTACCCGATAAGAGTTCGAGTTGGATTTGGAGGGCAAACCCTACCCATGGATATCCATGGATACCCGAAGTGTGTATGACATGTGGGCCCTTCACCTAGTATATAAGCAAAAATGAGGGTGTGAAACCCTAACCCACCCACCCAGCCCCAGCCGCATCTCCCCGGCTCCCCTTGCGCCGCATCTCCCCGGCTCCCCAGCTCCCCGGCTCCCTGTGGCACGCCCTTCCCCGCGGCATCTCCCCGGCTCCCCGCAGCCTTCTCCCTGCCCACGCCGTCCCCTTGCGCCGCCGGCCGCCCAAGCCGTCCCCTTGCGCCGCCTGGGCCGCGCGCACGCGGCACGCCCTGCCGGCCATCCCCACGCCGTCGGCGTCCCCTTGCGCCGCCTGGGCCGCGCGCACGCCCTGCCGGCCACCCACTGCTGGCCTGCTTAAATGCTTGATAAGTTGAATTTTGTCCTGTTTTTTGGATATCCATTGGATATCGGGTATCCGCGGGTTTCGGGTTCGGGGCTCCTATTCGCCCCGAAAGTTATTTCGGGTGCGGGTTTGGATAGTACTTTCGGGTTTTGGATTCGAGGGGGAAAGAGCAGAACCCGGAGATATCCAACCCGTCGCCATTCCTACATAGAGGAAATAACTATTTTAGATCATGGTGCCCTAAAACCATGGTTGTCACAATGTCGACTAATCGGAAAGGCGCTCCCGGGTAGACACCATGGAGGTTCGCCGCGACTTGGCCAGTTAGGTGAGTGTCTAGGAGTTCCTGGGGGCGGCCACCTTGCCAAGTGAGAGAGATATAAGTGAGCTATGAGTGATAGAGGCATGTTACTCATTGTGCCGGCTGCCAGCGCCGCTGTCATCCAAGGTCTCTCTGGCAAGCTTCCCTCCCTCCTCCACTCTCTCCGCCACCACCTCCATCCAGCAGCTACAGCCAAGGTACTCTTGTCTCTATTTCTCATTTCTTTGTTCCTCAGTTGCTCTGCATCTTTTTTCTTTGTTTCTTTGTTCTTCTTCCTTTGCTCCCAGATCGCCTCTTGCTATCCTACTTATGCTCTCCTCCTAGATCTACTCATGCTCTCCTCTCCTGGTCTCCTCCCATGCTGCTATGCTCTGCTCAATGATTTGCTTGTGCTTTGCTCTTTTGCTCATGCTCTACTCTACCCTATTGCTCTTCCTTGCTCTGCTACTCTGTTGCCCTCTACTGAAACTTGTGCACTGAGATAATTGAGTTCACAAGTCCAATTGAAATTGTTGTCTGCAACCTAGCATCATGACCAACCATCAAGGTATGCATTGTGACTGACCGCTTTAATTTGCTGCCTTAGTCATCCCCTTTAACTCGCCGCATCTCGCCTTGAGGATGCCATGGCGCCCACCTGGACGCCTTGGTGTCCTAGCGCCTCTCAGATGCTATGGTCGACAAGTACGCCATGACAACCATGTCTGACACCATAGGGGGGTGTGCGTGCATACGAAAAATACATTCTACTCCCAGGTGTAGTTACTTCTACTCACGATATACCACATAAATAAATTTAACATACTACTTTATCACCTTAAGTATATTCATATACTAATTCTAAGAGACTCTAATGCAAACCACGTGAAAATATTTTAAGGGAGCACATAGTTTTAGGCATATTTTGCTAATACTTTTATATTCATACAAAAAAGGAGTATGTTCAAAAATATACATGCCACCTTAAAAAAGTATACATACTAACTATATGGTCTTATACATTCATATACTACATGATCATATCCTTCATTGCACGAGATACTCTCTACTTTGCGATATACGGCATAGTGAGTAATTACACCTAGGAGTAGAAAAAAGCTTCCTATATGAATAAACGCATGCCCCCTAGCGACACGACCCGAACCCAATCAGCCAATCGCAATCGCACCACCCCCCCCCCCCCCCCGCGTTCATTTGGCCCCACGTACGGTTGGTGGTCCTGTTGGTAGACCGAAAAAGTTACTTGCGGTTACGCCTAAAATTATCATCTATATGCAATGAAATTACCATCCGCTGGGTAAAATTATCATCCACACAATAAAGTTATTCTCCTGCACAACAAGTTATCATATACAAGACATGAAGTTACTTACAGTTATCACGGGCGTTAAAACCACGCTCCTGGGTCTCATCTGCCGCTTTTTCCGAGATTTAGTGGGCCATGGAATCCGACGGTTTTTAACCCCACCCGGGAATCTCTCTTCGTCTTCCCCCGATTTGATCTCTCCCCATCTCTCGCACGAGAGCCTCCCTAATCCGGTGACCTTGCCGCCTCATCGTCGACCGCACGTCCTAATCCGCTATCTTCTATCGTCGCCGCTTCGACCGCGTGCCATCAGTTGTTGCCGTCAACCTCACCCGACTGTAGTTAGGGTTAGCGATTTGGTCAGATGTTCCTTATATTCTGGCTGTAGTGCGGCCGATTCGTTATTGTGATGTTCCTGTATTTTATACCTAATCCCCATTATCGCCGAAAATTCTGTGTTAGGAGAGCAAATGAAAACGACAGGGAAGGCACCATCCAATGCAAGCAAAATGATCGGTAACTTTTAGATCAATGGTCTTTAATTTTTCTTATTTAGTAGACGGTAACTTCGTAGTGTATTGTCGGTAACTTTTCGATTACTGGACTATAACATTTCCTATTTAGACGGTAACTTTGTAGTGCATTGTCAGTAACTTGTGTATTGTTGTAGTGCTACAATACTCCAAGTTACGACCATAATGCTACTTCGACCATGGCTTCCGAGCACGACCGAATCACTCGGTAGCTACAGTACCCACGACTGCTACAGTATTTTTGACTGCTACATTACCACGGCTGTTATAGTGTTATCGACTGCTGCAGCACCTACGGCTACTATAGCTATGACCACTCACTGTAGCTTCGACCACTGCTTCGGCCATGGCTTCGACCACTGCTCCTTTGACCACCGTTGCTACTCGAACGCCATCCGATTCTCCTCTGCTATTCGAACACCATCTGATGCTCTAAAGCTGCTCAAACGCATCCGATACTCCGCTGCTACTCGAGCGTCGTCCGATTCTCTACTGCTACTCGAACGTCGTCCGATGCTACGCTGCTACTCGAACATCGTCCGATACTCCGCTACTACTCGAACGCCATCCGATACTCCGCTGCTAGTCGAAGGCCTTCGATTCTCCGCTGCTACTCGAACACCGTCTGATGCTCTGAAGCCATTCGAATGCCGTCTGATACTCCGCTGCTACTCGAACGTCGTTCGATCTCTGTTGCTACTCGATGTCCGATTCTCCTCTACTACTCAAACACCGTCCGATACTCTTCGTCTTCTCGATTGAACTTCGACCGCCCACCCGGCTTCGTTAGTTGAACTCGAAACGTTACTTGCAGTTACGCATAAAGTTATTGTCTGTATGCAATGAAGTTCCATCTGCAGAGTAAAGTAATCATCCATACGGTAAAGTTATTGTCTCCTGCACAACAAATTATTATAAACAATACATGAAGTTAGTTACAACTATCACGTGCGTTAAAATGCTGGCAATAACTCAAACATATATATGACAATAACTTCATTCACAAATGCCAGTAATTTCTGGCCCGCCGCAAAAAAAATTGTTAGTCTACAATTGGTGGCGCTAACTTAATATTTCACGACATGTAACTTGAAAAGGGCAAACTAATAACATTTTACAAATTGGGAAAACTTCAGTTACGCATGAGTCACGATGAGCTAATAACTCTTGCTTTGTCCGGTCGTAACTTTCACAATGCAAAGCTAGGAAAGCTATACCGATCCCATTACGCACGAACCGCTGATGCAAACCAGTTGCGCAGGCGTTGCGACCCGCGCGTATCGTGCGCGCACGCACTAGATAGCGCGTCCGTGTGTGTGCACATGGTAGCGCTATTCTGCGCCTGCACGTTCTGTGTGCGCAGTTTTGCGCCCCATAAGTTATCATCAGTTGTGCGAAAAGTTATCGGCTATGAAGAAAGTTATCACTGGTTATGTACTATGAGCATCGGCAGTAACTTCATGCAGAACCGATGGTAACTTTTCAGCACTGTGAAGGTTTGGTAATAACTTCATTCAGAACCGATGGTAACTTCATTTGGAAATGACAGTAACTTTCCTGCGTATGTATGTATGTACGTACGTATGTGTATGTGTGTGTGTGTAGGACGAGTGTTTCATGTATATATATATATATATATATATATATATATATATATATATATATATATATATATATATATATATATATATATATATATATATATATATATATATATATATATTGTTGGACTAGTTGTTGGTCAAAATTTACAAACATTGAATCTCGAAATACATGGTTGGCGTCCTACATTTTTCTTCTAAGGGAGTATAAGCACATGCAATGGAAAACGAAATCAAGAAGCGCCAATCGGATTCTTGAAGTATATGTTGTTGTGAGGGAAGGCAGCAGATAATGATGAACATATATTGTTGGAAAATTTGAATAACTAGATTAGTTTTTGGTGTCCACCTCTACAATGGGAAAGCATAAGCGCTCAAATCAATTAAGCAGGCTTAAAAGAGGCGTACATCACTTCAAAGAGGCATAGGGTAGCACCAAACAATACAAAGAATTAAGCAGGCTTGGACGGAGCATTGCAAGAAGCAGGAGCAAGCTAAAAAGCTACTAGCAAGTCAAGCACAAATGCATGTTTCGGTTAAGGAAAGGAAACAGACCTTGGAGAATCTGTAGTATCGTCCTAGGATTGACGGAATCAGCAGGGCTGCTCCTCAGCCTTTCAATCAGATCGGCACATTTCCTGAACAACTTCCTCCCTTTTGGGTCTTCACTTAAACGGAATATCTTACAAACAAATTCAAGCTCTCGTGACAAAGCATCCCTATCCCAACCAGGAGCACATTGTTGAAAGACATCCTTAACCCAACCTAACAACTCTGATGTCTTCTGGCAAGCCTGGCACCTAAAAAGCATTTCAGCATGACCAGTGCCGCTGTTAATTGATTTCCCTGTCCCAATCTGGCCATCGGGAATCGCACAGTCGGTGTGGGTCCAATGAGAACAGAAATCACACCCGATCCAGCGGCATGTGTTGACCTCAAAATCAAACTTGTTGCAAATCACACACATACAGAGGTTGCAAAAGCCGTTCTTGTTAGCGCACACATTGCATCTGCACTCCTCGGCAGGGAGCGCGCTCTGGCAAGCAATGTTCCGGCACCTCTTGTACAAGAAGACCTCCACCAGGCGGCTCTGGGGAATGGTAACGCTGGGGTGCAAAAACGCCTGGATTCCGGTCTTGATTGCAACAAGGATCTCCAGCTGCACATGATGAGCCATGGAAAGCATGGTTGGTGTCAAATCACCCCTGCCCTGGACAAACTTCTGCAGATACAAGAACTCCTCAATATGGTGCGAACCTCCAGTGCCCTCCAGAATCGACCTGAGCTCATTCTTGATCTCCTCCAAGTGCTCTTCCGGCATCATCTTCATTTTCTCAGCAACTAGGTCAACCCTCTCCCGAGCAACCTCCCGGAGTGATATCCCACTCACGCGGGAGGCTGCCCGAATAATTGGCAACTTGGGGACACCATTCGCTACCTCCTCCTCCCTCTCCACCTTCATCGCAGCAGCAGCAGCAGAAGCGGGGGCGGCACCGCTATGGTTCGGCTCCACAGGCCAGGTCTCCCTAGAGCTGGCGCTCTCGGTGGCAGAGTCGTGCCCTGGGTCGGAATTCGAGGCGGGCTCCTGCATCTCTGGCGAGCCGACCTGCTCCGATGATGCCAGCGAGAGAGAGGTCTGCAGGCCCGAACCCCGGGCGCCGCCGTGGCGGGGCGGCAGCATCCCCTGGGGAGGCGGCTGCTGCTGCTGCTGGAAGTTCGCGCCCGATGAGGTCCCCATCTTGCACAAACCCTAAGCTGCAAGAAACAACAAGAACAAGCTCCCATCACTTGCTGCAAAGCATATAGCGGCAACCAACGTCGCCTCAACTCTCAAGCATAACATAGGATGGTAAGGCTCATCAAGTCACTGATTAATTCGACTACACACTGGATCCGAGTCAAGCAACAGCTAGATACCGAATTTCTTCAAGCCTAGTGATTCACAAACCGATCCAATGCTCTCTCGTGATCGTTTCGGCGCATTTCTCAGCGGAAGATTTCGCGCCGAGAGCACAAATCATGCGCGGATTTCGTTGATCCGGGCCTAATAAGCCTCGCCGTCCCACCCACGCAGGAAGCTCGACGAGCCTTTGGAGCTCGCTAGCCAGGAGGCCGAGAGGCGGCCCCGGACGAGCCTGCGTAAAGCAGATCGAACGAACCCATCGCAAACCGCACGGAATCGGAGGAGGTCGAGCTGCTCACCTCGACGCGGCGGGGCGAGTGGCCGCCTCCCGATCGGAGCCCGGGACGGCGGATCACCTCTGGCGCGAGCTCCCTGGCCGGGAGTTCCTCTCTCTCTCTCTCTAACTTTTTTTACTTTTTTCCAGCGAGCAATGGAGTCCAACCCAGCGCGACGGAGGGAGACGACGCAGACAAGGAGCGAGCGAGCGCAGCGCACGACGGGCGGTAACCGGCTGTCTCCGGTGGGAAGGAGGGGAGGGCCGGAGGGGGACAGGCATGACCGGAAGACGCGGGTGGCCGGGCTGAAGGTAGGGCCCACGGCGGCGGCAGTGTCAATTGGCGAGGACTCAGCGTACACACCTTACCTAAAAGCTAGCTAAAAAGTTTAAATGAATAAAACAATAGTCAAATAAGATCAAGCAATTCTAGAGATCGATTTTAATATCTTGTGTGAAACTTTCAATGCAAAAGACTTCTAGGGTACCGCTCATCTAGGCTTTCACGTATGGCTTCTGGCTACGAGAAACTGGTCGGGTTTGGAGCTATCGGCTTATGGAAGAAGCACTCAAAGCACTAATAGCTCTTGCCTACCCACTGACACCCAACTGTGCTCATCTACTTTCCCCACTCGCACAAACAGGCCCCCTTCATGCGATTCCACCGTCCGTGCCCCCCGTCGCAGGCCGTGGCGCCCAAATCCACACCGGTCGGTCAAGCCATCCCTCCTCCATGGTGGCCCGCCGTCCCCCTGCTCGTTCGTGGTGGCATCGTCGTTTGGTACTCGCAGATTAGGCGCCCTCCATGGCCGTCCCCGATCCGGCATCTTGGGGTGCTCCAATAGCCCGGTCATCGCCGTCGCCGAGGTAAGGCGCTTGCGGTTGCGGGCACTAACACGTGTGACCTCCTTCAGTTGAAACCCAAGCCCCAAGCGAGTTCACCATCGGGTCAGGCAAGGAGCTTGCGATGAGGCCCTCCCACCGACCACCTGCAAGCTACAAGGTACGACCCTTTCTGTTCCTTGTACATTCCTCCGCATGTTGCTTCACCTTGTCGATAGAGGTCGCGGATGGTTTACCGCCGGTTACGCTCAGCTTTTGTGTTTGGTCCTGCATGTGTATGCCCCTTCGTTTCTCACTTGTTTGTCGCCCTGGCAATTGCTTGCGCCGCCATCCTACAGATGTCCTCAGCTACATGGAGCGATGACTCTACTCGCATTTACCTGAAAACATGCGCCAAAGAAGTCGAGGCACAGAACTGACCGTACGCACACTTGAACTGGCAGGGCTAGCAAAACCTTGTCTGCAAATTCTGTGAGCGAACCAATCTTACGTATAAGACTAAGCAAATGAAGAACAAGTGGGAGACCCTGAAATGCGATTACGGCAAATGGAAGGGATCGAAGTTGCATGCGACACGCCTCAGCGTGGACCCTGAGACAGGCTCCATCGCCGCCGACGACTCATGGTGGGCAGCTGCCAGTGCAGTAAGTTGGCACTACCAAGTGCATTGCTCTTTCAGTTACTTTCGCCTCACACAACGCCGTAAATAGGGACTGATGTTACCTCATGCCATTGCAGGGAAAGTCAAGGATGTCCAAGTTCAGAAACAAACCGCATCAATACCAGAGGCGGAACCAGTCCAAGCCCTAGGCCGGGCCAGCTGCTCTTGGGCCGACTCTTGGGCCATCTCTGTTTTTTTTTGTGATTTTTCATGAATTTTTCATGTGCTTTTGTTTCCAGGCCTCGAGCTATAGCCCTGGTAACCTAAAGCCTAGTTCTACCACTGTTCCACATGAGGACCTGATGGAGCTCGTCTCCGACAACGCCACCAGCACAAGCGAGTATGCATTCATGTTAGGTATGGACACATTGGACTCGGACAATGAGGACCTCCCCATAAGGCGAGTAGGAGATGCCAGCAATACCGATACCCCAATGCAAACCACGGGTAGTGGTGCAACATCGGGCTCTTCTCGGGGCAAGAGGCCACGACCAGCACCGACCTACCCGAGCAGCAGTTGGCCAGAGAAGCACATCGATCGTGACGCCCAGCTCAAGCGTCTGGTGGGCATCTATGAGAGGATGCACACATCCTCCAGTCAGCAGTGTGTCTATCATGTCCCCTGAGCAGGACCCGGCAAGGGAAGAATTCATGTGACTCATGGAGATAGTGAATGATGCGGGGGCTGCCAAAGGAAGCAACAAGTACTACTATGCCTCACAGCTATTCATGATGCCGGAGTGCCGCACCAACTTCCTCTTGATGGCAACGAGCGAGGGTCGACTTGACTGGGTCAGGCATACATGGGAGAGGCTGAAGGACAAGGCCTGAGAGTTGTTATCTGACTCCCTTCGAGGACCATCCCTGGAGACTTGTGCTCTCTGTCAGTTTGTTAGTTGCAGATCACGGTATCTCAGTGAGATGACTGTTTGCATGATCTATGATGTTGTGTGGACATTGTGGTTAGTTCGGTGTGTTCTAAACCTAATCTATGCACTTCGGTTAGTAATGTTAGTTGTGGTCATTTCTGTTGTAGCGCCACTTGCTGTTCTATAGGTTGGTGCAATCTGGTAATGATGTGTTGTTTTCTCTATTGCTTGTGATAGTAATGTCAGCTTCACTTGTGCATGTTCATCAGTGTTGCTCTGTTGTCACATTTACCTAGCTCCGTATCAAAACCACAGGTACTATCATTCGGAGTTCGACAATGGTATGCACCCGAAAGGGATGCAGGAGCTTTTCAACTTCCTACACTCCCTATGGAACATTGTCGAGCGTGTATTTGGCATGTGCAAAGGCAAATGGCATATACTCGATAAGGTTCCTAGCTACAAGCCTCGCAGGCAGAACGTCATCATTATAGCAACAATGGCGTTGCACAATTTTATCATTGACTTCGACAGTGCCTGCGCCTATATTGCCTGGCCTTCCGCAAGTCACTGACGTCGTATTGATGGACTTGACATGTAACTGGACAGCAGTATTGTTGGTGGCATCGGGCTAGGCTCACCATTCGCTATGTACCCGTATGTAACTTGCATGTCTACTGGTCGCGTATATGTCGTTGGTTATTAGCGTGTGCTCTTCGTCATCGATCAGAGGTGCGGCATGTACGCCCTTTCAGAAAAGGAACCACGCCGAAATCGATCTCTAGCCATCTTTTTCGTCTTAGCACACGAGTACGCAATGGCCTCCCCTGAACCATCAATTAATACTACCAAATCGAGAATACAAGTATGACAATTCGTAGTTACCTGTACATGCAGCGAGCTTCACGAGTAAACCAACAAATAAAAGGAAAATTTTGAAAACCACCGTTACATCTTCACGACAAGCGCAAACAAATAACAGGAACAACGAAAAATAAAAAAATGCCAACACGCGAAAAAAACGCACTGCTGGTTACAACCGTGTACTCGTAAATCGCCGAGAAGCTAGTTTCTGGTTATTTCAGCTTTTTTCAACTTTTTTTTCAGCTTTCTTCAACTTCTTTAAGCCGCTACAATACTTCTTCACCCGTTACAGTATGAAATAAGATAGAAGTTAAAAGCTAGAATGAGCATGGATAGAGAAGTTTTTGCCCAAGACATGCTTCATTGAAGCACGTGCTAGGTACTGCCCTATATCTTGTAATTCTGGTGGTCGTGTATCAGCGTAAACTTATGTGCCCAAGATGTGTGTTGGATGGACTTTCCTGCGGCATGTCTCCTTGAGCTTGTGTCCCACGATTTGTGTGGCAATCGTCTTTAATGAATGCAGAAGTATTTACTAAAAGAATTTACACAGCTAGGAGCAAAAACAATCATAGCCGCTCCTCATGGCGCTCTCCTCCGCACCGCTCCTCTGCGCTGCTACGCACTGCAATCACGGCCGGCCTCCCTCCAAGCTTCCCTCCTCCCCTTCCCTCTTTCGCGCATCGCCGCACAAGGTTTGGACCAAAAGGACACCGCACCGACGGTGCACTGCGGACTGGCCTGGTGTGGACGAAGGGTGGTGGCGCCACCCTCTCTTGCCTTCTCGTTGTGCCCGCATTCAATGGCAGAGCTCGAAGAAAAAACACACAGAGAGCCAATTTAACATCGTACACTTTGATAATTTAGAAAGAGGGGGTCAGTTTAGTGTTTGTATTAGCATTTAAGTAATATTCTGGTGACACATTTTCATGAGTCGTTGAAAGAAACGTTATCTTCAGCTATTTTTGGTCAGACAGTTAACGAATGGTAGTCAGATTATTTACATGTGAGGTGGTGAATAGATTGCTTTAACTCGGTGTGTTTCGAATCCACTGTTTCGCATCCTCATGTATTTTCTTCTTTGGATCCATTACCATACTAGGACATGGAAACCTTGATAGCTACTTTCAAGAATATTGTATCCGTTTATGTTAAATTTTGATGTTCAGATGTACAGGTCAAAAACGAAAACCTTGGGATCATTTGACGAGGAGCACATCTCACAATTCAGGCATACATCTTCCAAGTCCCACAATCAGTTTTAGAATTGTGCGACATTTTTTTATTTCTTGTGATCAACTGAGGTTGGAAGATGATTCAGGGGTTTGCGCAATTTAACCGAGCAGTAGTTCTTACAAGTGCAGATGTCATTGAGAACTTCAGGCTTGCAATTATTGTTATATACAGCCAAAATATTATTGCTCACTGTTGTCATTAGCCATCACCTTTGTTTTTTCTGCGACGGCAGAATTCAGCTCTGGTCCGCCATGTGGGACCTACTAATCAGAGACACGGTGCCATTCGTCCCGACTTCGGGGCAAAACAGGTTACATCAACTCTCGCCACACCAAACGACGACTCAAAATACGTCACCTTACAGTGGCTACGCAATGCACAGGACGATAATCTAGCCAGGCAATACGTAATTTTCATCTAAGCATACGACTCGAAAATCAGGAGCCTATAAGCAAAGATGACAGGCGGAATTTATCCAATTTTTTTCTATTTATTATTCCTACCACAATCCAGCTCCAAGAGGTGTCTGCTACATCAGCAATCGCACAGCTCATTATACAGGCCGCTGAAACAAAACCCTCACCCTTTTCTTCGACCCAAAAAAGGGGGTCAAAGAAACAAGGGGAATAACCGAAAAGGGCTGCGCTTTGGGACTAGAAAACGATGAGGGGTTGTCATTTCTGCCGGCCACCCTCGACGGGCTCAACCACTTCAGCTTCAAGCGGCTCGGAGCTACCAGGAGCGGCATGCTGCTGGTGCTGCCAGGTCGGCTGTGCGGGTTGCGCCCGCGAGGCCCATTTGCCGGCGATCGCCGAACTCATCATTTCGTAAATCTTCCCGCTGAGCTCGGCTGGGTTGTCAGGCTGCAATGGCGGACAGGCATGACAAAATGTGGGACATCGAACAGGTAGAACTTAATCCAGCGATTACAGATTGAGAGCATTAAAAGAAAAAGATGTAAGCAAAATACAGCATTCAGTATAAAGAACTTTAGAATTAGTCAAAAGAACATGGAGATCATGGTAAGTAGTTTGAATCCATTCCAGGTCAGACTCGAAAACAAAGAGGTACGGAATATAACGTATAAAACAAAAGATGCGCAAGCAAGGACATCCAACGTCAGATAATTGATAGACGGCATTTTTTCTATTTTAGCCCTTTTTTAAAAAATATTCACATTTAAACTCCTGGTAGTTTTAATTCCATTTTTGGACCCAGAGGGTCGGCGCCGTGGTCCATGGCGCCGAGCTGCGTGGGCCCGTATGCATGGCGGCAGACGTGGCGGTGACATGGCAGGCACCTCGGCGCCACTGGTCACGGCGCCGAGCTTGGCGCCAGGATCCACGGCGCCGAGCTTGACGCCACTGGTCACGGCGCCGAGGTGGCTGCCATGTCACCGCAGGCATGGCCGCCATGTCACCGCAGGCATGGCCAAGCGGTAAGGCAGGGGACTGCAAATCCTTTATGCCCAGTTCAAATCTGGGTGCCGCCTGATCAATAAAAACTACGATTCTTAATTAATTCGATTCGAGAATTTAAAACTACGAGGCTAAGATGTCAGAAATCTTGATATTCAAAGGGCTCCTAAGGGGCATTCTTTTTTTTCAATCTAAGATTGAAGAAGGGACTCCACGAAGGAATATCAAGACTTCCTAATTATTATACATTTTATTTATCGTACATCTTATGCTACCTACATACACTAAAGTAAGGGCTACTGGTCCCGCGTCTTCCATTCAGGACATCATCCCCATACTCTTTTTTAAGGAAAAGGGCTATGTATCGTATTTATACTTAATGCTCTCCAATTCTACCAGAAATCCTATAAGAATTTGTTAGGAGTAAATTCCTTGAACTGATTCATCCAAAGCCTTAGGGCAGAATCCCTTTTTGACTCTGTACCCTTGATTCCACTATGATTATTGATCAATAGTAGAATAATTTCTTCATAGAAATAGGAGACATAATTTACATGGATATAGTAAGTCTCGCTTGGGCTACTTTAATGGTAGTCTTTACATTTTTTCTTTCACTAGTAGTATGGGGGAGGAGTGGACTTAGGGATACTACTAATTGATTGAGTAGTCGAATTGTTGTATCAACTCTTTTCTTTAATTGATCCTTTTGCGTTAACCATTTTGCCAAACTTTATTCTTTCTTTCTTTAGTTTTGCTTCACTCTTGTAAGAAACTCTTGTAAGATGTAGTCGTTCTATTCTACTCTATAGAAATAGAAAGACGATTACAGCAATTCATAATTTCTACTAGAAGTGGCAAATGGTTAAAAAAAGTTATATACATAAGAAAATTAGACTTTCTTCCACGGAGCTATTCACAACATATCGCACACTTTCCATTTGTTTTACTCTTTTCTTATTCTTAGAAAAAATTTTATGCTCTTTTGAAGCATCTCGCCACATGTTTAAGCATGAAAGATTCGCTGATTTTGACTTTTACTTTTTTCTTTTACTATAGTCTATTTTCATATTATTTTTCTCTCCCTCCATGGGTTCTTTCGTGAAGAATTGTCTTCGATTTTTTATTTTGACTTGATTGAAATTAAGTGGATGCAGTGAAAAAAGAAATTGAATTGCATGTGTGGAACTCTGTACTTCTAATGTTCAGAACTCCACCACTACTCCTAACATGTCTTAGGGAATATAACTTGCTGGGTCTATTACATTTTGTCTACTGGGTGTAGCGTGGTTGTTTCTCCTTTTTCTCGCGCCCTGAAGATGGCTCCGCTGCATCCTTCTTCCTGTCACTCTTGGTCTTGAGAGCTGCCTCACGAGCTTGAAGCTCTTCCTCCTGACGCTTGATGGCTGCTTCACGCAGACTTAACTGCTCCCGCCTCCTTTGCAGCTCATCCTCCTTGCCCTTCAGACGGATTTGGTCCACCCTCACGCGGCGCTCTTGCTCAAGCCGCATCTGTCGTTCCACCTCACGAGCCTGAGTCATCTTGACAAAGTATTGTCCTTTTTTTCCACCTCCATTGGTCGGTTCCGTGGCCATGCCGGCGGCACCCGATCCACCCATTCGATGAACTTGCAAGGCTATGTATGGCGTGGTAGATGTCATGGATCAAGTTGAAAAACGATAACGAGAAACAAAGGATTTAGTTGTCATCGTTACCATGAAGTCGTCATCCAGGTCTGGACACTTGAAGAACCTACGGCCGTAGTTGGCTCGTTGTACTCGATCCGTCCATACGCACAGCAGCGTCCTAAAGCCGCAATGGCACTTCGGGCGCTTGTGCGGCTGGTCGTTGTGGTTGCAGAACAGGCGCGGTGAGGGACGTACACGTGCCTTCGACAAGACTTGCAGGTCCAGGTTCGTCTTCCCACGCTGCTGCAGGGTACACAGGACAGAGCTCGTCCTGCACGAGAAGCGACACTTTCCCGGCCCAGGGCGGTGAGGACGAGGTGGAGCAGACTTACGATGAGATAGGCCCGTCTCAGCTCGTAGACGCTCCTTCGACTCAGCCTTCACAGCCTCTACCACGCAGACGCCGCCGCGAGCCTAGCCGTTACACTCCAAGCACCGACGCACTTGGTAAGGGTAAGGGTAAGACTAGGAGGCAGTGACGGAGATTTGTTCTTTTGGACCATGGTAGACTTGTGGTAGTTTCACCTGTATGGACTGTTTAGGCATTGTGGACCATGGTAGACTTGTGGTAGTTTAACCTGTATGGACTGTTTGAACGTTATGGACTATTTGGACTTTGTTCGTATGGATGTATGGACTATTACTATGCTTATGGACTATGGTTGGGCTTACAAGTCGTGCTTCATGTGATATATATGTGTATATGTTATATTCATGTGATATTTGTGTTTAGAGTGGCTCCAAAAACAGGGGAAACTCTGCCGAAATTTTCTGACGTCCATGATAAAAGTAGTTGATATGCCGACATGTTTGCAATGATCGTAGCTTGTTGTTTCAGAAATTATGATTACTGGCCTTTGAGAAGGCAATGTTGTAGCACTTATTTTGTGGAACGTACTGTTTCCTGCAAACGACTGAAAAGGCTACGTTGTACCAAATACATTGAATGGTCCAAGCTCTGATTTTATTACGAGACTACAGGCTCTGAAAAGCCTTCATAGGGACATTTATTGCTACACTGGAATCCTGAAAAAGCGAAAAGATTCCCATGTCGTCCTCTCCATGGACTATGCCCACTGCACCAGATAACCTGCCTACATAAATGCCTCTTATGTCTTCCATACCACATCTCCTCAAGCCATCACAATACTACTACACAACAATGTCTTTCTGGAGGTCCGACCCATTTGGAGTGCCGGAGTGGCATAAGCGCCCGAAGTGCCATTGCGGCTTTAGGACGCTGTTGTGCGTATGGACGGATCGAGTACAACGAGCCAACTACGACCGTAGGTTCTTCAAGTGTCCAGACCTGGATGACGACTTCATGGTAACGATGACAACTAAATCCTTTGTTTCTCGTTATCGTTTTTCAACTTGATCCATGACATCTACCACGCCATACATAGCCTTGCAAGTTCATCGAATGGGTGGATCGGGTGCCGCCGGCATGGCCACGGAACCGACCAATGGAGGTGGAAAAAAAGGACAATACTTTGTCAAGATGACTCAGGCTCGTGAGGTGGAACGACAGATGCGGCTTGAGCAAGAGCGCCGCGTGAGGGTGGACCAAATCCGTCTGAAGGGCAAGGAGGATGAGCTGCAAAGGAGGCGGGAGCAGTTAAGTCTGCGTGAAGCAGCCATCAAGCGTCAGGAGGAAGAGCTTCAAGCTCGTGAGGCAGCTCTCAAGACCAAGAGTGACAGGAAGAAGGATGCAGCGGAGCCATCTTCAGGGCGCGAGAAAAAGGAGAAACAACCACGCTACACCCAGTAGACAAAATGTAATAGACCCAGCAAGTTATATTCCCTAAGACATGTTAGGAGTAGTGGTGGAGTTCTGAACATTAGAAGTACAGAGTTCCACACATGCAATTCAATTTCTTTTTTCACTGCATCCACTTAATTTCAATCAAGTCAAAATAAAAAATCGAAGACAATTCTTCACGAAAGAACCCATGGAGGGAGAGAAAAATAATATGAAAATAGACTATAGTAAAGAAAAAAGTAAAAGTCAAAATCAGCGAATCTTTCATGCTTAAACATGCGGCGAGATGCTTCAAAAGAGCATAAAATTTTTTCTAAGAATAAGAAAAGAGTAAAACAAATGGAAAGTGTGCGATATGTTGTGAATAGCTCCGTGGAAGAAAGTCTAATTTTCTTATGTATATAACTTTTTTTAACCATTTGCCACTTCTAGTAGAAATTATGAATTGCTGTAATCGTCTTTCTATTTCTATAGAGTAGAATAGAACGACTACATCTTACAAGAGTTTCTTACAAGAGTGAAGCAAAACTAAAGAAAGAAAGAATAAAGTTTGGCAAAATGGTTAATGCAAAAGGATCAATTAAAGAAAAGAGTTGATACAACAATTCGACTACTCAATCAATTAGTAGTATCCCTAAGTCCACTCCTCCCCCATACTACTAGTGAAAGAAAAAATGTAAAGACTACCATTAAAGTAGCCCAAGCGAGACTTACTATATCCATGTAAATTATGTCTCCTATTTCTATGAAGAAATTATTCTACTATTGATCAATAATCATAGTGGAATCAAGGGTACAAAGTCAAAAAGGGATTCTGCCCTAAGGCTTTGGATGAATCAGTTCAAGGAATTTACTCCTAACAAATTCTTATAGGATTTCTGGTAGAATTGGAGAGCATTAAGTATAAATACGATACATAGCCCTTTTCCTTAAAAAAGAGTATGGGGATGATGTCCTGAATGGAAGACGCGGGACCAGTAGCCCTTACTTTAGTGTATGTAGGTAGCATAAGATGTACGATAAATAAAATGTATAATAATTAGGAAGTCTTGATATTCCTTCGTGGAGTCCCTTCTTCAATCTTAGATTGAAAAAAAGAATGCCCCTTAGGAACCCTTTGAATATTAAGATTTCTGACATCTTAGCCTCGTAGTTTTAAATTCTCGAATCGAATCAATTAAGAATCGTAGTTTTTATTGATCAGGCGGCACCCAGATTTGAACTGGGCATAAAGGATTTGCAGTCCCCTGCCTTACCGCTTGGCCATGCCTGCGGTGACATGGCAGCCACCTCGGCGCCGTGACCAGTGGCGTCAAGCTCAGCGCCGTGGATCCTGGCGCCAAGCTCGGCGCCGTGACCAGTGGCCCCGAGGTGCCTGCCATGTCACCGCCACGTCTGCCGCCACGCATACAGGCCCACGCAGCTCGGTGCCATGGACCACGGCGTCGAGACGTGTTACCTCAGCGCCGTGGGTCACGGCGCCGACCCCCTAGGTCCAAAAATGGAATTAAAACTACCAGGGGTCTAAATGTGAATATTTTTTAAAAAAGGGCTAAAATAGGAAAAAAATGTGTATTGATAGACAAATCTGGTGAGTGAACTAACTATGACAACATGAATAAAAGTATTGTAGCTGCGGACTAATCAGTAAAATGAGAGGACTAGGAGTATGGAAATGAATCGAGACTGCCTTCCCTGCTCCCCCTAGGGAGATATTTATACATGATCATAAGGCCTTATTATAATCAAACCCCCACTTTAGGGTACTATTACAAGGGTATTCATGTCTTTTTATATTTCCCACTGAACCTTTCAACTCAACAGGCCGAATGGGTACGGTAGAGGGCCATCCCCACAACAGAAGCCTTTCATGGTAAAAGGCTTCATCTCGAATAGGCTAAAACCATATCGTGCAAGCCTTTTGGCCCGCTTCGTCCCTTCGGCCTAGCAGAGGAGTTGCATCCAATCTTGTGGACCGCATACTTCCGGTCTTGTGGATGGCGTTTAAATGCGCCTAGCATGACTAGGGACACGCGGTGCCCTTTGTCTTCCGCCACCGCTTCACATCCGGGCGCGAATTCCGAAGAGTCGCCCTAAAAAGGCGTGCACCTTTAAAGCACGACGTGTTGGGCGAAAAGACGTCTCTACTAGTCTTCTTCATCTCGCCTCTCGTAGTGCCGTTCTTGCTGCTTCCGCCATCCGCGCTGCCTTTGCTTTCGCTCGCACCCCCTTCTGTCGGAACAACTGTCGCCGGTCCTCTGCGTTGGACTAATGGCTCGTGGAAATAACCCTCGCTCTCGTCGCAGTGGTCGTGGCGCATCTTCAAGCCGCAGCTGCGCATCCGGCCGCCGAGGCCCGTCGGCGACGGAGGTGGAATACGAGCTGATCGATCGGGATTCATCAACAACCAACAAGCGCTGAAATGCAGCGAAGAAGGTGCACAGTGTATGCACCAATGCGCTAGGGCAGAGCCTAGCAACCGAATATCTGATCCAATCTTTGGTTCGTGATGGCAAAATCGTGAATCACGAGTCGTTTCGCCTACCACCCGCCGGCGAGGTGGAGCCCCACCCCTCTGAGATGGAGACGGTCGTGTTCGCCGCATACTTCAACGTCGGTCTCCGGTTTCCAGGGGCGATGTTCGTTGGCAAGGTGCTAAGACTATGGGCTGGAGCTGGTTCAGTTGACGCCAAATGCCATCGTCCGGTTGGCGGTATATTTCTGGGCCTACTGGGCGGAGACGGTGTGGCCTAGCCCTCCGCTATTCACGTTCCTGCACGACGCTCGCTGCCAGCCGAAGAAACTTGCGGAGGGCGAATATTCCAACTTCGGCAGCATCAACTTCGTCCTTCGGTCCACGTGCATGAAGCTGTTCCTAGCGAACTCGACAAGGACGAAGTGGGAGTCCGGCTGGATACGACGGTGGTTCTACCACCGAGTGGAGGACGGCAGTAGCTTGAGATGGTCAGGGCGGCAAATGGATTTCAACATGTCCCCGTCAGTGACCCTCGACCGCAATGACGAGCAGCGCGCCTGAAGGCTCATCGGGGTCGCTCTTCGATTCAACATGCAGGACCTCACGGAGTACTGCATGTACGGTGTGTCTCCGCTGATGCGTCAATGGCATGTGCAGTCTGGCCCCACTCGTGACGACAGTGTCCGACCTAGCGTTGCTTCGCTGCTAAAGCCGGCCGATCCAAGAGTCACCTTAGATGAGGCAGAGCGTGCGGCGACCATCTTCCTGGGGCCGTATACCGCGAAGGGACACAGCCTACGGGCCTCGGTAACAACCAACCACGGCCGCATGAACCGAGTATGCGAAGCCCTCGGTATTCCCGTGGCAGAGCGCACCGAGCTCGGCGGCTATCGTTCGCGCAGCTGTGATGAAGATGGGGCGGAGGCCCTCTCTTCACCGCAGGGTACGTGATTCCCCCTCGCAGTACAGCCGCCGCGCTCGGAGCGTCACCACGGGGGTGATGCTGGCGAGGTCAAGGAATCTACCGCGGCAACTGAGTCAGAGTCTGCCGACTATGGCGACTCGTATCTCGAGGCGGCGTAGGACCATCCCTTGGGCGGCACAAAGGCAAGTCACGAGGTTGGCGAAGTTGGTAGACCCGAGGTTGGCGCAGGAAGTGACGCCCTCGACACAGCCAGGGGTGTAGCCCCGCCGTCACCCGCATGCGAGGTTGATACGATGGCTGAAGTGATGACATGTGGACGAGAATCTCCCACCGTTGTGACCACAAGTGCAGTCCCACTCGTCGAGGCTTGTCCGGAAGGTCAAGCGGCAAAGCGTGCCCGAACATGTCCCCCACCCATGACCGCTTGCGCGGGATTTCGATTGGTGATGACGGCGTTCACGGACGACCCCGAGTCCGATACCGACGCCGCGGCCCCCGGAGCGCGCTCCGAGGCTGCCATTACCGATGACGCTTCGGCAGGCGGACCATGGAATCCATGGGCGCTGACAGCCTTCGACCGGCCTCCCCAAATCGTGCTACAGGTGCAGGTTGTTAGAGATAGAGTCCCGGTCAGAGTCCTGGACGGTTTGCGATTGAATCCAGATCTGTTAGGATCTATTCCAGTCGGTTAGACCTTAGAGATAACCTCTCAATCCTTGTATTTGGTATACCAGCCGTGAGACAGGATAGCAGATCTGATTAGTTATAGAAAGTATAGATCTATTCCTTGTATTAGTTGGATTCAGATCAGATCTCTTCTTTCCATGTCTCATGGCTCCTCTTGTAACTGATTTCGGGCTCTAGCCCTATATTAACATGGAGGGATCGGCAGAGGTCCTTAAGGCCAATACTTCACATGGTATCAGAGCCTACCCATCAATGGCGAGCGCCTCTAGTTCTTCTATCTTTCCCTTTGTCGTCCCAGTAACGGAGAAGCTTACTAGATCCAACCATGCGCTGTGGAAGGCGCAAATCCTTCCCACAGTTCGAGGTGCTCAGATGATGGGGTTCCTGGACGGGACTACCAAGCCTCCACTAGAAGAGATTGAAGCCATGCAAGGCGAGAAGACAGGCAAGATCTCCAATCCAGACTATGTCCAGTGGTTGGCCAAAGATCAGCAGATCCTTGGCTACTTGCTGTCATCTCTGTCCAGAAATATCCTAGTCCATGTCGCCATCAAAAATTCTGCAGCTGAAGTATGGCAGACGATTGAAGCAATGTTTGCCTCTCAAGTGCGCGCGCGGTCAGTGAACACGCGCATAGCGCTGGCCACAACCCAGAAGGGAAGTTCAAGTGTGGCTGAATATATTGGCAAGATGAAGACTCTAGCAGACGAGATGACCTCTGCAGGGAAGCTGCTAGGAGATGAAGAGTTGATCTCCTACATCCTGAGTGGGCTTGACATGGAATACAACCCAATCGTGTCAACAATTGTTGGGCGTGCTGAACCCATCTCGGTTGGAGAGGTATACTCCCAACTTCCCAATTTTGAACAAAGGATTCAACTGCTGCAGCAAGGCGGCCTGTTGCAGTCCTCTGCAAACTCTGCCATACGTGTGTTATGAATATTGTGTGTATTGATATGAGACCCAAAGGGCCATATATATAGGAGAGTACAAGAGGATATGCCACATAGAGATAAGGCATATATAGAATAGAATACAAACTCTATATCCTAATACAACTCTATCTCCTTAACGCCCCCCTCAAATGCAAGGCGTATGCAATAGCATTGCTTTTGAAAAAGGGGTAATACTAAAACAAGCAAAATCCGAAGTCCGAGTCTTGATGATGTCGTCGTTGCGTGCAGCCTTTGAATAAACTGTCAAATCAAGCCGAAGATGAATAGATAGAAGCATGACGGCGCAGATCGAAGCCCAAGGCGGCGGCGCAGTGCACAAGGTGCAAAAGACGCGCGGCGGCCTTAAAGCTCGGGGCGGCGACTAGAGAAGCGGCGGCATCACGGCGACTTCTACGATCTGCACGCGGCTCAGAGAGTAGAGCGGCGGCTGCTGCCATGCAAAAGAAAATTCCTACACTTCTATGACTGACAATAAATTTGTGGACTCGCACGATTTGAACGAACTAAAAATTAGAAACTACGAACTTTTGGATAGACGCAACGGAAAAACTCACGAGAAAAAAAATGACTGAAGACTCACTCAAAAGAACAGAGACATCACAGTGCAGGCCCTCGTCGCGGGAGATGAGCTCGTTGGATAAGGTGAGGCCCAGCATGAGCCCCAACTTCTTGTGCCAAAAGATGGCGCAGAAGGAGCCCGAGAAAAAGATCCCCTATCTCCATCCTCTATCTCTTTGCCTCCCACATGCGAGCGCGAGGGGCGACGCGGCCGGATCCTGGCAGCAGGGGGAGGGCGCAACCGGGGGGACCGAGACGGCGGCGGCCAAAGGCGGCGGCACGGGCGCGGCGGCGCTTGCACGGCATCCGAAGGCGGCGGCGCGGGCACGGCGTTGGGGAGCCCGGATCCGAGCGGGGCGGCGGTCGGCGCGGCCGGTGCAGAGGCTGGCGCAGCCACCGGACGGGCGAGGGTGAGCCGGATCTGGCGACGGCGGTCGAGACGAGGCCGGATCTGGACGGGGGCGCGATGGAGAGGGCCAGATCCGGCGTGGAGGCGGCGAGCTCAGGCGACCGAGGCGGGCCTCGATCGTGGAGGCGGCGGACGGCCTCAGGCAGCGGTGGCTTCAAGCGGACGAGGCCAAGCAGCGGTCATGCGGCGGCCGGATCCAGCGTGGAGGCGGCCGGATCTGACGGATCCGACGAGTGGGCTAATCCGGGCGGGAGACGGCTGGATCCGGCGTGGAGGAGGCCGGATTGGGCGGTGCGGCTTCAGATCCAGGAAGACGGTGACCCAAGGACGAGCGGCGGCGGCGGCGGCAGCCTAGAGAATATGCCAATTCCTATTCACCAGCGCGAGGCAGCCGTCGTCGAGAATCCGAGGTGGCGTCGAAGGCACCGGAGATGGCAGCAACTGGAGCCAAGCGTCAGCAGCTTCAGGCCGGGTGAACAGGGCCGGCGGCGGCGCCGGATCTTGGACGACAGGGGTGCGGGTGACGACTCGATGGCCTCGGGCGGCGGCGCGACGACCTCGGGCGCCAAAGACTGCCGGATCCGTCCCGGAGGTGGCTGCCCAACGAGATGGTCGCCCCCAGGAGAGGAGATCGATCTTCCCAGGGGCAGCAGCAACAGCGGAAGTAGATCAGTTAGGTTTTTAACCTAAGCTCTGTTACCATGTTATGAATATTGTGTGTATTGATATGAGACCCAAAGGGCCATATATATAGGAGTACAAGAGGATATACCACATAGAGATAAGGCATATATGGAATAGAATACAAACTCTATATCCTAATACAACGGCCGAAGGCCGCTGCCACGAGGGGAACGGGTCCTCGCTCGCCGACCTCCACACCAATGCGCTTCTCTTCCGCTTGGGTGTAGCCGCCACTTTCTTAGGAGCCATGGTCGTCCTGAACTCGTAGCTCTCTCATCAACCCCACGGATGGCGCAAACTGTTGTGGCTACAGACCAAACAATAAAATGTGGGGACTAAGAGAGTATGGGAATGAATTGAGCCTGCCTTCCCTGCTCCCCCTACGGGAATATTTATACATGATTATAAGGCTTTATTACAATCACACCCCCGCCTTATGGTACTTTTAGAGGGGTATTCACGTCTTTTTATGTTTCCCACTGAACCTTTCAGCTCAACAGGCCGAACGGATACGGTAGAAGACTATCCCCACAACAAAAAGCAACATCAAAAAGGCAAGGGAGGCGCAAAGGCTAGCCCAAAGTTCATTATTACTGGTACCCAAGCGGTTTCGTCGACTAAAAAATTTTGCTCTTTATTCAATATGAAAACTGCAATTCATTGATGTTTTGGTTGTAAGGCTGGGAAGTGGCTATTTGGGTTGAGTGTGTTTTGGTTGTAAGGCTAGGAAGTGGCTATTTGGGTTGAGTGTAATCTGTTTGCCTCATCCTATCCCTTGTACTATGGATCCTTAAACTGTGATTACAATAATTTAGGTTCATTGTTATAAAAACAGGACCAGGATTACGCCCTTCTGTTTCTAAAAACAATAGCAACACAAGTTAGGTGCAACAAAAGCCGGATTCGGAAGAAAACACAACATTTTTCATAGCAATGGGTATGAGATAGAAAAATAAGGTTAATGTGTACTTACTGTAAAGCCACTAGAAATCATAGCAGTTTCAAAGACGATATCGACAGCATTCAGAGCTTCTGGGTCATCAGGGCTGGTTCTGCAGGCAACCTGCATTGCCAAGAAAAACTTGCGTGAGGACCAAATGCCCAATTATAGGGTGAAGGCGTTAAACCAGAGATCAACCACCGTACTGTAGATGACAAGTAGACAAAATCAAATAATCAAGAGAAAGCAACTCCAGGCAGTTGGCACTTGGCACTACCAAAAATTTGCGTATAGTTGTCAAATATGAAAGAACTATTACCCTCAACTATCCACAAAGATTAAATTGCCAGCACACTATCCTGCTCCACTAAGCCCAAATATCGATCAATAAAGATACTATGACAGCAAATCCTAAAGATAACAGAATGAACGCTTACATTCAAGCCCTTGATTATCTCATGCTCCGGGTTTATTTCAATTTCAAATACTTTCCTCGAATGGATGAAATCCAAAGAAGTGTCACCCATAGACTGTGCCCTCGTCAACCTGTTAACCAAAATCACGGTATTGTTAACAGATTGAAGTCATACAGTGAGTTATGAATGGAGGAAATCAACACAATAGAGCCTAACCTTTCCATATTGGCTGACCAACCAAACTTAGCTGCAACTAAAACACATGGTGATGAGCTGAAACGATTAGATATATCAACACGAGCAACCTTGTCCCCCAAGCGTTTCTTGATCCAATCGCATGTTTGGCTGTATTCTTGCTTGATCTCTTTTTCTCTTTCCTCATTCTTATCACCTAAGGTATATTTGCAGAACACAATCAGAAACTCGGAAGAGAATTACATCACTGAGATAAATTAATTAATTGTAGCCAACAAACAGTCAAGTTAATGATAAAAGACAAAAGTTTAGCTGGTTGTACAGATACATCCTCTACTTGATCACATCTAATGAAATTCATACTTTGGCCGTTAATGGGAGTGTAAATTAAGGTAGATATTTAACATGTGGCACAACTCCTATCAAAACCCAACTCATTAAGCAAGAACAAGAAGGTTCCAAAACAATATATTTATATGCATACCTAAGTCCAAGTCTTCCTTGCTAATATCCACAAATTGTTTATCCTTGTAGGAGTTCAGATTTGTGATACACACTTCATCCATCGGGTCAATTAAAAATAGAACCTACAAAAATAAAGAACATTATAGTATTAGAACAGGCATCAACCGGAATCGACACATTTCTGGCACAAGGCACAAAACACCCTTACAAGTAATCAACATTCTAGAGGAATCAGTTGTTTTGACTATGTGATGTTTCCCTGGAGCCCAACATCTGTGACTTTGGTTGTATTGGTTTACACAAAATAACATTATTCAAGGCAAAGCATGGAGGGTGATGCATTCAATAGGGTAAAGATCCAAAAGCAACATCTAATTAAGATACATAAAAAAGAAGTTATCATATATTTGCAAATACAGTTAGCTATCCTCAGACATACCTCATACTCCTTCTCATTGAGCTTCTCCAACAAAGGAGCAGTTTTGGCACTGCTCAAACTGTCCGTAGCAACATAGTAAATAGCCTTTTGCTCAGGTTTCATATTTTCCACATATTCATCCAAGCTGATATATTCCTCGCTGCTTTGAGAAGAAAAGAAGCGGAGCAAAGGAGCAATTCTCTTGTGATTTTCCTTGTCTTCCAAAACCCCCAGCTTCAAAAATTTGCCATAGTTCTCCCAGAATCTTTCATAGTCCTACAGTAAACTTCAGATGAGAAAGCTGAAATGAAAGAGATAAATAATGCACCATGCCCCCAGAAGGATAGAAAAAGGCTTACATCTCTGTTTTCACTACAAGAAATGCCAAGTATCATATCAAAAGCCGTCCGGACCAACCTCTTTCTCATTATACGCACTTGTGGGAAACGATAAGCAAAGAAAAGTATAAATCAAACTTACGAGATCAATATTGAAATGTGCAAGACACAGACATACTAAGAAATACCCCATCAAAAAACTTACAATTCGACTTTCTTGAAGGATTTCACGAGAAAGATTCAGTGGAAGGTCATTAGAGTCAACAACACCCTTCACAAAGCTCAGATATCTTGGGAACTGGTCAATCACAATTCTCAAATTAAAAGATTTACATGGTTACGCAAATTTGAACAAAGAACCATGAAGAAACTGTGTATCAAGCATACCAGTTCTCCGTCAAAGTCATCTGATATGAACACACGCTTAACATAAAGACTGATATTATTGATCTTCCTGTCAGTTATGTCTTCCTTCTTCGTATCAGGCACATAAAGAATTGATCTGAATTCCACCTCACCCTGCATCCATTACATCAAGCACGGTCAGTTGTATGCAACTCTATAGGACCACAATAGCACATTGTCAGAAATACAGCTTGATATGGTGCCAAGCACTAGCACAAATTTAGTTTGTATTCCCAAATTACAAACTGAACTCAAGTCCTCACTTACTGCTGATTTGCCTCAAAAGAAGAAGAGTGATACAGTCGAGAGGGTGGAGAGGGAGGTTGGCTGTGGAGGGATGGAGAAAACCTTACGCGTTCATGCTGCCCAAGCGCAAACCGTGCATGTGCGCACAAGAGTGCATGGGAGTTGTTCGAGCCGTGGGATTGATGGTGTATTGCGTGTACTGTGCGGGCCGGGTCCTGTACTACATGGTACAATGTATGCGCATGGGAGTGTAGTGCATGCAAGGAAACCAGAGGCGTGTTTGCACATGGAATCAATGCCTGCTTTAGAGGGGAAGGAGGGAAAGCTAATGCATGTAAATTGCATGCATACGGGAACAAAAAATGGGAAGAGGTGGCCACGGTGCACGCATGGGAGTGTTGATCAGCAAGGAAGGAGGCCGAGCAGAAAAGGAAAGAGAGAGGCCGTGTGGGAGAAAAGGAAGGAGGTGTGTGGGCCACGAGTGCACGAGGAGATGTGCGCGCTTCAGGGGGAAATCATGGAAGATAACATGCAGAGGCAGTAAGGGATAAATCAAGCACTAGAACAATAAAGGGTTATATCTATGTTGGTTTTATCCCAATTTTTATTTGAGTCGGTCAATTACCTATTTAATCAAGTTGGGTTATTTTCTAGGTCCGTTCCTTTTGTGTTATCCTAGTCTGAGTTGTACACATGTGAATTATAAACACATGTGTGCGACTATGTTTGGGTCAGTTTTGGTTAGTCGTAAAACCAGTACCTCATAAAACCGATTGGTTTGCTTAGGGTGAGTCCGAGTCTCTGTATTAGGTAGGTGAGTTATAGTCGGTTCTGAGTCCAAGTCTTAGGGAGGTGGGGATTCTTGTCACATACGGGAGTTTACTCGCTGGATCGTGAGATCCTCTCGTTCCAGGTTGTGGGTCATGCGCACGGTTGGGGGCATCTACCTTGGTGGAGTTTGGCAGGAAGATTGGAGGCTGTGCATTGGAAGGAGGAAGCTGCAGATCAGAGAGTGTACCATGAAAGATCGTGCCAACGTACACACGTCCACTAGTTTTACCAGTCAGGCTGCATCACAGCTGCCAGAATTACGACGACAAATAACATCTTCAACAATAGACATAAATCGCATGATTTTCCAGCTCCATGCTAGGAAATCTGCAGTATTTGCTTCAATATTTTAAATTCTACTCATTTGTTCCTGTCTAAGACATGTTTTGCAGATGAATATCTCCTGTAAGTCTAGTATGAAGATACAATTTTGGTTAGAGCAATTGCAGGATGAAGGGTGACAAGAAACAAATTGGCCTTTGTTGATAAACTGTGCACACTGAACATGTCGTCTAAGGAATTGACAACTGCATATATTATGCGATCTACACTAAACATGATTGTAAGTTTATAACAAACAAGGGATCCAAGTACTCATTGAAATAACAGACAACCAATCAAATGCAAAGAGACATACCTCTGTAGTGAAGTGTGAGGAGGCCAAGGGATCCAGGTACTCATTGAAGGTCGTCTTGAAAAATTCATTGTACTCCGCAGTTGATGCCTCTCTAGGTTTCCGAAGCTGCCAACAGCGCAAAAGGCCAACAAAAAAAAGTTCACCTCTTTTTGAACATTCATTTTTTTTAACATACAAAATCATGATTCCGTAACAAAAAATACCAAAATATTAAATAAACACATATCTCACCCAAATGGGTTGTGTTACATTTGTAAACTCACAATCCCAATACCTCTCCACAACAGTTTTCATCTTTTTTTTAGCCTGTGAGCATCATAGAGATACAATTATCCACCACTAAGTATTAAACACAACAGAATTGCTTCACAGAAGTTACGTAGTTACCTCTATTTTGGCCATGAGCTTGGACATTAGCTTACGATGTCTCGGCAAAACGCCGCTGCGCATGCAGGAGTGCGGCTCCACCTTCGAGACAATCCAATGAGTCTCATTTTTCGGTCTACATGCGCACACTCGCCAAGGACAATCGGCCTGTTTGCACTTGACAGTGTACTGCTCCTGGCTAAATTTGACGACCCGTAATGTCCGCTGTATGGACAACGCCCACAGCTTAATGGAATCCTGCAAAGATGTCTTGTTAGCAAACATTAAGTACAACCGAACCTCCCACGGTGATTCGTGCTCGTCATGCGCAGCAACACCCTCCGCATCATCAGCCTGTCCTATAGGCTCTGCACGCAGTGACCGATCTTCCTCTCCTCCATCTACCGCGTCAGCCTCATCACGAGCAACATCCTCCACACCCTCCGTACCACCGGCCTCCAAGTCCTCTTCTTGATCAACATGCTGGGCGCCCGAGTTGCTCCTACTACCCGGATGATATTCGTCGGCGGGGCCAAATAAAGATTCTTTTGGGCATCCTTGCACAAACAGCACATACTCGTATCCACAGCGTCGGCAACCTTGTAGAAAGCCCTTCCACATAGCCGTGCGCATCAGTCTTTTCAACTCCCATCTAATCTGCGTGCCGGCTCCAAAGCGCTTGTATGACGACAGTGCACACTTCAGGGTCCAAGGAGAAGCAACGAGTGAGCCAGTGTATCACATCTGCGATTCGAGCATTCTCGAGGTTCGGGTGTACCAGAGTGACTTGCGAAAAATTACTCAAATCAACACCATACGGACCTTCACGAACAGTGCCAACACCATAATGCACTTTCAATGTAGTAGGTCCCAGCATGACTGAAGTCTGCCTGTAAATATTTTCAATATTACAACTAGTCAAATCATATCGCACGATATGCAAGTACTGCTGTACTGTAATTTACATTTGTACGTTCGTCTATCGTGAACAACTACACTACCGCATGGTTAAGAATTCATTCATTCCCTAAGGCACAGGCCATAATGAACGTGCGGGCCTCTTAATATCCATTAATTTTCCCTCATAGCATAACCAACACCGCTCTCTTCCCCATTTATCTATCTCAACCCCTCATTCGCACTGACACCGCTCCCTTTCCTCTGTCCCTATACGCATCGACTCCCTATCTACTCCCACGCACACCAACGCCGCTCTCCTCTCTCTGCTCGAACTCTCTCCTACTCTCAATAATTCCTAATGGGTTTGGACAATCTACAAGACACTGACAAAATTAATTATGTAATTAAGTATGCAACATACTGATTTAAATGGCAATATACTAGTTTTAACAGTACACGTGAATTTTTTATGTACTTACGCCATTAAATTCATTCCTAATTAATCATAAATATTGTCTACTAATATTTTGCCTTTTAACATGACTACAAAATTTTTCACAGTACTCTAACATGGCACGGGATCCTCACAGTTAAATATTCATAGCGAAATAAATTAATTATACGCGCGGTTCTCCTCCCTATTCTTTTCTTTCTCCTCTCTTCTTGCTTTTCTTTCCAGCCATCTAACCGAAGCTATGTTATTCTTTTCTCTAACTATAATTTTATACGAATGCTAGTTATACTATTCTTTATACTAAACAAACTATTTTTACTTACTATAAAAACAGACTAAAACTTAACAAAACTTCTACCTTACGGGTGAATCTCTCCTTGCAATAACTCGCTGAACCTCCTCCAATCCTCCCTCCCCTCTTCTCTCCTCTCCTATCCTCTCTTTTCTTTCCTCTCCTCTCCTCTTCTCCTCTCTTTTCTTTTCTTTCCTCTCCTCTTCTTTCTCTCCTTTTCTCTCCTCTCCTCTTGCGCTCCGCGTCGGCAGAAAACGAGCATTCGCTTGAGCGCTCCAGCGAGCCAACCTGCTCCGACGATGCCAGCGGGAGAGAGGTCTGCAGGCCTGAACCCTGCGCGCACCCGTGGCGGGGCGGCAGCATCCCCTGGAGAGGCTGCTGCTGCTGGAAGTTCGCGCCCGATGAGGTCCCCATCTTGCACAAACCCTAAGCTGCAAGAAACAACAAGAACAAGCTCCCATCACTTGCTGCAAAGCATATAGCGGCAACCAACGGCGCCTCAAATCTCAAGCATAATATAGGATGGTAAGGCTCATCAACAAATCTCAAGCATAATATAGGATGGTAAGGCTCATCAAGTCACTGATTAATTCGACTACACACTGGATCCGAGCCAAGAAACAGCTAGATACCGAATTTCTTCAAGCCTGGTGATTCACAAACCGATCCAATGCTCTCTCGTGATCGTTTCCGCGCACTTCTCAGCGGATGATTCCGCACCGAGAGCACAAATCATCCGCGCATTTCGTTGATCCGGGCCTAATAAACCATTTTAGCTCAGCGCCACCCACCCAACCGCAAAGCCTCGCCGTCCCACCCACGCAGGAAGCTCGACGAGCCTTTGGAGCTCGCTAGCCAGGAGGCCGAGAGGCGGCCCCGGACGAGCCTGCGCAGCGCAGATCGAGCGAACCCATCGCAAACCGCACGGAATCGGAGGAGGTCGTGCTGCTCACCTCGACGCGGCGGGGCGAGTGGCCGCCTCCCGATCGGAGGTAAGTCACGGTAACTTTTTCTATGCCCGATGCCATCCATTCTGCATCTAACGGCTGAAGCCGTCTGCTGCCCGCGTCCACCCCGCCGGCCGGCTGCCCAGCTCCGCTCGCGTCCGCGCCGCCGCCTGCTCGCCCGTGTCCGCGCCGCGTCCACGCCGCCGGCCGGCTACCCAGCTCCGCTCACGTCCGCGCCGCCGCCGCCCCAGCTCCGGTCGCGCCAGCCCAGCTACGCCCGCTTCCGCGCCGCCGCCTGCTTCATCGCGTCTGGCGCGGCCGGAGCTGGGGCGGCGGCGCGGACGCGAGCGGAGCTGGCAGGAGCTGGGCAGCCGGCCGGCGGCGTGGACGCGGCGCGGACACGGGCGAGCAGGCGGCGGCGCGGACGCGGGCGGAGCTGGGTAGGCGGCGGCTCAGACGCGGCCAGAGCTGGGGCTTAGCTGGGCTAGCGCGGCCGGAGCTGGGCAGCCGGCCGGTGGCGTGGACGCGGCGCGGACACGGGCGAGCAGGCGGCGGCGCGGACGCGAGCGGAGCTGGGCAGCCGGCCGGCAGCGTGGACGCGGGCAGCGGACGGCTTCAGCCGTTGGATGCGGAATGGATGGCATCGGGCAGGGGAAAAGTTACCATGACTTACCTCCTGTAAGTCAGAGAATCCGCGCCGGCGCGACGGAGGGAGGCAAGGGCGAGCGAGCGCAGCGCACGAGGGGCGGTAACCGGCTGTCGCCGGTGGGGAGGGGGGAGGGTGAGACTGGTTTGACCGGCAGACGCGGGGTGGCAGGGCTGGAGGTGGGGCCCGCGGCGGTGGGCGCCTCCCTCTACCTCGTTGAGTGTCAATTCACGACGAATACACGTCCCTGTTATTCGTCTTCTAGGTAATGGTTTATTAGTTTAATTAATAATTATTATTTTAAAATAAAGTTAAAAAGTTAGCTAAAAAGTCAAAACGGATGGAACAGTAATCAAGCAAGATCACGAAATGCTAGAGACCGATTTTAATATACCATGTGAAGCTTTTAATGCAAGAGACTTTTAGATGAAGCTCCATTGAGCTGGAATAAACTAGTTTATTATTGAAATTGTACTGTAACTAATGATGGCTTATTTGATGTAACTAAATTTTAAAAAATTTAAAAATAAAAAAGTTAGCCTAACATGGACAATGCAAACGAATACGGAAAAAAAGAACCGGTAAAAAAGCTCAAAAAAATAAAAAAAAGAAATAGACAAATTTTAAGAATAGTGAAAAATAAAACAAAAACTAAAAATTCAAGCCAAAATGAGCAAGACCTTAATCAGTCGATGGATAGGGACAAGTTTTTGCTGAAGACATGCTTCATTGAAGCACGTGCTAGGTACCATCCTAGATCTTGTAATTCTGATGGTCATGTAGTAGCGGCAAGCTTATGCACCCAAGATATGTGTTGGATGGACTTTCCTCCGTCATGTTCTCTTTGAAGTTGTTCCCCATGATTTGTCTGGCAATCACCATTTAATGAATGCATAAGTATTTACCTAAAAATTTACATAATTAGAAGCAAGAACAATCACAACCACTTCTCATCGTGCTCTCATCCGCGCCACTCCTCCTCTGCCCTGCTACCCACCACAATCACGACTGGCCTCCCTCCTCCCCGTCCCTCTTTCCCACATTGCCGCACGAGGAGCAAAGATGATGCTGGTACACTTCGGTGCGTGCGCGCCTACCTTTAAGTAATATAAATTGTACTTCTTTAGCCTCAGCGCACTGACGACACTGTGGACTAGCCTGATGAGGATGTAAGGTGGTGGCGCTAGTGCGCTACCCTCTCTTGCCTTCTCGCTGCGCCCGCATTCAATGGCAGAGCTTGAAGAAAAACACACAGAGGATAAATTTAACATCATATACTTAGATAATTTAGAAAGAGGGGGTCAATTTAGTGTTGTATTAGCATTTAAGTAACATAAACTTGTACTTCTTTAGCCTCAGCGGTGGGGGCGAGCTCCATGTTCTGGTGACACGTTTTCATGAATCGTTGAAAGAAATACTATCTTCAGCTATTTTTGGTCAGACAGTTAACCAATGGTAGTCAGAATATTTACATGTGAGGAAGTGAATGGATATTGCTTTGATTTGGTCTGTTTTGAATTTACTCTGCCTCCTCATACTCATGTATTTTTTTTCTTTGGATCCATTACCATACTAGGAAATGGAAACTTTGATAGCTACTTTCAAGAATATTGTATCCGTTTATGTTAAATTGTGAATGTGATGTCCGGATATATAAGTCCCAAAACCTTGGGATCATTTGCCGAGGAGCACATCATCTCACAATTCAGGCATACCTCTTCCAAGTCCCACAATCAGTTTTAGAATTGTGCGACATTTTTTTATTTCCTGTGATCAACTGAGGTTGAAAGATGGTTCAGGGGTTTGCGCAATTTAACCGAGCAGTAGTTCTTTTACCAGTGCAGATGCATTGAGAACTTCAGGCTTGCAATTATTGTTATATACAGCAAAAATACTGCACTACAGGAATTTTTTTTTTTGTCGATTTGTACTCGTTATTGCTCATTGTTGTCATTAGCTCTTATACAATAATCACCTTTGTTTTTTTTCTGCGACGGCAGAATTCAGCTCTGGTCCACCATTCATCCCGACTTCGGGGCAAAACAAGTTACCAGCATATTCTTTTCGGCTATAAGCTTATAATTTTTTACTCTAATATATAAGCACTCATACTAATGAATCGAAAATCGCTAAACTACTTATAAAATACTATCGCAATAAAAATCATTCTATTTATTTATTTAAAAAAATTATAACATAAACTTAAATAGGTTTACTTGAGAGAAATCATATACCGTAAGAAAAGACCCTACATCAGTTCTCGTCACACAAAACGAGCCAAAATCGTAATGATAATATAGTCAGGCAATGAGGGCGGATCCAGTCGAGAGACCATTGAAGTCACCTACATGGCATCATAAGATCACCTGATAAACAGTAACTTTCTATAGAATTTAGCAAATTCCATTGAGGTCACATATCCTCAATAATTATGTACCGGATCCGCCCCTGCAGGCAATACGTATTTTTCATCTAAGCATACGATCCAAAAATCAGGACAGTCTTAAAGCAAAGATGACAGGCAGAGTTTATCCAGTTTTTTTCTATTTATTATTCCTACCACAATCGCACAGCTCATTATACAGGCTGCTGAAACAAAACCCTCGCCGTTTTTTTTTTTGACAAAAAAGTGGTAAGCTTGGACATATAAGTGCGCATGACAATGACCCCAGACGAGCTATAATATTCCTATGGAGTACACTTTGGGACAAAGAAACAAGGGGATTAACCGAAAAGGGCTGCGTTTTGGGACTAGCAAACGATGAGGGGTTCTCATTTCTGCTGGCCAGCCTCGACAGGCTCAACCACTTCAGCTTCAAGCGGCTCGGAGCTACCAGGGGCGGCATGCTGCTGGTGCTGCCAGGTCGGCTGTGCGGGTTGCGCCTGCGAGGCCCATTTGCCGGCGATCGCTGAACTCATCATTTCATAAATCTTCCCGCTGAGCTCGGCTGGGTTGTCAGGCTGCAATGGCAGACAAGCATGAGAAAATGTGGGACATTGAACAGGTAGAACTTGATACAGCGTTAACAGATTGAGAGCATTAAAAGAAAAGGATATAAGCAAAATACAGCATTCAGTATAAAGAACTTGCGGAATTAGTAAAAAGAAAATGGAGATCATGGGTAAGTAGTTTGAATCCATTCCAGGTCAGGCTTGAAAACAAACAGGTACGGAATATAACACATAAAACAAAAGATGCGCAATCATGGACATCCAACGTCAGATAATTGATAGACAAATCTGGTGAGTGAACTAATTAGGACAACATGAATAAAAGCAACATCAAAAAGGCAAGGGAGGCGTAAAGGCTAGCCCAAATTTGATTATTACTGGTATCCAAGTGGTTTCGTTGACTAAAAAAAGTGCTCTTTATTCAATATGAAAACTGCAATTCATCGATGTTTTGGTTGTAAGGCTAGGAAGTGGCTATTTGGGTTGTGTAATCTGTTTGCCTCATCCTATCCCATGTACTATGGATCCTTAAAACTGTGATTACAATAATTTAGGTTCACTGTTGTAAAAACAGAACTAGGGTTATGCCCTTTTGTTTCTAAAAACAGTAGCAACACAAGTTAGGTGCAACAAAAGCCAGGCTGGGGAGAAAACACAGCATTTTCCATAGCAATGGGTATGAGAGAAAAATAAGGTTAACGTGTACTTACAGTAAAGCCACTAGAAATCATAGCAGTTTCAAAGAGGATATCGACAGCCTTTAGAGCTTCTGGGTCATCAGGGCTGGTTCTGCAGGCAACCTGCATTGCCAAGAAAAACTTGTGTGAGGACCAAATGCCCAATAATAGTGTATGAAGGCATTAAACCAGAGATCAACCACCATACTGTAGACGATGAGTAGACAAAATCAAATTATCAAGAGAAAGCAACTCCAGGTAGTTGGCACTACCAAAAATTTGTGAATAGTTGTCAAATGTGAAAGAACTATTATCCTCAACTATCCACAAAGATTAAATTGCCAGCACACTATCCTGCTCCACTAAGCCCAAATATCGATCAATAAAGATACCATGACAGCAAATCCTAAAGATAACAGAATGAACACTTACATTCAAGCCCCTGATTATCTCATGCTCTGGGTTTATTTCAAATACTTTCCTCGAACGCATGAAATCCAAAGAAGATGTGTCACCCATTGACTGTGCCCTCATCAACCTGTTAACCAAAATCAAGGTATCATTAACAGATTGAAGTCAAAGAGTTATGAATGGAGCAAATCAACACAATAGAGCCTAACCTTTCCATATTGGCTGACCAACCAAACTTAGCGGCAACTAAAACACAAGGTGATAAGCTGAGACGATTAGATATATCAACACGAGCAACCTTGTCCCCCAAGCGTTTCTTGATCCAATCGCATGTTTGGCTGTACTCTTGCTTGATCTCTTTTTCTCTTTCCTCATTCTTATCACCTAAGGTATATTTGCAGAACACAATCAGAAACTCGGAAGAGAATTACAGCGCCAAGATAAATTAATTAATTGTAGCCAACAAACAGTCAAGTTAATGATAAAAAGACAAAAGTTTAGCTGGTTGTACAGATACATACTCTACTTGGTCACATCTAATGAAATTCATACTTTGGCGGTTAATGGGAGTGTAAATTAAGGTAGATATTTAACATGCGGCACAACTCCTATCAAAACTCAACTCATTAAGCAAGTACAAGAAGGTTCCAAAACAATATATTTATATGCATACCTAAGTCCAAGTCTTCCTTGCTAATATCCACGAATTGTTTATCCTTGTAGGAGTTCAGATTTGTGATACACACTTCATCCATCGGGTCAATTAAAAATAGAACCTACAAAAATAAAGAACATTATAGTATTAGAACAGGCATCAACCGGAATCGACACATTTCTGGTACAAGGCACAAAACACCCTTACAAGTAATCAACATTCTAGAGGAATCAGTTGTTTGAGTTTTGACTATGTGATGTTTCCCTGGAGCCCAACATCTGTGACTTTGGTTGTATTGGTTTACACAAAATGTAGTTAACATTATTCAAGGCAAAGCATGGGGAGGGGTGATGCATTCAATAGGGTAAAGATCCAAAAGCAACATCTAATTAAGATACATAAAAAAGAAGTTATCATATATTTGCAAATACAGTTAGCTATCCTCGGACACACCTCATACTCCTTCTCATTGAGCTTCTCCAAGAAAGGAGCAGTTTTGGCACTGCTCAAACTGTCTGTAGCAACGTAGTAAATAGCCTTTTGCTCAGGTTTCATATTTTCCACATATTCATCCAAGCTGATATATTCCTCACTGCTTTGAGAAGAAAAGAAGCGGAGCAAAGGAGCAATTCTCTTGTGATTTTCCTTGTCTTCCAAAACCCCCAGCTTCAAAAATTTGCCATAGTTCTCCCAGAATCTTTCATAGTCCTACAGTAAACTTCAGATGAGAAAGCTGAAATGAAAGAGATAAATAACGCACCATGCCCCCAGAAGGAAAGAAAAAGGCTTACATCTCTGTTTTCACTACAAGAAATGCCAAGTATCATATCAAAAGCCTTCCGGACCAACCTCTTTCTCATTATACGCACCTGTGGGAAACGATAAGCAAAGAAAAGGATAAATCAGACTTACAAGATCAATATTGAAATGTGCAAGACAAAGACATACTAAAAAATACCCCATCAAAAAACTTACAATTCGACTTTCTTGAAGGATCTCACGAGAAACATTCAGTGGAAGGTCATTAGAGTCAACAACACCCTTCACAAAGCTCAGATATCTTGGGAACTGGTCAATCACAATTCTCAATTAGAAGATTTACATGGTTACACAAATTTGAACAAAGAACCATGAAGAAACTGTGTATCAAGCATACCAGTTCACCGTCAAAGTCATCTGATATGAACACACGCTTAACATAAAGCCTAATATTCTTGGTCTTCCTGTCAGTTATGTCTTCCTTCTTCGTAGCAGGCACATAAAGAATTGATCTGAATTCTACCTCACCCTGCATTGATTACATCAAGCACAGTCAGCTGTAACAATAGCACATTGTCAGAAATACAGCTTGATACAGCGCCAAGCAGTACCACAACTTTAGTTTGTATTCCCAAATTACAAACTGAAGTCATCACTTACTGCTGATTTGCCTCAAAAGAAGAGCACACAGACGAGAGGGTGCAGAGGGAGGCTGGCTGTGGAGGGATGGAGAAAACCTTACGCGTTCATGCTGCCCAAGTGCAAACCGTGCATGTGCGCACAAGAGTGCATGGGAGTTGTTTGAACCATGGGATTGATGGTATATTGCGTGTACTGTGCGGGCCGGGTCAACTGCCTGTACTACATGGTACAATGTATGCGCGTGGGAGTGTAGTGCAAGGAAACCAGAGGCGTCTTTGCACATGGAACCAATGCCTGCTTTTGAGGGGAAGGAGATAAAGCTAATGTATGTAAATTGCATGCATACGGGAACAAAAAAATGGGAAGAGGTGGCCTCAGTGCATGCATGGGAGTGTTGATCAGCAAGGAAGGAAGCCAAACAGAAAAGAAAAGAGAGAGGCTGTGTGGGAGAAAAGGGAGGAGGCGTGTGGGCCATGAGCACAGGAGATGTGTGTGCTTCAAGAGGAAATCACAGAAGATAACATGCAGAGCAGCCAAGGGATAAATCAAGCATTGGAACAACAAAGGATTATATCTAGGTTGGTTTTATCCCAATTTTTATTTGAGTTATATCTATGTTGGTTTTATCCCAATTTTCATTTGAGTCGGTCAATTACTTATTTAATCGAGTAATGTTATTTTCTTAGTCTGTTCCTTTTGTGCTATCCTAATCTGAGTTGTAAACATGTGAATTATAAACGTGTGCGCATCTGTGTTTGGGTCAGTTGAGTCGTAAAACCAGTACCTCATAAAAACCGATCGGTTTTCTTAAGGTGAGTCCAAGTCTCTGTATTAGGTGAGTTATAGTCAGTTCTGAGTCCAAGTCTTAGGGAGGGAGGATGCGTGAGTAAGCCAAGGGCCGGCTGTTTTGTAAATCAGATTAAATTTTGCTTTGAGCTGAGAAAACAGAAAATGCCCACTTGGGCACATTTCGTGTGTCGCATGTTCTTGTGAGTTCCGATCTGGAACTGCATGTGGTGTGGTGATTCTTGTCACATACAGGAGTTTACTCACTGGGAGCTCCCGATATGTAACATGAAAGATCGGGCCATTGTACACGCGCCCGCTAGTTTTACCGGTCAGGCTGCATCACAGCTGCCAGAATTACAACGACAAATAACATCTTCAACAATAGACATAAATCGCATGATTTTCCAGCTCCATGCTAGGAAATCTGCAGCATTTGTTTCAATATTTTAAATTTGACTCATTTGTTCCTGTCTAAGACATGTTTTGCAGATGAATATCTCCCGTAAGTCTACAATTTTGGTTAGAGCACTTGCAGAATGAACGGTGACAAGAAACAAATTGGCCTTTGTTGATAAACTGTGCACACTGAACATGTCATCTAAGGAATTGGCAACTGCATATATTATGCGATCTACACTAAACATGATTGTAAGTTTATAACAAACAAGGGATCCAAGTACTCATTGAAATAACAGACAACCAATCAAATGCAGAGAGACATACCTCTGTAGTGAAGTGTGAGGAGGCCAAGGGATCCAGGTACTCATTGAAGGTCTTCTTGAAAAATTCATTGTACTCCTCAGTTGATACCTCTCTTGGGTTCCGAAGCTGCCAACAGCACAAAGGCAAGAAAAAAAGTTCACCTTTTTTGAACGTTCATATTTTTTAATATAGATAATCACGATTCCGTAACAAAAAATACCAAAACATTAAATAGACACAAATCTCACCCAAATGGGCTGTGTTTCATTTGTAAGCTCCCAATCCCAATACTTCTCCACAACAGTTTTTGTCTTTTTCTTAGCCTGTGAGCATCATAGAGATACAGTTATGCACCAGTAAGTACTAAACAACAGAATTTGCTTCACAGAAGTTACTTAGTTACCTCTATTTTGGTTTCACCATCACCTTTTTTAGCTTCAGCAGGATCCTCATCAACCTCAACCTAGAAATCAATGAATGCTTCGCTTAAGTAACGTGTTGGTCCAATAAACAAAAAGAACACTACCTCTGTGTTAAAAATTTAAAATATAAGTTGTTCTAGGATCCATATTGTTTAAACATATTTAGGTTTGACCATTAATATATAAAGAATTACTGATTGACAACATAAAATTGATGTCGCTAGATCCATCATGAAATATACTTTCATAATATATAATTATTTTTATTTGAAATAACATATTTTCATAGAAAGTGCTGGTCAAAGTGTCACCTTGGAGACTTGTGTCAATGTCCTAAACAATTTATATTTTGACACAGAGGGAGTAAAAAAGAATATTCACCTCTTTTGTGTAGCCTTTCTCTTGCCAAGTGTATATAGGGAAGGAAACAAACTGAGAATAGTTCTTCACGAGTTTTTGGATCCTCTCAGGGTGAGCAAAACCCTTGTCGTCACGCTGAAACAATAACAAGCATCACAGTTTAAAATGGACCATATAGCGAAAATTTAGATCTCATCAAGATAAGCAAGCAGACCTTGAGGTAGAGTGTAAGGCGAGTTCCCCTAGGAATGAGCTTCTCTGGGTCATTCTCCTCTCTAATGGTGTAAGAACTAGATTCTGCTTCTCCTTCCCAAACATATTGCTTGTCTGATCTTGGGCTCTTTGTTGACACAGTGACCTATTATACAGAATAAAAGGTATTCATGAAATATTAACATGAGGGCCGAAGCCGTTTAGCCAAGGACAACAAGAAAGAAATTTTGCTTGTCAACAGCAAACTTTTAAAGACAATCATGATAACACTATACCTTATCTGAAACAAGAAATGCAGAATAGAAACCAACACCAAATTGGCCAATCAAGTTGCTGTCAACACCAGCTTCTTGGCTCTCCTGTTGTACAGTATACACTTAAATCATGAATATAACAGAATTTCAAAGATAGACATATAAGGAAAAGAGAATAACAGCTGCAAGTAGATTGCACCTTCAAAGCCTTCAGGAACTTAGCAGTCCCACTACTTGCAATAGTCCCAAGAGAATCAACAAGTTCTTGCCTCGTCATACCAATCCCAGTATCACTGAAGAGCAAATGCAGGCCATGATGCAAATCATTTCCCAAGAACTACATAATTGATCACACACACCTGCAAGTAACCTATACTTACATAATTGTTATTATTCCGTTGTCCTTGTCTGTTTGGATGCGAATGTCAAGTTCAGGACCATCCTTCAGAAGATCAGGATCAGTGACACTTAGATAACGCAACTTATCAAGTGCATCGCTTGCATTGCTACAAGTAGAAGAAAAGGAAACGACAAATTAACTCATAGAGGGACCAAGCTCGAAAATCCACACGGCGCTAATTGCATAACAACTTGACAAAGAGTTGCAAACTGAATTTCAACATATAAAGACAATGAATAAGAGTGAATCCACAAATACATACAGCAAAATTTACGAGATGGAACACATTTATGTTCACAATTGTCACTCACCTGACCAACTCCCGAAGAAACACTTCCTTGTTGCTATACAAGCTGTGCACAATCAAATCCATGAGCCTATTGACCTGCCAAGCACATTGCACAACATCACGGCATCATTGATCACACAATCATTGGTGAAAATTAGCATGAAGCTACAACAGTTTACTCCAGAGTTACCTCAGCCTGGTACTCGAACTTCTCGGCCGGCGGTGTGTCCGAGGAATCAACCGCCGCAGTGCTCGATTCATACCGCCTCCCGACAAGGGCACCAGCCCTCAGCTTGACGGGCACAGAACTGTCAGCTCCAGTAAGCTTGGGCCCCGCAAGCACGGAAAGCAACCTCTTCTGGAGTTGAGGGACACCGGGCTCCCCATTTGCCACCTGAAATTGAGATGACATAGCGGATATCACATAGCATCTCAAGTGCTCGCCTCAAGTCAAACCACTAAATTAGAAAAATATCACCATTTTTCCTCAATCAAAACGTAGCAAATTGCAGATTTCTTACCCAATTAATCAGTTAAACGAAGGCGCGAACTGAATTTAATAAATGCAACCAAAATCAACCCAAACAGAGAACCCAATTTGGGGGAACGAGAGTACGAGACAGATTAAGCACGAATCCATTTCGGCTAATTTCGATGACGACCCACTCCGGCCATCCCACCCCCCAACACCCCCCTAAATAAAAGCGCAACTAATCAAACAGCGCAACGGACACTAGGGCCATAGCCAAACGTACCGAGCGAGGCGGGGCCGAGGGGGTGGCGACGGTGCTGCCGGAACCGGCGGAGGCGGCCCCGGCGGCCGCGCGGCGGCGGGCGGCGGCGCAGAGGGATCGCCTCGAGGCCCCGAGCATCTTCGCCGCTTCTCCTACCCCGCGAGGGCAAGAGCTATGGGCTGGAGGCGCGCGTGCGCGAGGCGGGCGAAACGGAGACGACGACGCCGCAAGGGTTTTGGAGGAGGGGGTAGGGTTTTGGGTGTTGGGGTTGTGGGATGGGGGAGGCGTATAAATGGCGTGCGCCTTGCGGAGCAAGAAGAAGGGAGGGTTGGGTCTCTGACGCCGTGGCCCCACATGTGGGACCGAGTTATCAGTGTGTGGTGGTTAGTGGTTTTAGCGATTTAGGGGAGAAGGTTCTGGAGAGAGCGCGTAGGGAAATGCTACGTGCACCGGTGAGGGTAGTAGGATGGAATACTAGGCCTGACATGTGGGGCTAGTGAGAGGTCGGGTTCTGCTGTTGCCCACGAGTCAGTGCGGTAAGCGTGGCTCTGCCTCGCCGTCGGGTTCCCGTTGGAGAAGGTTCCAGATGGGAGAGCAAGAAAGCGGGCGTCCTGTACATGACACGTGGGTCCATGTGATAGATGGTCCACCTATCACTGACCTGTGGCGCTGCGAGGCTGAGGCTTGTACACTGTAGGGGAAGAAGGTTCTGGATGCCCGAGTGGCCACGTCCCACGTACATAATTGTAGACGGCTCAGGTGCACCAATTATACATGAAACAAAATCTCCGGCCTCTCCTGCACTAACCTATGACTATGAGACCCACATTTGACGTTCTCCATACTGTCTTTGTTGGATTGATTAAAGATTGGAACTCATTTTTTCGGCTTCTAAAATTTATTTTCCAGTTTTTTCTATAATAACTAATTTTCAAATAGAATATTTTCTTAAGACAAAGTTTACAAGTTAATTGTAGTACACATTGTAGTGACTTCATTTATATTAGCCAAAACTACATGCAAGTTACTTATGTCTCCGTTCTCTCTCTCTCACAAACAGTTAAAAGCCACAAGCCGCAGCCAAAAAGAACAAACCCATTATAGATTATACTAACAGCATAGCATTATAATTTCGTTAGGAAAACGTCTATATTAACTTTGAACTTTGACAGTACATCTACTTAACATCTGAACTATAAAATCAGGTATTTTACCCTTTGATTTTCTAATACCAAGTCAATTAACACCTTAAAGTGGTTTTAAATGTGGTTTTGCCACATGGAGGATGACGTGGCTAACGACTCGGATTTTTTGGCACATACGCCTGGCCAACGAAGCCCATGGCAATGTGGCAGCGGCCTGCCACACGACCATTGAGCTTCAGGTAGCCTGCCGCCCCGGCCACCAGGCTCTAAGTCATTACCTATTGCCTAATTACCCAATTAAGGTGGCTTTATCAGCTATCGCACGATGGCCGAGCGGCGAAGCTTGGCACTGTGCGACAGCAATGGGCCCTACGTGTTTCTTTAGTTAGTTTATACGCATGCAAACGAATGCAGTGGGCCTTCGCCCATTTGGCTGGTATGAAAAATGAGTGCTTGTGCAGTAGCGACGAGGGAACAAACCACCAAAAGAGAGGTTACGTCGCGTCTATCTCCTCGCGCGCAGTTCACCCTGCCATTATCGGCGTTTTGTTAGCGCATTGCACTCTCGCTCGCGCTATAAATTGCGAGCTCTCTCGCAGTCTCTTTTGCAATCTCTCTCGCAGTTGCTCTCATAGTCTCGCAATTCTTCACATCCGATTAGTAGTCGTATAACCAGGTAATTCCTATGTAATACATATGTGTGTGCATACATACATATGTATAATTATGTAAATATTCATTTCATCATAATTTTTAATTTGTAGTATTATACTGCCATTATATGTACATATATCTATGTATATGTGTATGTATATGTATATGTAGATATATATATGTATGTGTATATGTACATATGTATACATACATACATACATATATATGTAATATATACATATATACATGTATATGTACACATATATACATGTATATGTATGTGTATACATACACATATATATAATATACATTTACACATATATGTACATATACACACACATACATGTAAATGTATATTATATATATGTGTATGTATACACATACATATACATGTATATATGTGTACATACATACATATGTATATATATACACATATGTATGTATGTATGTATGTATGTATGTACGTACGTACGTACGTACGTACGTACGTACATATGTATGTATGTATGTATGTATGTACGTACGTACGTACGTACGTACGTATGTATGTATGTATGTATGTCTTACCGCCCTTTTGCCTACGGTATGACTGCCCAGGCCAATATAACCACCCATGGATGGCGATATGACCGCCCAGTATGATTGGTCAGTCTAACAAGGGTTTCCAGTATGACTAGACTTTGTATGGCGGTTATTATTTTTTCAAAGAGTATGTTTTTAAGCTCTTTTCATCTCTTTAGGCTGGTATGACCGCACCTTGTGTGGCGGTATGACTGCATCCTTTTCTAACGGCTAGTTTTTTTGATAGTTTAATACTGAAGTTTATAGCCGTCGGCACTATAGTGCAGTATGATCACCATGTAAAGTATGGTATGATTGTATTTGCTAAAATTTGTTGATTTCAGGTCCAACAACTAGTTTTTCGTAGTGTGGGTATTTATACCCCTTGTGACAGGTTGGGACACTTTCTCGGCATCATATTTCGCTCTCTTGAGATAGTGTAAACTTCTCTTAATTATGCATGTATTGTACCTTATGAGCAAGGAGGGATCTCTATTTGTATGTGTTGCATCTAGAGATGGATTGAGTATCCACTTAAGAATGTGTGTGCACTTTGTTGAGAGTTAAGTGAGCATCTTGGTTTGTTACTCCTAATGTTTGCTAACACCTAGACAATGTGAAGGCGCGTGGTCCAATAATTTTCTCAAGAAGCTTGTGAGAAAGGGCCAATATTGTTGTGAAGGTTGAAACTCATATACTTGAAGAGAGAAAGAGCCAGCCCTAGTGGATTGTAGTGCTTAACTTAATTCATGGAGTTAGTCCAATTCGCTTGGGCATACCTCAATGTGGATTAGGGGAGATGGTAAGTCTTCGGACACCACTATAAAATATCATTGTGTCATTGTAGTTTGCTCTCTTGTGCTCATTTATATTTTTGCAATTTATATTTATAGAATTAAATTGCTTACTTGTCTCACTAGGATTGTAAACCTTGACATGACCACAGAGTGTTGATGCACTTAGTTGAGATTAGTTGATTTAAGTCTTACACTACAACACAAACCCTACATAGAGATGCTTTTTTAATATAGTAGAGGCGTTTTTTCATGTCTCTACATTATTGTAGAGATATTTTTTAAAATGTCTTATAAGCATCTTCCTATACACCGTTGTATGAACGTAGAAACATATTATTAAAACACCGCTATATCCTTTGTGACGTTTTATAGGAGCACTTTATTGTTTCTCTAAGTAAATGAAGTCATTTTATAGTGTTGTTAAATTGTGCTACTAGCATAGTGTACCATAGAAAATAAAATCTAAAAACTGTGTGGGCTTTCGCAAAGGTTGGTACTTGAATTTACAACCTCATGGGAATAGTACTTCTCTTAGACATGTTGCACTAGTCACTTCAACCTCATCACTTCACATATTTAGTTGTGCCTTGTAGTATTTATATGTAGGTCATTTAACACATGTAAACCACTAAAAATGCCTCTAGATAATTAAAGCGCCTTAAAAAATATCTCTACAAAACAAAAAACTTTAGGCGAATTAGAGAGTATTTCAAAAGCGTATCTTCACGATAAAATTTTGCATGTGGTTCTAAAACGTCTCAAAACCGCCTCTACAATACAATATTTTACAGCAATTTTTAAAGTGTCTCTAAAAGTATCTCTAGGTTATATAACTCTAATTTTAAAGACAAATTGGAAAGCACCTCTAAAAAATGTCTCTACATGGGTTTTTCTTGCAGTGGTAATCGTGCAAAATCGTTTTAATTTACAATTCTGCATAAAACTCAATTTTAGACAAAGTGCTTTTTTAAAAGCACATATTCACCTCTTTAGACAGCCTCCTCGACTTTATAACCTTAGGCATTTAGGCTGTGCTAGAAAAAAAGGTTTTTAATTTAGCCTTTATAGAAAAAAAAATCCTAATTCATCTCTCTTTTAAACATCCGATCCACTTCACACTAGGGTTGTGATGCCGACGATGGACGCTAGCTCCAGCACGCCGAGCCCGAATAGGTGCTTGCACCCCAGCGTGCCGCCCCTGACTCACGCCTGCCTCGACCGTGCGGCGGAGCACCTAGTAGCAGAAGGCAGCGTGAAGGTAGACATAGGAGCCACACCGTCTGTCATATTGGAGAGAGAGAGAGAGAGAGAGAGAGCACGTTAGGGGGCGCCCAATATGATTGTACAGAACTTGGATGAAGAATATGGGGGAGGTATAGAGAGAAAAAAGAAGGATATATTCGCTGACATACAAGCCATAGTTTATAGGTCTGTTCTTTTTATGTTTTAAAAGCTGCTTTTCGTTTTTTCTATAGTAACTAGCTTTTAAACGAAATATCTTTTTAAGATAAGATCTACTAGTTAATTATAGTACATACTGTACCGACTTCATTTATATCGGTAAAAACCGCACGTGAGTTTCTGTTACTATGTAATCTCTCGCACAAACAATCCAAAAGCTACAAGCTGCAGCCAAAAGACATAAACTTCAGCAAAAAATACAGGCCTATAAGAGATTGGTTTATATTCGATTGGCTGAGGAAGTGCCACGTTGATAGCCACATCATCGCCCACCGTGGCAAAACCACCTATAAAACCACCTTTTGAGGGTTATTTGCTCCGGTTTAGAAGATCAGCGCTTGAATCCCCGCTTTTGTAATTTAGGGGGTTAAATAGACGCACAGCCAAAGTTTAGGGGTAGTATAAACTTTTTCCATTTCACTAACTAAAGAAGCGTTAGCAATTTCAGAGTGGAGTAAACCCACCCACTGATCCAGATATGTGACGATATAGGCCAAACTTGAGCAAACAACAGAACAGGCTGATATGCAAGCAGCAGACCTTACAAGAACCATCAGCACAATATACGTACCCATTTTTGTCTACACCAGGTCACTACTATTCCAGACCTATATATGATGAAAAAAAACAAGGATAGAGAGACCGAGTTGGACATAGAGCATACTGCTCCTATAGCAGAACAGCTTTCAGATCGTTGAGAACTAGCACACCACGGTGTGCGCTTGCGGCGCCTATGGCGGAGGAGCTGGATGAGAATAGTGCAGCGCGGCGATTTGCAGCGGTCGGCGAGCATTAAGGTTCCAGCTTCAAGGAGACGACTCGGGACTGCCGGTTCCGCTTGGCCGCCCTCACAAACACCACCGACAGGCAAGACGGCGCCCACCATGGCCTCCGGACCTCTTGCTCCCCTTTCAGGCAGGCAACTGAAGATTGATTTAGCAGGAGTCAGACAGAGCAATATTCAGAATTTAGACACACGATCCATTGAACAGTTTGAAATGTACACACATAAATATAAACATGACATCCCAAATTATCTAGAAAAACAAAGAATTCGTGGGAGAATGCCTAGAGTTCGTGTGGATTATGATATCTGCATTACTTCAGTCCATAACTAAATAGGCATGCAGCATTCTTTGAATCAATACTGACGCTTCAATCATAGTTGATCTTCGAGTAATATAACATATGTTGGTATCTGGATCATGTTTAATTCATTTGTGTTCTTCTAAAAAAAATCATTTGTGTTGCTCATTTACATCAGAACAAGATGCTGATTATCAATTGTATGTATGAGTCTCAAAATAAATAAAAAAATCAATTTATATACTAGCATCGTATAACTTATTTCATGATGAAGTCAACCGAACATCAAGAAAGCTGCCAAATTGGCAGCTGTACTGTGCCTGCGCAAACTTTTTGCAAGAGACTCAGCTCACCTTCTAGGCTTCTATATACATGGACAGCCAATACCAACCAATGATGAGCTTGAGCTCAAAAAGAAAAGATCAATGAGCTTCTGCCACTTTGATTGACAGGTATTTTGATCAGTTCAGTATTTGCCAAAAAAAATAGCATTGGTGAGAGGAACAGAGATCTCATTCTGATTGACTGCATGGCACATCGCAATCAAATGAAAACTAACGAGCAAAATATGTAGGAAAAAACACTGAAACAGTTATCATGGTAGCAGAAATGTGCTGTAGACTCCTCGACATTAAAGGCCAAGTAAGAAACAGAAATATTCAAACCTTTAATGCGCCTCAACTCTTTGCATAATGTGATAAAGTCTCCCCATTTCATATGGCATCGCCTGATAAACCGCAGAATCTGCTCCGTAGTAAACATTGACAGGCTTTCTAGATACTCTCCATTGACACCATTTTCTTCAAACACTTGTCTGTAGCTACCAAGATTGATGTCTTCAAGCCACAATCCAACATCCTGAAAGAGAATAATAACCTTATTAGGTGAACATCAATCATCTTGAGGTCACTAGCCTTTAGCTCTTGCATTCAACACTTGCTGTTACTGGTTCAAAATTGCCAGAAGATAAATGTGTAGCTAGGTCAGCGAGAACAAATTCAGATTGTCAAAACATAAAGACCGTATTAAGACACAATTTTAGAACAAATGTTCAATGGGTTCCCTTTAAGAGGATTGAATAAATGCCCTTTACAACTTTACAGAAACCAAAACCCAGATACACACTGATGACAAAAAAAAAAAATCTAAAAAGCAAAGGGAAACAGTCGCCCAAGAATTAACCTGGAAAGCAAATGAAACTTTTGGGTATATTAGATATGGTTTTGATACATACAATAACAATAGTATCTGTATTAGATAAAATATGCAACCCTAATGGAGAACTGTATTTCATTGTAACAAAAAGCATTTCCGTTTTAAAACTTGTATTGTGGTTTAATGCAATATGTTGCAAGCTGCAACCTCAAGTCCTCAACCACAACCCCAATGAAACGCAACGCAACACTGACCTTCCCACCAGGCATTAGCCCATGCACAAAAAGGTTTGAATAGCTGTCCTATTGTAAATATGACATTGTATGTAGAGTTTAATAGAGATCTAGATCACTTAAAATAATAATATAATATCCACATTGCATGACACATGGTGGCTCCCTTTCACCAATCGCATCTGCTTCATGCCTATGAAGAATATAATGAGCACAAACTTTTGTTACTCGCTGGAGTCTTGCTGTTGGTGATAGCAAGATCCTTACTCTCATCGAGAGGATGACACTTGGAGATGGGGCAATTTTCTTGTTTATTTCTCACACAATGCCATACCAACCTGAGGGGTTGGAGATACATATTTATAGGCTGCTAGTCAGCCAAGCATATGCCAAGATGCTATCCTAGACTAGTCCAAGATGCTGTCCTAAAGCTAGTTTAAGATGCTAAAGCAAAAAGCCGCTAAAGCAAAAAGCAAGTCCTAGATGCTAAAGCAAAAGCAAGTCCTAGATGCTAAAGCAAAAGCAAGTCCTAGATGCTAAAGCAAAAAACAAAAAGCACCATGTACACCATGTGCAGACAACACAAAGACTTATCTATCATTCTCCCCCTAAGTCTTGTGCGTCGTCTTGTGGGAGAGTTGAACCATCCTGATCTTGGAGCAGAGCTCAAGGAACTTGATCCTTCCAAGAGGCTTGGTGAGCAGATCCGCAAGCTGATCCGTGGTGTTGATGTAGCTTGCCTTGATGCTTCCTTCATCCAAGCAGCCTCGGATGAAATGGTACTTCACCCGGATGTGCTTGCTCCGTTCATGAAAAACGGGGTTTTTTGCCAGGGCTAGAGCGGACTTGCTGTCCACCCTGAGCTCTACTGCTTCAGTGTCCCTGCCGAGGAGATCACCAAGCAGTCGAGCGAGCCAGAGTGCCTGAGTCGAAGCGGTGGAAGCCGCTATGTACTCGGCCTCACAGCTGGACAGGGCCACCACCTGCTGCTTGACTGACTGCCAGTGAACGAGGCACTTGCCGAGAAAGAAGAGAATCCCACTTGTGCTCTTGCTGGTGTCGATGTCGCCCGCATGGTCACTGTCGCTGTACCCGACGAAGTGTACCGCGCCAGGACACCTCGGGTAATGGAGGCCGTGGTCAAGGGTCCCCGCAACGTAGCGGATGATCCTCTTCACAGCCTGCTGATGCTCCGTCGTCGGTCGTTGCATGAACCGACTAACGTAGCCGACGGAGAATGCCAAGTCCGGTCGTGTGTGGGCGAGGTAGCGAAGGCTCCCCACAAGACGCCGGTACTGCGTAGCGTCCACCTCCACCGTCGTGCTGTCGCGGCTCAGCTTCAGCCTCTCCTCCATCGGAGTGAGAGCTGGGTTGCAGTCGGTGAGCCCAGCTAGCTCAACGACGCGCTTGGCGTAGGCGGTCTGTCGAAGCGTGATCCCGGAATCATCCTGGTGCACCTCGATCCCTAAGTAGAAGGAGAGGGGCCCCAGGTCACTCATCTGGAAGGTGGCCTTCATCTCTTCCTTGAATGCCGCCACCTCCGCATCCTTGGTGCCGGTGATCACCAAGTCGTCGACGTAGACACCCACCAGCAGGGCATTTTCTCCACTGCCCCGCCGGTAGATGGCCGCCTCGTGCAGACTTTGCTCGAAGCCCATCCCTTTCAGCGTGGAGTCCAACTTGGCGTTCCACGCCCTCGGTGCCTGTCGCAAGCCATAGACGGCCTTGCGCAGGCGGAGCACCTTGCCCTCCTTGCCGGGGATCGCAAATCCCGGCGGCTGATGCACGTAGACCTCCTCCTTCAAGTCGCCGTTAAGAAATGCCGACTTGACATCCATATGATGAACACGCCAGCCTTCCTGGGCAGCTAGCGCAAGGAGTCGCACGGACTCCATCCGTGCGACGGGTGCGAAGGCGTCATCGAAGTCGACCCCCTCCTGCTGCACGAAGCCTCGTGCCACCAAGCGAGCCTTGTGCTTGACGATGGCGCCGGCTTCATCCCGCTTCAGCTTGAACACCCACTTAAGGGTGATCGCGCGGTGACCGGCAGGAAGATCTGCCAGCTCCCACGTCCGGTTCCGCTCGACGGCGTCCATCTCCTGCTTCATCGCGACACGCCACGCCGCGTCTCCCTCCGCCTCAGCGAAGGAGCGGGGCTCGCCGTCGTCGCATGCCAAGTGCAGCTCCGCCTCGCAGTCGCGCTGCGCCAGTCCAGGGACGGGCAGCTCGCCGAGGATGTTGTCCATGGTACGATAGCGCAGAGGCTCGTCGTCGTGGTAGGCGTCGACGCGGTCCTCGTCGTGGGACAGCGGAGTAGCGAACTCCACCATGCGCTGCTTGTCGTGGACCGAAACTGTTGGGGCCGATCCCGGTGGTGTGGCCGCCGGTGCAGGAGAGTGGTGAGCCGGTGGTGAAGAGTGGGGCGTAGCCGGTGCCGAAGGTGGTGGAGCACTCGCCGGAGCTGGTGGCGAGCAAGGTGTCGAGGTGGACGAGCTCGGTGAAGACGAGCTGCTAGCTCCCCCGGCTCTCTCGAAGTGGACGTAGTCGACAACAAAGTCCCTGAGAGTCGAAGTCGAACCGTCGTCCACCGCCTTGTCCCACGTCCAGCCTTGCCCTTCGTCGAACACAGCGTCACGCGAGATGCGGACGCGCTGTGTGACAGGGTCGAGGATGCGGTAGGCCTTCGAGCCCTCCGCGTAGCCGATGAACACTCCCGGAGTGCTCCTGTCGTCGAGCTTGCCGATGTGGCCAAGCTCCTTGGCGAACGCGAGGGAGCCGAAGACCCGCAAGTGGGAGACCGCCGGCTTGCGCCCATGCCAAGCCTCGTACGGCGTCCTGCCGTCGAGCGCCTTGGTAGGCGAGCGGTTGAGGATGTAGATGGCCATCACCACCGCCTCTCCCCAGAAGACAGCCGGCATCCCCCTCTGCTTGAGGAGGGCCCAAGCCATCCCCACAACCGTCTGATTGCGCCGCTCGACGACGCCGTTCTGCTGCGGGCTGTACGGCGCGGAGTAGTGGCGTTGAATGCCCTCATCAGCGCAGTACGACGCGAATTCAGCCACCGTGAATTCGCCGCCGTTGTCTGTGCGCAGCACGCGCAGCTTGCGGCCGCACTCCGCCTCCGCAGCAGCCTGCGTGCGCCTGATGGCGTCCGCAGCCTCTCCCTTGCTGCCGAGGACCATGACCCACATGTAGCGGGAGAGGTCGTCGACGAGCAGCAGGAAGTAGCGTCGTCCTCCCGGTGTGGCCAGTGTCACCGGGCCACACAAGTCCCCGTGCACGAGCTCGAGCCTCTCCTTGGCTCGGAAACTCGCCTGCTGGGGAAAGGGGAGTCACCTCTGCTTCGTCATCACGCAGACGTCGCAGAACTGCTCCACATGGTCAAGGCACGGCAGGCCTCGCACCATTTCCGTGGCACTGAGCCGCTTCAGGGCCTCGAAGTGAAGGTGCCCAAAGCGCTCGTGCCACTGCCACGCCTCGTCGTCCCGACGAGCAGCGAGACAGAGGGGTTGTGCCACCTGCATGTGAAGAATGTAGAGTCGAATTGCGCCTCTGGTTACCTTGGCAAGAAGGCGACGGCGAAGATCCCAAATCCGCAGCACCCCGTGCTCGATCTCGACACGCGAGCCGTTCTCATCCAGCTGTCCCAAGCTGATGATGGAGTTCCGCAGATCGGGGATGTAGTAGACGTCGGTGAGCAGCCTGTGCTCACCAGACACGGTGGTGAAGATGACGGAGCCGACGCCCTTGATTTCCACGCCGGAGGCGTCCCCAAACTTGACGGAGCCTCGGACGCTAGAGTCAAACTCGGCGAAGAACTCCCGTCGACCGGTCATGTGATGGGTGGCGCCGGTGTCGAGGCACCACCCGTCAGTCTTGTCGTTGCCGGAGCCGTAGCCGAGGAGGGCGTGTGCTTTTGGCTCGTCAAGGTGGAGGAGAGCCACTACGGCCGGTGCCGCTGGAGGTAGTTCGATGCTCGCATGAGCAATGAACAGAGCCAGCTGCTCCTCCTCCTCTGCCTGCGCGACGTGGGCCTGGCCGCGTCGTGGCTGTCGACAATCCCTGGCCCAATGACCAAGCTTGCCGCAGTTGTGGCAAGAGTCGTCTCGTGCCGGCTTTTGCTTGCCAGCAGCGCCGCCCTGGGCGCCTCCACGGTCATTACCCTCGGCACGTCCTCGCGCCCCTGCCTGGGCGTCTTTGCGCGGCTTGCTGCGCTTGCCACGCTTGTGGCCGCCTGTCGTGGAAGAAGGCCCCCCTTCTTCCTGTCACCTTTGCCGGCAGCCCACTGCTCCCGAGTGAGGAAGAGCTTCCCGCCAATGGTGACGGGTCCCGAGAGGCGCTGTGGCTCATCGCTGTCAACGACCTTGAGGCGACCCAACGCCTCCTCGATCGTCATCGTGGAGAGGTCCAGCAGAGACTCGATCGAGCGAGCCATCTGCTTGTACTTCTCGGGGACGCAGCGGAAGAGCTTCTCCCCAGCTCTCTCTTCGCCGTAGGTGTCGTCACCGAACTGCACCAACTTCTGCAACAGAGTGTTGAGACGGAGAGCAAAGTCATTAACGTCCTCACCTGGCTTGAAGGCCAGGTTCTCCCACTCCGTGCGTAGTGCCTGCAGTGTAGACTTGCGGGCGCGGTCGCTGCCGATGCGTGCTGCAGCGATGGCGTCCCAAGCCTCTTTGGCAGTCTGCTTGTTGGTAAGCGAGAACTGCATCTGGGGCGGGACTGCAGCGATGAGAGCATCCAGCGCCCGTCGATCCTGGCCGTAGTCGACGTCGCCGTACCGGACTGCATCCCACATATGCCGCACCTGGAGCTTTACCCTCATCACCGCAGCCCACTCGACGTATTTGGTCTTGGTGAGGGTAGGCCACCCGCCGCCGGGGCCGACGTCCCTAACGACAGCCGGGTACTCGCGGTGACCACGGTACCGAACCGGGGAGAGAGAGCCGCGTCGCCTGTGAAAGCCGCGCTCTCCGTCGACCCGTACGCCGCCGCCGTGCGCGCCTCCTCCAGGAGCGTCACCGGCGCGTCCGCGCCTGTCTGGGCTGCCGCCGCGCTCGTGGGCGTGCGCGGCTGCCCACTGTGCCGCTCGCCCTCGCGCTGCTTCCCTCTCCAGCGGCTCAAGATCCGCGTCGGCGCTGTCATCAGCAGAGATGGAGCTGCTGTTGCTACCGCGCAGAACCTTGACCTCCGCTGCTGCCGCACGCGCTGCATCTGCCGCCGCCGCCGCTTCCACCTCCGCTCTGGCTGCTGCCAGCTCCGCCGCTGCCAGCCTTGACGCCCTTTCTGCCGCCGCAGCGATCTCCGCCGCCGCTCGCTCGCGCTGCTCTGCCGCGGCGAGCTCGGCCGTCTGCTGACGCCGCGTGCTCGAGGCGACCGAGCGCTGAGACTGCCCTGCGGACATGGCGCGCTACTGGGGGGGTGTTGCGTGGAGAGAGGGCTGCTTCTGACGAGCTGCTGCCCGTCTCCGGAGAGGAGTGAGCGGGGACAGCCGGAGCTGCTGCTGCTACCGGCTGGGGCTGCTGCGAGGCCAGAGAAGGAGATGAGCAGGAGATGCTCAGGCTACAGGATAGTATGGCTCTGATACCACTTGTTACTCGCTGGAGTCTTGCTGTTGGTGATAGCAAGATCCTTACTCTAATCGAGAGGATGACACTTGGGGATGGGGCAATTTTCTTGTTTATTTCTCACACAATGTCATACCAACCTGAGGGGTTGGAGATACATATTTATAGGCTGCTAGTCAGCCAAGCATATGCCAAGATGCTATCCTAGACTAGTCCAAGATGCTGTCCTAAAGCTAGTCTAAGATGCTAAAGCAAAAAGCTGCTAAAGCAAAAAGCAAGTCCTAGATGCTAAAGCAAAAGCAAGTCCTAGATGCTAAAGCAAAAAACAAAAAACACCATGTGCAGACAACACAAAGACAACACAAAGACTTATCTATCATTTATCATGTGGGGCATTGCCTATCAATGTTGTGGGCCCAGGTGGGCGCAAAGAGCAGCGGAAGGTGTGGCAACATCAGGGCTAGCAGCTTGAGTCAGATACAGAAAAAGCATACCCAAAATTTTGAAATCCCTGGCAAATTTCAAGCATCACAGGAGCTCCCTCACCTAGTCCTACAGCCTCAACTTTGTTTTTTTCCACATAACATTGCATCTCTTAGGGCTTGTTTGGAAACCTCAATCCCGGCCAGGATCCCAACCTAATCCCGGCCCACCACGGGGGAGAAATCCACGTGATGAAAAATGGCCCAATGGCACATTTGGGTAGCGGAGAGGAAGGAAATTTCCCGGCCCAATCCTGGGTGATCCACGGGGCTGGAAAAAAACTCCTCCATGGGCCGGGATTTCTCGCCCGTCCACCTCGTGTCGCTGTTGCCTCCTCCACTCCTCGCCGCTGGCTGGTTACCTCCTCACTGGCCACTGCTGAGGCACTGACCCGGAGTACATCTCTGGTGATAGATTGACCTACGTTGATGCTTCTCAGCCGAGAGCTTGTTGGTGCTGTCTATGGTCTGAGCTCGCTACTGTCGAGCTGCTTCTGCTCCCAAATCTGTGCATCCGCCTCTCCTTCCTCCATTCCTCTAGTCAGCACCACCACCAAGCCTCACTGTCGACCTCGATCTGCAACCATGACACTGTGAACATACGCATTTGCTGGTTAATTCCGCTAGCTCATACATGTGCAGTGGGCACAGTTCTGTCTTGGGGAATCCGGTTTGCACCGCAGATGCATAGAGCACTCCAGTACACTCATGCATCTACTCTTCTTGCCTCTTTGTTCTTCGATCGCTTCTTGCACTCAAGTACTGGACTATTGTTTCTTGCTCTATGTTCCACAGATTTGTGAATCCACGGTTCAACATTTTTTAATTACACCTTTCTGCAACTTCTTTGCACATCACCTATTCGACAAAATTCCTTTTGAGTCCTTAACCCCATGGTGAGGAAGACAAGCCTCAAGCATTAACATGTCCTCCTCGTACTGCAACACCATCTTGATCTCACCTGAAACTTCATTCCTATGATTCTGTAATGCAGCCAGACCATCCTTCACAACCGATTGGCACCGCGGCCGATGCCAGGCGCAACCTCCGTGCTGGCCTCCTCATTCTATATTTTATTTTCAATTTGTTTTATATTCAGAATTTTTTAATTTGATTTTGATATTTTCTGAGTGGGGATTTTTCATCCCATCTCTGCCAAACAGCGCACGGGATGTTGGCCCAATGGGGACGTTTTTCCACGAGGTTCCATGTGGCCCCCAAAAAATCCCTTTGGGATTTGTTTCCATAGGGGAAATCTGCTTGCCAAACAAGCCCTTAGGTGGGAAAAACTTCCTAACACATGTGAGTGCTTCGCCACGAAAAACTAGCTTTCCCTTTCGTGCCAAATCATCTCCTAGTTAAGGAAGGTAAAACAATTTTTGTAGCTGGGGGACAGTGTAGTGTAGGGATAGCCAAATGGATCAAGTTATTTCTGGGTACAAGTATACAACTCATTTGAACAGCCAAATTTCCACTTGTGATTGTTCTGAAATGAAAGAAGTGCCATAAAAGGAACAAAAAAAAATGATCAATGAAAGAAGGCAACCTTTTTCCAAAATCCAGACCATGCATAGCTAGACTGCTAGAGAAACAAAGAGCTGGCACCTCACACCTCACCATGCCAAGCTTAGTCAGCTAGTTTGGCGTCTTAGCAACAGAAACAAAAAGGTAGAATAAGGCCCATACGAAGCAACAGACATAAATAAAACTTCCAAGAATCTATAAAACTGATTTAATGGATAGAACAACTATTGTTTATGTTGGGTACAGCGCTGCGGAGGTTGTAGTGATGACCAACTGGGTGTCTCGGCCGGTAGTTTCGGCGCTCGGGAGCCGTGACGGCCCTCCGGTCGCTCAGTAGAGTTTCTGGGAAGGGACAGAGAGGAAGAGGGAGGAAAATAGATTAATTCTTGGCTTATCTTTATTCATCATGAAGACTGCTCCTATATAGAGCATAGTCTTTCCAAAAACACCTTACATCCGAAATAGAAATCCTATAGCAATATATCTCTTTCCTAACAAACTCTGATTATAACTAAAACAGGATAGAAGACTTATCGAAGACCATCTGGAGTCCAAATTCCAGAAGGCATCCTCCTCCTATGGCACGGCTGGATTGCTTGTCCCTACCGGATTCTTATGCCTTCTCTGGTAATGGATTCTCCACATAACATCTCTCCCGTCCTCGGGAAACATCTCGCAAAACGTCATTCATCAGTGCTTGAAAAGTCACAAGCACATTAGTAAAGCCAAATGGCATGACAAGAAACTCAAAGTGGCCATGGTGCGTCCGAAATGCAGTCATCTTGATATCGGCTGGGTGCATCCGCACTTGATGGTATTCGGAACGCAAATCCAACTTGGTGAAAAAAAGCGTGCCCCAGAGTTTGTCGAGGAGCTCATCGACAACTGGAATTGAGACTTTGTCCTTTACCGTCTGTGCATTAAGCGTGCGGTAATCGACACAGATTCTCCATGTGTTATCTGACTTTTTGACGAGAAGCATTGATAATGAGAACTCAGATGTGCTATCCCGAATCAGCCCCTGCTTCAACATGTCAAAACACTGACGCTCGAGTTCATCCTTCCGCAACTGGGGATATCGATATGGTCTGACTGCCACTAGTGTTGTGCCTGGTAGAAAATGGATCTGGTGGTCATGTCGGCGAGGTGGATGAAGTCCTGTGGGGGTTGAAAAAATGTGCTCATATCCCATCAGCAAAGCCTCCATGAGGGATTCATCCGTGTAGGATGTCATGCACGCCCGGACGTTCGGAGCAGCAATGCCTGTCTAGGTGATTTGCTGGGAATCGAGCTGGAAGGAGACTTGCTGATTATCAAAATCCCACAGAATCGGCCCCAAGGTCGAAGCCTCCCAAGGGAATGACCAAACATTCAATGCAGTTGTGTTCTCCAATCCGAACAAGCAAATCCTGACAAACTCCTATGTTGTCCACTCTGTCGCCATTGGCTACCATTACATGGAGCCCAAGCCGCAAAGTAACGCGCACTCCGGCGCGCGCGATGGCTTCCTCACTGATGAAATTATGAGTGGAGCCCTATCGAGCAAGGCAATGAACTCCTTGGTTCCATATTTGACGTGCAGTAGCATGGAGTCGTTTGCCCGGATGCTCCATAGCCTCGTGATAGCATGCAGGGAGGCGACAGCCCCATCACCCGGGTCGGCCTGATCAAAAGCGGTGTCTTCCTCGAGGAAGTCATCCACTTCGAGATAAAAACAAGCACTGACAACGATGGCCGCGGACAAATTGCTCATCACAGTTGTAACACAATCCCAGCTTGCGGCGTTCCACCATCTCAGCCGGCGATAAACGATGGAATTGGCAAAGTGGAGCCGTCACCGAAGGCGCCAAAGGTTGTGATGCTGTGACCGCCAGTGGCGCTGTTGGAGCTCCAGAGGGTGCGGGACGGCTCGTTGCTAGAAGGAATGGTCGATGCCCACCTGCATGGTGTGCCCTCGGCGGCGCCTGATCCGTAGGAAACAGGCTCGCACGATCCTCATATGCCCGGGCCAGCATCATCGCCTGTTGGAGGTCCCTTGGTTGCATGAACTCGACGGCGGTGCGAAGCGGTTTGGGAAGACCAGCCGTGAAGAGTTGTGTCTGCTGTTGCGCTGTCAGCTGTGGCGCACGGCATAGTAGGGTCAAAAAACTGTTCTGATATGCTTGAACAGAGCCCTCATATGGCAATCGTGCCAATGCGGCAAGAAAATTACTGCTGAGTGGCGGCCTGAATCGTTGGTGACAGAGGTCCTCGAAGAGCTCCCAGGGCGGCTCTCCGGAGTCCCATTCCAATTGTCCATACCACAATTGGGCAATGCCAGTGAGGTGGTACGACACTAACCAGACTTTATCAGCTTCCGCGGTGCGCTGGCCCCAAAAGAACTGATCACACCTATTAAGCCATGCGAGTGGGTCATCCAGGCCATTGTACTCAGGGAAATCCAATTTGTGGTAACGGGGAGTCGGGGAGGGTTTAGTGGTGCCGGGGAAGTGCCAACAGAGGGGTGGCGGCCAACAGGTGGGATGTATGGCAAGGTGCCAATGTTCGGGTGGGTAGTGGGGAGGGATGCGGGAAGCGTGGCTGCGGGCGGAATTGAGGTGAGCGGAAGCGCTGGTGCGGTGGTGGAGGATGGCGTGGGCAAGGTGGTGGCTGGGGGCGAGGTGTGACTTCCCGGAAGCGTTGCTGGTGTCGCTGGATGCGGAAGAAAACCGGCGTGAGCATTCACTGCATGCTTCTCCAAGGCCAGAACACGAGCAGCAAGGTCGCCTAGGTTGTTGTGGACTCCATCCACACAATCGCTCAAGCTGGTGTGGTTGTTCTCGACGCGGACAGACAAATCCTTGACAGCTTCTAGGATTGTCGATAGCGCCGTTGATTCTTTGCTCCCTTCCGACCCTATCATGGCGGAATTTGCCGGTTCTGATACCAAATTGTTGGATACAGCGCTACGAAGGTTGTAGTGATGGCCAACTGGGGGTCTCGGCCGGTAGTTCCAGGCCCGGGAGCCATGACAGCCCTCCGGTCGCTCGGTAGAGTTTCTGGGAAGGGGCAAAGAGGAAGAGGGAGGACACTAGAGATTAATTCTTGGCTTATCTTTATTCATCATGAAGACTGCTCCTATATAGAGCATAGTCTTCCCAAAAACCCCTTACATCCGAAATAGAAATCCTATAGCAATATATCTCTTTCTTAACAAACTCTGATTATAACTAAAACAGGATAGAAGACTTATGGTAGACCATCTGAAGTCCGAATCCCAGAAGGCATCCTCCTATGGCGCAGCTGGATTGCTTGTCCCTGCCGGATTCTTATGCCTTCTCTGGTAATGGATTCCCCACATAACAGTTTCTTTTTTTTATTTCAGGGCATAAGGAAATCATGTAAAACCTTCCAGCAGGAAAATTATAATAGAATAAGCAGGAAGTCACTCTCCATATGTGTAGAGTGAAGGAAGAGCTTAGAACTTCAATTTTTGATTGGCTAGACTCTTTTAAGTTAATTCTCCTGGCCCTTGGTAAGGGTCTGTAAATTCTCTCTTGTCCTGCTTGTAAATAACTCTTTTATTTATTATTTTATTTATACTGTAGGGGTCTCACCTACAGTTTTCAGTCAAAAAATTTTTATGCAAAACCTATGGTTGTCCAGAGAAATGAGATACAAATAAATTTAATTGTAGATATGATAGCGAGACCATCCCTAATTGAGCCTTCCCAAAGTCAAACCTAGATCTAACCTCAAGGTAAGGGCCACCTTATTTAAGTATCTAACGCAACCTATGCCCAACCAAGACCCAGCACAAGCTCAACCCAGCACATGCATGAACCAGGCCCAACCTCAACCCAAACGCATTCTTACTCAAGCCCAAGCCTGAGTCCAACCTAGCTCAGGAAATGTTTGGGAAGCGATAATTACTTCAATAGTTAGATGAGTATCACTTGGTCAATTGAACTGTTCTGTTGATTTAATTATGTACGACAATGCTTAAGTTCGGTTTGTACTCAATTTTTGATGACAAGAGATAAAGATATAAACAAGAACCAAACATCACCTTCACCACATGAGCTTGCCATACCCTTTACTATGGTACTTTTATCTGATATAATGGGTCAGGCCCTATGGAAAGGTGTAGCTATGTGCTCTTAAATCTTTATCTTTTATCTAAATTTGAGTGCAAACAACAATAAATCATCACGCCAAATCATCAAATAAATTCAATTAACCGAGCAATACTCATCCAACCATTGAGTAATACAAAACAATTTTTGAGTAGGACTAGGCTTGGATTTGGGTTGGGCTGGGCTCAAATCGAGTTAAGGCTAGGTGGGCCTTGATCAAGCTTAGTGTTGACAGGGCCATTAGTGGGCTTGGGTTGCGCCAAATTTAGTTGGGCTTGAATTGGGCTCAATGTAGTCCCAGGTAGGTCTCTGATAAGCTCAAGTAGGAACTGTCGCACTATAATGTCTACAATTGAATTAGTTTTTCCCCTTTGTCTGGACATTATAGCTCAAGAGAAAAGATAATCAGTTTATAGATCTCTCAAAAGTTTCATTTTATGCTCATTGCAATGCAAGGGCCTTGTTCTAGTATCACACAGTGGGATTTTTATACGCAATTGGCATACAAAACAAATAGTATGCCAGTTGACTAAACTTAACATGACAGCATGGTACTAAGGACAGGAAAATCTCGCAATCAGCACCTCATCTGCTTATACGAATAGAACTGACAAAACATATCTATGGTATGATGGAAGTACCACTAGTTTTTTTTTTTGGAAATCACAACATAGATTTTTCCAAATACCTAACCAAAGTGACAGCTTAAAAGGCAAGATAAACGCCACCACTAAATTCCCTCGAAAATGGTTGAAAATTAACAGCATAAAAATGTAGCACTATATTACCCCCACAAATCGACCCACAAAAACGAACAAGCATTCTCAAGCTATGGATCATCAGAGAGAACACAATATCACAACTTCCCCAACCTCCTAGAAAATTTTCTCAATAATAAAGCCTACGTTGCTGAATGCACAACGAAAAAAGACACTAAATTTCTGCAAAATTAACATTCATTTAACAGTAGAAACAAAAGAGGGAAACCACCGATACTACAGATTAGCACCTCGACAGTCCAGATGAAGAAATCCAGAGGCTCCGGCGACCGCCCGCGGCTCATCTCCCTCCTCCCCGCCAGCAAACCCCTGCAAGAGCCAAGATTCCCACCCGAAATCAAGAACCCCACCCCCCAAAGATTCCAACTCCAAGCAAAGAAACTGCTAGATACCGTTTCTTGGATACAGCCGGCGAGCTCGATCTCGACCCACGAGGGAAGAGGGGTGCCCGCGGTCGCGCGGCAGATTCACGAAGGCAGCTGCTGCTGGGTTTCTTCTCTCTTCCTTTTTATTTTTTGGGTCTCGGGGGGATGGATCACACGATGAATGCAGTGGGGGAGCTCGGGAGGACGACAGATGTAAGTCACTGTGAAAAAAAAATTAATATGGCTATTATGTCCGACTGAATAAATCGATAAGACGCTTTATTTGGTCATCCGTACACCTCCTCTCTAAACCCCACAATCATCTCTCTATTCCTACTCGTCTTCTCTCCCATCTCCTATTTCCCACCCCAATCTCAAATCCCCAGATCCACCCCTCATGGCTGTGCGTCGCCCAATTGCTCCGCACATGTGGATCCACAAGTGCGCCTACCGCCTTCTCGTCTCTGTCTACTCCCTCACGGCGTCGGGGCCCCGATTCAAGCTCTTGCTCCCGCCCCCGCCGCTGCCCTGAATCCCGCGCGGGGCACTGGCTTTGTAGCCGTGACTGCCACCTGGGAGTCCGGTAAAGTTAGTTGCAACCTCTGCAAGCCCCATGGCATCCTGACCTCAACTGTTGATAGCAGCCTCGTGAACGTTGCACAAGCTCCATCGCCTTCTCCTACCAACGCTGGATCCACACCGCCTGCCGCCGCACCCAAAGCCTCGTCACCGCCTGCCATGGGAGGTAGGTGTTGTTTTTTGTTACAATATTTTTGATTTCATGTGTGTAACATTTTAATTTCATACATGCAACATTTATATTCTTATCAATTTTTTGTTGCATACATGACTAAGAAATGTTGCATAGATGGATAAAAAATGTTATGACCAATTGTACAACCACAGCCGCTATGATCATGATCACTTCAACCACAGCCGCTACGACCATGGTCATGGTTAAAGTGATCGTGGCCGTAGCGGCCGTGGTCATAACGGCCGTGGTCGAAGTCGTAATGGCCATGATCGAAGTTTCTAACACTTCTGCAGCCTCGTCGCTGACCTCACATTCCACATGTCCACCATCGCCGGCGATGGTTGCAGCCTCCCGTACTACACCATCCTCATGCTGGCCTCTTTGGGTACCTCTACATGAGCTAATACCAATAAAAGATAGGGCAAATTATCAAGTATCCCTTTTTGATTTCATGAATACAACATTTTGATTTCATGTGTATAACATTTTAATTTCATGCGTGCAACATTGATATTCTTATCAAATTTTTTGTTACATATATGATCGAGAAATATTGCATAGATAAAAAATGTTATGACCGAGCGTAGGGAGTTAGCGCCTAGATCGAACATCCGGGCGCTAGCAACTCCGGAAAAAAAACAAAGTAAGCAAACGGAAAAGGAAAAGGGAAAAACTCTGGATTTGTGGGGTCTGTGAGATACCAAGTCTGAGATGGATTGAGGCCCTGCTCAAAAGGGTTTATTTTGAGTGGCTTATGGCTGGAAAGCACTGCAGCTGGCTGAAAAAATACTGTAGCTGATGGTGGCTTATTTGGCGTAATTAAATTTAAAAAACTTTTAAAAAAAGAAAAATAAGTTAGCCCGTCACGGACAGTACAAACAAATACGGGAAAAAAGAACCGACAAAAAAGCTCAAAAAAGCCAAAAAAATCAGAAAGATATGAAATTATTGAATAGTGAAAAATAAGCCAAAAGCTCAAGCCGAAATGAGCGGGGCCAGAACAGTAATAGCACCCCCAAACGTTTGGTTGAATTGGATCTATGCGACTCTAACCCATTTGATTGGGTTTAGTTTTAGCTTTTAGGCTTAAAACTATTTTTTCATTCAAACGCCATGCACTCCAAATTTGAAGTTGAACCTAAAATACACTCAAATTTGAAGCTTAGATTTTGTAGCTTCTTTTGAAGCTAGGCTTCGAGGCCAAAATTGAAGAAGCTGAGTCTAGCCAAGTGGCCCCTAAAAGATGGCATTTTGAAAAATATTATTTGAAAACATAAAATTGGAAATTTACTATTCTAAAATTTGGCTCTTTAGATTTTATCATTCTTGGACGCTTTGCCCATGCTCCTTCCTTCTTCCTTCTGTTATGTGTGCAATATCCATACTTTGCCTACCGTGTGTCAAGGTCTTCTAAGTATGTCGAGGCTCCTCCGTATCATTGTTTTTTGTGGTTGAAGATAACATATTTATTAGTGGTGGAAGGATGTAACCTATGATCAGCCATTTGTAGTTTAGAAGAGGCAGTTTCTGCACCAACCCTCGTTGTGGGGTGGACACTTTTTTATCGAAATCGAAAAACTAAATTGAACCGAATAAACTGAAATTATGGTCTGTTTGGCTTTTATTTTGCATCTATTCGGTTTTTGATATACCATGCAGTTTTCAACTCCAGGAAACCGAATAAGCCATATACCGCAAATCATATGCAAAGAGTAGTTAGCTTTGTTGTTATGTATGAATGGTTCATGGATGTATTCTGTTCATGATTATATAGAGCAAAGAGTGTTTATCTTGCCTTAATTCTTATTTGCAAGGAACAAAAAAAGCTTATCTTGGTTTAACCAAATACCGAATTAACCGACCAAATTTATAGGACGTATTTTTTAATAGCCTTATCCATAAACCAAAAGATAAAAAGATTGGACAAAGCAAGCTAGTAGAAATAGCATGAATGGATTCTTAAGCCCGGTTCGTATTAACTTTTAAAAGCTACTTTTCTACAGTAAAATAGCTTTTCTACTATACCTAATTTTCAAACGGAATGTCTTTTTAAGACAATGTCCACTAGTCGATTGTAGTACACACTGTAATAACTTTATTTATATCGGCTAAAATTGCACGTAGGTATCTCTCTGTACAAGCTATTATTATTCATAAACCAAAATGAAAATTCAATATGAACAGACCTTTAATTACTTCATATCGATCTAAGATGCACTCGTCATTTCCGAGTTGCTCGTGCTCACTCCACCTCACCTTTGAAGAACTCAATGAGCTCAAATTTTGGGTAGGCCATGTGCCCCACTCCTCTTCATGTAGCTCCACCCATGCTCGTTAGTGGTGTAATCGCCGCTCACCTCGTCTTTGTTAGACTCAGCCTGCTTATATTTTTAGCAGGGGCATGTGCACCGTACCTCTCCATGTAGCTTTTCCCATACTCTTCATCCTCCAACACCTCCTCGTTGGTGGCGTAGTTGTCGCTCTCTCACTACCAGGATCCATATTTTCCAGGACGGCCTCAAAACGTCAGGGATGACCTGAAAACTGTCAAGGGATACAGTCCCTAATGGGGCACCCTCAAGCATTACCCGTCAGGGATGTTTAGACAGGGATGAGGTAAAATGCCTGAGAGGAGGCTGTTCAGGGTAATATCCTGAATTCTAGTAGTGTCTGGCTCTGGCTTGAGACCATGCATCATTGCGTGTGTGATATGAAGAACGACGGGATTTAGCAAAGCTAGCTAGCAGAAAAACAACATGAATGGATTATTAGTTACCTTGTCGCTTGTGTTTGCTTGACATAGGGTGCAAACAGAGCGGATAATTTTCATTCGATCGACTGAAGTCTTGCGGAGCGAAAATGAAAGGGATAAATGGGCATCTGGTACTATCCATATTTGATTTCGACTCTGAGAAAAAAATACAAAATATGGTACGGAATGAGTGATATCCATATGTCAAGTGATATAAGGAAGTATATTGTGACTTCACTTAAGAACAAGATAATAGATAGGTAGATTATCGCATTTAAACAGGTGAAGAATATTGAGTGCTCTTTCTTTTATATCTCGATGATTAATCTCTCCATGTTCGCTCTGATTGCACCCCCACTATCCAATATCTTGTGTAGGGGTGCTAAAAAATGAATAAGTTTTGTCCGATCAACCGTATGAAGGTTTGTGGAATGAATGCGAAATAGATAAATGGGTATTCGGTACTATCCGTATCTGACTCAAAAAAAATACGAAATATGATATATGATGAGTGATATCCATCCGTATCTGTTTCGATTGCACCCCTAGCCTGACAAGAGGCCATCCGGGATAATATCTTGAATTCTGGTAGTGTCTGGCTTTGGCTTGGGACCATCCATCGTCATGTGTGTGACTTGAAGAGCGATGGGATCCAGCAAAGCTAGCTAGCAGAAAACAACATGAATGGATTATTAGTTACCTTATCGCCTGTGTTCACTCACATTGCCTCTAGCGAGCTCAGCACGACCTTATGTTATGGCTTCTTCTCTAAAAAGTCTACGTGGTTTCTTGTGAGTAGATAGATTCTCCATGATTGTCAGCCAAGTCACACTTGTGCATCGCTTACAATTGTACTGTATCCATGAAAATACATGCACATTTTTTAACCTTGATCTTCTGGATCCATTACAAGGAAATGTGATTGTTGCATTAAAATTAACATTGTTTCAATATGCATATTTTGCAATGAAATTAAAATCGTTGCAAGCCGTTGCAATAAACCCGCGATAATAGCTCATTGCAACAAAAAAATAAATCATGGTGATAAATTATCATATTGCAATGATTGTACTGTTGCGATAGCATTCTATCACCACGAACAGAAAATATTGCAACAAATATATATTGCCATGATTTACATTTTGTGATAATAGCTTAATGCAATGAGCTTGATTTTGTTGCAATAGCTTAATGCAACACAATTGATTTCATGGCAATAGCTTAATGCAACACATTGAATTCCGTGGTAATAGTTTAATGTAACACATTGAATTTCGTGGCAATAATTTAATGCAACACGCTGGATTTCATGGCATTAGCTTAATGCAACACACTAAGTTTCATGGTAATAGCTTAATGCAATGCGTTGGATTTCATAGCATCAGTTTTAATGCAACACACCGAGTTTTGTGGCAATAGCTTAATGCAACGTGCTAGATTTCATGGCAATAACTTAATGCAACACATCGAATTTCGTAGCAATAGTCAATTGCCACAAATTAAATTTTACATAACCATACATACATAAAACTGGTTCACATTAATTATGCTGACATCACTTCAAACCGATAATAGTAGACAGATGACTTATTAGACAATTAACTAGCATTAGAAGCAATTAAGTAGCACATCCAAAGCATTCATAATAATTAAATGGTACTAGAAGCAAATAGCAAAGATTACATGTCCAAACATTCATACAAGTTCTAGAAGCAAACATCCTACATTATATGTCCAAACATTCATATAGGTTCTGGAAACAATGAAAACAAATTTTAGTGGTGCATTCTTCATGACAAGGGCACAGTCTAAATAGGTAAACAACTTCAACCCTTTTAATCTTCACTTCACTTAAAGAAGACCATCCTACAGGGCAAAAAATTTTCATTTGTAGTTAGTTGAGATGTCAACAAATAAGAAAATCATATAGATATTTAAAGAAGATTGCAACTTCTAGAAAGTTGTTTGTATTAACTTACATAATTTGATTGAATAGAGACTTGTTATTACGAGGGTGCAATTACCTTATCACTTAGAGAACGACGATGATTTTTAGCAGCTTGCACAAGTTGGTGAGAAGAAATTATGCTTGAGTTCTGAAACATGGAGCATGATGTATCTCCATTTCTTTGAACATTTCTCCCATGAAAAAGCTATATATAATAGATAATTCCATAAGTTTCATTTCATATTAATAAAAGTTAAGAAAGAAATTTGGTCACCAACATCTATTTCTTATTTCTCACTTGTACATATCACATGGCATAATTTCGACATGTAGCATAAGAAATTTCAAACAAAGGACAATTTATTACCTATTGTGGTGTTGCCTATTGAGTTCCCATCATTTGCGTTAGTTCTGCCATCATTGATTGCCTCACTTCATTCTTTATTGATTGTTTAGCCTCTTCAAGTTCTAACTGCCTTCCTCTACGCTCCTCATCATGCTCTTTTTCTCTTTCAGCACGCTCTTGTTCTCTTTCAACATACACATGTTCTCCTTTTCTCTTTGTCTTTCAACACGCTCTGCTTTAAGTTGATTTTGTAAGTCATGAACATGGAGGTTTAGCTTATTATTTTGTCTTCGTGTTTCTGATTTTACACGAGCCTGCTCATCAAGTTCAACACGTATACTTTCAGAAGCAGTTGGGGGTTTAGCCATGTATCCTTGCCCACGAGGCTTTGATGATCTACATTCTATTCTTCTTCTTCTATAACTAGCCTAGAAAATAGAGTTTTGCTCTTCACTTGAAACTAGACCTCCAACGCTTCCTCTATCTCCTTAACATGTATGCATGCGTTGTCCTGTACAATACAAAGATAACATGTTTAGTTGACATCAAAGCTGATAGATTGATGCATGACATACTAGTTACTAACAAGATAAATTTTTTTGTTTGACAATGTTTCTCACATGAACAGCTTGACTCTCAGTGTTAAAACATACTCAGTTCCCCGTATGGGTCACCTCCCAAAGCTTTCTAGCAGTTGGCTCCTGTCCAATCTCTAGGTCTCTCTATAACTATGAAGACGTCTCATAAATAACCTAAAATTTGACACTGAAATAGGAATATATACTCTTACATTTACCTTCTCATAACTAATCTGTGAGTATGATTTTGAACCAGCCCTATGCTTCATCTTATGTTTTTTGTGATTCTCCAAGTTCTTATGGCTTAGCTCCTATCCACACAAAATTAAATAAGAGCCACGAAGATGGCATCACTAAAACTATGTACGTATTACAACTGGAAATTACTAATATAGAGATAACCTGGAATTTTAAGTCAGTGCCAAAATATTCGATCATATATTCCCATTCTTCCGGAGTAAGATCCTCTGGCATATTGGTTATTCTTTGAGAATCAGTGTTGTATGCATTGTAAATGGCATGCAAAGTTGGCCGCCATGATCTGTAGTATTCTCTTGCAATTGTTAGGATTCTTTTCATAGTATCATCCATGCCCTCCACAGCCCACTTTTCCTAGAGAAAAATGGAAGAACCAAATATAAATAACAATAATATTAGAAAGTAAGTGATGTACGTAGATGCTATAAAATGATACTAACAAGCACATCATCAACGATTAATTTCTTAGTAGTTTCATGAATGTCAGACCACTTGTTCACTTCAATGAGTGCTGCCCTTTTTTTCATATAGCCCACCACGTCATCCACAAATGAATGATAGTTTTCTCCTATTGAACCTCCCAATGTATTGGAGAATTCAATGTGTAAGCTTTGATGGACCATTCTTGAAGCGCTTCTTTGCTACCGTGATTCCCTTGAGAACACCTCACCCATTCTTCCTTTCACCACCAGTTTCTATAAATTTCAAACATACGGAATTAGTGATGACTGCGTTTTATTAAAGGAAGCAACAACTTTCCATCTAGCTGTACTATAGATCGAACAATAGTCCAAGTTAGCATACTCCTTCTGAAATAAAACACAATCATTAATGCATGCATTTATCTTGGTAGTCCACTCCAAGACCTCGAATAACCTTATGGACTTTTCAAGAGAATTAGGAATACAATGACCTTCTGGAAGTACATGCGAGAACAACTGAAGTATGGCCTCACATGCTTTGTTGCTCAACCCGTACAAGCACTTGATCTATATAGCCTCACAATGAAAAACAACTTTGTCACCTCCTTGCAACCATGGTACAACTCCTTTTCAGCATCCTTTAATAAAGAAAAAAAAGCCTTTGGCACATGCATTTGGCTTTTGGTTACTTCTACCTTCTACACTGCCTAGCACCATCATCCAATGTCCCTTCGTGAGTAGCATTAGCAGCTTCTTCATTAGTAGGGCTATTCCTACGTAATGCCCCTAATAAGAGTAGAGAGAATATCTCGGACCGCAATGTCATCACCTATTACCTCTTCACTGCCAGATCCTTCTGCCATATTTTCCTCATCAGACTCTTCCCCGTGGTGTTTCCAGCAAGTATAACGTGGATCCATCCGATTTCCTAGCAAGTCAAGGTGAACTTCATTCCTTGTTTTATAACAATTATTGAGATATTTTGTACAAGGGCATCAAATATTAGATCTACCAGTAGTGCTACTAAAAGTGAAATCTAAAAACACCTTCATTCCTGCTTGCGATTCTGCAGAATTCCTATCCATATCCATCCAACTCCTATCACGAGCCATCTTACCAGAATTTAGCAAATTGGTACACTAATGGCTTCAAAATAAAGATGAAAAGTACATATTATTATTCATAATTATTTATAAACATGGACAATTTATGGCCAAACAATAAAAGAGGAGTTGGATAATCTACGTATGCACTAATGAAAGAAAATCTTATGATCAAACAACAAAAGAGGAGTTGGTTAACTACATATTGTCTAATGAAAGAGACTCTTACGTATGTTCCATATAGTAAGATAACAAAGAAGAAAAGCCCGATAGTAGAGCATGGCAGCACTAACAAAGATTATCATGGATTGCTTTTACAAAACATTCCACTAGTAGCAGAAAAGCACCCAAAATAACACTATATATCAACATGGCCCCACCTACATCTAGCTCTACCATGCATGCATATGTAACTTCCCCTCCAGCCTATTGGGTCTTTTCAAAACAAGGTTACTTGTTTGATAAGAATTGACTAGTAGACACATCATGCACTAACCTTGGTACATGCATATCATAACATGCAAATGGTATAAGACTTAAAAAAACATTCCTTTAAAATAGCAGTGGAAGTATCATTACTTGCTTGAGTGTGCTTTTAGTAAAAATGGCAGCTACATGTAATGCCTCTACTTTACATGAATCTGGCACGAGCTGGAGCATAAATAGCACCCACTACCAAAAAAAAAACAATACAAAATGCCTGTTTACTACCCCGTTTGTAGCGGTAAAGGAATACAATTGAACGAGTGATGCATGCAAAAGTTATATCAATTAATCTTCCAGGAAAAAGGAAGAAGCCGAGCGGTGAGGTTGACGCTAGGACCATAATTTCTGTATGGGGCGGTGTGGCTGACGTAGGGGTGGAGCGGATTAGGTCGGCGTCATGAGGCACGGCGGTGGGGGCTTGGCGCAATGGTGGTGGGTGCTGGTTGCGGCAAAGAGGGAGCGTGGCGGTGGGGGCTGGCAGCCGCGGAGAGGGTGTGCGGTGGGGGGGGGGGGGGGCGCAGCTATGGGGGCTAGCCGCCGCGGAGGGGGGTGCGGCTGTAGGGGCTGGTCACGGCGAAGGGGGTGCCGCGGTTGGGTGGGCGACGGGTAGGGGGACGACGGTGGGGGACGTGGCAAGGGGGAGCGGTGGTGGCGGTGCTGCGGTGGGGGATGCGTGGTGGTGGTGGGGAGCGGCAGTGGGGGGGTGCGACGGTGAGGGGTGCGGTGATCAGGGAGAGCGGCTGTGGGGGCTGGGGGTGCGGTGAGGTGGTGTCGGGTGGGAGATGCTATGGTGGCATGAGGTGGTCTAGGGTTCTTACGACATTGTAACGGAGACGACGACCGTAGATAGATGCAGTTAACAGATTGGCTTAAGGTCTATATTGTTTATCATGACTAGTAAAACAATCTGAGGAGAAAACAAAATTTGGTTTTGCCGGGCTTCATAAGTTTTTGGTGGGAAACTCCTATACATGAGTCAACAAGAATTTGGTGGGAAAATTGATTGATGTACTATACCTATATATCATTGCAATAGAATGTACATATCGCAACAATACAAAATTGTTGTAATAGTAAGTAGTTAATGCAACGAGTTATTTTTTCGTTGCAATACAATCGATGTATTGCAACAAAAATAAAAAATATCACAACAATTTAGAATTGTCGCAATTTAATAAATTTATCACAACAAACAAATAATTCGTGGCAATAAATTTAAATATTGCAACAAAATGTATTTTGTTGCAATTTTTTGGTTGCAATAGTTAGGATTCCTTGTAGTGATCACACAATAGTACACACATACACACTTAGAGATGCCTTTGGTTTGAATTGGAGGTATCGGGCTATAGCAACATAAACGAGTAACCTAGAGAGTTGGTTTTGGTTTCAATTGCTTGAATTTACCGAGTTTGGACCAGAGCATATCTAATAGGCATACTCTAAATTAAGAGTGGTAGAATAAAAGTGAAGTTTCTCAAAATTTAAGCCTTATTTAAAATGCGGAAAACATTTCTGATTCATTCAAAATTGAATTGTTGTACGTAAAGTTCATGCAAAATTTTCGTAAAACCACTAGTTTCCAAATGGGCACGTGCACCTCTCCCATCTTTCTCCCCCCCTCTTTGAGGTGTCCAAATGAGTCATGCCTAGCGGGCTGACCCACAGCTCGGTATTATAGGCACGACCCACGGCACGTCAGGCTGAGTAGCCACGGCCCGAGGGGGTGGGCCGTGCCTAGGCTGCCACCCCAGCCCAGTGTGTTGGCATGACATGAAACACATTGTGCTAGACCGGGTACGTCATGACACTTGCACGGTGAAAGCATCTAGGCCCTTAAAAATAGTTTTGGTAATTAATGAATTTATGTGAATATGGGACTAACATGTGTTAATGAGCATGCGAAGGTCTAGTCCATATGTGAGCAACAAAATGCAAGCCAAAGGATATATGTGAAGACTCAAAGTGGCTCAAGGCAAAGGTATACTTAGAATAGGATCCCTTTTATTTTTACCGGTCTTAAGGAGAAAAGGTGGAAGACCGGATTATAGGGTAGAAAATCGTACCATAAAGAGGGATCATGGCAAGTAGCTTGATAGCAAATTTTTATGTGTCATTGGATCAAATTAGAAGCATGCATTCATCAAAAATCTGTTTTAAAATCAAAACTGTGCTCTGTCTGGAAGAGCGGTAGTACTGCAGTTTTGCACGTCTACCAGAAGCTCCGATTTTTGAGCGGAGCCTTTTTCCAGAGAGCACCCTCAGATGCATTTTAGTTTTTGCGGGAATGGAAGTACCGGTGCTTTCAACGCCGAAACTACCGTAGGAAGCGGTAGTTCCGTATTTTGGAGCGGTACTTCCGGAGCCCGGAAGCTCCGGAGGATGAGCGGAACGTTTTTTCAGAGAGCTCTTCCGAATGAAATCTGGAATTTCGCGGAACGGAAGTACCGGCGATTTGAACGTCGGAACTACCGCTGGTTGCGGTAGTTCCGCTATCCAGAGTGGTACTTCCAGAGTTCGGAAGCTCCGGTTTCGGAGCAGAGCCTTTTTTCCAAAGAGCGCCAAACTTTGGACTTTTGGATTTTGGCTTAAGTGGTAGTACCGCGCCGACTTTGCGGAACTACCGGAGAGCAGTAGTACCGTAAAGTACAACGGCGGTAGTATCGCACCGCCAAATCCAACGGTCACTGCAGAGCTCTCACATAGCCGTTCTGACGTGAAGATTTGGTAGCGGTAGTTCCGGCCCTATAAGGGCGGTAGTACCGCTCATCCTGAATTTTTCAGGAAATTATGCCAAACAGCTAGTTTTGGTTGGTGGAGGCTATAAATACCCCCACCACTGTTTAAGGACTAATGTTAGAGACCCATTGAACATTCTTTGACCCCTAGAGCATTCACTCCACCCTCATTCTCACTTTGTGCATTAAATTTGAGGTGGTTGAGCAAATATTGCTTGCATTCATTAGTTGATCCACTTGGCACTCATTTGCAATCAAGCGAAGCCCTGGTTTATTACTCTTAGTGCTTGCTCGCACTTGGACGATTGGGCGGAGGATTGATCGGTGATCTTCCCAAGAAGGTTGTGAGAAGACCCGGTATTCTTGTGAAGGTCGGAGCTCACCTATCCGGAGCGGGGAAGAGCTACCACTAGTGATCGAGGTGCTTCGGCTTAATTCATGGAGCCGGTCCGATTCGTTCGGGCTAACCTCAACGTGGATTAGGGGAAACCGGCAAGTTTCCGAACACCACGGTAAAAACATCGATTGTGTACATTTCTCTCTTGTTACTTTCTAGCTCTTGTTTATTTGCTTCATTGTGATCTTTTGCTTGATTTAGAGCTAGTATTGTTATTTAGTTGACTAGACTTGTGTAGGATTAATTGCTTTACATTTTTGCAATTAGAATTGCAGAAAATTAATTTAGTAACCAAGAAAATTTTAAAAACATCCTATTCACCCCCCTTTAGTCGGTATCCTTGATTCTACACACGGTCCATGCGTCACAACGACCTGGTAGGCACGTTTGGCCCGTATGCATGCTTAACCCAGTGGGCATGGCTCATTTGGTATGGAAATGTGCCCGTAGGCACATTTGGCCCTAGTACAACATGGTGGGCACGACCCATGTGGCTCTTTTAGCACGAGTAACAGTCATATTTTTTTAAATTTATAGCCATTTTGTGGCCATTTATGAGTTTACAAATACAAACAATTTTAAAAAATCTTAAATTTTTTCTATAGATGGGCAGCATAACCCCCCTCATTTAGCCACACTCAAACCAGCAATTTCTTCTTCGAATTCTCTTGTAAAATTTTTGATACATTTTATGATAATTTGGCAAAATTTGAAATACTTTGGCTAAAAATCTGAAATCCGACCTACAGTCAAGAAAAGAGGCAACAATACTAATTTTTATATACTTATATTATAAGTGAGTCTATAGGGATAGATTATTCTAACTATTTTACACCTGTTCGTTCAAAATTGTCTAAAGCTTATCAAAAGTGTGAGAATAAATTTCAAAGAGTTTGCTTACAATGACCTCCACCACTACCAGCATAGGTAAGAAGATAAATATATTGGGCAAAATCTTTAGTGCACCAGGATCTTTTGGAAGATCAAGCTTTACATCGTCAAATGCTGGAGCAATCCATACCAGGGGCCGTGGGAAACTATAAGTCTTTCTAGATAGCGATCCTGTACCTCACTATACAGAGAAGTTCAACATTTTGGACTGGTGACGCAAGCACATGCTAATATATTTGGTGCTATTCATATTAGCATGGGATGTGTTAACCGTTCCTATCTCAATAGTTTCTTCTGAGTCTACTTTCAGTGTTTCTGGAAGAATATTAGAGGAGGGAAGAACAAGTCTCACGAGTGAGATGGTGGAAGTACTTCTCACAGTGAAAGATTGGGAACAAAGTGATGCGCGAGCTCAATACTGCGTGGTGGATATGGAGTTGGAACACACGTTCAACAATTTCTATCTAGACGATGACGAAGGCAGTCAAGACACCAACACTTCTTAGAGCATCCATGTATACATTGTAATTTTTTTATTTTTTATCTATAATGATGAGCTATAGGCTGCACCATTTTTCTTTGACAAGGTTTTCTCAAGTTAAATTTTTTACTTGGCAAAGTTTTTAACTAGGCAGTCATTTAAAAATTAATAAAACTCATTATTGCATTTCTATACGGTATTGTATCTTTTTTCTACAATTTCTACAATTTACTATATCTTTTCAAATTTCACATATATTTTTGAAGTATTCTTTTTTTTAAATATTCAAACCGAACAGGTTAGCTATGCCTAGTGGCCTGTTGGGCTAAACGGATCCGACAAAACACAAACCCTCCCTGATCGTGTGTGGGCTGTCGTCTCGGCCAACAGGCCGAGCTAAATGGGCTTGTGCCGAGTCGGGCCGTGCCTACCCATTTGACAGGGCTGCCCCTCTCTTACCTGTCTCCACCACTGCACTGCACACGTTCATCCACCCCCGTGACGAGCAGCGTGCTACGCCCACACGAGCGAGCGCGCGCGGGTACGCACGCACACGGCACACATACACGAGCACGAGCGGCGGCCATGGCGAGCGCGGACCCGAGGCTGGAGGACTCCTCCTCCGACGGCGGCGACACCACCGATGCCGATTCCTCCGACGAGTCGTCGCCGCCACAGCAGCATCCGCGGATGGGGCCCGGCGCGAACCCCATCCTCACGCGCCTCGCGGTGTCGCGGAACCCGAGCCCGCTCGCCGCCGCCACCGCCGCGCCGGGGGTCTGCCTCCTCCGCTTCGCCACGGAGTCCGCCGCCGGGTCCCTCGTCGGCGCCGTCGTCGGATACGGTAACCTCGCCATCCTTTCCGCCTCCTCTCTCGTGTCGACTGCCGCTTTAGGGTTAGGGCTCTTGCGATCTGTGGTCCTGGCGCCATTCCTTGGCCTCCCGTATTTCGACGGGGTTTTAGACCGGGAGGGGATTATATTAGATTCCTTTAATTCTTGGCGTAATTATTGGTGTGAGATATTAGCAGTAGTTCGTACGAACATTGTTGTTGACCCTGCGGCAATATTGTACAGCTTCACTGCGAACATGACACCAACTAGTTATGCGCTGGTCTAATCTGCGGTATTCGGTGTACCACCAATGTGCTCTTAGGGGTTGCCCACACTGTCTAGTTGTGTCATCAGTCATTTCTAAGGCAATTGTTTAGAATTTAGTTTTACTAAATGTATCGCGTTGTCTGGTTGCGCTACTTTTGACTTTTGAGAGGTTATTGAGAAGAGTAGGCTCAAGTGAGACACGTATAATGTGCTGTTTGGGTTTGATGGATTTTATTGTAAGGATTCATTCGCGTAGGCTGCAGGTGAACATGTGGCAATGTTGTTGAATTTTGGTGGCAATGCTGTGGATGAAATGATTGATTGGCTTCAGACTTTCAGTTAACTGCAAGTGCTTATTCCTTACAAAAGAAAAGCAACTGCTTATTGAATTCATTGGGCTAATGATGGGAAGTGAAATAGTTTAGTTTAGAATGAAACATGTGTGAATTTACTCAGAAATGTGGGGACAAAATTTTCCTTTGCTCTTTTTACTTTAATTTAAGGCCTGACCACATACCCATCTGGAGCTTTAGTGTTTGTTGCATTCACATTAAGGACTAAGAAGTAAAGCAAAATCAACTCAGAAAAAGAAACCTGGAGTTTCGCCCTCAGTTTGCTACTTGGCTGCTAATCTGTTTTCATGGTTTGTGCACAGAAAGAGGTTCACTTACATGTGCACAGAAAGTGGTTCACTTACATGGCTTATGTGAGAAAACAGTATTTGGGTATTTTTGTGATCCATAGAAGTTTATGGATACCCAAATCATGTCAAATCTGTACTCAATTTTTTTCACCTAGATATATGTGTTTAGTTGGTTGGTCAGATGTTCCCAATATGACTGTCTCATGCAGGATCTTTTCTTTAGTAAAGGAGAGGAAATTTGGGGTTTCTGTTATTCTGTTAAGTTGCTTGCCATGCATGTGTGAGGCTTGGTAGGACTGTAGTTGATGCGAAAATTTACCTTAATTACTTGATTACTGACAACCATTGTATAAATGGGCCCCTAGCTCGCTTGTGCACTCCACCACCATCACGGACACATGTGCTCACACGGTGACACCACAGACCACACGTAGACATGCGCATATGCGCACAAGAGGAAACGGTTTTGCATGTCACAGGCAGGGTGAGGGCCACATGGACCAACAAAATGTTGCCTTAATTTGCGGATAACAATTAGCTAGGATAGAGCTTGAAGAAATCCCCTGACCTACATTATGGTCATTACTACCTTGAATAAAACTTCCAACGTAGATCCAGTTATGGAATATGGTAGTTGAATTTGATCATGGGTTTTAAGTTCAACATTTGTACTTGTGGTTATGATATATCATCTCAATCATATAATTCTACCTGTGAATTGAAAATAATTAAGCTTCATATGTTCATTGTGCAATTTTTTTTGTTTGATGTGTTCTGTCGGCTGCCCTGCTTTGTGATATTTTTGTGTCAAACACAAAATATTATATTTGTGTGATGTTAAAGATATCAGTATATCACAGGGTCTAGCTCCAACTTGCTGTTTATGGTAATTTTTCAGGAAAAGGTTTGGTTACTACGAAGGGGTTTAAAGGCTCATTTGCTGATGCTGCGTCTTCTGCTAAGGTATAAGGATCATGGTTCACAATTTTGATGCCAAAATTTTGGAATTTTCGTTCCATTCACTAACCCCTGAAATAATTTCAACTCGGTCAAAATATTTCATTTTAGTTTAAACTTTGAAGTACAAAAGAATATAAATGCCCACATTATACAAACCAAAGTGACTAGTCCAGTGGCTAAGGCCTTCCCACGCGGACCAAGCAACCAGGGATCGAATCCCACCTCTAGCAACATATTTATCCCTAATTTTCTTTGCTGACACTTGGATCCCACACAAATCAATGTGTGGAAAAATATTTGCGCCGAGGGGGATTGAACCCATGACCCCTCCTACAGGTCCTTAGCTTCTTCCCACCACACTAGTGCATCCGCACTTCCCAAATGGAGATTTACATTTTTATCATAACTTTCAAGTTTAAATTTCAAATTCAATCCTAGCCGTTTGAACAAAATTCATATGAAATAACTGAAATTTTGGTGATTTCGTTCCTTTCGCTACCCACCGAAATAAAATTCAAAATGAAATAGTTTTCCCTGATAAGGATACACATTTCACATTTGGATACCCATGTTCTTTTCATTTGCAATAGATGTTTCTTTGTTCACACTGATCATGTTGAGAATTTTGTTTTCTTGCTCTAGATATTTGCTGTTCTTGCCGGTGTTCAAAGTTTGGTTTCTTGCGCTTTGAGAAGGCTTCGTGGAAAAGATGACGGTCCGTCTTAGTCCATATTTTGCTCATTTCTTTCCCCCCTAAGAGTCTATATTTTGCTTGTTTCTTTTTCTAATCCTTAGGATGTAATGAAATGCCAAGGGTGATCATTGACTTGTGGATCCTTTATTTCCAGTTATCAATGCAGGAGTTGCAGGCTGTTGCACTGGCCTTGCTTTGAGTTTTCCAGGTAAAGATACCGCAAACAATGCAGTGAATAGCTGTGAGCTATTTAAATTTATACCCTGCCAAAGACTAGGATTATATAATATCGTTACGAGCGCAGTTACGATAGTACCGCGTGTGTTGGGTATGGTTTGTTATTTAGAAATCTATCTATTAGGTATGGTTTGTTATTTAGAAATGTATCTATTAGGTATGGTTTGTTATTTAAAAATCTATCTATTAGATGTTTGATATTATCTATTAGTTAGGCAAGTTATCATTAGATTGGATTGTTAGAGATAAGTTTCCTTATAGACTATTTCTTAGGAGTCAAGTCGGATCGTTTCTATAAAAGGGACAACATGTATCCATTATCATCAGGCAATGAATAATGAAGAAGTGTTCATAAGTTCTGATTCCTAGCTCTGGTCTCTCCCCTAGACCGGCTACTCTAGATCTATTCCACCCCCAATCGGTGCTCTTTCTCCTAGCGCCGTTCTATCTCAAGTCATTGTCGTCCGACCTCCCTCTGACGGATATTACCCGGTTATGAACTAAGATTTATAACAATTGGTATTAGATCCACTCACCATGGCTTCCAGTACCGCACCATCTCTCTTGGAGAAGTTGAAGGTTAACAGCGAAGAACAGAAGGTCTTCAACGGTTTCCACCATCGCAGCTTGAGGATGAGCTGTCTCACCGGGAGGAGTGTAATGTTACGTGCGCGGTTATTGTAGCGGCACTGTTCACTACGAGTACTGTAGCGCCGCGTGTATGAGGTATGGTTTGTTATTTAGGAATCTATCTATTAGGCATGGTTTATTATTTATAAATCTATCTATTAGGTGTTTGGTATTATCTATTAGTTATGCAAGTTATTATTAGATTGGATTGTTAGAGATAAGTTTCCTTATAGATTATTTCTTAGGAGTCAAGTCGGGCCGTTTCTATAAAAGGGACAGTATGTATCCATTATCATCAAGCAATGAATAATGAAGAAGTGTTCCCAAGTACCTGATTCTTAGCTCTGGTCTATGATGCACAGACACGGATATGTCGATACGACACGACACGGGAATTTACCGTTTTCCCAAAAATACCAATACGACGACACGACTATATAATTTAGATAATAAATAAATTACATATATGTATTATTTTCTATGTTTCCTCATGCTTGTCAAATTGAAATAATGTAAACTTGTAAAGTGTATACTCGGAATATGTACCTCATCGGTCATCAATTGTTTTGTTAATCATGGCAAGTTGGTGACAATTGTTGATGTGAAAAGTGAATACTATTTCTAGAAATAAGAATTCCATTAACCTGGGGAAAGAAGTGATATGATCAGATCAGCAAGACTGCAAAGATAACATGTATATTTGATTCTTGAATAATCAAAGCAATAGACTAATAGAGCAACAACAATTGATAATTGATAATGATAAGCTATAAAAATTAAGAAGTAGCCAAGTTCAAACATAGAAACTTAAATGCAGAGTTCAAACAAAAGCAAGGAGCCACTAGTCAACATATAAGTGGTTCAAGTTAAGTTACATCACAAACTCAAATTGTAGTAGCAAGGCTAATTAAAAAATAGCATGAGACTCTTAGACTTCAACTTCGTCTTCATTTTCTTCTTGGATCATCGCAGTAGGCTCATCTTCAAACACCACACACTCCAACTCTGGTTCTGCAAGAGAGAGCTGAGCAGCCTCTAGAATGCTAACACCAGTTAGAGATTCAAAGCTATCTCCTCCCACATCCCATATTCTAGCTGTCCCTATTTTATATGCTTTTGTTCTTCTTGATAGAAGTCTTAAATTGTTATGTACAAATACTAAATTTGCAGCACGCTCAGGAGTTAATTTGTTTCTTTTCATGCTGTAGATGAAACTATATGTGCTCCAGTTTCTTTCACAACAAGGAACGGATTGTCCATGATTTGCCCACCAATTCGTTGGATCAAGGATCCATCTATCATAAATAGAATCAAAGTCATTGAATTCTTCAGAACAAGTGGAAAATCAGGCATATTCTTCTTTCACTTTCTTGAGATCTTCAAGGATAGGGAATAATTTTTTGAAGCAGCACTTCATTCTCATTTATGAAATCTCAAGATCCTTGTGTGGGGGTACACAGCCAACAACACCTTCTTAGTTGATCCACTATCTACAAACAAAAATAGATTATTAGATTATAACTGTGTGAAATCTGAATAGTTAAATTGAAATGTTAGCAAAAACAAAGGAAGATTTATAGTTTACCTTGGATTAAGTGAATGTGCAAAACAATAGGCATGGAGTGTTGTCTTTTGCCCAATGATCAACCAATATGCTTTGAACAACTGAGTAAAAGGTGGACTCATTTTCTTCCTTACCTTCATGCTTATATATCACTTTCTTCACATTTTCAATCATTGTATGATTGTATCCCACATCTCATAAATTAGATGAAGGCATGGTGTGTCAGTGTCCGCCACACGTATCATTTTATAGATTGGATCAGTGAATTCAATAGTGTAGTTCACCTTGTCTCACCACACTTCATTGAATACTAGGTCTCTAATGGTTTGTGCCATCCCTCTATTGTCATCTTTATGTCTCCTATTTGTTACTAATCACCATGTTTTGGAGTGCCCTCTTGATCATGCAAAACTGCTTCAACATAACTACAACTGAGGCAAACCTCGTTTCAACAACAGCAAGTAACTTCAGCTTGCTAAACTCATTGAACATTGATAGCCTCATGCCGTGGTTCATTCTAAAATTCTTGATCATATTAGCATTTGCAGCAATTTCAGTTATCCAGTGGCACTCATCAAAGACTACTTCCTCATCAGTTCTTGGCATTTTAGCAGCACAAATACTCTTGAGAGCAAGATTGAGAGTATAAACAACACAAGGAGTTCAAAAAATATGAGTGTACTTCTGTTGAACAATCAAACCTGCACCTTTGCAATTTGTAGCATTGTTAGTGATGACTTGGACAACACTTCTTGCACCTACTTCAATAACAGCAATCAACTTCTCAGAAATGTACTCCTTTGTCTTTACGTTGCCTGTTGCATTGATAGCTTGCAAGAACATCGCTGCACCCTTAGAAATAGTGAGAAAGTTAATGAGAGGTCGCCTCTGTGCATCTGACCATCCATCGGAACAAATGGTGACATCCTTTTCAGGCCACGTGCTCCGCGTATGCTCCAATAAAGTCTCAATGCGAGTCATTTCTTATTGAAGATGTGTAGCCCTCTTGTTGTACCTAGGTGGGACATAACCAAAAAAGTTATGGTTTGCAGCAAAGCTATATGATTGTTAAAAATGTGGATTTCTTGCCAGATTGAAAGACAATCCTGTAAATTTCACATAACCAAAATTAGTTGAATGCAAAGGATAAGTTGGATAATATTGAAACAATGATTAAAAGTTCATTGCATATCTCCAGAATAAAACATCTTTGTAATTTGTGCATCCAGTTGATTGCACAAATCCTTGGCCCAAGCTTTCTCTAATGGCAAAGGAGGTCCCTCCGCTTCTTAACCCCCAAAATAGCCAAGTCCATGCATAATGAAGAAACACAAGCACTAGCAACACTACCAACATTTGATGGTGGCAAGGGCACATTTCTTTGTTTTTGCTTGTTTATCCTCAGTCTTTGCAACTTCACTTTTAAGCTGAGCAAGAATAAGCATTGTCACCTTAGGACATATCTTGCATCCACTATTAGTAATTTTCAGCAAGTGCGCTTTGACTCTAGAATAGCTACTAGTGCCAACATATTTGCAATACTTGCATCTCCATTTCACATTTCCTCCCCCTTGACCACCCCTGTCTAGAACAACATGATTCCACAATGGAAGCTTCAATCTATTGCTGCTGGTGTTTTCCTCCTCTAGCACTAGAATTAGCGGCTTCCATTTTTCTAGAATGATGAAACAAGCAATCAAGCACAAGTTACAAATTTCATCCAAGCATAGCAAAGGAACAAGCCATGCAAGCAAGTAAACAAGCATCTGGTACAGTTTCATCCAATAGAGGGATCTACATATTCTGCATGTGAATGGAAACAGACTTCAATCTGCAATACAGGAGTTGTCGGCAGGGGAGATGGAAAAAGACATGTCTATAGCAAACAATTTACACAATGGGCACCAAGATCACGAACTCTTAAGAGAAAGCAAAAGGGATTAGGCAAAACTCGGATACCTCGGCAGCAGCGGGAGGAAGTCGGCGGTGCACTGGAGGAAGTGGGAGGATCTTGAAGTCGGCGAGGAAGCCGTCGTCTAGGTCGGCTTGCTCTGGCACGTACTCCACCTGAGGGAGCCAACGACACACGGGTGGAAGCCGGCGGCTGGAGGGAGGAGATGCGGGAGCCGGTGGCTGGAGGGAGGAGATGCAGGAGCCGACGAGATGCGGGAGGTGGCAGGCGGAAGCTTGAGTAGGGCGATGGCAAGGAGGAGCGCGAGGGGTGGCCGGCTGGGGAATGAGGGAATGGCGCACGAGAGGAAGCCGTCGAGTAGGGTTAGGGCATGGCGCAAGCGGGCCGTGTCCTCGCCCGTGTCCTGGGCCTTGTCCGACTCACGTAGTCGCGGTGTTTGATATGTGTCGGTAATTCGAAAATTAAAATTTATTTGGGCATCAGCCAACACGCCACTGACACGTGTTCAAGCCGTATTCGTGTCATATCCATTTGGCAGTTTAGGCACGTGTCCGTGCATCAAGAGGCTTTGGTCTCTCCCCTAGACCGGTTACTCTAGATCTATTCCTCCTCCAATCGGTGCCCTCTTTCTCCTAGCACAGTTCTACCTCAAGTCGTCCGACCTCTCTTCGATAGATGTTTATCCTATTATGAACTAAGGTTCATGACAAACATAAACAAGAGCATATTATTTTTTCTGATTTATGGACTAGTAGACAGTCGCTCTCACCAGTTTTGACATTGTTGGATGAAAAGTTGAAACTACGTTGTTTAGTGTATCTTAAAAAAATAACAATGACACTGATTTGCCTGCATTTCAGTCAGTGCATGTGCCCCTCGTGTAGTTGATTTTGAGGGTTATAGGATAAAAATCTTACCCTGTCGGGACAGACAGCTGGCTGCAAACTTGTGCTAGTGTCATGGTGGTTTCTGAACATGGAATGATTTTGACTTTTGAGAACACATGCAGCCTTATAGGTTGTGATTAGATGTCTGGCATTTGTGACAAGTTTGATGCATATCAGGCTTAACAATTGTTCATTTTGAAGTTTCCGTCAATTGTTCCTGTAATCAATAGTGGCTTTATCGCCTGTTTTGTGGTTAATGATTCCTGAATTAATTTTTTGTTGATGGCATACATGAAATATTTGGTTTACTTTACAGTTTTACTGTCATCTCTTTTTATTTTTGTTGTCTTGGTTTGAATTTTCCCTTTTGTACCATTAGCGTGTACATGTTGCTTGCATGAAGATTAAATGCTGTATACTTGTGATGATTGTACATGCATATTGCTGCAGTTGGTTTGTCATTTAAGGAATTCTTTTTTCACTTGTAGACCGAACATTGTAAAACTGAGAATTTCGTATTAAGAGGGTCTTACCATTGTTGTTGAGATAATACCTTTTTTTCTCTGACTGACAAAAGGCCCCTTATTTGCATGATATCATTATTTGTTACAGGGGCATGTTTTCCCTCCTATAAAAATGTTAATCAAGACGCTCATAGTTTTGTACCTATTCATCACCTCACAGTCCATCATTTTCCTCTCTTGTTGCAGGTGCACCGCAAACACTGATTCAGAGCTGTCTGACCTTCGGAACTTTCTCATACATCATAGAAAAGCTCAATAGACAGCAACCTGCACTAGCACTCCCATCTGCCACTGGCATGAAGGATGTGAAGGTTGGACAATCTGTTCTTCCTCCCTTCACGCTTCCTTCTCCGCACGATGCCATGGAAGGGTTTTCGTCGTTTCAAAACTTTCTGTCAAAGTTTCGAGGAAACTGAATTACCACGAGGAATGGTGGGTAGCTTATGTGTTGGCTACTTTGGACTGTGTCCATGTAAATGCATCGATCTAAAGCTTTTTTTGCTTCGTGTTCCACAAATGTATGTCAGTAAAAAAATGTCTCTCTATAGTAGCGAACTGCGAATGATGACGATTCCACTCTGTTTTACAACAGTTTCGCGAATTCTTATCAATTTAAAGGCCGGTTTATATTGGTTTTTTACTTCTAGTTTCTGCTTGAACAAGCTAGAAGCTAATGGTTGGGTTCGGCTCTACTTTGGTTTTTTGCTTTTCACTTTTTGCTACAGAAAATTGAGTTTAGCCATACTGATTAAAATCGTAGTAGACATTGTATCGAGTTTAGCTATACTGATTAAAATCGTATGTGATTGTTTCCCTTTCTGCATAGTCTCGTGAACAGCTAGAATTCAAAAGCTATAACACAAACATCATAGCCACAGTCCAAAAGAAGTTACGCATGTGAATATCTGGTTTTTTGATGTGGGCTTTCCTACTGCTCTCACTTACATCTCGGTTTGGACATTTGGCATAGGTCACGGGTGTATCGTACATCCTACTACTCCCACTGATGTTTCACGTACGTATCTCTCTCATTTTTCTTATTGCTCACACCCTCCTTCTAAGTGTTTGTTCATATTGATTTTTGTTTCTGGTTTCTGTTTAGAAAAGTTAGAAACCAAAACACCTGAGTTCTGAAGCTGCTTCTTTACTCCTTTTACTCTCATGTCACTCAAAAGATAAGGTAAGAGGTCGTAAGCATATAACACACTTCACTCATTTCGCTCCCGTTTCACCTATGTATCTTTCTCGCTTTATTTATTTATAGCCAAAAGTTATCAACTATAGCCAAAAGACATCAATCGCAGCTAATATAAACAAGTCATAAAAATCACTTCATTTAACTACTATTATTTATTTTCAATCAAAAATCATTAGCTACATCTGGTATGAACCTGTGGTACCTTGTCTCAATTGTAGCATGCTTCGGATCGTCTTTCTGCCCATTAGATTTTTTTAGATAAAGGATATAAAATCCGGCCTCTATATCCACGCGGGATATACACAGCCAAAAGATACACGAGCTCTTAGGCTCAAATCCTCAAAACTGAGGAGCTAAAAACAACAAAAAAGATCTCTTAAGGACTATGAAAAAAGCTAGAAAGACTAAGCTTCAGAACTTCTTCTCCGTCCTTGCTCTCAAACAAGCCCCTATCCCCAACCGACTGTGCCATCCAAACTTCGGTCTACTTTGCGTGGAGAAGGACCTCCGAGGCGACGCCTCCAAGTAGGCGACTAGGATCGCCGACGCCGCCCGCCTCACCGAGGCAAGGCTTTCACCCGGATATCAACATACATGAGGGCTATGGAGTGCCATGACAACTCCTTCAGGAAGGAAAATGGCGCCCGAAGGCGTCATCGTTGACGAAACCGGTAAGAACACCGGTAAGGCTTTCGCCACCACTTCCACAGCACCCCATGTACTACCCACACACAAAAAAGACCGCCACCAACACACCGGGGTCCTGCACGCCTCAAGGCCATGGGTGGCTTCTGCCTATTAGATGGTCAGTCTGGACATTGTGAGTTTAATCCTTCGCACTGCTGGGCCCATATGCTGGTCATTGGCAATAAAAATTTTACTTGGGTACGACCATATGCTTAGGAAATGCTTTGGCTCTGTTCTTTTCAGCTTTTAGCTTTTGTTTTTGGCTTTTCTACAGTAACTAGCTTTTAAACGAAGTGTCTTTTCAAGATGGGGTCTACTAGTTAATTGTAGTACATACTGTACCGACTTCATTTATATCGACAAAATCGCATTTGAGTTTCTGTTACTCTGTAATCTCTCGTATGAACAACCCAAAAATCACAAGCCGCAGCCAAAAGCTATAAGCCTCAGCCAAAAAGAACATGCCCTTTATTTGGCCCTATAGTATCATCTAAATTTCGTATTTGGCATCGTACGGCGCAAAATTGCAAATCTAGCCCCCTTAACGAGCGCGGAAGAACCCGTGGACGGCGTGTGGCACATACTGCAGAACTTGTGCGTGGCAGGAACCCACCACCACGACACCTCCCCACAGCGTGGGACCGGTCGACCGGACGCGGAAGGTGGCAGGCCCCACTAAGGTGCTGCGCCACTCAGCTGCGGCAGGCCCCAGGGGAGATCCAACGCTCCTGTGCCACGGAAGCATGGCCCTCATGTTACGCGTCGGTGCGATGGCCCCTGCCCGTGCTCCCATTCCGCCTCCGAAGCAAGTAGATCGGAAGATACGTATGGCGCACAGGTTCGATCACCCAATCTCGGAGAACATATCAGGTGCCCTGCATTCCTGGCTATGGCAGTACATGACCTGCCCTATGCCTGCAGTAGAGGAGGTAGTGAGGACACACTTCCTTGCGTACTTGTTGTTCTTGTTTGGGTGGATCTTGTTTCCTATGACTCAGGGAGACTGGGTGTACTATAGCTACATCCATCTTGCTGAGTCGTTGGCGGACGCCGAGCCTAGCAAGGTTCCACAGTACAATTGGGGCTCTGCAATGCTTTCCGTTATGTATCGAGGCTTGTGTGATGCCTCATAGCGTACTACGGCCGGGGAGTCAGTCCTTGCGGTCTACTACACCCTACTGCAACTCTGGTTATGGGGGCACTTTTCGGTTGGGCGGTCATACTTCCAGAGCGCCATGCACCCTTTCCAGTTTGGGTCCATGTTCTACGGTCAGGGTGATGGCGACAACCTCGTTGACGGGCCCATAATGGGTACTCATTTGATATGTGGCTAGCTAGGGTGGCTAGGGAGAGACCGACACATGCGTCCCCCGAGTTTCATAACCAGTTCGAGACTTTGAACGAGGACGTGGTGATCTGGTGGCCATGGACTTGATGGTTCCATGCAGACAAGGCCCTCTACGGCTTGTCCTCTCAGTATAGTCAAGACCACATGTACTGGTTGACAACGTGCCACATGGTCTTCTCCCATATGGTGGAGCCGTCCTCCCCACAGTGGGTGATGAGATAGTTTGGCCTTTACCAGTAGGTGCCATTGCCATGGGGATGATCTCTTGCAGCGCAAGCCTATGGGTATGTCGTTATTTGGTTTCATTGGTTAATGTACCAGTCACATCTCTTCATTCAGCTGTGTCACGTCCGAACTCACTTGCAAGCAAACAAAGAAAGGGCGGATGAGTGACAACTAGAGACAGGCATAGCCACCATGGACGGTGCTATGAGCTGAGGCGACGACGAAGGATGTTGTGCAGGAGGCATGACCATACAACGTTGACGCGTACAGTTCATACTTGACGTGGTACACTCTGCACACCAGGTGTAGGCTTACTAGGCCGGTGCCACAGCGTTTGGTGGAGGTCATGCATGATGCTGTCGTATAAGCAGGTCTGGACCCTCATCGGGCAACACACATGATGAGACGGTAAAACATTCTTCATAGATTTTTTGTACCGCAACACGTTTCTAACTTATTCTCGGTTTCCTTGCAGTACGACCGCCTTCATCGTATCTCGCACCTGGCTGATAACGCTCTACACCATGGGAGGACTAATAGTGTGGAGCACCTTCTAGGTGCGACGCACGCCATTTACGATGACGCGAGGGCTGCAATGAGGACCATCACTTGTGGTTGGCACAACGACATTGCCATACTCAGGGTAGACACCGAGGACAGCCTCCACTATCTTCAACACCTCCCTCCGCATGTCCGTCATAGTCTGGGAGTCATCGTAGCTATGGTTGCTTGTCCTCCACGCGTCTTGGGCTAGCGGTATGTCAATTGTGAGTTGTTGTCCTCATTATCTCGTAGTACTATTTGTTCTTGCAACACTTGTGAGAGGACAGTAGTCTGCTACATCCATTGTTGTTATAGAGGGAGACGCAGGACCGAATCTCCTCGTTGGGTTGGCGGGGTGGGACTACAGACAGTGAGCCTGAGCCCCCGTTAGGGCGGATGTGAATTCGCACTAACCAAATTGCACTTTAGCTGCGTACGCTGTGCCAACTCGGCATATAAGTACCCCTTCCGTCCCGGGTTCTCCTGCATCAAGACTACAACATTACCTCGCTCAGATGAAGCAGCAATAGAAGGAGATCCGTCGACTCGCAAGGGCTGCAGCAGCCTGGGACAAATAAAGGGAGTGTGCCAGGAGGGCACCACCCTGCAACAATGCCCCCTATAGCAGCAACCCCTACCTCAACATTCCCACAGAGGAATCGTTGTAAGTCCCCCCGAGAGGGAGACATCGCCCCTCTATTGGTGCAAGTATACAAGCAAGTTTTTCAAGTCCAAGGAGCAGTTGAGCCTAGGCATGTATTGCTGGGGTTGCGCTAACTATGCTTAGGATTATCCTGATTGCCATTGGGACATAGGACGTTATTAGCAATCGGTAAGGACTATTCACAATACACTCCCCTAACATTTGTATGCACTAACATCCTTTCCCGTCTACCCATAGTCTGCTGATCCGCTATGTGGCTATTGCAACTAGATCGACTAAGAGATTCACCCAAATGATCTGTGGTGTCTTGATTGCGAGGAGTGGGGTGGCAATATGGACCGCAAGAGGAGGGAGGAGCGGTGTCGCAATGAAGAGCATAGCGAGCATATCCGGTAGGAGATGCAGGCTCATCTCGAGGCGTGTGATGCAGTGAGCGTGAGACTCGCACGAAGGAGCACGAGAGAAAGCACGAAATGGTAACCAAGTCCAAGACGACCGGTGAGGAGTACAATATTGAGCTCGTAAGGAAGGGCAAATGGACCTGGTCCATACAGTAGATCGGGCCATTCCGTAATAGTCCCCCATCCTACCGGCTATATTTTTATTTTCTTCTTAAGGCATGCATGCTTATATGGTCTGAATGTTTGTGTTGTTGTGTACCGTAGTAGTAGCGAGGTTAACAGACGTAATTAGCCGAATCGTCATGCCATGTAACCACGTGTAACATGTGTTTGTTCAGGGACTCTAATCTGTTTTAGATTTCATGCCTCGCAATTTAGCTTCGGTCGGAAGATTTCATCATTTTGCTACATTTGAGTGTATTTGTAATCTGCAAGCCCTGCAACAAAATTAGACTTCGCAGTTGCTACAACAAGATCATAACCAACAAAATATAGTAATAATGTTTCAAATCATTTATACCAGGAGTTTTACAAAAATAGATTTTATTTGCACATGTGCCAGGGTTTTAAAAATACTTGTTTTATTTGCATATGGGGGCCACCAGGGGCGGAGCCACTCCCCAGGCAGGGTAGGCTTCAGCCCGGGGTGTGGAAAAATATCTAGTGTATAGCCCGGGTAAATTTAGTCCAGCCTGGGTAACATTTTTATAGTCCAGCCCAGATAGCCTAGATCATTTTACCACTGAGCCCGAGGCGTAACCAAATCCTGGCTCCGCTACTGGGGGCCACGATGCCACGCCTTCCTAGCGTGGCACCTACCCTGCTGCGGCTAGGTACATGCCACCTGTCGGCCCCTCATTTTTTCATGCTTCGTAAGGGGCTAGAATTGCAATTTTGTGCTGTATGGGGCTAGTTTTGAAATTAAAATGGCACTATAGGGCCAAATAAATAAAAATTCTATGCCTAGGGGTGCAAACGGAGCGAATAGTTTTCGTCCGATCGACCGAAGGCTCATGGAGCGAATATGAAAGGAGTAAATTGGTATCCGACGCTATCCGTGTCTGACTTCGACTATGAGGGAAAAATATGGAATATGATACGTGATGAGTGATATCCATCTGTATATTTCCATATGTTAAGTGATATGAGAAAGTCTATTGTGACTTCACTTAGAAACAAGATAACATATAGACGGATTATCACATCTAAATAGACGAGGAATATTGAGTGCTCTTCCTTTGACATCTCAGCAATTAGTCTCTTCGTGTTCGCTCTGATTACACCATATTGTCTAATGTCCTGTTTAGGGGTTGAAAAAAAAAGCGGATAATTTTCGTCCGACAGACCATCCGAAAGCTTATGGAACGAATATGGAATGGAAAAATAGGTATCTGGTATTATCTGTGTCCAATTTCAACTTCATTATCTGTGTTTTACTCCAACTCTAAGAAAAAAATATAGAATAGAACATATAATAAGTGATATCTATCCATATCCGTTCCGATTCCTCCGTATGCCCATGTGACAAGCTGACTTGGGTACGGCTTGATCAGGTTCCAGGCAATGGAGACGAGAAGATGACTAACAAATCATCAAAGATTGTAGCCTAGCATCTAGTCTGACAGTTGGGAAAGCACTCAGGAAATACATGTACAGACGTTTCCTCCTCCCTATACGCTGCATTTCACCGGGAGACCTGATCTTTCTCCACTCGGTCCCTCGCTGCCCAGGCAGCGGGGCTGAAGCGCTCGGACTCAGAACATGATCAAGACATGCGAAATGGTGGTCGCCATCCGGAGATGAAGAGGACGGCTGCGTTCCGCGTCGACTAAGAGCTGAGTCCACCTGAAGAATCTGTAGGCTCCGTATAGGAGCCATGACCATGATAGAACCAGCTGCTCCAACAGCAGAAACAGGACGTGAGCCGCCAGAATAGCTAATTTTAGTATACGGCAATGGGAGGAATTCAGAGGGGCATGTGCATCTATGCAAAGGTGAGGAGAGAATTGGCCTCGTTCTTCTTTGCTTTTTCTAAAAAGAAGGTGGACACCTGTGTTGGTTCTAGGACTCGAACCGGGCGCCTCTTTGCCTCGTTCTAGTAGGAAGGATGCATACTTTCGACAAGAAACATTTCGTAACAAAGAACTGCCAATGGAAAACAACACAATGAAGATACCAAAGAAGTGCCTGTGTGATCATAGTGAAGATATTACCACTGTTTTCCCATTCGGATGAGACACTAACATGGTTTTTCAAAGCTAATTGACCTACCACCCCTGACCTCTAAGGTATGTGTAGTCACTATTTAGGTGGTGCTCAGTTTAGCGATGGCTTATGATTTTTTTTATAGTTGGCTTATTTTTTTTATTGTAGCTGATGGTGACTTGTTTTATGTAATTAAATTTAAAAAATTTAAAAAGGAAACAAACAGGTTAGCCAATCAAAAAGAAAAGACAAAAATCCCAAAAAACCAAAAAACCCGAAAAAGATGAAATAAAGATATAGTGAATTAAAAGACAGAAACTTGAAAAAAAAAAGCTGAAACGAGCGAAGTTTTGTTCCAAAGTACAAGGTTTTGCACCTCATCCTCATATACTCGTCACTATGACTTCTCCCAATCTCAATTTTTGCACCCATCCCCAGATACTCGTCACTATTGACCTTTCACAACCTTCAAGATATAATTTTAACCATTAATTTTTTTGTAGCAATTCTATTGTAAAAAGTTATAAAGTATAATAATGTTTTTCATGAAAAATCTGACGATATCATTTCTACTATGAGTAATCTAGATATGTAGGAATGTATTATTAGTCAAACATTAGAAAGTTTTGGCTATACGTGGTCAATAGTGCAACTATTTGAAAACGAAAAGAGCAACAACAAACTCTTTCTATACGTGGTCAATAGTGCAACTATTTGAAAACGAAAAGAGCAACAACAAACTGCGAATGACCAATGGGTTTTGACCAGCATAATATGGTATATTAATTGGGTTTTACCAGCAGTGATTTCGTTGGACGACCACTTGGTCTAATCTCCTCATCAAAAGTACCAGTTGTTATATGCTTGTCCAATAACACATCCTGTCATAGAAACAAAACACTATTTTAATTTCTTACTAATGAACACAATCGGCCAGTTCATGCATGGAGCGTTTCAACCAAAATACATTGTATGCTTGTATTTTTTTTTAAAACCTCCTAGTACCATACCTTTGCTACAAAGATGTCTTTGCACCATTTAGAAACATCTTCATCTGACTTAGGCATATCATGTTGGATATGACCACTCTGAATCGTTTACAACCATGCAATGTTTGTTACGGCCGCTTGTAATGATTACGACCACTTGTACGATCATGCCACCTCTGCGGTCGTCAACTTCGATCACTTGCTCGTAGATGAACTTCGACTGCTTCTGTGTACGACTACAAGTGGCAATCTAATCTTCGTCTACTACAGTAGCCACGAGTGTTACAGTAATTTCGAGTGCTACAATAACTCGTAATCTTCGACACCGATTGGACTGTTCTGTTCGTTTCCTCTTCTTTCGATCAGACTGGTCTTAACATATCCTCTGGTACTCTGTTTTTCGAGTATGGCGGCGACAACACGAAAACAATTAAGCGATAGAATAAACACAATCTTTTTGGTGGTGCTCTAATCGCCGTACCTTTTCTTTGGTTTTCTCCTCTATTTATACACAAATTACAAGTTAAAACATTGATAATGACTCGGATACAGAAATCAACTCTGAAATATGAATTTCTGTTTCTAAACTGACTTGGACTCAACTCGATACAGACTCGAAAATGGCTTCGGCAAGATTAATTCCAACAAACACCCCCCAAATCCTTGCCAACTTAACCAACTTCCTTGACACCGAGTAGATTAATCATCCGACCAAAATTGACTCATCCCATGCCTTTATGAGTGTATCAGCCTTCTGATCTTCTGTTGCAATATGCGAAATAGCCACCAGTCCTTCCTCAACTCATTCTTGAATAAAATGATACCGAGTATCAATGTGTTTGCTTCTTCCATGAAAAATCGGATTTTTCATAAGCGCTACTGATGACTTATTATCCACAAATAATGTGAAAGGCTTGATGGTTTGTTTAGTCAATTCATGAAGCAATCTTGTCAACCAAATACCTTGATATGCAGTTGAAGTTGTTGCCATGAACTCCGCTTCGTATGATGACAAGGCTACACTTTTTTTTGCTTCTGTGAGCACCATGTAATCACGTTTTCATGTAGATAGAACACCATTCCAGTCATGCTTCTACAGTCAACTAGATCACCGGCCAGATTACTATTACAAAATTCTTCAAGCATTTGCGTATTGTTATGCCTGACATATATCAAACCATGATCAACTGTTCCTGCTAGATATCTCAGCACATGTTTTAAAGCTTGCTTGTATTGTACTGTTGGTCTTTCTATAAATCTGTTAAGTACTCCAACCGAGTATGCAAGGTCTGGTCGTGTATGTATCAAATATCGTAGGCAACCTATTATACTTTGAAATGTAGTCGCATCGATCGGCTCTCCTATCTCATCTTTGTTGAGTTTCAATTTTGACTCCATGGGGTATTGACAAAGATTGCAACCCGTCATGCCTGCCTTTTTCAAGGATATTCTTTGCGTAGGTTGACTGCTTGATTGAAATATTATACTTACTTTGTTTCACCTCCAAACCGAGGTAGTAAGCCAAAAGTCTGAGATCACTCATCTCAAACTGCTTCATCATCTTCTTCTTAAACTCTTCAATCTTTCAATCACATGTACTTGTGATAATAAGATCATCAACATACATGCCGAGTATCAGCATGTCTTCTTCTGTCTTTCTTGTATATAAGGCTGGATCTTGCTTGCATATTTCAAAAACAAGTTTAATCAAGGAGCTGCCCAGTTTCTTGTTTTAGGCTCTAGGCACCTGTTTCAGACCATACACGGCCTTTAAGAGTTAATATACCTTGCCTTCTTATCCCTTCACTTAAAAACCCTCCGGTTGTGAAACATATATCTCTTTGGTAAGATCACCATTAAGAAATGCAGATTTAACATCCATATGGTGTACTTCCCTTCCAAATTGAGCTGCAAGAGCAAATATCAATCTAACTATTTCTAACCTTGTAACTGGTGCAAACATCTCTTCATAGTCTATGCCTTTCTTCTGAACATAGCTTTTTGCTACAAGTCTTGCCTTGTGACGAACAAAATTTCCTTCTCCATCTCTTTTCACCTTAAAAATCCACTTGAGCCCTATAGCTTTATGGTTATGAGGCAGATCAGTCAACAGCCAAGTTTTATTTTTTTCTATTAAATCCAGTTCAGTTTGCATAGCAATCTTCCAATGATGTCCGGTGAGTGCTTGCTGCAAACTTACAGGTTCATCTGTTGTTGTTAGCTGAAGTTCTTCTTCCATTTCATTGGCTCGGTCTGCTCATAAATCTCAACTAGGCTTCAATATACAGGGGTTTTGCTTGGCGGGGTCTCTACCTCTACTTGTTCAATTTGAGGAGAAGATGGAACATCCTCTGTAGCCTCCTAAGGACTTGCAGATGTACTTGACATGGGTGTAACCGGTTCTTGAGGATGAAATTGATCTATTTCATCATTGTTCTCTCCTTTAACTATGAAAGGAATCCACTTCTACAGATTGTTTTCTTCTGATGGTTTTGTCTCCCACTCCCATGCTTTATCTTCATAGAAAACTACATCACGAATCACTATAATCTTATCTTCATGTGGACTGTACAACCGGCTAGCTTTGGATCTTGGTTTAACTCATAATATATCAATTCCTTTGATTTATCATCTAATTTCTTTAGATGAGTGAGTACCTTTACGTATGCCACACAACCAAACACCCTCAAGTGTTCTAGACTTGGTTTTCTTCTACTTAATGCTTGATACGGTGTCTTCCCTTCCAGTGCTTTTGTAGGTACTCGATTGAGAATATACACAACATGTCTTACAGCCTCAGCCCAAAATCTTCTTGGTAGTTGTCTACTCTTGAGTAAACTTCGGGCCATATTCATAGCATTTTAGTTTCTTCATTCGACTACTTCGTTCTGCTGTGGATTGTAAGGAGCGGTGAAGTACCTTCTAATTCCTTTTATCTCACAATTCAATTAGAATTCTTGCGCCAAGAATTCACCCCCACGATCTGATCTCACCGCCTTGAGTTTATGATCAGTCTCCTTTTCAACCAGTGTCACAAACTTTTGAAATATGTCTTTGGCTTCTGATTTTCTTTTGAGCATGTATACCCACATAACTCTAGAACAATCATCAATAAGAAGCAGAAAGTATTTATTACCTCCATTTGACTCAGGGGTAATAGGACCATAGAGATCAACATGAAGCAATTCTAGAGGCTGTGAAGCTCTATATTGTGCTTACGGAGGGAACGGGAGTCTTGTTAGTTTGGCAATAATGCAGCCTTCACATACTTGAGATGGATGATTGATGGGCAGTACACCATGAACAATCATTTTCTCTACCATCAGCTTCAAAGAGCGAAAATTCGCATGACCAAGTCGATCATGCCACAACCACGCCGTAGTGTCTACCCTAGCACTGAAACAAGCTGGTTTGGCTAACTTGAGTTCAATCTTGTATAGTCTATTTGGTGTTTGCATACCTTCATCAGCAGCTGTCCCTCGCGGTCATGCAGTAATAAGTATGGTCTACTTATAGACACATCGCAGCCTTCTTCAGTCAGCTGACCCAGACTAATGATATTATAGCATAATCGTGGTATATAATAGACATCAGTCAATGCTCTTTGCTCTCTATTCTTTCTTTGCAACAAAATAATGCCCTTTCCTTCTATATGAACAACTGACCTATCTCCAAATTTCACCTTGCCTCGAAAGGCTTAATTCAATTCACTGAATTTTTCTCTTTGTCCAGTCATGTGGTTAGAAGCACCATTGTCAAGATACTAAAGATTGACTCCACCATCTCTTCTCCAACTTTTAGCTGTTGCGGCTGAACATGTTCTTCAGTTAGCATCATAAGTTATGTACTCTTTTCTTCATAGATGGACATTAAAAGTGCTGGCTCCTGCTCTGTTTTGGTTTGAATCGGATTTGCCTCCTCCTTCTTCTTTTTGTATCAATAGTTAGTAGAATAGTGCCCAAACTTTTGGCACTCAAAGCACTTAATATGACTTCTGTAGCCTGTAGAATAATGGTCTTCTTTGCCGCAGGTAAAGCATTTGATTTTTGACTTGTTTCGGTTGTAAGAGAACTCACCTTGCATTGCTTCCTCTCCACGAGCAGCAGTAAAACCACGGCCTCCTTGACCAAAACCTCAGCCACCTGGACCACGACCACATCCACGCCAATTGCCAGATCCCCAACCTCCTCCTTGGTTTGTATTTGATTCTCGCCAAGTTTTTTTTTATCCTTCGCTTCACTTTTCACTAACAATGCTTGATCAGTCCTGGCCTTACACCCTTTGAGTAATCCCTCATGAGCTTTGAGAGATTCTATTACCTCTTCTATTTTCATGTGTTGGTGATCACTTAAATATAGAAGAGTTATGACCACCAGTACGAACCTCTTGGGTAGAACACGCAAGTACTTCTCGACCACCATAGTTTCCTCCAAAGTACCTCCAAGATATTGAATCTCATTTACCATAGCAGTTAATTTTCCTGCAAACTCATCTACCGACTGAGTTTCACCCATATTCATTGCCTTATATTCTCCTTGAAGAGTTTGAAGTTGAACCTTGTTTACTTGATCCACTCCTTCATGCATAGTCCGAAGAGCAATCCAAGCTTCTCGTGCTGTATCTTTTCCGACAAATTGACTGATCATCGAGTTGGGAATGGTAGCATAGATGAGCGCCAAAATAGTTTGATCACTCTTCATGTCAACTTCCTTAGTCTTTCCTTTTGGATCGACCTTTCCATTAGCGTCGACCAGATCAGCAATAGTGTCCTAGACCCCTTGGGCACGCATATTCACCCGCATCTTCATAGACCATGCCGGGTAGTTCTCTAAGTTGAGAACTAGGTACAGAAAGGAATTTGGTCCTTCATTGTTGACGAAGACCCGCTCCCTACCATGGGCTTCTCCTTCTACGAGTGGATTGGCACCTGCTTTGATACTAGATGTTGGATATGACCACTTCGAGTTGTTTACGACCATGCAATGTTTGTTACAACCACCCTGAGTCGTTTATGACCACATAATGTTTGTTACGACCACTCATGATGATTATGATCACTTGTATGACCACGCCTCCTCTGCGGTCGTCAACTTTGACCACTTGCTCGTATATGAACTTCGTCTGCTTCCGCGTACGACCACGAGTGGCAGTTGTAATCTTCGTTTGCTATAGTAGCCACGAGTGCTACAGTAATTCGTAATTTTTGACATCGATTGGACTGGTACGAATGTTTCCTTTTCGTTTGATCGGACTGGTCCAACGTCTCCTCTGGTACTCTTTTTGAGTACAACAGCGACAACATGAAAAAAATTTAGTGATAGAATAAACACAGTCTTTTTAGTGTTGCTCCAATCATTGCACTTTTTCTTTGGTTTTCTCCTCTATTTATACACAACTTACAAGTTGAACATCGACAATGACTCGGATACAAAAATTGACTCTGAAACTTAAATTTATATTTCTAAACTGATTCGGACTCAACTCGAAACAGACTTGAAAACAGATTCGGCAGGATTAGTTCCAGCATATCACTCATTGCATGGCGTTTTATGCGGACTTGTACCTGTAAAAACAACAGTGAAGCCCTAAATTCATTTAACATCAGATAGTATATATATTTAAATTGATAATTATAAAATAATTATTATGAGATTGACAAACATCTGGATCATTCATCTTAGCACTCATGATTTCTTGCATATGACAGCAAATGTAGAATGCACATATGTTGCCTTGTAGCTGCTAGTGGTACTATAAAAATAGAATTACATATATAGAAATAGTCAGTTCGAGAGGCATCATTACAAAGTGTGATATACGACTATTGTGTTATAGCGGGTACCGAAAATCATGTCCTGTGTTGCATTATGGCGCTTGATTCCTTGTGTCTCCCTCCCCTGGCAATATAGGCGCTGAACAACCTACATGATTCTAAAAAGTTATACTCGGCCATTGCAAATGAAGGGAATACTACAATAGAGTTATCTATGGAGAAAATGAGCATACATGTCAAGTGTTTGTTACACAAGGGTTAAGTTGTGGCTGTTCTTGAGTAAAAAAATCAAGGTATATTACCTTATTCCATTTTGGTACAATGACTATAAGGATCTAGTGCATCTACTCATACATGTCACCATAATCATTAAACCTAAGTTCATGTTATGTAAAAGTACAAATAAAATTGGTATATCACCTAGTGAAGCACTTCCCTATGGTTGCAGGGCATAAGTATGTAGTCCTTGTTTTCCTAAGTAAGCAACCCGTCGTTATGTAATTCTTGACGTAAGATGTGTTTTGGGTGATGCATTGCTCAAAGTTCAACTGTGGGTCGAGGAAACTCACCGGTTCTCATGATCGTCGAGCTTCTTACATCATGTATCTATAATAAGTAATGAGTTATGATATTTTCAGTATTACGTGAATGTAGAATTTGATTATACATACTTATAATGTCCAGCATCATAAAAGTGATGCGTTGAGGGAGTCAAGGTTGAATAGTCATCGAAGCCCATGATGAAGAAGCCCGGGTTATGGAGAAAATGCCTATTCATGTATCTGACGGTAAATCTAGTAGGCAAGTTTGTCCTTCACTTGTTGGTCCTCCGCATGTACCAGGCATGCAAACTTGCGCAGCCCATTCCAAGATGGGGTAATAGTGTGTTGGGGACCAATGGCATTATGAGGGAGAACATCCAAGGCTCGCGAGACTCCTTAATCTTCTTCAATTTGGCCTTAGCGCCTTGCCTGTGATATGTCTTCCTGAGAAAAGACTCGGCACACTTTTCTTGTTTCTTCGGCGTCATCTCCTCAGGAGCTGATATGGCGGCCTTCTGAAGCGAAGGTTGAGGTAGAGTCATCGAGTGTTCTGATGGAGAAGCATGGTCATGTGAAATCGTGGTACTGCAGGGTCTAGGGCGATGACCCTCTTAGGCCACTGGACAAAAGTGTGCACAACATCCCCTAGTGTTGTGATATATTCATTCGGGGGCCTCTACAGCGGGACGATCATGAAATGGACATGTACCATGTCCACCTGGACCTTGACATAACCCTACGCTAGCTGGGTACCGTGCAACTGAAAGATTAAGCTCCATTTAAGTTGGTTTTGGTGATAATGACAAATACTATTATGAGATTTTAGTGATAACAACAAATGCATTTGAGAGACTAACCTTGTTTATTGATTATGATATTACTTAGTTTCATTTGAATGAAAAGGTGAAATCAAAGAGGTATACATTCAAAATCACATTCTTATATATTAGTGCATTCCTTGGATCCAAAATATAGAGTGAACTCCACAAATAGTCCAAAATGAATATATGCATATGTCTTTATTACACATAATTGTATGCACACATTCAGAGGAAGTTCACTCTATGTTTTGAAATTTCATAAGTATTGATCCATATTTCCTTTAATATACATTTAAGATCTTTACTTTGAAACACACCCTTTGAGTACATATAGCTTGTGTAGTTCATATATACTCGGGTTATCATTTAACTTCTCCATTATATGTCAATGGTTGGATGATTAATGACAACGGATAAATAAGCTTCGCTTTGAAAGCTTATCTTAGAGTATACAAGTGTTACATGATGTATACTTGTAAATACAATCTTTATCTCATTATTTGTTGAGATTGTTATGAATTACCAAAAAGGGAAGATTGTAGAATCTAGTCCCTCGCTATGTGTTAATGACAAAGTTTGGTAATCGATGGCAATTATTTTATGGACTAATATTTTTCATGAGTTGGATGAATAGGCTAGGTTCTACAAATGAGGAAGATTGGGATGACTTCATGTGTTGAAATCAAGTGGTGGATGCATCATGAGTTGATGCATGTTCAAGAGGAGATGATTATGTGTTGATCATCAAGGTAAGTGAAAACCCATCATGTGTTGATGGAGTTGAAGTAATGAATGCATCATGAATTGATGCATGTCAAAATTATGACTCAAGGCAAAAGTATGGCTAGCTAGGGCTAAGGATGCGTTCCTAGTCATATATCGGTCTTAGTGTTTTGTTGGAAGACTGGATTGCTAGTATAGGTTGCTGTACTATTAAGAGGGGTCATGTCAAGTAGCTTGAGTCTTATAATATGTTGATAGCTCAATCTTACTTGCTCTAGCTCTCCTTGGCATGAGGCTTGTATTTGCGAATGTGTTTTGCAAATAGTTGTGGCTCATGTGTTAAACCCTTTTAATATGGGACTATACATTGTGAATATATTTTGCAAGTGTTTGAAGTCCATGTTTTCATTCTTTGTAGTATGGGGCTTATATTTGCAAATGTGTTTTGCAAATGGTTGAAACTTATATATATAATCCTTGTGTCATGATTCTAAAAGTGTGCAATGTGTTTTGCATCTTGTTGGAAACCATGAATGATCCTTGTGTGTATGATACTGTAGTTTGCAAATGTGTTTTGCAAAATCTGTTGAAGTATATGCACTTCTCAGGGAAATTAAAACTACCGCAGTGTAATTTGCGGTCCTATCACTGACCGGAACTATTGGCGTTGTAATCATGGAACTACCACGTCTGTTGGTGATCAGAAGATTTGTTTGGTCGAGAACCAACATGGTCGAAGATCAACGTTGTCGATGACCTGTGTGGTCAAACCAATGTGTTTGAGATCTGTGTGATCAAAACCAATGTAGTTAAATCTGACATGGTCAAGATCTGTGTGATCGAAGTCCAGCGTGGTCAAACTAGCATGGTCGGAACTGACGTGGTCGAGATCTATGTGATCAAAATTAGCGTGGTCAAAACCGATATGGTTGAGACCTGTGTGGTCGAAATCGACATGGTCGAACTAACGTGATTAAGACAACATGGTCGAAGATCGACGTAGTGGTCGAAGATCTGTATGATCAGAGACCAACGTGGTCAAATATCGACATGGTTGATGTGGTCAAGACCTGAGTAGTCAAAACCAATGTAATAGTAGACCAGCATGGCCGGAGACCTGTGTGGTCGATCTGAACAATGTGGTTGGAGACTGGCATGGTTGTAGACCAGTGAAGTCAGAGACCTGTGTGGTCAATCTGGACAACGTGATCGGAGACCAGTGTAGTCAACGGTTCGATCGGCTCCGTGTGAGCGGTTCGATCAGCGAGCGGAATTACTGGCTCTGTGTGAGCAGTACTTTTGATTTGCGGAATGTCCAGCTTGTGTAGCAGTACGTTTTTTCCAGAGAGACACTTGTGTGATGGTCTTCTCCTCCCCATGAGAGCGGTAGTTCCGCATGTGGAAGCGATACTTCTGATGATCAAAACTACCAGATTCGATTAGTCGTTTGCTTCTAATGGCTAGTTTTTTTACTATTGCGAGGGGAGCGAAAGTACCACAGTTTTACCGCTGGTACTTCCGATAATCCTGATTTTTTAGGGATTTGGCTCCAACGGCTAGTTTTCTTGTGTAGGGTATAAATACCCCCTTGTGGACGATTGAAGGTATAGTTGCTCGACCCATTTCTATTCCTTGAGGTAGTATGAGGTCATTCTCTCAATTGTGCATGTTTTGCACCTTGTGAGCAAAGAGAGTGATCTAGAGTACATGTGTTGCATTTAGAGTTGGACTTAGTGTCCATTTGAGCTTGTACATTCATTGTACGTGGTGAGAGTCAAGCGAGGGGCTTGACTTATTACTCTTGGAGTTTACCGACTCCTAGACGGCGTTGGAGGCGTCGTGCGTGGTGATCTTCTCAAAGAAAGTTGTGAGAAGACCTAGCGAAGTTGTGAAGGTTGGAGCTTACCTGCCCGGAGCGGGAAAGAGCTACCACTACTAGATTTAGGTGTTTCAGCTTAATTCGTGGAGCTTGTCTAATTCGTTTGGGCTAACCTCAATGTGGACTAGGGAGACTAGCAAGTCTCTAAATGCCACGATAAAAAGATACCATGTCTTTGTGGTTTATTTTCTTATGCTCAATTTACTTTCAAGAAATTTGCATTTATAGAATTAAATTAATTACTTATCATTATAGGATTGCAAACCTTTGACATAGACTTAGGTTATTGGTGTAGTTAGGTGAACTTAGTTGATTTAGACTTTGTTTGTGTTAAAACCAATTTGATTTAAACTTCCACATTATATTTTTGTTTTTAGCCAAATAGCTTAAATAGATTCAATTATAGAAGAGATTTTTTAGAAACGAATATTCACCCCTCTCTAGTCGGCCTCATCGATCTTACAGTAGCACTGTCCCTTCCTAGCATGGAAACACCATCCCCTATCCAGCCTTAATAAGAATGGACCCAATCAACCTCATCGGAGCTTGCAAGACATGGGCTCCTTCAAAATGATACACAATTAGCTAAGGCGTCCTATAAGTCTATGTTTGAAGCATTCCAGAGATATACACTACCTAGATTTTTTCGATTGGAAGTTGCGTGTCGCTTTGATTAGATTGGTGTGTGAACACGTAGCTACTTTGATGGTGATGTATACTAGCTTCCACAATTGGGGGTAGCCTACGACTGGTTGAGCACTCGCTCTAGCCTTTCCTACAAACGTACTAGCTTCCCAAAAAATTCTGCATGAATCTCCTCTTTTATACACTTGCGCTCAGCCTTCGGTGTCTTTCGACTCCTATACGAGTCAGAGTTGTTTGGGAATCCCTACTTCCAGGGAACGTAAACCCCAAGGCCTCGCATATGACTCGGGTGCTCATTATTTTGTAGGGCCACGGATAATATATCCCTCTCCTTGATGGCCTGGAAGTTGCCTTGGCAGGATTCCGTAGTCAACATTTTCTGCAAGAGATCAACATGTTATTTCATTTCCTATGAAGTTATAGATATATTACCAGCTAGGTAGTTCGATATCTTACCAAGCATTGTGACATTTCCTGGTCTGCCGGGTTCTTGAAGGATATGACACCCGAAGATGTGGTAGATGTCCTCGCTCTTAACTAGTTTCGAGCACGCTCGTCTGTGATCCCGACAAATGGCGGGGAGGCCTCTGACAGGATTGTCTCCTCGTCCTCCCTCCTCCATTATGGGATTTTACCTGCATGCCTAGTGGTGCTTAGTCTGTGGGGGTGAGTGTTCTGGGCTTGGATTGCCTTATGCACCGCGCTTTCTTCCTGGATTTCGGCGGTCGTCTTCATGCCCACAAAGGTATCCCATATATCCAAATGGAGGAAACGATATTTTGTGAACAATGTCCTATCCTGGTTCACGTACTTTGTGACAAGCATATTCTTGAAGTTCTCCCACATCTTGTTCATTGCCAAGAACACCTATCATCGTACGGGGCCTTGTACTTCTTCTGCCATCTCAAGGGACCTTGAGACTTCCTCCCAAAGTTGCTCTGTCTCTTCACTCCTCAGAGACTTCCAACTCGGTGTGGGGATGAGGGCCTGTTGCCTTATAGTTATCCCGCAGGTGGTCTGGAATGCAGCTGCTTTATTGGGATTTAGAGGGACCCCAACTGGACTGACCTCCATGATGGCCATTCAGCTCTCAGACATTTTTGATATACCTTGGTCCTCTCGCTTAGTTGCTCCTTTGGTTTGATCATCAGACGCATTTGGCAAAATTGAGCCTGAAGACTATGTGGACACCATCTCGCTTAGTTGCTATGTATAAAGCATTCAAATTGTATTTCAGTATGGGGTATATAAAACACAAACTAAATATCATAGATGAAATTTGATTGCTCTCAGGTGTCAACTACACTCTATTATCATAATAAGGCCACCTCAACACGATTGATCCAAAGACTATTTGTGACAAATATGAAATTATTTTTTACTGAAGTACTACCTAGAAGATACTCTACAGTAATATATAGGATAAAAACAGATGAAGCACATACACACACATATACATACATATACATATATACATATATATACATACATACATACATATATACATATATACACACACACATATACACACACACATACATACACACACATACATACATACATATATATATATACATATATATATACATATATATATACATATATATATATATACATATATATATATATATATATATATATATATATATATATATATATATATACATATACATATATATATATATACATATACATATATACGTATATATATATATATACGTGTGTATATATATATATATATATATATATATATATATATATATATATATATATACATATACATATATATATATACATATACATATATACGTATATATATATATACGTGTATATATATATATATATATATATATATATATATATATATATATATATATATATATATATATATATATATATATATATATATATATATATATATATATATATATATATATATATATATATATATATATATATATATATATATATATATATATATGCTAATTTGCTGGGCAGATATGCTAATTCCACATTTCTAAGGGCCTGTTTGGCACGGCTGCGGCTTATGGCTTTTGGCTGAAATTTTTTTAATTTTAGCTGTTTGCGATAAAGATTATGGAGAGAGAGATACTCGCTTGTGATTTTGGTTGATACAGAATTGAGCTTTTAACATGTACTACAATTAACTTGTAGAACCCGTCTTGAGAAAATACTCCGTTTGAAAGTTAGGTACTGTAGTAAAAACTAAAAGCCGCTAGTTTCGGTCGAAAAGAACAGCCTGTAAGTACAATGGTTTCTGGCCCTCGTAGATAACGAACTTCAGCATCATCAACCATGTGTGTGCGGATGTGATAATGGTTGCAGGTTGCTGCATTACGGCTGGGGAAACTGAAGCATGTAGCACATTAAAGTTGTAGCATCTGGACCAAGGAATTTCTCTTTTTCTTTTCATTTCTTTAAGAAGGCTGGAGCTATTTCTTTTCCTTGATGTTTCAAATGAACAAAACTATTTCACTTGAAGTTGCTGATACATGGGAATCAGGGAGAACAAAACCTTATACAATAACGGTGGCACAAATTCGAGCTTTAGCACTAGTGATTTCGATGAGTATTAGAAGCTGCACTGGAATTTCTCAAAAACGTGATCCTCTGGGCTAGAGATAGGATCCAAACCAAAATAAATCTATCATGAGCACAAGCAAGGGAGGGTTTCTATTCATCTAGGAGAACTAACCAATCTAGGAATAAGGTCTCTCAAATTTTCTACTCTCCCTCTTTGTTATCTCATTCTTAGATCGAAATCCAGCAAAATACAAGAAAAAGTTGCATCTCTAGCCGGAGACAATGAAGTAGACAAAGGCTCATAGTGCCATACCCAAACGGAAGTCCTAGGTTTCTGCTAGCCAGGCACAAACCCGGTGCGCTGCTGCTCTTGTCCGGCAAAGGCGGCGCAGACGAGCTCGGGGTGGGTGTGCACGCGAGGCGGAGGAGGCTTCGCTGATCTAGCCGGGGGGCTCTAGGTGGGAGACGAGATGAGGGAGGCGATACAGCCACATGCGTATGAGTCGGGTGAGGGAGTTTTTACCCTAAGTGTCTGTATATATAGAAAAAATATTATCACATATACTTCTATTTATATCCGTATATGATAAGTAGGTCATTACAGACATCACAAACGATTTTTATTACGAACAATCTATAATATATCACAGACGGTTTATGTAAAAAACTGTCTGTGATAAGTAGGTCATCACTGACGGTTCTTACCATTGGTTGCAATATAGACGATCACGCTAGTAAAACCATTTAAGATAACTACATTGCAGCTTAACATTGACGTATTCTATAGAACCGTCTGTGATGAGGCATCTAGTATGACCTTCTCTGTAGTAGTGCAGGTACTCCTCAGCCTTGCGTAGCGATGCCTGGCAACTACATTGCGCCTCCCCCTGCCCTAGCATCTTGGCATCGTTGACGGCACCCCAGAGCATGAAGAGGACCAGCACAACTGCCATCATAGCTAGTAACAAGATTGCCTGGCAGGAAAGGGGTGCCACTAGCACCTCCCGCCGCAATAGGCTTAGGAGGCCGACTCACGAAGCATGTTGCCGCGACGACAAGTATTGTGACAAGCGGTATAACAGCAACGACGACGACCGCCATCACCAATACAAGAACGACCAGCTAGGTCGGTGGAGCCGTCCACCCAAGAGGCTGCCCAGAATGGGAGGTCACACACGTAGGAGCATCTTCACGACAGATCCCCATGGCCGTGTCACAACATCGGAGGAAACCGTTAGTGACAACATGACGTGCTAGCCGGCCCCATCATCTTCAGCTCCGCCAGAAGCCAGCATGCCAGCCCTGTTTCAAATGACAAGAAGCTCAAAGACTACACGGACTCTACCTTGCAGGCGCTATTTGCGTCCCACGCTGCGCTTCTTCGTCGAGAACCGAGCTCCTCGGCACGCGTGGGTTCTTTTCAAGTAGTAAAAAAGATACTAACAATGACACACGGATCCGTGACAACTTGTCGATCAATTGTATTTTTCATCCTACATTTGCGGCGCTACAGAGATGACAATTCCTTTTCCAAAATAATTACATGTAACATTTAGATGATCAAGTGACCAATTGTAGATCGTTCTTACGTGAGAAGTTAATAAAGGTATGGACTAAATTTTCCTTAACAAAATATCATTCATACATATGCATGTTTTCGATGTCGACCATTATGAGTCTTGTGATTAAAATTAACAGTATTCCTACTTTGCATGGCACATGTAGAGTAGTCGATCTCTCCGATAGCTAAGCTAGCCAGCTAGTTCAGTGATATATCTTTGGAGTCACAAGCAGACAAACTGCCACACACTACAATCAATGGAAATGAAGAGAGCTAGCTACAAGTAGTTGCAAGAAATTAATTTAGAGCAACATTTGACAAAAGATTCAATAGTTTCTTGACTGATGTCTGATGATATTGCACATGTCTAACAGGGCCACAAGCTAGGCCTGTTAGTTAGGGCTTGGAAACGATGTCGGAATGGCTCCAACAAGAACGGCTTCCATTAATGGTCCTGCTCTACAAACTAATTAAACCATTTGCTAATTAAAGGTCCCAGCGTAAATTAAACATCAAAGCATAGGTCCGTTAATTTTAACAGAAACTCTCAAATTCAAGTGATGAAATGATCTTTTAGGGGAGACATTAATTTCGCTAAATTATGGATATAGCTTAGACTCCTTCTAATACATATTGTTTTGGACATCGACACAATCTTTAAAATACAACTTCGACCACTAATTTCTATTGTAATATATTTATAAAATCCAATAAAATTATAATATTATAAAAAAACAAATCACATATGATTTTTATTTATCTAATTTAAATGTTTAAAAGATATTGATAGTCAAAGTTTCATTCTTATGAAACAATGGTCCGGCGTAGCTAGGTAGGGTTCTGAAAACCGGTATTAATTGGGTCGATTATCGCTAGCTACGCGAATGAATTGAGAGCTTGGCTCTATGTCCACAGTCCATCCGTGCTCACAAGTGATTGCTTAGATGCTTACAATTTCTTCATTAGGCTAGCTAGTTCTACTTCAAAGGAAAAGGTGAAACAAGTCGTTAACGCCAAGCACTTGGAAAGATTCCATACAAATTGAATTGAAAACAAAGATGTATGGTCCATGTCTTTTTGAGAAGGAAACAAACTAGAAAAGCAATCCAAGAAAAAGCTCTGGCCATTGGAAAAGTTCCAACCGATGAAATCTAAAGCATAAGGCCAATAGATCACGAAAATGAAGTGCTATATATATGCGAAATGACCGATTTTGGTTTTTTTATATTATTATCTCCGTGGCAGCATTGTGATAGATTAGGTCATGAGGTTGGTTCATGTAAGCTTCTCAACTAGACAACCAATCAGAATATCACATCCAGTATATAAAGATGGACACGTACTTAGTTTTTTTTAGGTCAATGGACGAATGATGTGTACGTGGTTGCCATCAAAGTTTTAGGTGTTGAAAGAACAGGAGACTAGTTAGTGTAAAGGTCAATGAGCAAATGAGAGTTACAACTCGTGCAAAGGGAATCTTCTCCTTCTACAGATGCAATATGCATCATTGGTTCTGTAAAGGTCACGACATCTCGCCTATTGGATGAATTGATGGGCCTAATTAGCTTTAATTTCACCAGCTCGATCGCCAATTCATCAAACAGAGAAAGCAAAAAGGTGGTTAGACCATGTAGGCTCCCATTTGAGCATATCTTTTTGCCAAAAGCACGCAAGAAATGAAGCAAAGGGGTTGAGGAATATAGAAATTGGCTACCAAATTGGGTATGAGTAAGTTAGGCCTTTCTTATGCAGTTTCTTGAACTGGAGCACAAGATATAGTGAGATTACTTATTGTGTAATGATCTTTCGCCCTGAATTTATAAGAGATGCATGATAATTAATATATATCATCTCTTCATCCTGGCCTAGCAAGTTACAACAACTGCACTGAGATGCCCCCACATGGATGCACTATTTCCAAACCTTTGGCTACTGTTCCACCATGAGTGCTTCACTTGGTAGTTGCTGTTCCTTGTGCTAATGATGTGAGGAGTACTACCTCTATTATAGAGTTGTGTGGGATACTGCCTTGTTGCTAACAACCAAAGTGGTGATGGCCAAATCCTAGGGGGCAAGATTTTCATACTTCAACTGTGTAACACCTACTTGAAGACAGCAAACCAGGGCCCTTCCATCAACAAACTTCATCTCCAGTTTCCTTTTTGATCTTGAATAGGGTTTGTAGCACAAAAAAGGTACTTCCTACTTGGAGGGCATGGTTAGATATTCCTACAAATAATTGTGAATGCATTTGTTTTAACAGCGAACTTAACTTCAAAATGAGGCATGCATTTTTTGGTTTGGAAAGCACTAATAATTCACTAGAAGAGTCAGCCCTAACCAGATGAAAATCCCATGCAACTTTGCGGTATCACTTCGTAAGGAAGTGGTAGAGATTAATTCATTTTGCCATGAATCAGACGAGAATTTCTAGATCACAAAATGAATGTGGTGATTCTAATCTCACACGTGGTATTAATAGAATTATGGTGGTCTTGTGTTTGTAAAGTATGTTAGCCAACCATCAATTATTGGCGAAGTACCGCGTGGGTATTAATTCTACAATAGTTTAAAGACTAGGATATGTCGTGTTTAGATTTAAAAACTTCGTGGTATCATTTCATAAGCAAGTGGTAGAGTTTCGTTTTGCCATGAATAATACGAGATTTCTAGATCACAAAATGAGTTTGGTGATTCTAATCTCACAGGTAGAATTAATATATAGATCGGTGATCTTGTGTTTGTATAGTATGTTAGCCCACCATTGATTATTGGCAAAGTACCGCGTAGGTATTAATTGTACAATAGTTCAAAAGCCTAGGATATATATGAGGTACTTAGATTTAAATCTTAACATTTTAATTTTCATATTTTCAAATTATTTTTTTTGTAGTTTTTAATTTGGATATACTTGCATGTCAAATGTTTAAATACACGTCTAGAATAGAACTTGAAAAATCCATATTCAACAGTTAAATTACAGAATTTAACCTTTTAATAAATTGAAAGTTAAGTAATTCCTGAAAGCTCAGCTAGGGTTGAGGGATCGTTACATGCAAGTGGCTGTAACCATCACTGAACTTGTCCGCCGTAGCTAGCACAAAAGAAAAAAAAAAGAGCCTGTGATGTTTTTTCCAGTGATGTCTGGCAAAGCTTGAATAAACCTCCTTCAAAAGAGAAAATGAGCCTGTGATTTTGTTGACGTTAGGTTACCGAAATGACATCCTGTATATATATAGGTAGTTGTATTAATTGCACTCATTTTTTTCTTCTTTTTTATTAGTAAAATATTGACCATATATAGGCTATACTGGCAATATATATGCATGCCAAACACAGTTAAAAAAGTATAGTTGGTACCGGGGTTAACAATTTGCCGAAATTTCGGCAAAATTTTAGGTTTTTTTTGTTCTTTTCGCTGCATACTGAGAAAACTCGCATTTGGTAAAAAAATTTGGGTGTATTTGAATTTGGGCGCTGAGTCGGCCGATGCAGGAGACCCAGAGCGCAGCCGTCCCACTCCCACATGCCATAGCCCAGGCCCAGGTCCAGCTCCGCATTTGGCTTTGGTGTGAATGCCCTAGTCCCCATTCCTCCCCAATCCCATCCCTCCCCACCCACGGAGCGGCCGGCGGTGGCCAAGGTAGAGAAGAGCGGCGACCTCCATAACTCCACCGAGTGACGGGCAGCATTCTCCAGACCTCCACCAAGTGATGGGCGGTGGCCAAGGCAAAGAAAAGCGGCGGCCTCTAGAGCTCCACTGAGCGACGGGCGGCATTCTCCAGACCTCCACCGAGCGACGGGCGGCGGCCAAGGTGGGGAAGAGCGACGGCTAAGGCACCATCTCACCGCCGCCACCAGCTCCGGTTTGGTCTGTGACTTACTATCATCGATGCAGCCCTGTTTTCTTGATTGCCGCCCTGTCTGGTGGGTTTTAGCTTGCAGTTGTTCTTGAGGTGAGATTGATTTCTGGAGTGGCGCAGGGCGGGTGGCCATGACCACTTCCTCGTGGCAGGGGCTCCAAGCACCGGATGTAGTCTGTGCCGACACTTGAGTTGCAGAGCTTCCAGCTGAACGACGGCGAGGCCGCACCGTCACCCTCCTTCGCCACCGGCTTCTTCTTGTGCTTCTAGTTGTTCTTCTCGATGCGGTTCTTCTTCTCCTTGGTCGACTCCACCGCCTGCGTCGTGAACAACCCGTTCTGCACCGTTCGCTCTGTCAGCAGCTCTGCCTGACCGTTCGGCAGTGTCTCCACCACTGCCGGCACCACCTGCTGCTGCTGCTCTCCTTGCGCAGCCTCCGTGTTGTCCATGGATGTCGTCGTCGTCACCTCGGCCAATGGTGACCCTCCCCATCCCCATCTACCTCGAGGTGTGATGAAAATTTCATTAGATTTGGTTAACTTTTGTAAAAATGCAAGTGATGTTTGAAAATTTTGTCCAAAATTTTGAACGAAATTCCAAAATTTTGTTTATTTTGTCCGTTTTGCTACATGATGAAAAATTTTTAATCCAAAAGATTTTTCCCTGGTTGGTACATGTTGGTTAATAGGATGGTCAACAACAAGAGAGCATATAAATTAAAGTTAAATTAAGTTTTTGTATTAAATTAGTTGCATATATGATTTTTTTCTGCATCCAAATGGTTTGAGGAACACTCTTCTGGATAAATTTGTCAAGATCAGATAGCTAGGGTCAACGTGAAAATTTCATAACAATTTTTTAGGAAACAAAGAAATCCCACCATAGTTGTACAAAAAAATCCTTCATAACAAATGGAACCTAAATATTGTATTTGAGTTTATTGCAAAAATATGTTTTTGTATTTATGGAATTTCAGGAAAAGTTTGCTTCCTGCCTAGCCGCATATCCTGAATAATAACAACTACATTTTCCGGGGGATTCCCGGGCGGGGAGGGCGGCCACGTCGCCTGCGCGCGCGCTGCGGCCGGTGCGTGGCCGCCGAAAATCGGTACGGTCGGGGGAGGCAATATCCTGTGTTTTCCAGAAATTACGTAAAAGACCTTTTTTCTCGCAAAAAGGTCCCTGCAAGTTTTTTCTTTGCAAAAAATTTTTGGATTGTGCCCGGCGGGTTTCCGAAATTACGTATAGATCCTTATTTACTTACGTACAGGTCCTTACAAGTCCTCGATTTTTTTTCAAAAAAACCCTTTGATTCTCCCGAAATTACGCATTTGCCCTTGATTTTTTTTATGAAACTCCCTGCGAATTATCGTCCCTTTTACTTTGGTCCACACGGTAGCTAGCGCGGCGTGCGCCGCGCTTATATGCAGCTAGTTGCCTCAATAATGCGGTTGATGGCAGCATGATCTTAATTATGTCCACACAACACGCACAGAGAGAGAGAGAAGAAGGAGAGAGAGAGAGATTAAAAGTCATGGCAAAGGTACACATCCACTTTCCTGCCTCCCCTGCCATTCTTCTAGACTAATTGCATCCGCTAACGACCTCTAATTGCAATGCAACCTGCATATATTGACAAGTGACAGTGACTGTTCCTCCGACTCCATGCACGCACATGATGTGTCATGATCTCTCCCCACACAGCACAGTCACACTCAGGCAGTACTGCACCTTTCAGACACCTCAAAATATATATTCATAAGCTCATCAATGTGACTTCATGTGTAAGGGAAGCAGTTGGTACATGAAAGGAAAGAGGAAGCAAAGAGACAAAACAAGGGTAACTTTACCGTGAAGAAAGAAAAAAAATTAATAAAGGTGAAGCTGGCATTATCTACATACATCTAACCCTCACTGTACACACTGTACTATACGCTATATGGTATTGATGGCCACCATGCATATAACTCAAGTAATTAACTTTGTTTTAATTATTTGTATGACATGAATATCTGTATACAAGGATGAATAATTCAACATATGGTAGGATCAAAAGCGAAGTAGTGGGTGTGAGAAATCTTGTACATTGGGGGAATAATGTCAAGGAAAAAATATACTATACCTTCAATGTATATACGTACGTACGTATAATTGTATATGCATGTCTTCCTTGGCAGCTAGGAGAACCCCCCCCCCCCCCCCCCTCCCCAAATCATTCAACTTGGAAATCAAGGAAAGGCGGCAAGGATGACACATCTTTCATCAACTCCTCCAAGTCCCATTCCCCCATGACATTCCTACTCATGTGCTGGAGCTGGTGACCCTCCCAGTAGACCACATTGTTGCTCACTAGGCTAAGGTTGATGTTGTTCTTGTCGCTGTTGCTGTTGTTGTCTGTGATGTTGCTCCCATTGTTGCTACTCAGTGTGGTAGTCTCAGCAGCACTGTTGTTTTTAGGGTTGTTGTTACCACTTGATGCCATTACGGTCTGGTCGTCTTCCACTGATATGGGCTCTAGCAGAGGGGGCACACCGTACATCATACTGCTTTCTCCTCCCATGAAGCTCCCTCCTCCTGCCATGGCCATCCCATGGTGATCAGTGCTTCCGTAGTAGTTACTACCAGCATGCAATGCAGCAGCTTGCTTATTGAACGATGCGTAGTCGAGGAAGAACGGCGGCGCCGCTGCTGCCACGCCGCAGACTTGGTCGGGGAGGGGGAGGAGGCCGCCGTAGCACCTGGCCGCCGCCATTGTTGACGGCCGGCTCTGCACCGACGAGGAGGACGAGTCCACCCACATGTTTTTCATCGCATGGTGCGTGCCTTCGTCTTGGCCGGCGAGGTCGAGGCAGCTGGCGCCGCCGTCGACGGCGAGCTTATCGGGCTCCGGCGGCGAGGCGCACTCGGTGATCGTCGGAGACGACGCCGCGGAGCTCTTGAGCCGCTTCTTGATGGTGGAGTTCCAGAAGTTCTTGATCTCGTTGTCGGTGCGCCCCGGTAGCCGGGCAGCGATCTGAGACCACCTGCAGGAACGTAGTTGGATAGGTTTTACAGTAAGCAAACGATCGAGATGTTTCTGTCAAAAACAAAGTTACGCAACTTTTCGATGCATGGTAAGACAGGGATTAATCATGCATGATGGATCCGACAAACGGCTGATTAAAAAGTAGAGTTGATTAATTAATTTATGTCGTAATCTCATTTCTGGTAAGACAGGGCCGGATTAGTCATGCACGATGGATCCAACATTAAATGCATGTCCTGCAGGTTAAAACATACAACCATCTCTTTCAGCTGTCCGTTTGAGCAACTTTTAACTTCTACGTTATTCAGTTTTGTAATTATGTCGATCATTTCATGCAAAATAAAGAAAATATTGTGGAAATCATTTATATGCCCTTAGGAGAATGAGAGGACGAATAATGTTGTGGCATGCATATCTATATGTACATTACACATATATGTGTGTACGACTAGGTTTTATGTACTTTTGAGAATTAATGGTAATGCTGTAGAGGATACGTACGTACGGATAATATATATACGAACTGTAAGACATTTATGAACTAGAGCACAAAAACAAATTAATCAAGAATGTTGTGTGCTTAACGCAAATCCTATACCTTAAAAAAAGATAAAAGTATGGTCGTACAAATTTGAAAAAAAGGAGAAATTCAAAAAGCAACAAATTAGCTACTTCTCCTGATCACAAATGTAGGTTATCGTGGGTTTCATACAGTTAAGTTTTTCAATCTTTGACTATTAATATATGTTAAACTATATAGATTGACTACATAAAAATGATACTTTTAGATTTGTCTTGCAAAATTCTTTTATAATATATATTTTTATTATTTTACTAGTATATTATGATAATAAATTATAATTAAAGTCTTGTATTAGAAACTATAAAAAATCAAAACCGATCTATATTTGTGGACAGAGAGAGTACATAGCTATCCTCTACGTACAATGTAATGGTATAACTACCACTAAATCTTAATTATATGAAATTTACATGCATTTTTTTGGAGGAACACTTAAGATATGTAAGGATCGATGAACGTGAAAAAATCGTAAAATTGTCTAGAAACAAAATGGATAAAAATGCAGGTGCGTAAAAATATATAACCTCTAATTTACCCGTGTTAAATAAATAAATTAAAGCCAGAAATACACAAACAAAAGAAGCCAAAAAAGAGAGGGAGACGGTAAGAACGACACAATTAACGCCCACTAATTGGCTCTGTCAAGTCTTAACGTATACACTAATGTAATCACCGCGTACGGACCGCACGTACGTACGGCATGCATGGGATCGCTCGGCCACACGTACGAGAGAGGGCGGGATCATGCACGGCACGCACGTACACAGACACGTGCGTACACGCGTGCGTACCTGTTGCCGAGGATGGCGTGGAGGTTGACGATGAGCTCCTCCTCCTGCGGCGAGAAGGCACCGCGCTTGAGGTCGGGGCGGAGGTAGTTGATCCACCGGAGACGGCAGCTCTTGCCGCACCGCTGCAGCCCGGCGTTGCGCGCCACGTCGCTCCACGACCCCTGCCCGCTCCGCAGCATGTACGCCAGCAGCTTCTCGTCCTCCTCCGGCGACCACAGCCCCTTCCGCAGCTTCACCGCCGCAGCCGCATTGCCGTTGCCACCACACCCCGCCGCGCCGCTGCCCTTCGTCGCCGGGCACTCCGGCTTCCTCATTGCTTCTATATATCACGGTATCACCTAGCTATCTATCTTGCCGCTCTTGGCTTCTCGATCGCACGTGTGGTGCTATGTACGTCCGTGTGCGGGGATCGATCAAGCACGCAAGTGTGCAAGATAAGGAGAAATGAACCTGAGTGTGTGTTATATATACGATGTGTGAGTTGTGTATGGAGTGAGGGGAGGAATGGAGGAACTGAGGAGACGAGAGGAGGAGGAAGGAAGGAAGGGGATGGTATGATGGTGATGGTGATGGTGATGGGTGTGTGCTTTGCTTAGAAACTGGACAAGTAGATGGAGAGGAACAAGAGCGGGAGGGGGAATTGCTAGGTTCACACGCATGCCCTAGTAGTAGTAGAAACTTGGATATAGGACACGCTGAATTTACACACAAAACCGTGGATTTTCTATCTATACGTGCACGCAGTGCCAATTTCTAGCACTATATATGACAGAAAATTCAACAGGAAACTCTGTATGTTCTGCCTTCTGAAGTATAAGAAGTTGTTAGTTTGCAATCATCAATTGGGTCATTTTGGATTGGACCACAGCTAATTAGTGTTAAACTAGATATATTTATTTACAAGGGTTACGTAGTAGACATATTTACTTTAAACCACCAATCTGGCCATGTTAACATGAAAATGTTCGAAGAAACAATGCGGATATCATAATAATTTATAAGATATGAAACCTGGTATGTACATATTTCAAAAGCAATTGTAATTGCATTTTTCAGTATTTTGTTGCCTCTGATATGTACAACTCAATGATTTAGTGTGGTGTGTAGCTGGAATGGATGAACCAAACAATTTCATGTGCTTATGACATACGTACAGAAGAGAGAGCTTTAGTCTTCTTGTCTTTGACTCCAGCTCTTGTTGTCTTTTTCCATTAATCTCACTTCCCTTGAGCCAGAAGGTTATCATGGCCACCTGATGGCAGAGAGATCACTTGAGGGGACAAAGATATATGTATATGTATGCCCCTTTGCGGTTGTTTTGTAATGAAGCATAGCTAGCTAATCTAGGGATGGCAATTCCCCGTGTAGGAGAGGACCCATAGGGATATTCCTCAACGGAAGCGGGGCCGAACTCCCACCACGGGGCGGGGCGGGGCGGGGGTCAGACTCCCCCGTGGGACCGGGTAAGAATGAAAATGTATTATTTCATTTGCATATTATATATCTTTAATATATGATACGTATTCTTTTCTTAGATATTCAGATTAAAACTTGAATCTACATGTTAGGATGTAACTTTTGAAGCTATATATATTTAGGGAAAATATATACCTAAATACTTCTAACACTACTACAAAACAAGCTATATTCAGTATTAAGTACAATTACAGATGGTTTTCATATAAACCGTCTGTGAAGAGAAATATCACATACGGTTTATGGTGAAAACTGTCTGTGAAGCATTACAGACAGTTTTTTTATTTAAGCCATCTATGATAATAAAGTTATCATAGACAATTTTTAATACAAACCGTTTGTGATATTTTCCACCATGCAATCCTCCAAAATTTCATAATTTCCCCTGAGTCCGAGTAGGATTCCGTTCCAAGATATCTTTAGTAAAACAGACATAACTTTTGCGTATGGTGTCCGTTTTCGACGTTTTCGTACTTGTTGAAAAGCTAACAATTAGTCCGATCCAAAAAATGACCCACTTGCACTAGTCATCCTCTAAGATCCCAAAAATTGGCCATCTTTGGCCCTAAATTCACGTCATAAATTTTCTGTTTCTGTTTTTTCTCTTCCCTTTGAAATTTGGGTTTCACCTCAACTGCAAAGTTGTAGATCTCGTCAAAACTTTTCAAATGAATATATATAAGCCATACAAAACTTTGCTATTTTATCTTTTGAGACTAGCTGTTTACATTACACCTATATATTATCTTTGAATTGTGATCTACCGTCTGGCCATTATCATTGATGGTTTTTAATAAGAACTACTTGTGATATCTCCCGTTATTATAGATAATTTTTTTAAGAATTGTCTGTGATGTCTCTATATAGACGTTTGTAGTTTGAACTGTCTGTGATAATTCCCCGCCACATCACTGATTCACGGCATCTCCTCTAGGATCTCGATCTCACCTGTCTATTCTCTCCACATCAAACGACAGATACCGGTCTCCTCTCCACCTCTTACCCCTTATTAATCCCCCTCTCCCTACACTAAGAACAAACACCACCAGTACTACTCCAACTCGTTTGTGCGCGGCAAGAGTGGGAAGGGGTTTGGCAAGGGCGGGTGAATATTCATTTGAAGCAAGATGGAATGGAAGAAGGCAATGTCAGATCTGTACTATTCTAAGTGATTGGCATCGGTAGGGGGCTTCTTTTTGTTACATTCTAAAAGTGTGGCATTCTGTTAATTTTAGAATAGAAGCTAAAAATGGTGTTTGTTGTCTTTTTGTTTCTGCTACTTGAAAATTTTCCCACTCCACTTGTTTTAGATTGTAGTTTAATGAAGGATGCATAAGTCTAGCTTACATAGTAGATCTTGTAGTGTTAATCATCTCTCTAAATTTGTAACCGTGAAGCTTATATTTGTAAAATTGTAAGTGTCCTCTTGTGTTATGCTGTAATGGTGGATTCTAATATTAATAATTATAGAATGTGCTATTGTGTTTGCTACTGTATTTGCTTGTTTTCAAAGGGCGTAGCTAATATTTCTTGAGGCTAGCGAAAAAATAGAAAAAAAATTAGGTATAGAATGAATTATCACATATGATTTTGTGGTATAAACCGTCTAGGAAGGACTATTACAGATGGCTCAAACTAAAAACTATCTGTGATACTCACAAATTATAGATGGTTCTATTTCTTAACTGTTTGTGATGGGAAAATATCACAGATGGTTCTATATACCTATCGTTTATGACACTCGCCCATCACAGACGGTTGTAGCTAGAATCGTCTATGATGTGGGAGTACAACATACGGTTTTTGGTTCAAGCCATCTATGATCGTGTTCTTCACAGGTAGTTCTAATTACAAACCATCTATATTGTATTTATCACAGACAGCTCATAGACCGTCTGTAATAATTTTCAATTATCACTGATACATAAATTCAGACAGTTCAGAAAATCGTCTGTGACGACAGTTCTGAACCGTCTGTACTGATTCTTTTTGTAGTTGTGTAATTAATTAATAAAAATCACATGATAGTATTTAAATATATATTTAAACTATTTTTTTCTATCCCCACATGCCCACGGAGGCGAGGGAGGTTTGTGCTCTATTTGGCCCAGCGGGGGGTCCTTAATGGGGATCGGGGCGGTGATGCGGACAAACCCTTTGGACCTTCCCACCCCGTTGCCATCCCTAGCTAAGTCACATAATTGCTTGGAGTTCACATTATCCCATCATCCTCCCTCCCCATCTCTCTCTCTCATATCCCAGTTTCCAAATGCCATCATCATCCGCGTAGGGGCATATCAAAACAGTCACTATTATATGTGCATGCAATAACAGATCGATTCGATTGAAGCTGCTGTTGTAAGCTGCAAAAAATGCATGCGTGGAAGCCTTTGCATGGAGTGTACGTCTGGCTAACTGTCCCCTCTTCCTCTGCAAGGGAGATTCATATTTCATCTCTCTCTCTCTCTCCTCACAAAAAATCAAAATTAGAAATCAAAAGGGCAAAATATATAAAAAAAGTTCATGGATAGTACTAGAGCTAGCTTGCAACTTTACAGGTTGGTCGGTCGTAGAATACTTGCTGGGTGTGATTCTCTCAAGATCTGTCCACTTGTCATGTGTTAAGTGGGAGTACAGTGTGCAACACGGTGTGGGGCCTACCTGTCAGTGGGTTAACCGTCACTTGCCAACCATCTAGATTAGGGCATGGCATGATCCTGTCTGATAATTCTTTGCAGTCTGGCTAGCTACGTTTCGAGTAAGATTGCCTTTTTTACCGTATTTGGAGTTAGTTTGGTACGTACATTCGTTATGGTCACGTGCGTAATTATCTAGATTATTAATTGATGTGAATTAATGGAACCAAAAATTGGGAGAAGCTTGCATGCTGTCCCTTCTTGCATGTGTCGTATAGCTAGCTCCCAATCTCGATCAATTTAGAGCAAGGCTAATAATACAGCCTTCAGTTGGCTGTATGGACACTTACAGCCCACTTATCAGCCCATTCATATAGTAGTTTACAGCCAGCTGAAGGCTGTATGACCCACCCCTTTCTCTCACAAAGTTTCTTGGTTCTTGTGCTTCAGCTGGCTGTAAACTTACAGCCCACCTCTCTTCTCTCTCCTCCTCTCTCTCCTCCACCTCAGTATACAGCCTACTAACAGCCTCTTATTATACTTGCTCTTATAGAATACAGTAATGAAGATTAATTGGTGCTTGGGAGAACAAGACTGTCCGCTTGCAATAAGTTGTCTCCCAATTAATTAATCTCCATCAATTTATAGAACAATCAAGATTGGTGCTTGGGACGAGTACAACTTCGCTTGTCAGTTGTCTCTCTCAAAAAAAGATCGATTGATGCCATTGGGATAACAGCTAGGGCCTCAAACAATGTCTCTTGTACAAAAATACTTTTTCACAAAAGATTACGTATATATGCATGCAAACTATTTTTATTGAATTTTTTTACATATTTTGGTCATCGCAGACGCAGATACTGAAATCTGACAAGTTTTCCCCTTAGTTTTTTTTAGATAGACCAAGATATATCACAAAATAATTCTAAGACATGGCTCACATTGAAGCATTTTTGTTTCCTTGTCTGAGGACATAATAATTCTGGTCCAGCAATTTTCCATAAAAAACTAAAGCCTTTTAATTTGTCTGAAAACAATAATGGTACCACATGAGAGGTAAGATCAGATTGGGACAATATATTGTAAGCCAGGTACCATAAACAAAGGGTTTCAAAGCACGTGATCTAATAAAAAATGGGACTTTTTTTTTTGTTGAATCACATGGATAAAAAAGTACATATGCTGCTTCGCTTTCTGCGAGGTATGAACCTTTTTCATATATACTTAATTATCGGTTGATTAGTACACCGAAATATAATATATACACCTTATTACGATGCACGTTAGCACTACTTCTGTAATAAATTTGCAGCTTGCATGGTTCTCTCCAATTTAATTAACCACCCATGTGATGCTGTCATGGATCTGCAGTAGGCTGCAGCAAGCCCTTATATTTGATCAACAGTGTACAGAATATAAACAATTGTTTAATGTTCTTAACCCATAGAGGGTTGTAACTTATTTGTTTTTTCTTTTACCTGTATATAAAATAGTTAGATCATGTGACTAGGTCTAGAATATTTATGATGATAAATAATAGACAATATTGCTCATTGATATTATTTGAGGTATGTGGCCTGTGTACTTATATCGATCAAGTTAGAAAGAACTTGTGCCGAAAAAATGTTGCGTTGGTCTTTGCATGTAGGTAATTCGGAGGCGATCATGATTTACGGCGACCACGAGATGGCTTGGTACAAAGTCCAGAGGGTCAAGGATAATGGAAGAGACGGTCATGCTTGAGTTGGAGCGCGTGGAGATCAAAGATGGATATGCGCGTTGGAGCTACGAAGGTGCGGTCTAGAGGCTACGACACGTGACAAAAGTTGAAAACCCATGTTACATAAGGGTTTCAGGTCCCTTATTTGTTGGAATTGGATAAGAACTAGTTTGGGCCATAGACTATAAATGGAGATGGAGTTAGGGGCTAACTTCAAGGCTGGATAGATGCAACTTTCGTGTTAGGGTTTGGGGGTGTCAGGAGGGCATTTTGTAGCCACAAATATGATGCTTTAGTAATAAGAAAATAGATCTATTCTGAGAAAAAGGTGGTGGTGTCTCAATCTCGTCGGTGGCACAACCAACGCGCGAGAAGAAAAATTGCATCCTCGGTCGGCACTCAGACTCTCGTGGACTGCTCTCAGCTATTTGTTTCTCTCCACTAGCTGCACGTGAAGGAAAAGCAAAAGAGGTAGTGCTTGGTGCTCCCAGTCAGAATTGATCTGCTCTCAGTGTTGTTTACTTCGCGTGTTTAGTCTAGGAGGTTTCTTCGCATCTTCTACAGAGATGCATCAAGCTAGGGAGCAGCGCGTCGAGTCATCATGCTGTTCCATCGTGTGTAGATGTACCAGGCGAGGTGTCCCTCGATTGGCCAGGCGGGTCACATCAAGGGCTCCATACAGGCATCATGTCCTTTTCATGCAAGGCAGAGGCACAGTATTGCATCAATAGTGAGAGACCCTGGAGAACAGTGTCCAACAAAAGCAACATTTGGTTTTTCTTTATTTTCTACAGTACCGCAACAGTAAAAACACTGTAGCTATAGTACCGAAAAATTATTATTTTCCTTTGCTACCTTTTGTTTTTGTTTTGATTTACGTTCAATGCTTGTCAAATCTTAAATGCTTTGGATATATCTGTTGGAATGTGTTAATTAGTCACTACTATTAATCATTCTGTTAATACGGAAACACTCACTTTGAATAATCTTTATTCCAAAATAAAAACACCTGAGATTGATGTTTTGGCCAGGATAAATAAGTCTAATTCTTTGGGTTTAGTGACTAACCAAGCTGACAGTTCTTCTAGTTTCTCTATTATTTCTTTGTCTGCACTGTGTTCTATTTCAAACGAATAGTTAGAGGAGATTCCAGAAGAGCAGCTTGTACTTTTCTCCAACAGGGTGACCAAGGCAATTAACAACATCAGATCAAGGTGGAGAGGAGGTCCAACTAGATGCTATAAATGTAGTGAGCTAAACCACATTAAGATGAATTGCCCCAAACTGAGGAGTAAGGAGGCCAAGGATGATAAGGTACCAACTCGTCGCTCTCAATTCAAGAATTATCGCAAGGCTGTCAACAAATTACTTTCAGCACTTGATGAGATTGATTTGAATGATGTTGACTCTGGAAGTGATGATGAGGACAATGGCATGAAGGCAAAGGAGGTGGACTTCATAGGGATGTGTTTATGGCAAATAGTGAGAAGCTCAACAATGTGATCTCTATAGTAATCCTGATGAGGTAAAACCTTCTTATACAGATTTATCTCGTATTATGCTTAGATTGATAGAGGAGCTCAAAAAGTATAAAAAGAAAATAAAAAATCATGATCTTGAGAGCTTAAATTTTGAAATTAATAAACTTGGAGGTTTTATTTCTAATGATGAATCTTGTGAATTTTGTCAAGTTTTACATTTTGAGTTGGACTCTTCTAGAACAATTAATTTATCAAATTTGGTTCAACTTACACTGCTACAGACAGCCCTATCACAGACGGTTCGGAACCGTCATCACAGACGGTTCCTGAATCGTCAGTGTCTAGGTGTCAGTGATAGTTGGTGGTTATCACAGACGGTTCCCGAGCCGTCTGTGAGAACTCACATGACAGACGGTCTTTATTACTAACCGTCTGTGATAAGCGAGTATCACAGACGGTTTTTGTATAAAAAATCGTCTGTGATAGTCTCGTATCACAGACGGTTTTTGTAAAAAACCGTCTGTGATACTCGCTTATCACAGACGGTTAGTAATAAAGACCGTCTGTGATATACAAATATCCCAGACGGTTTTTATTACTAACCGTCTGTGATATACAAATATCTCAGACGGTTTTTATTACTAACCGTCTGTGATATTGTGTATATCACATACAGTCTTTACTACTAACCGTCTGTGATATTGTGTATATCACAGACGGTTAGTAGTAAAGACCGTCTGTGATATCATTCACACCACAGACGGCACTCTTTGAAACCGTCTGTGATATTGTATCACAGACGGATTTTAACAACGAACCGTCTGTGATACCAAGTGCATCATCCATTTTATTTGATGTTTTTTGGCTAGCCTCAGGATATGCTAGCCATGCCCTCTGAAAGCAAGCAAGCAAGTAGATTACAGATAAATGACAGATATAAGTTAATTGCAACTCATAGTAAATTACAACAAAATTCGTACACAGATGAATGTAACAAACGGCCAGCAGATCACATACATATATAGAATGAGAATCGTTACACAAAATCTGACAAATGAATTCAATTGAAGGAATTGCTTGATTTGTACAGTTGAATCCAATGTTTTAACATCTAATTATCACCATTGCCGGCGCAGAACTCTCCCGTCCTACTTATGACCTCTCTTAGCAAGAATTCAGAGATGATTCCACGAATCTCGACGAGATTGTCAAGATCATATGCACTTTCGTCGAAGTGCACCCGCTGTCGCTAGGAGCAATGTTAAGTCAATAATTAGCATGTGTGTGTAATATAAATACATATATATAATCAGAAAGTAATAATTATTGGAAGGACCTGACAAACCTCTGGATCATTGATCTTAGTAGCAATGATTTCCTTCATATGGCGGCAAACGTAGAATCCACATACGTTACCCTGTAGCTGCTGGTGGCACTGCAAAAATAGAATTACATACATCGGTATTGTCAATTCTAGAGGCATTATAACAAAGTATGATATAGGATTGTTGTGTTGTAGTGGGTATCGAAAATCGTGTGCAGTGTCATAGCGTGTCACTGGATTTTTTGTCGTGTGTTCCTCCTTGTGCAACATAATCGGCAAACACCCTACGTGATTCAAAAAACTTTGCCTCGGCTGTGGCAAACAAAAGAAATATTACAAGAGAGTTGTGTATGGAGGAAATGAGTTTACCTGTTAAGTACTTCTTGCACACGACTGAAGTCGTGGTTGCTCCTAAGGAGGGAATCAAGGTATATTACCTTGCTCCACTTTGGTACAATCACAAGCAAAATCCAGTGATGCCTAGTCATGTGTGTCGCCATAGTGATTAATCCTAAGTTCATGCTGCATGTAAAGTACAAATGAAACATATGTGTGGCAACTAGTGAAGCACTTACCCTTGGTTGAAGGGTACCATGACGTACTCCTTGTCGGTGTGAGCAATCAATCCCCTCGTTATGTAACCTTGCACGAAGGATGCATCGTAACTGATAGATTGCTCGGAGACCAAGTGAGGGTCGAGGAAACCCACCGGTCGTCGCAATCGCCGGACTTCTTGGATCATGTATCTATACATAAAGAAAGAGTAATGACATTTATCTGTATAACGTGAATGTAGAACTTCATTGTACAGTACACTTACAGTGTCCAGCATCGTAGAAGTGAGGCGTCGAGTTCGTCGAGATTGAATAGTAAGAATAAATCTTCGAATGTCACGACGATGTAGCTCGAGTCGTGGAGGAAATGCGTGTCGTTATATTTCAGAGTGAATGCACTCTGCCGGTTTGGCTTCATGTTGGACTTCTCCATGTACCAGGCATGCAATCTATTGCAAATCATACCAATCTGGCGTAATTGTGAATCGGGCAATAACGACACTCCTAGAATAAACTTCCATGGCACGGGACGCGGCTTAATTTTCGTCGCATGAGCCTTGGAGCCTCGCTTACGATATGTTCTCGGTGGCGTCTCGGCGGGAGCCGATGCAACAGACTTTACTGGATTTGGAGGTGGAGGTGAAGCCACCGGAGCCGATGTGCCAGGTCCAGGGCGACATCCCTCTTGGGCCACTGGATGTGAAGATTGTGGCACGGACATGTCGAGGACGATGTCCCTCTTGGGCCACTGAATGAATGTGTGGACGGCATCCCCTAATGTCTTAATCTCTTCGTTTGGGGGCTTCTCAAGAGGGACGGGCTTAAAAATATCATTAATCATGTCCACCTGGACCTTCATGAAACCGGTGTCTACTTGTACACCGTGCACCAGCGTCCCTGGCAGCAATGGATACACCATGCCGCGCCCAGCGTCAACAGGAATAGAGCCAACAAGCCTGACTTTGAGGCTGCAAGGCATGGGCTCCTACATAACGATACAAGATGAGTTAAGGCGTCCACCAGAGAGATCTATGTACCATTCTAAAGAGGTACATTATCTGAATGTCATCAATACGTAAGTGGTCGTCGCTATGTTCAGAAATTGGTGTGGACGCGTAGCTACTGCGACGTTGAGGGGGACTGGGTACCACAGTACTAGGAGAGGGTTGCGATTGGTTGCGGACTTGTCTCAGTTCTTCCCGCAACGAATCTATCTCTCCTCGAAGTGAGGCAGTCTGCTCTTGAAATGAGGCAGATAGTTGTTCCTCAAGTTGAGCACGAAGCTCCTGTTTTATTTGTTCGCTGCAGTACGCCTTGGATCTCTTTCTACTCCTATATGTCTCGAAGTAATCTGGAAATCCGTGCCTCCAAGGTACATAAACCCCCATGCCTCGTGTGCGACCTGGGTGCTCCTTGTTTCCCAAGGCCTGTGATAGTAAATCTATCTCCCTATATTCTTCAAAGGAGCCACGAGAAGATTCGGTAGTCAATGATTGCTGCAAGAGGCAATTAATCATGTTATTTTTGAAACCATAAAGTTCAAGAGGTGTTAACAACTATGTTGTTTAACATATTTTACCAGGCGTTGGGACACTTCCTCATCTACGGGGTTTTTGAAAGAGACACCTGAAGATGTGGTTGATGACCTCGCTCTTAACCAGTTTCGAGCGCGCTCGTTTGCGATCCTGGCAAATGGCGGAGAGGCCTCCGATCGGATTGCGATCTCATCCTGCATCCTCCATTGCGGGATTTTACCCGCGTACCCAGCAGTGCCAAGTCTGTGAGGGTGCGTGTTTTGTGCTTGGAGAGTCTTGTGCGTCGCACTTTGTTGTTCAAATTCGGTCGTCGTCTTCATCTGCACAAAGGCCTCCCATGTTTCCGGCGACACGAAAGGATACTTCATGAAGGGCGTGACATCCTCGGACACGTACTTCGTCACAAGAGTGCTCTTAAAAGTCTTCCATGCTTTTCCCATCGCGAGGAGCGCCTGCCGTTGCACGAGTCCCTGTACTTCTGCTGGGATCTCGAATGAATTTGTAAGTTCCTCCCGTAGCTGATTTTTGTGATCCTTTGTCAAATCTTTCCAGCTTGCTATGGTGATGGGGACCCGTTGCCTTCCAATTATCCCGCAGGTAGTCCGAAATGATGACGCTGCTTTCGTCGGTTCCAGAGGGATCCCATTCGGAGAGACCACCGTGATGGTCATTCGGCCCTCTGGTCTTTTCGATACTCCTCGGCCACGTTTAGTTTTCGCAATCTTGGGAGCGTGAGACCCAGATGACGACGACGAAGACTGTGTGGACGCCATCTCTCTTATAAGAAAAAACTAACTGCAGTGAGCTATGGTCCCAGCTAAAGTTCTAACGATTAACTAATAGCAGTGAGCTAACTGCAGTGAGCTATGGGCCTTCCAACATGTGAAGCATATAACATGTGAAGCATATAACTTGAGCATATAACATGTGAAGCATATAACATGAGAAGCATATAACATGTGAAGCATATAAAATGTGAAGCATATAACATGTGAAGCATATAACATGAGCATATAACATGTGAAGCATATAACATAAAATACATGTGAAGGTCGGAGGGAGCGGCGTCGGGATGGAGAGGCGTCGGAGGGAGCGGCGTCGGGAGAGAGTGGCGTCGGAGGGAGAGGCGTCGGGATGGAGCGGCGTCGGAGGGAGCGGCGTCGGGATGGAGCGGCGTCGGAGGTGGGGCGGCGTCGGGATGGAGAGGCGTCGGAGGGAGCGGCGTCGGGAGAGAGCGGCGTCAGGATGGAGCAGAGTCGGAGGGAGCGGCGTCGGGATGGAGCGGCGTCGGGATGGAGAGGCGTCGGAGGGAGCGGCGTCGGGAGAGAGCGGCGTCGGAGGGAGCGGCGTCGGGAGGGAGAGGCGTCGGAGGGAGCGACGGTGGGAGGGACCAAAACCTAGCTAGCAGGGGCGCTGGAGAGTGGAGACAACACAGTGCGCGAGTGCGGATTCCGCAGACCTTGCTGTGGGTATTTGAGGGGAAGCTACCACAGACGGTTCTATAGATATAACCGTCTGTGATATTCCATTATCACAGACGGTTCTATCAATGGAACCGTCTGTGATAGTCTAATTATCACAAACGGTTCTATAAATGGAACCGTCTGTGATGTGTTATCACAGACGGTTTCTTTTGATAAACCGCCTGTGATAGTTCACTATAGATACCCGCAGCTAGCTATATAGGTTCCTATGTCATTTTACAATTACAATGGAACATAGATACATTTATCAAAAACGCAAGCATAACCATAAATATACTATTTCTTAGTTCCTGAGTCATTTTACAATTACAATGGAACATAGATAAATTTATGAAAAACACAAGCATAACCAATATAACTATTTCACAGTTACATAATTTATTACACTTGGCTATATCATTTTAAATAAAGCCCTTCACGATGATCGACACGCATATAGCTTGCTTCATCGCCTTGTTCTTCCTCGAGCCTGATGCCATCTCCGAATGGAGGCAAATCATCAAATTGATTGTACTCTTCCTCATCCACAACATTCTCAACCCCGACAATCCTTCTTTTTCCCTGAAGAACTACATGGCGCTTCTTATTTGCCGGGTCGGTTACATAAAATACTTGAACAACTTGCCTCGCGAGTACGAATGGTTCGTCTTTGTATCCTACACATTGGAGGTCCACGGTAGTGACGCCGTACTTGTCAACCTTTACACCCCGTGGGAGTTGGACCCAACGGCACCGAAATAGAGGAATTTTGAAAATTACGTAGTCAAGCTCCCAAATCTCCTCTACAAGCCCGTAGGACGAGCTTGGGCCAGCGGTACGGCCGTGCGCATCATAGGCATCTATGCGGACACCTGAGTTCTGCACTGTGCTCTTTCTATCTTGATCTGTTGTATAAAATATGTAGCCATTAATGTCGTATCCTTGCCATGTCACAATTGTAAATTTTGGCCCTTTTGCCAACCATTTTAGTGTTTCACTTGACGACCTCCTAGTCAATTGCGCCTTGAACCATTCGTTGAACTGACGGTTGTGTTGTCTCGTGATCCAAATTTCTGACTGGCCTGCATTCTCCTGACGTAGCATGTCCTTGTGCTCTTCAATATATGGGGTCACTTCAGTCATGTGTTGTAAAACCATGAAATGAGCTTGAGCATACGTATTTTGATCCGGAGTTATTTCTTTCCTCTCGATAGTCCCGATACCCTCTAGCCTCCCCTCGTGACGAGATAGAAGTACACCTATCGGCTCTACCTGAGCCATGTAGCCGATGCAGAATTCAATGACCTCTTCTGTTGTATAACCTTCGACGATGCTACCCTCCGGTCGAGATCGATTGCGTACATAAGACTTCAGAATTCCCATGTACCTCTCGAAAGGGTACATATGACGTAGAAATACAGGGCCGCATATTTTTTATCTCTTTCACAAGGTGGACAATGAGATGGACCATGATATCAAAAAATGATGGAGGGAAATACATCTCTAGATGACATAGAGTTGTCACCACCTCGGTTTGCAGAGTATCTAGTCCATCCGGATCAATGACCTTCTGAGCAATTGCGTTGAAGAAATAACATAGCCTTATGATTGTCACTCGAACCTTGTTCGGCAAAATACTTCTAATTACAACAGGTAGCATTTGTGTCATTAGCACATGACAGTCGTGAGACTTCATGCCAATTAATTTTAAATGTTTCATGGAAACAAGTTTCTTCATGCTTGTGGAGTGACCGGATGGAACTTTCACACCATGTAAGGACTGGCACAGTTCAGTTCTCTCGGACTTAGACAGAGTGTAGCATGCTGGGGGAAGGTACGTCCGACCTTTATCGGTCTCTATCGGTGCTAACTCGGTCCTGATGTTCATAGCGACCAAGTCACGCCTTGCGTTAACACCATCCTTTGTTTTATCAGGAATGTTCAGTAAGAGACCAATCAAACTGTCACATACATTCTTCTCTACGTGCATGACATCGATGCAATTGCGAACTTCTAAGTGCTCCCAATAAGGCAAGTCCCAAAATATTGACCTCTTTTTCCACATGTTCTTCCTCAATTTACGTCCCTTTCCAAATACAACATTTATATCCTTGACCATATCATACACCTCTTTCCCGCTAAAAGGTTTTGGTACTGAGTCATCCTCTTTTTTTCCGTCAAATTGTTTCTTCATCTTGCGGTATGGGTGATACTTTGGAAGGAACCTACGGTGACGCATGTACACAGTTTTTCGCGAGTTGTTCAACCACACACTCTCGGTATAATCTAAGCAGTGCGGACACGCTTTGGCTCCTTTTATACTCAACCCTGACAGGTTACCAAGGGCAGGAAAATCATTAATGATGCAGAACAACATGGCGCGTAGAGTGAAGTTCTTTTGTTTGTCCGCATCCCATACATGTACCCTTTATTCCACAGTATTGCAAGATCTTCCACCAATGGGGCTAGGAACACATCAATATCGTTGCCAGGTTGCTTCGGCCCTTGGATAAGTAGTGACATCAAAATATATTTCCGCTTCATACACAGCCAAGGAGGAAGGTTGTACATGCACAGAGTCACGAGCCAGGTGCTATGTCGGCTGCTCATGTTACCAAAAGGATTCATTCCATCTGTACTCAACCCAAACCTTATATTTCTCGGTTCCACACCGAAATCTACAAACATCCTATCGATGTTCCTCCACTGGGCGGAATCAGCAACATGTCTTATCATTCCGTCTTTCTTACGCTGCTCGCAGTGCCAACGCATCAATCTTGCATCCTTGCGGTTTGCAAATAAACGCTTCAAACGAGGGATTACAGGAAGATACCACATCACCTTAGCAGGAGGTCCTTGCTTCACCTCGATGCCCTTCCCATCATCAGAGTCATTTTTACGCTTGTATCGGGATGCTTTGCACACCGGACAAACATGTAAGCTAGAATACTCTTTACGGTACAGGATACAATCATTCCGATATGCATGTATTCTTTCTACTTCCATTCCTAATGGACAAAGAATCTTCTTGGCTTGGTAGGTGGTTCTCGGCAACACATTTCCCGTTGGAAGCATGTCCACTAGGAGACCTAATAATGCCGTGAAACTCTTGTCGGACCAACCATTGCTTGCCTTCAATTTTAGCAGTTCTAGAACAGATGACAACCTCGTGTATTGCGGCTTGCAGCCTGGGAACAAAGGTTTCTCCGAGTCCTCCATCAAGCCCTCGAATTTACCAAACTCTCTCTCACTATAGTTCCCTTCTGCATCACGTAACATCTAATCCAGATTGTCATCCTGCGACCTATCCTCATGATCGAAAGAACAGTCCACAACTGGCATATCGTTGTCTCCCTCGACTATGTCATAACTACCTTCTTGTGTACTCTTCTCTTCACCGTGACTGGTCCAACATTTGTACCCTTTTCTGAAACCCCTTCGAATCAAGTGAGCTTCAATCTGCGCTGAGTTGCTAAACATCTTGAGATTATCACAATCAATACATGGGCAATACATATATTTCATCCCCTTCTTCAACATATCCAGCTCGGCCGCCCTTCTAAAAGCAGACACGCCAGTAATGTACTCTTCACTCACACGGTTCTCAATATACGTCCAGCTTCGGTCCATCTACGCTACACAAGTGACAAATGGGTGTCAAAATTGATTATTACCCCTACTACTAACCTCTGATCAGATCACTAAGAATGTTAAGTAATTGAGTACTAATCTCTGATCAGATCACTAAGAATGTTAAGTAATTGAGTATACTAACATCTGATCAGATCACTAAGAAGACGGTGATATTTTTTCACCCCCAACTCCCTAAAGCCGGCCGCCTTGCTCCACCGATGCAGCGCAATGAAGACAGATCGGTGTCGACATCCTTCAAGGAAGTACGCCAAGTAATTAATACTACGCAGAATATCACAGACGGTTCCAACCACAAACGGTCTGTGAAAATGACATATCACAGACGGTTCGTATTAATAACCGTCTGTGAATTATCACCGACGGTTATTAATATTAACCGTCTGTGATACAAAGAATATCACAGACGGTTCAAATTAATAACCGTCTGTGATTGTTGATTATCACAGACGGTTCGAAATACCAACCGTCTGTGATTAATGCGTATCACAGACGGTTAGTATATAGAACCGTCTGTGATAGTACTTCACAGACGGTTTACATTACAAACCGTCTTTGATAGTTCACTCCGTACGCATGACTGCCAATTCGAAGCATAGCATAGCTACCGAGGCACATCTGAGGCCTGCTGCTGTGTCTTGAGGAATGCCAAGAGCTGGTCTCTTCAGATGTGGCATTCCTCAAGACACAGCAGCAGGCCTCGGATGTGCCTCGGATGATATGCTATGTTTCGAATTGGCAGTCATGCGCCTGACAAAACATTTCATCTTTCCACCCAAATGGTCCATGTATCTTTTGCAACAATCACAGCTAATACAGAGGCAAGCACAACAACACATTCAGATCTATTACAGCTAAGAACGAACCCATCATGGCACGACGGTGCGTCTGAACAAGACACACTTACGACACTTACGGCAAGAGTGTGTTGTCCAGCCGCCCGCCGTGCAGTGACGGAGGCGCTAGCTTACAGCGGAGGGGAACCTAGCTAGTGGATGAACTCACGCGTGACCAGTACCGGTGGAAAGGTTGATGAGAAGTTATTAATAAGGGCCGAGCCGTGGGAGGAACTGGTGCCAGCCATTCGATGTGGAGAGAATGGACGGGTGAGATCGAAATCCTGGGTATACGCTAATTATTGGTAACATTTGCTTATCACAAACGGTTATTTACACGAACCGTCTGTGATGCATACTATCACAGACGGTTCGTATTAATAAAACCGTCTGTGATTGTGATTATCACAGACGGTTCGTTAATAGAACCGTCTGTGATACTTGACAAAAAGTGAAAAAAAAGACATTCCCAGATTCTCCGGTGAGCTGCCGACATAGCCGACTTCTTCGTTGAGCGACTGTCCATCTGCTTCCTCCCACTCCTTTTCTTCATCTCTGGTCTCTGGATCACGTACGCCAGTAGCGATGATTCAGTTAGCTGAATCATCAATTATTGGTGACACGTGATATCACACGAACTGCTGCCTGCCATTATTGGTGATATGTAAGGGCCGAGCAGAGGGAGGAACTGCTGCCTGCCATTCGATGTGGAGAGAATGGACGAGTGAGATCGAAATCCTAGGTATACGCCAATTATTGGTGACACGTGATATCACACGCCAATTATTGGTGATATGTAATTATCACAGACGGTTATTAACGCGAACCGTGTGTGATAATAAATATCACAGACGGTTCTTAATACGAGCCGTCTGTGATGTTTAGTTATCACAGACGGTTCTTAATACGAGCCGTATGTGATGTTTCAGTTATCACAGACGGCTCGTATTAATAACGGTCTGTGATATTAATACCAGACGAACGGTCTGTGATATTAATATCAGAATATGAACGGTTTGTGATATTAATAGCACAGATGGTTTGAAATACGAAGCGTCTGCGTTAATGCTTAAATATGCGTGCCCTAATCCTGCTCTTCTACACACTATGCTCTCCCTGATCATAATAGCAGAGATGGTTTGAAATACGAAGCGTCTGCATGCGTTAATGCTTATATATGCGCGCCCTAATCCTTCTACACACTATGCTCTCCCTGATCATCTTCTTCATCACCAGATTTCTCAATAATGACATCTAAAATTCTTTTGATCTCCTTCCTCTCATCTATCCATCATGAGTTGTTCGGACGCAACCTTACACAGGCGGCCAAAAATTTATGTCTGGAGCAGCTCCTCCGCTCACGCCCTCCTCTCCTTCCTCGACTCGCTTCCATCCGTCAGCTGGACCTCATCATCCGCCGTCGACGGAGGTGTCTCATTGCCACTCAGGATAGGGAAACTGCCCTCAGCCTCGTTCTTCTCTACAATGTGAGCAAAGCGGAGGAAGATCTTGCGGCACTGCAGACACACTTGGATAAACTTGCCGATCAAGCAGATTGGGCCGATAATGCGGAAGCGCATCTTGACATCCTGTTTTAGATTATGGAACATGCTAATGATCATTTGCCCATGCTTGAGGAGGAAGTCGAGAAGGCAAGGGCAATCTTGACGGCATTCGAGAACACAGCGGCTGATCCTCCAACTCCAGAAGTCGACGAAGAAGCATATGAAGCCCAGAAGATTCAAATCTGGGAATGTCTTTTTATTGCACTTTTGTAATAAAATTACCTTGAATTTGACTCTCGTCTCTATAGATTCTGTAGTTTAAACGATACCACAGACGGTTCGTATTACTAACCGTCTGTGAAATTTCACCGACGGTTAGTAATACAAACCGTCTGTGATGTCTAAAATTATAACAGACGGTTACAGTTAATAACTGTATGTGATATTTTCACAGACGGTTATTTACAGAAACCGTCTGTGATAAATGAGACATCACAGACGGTTCATGTTAATAACCGTCTGTGAACTTTCACAGACGGTTAGTAAAACGAACCGTCTGTGATGTCTCATTTATCACAGACCGTTCGTGTTAATAACCGTCTGTGAAAATATCACCGACGGTTACTAGTATAAACCGTCTGTGACAGTTTAATCACAGACGGTTCCGTATGAACCGTCTGTGATGTAGCCGTCCAGTATAGCCTCTTTTGTAGTAGTGTTAGTGATGTAACTGCTAAACTTAATGAATTAAGATTGGCACATGCCTCTTGTTGTGAAAAGTTAAAACTTGCAAATGATGAGATTGAAAAGTTCAAGTTTAGTTCTTTTACATGTTTAGATTCAAGTATTTCAAATGCTCTAGCTAAAACTTACTCTAATTGTGAATTGCTAGAAAGTAAACTAAATTCTTCTCAGGAATCAATTCAATAGATATTTTATCATGAGATATGTTCTTGCTCTAACTATTCTAAACTTAGCACGAAAATAGAAGTATTGACTAGACAACTTAATGATTTTGCTGAAAAAAGATTGACTCAGTCTAGTGCTTCGAAGAATCTTGTGAATGAACCTGTTAAATGCACAACTTGTCCCACTTTAGCTAAAGAAAATGAATACCTTAAGAACAATTTAGAGAGATTTTCTTTTGACAAGAAAATTTTGAATATGATTTTAGTCAAATCAAAAATAAGTATCAAAAACACCAGTCTAGGGTTTAATGCTGCTAATTATGTTAAGAATAATCCACCTAATGTTGTTAAGGTCGTTGTCAGTGGGCTAATTGAAACAAAAAGTGAGCCTCATAAAACTATGTTTAAATCTACTAGTTTTGTGCAAAGTTCATTGAATAATGTTACACGTGCTAGTTCATCATCTCAAAAGAATTCTAATTATATTAAATTTCATTGCACCTATTGTGGAAGAGATGGCCACTTGCATGAATTTTGCTTTAGGTGTGCTAAGAAAGAGAAGAAGGAAATATTGAATGTTTTAAGATAAAAACATGCAACCTCTTTTGTTCCTAGAACTAATACGAAAGCTAGGTTTTTAGAGAACTTTTATGATGACTTTAAATCTACTTCACATGCTGGTTTGGGATATAATTCAAATAATTTATATTCTTTTTGGCGTTTTGATCGCTCATATGCATGTGATTTTGGTTCTAGTTTTGTTGCTGTTCGTTCAGGTTGTGTCTCAGTACTGGATTCCTATATCTTATTTTACTAACCCCATACTGTGACACTGATGTTTTCCTATGATACAGGTACAACTGATGAGGAAAGAGAACATATAACTAGTGGATTTAGGTTGTTCAACGCACATGACCGGTGATTCAAGATGATTTTCCTCCCTCACTAAGGTATCCTGTGATTAGTTGATCACTCTTAGGGTTGCTTCAACAGGTATTGTGATGGCTAAAGGTACAATGCATGTTAATGATAATAAATTCATTCTCAAGGACGTTGCTTTGGTAAGTAAACTGAAGTATAATTTGCTTTTAGTTTCACAGTTGATAGACGATAACCTTGAGGTGAGCTTTAAGAGATATGCTTGTAGAGTTTTAGATGCTTCTGGGGATCTTATTTTCAATATATCTCGATTGGGGAAGGACTTTAGAGCTAATTTTAATCATTCTTTTTTCACCTGATATTAGATGTTTGATAGCTTCTGAATCTAGAGATATATTTTTTTTGGCACCGTAGGTTGAGACACATTGGTTTTGATCACCTTCCACGGATTAGTGGGATGGATCTCATTAGGGGGTTGCTTAATTTTAAGGGTGGTAAAGATTTGGTTTGTTCTTATTGTAGACATGGTAAGGTGGTAGCTTCTCCACACCCTCCTCTTTCTATAATCATCACATACGGTCCTGCTCAATTGTTGCACATCGACACTGTATGTCCTTCCAGGGTTCAATCTGTTTTATGCAAATGGTGCATACATGTAATTGTTGATGATTACTCCAGATATTCTTGTGTTTATTTTATGGTATCTAAGGATGAGGCTTTTGGTCATTGTTATTGGGGTGGCCCCCACCTAGATCCATTCAGCCTGCTGGGCCTAAGGGCCCAATAAGGCATGTAAAAAGATGCGTGTAGCCTTGGCATAGTACTAAACTGTGGGGGTATCACTGTAATCAGGCCTTATGACTATATATATATAGGTAGTTTGGGCAAAGGAGAGACCCAGGCTAATTCATTTCTCATACTCACTCTACTAGTCCCCTTTTCTACTGTTTGGTCTATTCCACAATAGTCATTTAAAATATTTATTTCTTAGTCTTAATAATGAATTACCAGGTTCTCTAAAAGTTATAAGGAGTGATAATGGTACTGAATTTAAGAATTCATCATTTACTTCTTTTTTGCTCTAAAAAAGGTTTAGAACATCAATTTTATTCCTCTCGTGTCCCACAACAAAATGTGGTTGTAGAGAAGAAAAACAAAACATTAGCTGAGACGGCGAGGACTATGTTTGATGAACATACTACTCTTAGGAAGTATTGGACTGAGGCTATTTCTATTGCATGCTATGTTTCTAACATAGTATTTTTGAGAGGCTCATTGCACAAGACTTCTTATGAATTGAGATTTGGTTGTAGGCCTAGTGTTTCTCACTTCAAAGTATTTGGGTGTAAATACTTTATTCTTAAACATGGTAATCTTGATAAATTTGAATCTAGATCTTTAGATAGCATTTTTCTTGGTTATCCTGCTCACTCTTGTGGTTATCGTGTACTCAACTTAGAGACTAACAAATTTGTTGAGGCCTATGTGGTTACTTTTGATGAGGTTAGTTTTGGTACTGCACCTGACATTTAAGGTAAATAGGTTCAGTGGTAGTTCGAAAGCATATATCTTGATGAAGAGGAGGATCTTGATTTTGGTGATGTTTTTCCTTCCATGCCACCTCCTGCACCAGTTGAGGATCTTGCACCTTCTACTTCCACTTCACCTGGAGACACTGTTACCTCTAGTGGGGAGATACCTCCTGATGCGTTGCTATCAACTGATGGATCACCTGCAGAAGATGTTGGTAATATTGAAACTACTTTAGAACTTTTTGCACCATTGCATATTCAACGGTGTCATCCCTTAGAACTGATAATTGGTGACATTCATGAAAGGGTAACACGTTCCAGATTTACTTCTACTGACTCAGATGCTTATTCTGATTTTGTTGCCTCTTTTGAGCCCAATGATGTAAGTCACGCTTTATCTGATAAGTTTTGGATTAATGCGATGCATGAAGAATTAGAAAATTTTGAGCGTAACAAAGTTTGGACCTTAGTTGAACATCCTCATGGACATAATGTGATTGGAACTAAATGAGTTTTTAAAAATAAACAAAGTGAGATGGTGTTGTGGTTAGAAATAAAGTTAGACTTGTCGCTCAGGGGTTTACTTCGGTGGACGATATTGATTTTGGTGAAACTTTTGCTCCTGTTTCTAGGTTAGAGGTTATTGGAATTCTCTTAGCATTTGCTGCATCTAAAGGTTTTAAATTATATCAAATAGATATAAAGAGTGCTTTTCTTAATGCTTTATTGAGGAGGAAGTTTATGTTAAGTAACCATCTGGGTTTGAAAATCCTAAATTTTCTAATCATATCTACAAATTGTAGAGCCTTATATGGATTGAAACAAGCTCCTAGAGCATGATTTGAAAGGCTTAAGTCATTCTTCTTAAAAAAATCAGTTTCAAATGGGCAAGGTAGATGAAACTCTTTTCACGCTTAGACATGGCAATGATCTATTACTTGTTCATACTTATGTGGATGATATCATCTTTGGTGGCACCTCTCATACTTTGGTTTCCATGTTTTTAGATACTACGAGTAGGAAGTTTGAGATGAGCATGATGGGGGCATTAACTTGTTAGGTTTGCAAGTAAAACAGACTAATCAGGGTACTTTTATTCATCAAACCAAGTACATTGAGGATTTGCTTAGGTATTTCAACATGAGAACCTGCAAACCTATCTCTACACTAATGGGGTCTGCAACTATTCTTGATCCAGATGAAGAAGGTGAGGCGGTGGACCAAAATGAATAAAGAAGTATGATTGGGTTCCTCCTTTACCTTACTGTTTCAAGACCGGACATACATTTTGTTGTGTGTTTGTGTGATCAATTTCAAGCTTCACCTCATGCATCCCATCGTTAGGATGTGAAAAGAATTTTTAGGTGCCTCCAATTAACTTTAGATTTTGGACTATTGTTTTCTTCTTCATCCTGTCTTACCCTACGTGCATATTTATATAGTGATTTTGTGGGTTATAGGATTGATAGAAAGAGTACTTCTAGTATAAGTCACTTTATAGGCACATCATTAGTTTCTTGGTCTTCAAAAAACAATTATTTGTTGCAAAATCCACTACTGAAGCTGATTATGTAACTGATGCTAGTTTTTCTAAAAGTCTATAGATTTTTGCTACACTCAAGGATTATGGGTTAGAATTGAGTAGTGTTCCACTTTATTATGATAACACTAGTGTTATTAATATTGCAAAAGACTTAGTGCAATATTATAGAACTAAACATATTGATATCAGATTTCACTTCTAAAAGATCATGTGAAAAAGAGTCTGATTTTTAGATTGCAGATATTTTCGCTAAGTCGTTTGATACTTCGCAGCTTGTTCATTGTATGACTCTAGGCAGTCCCAGAGCAGGCCTTGAGTCAGCGGTGCCATCACGAGGCCAATGCTTCTTGCCTGCCTCCTCCTCGCCGCGGTGGCGGCGCTGCCGTTCGCCACATCCTGTGTGCCTCGTAAGTCCAGGCTTGGAAATCCCAAGTGCCCCGCTGGCCCTAGTGTCCCTGTCCCGGTGCTGTTGAAGCCGATGCAGACCCTTGCGCTGATGCCGCTGAAGCTGGTCGGCCCTGGCGGCAACATCGTGAAAGCCCTGAAAGTCGATGCAGTCGGCAAGAAAGAAGTTGAGGGTGGCGGCGTGCTGAGGCTAGCGATGGGGTCGAGGGAGGAGAGGTCATCGAGGGAGGGGCGTCGGGGGAGGATGAAAGATAAAGCTCCGTTTAAGTTGGTTTTGGTGTTAATGACAAATGCCATTATGATATTAATGACATATACTTTATAATGTTTTGGTGAAAATGATAAATGAATTTATGAGACTAATATGTTTATTTGAGTTTATCTTTGGTTAGTCTCATTTGGATGAAAAGGTGAAATCAAAGAGGTATGCATTCGAAACCGCTTTCTCATTTACAAATGCATTTATTAGATCCAAAATATAGATTGAACTCCTCAATTAGTCGAAAATGAATATGTGCATATGTCTTCACTATATACACTTGTATGCACACATTTAGGGGGAGCTCTCTATATTTTGGAGTTTCATAAGTATTGATCCATGCTTCTTTCATATGCATATTTGGGATCTTTACTTTGAAATACATACTTGAGTATATATAGCTTGTGCAATATATATATACTCATGTGCAATCGGGTTGTCATCTAACTTCTCCATTATGCGTTAATGGTTGGATGACTAATGACAACCGGATAAGTAAACTTTGTTTAAAGCTTATCTTGGAGTATACATTTGTTGTGTACATATTGTATACTCGCAAATCAATTTCATATCTCATTATTTGTTGAGATTGTCATGAATTACCAAAATTGTGAAGTTTGGTAATCGATAACAATTGTTTTGTGGACTAACGGTTTTCATGAGTTGGATGCAGAGGTTAGGTTCCACAAATGAGAACGACTTGGGATGACTTCATGTGTTGAAGGTCATCAAGTCAAGATCGGGAAGAAGATGGATTCATGTGTTCAAGGCCATCAAAGAAGAAGACGCATCATGAGTTGATGCATGAGAAGATGATCATGTGTTGATCATCAAGTCAAGGAAGACCATCATGTGTTGATGGAGTTGATGAAAGGGTGCATCATGTGTTGATGCATATCGAGACGATGACCTAAGGCAAAGGTATGACTAGCTAGGGCTAAGGATGTGTTCCTAGTCTTTTACCGGTCTTGGTATTTGGTTGGAAGATCGGATTGCTAGTGTAGGTTGCCGTACTATTAAGAGGGGTCATGTCTAGTAGTTTGAGTCTCATCATGTGTTGATAGCTCAAACCTCACTTACTCTAGCTCATCTCGACATGAGGCTTATATTTGCGAATGTGTTTTGCAAATAGTTGAAGCTCATGTGGTGAATCTTTGCAACATGGGACTATGCATTGCGAATGTGTTTTCCAAGTGCTTGAAGTCCATGTTTTCATTTTTTGTGATATGAGGCTTATATTTGCAAATGTGTTTTGCAAATGGTTGAAGCTCATATATAATCCTTGTGGCATGTGACTTAGGTTTGCGAATGTGTTTTGAAAATGTGAGAAGTCCATGTACCTAATCCTTGTAGCATGATCAAAGTTTGCAAATGTTTTTTGCAAAAGTTGGAGATCATGCATTATCCCTTGGCATGGTCTAAAATTGTTTGTTGCTATTTCCTTTGACATTAGATCATGGTAGTGACTCTTTGGATGTCTTGTGATTTCTGCATTGATCTAATGTGTTTGAGGTCATGTAAAAATATGGGTTGTGTAGCCCTCTGAATAAGCTTTCCATAGAGTCCAAGATCACTGAATTCCGACATCGGAGTCAAAAGTTATGACCGTTTTTCCGAGTGTCGCCAGTGCTGAAAAACTGGAAAACGGAAGTACCGCAATTTGTACTGCGGTAGTTCCGATTTTTACGGAAGTACCGCAATTTGTACTGCGGTAGTTCCGATTTTTCCGGTAGTTCTGATTTCCGGGCGGAACGTTTTTTCCAGAGAGCGACTTTTTGAATGACTTGGCCTCGGGAAAATCGGAAGTACCGCAATTTGTACTGCGGTAGTTCCGATTTCGCTGAGAAACGGCTAGTTTTCTGACCGTTGGCGAGGAAATCGGAAGTACCGCAATTTGTACTGCGGTAGTTCCGATTTTCCTGATTTTTCAGGGATTTGGCTCCAACGGCTAGTTTTCTTGTGTGGGGTATAAATACCCCCTTGTGGCCGGTTGGAGATGTTGTTGCTTGATCCATTTCTGTTGTGTTGAGCTAGAGTGAGGCTCTCCACTCAATTGTGCATGTGTTCACTTTGTGAGAGAGGAGAGGTGATCTAGAGTGCATGTGTTGCATCTAGAGGAGGACTTTGTGTCCGGATTGAGCTTGTGCATTTGTTGCACGTGGTGATAGTCAAGTGAGGGACTTGGCTTATTACTCTTGGAGTTTGCCGACTCCTAGACGGCGTGGGAGGCGTCGTGCGCGGTGATCTTCTCAAGAAACTTGTGAGAAGACCCGGCAAAGTTATGAAGGTCAGAGCTCATCTACCCGGAGCGAGAAAGAGCTACCACTAGTGGATTGGAGGTGCTTCGGCTTAATTCGTGGAGCCGGTCCGATTTGTTCAGGCTAACCTCAACGTGGACTAGGGGAGACCAGCAAGTCTCCGAACACCACGGTAAAAAGAGAACGTGTCAATTGTGGTTTGCTTTCTTGTACTCTATTTACTTTCAAGCAATTTACATACTTAGAACATATTTGATTGCTTGTCAACCTAGGATTGCAAACCTTGACCTAGGATAGAATTGTTGGTGCACTTAGGCGAACTCATTAGTTTTAGGCGCTATTTGTACTAAACCATCTTGTATTTAGCTTCCGCATTGTATACTTGGTTTAGGCAAATAGAAAAGCTCTTTAATTGCAAGTATTAATTAGAAGAGATTTTTTTAGACCGCCTATTCACCCCCCCTCTAGTCGGCCACCTCGATCTTACAGAGGAGGGAGGCGAGGGGTCACCGGGGAGGGAAGGGGAGGAGGGAGGCAGCCGGGGGTTGGGGGAGGAGGGGTCGCTAGGGGGGGTCGGGGGGAGCGGGAGGTGAGGGGTCATCGGGACGGCATGGGAGGAGGGGTCGCCGAGGGGCTAAGGAGGAGGAGGCGGCCGGGGGAGGTGGGGGAGGAGGGAGGCGATCGGGGGACGGGCGAAGGAGGGAGGGGGCCGGGGGAGGAAGAAGTGGCCGTGGGAGATCGGGAGGTGCCCGAGGAGGAGGGAGGCGGCCAGGAGGTGGGGACAGTAGTAGGTCGGGGGAGGTAGGGAATGTAGTAGGATGGTAGTCCCTCACTCCCTTTGGCTCTGGTAGCAGTAGACTAGTAGGAGAGCAGAGAGTTGAGCGTCCGATTCCCTGAGCTGAGAGTTGATTGAGACAGACAACGGTCGACACAATGTTCAGACTTCAGAAGAAACGTTCAAGAGAATTAATGTTCGGAAGCTGCAACGTTCGGGACTCGAGAGCAATGGCTCCTTCCTGATGAATATAAATTCACAAGCTTAGACTTCTCATTTCTTCCTGCAACATTCAGACTTCTCATTTCTTCACAAGCTAATCAATCTCTCATTTCTTCAACATCCCTCTATACTCCCCAAGTCCCCATTTATTCACCAATCACCTTCCATCCACTATGCTACCAAGGAGTTGGAGTGCCAAGGAAATCCCAAGCGGTATGCAGAGGAGTCGAAGCACAAAAAGACAGCAGGGCGACTTAGTGTAAGCTCCTACCGTCACTCCCCTAGTCCTCCTCCGGCTCCAACTCTCGTTGATGCTTGTCGGCTCTCACCAAGCATGGGAGAATACATCATGGATGACCATCATATGAATGGTATAGAGGGCTATGAAGAGTACCAGGGCGGTTCGGAGCCAATAGGGACTCCAGAATTCCCTCACCTGCCCGTGGACGACAACATTGTTGGGTCTGGAAGAAAGGCGAATTACTGGAAACATATGACATGGAGCCAGCAAATCTGATATGGAGAAATGGTAGAGATCGCAACTTGTAATTATTGCAATGCTAAATTAATTGCTCATACAGCTGTAGGGACAGGGCACTTGAACCAGCACTACAAAGCATGCTTACGCAAGATGGCGGCACAGGGCCGAGGGGAAGGAGTACAAACGCAACTAAACTTCGAGGCCGATGGCTTTGTAAGTACTTGGGTATACAACCCGCTTTCTGTCCGTGAGAAAATTGCTAGATATATTATTTCAGAAGATCAACCAATTAGGATGGGGTGAAAGTCACGCATTCGAAAGAATGATCAAACGTGGCTTTTGTCCATAGTACCAACATGTTAGTAAGAGAACTACTACATATGATATTTTATGGATATATCAAAAGGAACTACTAGAGTTGAAAGAACTATTCCTTTAAGTTCACTTTTCTTTTGCTATAACCTCAGATATTTGGACATCGTGACAGTAGAGAAGTGCCTACCTTAGTGTTGCAGCTATTATTTAGACAATAATTATAAGCTAAACAAAAGAGTAATAGGATTTAAAGTAATTAATAAATAACACATGGGAGAGGCCACTGCCAAGCGTATACTACACGTACTTGATAATTTTAAGATAGATAATAAAATTGTTTCTATAACTCTTGATAACGCATCGGCAAACACGACGGTTATGACCATCCTCACCCGAAAGTTGCAGACATATATTGGTGGTTATGTCCTCCACCAAAGATGTGTATTCCACATCATGAACCTTGTTGTTCAAGATGGTATGCAAGCAATTAGTGCCTATTTGAATAGTATTCATGATGCCATTCATTACCTCACAAATTCCCCACAAGTGGTAGCCATGTTCATGGAGTATTACGCAGCCAATGGAAAGAGCCAAGAAAATTTGGTCTTGACATAAAGGTGAGGTGGAACTCGACATACATCATGTTAAAAAAAGCTACAAGGGTATGAACATGTCATATCCATTTTTGTCAATGCTAACTTTCAAAATCATGAAGTGATAGTTACTAATTTAGATTGGTAGATTGCTAGTCATTTTTGAGAGTTTTTAAGACCTTTTTATAAAGCAACAAAGGTTCTATTAGGTGTTTATTATCCTACATCTTGCTTAGTTATATAATTTATTTGGTTAATTACAGATAAGATTGCCAAATCTAGGGAGGATCCCACTTTAGGCCATGCTGCCGTAGAAATGGAGGAAAATTTTATTAAATATTTTGGTTTTATTTCACACTTGTATTGTTTTGCTATTATTTTCAATTGTACAAAAAAATTGGCAATTTTGCAGGTTGGTATGGAGGGAATAGGTAAATGCCTTTAACTTGATTATTCGGAAACTTTCGCACATGTCAAAGAGGAGCTTTTTTTGTGTTTTTCGTATGTATCATGAAAAATTTGGTAGCGGCACGAGATCGAAGGCCTCACAACAGACACAACAAGGAAAGACAAGCTTGACATCACACTTTTGGAAGAAGCTAAAGGACAAGTCTACTTCTTTATCCTCTCAGCCTCAGGTGCCCTCCAAGTGAAATTGTCTCAGAGCTTAACCACTACTTAGAGCATGATTTTGCAAATATTGATCCTGATCTTACTGGCGGAGGCAAGATAGACTTACTCGAGTGGTGGAAGAACAACAAGCGGATATTTCCTGTGCTATCATATTTCGCACGGGATGTTCTCCTGGTGCCGGTGTCCACTATCTCTTCAGAAGTGATGTTCAACACGGTAGGGAGAACAATCAAAGAAAGGAGATCATCCCTCACACCAAGGATAGTGGAGGCAATCACATGCGGCAAAGACTGGGGATTAGCCAAAGAGTGGTAACATCATTAACTGGAGGATCCTAAAATCGTACATGCATACGCGGACCTCGAACGCATGAATGACTGGACATTGATGAGTAGATACTATGTACGCATGTTTTTATAGTTAGTATGTACATAAATTGTTATTGTACTCTTTTTCTTACTCAAGGAACCCTACACTAGGGCGTAAGATTTTTAACGAGACAGTAATATTATGTTTTAAAATATCAAAGAAATTTCACTATTCTCTGAAATATTTATGTCATTGTGTGCCCATGTTTTTATGTAACTAATTGAATTTTAACTAGTTTTTAATGAAGTGGGTACGAGAGAAAGGAAGATGGCAGCCGCCACCACTATCGTCGCCGTCACCTTCATCGTGTATAGTTACTTCGAGCTGGACTTGGACTGGCACAGCACGAATGCCAGCATAGTGGGCTTTGGGCCGTGCTTGGGCCTGGCTGGAGGTGAGGCGAGCTGGCACGGCACGGCACATCGGGTTGACTAGGCCGAGCCAGCATGGCGCGAAGCAGCCCAAAGCACGGTGGGCCCGAGCTGTGCCAGCATGGCACGACCCAATGCCCACCTTTGCTAGAGCAGCAATATAGGGAGAAGTGGAGGTAGTGTTGGTGATATGATTTTGGGGGGCTTAGGATGTGTGGTGGAGAGGTAAGGCACCAGCGAGCAATTGCAAGTGGCGGGGAGAGGATCGAAGTGGTGACGGGTGAGGTCGAGGGGGCAGCAGAGAGGTTTGGCCTAGCCGTCACTGACGCCTGAGTGGGAAAAGCTGGGAGATGACGATGGTGAATAGAAAGGTATGGGGAGAGGAAGGAGAAGCCGATCTCAAATTTCTAGATCTGGTTTTGAATCTTGCAATTTTCCCTTGGTTTCTTTGATACTGTGAATAACTTCTGGGTTGGCTAAAATCTTTCTTTTGATCTCCTCATAGTCAAATCCTACGTGATCATCTAGGTGTATGCTTGTGTGTGTCCCTAGCATCCAATTTTGAAGGGCTACAAATCTCCTACCGAAATTAAGTCATATATGCATGTGAAAAAAATATAAACATAAAAAATGGTCTGCTTGACATATTACATATGTGGAATTGCTATACATCACTCGACTATTTTTTTGTGATTTTAGTTGAATTTCTAACCTTTGTGTGAAACCATATCGAGGTCACCCCTTGTTGTGATAAGTAATTGGCTTTTGGTTGAGAGAGTTTACGGAGGTTGAGTTTGGGTGACAGCAGTTTGACCGGCATTGGGGCCATAGTTAGACCAGCTAGGAGCGGTCTGACTGGCACATGGGGTGTAGTTAGACTGATGCCCTATCACCGATGATTTTCGATGGAGCAGCAATGGTCAGAATGGCCAAAGGCCAGTGGTCAGTGGCCGGTGTGACCGACCATGGTGGTAGTTGCACCAGGGTTGCAGTGTGACCGATTTTTAGTTGGCGGTTGCTTTTTTCCAGTGAGTGTGTTTTCGAGTGGTGTGTTGTGGGGGCGGTGGTATGACCAGCCTTTGGTTGGCAGTCATACCGGCCAAGGTGCCTGTGGTCAGACCAGTATGGTGGCTATGTTCAAGCTGCTCCCCTATTAATAGGGAGGTAATGGGTGGTCAGATTGGCCTGAGCTTGGCAGTCTGACCAGTGTTGTTTGGTTGTGTGCTGGGTGTGTGCACTATGATTTAAGGTTTGGCCCTATGGGGTTGGGATCAGTTTTTAGGTGCATACATTTTGCACGGTGTATTGTATGGACTAATGTGGGTTAAGTTGCAAAGAACTTATATCCAAAAATGATTGCTTGGTCTATTGTTGTGCAGACCGAGACTAGGTTGGAGATAACCGAGGTCCAAAGCAGTCAAGGTGGTAGTGTGGGATAGTTGGGCTCAAGCAAGGCACAAAATGGACAAGGACTTGTATATTAGAATTTGTGCAAAGACCATGATGCTTTGAAGATGCACATCGTGCGATATTACATGACACTTTGCTTGTTATTATTGGTTGTAGGATTCTGGAAGTAGGTTATGGTGAGGTGAATTGGATGGGGACTAGGCGAGGGGCATTGAGATCTAGAGCGGTCAAGGGATCGTGGCTAGGCTCAGGGAGGAGCTAATGTCTAGATCAATCAAGGTGCCACTGAAAGATGACTAAGGCTTGTGGTGTGATTACAAGCTGGGAAGATAAGGAGGTAGAGTGGGTGCTACCGGTGGTGAATATGATGGGCAACAACAAGGGACCGAGACTAATCTTAGGGAGGAGCTAAGGTTCATGCAGTCAGGTAAGTCTGGTGCCATCATGGTGTGAGGAAAGGCATGTGGTGCGCCATGTCACTTGGGCCTATTTACAAGAGAGGATGGTTCCGTGGAATTTAGATGTGTGAGAGGCTTGTGGACAAGTCATTGTAACCACATGGAATTGAAAATGAAGCATGGGGCTGCTGGGCTGCTTCAAAGCAAAGAAAGCACGAAGCTTCATGAAAGTTGGTTTGAAGGCAAAACGGTCTTTTTGCCCTAAATTAAAATGTTGAAGACTTCATCAAACTACATCATGCAAGAGAGGTGGTTTAGGTCAATGATGTGATGAAAATTTGAAGTGGATCAGGTGTTGATTCACTAATAGGTTAATGGTTGTATGTGCTTTGAGAAACGTGCATGTATGATTGTAAAACCCGGTGTGGTGTTAGGTTAATGAATTAACCCATGTAAGTGGATTAAACTTAACTAGAGATGTTGGTTAGGCTTTTCCTTGTGAGCCTCCATATATAAGGAGGGAGAGAGATGGCTAGGCTAAGTTTGGGAGAGTTCGTGCTAAGCCTTTAAAAGGAATTAGGGTTCTTAGAGAGAACCTTTGTGAGATGAGTTGTGACTCTTTTCCTTAAACTTCTTGTCATCCTTAGGCTTGTGAAGTGGCTACAAGCATTCATCTTCAAGTGTCAATAGATATCAAAATTCGTCTAAGTCTTTCTCCTCTTTGCTCAAGTGATGAAATATTGCTTTAGCTTAGTTTTTGATATTTTCCCTTCCCTTCCTGATCTTGCTTTGTGCCAAGGATGTATAAGTAATGGAGATATATCTTGGAGAATAGATCCCATCCATCTAGGTACTTATCTTTGCAAGTTATTGAGATTGCTCGGTTTTGGCTCGTGAAACGGTGTTTTGGGGTTCTTTGGTTCTTAGGGTTTTGGCTTAGAATCTAACTATTTTTAGGCTTTCTAGGATATGTGGGAGTAGATTTAAGGTCATTTTGACCATCAACTACCCACGAGAAAGTCTTGGCTCAAGTTCTTGAGTTTTGCCCAATTTTGGTGTCACGTTGCTTTAAATGGAAAAATATCATAACTGTTTTATTAATAGTTGATTGAAATAGGTTTCTGACATCTTAGAGGTGTGCATCAAGTTTCAAGTGATTTGAAACCTTGGTTTGAGAGTTGGCTCATTTTGTGATTTGAGCCCAGTTTTGGTACAGTAGAGTTTTAAGAGCCAAAAGGTCAGAACCTTCTTATGATCTTGCAAGATCTCTTGTTGATTTAGGTTCCTAAGGTTGTGATATTGCTTTGGTTCAACTTTCAAGTCATTTGGACCTTTCATGTGAAAGTTGTGTGGTTTTTAGTTTTGCTTGGGCTGAATTTTCAGTGCCGATTTGAGGGAGATGTACTACCACCAACTAAAGGGAGGTAGTACCACACCCCAAAGGTACTATCATATTTTAGTTGGTGGTAGTACTGCTCATTTTAGTTGGTGGTAGTACCGCTCTGAGGGCTCAAGTCTTATTTTGCTCTATTTTTCTTAGAGATTTCTTTATGGGTGATTAGGCTTTAATCATTATAGCTCATCATAACTATTGGAGTAAAAGATCATAAGAATCTTGAGGCAAAAGATTTTGGAGAAACCGTTATATGTGTGGCTCCTATTCACCCCCTCTAGTCACCGCCTTCAGTCCTAAATTTTGGATCGTCTTCATGATTCATGCACTGGCCTCCTCCTTTTCCATCGCCTCTGAAAGCCGAGCAGCGTCGCCACTATTGCTGTAGCTGAGTGCATGTGTGCCAGCACCTCATCAGCGCATTGTGCCACACTCCGGTGAATCTACCTCGCCGGTGTCGCCAAGTCCCCTTACCTTATGCCCCATCCAACAAATGGTCACTCTACCATATGCCCCCCTTCTTTTTGTTATATTAAGGAAATGCGCTAGAGGTGTCACCACCCATAAACAGAGATGATAGCAAGGAATAGGAGGAGGTGTGGAGATGGGAAAGACACCCATGGAGGCTGCGACAGATGTGATAGAGGCGCCGGAAAGGAGGCAACGTGAGGAAGATAATGAGGAGAGTCAACGTCGATGAGGTGACTGGTCGGAGGGTGGCTACAGGAAGGCAGGGCACGAAGGTGCATCACATTGGGGGAGGCAACATGATAGGGAATTGGGGATTGATAGAATGGGATGCGGTTTAGGAGGACCTACCCCCTCATCTGACCACAATTTTTCCCTCAATCTCTTCTCTCGTTTGTATTGTGAAAATTGAGATCCAATTTGTGAACATTTGGCAAAATTCAAAATATTTTCACCAAATATTTGAAAATTTGGAATTTGGTTGCAATCAGCAAAAGAGGTAACCATAGTGATTTTTTGAGATTTTTATTGTTCTTAATTTCTTATTATTTGTAGTAAGGTGCAATAAATAATAGTGTAATTTTTGAATTGCAGTTTTCTCGATGCATCACTTTCCTCTTACTGGTTATGGCATCATATCAGAGGACCTTGTAGCCTTCGAGACTAACACAACTCCAGCACTTGGGAGCATACCTCAACCGGGGATAGAGCCCAAGGCTACTACAGTGCCATCATTAGGCTTTTTGAGTGCCTCTGCATCTACAAGCACTAGAGCAAGGAGATCCAGGTCCAGCACATCGAAAGTCTGGGACATTTTTTAAGACATACAAGGAATATGAAAAAAAAGAAGAGAAGGTAAAGTATGCTATTTGTAAAACTTATTGTAATGAGTTGACTGTGAAGTCTTCATGTGGAATGGGGCACTTTCATAAGACATGCTTGAAGATGTAAGGCGAAACAAGGAGTGTTGATGAGGCAAACACAACTACAATACAACTCCGATGGTATAGTACATAACTAGGACTAGTCTTGAGGTAGCTAGAGAATATCTTTGATTGAGTTGAATTTCAATTTTACAATACTTTCAAAAAATTCAGATTTGCTGCCAATATTGGTGGTCAGACCAGTCAGTGGGACCGCTAGGAGGAAGTGGTTGGACTGGCCTATTAATGGTGGTCTGACCTGATTTTGGGAGATATCAGACTGCAGGGTGGTACGACTGATTTCTAATTGGTGGTTGCTTTATCCCAGATAGCATGTTTTGGAGTTGGGCTCATGCAAACAGACTGACCAAGGTTGGCGGTTGGAACAGGGTGAGTTGGCCGATGTAACTGGAATTGGAAATGTGGTAACAATGAGTAGCTGGTTAGACCGACCAGTGGTTGGTGGTCTGACTGGGGCGGTCCGATCGGCGTGAGGAGAACGGTCAAACCGGTGGCTACAGCCAGATATCAGGGTGAGTTGAGCTAAGTTGGTTTGAGGTTGGTTCATGGCTTGGGAGCCATAAGGATTTGCGTTGTATTACATGATGCATGTGTTCAACTAACGTGAGTCAAATGAATTGAACTTGTGCTCAATATGGTTACTTGGTCTTTGGATGTGCAGTTGGCTTGGAGGACATGGCGGTCAATGGCAATGGACCGAGGCTATGTGGGGGAGTTGAGGTCTGGAGTAGTCATATAAGTCCGAGTGAGGCTACATGGCTCAAGGGGGAACACAGAGAAGACAAGTATCGTGGAAGGGGGAGTTGGTGCATGTAGTGCACCAAATGATAAGTCCAATGCAAGTAGAGATGGTTTGGGAGAGTCTAAATGCGTGAAGACATGATGGCTAGTCATTGGGTACTATGGGCTATGTGTCAAAGTATGTGGAGATGCTTTGAGGTGAAGATGAAGACAGAGTCAAAGGAAGATGCCTGTAAGCTTCGTCAGGGGAATATTGGAAAAGTGCCCAAAACTGGGCTTGAGACCTACATCAAAACCATGGCATGGGGAGGTGCAATGGAAGTGATTTAGGGTTAGGATAGAGTCAATTGTGTGGAGTGGATCAAACACTAGTGTGTTAGTGGGTTCATCTTCGTAAGCACTTTGAGAAGCATGTGTGAATATGTAAAATCTATGTTAGTAGGGTTGGTGGGTTCCCTAGTAAGTGTAATGGGTTGGACCCATTAAGGGTTGTGTTGGTTATTTAGAGGGGAGGAGAGGAGGTAGTAATCTCATGGATTCTAGGGTTTAATAGTAATCTCATGGATTCTTGGGTTTAGTTTTCTCTCTAGTACCTTGTCTCCTTCCATGGTTGAGTAAGAGATCTTGAGAGAGGAAAATGGCGGTGCTTTGGTTGCACCTTGTAAACTTTCATGAGTATGTAAACCTCATCCTCCACTATGGTTTTGGTGTAGGCCTCAAGTTCAGTATTTGTCATTTTCCCACAATACTCTTGATGAATCTTTTGGGCACCTTCCCTTGACTCTGTCTGCATCATGTCATGAAAGCCACCATGCATACCACATGTAGATTGATCAATGGTTTCCCTTTATTGGTAAGTCTCTCTCATTTTCGACTCGCACCAGACTATGCCTCACGTAAAATGACGAAGCCAACTTGATCCAACCCGTTGCTCAAACCTTCCCTTGAATGCATCCATTGACTTCACCATGTGCCATGATTGAGCCCAACCATCCTACACGACCTCCTTAAACGCTCTAAACCTCGATTCACATTGACCTAGCCTCGGTCGCCTTTCGTTAACCATAGTTGCCTCCAAGCTTTACTACGTATCCAAAGACTAAGAAATCATTTTTTTGGTATAAGTTCTTCACAACTTGATCCACGTTAGTATAAACATATAGCATGCAACACAATGCAACCAAGATAGGAGTTCTGGTTGGATTAAGAAAGTGCATGGCCATGCAGAATTCGAGTGAAGAATTGAGCTATCATAGGATGGCACGCTTCTCATGTTGAGTTCGATTTGGTATCATGAGGTAAAGGGATCGGTATATAAGCACTATATAGTTTCATCTGATATGATCTTATGTATGTTTGGGAGTCGTTATGTCCTGCTAGGGACCGCTACCGACTTATGGACCGAAAAAGAGCTTTTGGCCCATGGCCAAATATACATGAACCTATAGAGTTACACACTTAATGGACTAGAACGATAAAGGTCAAGATGATAGTCTCCAAGTGGGATACGGTCTCTAATCGTATCAGATAAGGATTCGATTGGAGGCTATATAAAGAGAGGTGTGGGGCTGAGGGAGGTGTCCCGAAACACACCCATCGAAACCCTAACCCCACCTCTCATAACCCCTGTCGTACGCACTGGTGCTAGCACGCTGACGCACGGTGTTCCATCCCTAGGCGTGTAGACCTTGGTAGAGGCGTTGCTGCGACTGCGGTACTGATCAGGACGATCGCGAGGAGGAGACGGTTGGACGGAGGATGATCGACTACTTCCACTACACCGATGCGCTCTTCGTTGACTCGGCTGCTTCAACTCTACTTCTACTGCACTGCGCGTCTAGTGCTAATGATCTATGATCTCTTACTCATATGACTTCTTGGTTTATGCTGTAGAAAATTTTAACCTACGCTAGTGTACCCTATCCGTATCCCAACATATTAGACACTTTATGTGTTAGTAATTTTTGCATCCTTATCTGAACTTATTGAATTTGAGGACAAGAACATTAAAATTGTTTCTGTAAAATATAAGCAGCTATTCAGTTCTGATTGAAGTACCACACAATCCTTCGAGTCACGAAGTAAACGAAGAAGTTTGACCTAATTGTATAGGTAGTATGGATTCTAGTAAGCGTTGATGGGTACCATTTCTACCATGCAGGCTATATGTTCAAATAACCACCGGTGCAGGAAATAAGAACTGTGGAAATCGTATTTTTGAGAATATAAATAATAGCAGATATAATTTATATATAGATTGAAGCATTATAAAATGAATTGCGAATTTAAATAATATATATTGTGTAGATATTCTTATGCAAATTTGGTCATATTAAACAGATAATTTAACCTATAATGTTTTACGTGCAGGTGCTAATTAAGGAAATTCTGCATTGACAGGTGTTGGTTTTGTTCAGTTGACACCACATGTGAATCTCAACAGTCCTCGCATTTGAGTTTTAACACCACATGTGATTGGAGCATTTGATTTCACATCTTTTTGACTAAGAAAAGAAAGGAAGAAATATGGCGATACTAAAGATGGCCCCCCTTTTTTGTGCGTGAAAGAAACATTTGTTGGGATCGTGTTTACCTTGTTTCCATTGCAATACTACTAGTGTCTTTGATTCGTAGGATTCTAAAACGCAGGAATAGGAGAAACATAGGATTGCAATGTCACGGACTCTTGAATCATATAGAATTGAAAACCACAGTAATTTGCAACAAAGGATGTTTGATTACACCATAGAAAAAATGTAGGAATTTTGACATTAAATATTAATTGATTAAAGATAGAATGGAGAGAGGAAGAGAGAAAGTGCATTGTAACTCATAAAGGAATTGGTAGCATGAGGTTAGACCTTATGCTAGAATTCTTCCAAAACTTGTATAAAATCTTCCTATCCTACAAGGCTACAAATTTCCTTTACAGCAATCATACAAAACCAAACACCCCTCGTATGAATTTTTTTTCCTTTGGATTGAATTACTCAAATTTTCTTTCAAATTCCTTTGAATCAAGGAGACCCTATATTTCTGCTCTTTTTAAATGCTAGTCGAAGTGGTTTTTGTTAAGAATTTCATGCGTAAAAGCAAGCTCTTCTCGTCCTCCAATTTCTACCCATGCTGTTTCAGCAGTCTAATAGTTAACACCCATTTCACCAACAATGTCGGACTGGTCGACTTGTCTTTACATTATGCAATTCAGATCTCATATGCTCAATGTACCATGCATTCCTGATCTGTGCCTCTTAAAATGCTCCTTTTTTTCCATGTCAATAGTGACTGCACTAGTGTATAATTTGTTTTGTCCTTTTTAATTTACCTGATTGAACTGGCTCTGTTTTCTAGGGTGAGTGGCGTGCAACCTGACGAACCAATGACACCAACCACTATTAGAACAGCAACCTACGACAAAAGAATTCACCCAACCACACACTCGTGATCCCGTCTACCCGACCACACAAGTAGACGTGTCGTCGCTCCTGCAAATCATAAGGAATCAAAAGAACAACGGGGTTGAGAACGCCCAATTTCCCTCTAGGTTGCAGTATATGCCAAACCCTAGGAAGAACAAGCGTACAGCTCTCTGAAAATAATATATCGATTTCTGTAGTCTGTCGTTACAAAAGGAGAACCATGATATTTAACTCATGCACCCACAGATCAACGGCTCACAGGCCTAATGCCAACTTGCATCCTGTTCGGCCAAGATATCCAAAACACAATCCTATACGGACTCAAAACCAAAACTAGCAATGCTAAAATAAAAGGCACGTGGTCCAAACACATATCCTAATCAAGGTGCTTAATCTCATAGCTTCGGCTAGACTTGATGCACTGTTGTGGGTTTTTAGACCACGTGAGTTGGGCTTTTGTTCTTGCTGTGCTCACCAACCGAAGAAACCACCAACTCCTTACGGCTCGCCTTGAGTTCCTTGCATGCACGTGCTGATTTCTTCTGGCTTCGGCATCCCATCATCTCCTCATGCACAAACCTAAGACCAATTAAGATACTAGCATTAAGTAGTAGCTAGTTCTCATGTAAATTAAAGCCAAATTTAATTAGGAGCGAGTTCACCTGTTGATTAATCTTTTTAGCTCGTGCTCATGTAATCAGACCAATTGGGATGCCCTCATCACATACAGTGCCTTTAGCCAGAATTCGTCCTTGAGAGTTGTCCCTAAAAGTGATCATCTCGTCACTGGGGACGCGAGTGAGGGAGGATAACCATCATGAATCTTTGGTCGTGAGGCGAGAGCAACCAGAGTCGATGAGCCATAAGTTCTCCTTCCTTTTGTGATGAGCCTACATAGCATGAATATTCATCAGTATCTTAGTACTAGGGTTAGACAATAGAGATTTAGGTATTCGGTACTGAGATACTCGATGAACAGGAGCAAAAGCACGCACTGAACTCCCGTATCTTCATCGCGCCTCCTCAATTTCTATGTCGAAGCCTCTACGACTGCACTGCCCATAGCTTCTCCACATATCATCTTCTTTGATCTCCACATGCTCCAATGTTAGGCCGACCACCTCGCATGACATCCTCAACCGTCTGGACCTCGGATCTCTCCATTCTAGACCTGGTCTTCCTTGTTACCGACCATGAACGTCTCGACGCTCACCTACACATGCAAAAACCAAAGAAACATTTTTCCGGCACAAGTTCTTCCCAACTTGACTGTCATAAGTTCACACACACACGCATAACCACAACATCAACCAACCATCAACACCAACCAGTTCATACACGACCACAAATCGTATCGCTATCTAGAAATCAGCCTAGATCAATCGATACAATCGCTAAGTCAACGAGTACCTGAAAAGGCCAAATACTCAGGAATTACTATCGCTCCGCTCAAAACACTCAGGGATACCAAGCATAGCTACTGACTAGAAGCAATGAGTATCGATTACCGAGTACCGATTGCTATGATTACGATTAATGTTCCTCCGAACATTGTTCACCGTTCACTGCTAATCAGTCCTACCACTGACCTAACACGAGTACTAGAAGTACTCGAAGATAGCAAGAGTTAAAGCACTTGTACCGACCACAAAGTCTACGAGTACAGACCGTGAAGCCTATGGCAACCGATCATAAACACTTCGATTGCCGATCGCGTGGTTTACGATAACCAATCGAAAAGCGAAAGACAATAACAATAGACCACAAAGTCTACAACTATGACGACAAGACTATAAAGTCTATGACTATGACAGCAGTCCACAAAATCTATGACCATCGATCACAAAATCATCGACTATTGAGTACCGACCAGGTACTGTAGCTATAACCATGAAAAAGTATTGTAGATATGACCTTACACCTATGACTGGTTCACTGTAGCTAAGACTAGTTTACTATCGATTACGACCGATTAAATGTTGCTTACGATTGGTTCACTGTTTGAGATCGAAATCTACGATTACCTGCTGTGGTCGAAGCCAGACGTAGTTGAAGTTAGCCATGGTCAATGTCGGACGTGCTCGAAGTTGAATGTGGTCGAAGTCAAATGTGGTCGAAATATGCAATGAGTGCCTTACTGTGGTTAAAGTCTGTTGATCAGACAAGGCCATTCGAACCACCCAGTACAGAGCTATTCAGACCAACGATACAAGGCTGTTCGGACCTCCAACTACCAAACATGGTCGGAGCTCGTTGTGGTCAAAAATCCAACTTGAAAACTCAAGCATATAAGCGCATCGACTCGAACATTCACGAATGCAAATTCCAATAAAATCAAACATCAATTATTCATCATCAATGAATCCATGACCACCACATGGTCTAACATCCGCTCAGCCGGACTACTACTTTACCTCATCTCTTCCTTTTTCTTTCTCTTTCTTTTTCTCCTCTTTTCTCTTCTCATTCATACCTCTTTTATCTTCTTTATCGATTTGGCTTTTTCAAATACCTTTTTTAGATGAAATTATACTGTAATGATATATAAAGTAATTTATACATTTGACATAACTATATTCATGATCAAGAATTAGCTTGCCTGAGTATTACTAAGTGTTGGAATCAATGGAAACTTGCTCTGCTACTTCAGCTTGAGCTTGCTCGAGCTCTGCATTATAGGCAGACGAGCTCCTATAAGAAATTAGTTACTTACGGTACTAATAGGTTAGAAAATTTTCCCTTTCTCTCTCGGTGGATGCCTAACCTATCTACTGGGTAAAGTTGAGTCCTAGACCTGCTATTCTACTAGCTAAAATAATCTCAAAGGCTTAGGCATTTCAGCCTAGATCCACTCTTGATCCACAGCCAATGTTCAGCCCACGGCCGAGTGGCCGACAAAATGCCTCTTCTCCTCTCCCCCTTTTACCAATGCTTCACACTTATCCACTCTTTGCTTTTAACACTCGGTTCATCTGGCTGATGGGAATGCTCCTCCTCGTTTTGGCCGATGCCTCAATCTTCAACCATTGCTCTCTTCCTCCTCTGCTCTCCCTTCTCAGCACTGGTGCTTGCTTCCTTCTCCCTCTGTCCTCGAGGCTAGCAGCTCCCTTGGCTACCATGCACACTCGGCCCTTCTGGCTTGGATCCGGACGATCTAACCTCCTCCAGGTCACTCCTCGCTGGATCTACTGCTACTCACCAGATCTAGTGGTTACTCAGCTCCCTCGATTACTCAACTACTCTGACTACTCAGCAACTTGACTCTGACTGCTTGGACTCTCTATTGCTCGGCCTCTCTGACTACTCGACTACAATGACTACTCTGACTACTTGGCCTCCAACTATGACTACGCGGCCTCCGACTACGACTACTCGGCCTCCAACTATGACTACTCGACCTTTGACTACGACTACTCACCTCCGAATATGACTACTCGGCCTCCGACTATGACTACTCTCCTCTGACTACGACTACTCACCTCTAACTACGACTCCTCTAACTTGTCCTCATGGTCCTTACTCGCCTTCATCTTCCTCTATGTTTTGCCTGCCCCTCTTCGACACTCCTCTCATCTTACTCGGTGGGTTGTGGCTTTGGTTGGTTTAGCTCTCTGGCCTTCGGCCGAGAGCAGAGATGGATGGAATGGCTTGGCTTGGGGGCTTGGTTGCTCTTGGCTATTCTTGGTTGTTCTTGGGGCTTTCTGTGTGCTTGTGAACTCCTGACTGGTTTGCTATCAGTGGTTGCTGGGAATACAGTGGGTAATGCGGGTGATTGGCTGGATTGGGGCTTATATATGAGGGGTTTCGGTCTCCTCTCTGTTTTGGCTGGAGTCTAGTGGTTTACAACTAGGCAGCACCGATCTTATCCTCTCTTATTTCTTAGTTCTCTGTTGCTTCAGACCAAAGATCCTAAATGTGGGCTAAGCACTATTTTGGGATTTACTGCGTGTAACAGCCCAGCTGTTTATTTCAAAATTTCAGTAAAAAAATTAATTAATAAAATAAAGTGTTCTTTGGTTGCCTAAATTTTGAAGATTTTATTTGCATAGATTTTCTGGAGTTTATTTGGATTTATCTGGATTTTATTTCAAAGTCTAAAGCAAGAAAATGAATTTAAAATATTTTAGTAAAGCCAAAAAGAGTTTATTTTGTTTTTCCTAGCCTTCCAAAATTTTACAAATAAAATTTGAGAATTTTCTGGAATTAAAAATCAATTTTAAAGGTTAAAAAGTATTTTATAAAATTATTAAATGCAAATCTGAAGTTAAAAATATTTTTCCTAAGTCTAAAAGAGCTCCAGAAATATTGTATAATTTTTCTGGAATTTTTAGGCATTAAATATTATTTTTCCAAGTGTTTATAAAGTTTCTAGTATTTTCTGAAAATTTATTCCGAAAATAAAAATCAAATTCATCCAAGCCCGCCACGTGTCGCTCCCTGATGAAATTCATCTTCACCCAGTTTAATCTCAGCCACCCGCCTATACTTACCCCTTCGTTTCAATCCGATGGCCCTGATCTTCCCCATGTGCCGCGTCACATATCTAGCCGTCCGTGCTATCTCCTCTCTCTTCTCTCTCGTCGACAGCCCAACCCCGCCTGTCAGCTTCTTCATTCTCCTTGCCTTCTTCAACCTTCCACCGCCGCCATTTATGCCTCGCCCGAGCCCTTAAATTTGGTCGCTTCTTCTCGTTAGCCTAAGCATTTGCTACAACTGAAAGCCTAATCACTCCCGCATTCAACCTCCACCATTTCCCCACTTTAAACCCCGCTTACCCCCTTTTTACTCGCTTTTGCGCTGACCTTAACTTCGGTGTAACCGACAGCCGTTCGTCACCTTCACCTTCGCCAGGCCCGTGTGCACATTCCCTCCTCTCCACTGAGCGAATCTGCCGCCAAAGAGCCCCGCCTCCAACACCCTCACTCCGCCGCCCCTGCATCCTCGTCGCCGGCCACCACTGAGCATTCCCGAGAGTCGCGCCAAGGTGCACTGAACTCCCCGTGTCCTCCTCCCTCTCGCGCACCCCTCGCCAACCCCAGCAGCGCCGTCATCCGCTGATGCCCTTAGTCCCCGTGCGCCACCTCAGCATCAAGTGCCACGCTAGCCAAGTGTGCCACCTCAGCCTTCTCCCCAGTCCATGGATCCAGTCCACAAAAGCCAGTCCCCACCTATCAGTGAATAAAACCCTTGTTCTGTTGAAAACTAATTCGGCCAGAAAATCAAAATCCTTGCTGACATCACCCTGACATATAAATCCCTTTTTCCACAGAAAAATAATTCCCCTAAAAATCATTTCCCTTGATGACATCATAATCTGATTTTTCAGTTCAAAAAGAATTCCAGAAAATCGGTTTATTCCTTTTCTCTCCTTTCGAGGTCCCAAAAGCTCGTATTTCTTCATTTTGATTCTGATTGAGCCCATTTAAATTTCTAAATTCTTATAAAATTTCAATCTATCCATTTCTATCCTCTTTTTAAGATTTTGGAATTTTCGAATTTATGTGGATTAAATTAAAGCTTAGAAAGTAAAAATGTTTTAAATGGTTAAAATATACCTCAATTAAATCCGAAAGTATTTTATTTGATATTTTCGGGTTCCAAGGATATTTGTAGAATTTTCTTGAATTTTTTTCGAATTTATTTTATTTTATTTTGTTTTTGAGAGAAAAATATATTATTTTAATTCCCGTTTTCTCTCTCCTCGTTCATCTTCCTCACGAAGCCTTCCTCCAGAACGTGGCCGCCATGGCCGTTTCTTTGAGCTCTTCATTCCTAATGAATTTCTTCACTATTTTTCGTGCAATCAAGTGCATTCACTTGCTCTCTTCAAGACACCTCCATTCCCAACCGTTCCTCTCCTCCTTCATGTGCATTTACACGAAAATGAAACCGTTGCTCTAAAAGACATCGTCGTTTGATCTCCCTCTCCCGTCCACCTCCGCCCCTATAAAAGGGAGCACCGGGTGCCCCTCCTCATCCTCAGTCATCCCCAAAAGTTTCAAGTCTCCTCTTCCTTCCTTCTCCCAGCAATCGCCATTTTTCTTTTGTCAACCGAGCATCGTTCCTCGGCCTTTTGCGCCGCCTACAGTGGAGTTCCGCCACTTTTGACCATACCACCGGCTTCGTCTTTGTGCGTTCTACGCGGTGCTTCCCTCGCCTTTGCCGGAGCCTCGCCGGAGCATCGCCGGACCACCATGGCCAAACCACGCCGTCGCTTCTCTCCTCGCTGCGAGCCAACCATGCATGTTCCACCATAACCAAGGTGAGCACTGCGTTCCTTGTGTTCTCTTCTTCGTTTCGCCGCAAACCTCACCCATTAACTCCTCTCCGTTTGCCCGGAATGTCGATGTCAACCCGACGATCACAAAAAGTCTTCTCTGTCGTGTTCCGCTATCATCCGATGTTGTTTGGCCGAGCCGTTTGTACCGTTGAGTTCGCCTCGACGCGTTCTACGTCGTGCTTCTATCGCCATCACCTGAAGATTCCCCGAGTCCTCGTCGACCTTGTCAGGCCCAGACACTAAAACTGTACATTCGTGCGTACACCCCTTTTCGGTGAGCGCTTTGATTTTTGTTCGCGTCATATCATGTCCTAGCCTCTAAGAAATTTTTCTACCATTTTGTTCAATTTTTCGTGGAGCCAATTGTCAGGAATTGAGCTTTCCGCGAAAATGGCCGTTTTTTTACTCTCACGTCGATTCGTCGCCTCCGGTAAGATTTAGCCCATGTCGTAATTTTTCTTAGACTTGCCTCACCGTGTTCTATGCCATGCTCCCTTCCTTTTCCCTGAAAAGCCTCCACAAATTTTCACCTCCGACACCTCGCCATGGCCACCAATGGCATCTCGTGTCCCCATCTATCCGTTGGTGTTTTCCCCAATCCGTTCGCGTCATATCATGCCAAACCATCCCAGGTAGCTATGTTCCAAATGGTTTTAGATTCGCTTCACCGAGCACCAAGATATTAAGTTTTTCCTTTCTCTCTACCGTCGTCGTTCAAACGTCGATGGTATCGTCTCCGTTCCTCGTCGCCGTATCCATGTCACCACCTTCATCTCATCGCTAGGATTCGATTTTGCCCATTCGACAGCCACCTCGCAGCCAATCGACACGGTACTATTCAAAAGATAAGTCTCGGATGTGTTATCATTTCATGTGATGTCCAAAACTTCCAAATATTCGTTCTCCCTCATATAAACTCCGAATCCATTGATTCTTTCTCCTAAAATTCATCTAATATCATAATCTATCCGTCAATATATTTTATAATTTTCGGATTTTATTTGGATTTTATTTGAATTTATTTTGTTTGGTTCTTCGCGTGTAGACTACGACTATTCCGGAGAGTTCGACTTCGACGATTCGCAACATCAAGTCTTCGAGCAAGGCAAGTTACACCTTTGATCATGTTGAACCTAATATTTTAAATTAATTATGTTGTTTTTAAATTATTATTGCATGCGTAATTTTATTCAAGTTAGTTTAAATTCAGTTTTGAACTCTAGTTACACCCAAATTCTTTGGACAGCCAAATTTGATATTGCTTACCAATATACCTTGTCAACCCTAGATAAAACCTAGTTAGTACAATAGCACTAACTAGAAATTTTGTAGAAATGCTTAGCCATGCTTATAATACTTATGGTTTGGGATGATCTTTCACATAAAATGACGAACTTTAAAACTGTACTCTTGACTTTGGTGAGTCAAGGAGTGTTATGAAATATTTTGGAAACAAAATATAAAACTGGTTTAGACTTAGGCAATTGGTCAGAGTGGTGGGTGCAGGCATGCCCTGTTGGTTGGAGTCGCAGTGGTTGATTGTCGTGCACAAGGGGTTTGTGGTTGGGCCTAAGTCAGATTAAGGACCGGTCTGTGAGCTACTGTTGCAAAGCCCTATCGTACTACCACAAGTCTGGTATGGGACAGACCTGGCCGAATAATTTGTGAAGTTCCAACATGATCTCGCTATAGGCTGAATGTGAGCGCGGCGTAGGCCGTGAGAAGTCTCACACGGCACAAGAGGGGGCTCCAACATGTGGATTCATGTTGTGGTGAAACCTTAGTGGCGGCGTGATTTTGTTGACAACGGATCATTGTAAAGGCCTTGTCATGATCTCCTCGCCGCACACCTAAGGAAGTGTGTAACTCGCGTGGCAAACCGGGATGATCATGTCTTGTGGGTAAAGCTGTACAACCTCTGCAGAGTGTATAACCTATCCTGGATAGCCGTGCCCACGGTCATGGGCAAGCTGAGTAAAGTTTTTCACGGATTAGATTTTGGTTTTCAAAATGGTTTGTGAAAACCTTGTGGATGGATGGAATCCACGAGAGATGAAAACCTTGCGGATGGATGGAATCCGTGAGAGATTGAAATCTGGTGAATAGATGGAATTCATCAGAGTTGCGCAGTGAAAGCGTGTGGATGGATGGAATCCATACGTGAGCTTTTGGAAAAGATGGTCCGGGTGGGATGCCCGTGGATAGGTTGGTGTTTGGTCGGAGCCTGCACTAACGATATTATTTTGTTAAAATCTTGTTTCTATCTATTGTATCAAATTCAGCTTTTGAATCTACTTACAGTATTTACTTCAATTTCGCTTTATGCTCAACTAACCTTATTATGCCTTCCTTTGTCAATCCATATGCATGCATCAACTCTGTTAAACCTCCTGGTGTAACTTGTGGAGTACTTTATGTACTCATGTTGCTCAATCTAACTCTTTTCAGAGGAAACCTTCGACGACTTCGGTGAGGATTGCGACTAGGCCACGTCTTACAGTCATTCGCCTTGTGGGAAGGCTGGATGGGCTGCTACATTGTATTTCTTCCGCTGTCTTCTTTTGCTATTATTGTAAACCCTGGCCATCAGGCTCATATTAGTTAAATAAAGTTTGTCATTATGCATGATAATTGTCTTTGTGATACTGTGTGCACTAGCTTTTCCTGGGATAGTGCGATTAACACAGAGGGTTCTGGAGTTGCTGCTCCGGGTCCCGACAGAGATGGTATCAGAGCAATAATGACTCTAGGACGTGTCCGTAGATAGAATAGAATGGTTGGACCTTAAGGATTTATTTTACTAACCAGTAATTTCAAAAAGTTTTGCTTATTCTTACCTCTCAATCTATGCTACACTTATCTCTTAATCTTTGCTTGCTCTCATCTTCCAATTCTCCCCTATCTTTATGTCATTACTTGAAAATTCATTTCTAAATCTTCCCTTGCTCAAAACAACTATAGATGGGCAATGATTGAACTTCATCGACTCTGCCGCAACCTCAATCTTTGCACCAAAGGATCGTGCTTCGTACGTCAAGAGCTGCGAAGGATCACTCCAAGACAACCCTTACCCTTTTAGGTTAAGTTGTTAAGCTAGACAGTAGATGAGGTTATGTGCTGTCAGTTTCCTCTTTTCTCGGCAGCCGTAACTATTGCTTGTTGTTTGCTTAATAAAGGTTTCGCTAGTTATGTTTTGTTTTGGGTTGCGCAAAACGTCTGTTGTCCCTCCTTTGCCTTGAGTCTCCTCTCTCCTATTCTTTGGAAGCATCAAGCTGAAGCACCAACTGCCAACAACCTCCAGACAGCAAACAGAAGGCCACAGAAGTTTGCAAATGGACGTTTGAACCAGATCTCCGCTCAAGCCACACAGAGTAAGATCCAAACCTATTTCTTTGCTAGCCCGTGCGAATCTCGGGGACGAGATTCTGTTTAAGGGGGGTAGTTTGTAACAGCCCAGCTGTTTATTTCAAAATTTCAGTAAAAAAAATTAATTAATAAAATAAAGTGTTCTTTGGTTGCCTAAATTTTGAAGATTTTATTTGCATAGATTTTCTGGAGTTTATTTGGATTTATCTGGATTTTATTTCAAAGTCTAAAGCAAGAAAATGAATTTAAAATATTTTAGTAAAGCCAAAAAGAGTTTATTTTGTTTTTCCTAGCCTTCCAAAATTTTACAAATAAAATTTGAGAATTTTCTGGAATTAAAAATCAATTTTAAAGGTTAAAAAGTATTTTATAAAATTATTAAATGCAAATCTGAAGTTAAAAATATTTTTCCTAAGTCTAAAAGAGCTCCAGAAATATTGTATAATTTTTCTGGAATTTTTAGGCATTAAATATTATTTTTCCAAGTGTTTATAAAGTTTCTAGTATTTTCTGAAAATTTATTCCGAAAATAAAAATCAAATTCATCCAAGCCCGCCACGTGTCGCTCCCTGATGAAATTCATCTTCACCCAGTTTAATCTCAGCCACCCGCCTATACTTACCCCTTCGTTTCAATCCGATGGCCCTGATCTTCCCCATGTGCCGCGTCACATATCTAGCCGTCCGTGCTATCTCCTCTCTCTTCTCTCTCGTCGACAGCCCAACCCCGCCTGTCAGCTTCTTCATTCTCCTTGCCTTCTTCAACCTTCCACCGCCGCCATTTATGCCTCGCCCGAGCCCTTAAATTTGGTCGCTTCTTCTCGTTAGCCTAAGCATTTGCTACAACTGAAAGCCTAATCACTCCCGCATTCAACCTCCACCATTTCCCCACTTTAAACCCCGCTTACCTCCTTTTTACTCGCTTTTGCGCCGACCTTAACTTCGGTGTAACCGATAGCCGTTCGTCACCTTCACCTTCGCCAGGCCCGTGTGCACATTCCCTCCTCTCCACTGAGCGAATCTGCCGCCAAAGAGCCCCGCCTCCAACACCCTCACTCCGCCGCCCCTGCATCCTCGTCGCCGGCCACCACTGAGCATTCCCGAGAGTCGCGCCAAGGTGCACTGAACTCCCCGTGTCCTCCTCCCTCTCGCGCACCCCTCGCCAACCCCAGCAGCGCCGTCATCCGCTGATGCCCTTAGTCCCCGTGCGCCACCTCAGCATCAAGTGCCACGCTAGCCAAGTGTGCCACCTCAGCCTTCTCCCCAGTCCATGGATCCAGTCCACAAAAGCCAGTCCCCACCTATCAGTGAATAAAACCCTTGTTCTGTTGAAAACTAATTCGGCCAGAAAATCAAAATCCTTGCTGACATCACCCTGACATATAAATCCCTTTTTCCACAGAAAAATAATTCCCCTAAAAATCATTTCCCTTGATGACATCATAATCTGATTTTTCAGTTCAAAAAGAATTCCAGAAAATCGGTTTATTCCTTTTCTCTCCTTTCGAGGTCCCAAAAGCTCGTATTTCTTCATTTTGATTCTGATTGAGCCCATTTAAATTTCTAAATTCTTATAAAATTTCAATCTATCCATTTCTATCCTCTTTTTAAGATTTTGGAATTTTCGAATTTATGTGGATTAAATTAAAGCTTAGAAAGTAAAAATGTTTTAAATGGTTAAAATATACCTCAATTAAATCCGAAAGTATTTTATTTGATATTTTCGGGTTCCAAGGATATTTGTAGAATTTTCTTGAATTTTTTTCGAATTTATTTTATTTTATTTTGTTTTTGAGAGAAAAATATATTATTTTAATTCCCGTTTTCTCTCTCCTCGTTCATCTTCCTCACGAAGCCTTCCTCCAGAACGTGGCCGCCATGGCCGTTTCTTTGAGCTCTTCATTCCTAATGAATTTCTTCACTATTTTTCGTGCAATCAAGTGCATTCACTTGCTCTCTTCAAGACACCTCCATTCCCAACCGTTCCTCTCCTCCTTCATGTGCATTTACACGAAAATGAAACCGTTGCTCTAAAAGACATCGTCGTTTGATCTCCCTCTCCCGTCCACCTCCGCCCCTATAAAAGGGAGCACCGGGTGCCCCTCCTCATCCTCAGTCATCCCCAAAAGTTTCAAGTCTCCTCTTCCTTCCTTCTCCCAGCAATCGCCATTTTTCTTTTGTCAACCGAGCATCGTTCCTCGGCCTTTTGCGCCGCCTACAGTGGAGTTCCGCCACTTTTGACCATACCACCGGCTTCGTCTTTGTGCGTTCTACGCGGTGCTTCCCTCGCCTTTGCCGGAGCCTCGCCGGAGCATCGCCGGACCACCATGGCCAAACCACGCCGTCGCTTCTCTCCTCGCTGCGAGCCAACCATGCATGTTCCACCATAACCAAGGTGAGCACTGCGTTCCTTGTGTTCTCTTCTTCGTTTCGCCGCAAACCTCACCCATTAACTCCTCTCCGTTTGCCCGGAATATCGATGTCAACCCGACGATCGCAAAAAGTCTTCTCTGTCGTGTTCCGCTATCATCCGATGTTGTTTGGCCGAGCCGTTTGCACCGTTGAGTTCGCCTCGACGCGTTCTACGTCGTGCTTCTATCGCCATCACCTGAAGATTCCCCGAGTCCTCGTCGACCTTGTCAGGCCCAGACACTAAAACTGTACATTCGTGCGTACACCCCTTTTCGGTGAGCGCTTTGATTTTTGTTCGCGTCATATCATGTCCTAGCCTCTAAGAAATTTTTCTACCATTTTGTTCAATTTTTCGTGGAGCCAATTGTCAGGAATTGAGCTTTCCGCGAAAATGGCCGTTTTTTTACTCTCACGTCGATTCGTCGCCTCCGGTAAGATTTAGCCCATGTCGTAATTTTTCTTAGACTTGCCTCACCGTGTTCTATGCCATGCTCCCTTCCTTTTCCCTGAAAAGCCTCCACAAATTTTCACCTCCGACACCTCGCCATGGCCACCAATGGCATCTCGTGTCCCCATCTATCCGTTGGTGTTTTCCCCAATCCGTTCGCGTCATATCATGCCAAACCATCCCAGGTAGCTATGTTCCAAATGGTTTTAGATTCGCTTCACCGAGCACCAAGATATTAAGTTTTTCCTTTCTCTCTACCGTCGTCGTTCAAACGTCGATGGTATCGTCTCCGTTCCTCGTCGCCGTATCCATGTCACCACCTTCATCTCATCGCTAGGATTCGATTTTGCCCATTCGACAGCCACCTCGCAGCCAATCGACACGGTACTATTCAAAAGATAAGTCTCGGATGTGTTATCATTTCATGTGATGTCCAAAACTTCCAAATATTCGTTCTCCCTCATATAAACTCCGAATCCATTGATTCTTTCTCCTAAAATTCATCTAATATCATAATCTATCCGTCAATATATTTTATAATTTTCAGATTTTATTTGGATTTTATTTGAATTTATTTTGTTTGGTTCTTCGCGTGTAGACTACGACTATTCCGGAGAGTTCGACTTCGACGATTCGCAACATCAAGTCTTCGAGCAAGGCAAGTTACACCTTTGATCATGTTGAACCTAATATTTTAAATTAATTATGTTGTTTTTAAATTATTATTGCATGCGTAATTTTATTCAAGTTAGTTTAAATTCAGTTTTGAACTCTAGTTACACCCAAATTCTTTGGACAGCCAAATTTGATATTGCTTACCAATATACCTTGTCAACCCTAGATAAAACCTAGTTAGTACAATAGCACTAACTAGAAATTTTGTAGAAATGCTTAGCCATGCTTATAATACTTATGGTTTGGGATGATCTTTCACATAAAATGACGAACTTTAAAACTGTACTCTTGACTTTGGTGAGTCAAGGAGTGTTATGAAATATTTTGGAAACAAAATATAAAACTGGTTTAGACTTAGGCAATTGGTCAGAGTGGTGGGTGCAGGCATGCCCTGTTGGTTGGAGCCGCAGTGGTTGATTGTCGTGCACAAGGGGTTTGTGGTTGGGCCTAAGTCAGATTAAGGACCGGTCTGTGAGCTACTGTTGCAAAGCCCTATCGTACTACCACAAGTCTGGTATGGGACAGACCTGGCCGAATAATTTGTGAAGTTCCAACATGATCTCGCTATAGGCTGAATGTGAGCGCGGCGTAGGCCGTGAGAAGTCTCACACGGCACAAGAGGGGGCTCCAACATGTGGATTCATGTTGTGGTGAAACCTTAGTGGCGGCGTGATTTTGTTGACAACGGATCATTGTAAAGGCCTTGTCATGATCTCCTCGCCGCACACCTAAGGAAGTGTGTAACTCGCGTGGCAAACCGGGATGATCATGTCTTGTGGGTAAAGCTGTACAACCTCTGCAGAGTGTATAACCTATCCTGGATAGCCGTGCCCACGGTCATGGGCAAGCTGAGTAAAGTTTTTCACGGATTAGATTTTGGTTTTCAAAATGGTTTGTGAAAACCTTGTGGATGGATGGAATCCACGAGAGATGAAAACCTTGCGGATGGATGGAATCCGTGAGAGATTGAAATCTGGTGAATAGATGGAATTCATCAGAGTTGCGCAGTGAAAGCGTGTGGATGGATGGAATCCATACGTGAGCTTTTGGAAAAGATGGTCCGGGTGGGATGCCCGTGGATAGGTTGGTGTTTGGTCGGAGCCTGCACTAACGATATTATTTTGTTAAAATCTTGTTTCTATCTATTGTATCAAATTCAGCTTTTGAATCTACTTACAGTATTTACTTCAATTTCGCTTTATGCTCAACTAACCTTATTATGCCTTCCTTTGTCAATCCATATGCATGCATCAACTCTGTTAAACCTCCTGGTGTAACTTGTGGAGTACTTTATGTACTCATGTTGCTCAATCTAACTCTTTTCAGAGGAAACCTTCGACGACTTCGGTGAGGATTGCGACTAGGCCACGTCTTACAGTCATTCGCCTTGTGGGAAGGCTGGATGGGCTGCTACATTGTATTTCTTCCGCTGTCTTCTTTTGCTATTATTGTAAACCCTGGCCATCAGGCTCATATTAGTTAAATAAAGTTTGTCATTATGCATGATAATTGTCTTTGTGATACTGTGTGCACTAGCTTTTCCTGGGATAGTGCGATTAACACAGAGGGTTCTGGAGTTGCTGCTCCGGGTCCCGACACTGCGGCTAAGGTAAGTTTAGAAAATGTGGGCTTTGGATTTCAATTGCTGAATGATAAGGCCCACTAATGGTGAGAGGCATAGATTGGCCTAGTATGGTCTGAGAACCTCTAAGAATGCCATTCTATTTGGCTCTAGTAGCCCGAGGATATTAACGGCAACTATTTCCCCCTCTCTTATTCTCCCTTGGATTGCTATTTGATTTGCACTCCGCTTAAAAAGGAACAAGTTGTGGTGGCCAGCTTAGGATACCAACACTGGCTAATCACAGGAACAAGACTTTGGAATGCAATGCACTAATTAATTTAGATTTTAGTTTACTGCAATTGCACTCTTAGAAATTATTTTTTCTTATGCACCATTTTTGCAAAAGGTTGTAATAATTAGCTTTAGTTTAATTATTTGAGATTTGAGCCAAAGGCTGCAATTCATTCTTGTAATTACTGATTGTAATGACTCTTGATTAAATTATTAATCCATGCTAATTATACTGTTTAAAGGTAATTAGGGTTAGGGTTCTTTCAGCCTTCCCCCTTAGGGCGATTTTGACCCCGAAATCGGGTGCTCACTTGAATAGGTTGGGGTTGGCTTGATGTAGTTCTTTCTCCCACATTGCCACGCGGACCGAGTGATTCTTCCATAAGACTTTGCAAAAGCAAATAGTTCGATTTCGTAGCTGTCGATCTTTTGTTTCTAGAATCCTCACAGGGTGCTCCTCATAGGTTAAGTCTTCTTGGAGAGGAATGTCTAAGTTGGTTAGATGTTGTGAGGGTTCCTACAGGAATTTTTGAAGTTGGGAAACATGGAAGACATTGTGGATTCTAGATAGTTGGCTTGGTTGTTCCAGTCGGTATGCTAGGGCACCTTTATGTTCTAAAATCCGAAAAGGCCCCACATACTGTGGACTCAGTTTTCCTTTCAATCTGAATCGGCAAACTCCACATAGTGGTGTAACCTTCAGATACACATAATCTCCAACTTCAAATTTCCACTCACGCCTATGTTGATCTACATAGCTTTTTTGTCTACTTTGAGCTATTTTGATACGCTCCCTGATGATTTGTATCTTCTCATCATTCTCCCTTATGAGCTCTAAGCCTAGTAGGGGTCTTTCTCTGGCTTCATACCAACATATAGGGGATCGGCACTTTCTTCCATAGAGGGCTTCATATGGGGCCATCTGAATACTAGACTGATAGCTGTTATTGTAGGCGAATTCAGCAAGCGGTAGGTATTTGTCCTAGGTGTCTCAAAAATTCAGTACATAGGCTCTTAACATGTCTTCGAGGATCTGATTGACTCTTTTAGTCTAACCATCTATTTGGGGGTGGTAGGCGGTACTAAAATTCAGTCTAGTGCCCAAGGCATTGTGTAAACTCTTCCAAAAACCAGAGGTGAATACTGATCCTCGGTCTGAGGTAATGGTTTTAGGCACTCCATGTAGAGAAATGATCTGTTCTACATACAACTCTGCTAGTCTATCAACTGAATAATTTTGATTGGTGGCTAGGAAGTGGGCTGACTTTGTAAGGCGGGCCACTATGACCCAAATAGCATCCTTCTTCTTAAGGGTTAAGGGTAAGCCGATAACAAAATCCATGCAAACATCCTCCCAATTCTATTCTAGGATTTTTAGTGGTGCTAGTAATCCAGCTGGTCGTTGATGTTCGACCTTAACCTTCTGGCAAGTATCACATTGGCCTACGTACTAAGCAATTTCTCTCTTCATATTGGTCCACCAGAAATTCTCCTTTAAGTCCCGATACATCTTTGTACCTCTAGGGTGGATAGTATAAGGGGTGTCATGAGCTTCGCGTAACATGGTTTCTTTGATTTGACCATCCTTTGGCACACAGATTCAATCTTGTCGCCACAAGATTTCTTGTCATCTATCCGAAATTCTGATGGTTGACCTTCCTTGATTCTTTGGATTTCCTTTCTAATGAAAGGGTCTAACAATTGTCTCTCTCTTATCTGGTCCAGTAGGGTAGGGTGGAATGTCATGGCAGATATGGTGACTTTAGATGTGGAGGTTTTGACTTCTATCCTCATTTTGGCCAATTCCTGTATTAGTTCAGAAGTGTGGTCTTCAATGGCGAGATGATGACATTTGGTCTTCCGACTGACAGTGTCTGCTACTATATTAGCTTTTCCCGGATGGTAATTAATGGTTAAATCATAATCTTCGATTAGTTCAAGTCATCTTTTTTGTCTCATGTTCAGCTCCTTCTAGGTAAAAATGCACTTGAGACTTTGTGGTAACTAAATAATGTGCACTTGGATTCGTATAGGTAATGCCTAAAGATTTTTAAGGCAAAAACTACTACTCCTAACTCCAGGTCATGGGTAGGGTATTTTATCTCATGGGGGTCTTAATTGCCTAGAAGCATAAGTGATAACCTTCTCATTTTGCATCAGCACACCTCCTAATCCATACTTGGAAGCATCACAGTATACTATGTATTCCACTCCATCTTCAGGTAGGGCTAAAATAGGTGTGGTGGTTAATCTCTGTTTTAAGGCTTGGAAACTTTGTTCACACTTGTCACTCCATACGTAGGGTACATCTTTCCTCAGGAGTTTAGTGAGAGGTGTAGCAATTTATGAGAAGCCTTTTATGAATCTGCGGTAATACCCTGCAAATCCGAGAAAACAACGAACTCTAGTAACATAGGTAGGACGTTCCTAGGTGGTCATTGCTTCAATTTTTGTGGGGTCTACTTTAATTCCTTTTCCAGAAATAATATGGCCTAAGAATGCTACTTGATCCAGCCAAAATTCACATTTATTGAATTTGGCGAACAGTTGGTTCTCTCTGAGGATTTCCAAGGCAATAGTGAGGTGTTGGAGATGTTCTTCCTCACTCTTTGAGTAGATTAGGATGCCATCAATGAAGACAACAATAAACTAGTTAAGGTACTTCATGAAGAGTTTGTTCATAAGGTTCATGAAGATGGCAAGAGCATAGGTTAGGCCAAATGTGATAACAATATATTCATGGTGTCCATATCTAGGGACAAAGGTTGTCTTTTCAATATCACTAGGATTAACCTTGATCTGGTGCTAGCCTGACTTAGGTCAATTTTCAAAAATATCTTTGCTCCCTTAAGTTGGTCAAATAAGTCATCTATCCTGGGTAGTAGGTATTTATTATTGATGGTGACATTGTTGAGCTCCCTATATAGTCCGTGCACAGCCTCAATCCTCCATCTTTATTTTTGGCAAATAGTACTAGGACTCCCATGGTGACGTGCTCTCTCTGATAAAACCCTTGGCTTCAAGGTCATCTAACTGCTTCTTTAGCTGCACTAATTCATGTGCAGTCATCCTGTATGGTCTTTCTGAGATGGTGTAGTGCTGGGAAGGAGATTTATGGCAAGCTCCACTTCTCTATCAGGGGGCATTCCTGGTAATTACTTAGAAAAGACATCTAGAAATTATTTTACTACCGGTGTATTGTTCACTCCTTTTCCTTGGATACTAGCTAGGCTAGGGGAAGATAGCCTTGATTGAGTTCTAGCTTGTAGGTGTCGAGACCCGAATACGCAAATCCGGACATCTGTGTATACCACACTAGTCCAGGAACACGCTAGTGCACACAGTGTAAACATAGACGAAATATCGACCATACACTCGATTAATAAAGGAAAAAATAAAAATATTATTAATTATCAGAGTTGTGGCCTTACGGCCAAGCTTACAATTAATAACATGAAGGGCTTAAGAAACTAGCAGCGGAAAACAAAAGAACAGCGTACTATCGGATTTGGCTCTTCTTCAGCAACTGAGCAAATAATGATATAGCCGTGAGTACATAGAGTACTCATCAAGTCGTTTGTAACAAAAATACAATATAGTATGTAAGGCTTTCCAAGTGATGGATGAGTAGTTATTTTGCAAAAAGCAATAATTTGAGGTAAATACAATAAATAGATTGAAAGCGAACTTTGAAAATGATTAATAAGTAAATAATCAAAGGAATTAAGAGTAACCACAAGTGAACTGACCATTCACTCTAATAAACCACCCGTAAACTAACCGTTCACATAATGAACCACCAGAAAGCTAACCATTCACTTCCTAGCTTAATCCAACCAAGTTTGTATGAAAACTCTACCCCTCGTATGAAATCACCAAGCATCGTATATAACTGGGGACACGGCTATTCAAATAGTTTTACACTCTACAGAGATAGCATAACTTTGCCCACATGATGTGATCATCTCTACGTAAAAGAAAATCACAACAGGGCTTTTATAATGCTCAATCTCAACCTGATCTTGCCCGCTAAGGTTTCACCGTCGAGCAGGCTAACCACCTAGTTGATAATTTCTCCCTCTTGTGCCAATAAAACATCAATCGCGAAATCAATGTTGGAACATCACAAATTATTATGCCAAGCCTATCCCATACTACACACGCGGTTGTACGATAAGGCTCAGATCAATGGCGCTCAGATCAATGAAGTTATGTTTTGCAATGCAAATTTTGTATGTTTTAAATTAAGTTCAGTTGTAATGTTGCCATGTTTTGTCTGTAACTTTAAATGTAAATTTTATATGGACACTAGCACATGCTTTTAACATACATTCCGTATGGACACTCACACATCCTTTTCTGTATTACAGGGAATCACACTACCTTAACTGAAAAATAGCAGACAGGGCTAGAAGCTAAAGGCATGGGAGGGCATGATGGGCACGGACTGGGTTTAGAGGCTATGACCCTTACCTCGAAGACATGAGCATTTATAGTCCCCTGGACCCTAACCCCCTAAGCTTCGATCTACCTTGAAACCAGGGAGTCGTACAACATTGGAAATCCCCTCTGCGACTACCCACACATCTCCGAGCCTTGTCTACAATGCACACATAACCTTGACACGACGGTGCAAGTTTATGACAACAACACACATTTAAGACATCAATTCTTTTGCTGCCCACTATTCATGGTAAATGGTTCGTTACCTACCTATACTTGCATGCATGGAATGTTGGTATTCACCTCGTCTTGCTTGTCGATAACGGATTGCAAGTTCACCGAGTAAGTGGATTCATTGTATCCAATACCTGCTCAAGTTTACATTCACAAGCTGCACATCCACCTAGAAAAGTTGCAGGAGAAGCTTCAAACCAAGAGGACCAACAATAACGAGCTTCGTAAGTAGAGGATCAAGGAGAGGAATAACAAGGAGGTGGTGCACCACAGTAGCGACTACCACCCGTATTGCTGCTATGCCAACCCGAGTTGTAATTGTGCCTACCACTACTGCAATAACTAGCCATGTCCATGCTGCCTGGATGACCGCCACACCATGTGGGTGTACTATGGTTTCGCATTTTTGCCCTAGGGCCATTGAATTCGTACCTCCATTGTGAAGTGTTACGTTAGGCTAGACATGGTCCATTGCTATTTTTTGTAATTATATATCTGCACTACTTAAAAAGGGTTAAATGGGCGCCTCTCTAAAAAATTCCATCTGCCCATCCATACTCCCCGTTGCGTCTCTCTAAAAAACTTCTAACAAAAACAGATGATTTTTTCATTTGTAGTGCTAGTTATTACAAAAAAGGGTTAAACGAGCAAACGACCACCGGGGGCCATCACTTGCAGCCGAGCCAGGGCTATTGTCGAGTCAGGGTAGCTTGGTAAGAGCTGCTTAGCCTGGGGTGCTCGGCAGCCCTACTGGCCCACCGGCGCTCGAGCCAAGTCACTGCCTATCATGTTTGCGCTGCCTGCTGCGTCACAAGAGCTTAGGGTGGGGCTATTTATACCAAAAAACGGATGTTTAGAGGTAAAATTTAAAAAATTACACTACAGTGCTAAATATATGAACAATTGTATTACACAAGGAACGGATGCAACCAAAAAATCTCTCCATTCCTACTTACCTATAGGCTGACTTTGGTTGAGAAACTAGCTAACGAAGGTGGCTTCAGAAAAAAAAACATCTCCCCACCTTTCTTAAAGCAATAAGGCCTAGTGTTTTAGGAACAGAAAATAGGCGCTTCTAGCTAACCTAATTGAGTACTAACAACAAATTGAATCGAACTTTGCATTTGCCCACGGAGTACTAAACACATTTGTCTACTTACCTGACCTTCGGCGACTCAAACTTTGCGAGTGCCCGAACGGATTCATTCGAGCCACGATAAAGAACGTGCTACAATTTGTCTTTGATGTACTTCGTTTTGACTGTACTTACTCAAGATCACGAAGTAAAAATAGATATATACTTTTCTTTGTAAAAATCATTTATATTTAATACAAGTTTACAGTTCTCTGATCATATCACTGCATGCTGTGGTAAACTGGCACTATGGCTCCAGAGTAGGGGTGGATATTGAGCCGGTTTGGCTCGCCTCGGTTCATTAGGCTAACGAGCTAAAATAGAGCATCGGCTCGGTTCGGTTAAAAGCTCGAGCTCGGCTCGTTATGCTCGTTACATAGCATCTACATATAATAGGTGGACTGTAGCCTTTAAAAGGGAGTAGGATTAAGTAAATACATAGCATCCACATAAATGGTTTAAATCTTAAAAACACAATCGTAGAATAAACTTCTCGCTTCAAAGCTTGTTTACTTAGTTACTGTCAAGAAAGTTGGCAACTTCATTAAATCTAATGGAGACTAACGGAGTAACACAAATATGACAACACAAATGAGAGTTACATGACAACAGACAATGGAACTCTTCACAGCAACATTGAAAGTGGAAGCATAGCTATAATTCTAGAACACTATCTTGCAAAGAGTAAGTTCACATCCAAATTGAAAGAATTTCTGGTAGCGCTTTCTTTGTGATTGGAAGGTTCCAATTCCAACCGAACAATGGTTCAAATGTTGTAAAGCAAAAATTTTCTATACATGGAAGGAATGGACTGTAAATTCACTACTCATCTAAGCCATTAAGAGGAAAGGAATATAAACATTCTTGTACATTACATATGACCACTTACATTTTCATCATTACACAGCAAAACGATTTCTAAATTGGATGTACACACTGAAGTCACTAAACCGGTGCTCTATGCAACACCAATTGTTAGAAGCGCATACCTTAGAGGCAAGGCAATCCTGTTTTGGTCATCAAAAATGGCCAACCCGACATACTTACTGCCAACATCGAGCAGCTGAGCCTGCTTCTTCGACCCACCCTTGATGACTTTCTGGAACAACTCCTCTGCTTTCAACAGCCTCATCATATACCTCCTCTACTCTCAACTGCGAACACAGAAGGCGGCAAGACGATTGAGTGCGGCGGCGGCGGAGGGATTAGGGGAAAAGGTGATCTAGATAAATCCTTCTACATAGTGTTGGGACCACAAATTGAACACGATTAGGGCTAACATATCACAACCGATGGAGGAGATGGCTCTAGACCCGTGCAGGGAACGGGGCAAGTGGCTGGAGGTGGAGGCCACCATAGGTCTGCGGGGGCATTGGGGGCTTGAGACGGATGCCGATGATGGGGATGGAGAAGAGGGGAGGCGACAACAATGATTTAGGGGGTGGAGGAGATGGTGGTTTCGGTGCGGAGGCGGATGGCGAGGACGAGGGGAGGCATTTGGGGATGCTGAGATGGCTTGCTATGTGCAGCGTGTGCCTGTGTTGTGGCTTGCTATGCGCGACTTAGGGTTAGCCCCACCCCACGCCTATGCTGTGTTGTGCTGCATTGCTACTTGCTGGGCTGGCTGAGCCTCATGAGCCACCGAGCGGCTTGCGAGTCAGCTCGGGCTCAGCTCGTTAGGTGGCCGAGCTAAAACATGGGCTTGGCTCATTTACGTCACGAGCCAAGCCGAGCCGGCTCACGAGCTTCGATCTTTAGTGGTGCAAACAGATCCTGACTGACTAACCGAAAGTTTGTTGAGAGAATACAGAAGTGACAAATGGGTATCCGGCATTATTCGTGTCTAACTCGACTTTGAGAAAAAATACGCAATAGGATACAGAATGAGTGATATATGTATGTGCCCGAATGTCATATGGCATGAGAAATAATATTATGACTTCACTTAGAAACAAGATAAAAGATAGACAGATGATACATTTGAGCAGGCAAAGAATATAGAGGTCTCTTCTTTTGATATCTTGGTGATTAGTCACTTCGTGTTCGCTCTAACTACACCCTTACTTGTTCAATGACCTATTAAGGTACAAAAGAAGTGGGTAATTTCTGCCCATCCGTCCATCCAACAGAAGACTTGTAGATCACATACAAAATAAAAAATATATATATCAACACTATCTATATCTAACTGTAGGGACCCAGATTTTGCAATCCGGAATCCTCTGTGATTCCACCGCACTATTCCCTGGATCAGTAGATAGTGCTCACAGATTACAGTTCTGAATATCAAAGTACATATCATGCGGAAGCGTAAATATAGTAATAGACTTACTCATGGGCCGGTTAGGCCAAAATCAACAAATTGCAGCAGTGGAATGAAGCACACAGGTGGGACCTTCAGGACATGCCCACAGGCAGCCAACTGGAGGTTCGCGACCTAGCCCTTGACATCTTCATCTTCTCGGCCAGCTTGTCCAATCTTGTTGCTGAGACGAGGTGATTTGATTCATGATTCTGAATTTTATCGCAAAAGCGAGCGTGAGCACTCCGACCCCGTGCTCCGCGAGCCAATACACAGAATGCAAGTAAATAGTATGCATGGCTTAACAAAGGAGAGGCTCGGGTTGTTTTATTTGCCATAAACGCGTCTAGTAGCATTTCTATTATTATATCATATTGTTTTTGTGACCTAAAGACTCCTCACTGCAAATGACATCATCGACTTAATCCACCAAAGACTCACGCTCTTTATTAACTTCTGTCTAAGACTCCCAACAGCGATTGCCATAATTGACTTAATCCACCGAGATTACACTTCCTTTATTGAGTGCTCTCTAAACTCCAAACAACATGTGTCATCCTCTACTCAATCCTCCGATCATATTCTTTCTGTATTGGTTGCTGTCTAAGACTCCAAACAGCAAGTGACATTATCCAATTACTCCACCGATTTTACACCTTCTATATTTATTGCTGTCTAAAACTCCAAACAGCGAGTGACATCACTTAAATAATCCACCGATTACACACACATTTTATATTCAGTGCTGTCTAAAACTCCAAACAGCGAATATCATCAATTATATAATCCACCAATCAATTTCTGCCTAAATCCCCAAACAGCTTGTGACATCCTTTACTTAATATCATTTAATTCATCCACCAATATCTTTTGCATTCTAAATTCCTAACAATCCAATCATTTGGTTATTGATCCACAACCATAATCTGTTCCTCCCATAATCGACCTTATTTTTCTATTATCTATCTCCAACCAAAAGCATTAATATATTTCCACCAAGAATATCATTGATCAGATCTACGATTCACTAGTGTACATCCATCGAACATATTACTGATCAAGGTTATACTCCATTACTGGTTATTATTCCTCCAACATTCTCAAAAATCCGATTCACCTATCTAGTATTTGATCAAATCCTATTAATCCCAATATTATCAACATCCTCCAAGAATTTATATTAGTTATTGGTGTCATAACCCGACAATTAACTGTGCACTTCCTAATACTCCAAAAGTCACATAAATCATCTATCTAGTCTATATATCCATTTGGGCTCCACCAATTTATTTCTCCCAAAATTCACACTATCGTTTCCTATTTATGATCGACCTGAATCCCCCATTACCTTTATGTGCATACTACAAACATCCATCTGCTTTACTCACGACTCTTTTTATTATACCCATGTTTTATTTTGTAAGAATAGAAATACCACTATTTGAAATACAATACATAAAATTTCCTAAGACCTAGCAGCTTTTGCACAAAACATAATGTTCAAGGAATATTAACATGATTTTCCATACATATGGCATCACACCATATGCCTAATAACACCATAATTTTACCATACCTATGGCATCTCACCGTATAACACCTTTCAGCGTTATAGCTGCTTAACTTACCACTGGGACAACACCCAGGACAACTCAAATCAGGGCTTTCCACTGCCCTCCACTTTTCCATCCCACCCACAAAACATTTTGAAATAGAACTATATCTGGTTAAGTTCCCATGTCCGCCCTTGACCGTGGGCACGGCTATTCGAATAGTTTTGACTCTGCAGAGTTTGTACACTTTCACCACAAGAGACAATCAACTCATTGCCCCGCACGATTCCTTAGAAGTGTGGTTGAGCAGACCATCACAGTGACTTTTCAAAGTATCTAGTCCCTTTTCTCATCTCACCTTTTGGGAACCTGCCCACTTGCGGTGGGTCCCATCTATGCACGGGATGTAACCATGTCTACTAGCGAAGACACAGGCTCCACTTCCAGCAACGCTAGTACGGCTAGTTACCTCACCCTCCAACTCGGTGTCCCTTTAGGCCTCCCATTGCCCGTTGCGTATCCACTTCCATCCACTACCAGTGAGATGAGTCCGGGGGTTTCGATAAATTTACATAGCCAAGTTGTACTTTACAGACTTGTGGTTGTACTGTTTTACATAGGAGGTCATGACAAGATTCAGTCCTTAGTGGTATCTGGGCGGTTCTACCACAAACCACACTCTCGTGCACACCTGCACCATACCCCCAAACCATCCGCCCAGATAAATAAGCAATTGGAGGTTTTTGGGAATATAAAATAGTCATATCCAACATACACCAGTCATTACCACCATGACTGCCCAACCAATTTTTCTCAGGGTTAAAAGTGATGCTTGGGCGCTCTCGCGCCCATGATTATCTAAGCAATACTAAGCATGGCATATATTTAGTGACTTATTTTCGAAAGGTTACTATTATAATTTTGCTAGGGCACAAGGTTCACACATTCAAATATTCCAAAGGAAGTGTAATATTATTCAAGGTAAACAATAGGCATATAACTAGAATCTTAAATTAACATGTATTTGCATATAAAATAACAGCATGCAATTTGATAATTTAAACAAAAGTAATTTGCAGAAAATGTAGGATCAACATGGTCAAAGTATTGACTCGCCTGGCGCGGTTTACCGCGGTCTTGAGCCCACTCAAAGCCTTCTTATGTGATGGGCTTGAATTCCTGGTCTTCGTCTTTATCTGAGTCTGGATCCTACTTGATTCCCATAGATCTTCCGGGCCCCACTTCTAATTACGCGACAAACAACTGAATCCAAATAAGAGCAAGTAACTCAAAAGATCCAATTAAATCTGAATAAACTCTATTTAGTCTTATTATGAGTTAATGGGTGGTTTGTGTGACCTGAGGCAAGGCCGGTGGTAGAATACGGTAACTTAATCTTTTTATTAATAATCTCTTTTATTATTTTTGTATTTATCAAGGAAGTTCCTTGAGTCATGTTAAGCTTATGATTCGGTGTGCGAGTTTATCTGAGCATTATTTTGTCGACCGCTAATATTTAGGGCATATGTTATTTGCCTATACCTTTGTTATTGTCACGCTTAGCATTGTTATTATCATTATATATCTCTTTTTGTCAAGTTTATTTATCAGGGCTTGCCATACGAGTTCATATATTAATATAGCTACTCAATTAACCTACGGTGAAGATTTTGTTTAACGGTGGTACATTAAATACTAGGGCATAGGGTTATCATTTTATGTTTGGTTATGCGGTGGCGGGTTCTATCTATTTTACTAATATACATGAGTGTATGATTTGCCCCTTAGAAAGTTTCCATTTGCTAAATCATTATTCTATGAGAGCCTAACCTAACGGGATTTTACTCAATTTCCTAGTATGCCCTTGATTAATAGTTAAACTTTAAAACAACCATTCGGAGCATATCAGTTACTAGCATATGTTGTTTCGATCTAAGATTAAACATTTACTAAACTCATCTCTATCTTGATAGACTTTAGTATTGTTAGGTATAACCTTATTTTTAGTTCAAACTTCTTTATCTGGGGCTGAGCTTGTTATTCGGGGCCATATACCCATGCTGTTGTTTATTTAAATTTACTACTTGAGATTTTGCTTGATGGCGGTACTTCAATGTTAGGACATATATTTTTAATTACAATTAGGGGTAATCTCTGATTTAGAGCCTTGCTCCTATAGCTATACATGGTATCCTATTTCTTTATGAACTTGGGATAATTAACCAAAGTCACCTTTATTAATACTTCTAATTAAAACTTAGATTTTAATTAAATGTTCCAAACTACGTCAATTACTTATATATAAAATTTAATCTGTTATTACATTTATTATCTTCCCTAGATTATTTCAAAGTTTTTCCTTAATTTTTACTAATTAAAATGATCTACAAAGGAATAAGAATAAAAAGGTGGGGGTATAAAAGTGCTACCGGCCGGATTTGAACTCAGGACCTGCTGCACGAATTGCTCACCACGCTGCAGCTAACCAACTGAGCATCCCCTCTCCTGTGTTAGAAAGGAAAAACAAATTAGAAGGATCAAGCGGGGAGCTGAGCTCAGGGCAGAGCATTCAGGCGGCGCTCGGTGCTACACTCGCCGGCGGCAAGTGGTGGCCAGGGAGGCTGGGGTAACTGGCAAAATAGACTCTGCCGGGGGTGGGGAAGATAGTGGGGGAGGTGTCGCCGCTCGGGATGGCGCCAGGAGGTGTCGGCGGCGCTGAGGGCGGCCGACGGTGAAGGTAGAATAGGGCGGCGGCGCAGGCGTGGAGGGGAGAGAAGATTAAAATGTGCATGAGTAAAGGGGGGTCACGGGGATGCTCACCATACTATTTGCCGAGTCGGGGATCGCCCTCAGCAGGCCGGCGACGTGCACGGCGGCGGCGCGGAGGAGGTCACCGTGGCGGGGGTTGCTCGGGCGACGGGAGGCCCGGGCGGTTGTTGGGGAAGCTTCACGGCGCCGAGGGCTTGCTCCCAACGTGAGGAATCGAGTTGGCGTGGACCGAGGAGGAGACGGCGGCGGAAGCGGCGGTTTCGGCCGGAGGTGAGGAAGAACGTTGCCGCGGCAAGCTCGAGCCACCGGAGCCCAATTACTCGCGGGAGGAGGGAGAAGGCTTCATGGGGCTAGCCGTGACGCGGCCAGCTTGCGTGGGCTCCGCCGGTGTGGCCGGAGCGGCGTGAGGCGCGGCGTCGGGCGCAACTGGTTTGGAGAAGGGAGAAGGGGGCAAGGGAAATGGAAGGAGGCTGCTCGGGCTTCTTATGCGCGCCAGGAGGGAGTAGAGCCGGGGCGTGGGCGCGAGGACCGGGCGGCGGAGAGGTCCACCGGGTATGGACCGGCGCGGGGCTCGACGCGGGAGGCGTGCAGGGCAGCGAGACGGCAGGCGCGCGGAGGGGACGGGATGAGCGGCGAAGGGACAGAGCAGGCGCGCAGAGCCGAGAGCAACGGAAAAAGAGGGAGGAGGCGACGCGGAAGGAGCTCGACCACAGGAAACGAATGGCGGAGGAGGAAGGAGAGGCGTGGGCGCTGCAGGGCGAGGAAAAAGGGAGAAAGAGAGGGAGGAAAGAGAGAGAGAAAATGGTGGGGCCCACTTGGAAGTGAGAGAGAAAAAGGCAACGGGAAAGGAAAAGGAAGAGAGACTCAAGCATTTTCTGGATTTTGGATTTTAAATTTTTATTTAAGCTTTGTATTTAATTTTGGGATTTTTAGTTCAAGTCTGGGTTCAATTACAAAATCTAGTAGCCCTATATTTTCCATTCTATTAAATTTTGCTATGAATTGTGTATATGGATTTTTGAATGTCCAAACCTTAGGCTTTGCATGTTAGTTAAATTAAAAGAAAGAATTTTTGGCTCAACCTTTTAGAGACATCTTTTAATATATTTTTTTTTCATTTTGTTAATCTTGAATTTGAATTCATGATCTGTAATGTCATTTTCCATTTATATTATTTGTATTTGGAGGTTATCCTTGATTGCTAATTTTTCATAGTACAAATCTCAGAAAATCTCAATTAGATATTCCGAAGAAAATCGAGCGCCAGCAAAATTGCAAGAAAGTTTTTAAAATGCCCTATTTTTGAACATCCAAATTTTGGGGATGTTACACTAACTCTAACACTAAAAATTAAGAGAAATTTGATGATTTGCCCCACCTTTGTTTGCAAACAGCTCATTTGCCACATAGTTCATATTAATTGATTATTTGCCCCATCTTTCAATTTTCAGTTGATCATTTGCCCTCTTTGCATTTCTAGTCCATTTTCTATGTTTACAAAGGTAAATTGCTATGAAAAATGACCAAACTGCCCCTACAGAGATCTGAAATAAGAAAGGGAGATATCAATAGAACTACATGCATTAAGCCCTCCAGGGCAGCAAACAGGCCATTATTGCAAAGATCATCAAATGTGAGTGATAAACATGCTGCACCTCAAAATCACCAAGCACTGGATGACGAAAAGCAGCAGCAGCATGCGAGCGATTAGCCTGCATGTTCCTCTCTTGTTCAACAGCTTCCAGTAGCTCTTGGCTGCACTTCAAAATAGTATATGAGAACCACCGAAAGATGACATTCACTCACTGAGGAGATACACAGGATATATGTTCGACCTCATAGGATCCTTCATGCTGATAGGCTGCCAACACATGGGACACAGAGAGCTTCTCTGGCACCTAGATTATCAGGAATGTGTAACCATAACTTTCAAACAAACACCATCTTACTTAATCACGGTGTAGCTAAAAGCAAGGTTGTTTCCCTTGGTGGAAAACAAGATTATTAATACGAGAACCAAACAACACAGGATTTGTGCCATACAAGACAGAGTGCAAACTGACCAGGAGAATATTGGACAATTTTCATCATGGCATGGCATAAAAATGTGCGATCTTTGTTCAGAAACAAGACTAGCCTATTCCTCACAATACGTGAATCCATTACCATAATTTACATTGTTTTGCATAGATTGTCATCAGCTCCATAAAGAAGCATAGGAAAAGAAAAGTTACACACAACAAGATCGTTAGATTAGGCCAGCAAGAAACATTTCCATTCAAGAATGCACTGGAGATGGTATTCATGCTTGCAACTTGTCACCTGAGAGAAAACACCAACAACGAGAAACAATAACCGCATCGATCACAAGCATACTACTAAAGCGAAAGATTCCACTGCGGTGTTGGCAGAACTCCTGCTAATGCTGGTGTTTTTTTTTTTTTGTGTTGTCGGATGAGCAAAACACATACACAAGAATACACAGGAACACAAACTGTTTTGCGTTGCAGAAGTTGCAACTTTTCTGGTGTTACTTCTTTCCTTTTATTGAGCAATTAGTTGATACATCCATCCGGCCGTTTCAGCATGCGAACATTCAGCATGCGAACAGACTACGTAAATTACTAGTGCATCCGGCCGTTACGCCCACTACATGCATGCAATGAACTCCAATAAACAGCCACTAACCTGTGAAAACTTAACTGACATGCAAACTAAATAACATGCAGACTAAAAATAGCAACTAGATTAACTAACATTACTCCTCCTAATCTAGTTGAGGGTGATGTCGACGACGCCGAGCTTCGAGCGCAGGTGTAGAAATCTCACCCTGCCAAGTGATTTTGTCAATATATCTGCCAGCTGATCGTCGGTGTGAATCTTTTGGATGGCAACTTGGCCACCCTCGACACACTCTCGGATGAAGTGAAAGCGCGTCTCGATGTGCTTGCTCCGGCCATGGAAGACCGGATTCTTGCAGAGTTGTATCGCCGACTGGTTGTCGACGTGGATGGTGACGATGCCCGGAGCTCGCCCGTAGAATCTTCCGAGCAGACGACCAAGCCAAAGCCCTTGGCATGCCGCCGCTGAGGCCGCGATGTACTCGGCCTCACACGACGATAGCGCCACCACCGGCTGCTTTTGTGACTGCCACGACACAGGCGCGTTGCCGAGGCAAAACAAAATGCCGGAGGTGCTCTTGCGATCATCCACGTCGCCGGCCATGTCCGCGTCGCTGTACCCCTTGAGCTCGATGTCGTTGTCCCCCTTGGTGTAGCTAAGACCAAAGTGGAGCGTACCAGCGATGTAACGAAGTAGATGCTTGACGGCGCTCAGGTGTTCCGTCGTTGGGTTCGCCATGAACCTGCTCATGTACCCGACCGCGAAACTGATATCCGGCCGGGTGTGGACCAAGTACCGGAGGCTGCCAACCACACTACGGTAGAATGTGGGATCAACAGGTGGATTGGAGCTCTCCTTACTCAGTTTAAGACGTGCCTCCATGGGCACTTGCACGGCATTACAGCCGGCCATGCCGGCCTTGTCCAGGAGTTTTGCCGCGTACGCAGCTTGGCTCATGGTGATCTTCCCGGGCAGCTGCTTGACATCAATGCCGAGATAGTAGCTCAACTGCCCGAGGTCGCTCATCTTGAATGAGTGCTTCATTTCCTCCTTGAACGACTCGATCTCAGCTTGGTCGGCGCCAGTGAGGATCAAATCGTCAACATACACGCCCAGGAGCACACGTCCTCGCCCCTTGCCGCGTGTGTACACCCCGTGCTCTTCCTCGCAGCGCGTGAACCCAAGCGCCACCAGCGTGCGGTCGAGCTTGGCGTTCCACGCCCGAGGAGCTTGTCGTAGGCCGTAGAGTGCTTTGCGCAGCCGCAATACTTGCCGCTCTCGCTCGGCGATCATGAATCCCGGCGGTTGAGCGACGTAAACCTCCTCTGTGAGGTCGCCGTTTAGAAACGCAGACTTGACGTCGAGATGGTGGAGCGCCCAGCCCTCGTGCGCTGCCACCGCTGCCAGTGCGCGTACAGAATCGAGCCGCGCCACTGGTGCAAACACCTCATCGAAGTCCACGCCAGCGCGTTGTACGTACCCCTTAGCCACCAGTCGCGCCTTGTGTCGAACCACCGCCCCTTGCGCATCCTTCTTGAGCTTGAACACCCATTTGAGGCCAATCGGGCGGTGTCCGGCCGGGAGGTCCACTGCCTCCCACGTGCCATTGTCCTCAATGGCCGCCATCTCCTCTTCCATCGCGGCGCGCCACGCCGGATCGGTGGCTGCCTCGTCGTAGGAGGTGGGCTCCTCGGTCGCAACGAGGAGCCACTCGTCGGGGTCCAGTACGCGTGGCTCAGCAGTGTTGATGCAATTGTCCACCATGCGGAAACGTCGCGGCGCGCCATTGTCACTATGGTCGAGCCCCGACGGGATGTGCGACGGTGGAGTGCAATGCTCAACTTGAGCACCACCGGTGTCGTGGGTAGCGTTCATGGGCGTTTGAGGTGACGCCCCAGCTTCCTCTTCTTCCTCCAAGGACGGGACCGCAGGGGATACAGGAGCGTTCGGCTCGCCGCCGCCCAAGACGTCGCTGATCGTGTACTCCACGGTGAACGTCTCAGGGCTGGCGTCGCCGTTCGCCTCCCAATTCCACCCTTTGGTCTCGTCGAACACCACATCGCGAGTCACATGGAGCCGCCCGCCCACCGGATCGTACACCCGGTAGCCTTTGGAGCCCGGCTTGTACCCGACGAAAACCATCTTCACGCTCCGGTCGTCAAGCTTCGCGGCGTGCGGGCGTGTAACCTTGACGTGAGCGAGGCAACCGAACGTGCGCATGAAATGCACAGCCGGTTTCTTGCCATGCCAAGCTTCATAAGGCGTCATCCCGGTGACGCTCTTCGTCGGTGAATGGTTCAAGATGAACACGGCCGTGCTCACCGCCTCCCCCCAGAATGTACTGGGCACCTTCTTTGCCTTAAGTAGGCATCGCGCCATAGCCATCACAGTCTGGTTCCGGCGCTCCACGACGCCGTTCTGTTGCGGGGAGTACGGCGCCGTGAGTTGCCGGTGCACGCCCTTCTCCGCGCAGTACTCGCCAAAGGTCACGGACGTGAACTCGCCACCACGATCGGTACGTAGCGCGCGTAGCTTCCGCCCAGTCTCGACCTCGACGCCGGCTTGGAACTTCTTGATCGCGCTGGCCGCCTCGTCCTTGCTTGACAACAGCACTAGCCACATATAGCGACTAGCATCGTCAACGAGGAGGAGGAAGTAGCGCTTGCCACCGTGCGTCGTTGGCGTGACAGGCCCGCATAGATCTCCATGTACGAGATCAAGCTGGCCCTTCGCGCGGTACTTGGCCTCCAGAGGGAATGGCGAGCGCCGTTGCTTGCCGACAAGGCACGCGTCACACAGCTGGTCGACATGATCCAGCAGTGGAAGCCCACGCACCATGTCGCCACGCCCAAGTTTCTTCAACCCCTCGAAGCTCAGGTGGCCGAACCGCTCATGCCAGCGCCACGCATCGTCGTTGGCGTGCGCCAGGAGCGAGATCGGTCGAGCGAGCGTGAGGGGGATCTTGTACAGTCGATTCGCCGATCGCCGTACCTTGGCGAGAAGCTCCCTCCTCGGATCGCGCACCCGCAGTACGCCGTCCTCGATCAACACTTGGCACTCGACCTCGTCGAGTTGTCCCAAGCTGATGATGTTGCTGCGCAGACGTGGGATGAAGTACACGTCCGACAGCATACGATGGCGTCCACCCCGTGCCGCGAACATGATCGTGCCGCGCCCGAGGATGTCCACCATTGATCCATCGCCGAACTTTACCGTGCCCGTGATGTCGCGGTTCAGCTCGGAGAAGGCCGCATCGTTTCCCGTCATATGGTTCGACGCGCCCGTGTCGAGGTACCACACGCCGTCGTCCTGGCCGCCGGTGTGATTGTTGGTGTCACCCAACTGCACCGTCGCGCGTTCTTCGTTGAGGAAGACCCGACCGCCGACGTGCACAGGTGCGGCGCGCTCTGGGAGGCACGCGGGCACCGGTGAAAGAGAGGCCACCTGGGCCATCAACAGGGATGGCTCGTCGTCGCCGCCCTCCTCCACCAGCAGCGCTGTGGCCGCCGCCTCGTCTCTCTTCTTCTTCCGGCATTCCCGGGCCCAATGCCCAGTTTTCCCGCAGTACTTGCACGTATCCTTGTCGATGACCTTGCCGCCACCGCCCTTGCGTGCGTCGTCGGTACCGCGCTTGGGTGGCTGCGCGCCGCGCCGTGGCGGAACCGAGCCGCCGCTCGTACCACTTCCGCTGGCGCCAGTGCTACCGAAGCGCGCACCCTCCTTGTCGCGCTTGCGTAGGCGACGTATGAGGTCTTCCTCCTTTGACGAGAGAAGCAGCCGGGAGCCCAGTTCTGCAGCCGCTGCCCGCGCGTCGAGCCGCTGCTCCACGGACCGAAGACGGCCCGTGACCTCCTCGATGGACAGGTCGTTGATGTTGAGCAGCGTCTCGATGGAGATTGCGACCTGCATGAACTTATCAGGGATCACCTGCAGCATCTTGCGCACGACCTCGCCTTCGGTGATGTGGTCGCCGAGAAGCCGCAGATTATTGGCGAGGCCCGTGATGCGCATCGAGAAGTCGTCGATGGCCTCCCCTTCCTTGAATGCAATATTGTTGAAGTCGCGTCGGAGTTTCTGCGCGTTCGCCTCACGCACGCGCTCGACGCCCATCCGCATGATCTTGACAGCATCCCACGCCTCCTGCGCGGAGTCCTTATTGCCGATTGAGGCCAGCATCTCCGGCGGGACAGCTCGTGCAATCGCTGCTAACGCCAGCCGATCCACGCTGTACTCTGCGCCGCCGGGTTCGATGGCTCCCCACAAGCCTTGCGCCTGCAGGTTGATGCGCATGAGCATCGCCCACTCCGGGTAGTTGGTCTTGGTCAGCATCGGATATTGTACCGACGCTGACGCTTCCTTGACCACGCGCTCGATGACGACCTCGCGCTCCCGACCATGCTGTTGTCGCGGACGGCGAGGACCACGTGATGGCGACCGAAGGCGATCCCGCCGCGGAGGAGTGATCGACCCTCGTCCCACCGGAGCTGACATGGCCACCAGGATCCTGAACGGAGCTCTGATACCAAATGTTGGCAGAACTCCTGCTAATGCTGGTGTTTTTTTTGTGTTGTCGGATGAGCAAAACACATACACAAGAATACACAGGAACATGCGGGCGGATGCAGACCGTGTGTCAGAACCTGCAATATCTGAAACTCTGAAGATGGCGCGGATGTCTGAAGAAAACGATTCGCGGAGTCCAGTCCAACAGCAATAGACGGCCGGGATGTGTTCTGTAGTCCATGGCGGGAGATCAACGCCCCTCTTTACTCTGGACAAAAGCTAGTTTAGTTACACCATGTTTAGTACTTAATGTTCAGTTAACTTGGATGTAATTTCGTTAATCACTTCTCAGTCTTAATGCTTGGATTATGTACTAACATATAAATACTTTTCTGCTGGTGAATGGAAGGACACGCCAACAAAAGTTAACAAACTGTAGCCCTAGTTCTATTCCTTAGCTGTTCTTCTGAACTCTTCTTTTTGCATCTCCAGATTTCTCCGTGATATTCCACTTCCCAGTCGGATTCCTACCCAGGATCTGACACCGTGGAGGGGTTGCTGTCGCAGAAAGGCTCGAGGCAGATGCTGCAGGCGTCGTCGCAGGCGTCCTGCACGCCTCCCTCCACGAACGCCGCCGCTGAAGAAAGCTTGTGTCAGAATCGGGTTAATCCCCAGCTGGAAGTTCACTGTTATTTTGGAAGGATACCGCTTCATCTATTTCAGTTGATCCCATCCAACGGCCTGGATGTTCTTTATTTCCGGGAGTTGATTCCGAAGGTCCAGATCGCTCGTCGAGAAGCTTAGTTTAATCATCTTACTAATTTACTTAGAGCAGAGTTAATGTTCTGTTAATCAGTGTTAAATCATTGTAACCCTGTCTTATCGTTAATGTGGCTCTGTACTCAAATACTCCTTTCGGGCTGGAAGTAAAGCATATGCGATTGAAGATATTTCTTATCCTTAGCTGTAGCGTACTGTTCCTTAGCTCCCTCCTTTCCCCTCTATTTCAGACTCACGATCCAAAGATTTTCGCTTCCCAGTCGGATTCCATCCCTGGGATCTGACAAAATGGTATCAGAGCAAGACTATCCTCGGCAACAATTGGTTTGGAGCGATTGGGCTGGATGGTATGTTCCCAATAGAACCCCCAATCCCTTCCGATCCATGGTTGCTCCGACGGCGACGGACCGGCCCTATTCCTCATCAGCATCGGCGCGGCGTCCATGGCCATCCCGATCGATCGCATCCTCGTCTGGTTCCGGGGCGAGTCGGGAAGCCCGTCCAGTACGGCCTTATTTCCCATCCGGCTACGGCAGCGAGCCAGATCGGTGCGCGGTGAAGGTTCCGGGCATCGTCCCGGGTAAAATCCCTAAGCCAGTGTCGATCAGCGGGAAGATGATGGAATCCACGGTGAGGTATGAAGCGGTGGCGTTCGATCCCACAGCTATTTGGCGGGTAGTTCACTTGCGATCATCACAGGAGCTAAGTGATTTACCAGATCGGGTTCCACCGGCCGAATTGAACGAAGAGAAGATCAGAAGAACTGAGGACCTGAGGCAGCTTAGTCTGAATGACACTCAAGAAATTCAATCGGTGAGCATACCCGAAGGTAACCTCCATTTTCCTTCCACTGATCTTTCTGAAGTTGTCACTGGATGGGGTGAAGATCCATTGCCGCATGATTTTATTGCTTTTCCCCATTTGAACAACCTGAACCCAAGTCATGGTCCTGAAATGGCAAAAGACATGGAGAAGGGTGGATTTGGTGTAGATGACAGATGGTTATGGAGCACTGGGTTGCTCTGGAATCTACCACCTTGGCCAGATTTAAGCCTTTGTGAAGCTGACGGAATGGCCATTGACATAGAGAAGGGAGCAGCAGCAATGTGCTTAAGGATGGCTGCAATGTTTGGTGGTATTGTAGGTCAGGAGGTTGTGCAAGCATGCTCGGGAAAATTCCATTCAGTTTATCAGTTCTTCTATTTTGACTCTATTGAATCTCTCCCTGTTGAACCCTCGGAGTCTGGTGATTTGAAGCCAGAGAACACTAGATATACTGCACAAATCAGTGTTTTTGGATCTAAGCTTCAAAAGAAACTGGAACAAGCAAAAATCTTTACGGTTGGCTCTGGGACACTTGGATGTGAAGTCTTGAAGAACCTGGCACTAATGGGCATTTCTTGCAGTCCGGATGGAAAGCTGACTGTGACAGATGATGATGTTATTGAACAGAGCAATATCAGTCGCCAATTCCTTGTCCACGACTGGAACAGTGGGCAACCCAAATCCACTGTTGCTGCTACTATTGTTATGGCAATCAATTCTAAGGATTATGTCGAGGCTCAGATGTTGCCTAAAAGTCACTATTGTTACCTTATAAGGTTGACATTAGAGTATTGCAAATTCTCTTCATTGGATGCAGATGAAATAACAAAAGAATCACGGAGGCGTCTCTCAAATTCTTTCGGAGAAATTCGCTATTGCTTTAATGATGTTGGCCTGCTTTGTGCTAGTGAGGCTATCAAAATCTACATTGAAAGGGGTCAGAAAAGGGGTTGGCTGAAGGGAGCCTCTGATGCCACATATCAACAAAGTGGTGCAAATGGATTGTGCCTGTTTGCAGAAATTTCAGCACTTCATATGAAGTTTTTTGAGGAAGTGTTGCATTTAATTGTTAAACGCCTCCAACAAGGTATTGAAGCATTTCTAAATTCGGAAAGTGGATGTGTGGGAGCAACAAAGATGGGCTATATTTTCCAAAAGCTTTACGAACTCATCCAAATCTTTTACTCTTTCTGTAACTTTGATCATGTTCGATGCCTCATTTTTGTGAATCGAGAGATCATTGCTAAAATCATTGAGCGGACAATGCAGAAAATGGGACATCTCTCACATTACAAAGATGGAGAATTCCTGCAGCGAGAGAATGGTGGAGGAATTTCTACAGACCGAATTTCAAAGATACTTTCAAATGGGTGTCTTGTTGTGAATTTTGCTATCAAATTTATCTTTGGGAAAGTATGGAGTTGCTTGGCAGATCCTTATGAGGTGGAGGTGGTGAGCTTTTGCAAGTGCGAGGGGATTGTGAAGAAGCATGAGCACCTGGAGGACTTCCACTGGGCAGTGAGGCCGCTGCTCATCACTATAGGTATCTTTGTGGGGAAGAGCATTACTGTGCCAAAGGGTCTAAAGGTTGCCAGCGTCTCTGATCAGGGTGGTGATCATCAGCAACTACATCAGCAAGAAGTTCAACTACCATACCAATGCAGCATGATTCCCTCCACAGGTGGCAAACACACTTTTCTGAGACGGTCCTGCGCCTTCTGGATAAAAGTTAATGATGGAGAATTCCTGAAGCATCTGGGTTATGCAACTCCTCAAATAGATCCTGGTTGAGCATATTTAAACCTGAAACTTAGCCTGAAATTTTTATCTTGCCAAAACTTCTATTCCAAATTTTTACTTTGATTGGGGGTTTCTGATCAAATACTTGAGGACAAGTATTATCTTGAGGAGGAGGAAATGTCAGAATCGGGTTAATCCCCAGCTGGAAGTTCACTGTTATTTTGGAAGGATACCGCTTCATCTATTTCAGTTGATCCCATCCAACGGCCTGGATGTTCTTTATTTCCGGGAGTTGATTCCGAAGGTCCAGATCGCTCGTCGAGAAGCTTAGTTTAATCATCTTACTAATTTACTTAGAGCAGAGTTAATGTTCTGTTAATCAGTGTTAAATCATTGTAACCCTGTCTTATCGTTAATGTGGCTCTGTACTCAAATACTCCTTTCGGGCTGGAAGTAAAGCATATGCGATTGAAGATATTTCTTATCCTTAGCTGTAGCGTACTGTTCCTTAGCTCCCTCCTTTCCCCTCTATTTCAGACTCACGATCCAAAGATTTTCGCTTCCCAGTCGGATTCCATCCCTGGGATCTGACAGCTTGCTCTCCATCTTCAATCCTTGATGAGGGATTGAAGACTGCCATCCTCAACCTTGATGGGGGCAATGGTTAAGAGGTTCCAGAATGGCGTGCTGTTTTTCTTGTAGTTGAGGACACGGCCGCAGTAGTTTGAGCCAGCAGCGAGAGCTTCTCTGATCGCGTGCACGGTGGAACGCATCAAGGCGGCGGTCTCTGGCGAGAGCAATCCACTGTAGCTTCATTGAATCAAAGCAGGAGCAGTTTGATCATTTCTCATAGTAATTTATCTTTTCTAAAATAGAAAATGGTCTAAAAATACAAAAAAAAAGACAAATGATCAACTAGAAATTGAAAGATAGATCAAATAATCAATTAATATAAACTATGAGACAAATAAACTATTTACAAATAAAGATAAACAAATCATCAAATTTCTCAAAAATTAATACATACATCTGTATCCATTCCTATTGCACTCGTACCGGTCTACCCTCCGAACCTATACACCTTTCCTACCCACCCCATCCCCACTGTCCATCCGCCCCACCTCCCCTCCCATCTCCAATTCCCTCCCCCCCCCCCCCCCCCCCCCCGGCGGCGCCGCCGCGATGGCCCCCTCCTCCAGCGCCGCGGCCTCCCCGCTCACCTGCCACCAGCTCGGCCTCCGCCTCCGCCCCCACCTCCCCTCCCTCTCCCTCCGCCGCCGCTCCACGGCCGCCTCCCTCGCATCCAAACCAATCTCCCACTCCCGCTCCCACTCCCACCCCAAACCCCTAACCCTAGCCCCCACCGCCACCGCTCGCCGCCTCCTCCCGCCCGTCTCCGCGGCGGCGGCATCGGCCCCCGCGCCGGCGTCACCGCCACCGAAGCCGGCGCTGCAGGGCGCTGCCATCAAGCCTCTGCTGGCCACCATCGCCACGGGGGTGCTCATCTGGCTCATCCCTCCCCCCGCCGGCGTGGCGCGCAACGCGTGGCAGCTCCTCGCCGTGTTCCTCGCCACCATCGTGGGGATCATCTCGCAGCCGCTGCCGCTCGGCGCCGTCGCGCTGCTCGGCCTCGGCGCCGCCGTGCTCACCCGCACGCTCACCTTCGCCGCCGCCTTCTCCGCCTTCGGGGACCCCATCCCCTGGCTCATCGCGCTCGCTTTCTTCTTTGCCCGTGGGTTTATCAAGACGGGTCTGGGAAGCCGCGTCGCCTTCGCCTTCGTCTCCGCCTTCGGGGGCTCATCGCTCGGCCTCGGCTACGCGCTCGTCTTCTCCGAGGCGCTCCTAGCCCCGGCCATCCCCTCAGTCTCCGCCCGCGCCGGAGGCATCTTCCTCCCGCTCGTGAAATCCCTCTGCGAGGCGTGCGGATCCCGCACCGGCGACGGCACGGAGCGGAAGCTTGGCTCGTGGCTCATGCTCACCTGCTTCCAGACCTCGGTCATTTCGTCCGCGATGTTCCTCACGGCGATGGCGGCCAACCCGCTTGCCGCGAACCTCACGGCTGGCACGATCGGGCAGGGGATCGGGTGGACGCTGTGGGCAAAGGCGGCCATTGTGCCAGGGCTGCTGTCCCTGGTGCTTGTGCCGCTGATACTGTATGTGATCTACCCACCGGAGGTGAAGACCAGCCCCGACGCCCCGCTCCTGGCGAAGGAGAAGCTGGCGAAGATGGGGCCTATGAGCAAGGAGGAGAAGATCATGGCCAGCACACTGCTGCTCACGGTATGATGGAACATTTAGCTGTTATCTTTTCGCTGCAATAGTTTTGTTTGAACCATGTCCAGTTCGCAATTGCTAGTATTTTTATGCTGCAACTTTATAATTATCAGCTACCTCACATATTTTCTTGTGTTTTGTATTATTTGATGCTACAGATGATGTCTGGGGGTGGTAGGATTCTTGTTATCCGTTAATATTTAAGGACATGAATGGAACTGTTTGGAATTGAGGATCTCTATGAGTGAAGTGTCTGCTTCCTCATTTTACTCGTGGTGGTCTTGTCTGGACTAGTGCATATAAGTAGGGTCCTGAATATACATATGCTTCAAATTTTGTTTAGTGATGAGTTTAGGTTATTTAGCTGGGAGTGGCACCTGTGGAATCACACTGTGATTTCACTCGGAAACTTCGACTAGCCTATACAGTTGGTGAATAAATCCCCAATGGATTCTGGGTTTTCCTTTGTGAAGTTTGGTCTCATTTTTAGATAGGACTCTGGTAGTCTGTAATTTGGTAACTTGATTACTGTTGACTGTCTTATTTTGCAAAAAGTGGTAAACCTAGTCGGCACATGGTTGTTGATGTGGTTCTGTTTACTGGAAGTTTTGTGGTGGCTGGGAAGGGGTGGAAGTAGATGCAATCTGGAGTTTGGATTAGAACGCAATGGGTAACAGATAGAGATGAGCTCGCCCTTAGGCGACTGGTCGGGATTCATGCCAGCCAGGTCGAGGCTCAGAGTCGTCAGAATTGGAGGAGATTGATTATACTGCTTAACCAAAAGATTACAGCTGGGGTCCTTTATATTGGACAGTACAAATCCGAATCCTACATCATATCTTAACCGATTCTGCTAATCAGATTCGGTAACTGACTCTTATCCAACTCATACCAAATATATCCTAACTTGCCATACGGAGATCTTTTCCAAACTAGTATACCGAAGCCTGAATACTTTCGGCCCTGCAGATCTTGCCGCTTCCTACTATAGACCATCATGCCTTTGCCGCCGCGGACGTGCTGTCCAGAGTGGTTACTGCACTCTGTTGCGCCGCTTGCCAATGTGCAGATCTTCGCATATAATGATGTCCCCAATAAGCGTCCACAACAGTTGTACATTTCTTGCATTACCCTGTCTGCATCCAGGGAAAAATATATCGGTTTGAAAATTTCATTGGAGGGTAGTGATAGAAGCGGTAACCTCTGGTTACCAGATTTTTTTGGGGCAAAAATTTGGGAATTGAAATTTTGTTTTTTTTAAAAAAAATTAGATGAAAATTGGGTGAATCCGAAATTTTTTGACCGGTTTAAAATTTTACCAGAGCCCGCAGGCTACCGGCGAAATTTCGGCCATAGATTTTTCCCTGTCTGCGTCTGACTTGAATAGAAACTGGAATACTTTTCCTCACTGAACTTTGTGCTCTCCATGCCATCAGGTTGGTCTTTGGGTCTTCGGAGGAATGCTGAATGTGGATGCAGTGTCTGCAGCAATTCTTGGCCTATCTGTCCTCCTAATTTCAGGAGTTGTCACATGGAAGGAGTGTTTGGCGGAGTCTGTGGCATGGGATACCCTTACATGGTTTGCTGCGCTTATTGCAATGGCTGGCTACCTCAACAAATATGGGTTGATCTCTTGGTTCAGTGAAACTGTTGTGAAGGTACGCCCCTTTCCCAACTCTTATCTCTTTTGACATAGCCGAATGTAAGTGGCATTAAGTGATCTGCTTTATTCTTGAAAGTTCTTCATGATCTGTAGGATTTACAACCTATTTCCCTACTAATTATAATAGACATTGGGCATGTAGCATTTTGACACCAAGAAACTGTGTGCTGGTGTGTTGTTGTGGTCCATTCTTGTTACCTAGATGACACCAATTCGAAAATTTTCTTTACATCAGATATCAAATTTCTTCAACAATATGCAGATTTTGATCCTTCTTTAGAAACAAGGAGCAATTTATTGTGCTGTTTATCTGTTAACACCGGAAAAAAGAGCACTATGAATAATAAGGGATAGGCTGGGCAATTATGATATTAGTGAACGTACTGTGTTTAATATTGTTAGATCTGAACTAATAATAATGCTCCAGGTTCTTGCTGACCTTTTTTTAACTGGTTCTTGCTGGCCTTAATATTGGGGGAGGGGGGGGGGGGGGTGAATGATATGCTTATATGCATCCGCATGAAAATAAGAAATATGAAATGAAGTACATCATTTGGATCAATGAGACATGCAGTTTGATACCATTTTTGGACCTGATATTCCAATGTTTTTGTTCGTTTAACCCAGACTAACATCAACATGATAGTATGATGTTCTTTTTGTCAATATATTCAGCTGGATTATCTTGTATTGACCTTGATATGATTTGCCCCCAGTTTGTTGGAGGTCTCGGTCTGTCATGGCAACTCTCATTTGGTGTCTTGGTGCTGCTGTACTTCTACTCCCACTATTTCTTTGCCAGTGGCGCCGCACACATCGGGGCAATGTTCACTGCATTCTTGTCAGTGGCGAGTGCCTTGGGCACCCCTCCGCTCTTCGCTGCCATGGTTCTCTCATTCCTCTCAAACATCATGGGTGGCCTCACCCACTACGGTATAGGGTCTGCCCCCGTCTTCTACGGCGCCGGGTATGTTCCTCTGGCTCAGTGGTGGGGCTATGGATTCGTCATCTCCGTCGTTAACATCATCATCTGGCTTGGCGCCGGAGGCTTCTGGTGGAAGATGATTGGTTTGTGGTGAGCAGCAGAGTAAATGTGGAGCTTTCTGTTTTGATATAAGTCAAACGAAACTAGCAAACATTTGCAGTGGCACAGGTTGAGCTGACCACAAGTTTTGTCAACATGATTGGAACCCATTCTTTTAGTTTGTATGGATACATTTGTTTCATCCTCCCGACAGATAATTTCAATGCCAGGGTGCAGTTTTACTGACCAGTGGCAACATTCGCTACTATATTAATTGCGTTGGTAGATGCTCAAATGGATCTTGGTAATCGTAATCTGGATCTTCGCCCCCCTCACGTTGGTGATGACCTTTTGCGTCGCCTTTTTTTTTGTTATTGTTTATCTGATTATATGTTGTAGTATGAGCCACCAATTATCTGATACATTAGATTGCTGCGTGGATCTTTGCACCTGCACGCAACCGGGTTTTCTAGCAGAGCAGCATCATCTGGGCATTCAGTTTCAGGTTCACAGAAGAAGGCCTAACATTTCTGGCACCTGAACATTAATTTCATAATTTGTGGTTACCTGCTGATGAGTACATACCAGCATCTTGTTATATTGCGTTTTAATAGTGGAAGGATGTAACATCCCAAAATTTGGATTTATGTAAAAATTTATTTCCAATTCATTATTTTAAAGCATTTGGATTTTCTGTGTAATCCTGAAAATCAATGTCCAATTTTAAATTCTAATTCCAAATCCAAATTCAATTGAACATCTCCAAATCAAATCTCAAATTTAATTTCAAACTTCAAACCCAAAATTGAATATCAATTGGAACCTTGATTTTACCTTGGGCTAAAACCCATTTCCTTTCTCCTAGGATGAGCCTGTCTCTACCTTGGCCCAACCGGCCCATCCCTCTCTTCTCTCTCCCACTTCTCTCTGACTTGCCTCTCTCTTGTTGTGCTCATGCCGAGCATCCACACCGTGCGCGTGCTCTAGCCACGCGGCATCGCACCGCTTGCACTTGCTCCAGTTGCACCACTCGCCCCACCTTTGCACGTTTGGGAAACCACCACATTCACTGCGCCTTCATCGTGCCATCATCACCACTACTTGGGTTGTTTCCTTTCTCACATTCACGCGCAGTTAAACTACATGGCCGCCTCATCCGCTGAGCTTCCGTGCCTTCCCCGCTGTCCCTCTTGTGCCTATATAAAGAGCACCCAGACCGCGTCGTCCTCCTCTTCGTTCTGTCATTCGGTCGGAATGTGCTGCACCGCCATCTTCTTCTCCAATTTCGGCCGCTGATCGGTCATCTCAATCTCCTTCTCCAGTGAAGTTTTCGTTCAATCTCTCGTGTCACATTGTGTTCCTGATCCCCCTAGAGTCTCCCTCTCAATTTAATTGGATTATTTTGCAGCTAATCGCCGAAAACCAAGCTTCTTGTCTGTCGCCAACCACACCACCCTCACCATTGATTCATCATCCACGGTGAGCCTCTTTGCAATTCCTTGCATCCGTGGCATCCTCATCATCCCATCTATCATCCCCGTTAATCAATTCGCCATTGGTTCGCCGAGGAGGGCCACTACCGTGCCACCTTGTTCCCCAGCGTCAGCCCCCATCACCCCACCACCTCTACCTCCCTCTGGCCACGCTGATCCCTCAGGAAGCATCCCCTTGTCGACAGTGTGCTTGTGCGCACACGAACTCTAGGAAGTTGTTGCTGGCGTGCCGACATTGCACCCGCCCGTGCTTGGCCACCATGCACGATGCCGCCAGTATGGATGCCGTGCACCTCCCCATGCACTCCCATCTTCCACCTCTCCCATTGGTACCTACACTCCATTTTTCAGTCACCTGCACCGCCTGTGCTGTCCAGAGCATCACCGCCCCTCCCCTGTTTCTCCCTCATCCTATCTCTTTGTGCCTCTCTCTGTTTCACTGACCGCGGGGTCCCCCTAGATACACTCCACCAAAAACCAAGCTGGCCATTCCAATCCTTGATGGCTAGGACCTGCACGGTATATTTTGATTAATCAGTTCAATACTCTTTCTTAGTACGACAAATAGGGCCCACTCGTCAACCTGTATTTATTTCAATTAACTAAATCCCGAGAGGAAGATTCCAGAGAATGTTCCCTTCCCTCTCAATTTTCAGCCTTTTCTCTCCTGTCAAATATTCTGATCACTCGTTCTCCACCGTTTGAACTCTGAGTCGAGTGATTCCAATTCCTAAATTCATCTAAATTTATAGTCTACCTCCTAGTAACTATTTTATATTTTATGAATTTATTTGTTTTGTTCTCATTTTGTGCGCAGTTAAAAGAATACCCCGATCAGCAGGAAGAAGCACCAGTTGTCATCAACAAAGGCAAGTCTTCCTTGACCATGTTGATCACAATGTTTCTAAAATTTATTTTTACATCTTTTGAAAACAATTATACATTGTTATTTTATTAATTGTTAATTCAATTATTAGGAATTAGTTCAATCCTACTTGAAATGACTTTCATTGATGTTTAAAATCCATGTACCTTTGTCACCCTAGTATATATTACCATTAATAATGAGTACATTATTTTGGTTAGTTTAGAATGGCAGAATTACTTAGACATGCTATTTCGGTCGATATCATCCTATGGGTGTGAATAATATTATCAAATTTTTATACAATTCTTTTTACCAAATTTTTGGCAATAGGTATTGCCATTGGTTTATAAAATAAAATAAAATAGTGAAAACTATTTTAAACTTGGGCAGATCGTAAGATTAGATGAGTGTAGATTGAGCACAAAATCTTATATTATAAAAGTATTGTCCTAGTCAATTAAGGACTAACACTTGTGACAATCCAAACCTTCACTATGGTAGCTTTTCCTACTCTGGGAGGCAAGACCCAACCTTTACAACTGCGTTGGGTCTTGTCATAACCTTCTTAAAGAGGTCACCGCACCAACTCCTACAAGCTTTCTAGGTGTCAACAACAACCAAGAGTAATATAAGCCAATGACGCTTGCTTGAAGGTGTTCAAGTGCCACAAAGATCAACTAAATGATGCAATGAACTTGAATGCTCTCAAGAGAATGTAATGCCTAGAGTTGATGAGAAGGGTGTAAGAGTATTCAATGGGGGTTCAAGAGTGTTTGCTTGCTGTTGGTTGGGAGATATTTCTAGCCTCTACCCACTAGGATAATAGTTGGGGATGAAATCCCCAAAAAAATAGGTGGAGTAGTACTACCGCCTTGTAGTGGCTGGTACTACCACACCCACTGTTCAATCACTACTTATGGATCATTAAATCCATATAAACTAGCTGTTAATCTAAATATCAGTGGTATCAGACTCACAGGGTCCGATTGTACCAATACTGTGGTGGTACCCCACTTTAGCTACGATAGTACCAATTTTCAAAGGAAAAAAATCTTCCAAAATTGTACCCCTCTAGAAATTAGCTATCACTAACTAAAATACGGCCATACCGTAATGCAGTAGTACCGGACAAGCCAAAAGGTCATACTATTTGTGGTACTACCGGTCATGATCAACGGTAGTACTAATACAGATAAAGCGTAAAAGAACACATCTCTAGAAATAATGTATCAGCAAGAAAATCCCGATAGTGCAGATGCAACTGTACTACCACAGTCACAATTGCGGTCATATCAGTTTTCAAGAAAAATAGAGAGTGTTAGCAAATGAATTTCCAAATTCAAGCATGCACTAGAGTTGATCAATGTGGCACAAGATTATCTTTAAACTACTAGTCATGACCCATCTTAATAATCCAACATCAAGCCTAACAATCTGGTCTTAATCCGCCAAACACCATGACTGGTAAAAATGATAAAGAGGTCCTTAGGCTACTTTATACCTTTGATATGAGCCATGTCAACCCGTACTCACCCTTGCATGCCTTTGCCATGATAGCACCAAAATCCAGGACTAAACCTTTTAATTATCTCAACAAACATGTTAGTCCCTTAGACATTGTTATCATTAATTATCAAAATCATTTTTAGGGGGCTAGATGCTTCAACCCTGTCAGAAGGTCAGTACAAAAGCATCAACTGCAAATAGTGAAGTTGAGGCATTTAATGCAATCTAGTGTGGACAACAACTAGCGGCCACTACCATCAACAATGCCAATTCAGAGTGGATCAATTTTAGTACCACAATCTCGTCTCATAGAGATGATGAACTAGAACTTGACCAACAACAACTTCAACAATGTGGTCACTTACCCTACTGACTAGCTATAGGCGTATCTTGTTGAGTTCATGAGGACCCAAAATATATGAAAGATCACAGATTTATAGAATGTACTCTTGATGGGAAAGCCATCATAATCATTGGATGTCAAGTTAGGTAATTTGGAGAATTGTTGTTAGTGTGATATGTTTTGGAGTTAGAATTGACAAGATTGGATAATACTATAAGCAATTCGAGCGAATTGAGAGAAACAAAGGTATATTGGTGGATACCAAGTGATTATGAATAAATCTAAATAATGTCATCTTTGTGGATTGAATAGATCGTAGAGAATAAATACAATGTTAAACTTAGTAGCACTAATTAGATCATGGAAAGTGTCTAAACTTGATGCATTGGGTTTATTATCTAGGATTGAAAGTAGCAGTTGGATTTATACTAGATCTTAGTTGAATGGATTATTAGTGATCATCGGAGAATTAGTATTCAGAAATTGATCTAGTAAAGGTGGAGATAAAAAGACAAAGAAGCTGGATTATCATAAACAATTCATGGCATCGATTTTGGTGATTGGTTGAATCATGTAGAGTGTGTGAACTTTGTGGAGTTAATTGATTATCACAGTTTGGTGGAACTACTATGATTAGTGGATATTAGTATAATTTTGAAAGATAATACACTTTTAGGAACCTTGTTGGATTAATCTTTTCATTGAAAAGTGAATTTTGATATGTTAATTTCAAACTAATGGACTTATCATATCATTGATAGATAATTAGATTTTAACTCATGGAATTAACTAGATCATTTAAGGATGTTCAAATATTTAACTTGGCAGATTTAAATTAATTATTAGAGATAGATTGTCAGATGAGAATTAACTGAGGTAGCAGGATCCATTCAAAATTTGTGGAACCAAAATAGTGATTATTAAGAGATTGATGTTGGTGGATTAATGAATATTGTGATAGAATAAATCCCGTGCATGGCACTGTTCACGTGTATGGTTACTGTTCATGTATACGTATGTACGCGCTGGTTGCCGAAAAGCCGCAGCGCTTCCGCGAAGAGTCAGGCGTCGCAATGTTTCTGCTGTGGCTGGAGAACTGCTCGGTGTAACTGTTATGCAATGGTTTGTATAAATAGCTCTCAAAGGAAATAGAGATTATGTGAATTCCATTCAGAGCAGCAGATTCTTCTCACTCGCGTGCGTTTGTGAGTGTATTCATCACAGTTTCCGGGCGTCTTCCAAGCCGCGATCCTTCCAACTTCGTGAGGCGGGAAGCAGCACAGAACCGCGTGCAGGCGCAGGCTGAGGGTCTCAAGATCCTCAACGGTACGAGCGGCGCCACCGGAGAAGACGTCGTGAAGCTGTCGCGCCGAACGTCGTTTCAAGCCGAGTTCAAGGATCGGTTACTACATATTGAATTATTACCAAGAAACATGAACTTAATTTGCATAGATCAATTGTATTATAGAGAAGGAAGAATCCTAAAATATTGTGGAGTTAAAGTGATTAGTGGTATTCTAAATTAATCATATTATAAGGGCAAATAAAGTTAACACAGAGCTTATAGGCGACAAAAGATGGGCTATTCCAACGTATTTTTTTTATCTTTCTTGAATCTCAGTTGAAGAAGTGCCTTTGAGTACCAAAGAATGAATGCCTTTGGAAGAAGTCAAACTGAAGGAGGACCTCACCTTTCAGGAGTATTCAATCAGAATTTTAGAGGAAGTTGAACGTTGGACAAGGAGCAAGACTATCAAATTCTGCCAAGCACAGTGAAGCAACCATTTGGAGTTAGAAGAAACTTGGGAGTGTCAGGAGGATCTAGGTGCCGAATTTCCCTCTCCTTTGTTTTTCCTAGTTTGTCCAAATCTCGAGGTCTAAATTCTCTATAAGGGAGGTAGGTTTTTAACATCCCAAAATTTGGCTTTTTGTAAAAAATTATTTCAAATTAATTATTTTAAAGCATTTGGAATTTATTTTGATTTTCTGCAAAATCATGGAAATCACTCTCCAATTTCAACTTCAAATTCTAGTTTCAATTCCAAATCCAACTTTAATTGAACCTCTCCAAATCAAATCTCAAATTCAATTTCAATTTTGAACTTCAAACCCAAAATTGAATCTCAATTGGAACCTCGACTTTACCTTGGGCTAATACCCATTTCCTTTCTTCTTGAGCTGAGCCCATCTCCACCTTGGCCCCAAGCTCAGCCAACCCATCCCTCTCTTCTCCCTCTCCCTTCTCTCTGCCTTGCCTCTCCCCTACTCTACTCACACCGCACCACCTACACCTACTCCAACCATGCCACTCGCCCCATCTATGCACGTTTGGGAAACCACCACATTCACTGCCACCATCATCGTGCCATCATCACCACTATTCGCGTTGTTTCCTTTCTCGCATTTAGGAGCAGTTAAACTACATGGTCTCCTCATTTGCTGAGCTTCCACGCCTTCCCCTCTGTCCCTTTCATGCCTATATAAAGAGCATCGAGACCACGTCATCCTCCTCTTCATTTTGCCCCAAATCGCAACCTCTGTCTCACTGTCATTCAACCGAAATGCGCTGCATTACTATCTTCTTCTCCAATTTCGACCACCAATCCACCATCTCGATCTCATTCTCTAGTGAAGTTTTTGTTGAATCTCTTGTGTCACATTGTGTTCCTGATCCCCTAGAGTTTCACAATTTAATTGGATTATTTCGCAAATAATCATGGGAAACCGAGCTCCTTGTCTTTTACCGGCTGCACAACCCTCTCCGTTGAATTGTCATCCATGGTGAGCATGTTCGCATTTCCTTGTATCCTCATCATCCCCTCTATCCTCCCCACTACTCAATTCGGCCATTGGTTCGCTGAGGAGGGCCACCACCGTGCCACCTTCTTACTCGACGCCGGCCATCGTCACCCCGCCACCATTGGCTCCCTCCGGCCACAGCGATCCCTCAGGAAGCTTTCTGTTGTCAACGCCATGCTTGTGCACATGTAAACTCTGGGAAGCCATCGCCGAAGCACCGTCGTTGCCACCCACCCGTGCCTGGCCATCGCTGCCATGCACTGCATTTCCCATCCCCTTCCATTGGTCCCTGCACTCCACTTTTTCAATCGCCCGCGCTACCTAGGCTGCCCCTCGCTGGCGCTGACACTATCGCCGCCCCTCCCCTATTTCTCCCTCATCCTATCTCTCTATCTCTATTTGTTTCACTAACCGACGGGTCCCCCTAGTCACACTCCTCCAAAACCAAACTAGCCATTCCAGTCCTCGACGCCTGGGACCCACAAGATTTATTTTGATTAATCAGTTTAGTACTCATTGTTAGTATGACATATAGGGCCCACTTGTCGGCCTATATTTATTTTAATTAACTAGATCCCGATACGAACATTCTAGAGAATATTCCCTTCTCTCTCAATTTTCAGCATTTTCTCTCCTATCAAATATTTTGATCGCTTGTTCCCCGCCGTCCGAACTTTGAATTGAGTTATTCAAATTCTTAAATTCATAATCTACCTCTCATTAACTATTTTATATTTTTTAATTTATTTTTTTATCTATTTTGTTCTTGTTTTGCGTGTAAAATCTGACGTAGTTAAAAGAATTCCTTGACCAGCAAGAAGAAGCACCAATTGTTGTCAACGAAGGCAGGTCTTCCTTGACCTTGTTGATCCTAATGTTTATAAAACTTATTTTTATATATTTTAAAAACTATTATGCATTGCTATTTTTATTCAATGTTAATTCAATTATTAGGAATTAATTAAATCCTACTTGAAATGAGTTTATTGATATTTGAAATCCATGTACCTTTGTCACCCTAGTATAGAATACTATTAATAATTAGTACATTATTGTGGTTAGTTTAGAATGACATAATTGCTTAGACATGCTATTTCGATTGATATCATCCTATGGGTGAGAATAATATTACCAAATCTTTCTACAATTCTTTTTAACAAAATGTTTGGCAATAGGTATTGCATTGGTTTATAAATAAAATAGAATAGTGAAAATTGTTTTAGACTTGGGTGGATGGTAATATTATATTGGTGCAGATTGAGCATGAAATCTTCTATTGTGATTTGGATAGGACTTGATATTCGAGAAGAAAGAAAGCTTTCTGCTTTGGTCTTGGAACAGTCATGGCCAAATAGGTAGCACGACATGGCCTAGCACAGGCCTGACTTAGCACGGGCCTGTTATACATGGTCTGTTTAGCCTGCCAGCCTAAATGGGCTGTATCGTGTTGGTACGTGGGCCGAGGTGGCACCCCAAGCACATTCCATAGGAGGTTCGCACTGTGTCGGGCCAGCACGCACTCGTTTGGCCCAACGGGCCAGTAGGCCTGGCTAGCCCATTTAGCCCGAAAATTTCGAAAGAACATAATATTTCAAAAAAATGTAGAATTCAAAAAAAGACACAATGAATTGTAGAAAACGACACAATAAATTGTAGAAATTATAGAAAAAAGTATAACAAATTATAGAAATGTAATAATGAGCTTTATTAATGTTAAAATAGCTGCCTCATTAAAACTTTGCCAAGTAAAAACTCAACTTGAGAAAAACCTTGACAAAAAAAAGAGTACAGCCTATATCTCAGCATTACAGGTTAAAATAATAAAAAGTACAATGTATACATAGATGCTCTAAAAATCGTCGGTGTCATCAGCGTCTTGACTGTCTTCACCGCCATCTAGATAGAGATTGTTAAATGTGTGTTCAAACCCACCATGCAATGTTGAGCTCGTGCATTAGTTTGTTCTCAATCTTTCACTATAAAAAGTACTTCCACCATCCCACTCGTGAGTTTTGTTCTTCTCTCCTCCAATATTCTTTCAGAAAGACTGAAAGTAGACTCGGAAGAAACCATCGAGACAAGAACAGTTAACACATCCCGTACTAATATAGATAGCATCAGATATGTTAGCTTGTGCTGGCGCCACCAATCCAAAATATTGAAGTTCTCTATATGGTGAGGCATGGGATCACTGTCTAGAAAGATTGATAGTTCCCCGTGGGCTCTGGTATGGATTGTTGTAGTACTTGACGATGTAGAGCTCGATCTTCTGGAGGATCTAGGTGCACCAAATATTTTGCTTTATATATTTGTCTTCTTACCTATGGTGGGTGCTGGTGGAGGTCGTTGCAAGCAAACTCCTTGAAACTTATACTCGTACTTCTGATAAACTTCAAACAATTATGAACAAATAGCAGAAAAATAGTTTGAATAATCTATTCTCATAGCTCACATATAATTGAAAGAACATTAGTGAATCATGCAATTTTAGCTCTTAGATCTAGAATAAATGCAAATGTGTATAGGTACGGAATCTCAATCCAATATCATAAATATTTAGTTTTCATAGCACACGCAGTCTCTCGTAACATTGGGTCATTCTCATTAGCTTTCAAGTAATCGGCAATCGCAAGAATATGATGCACAATTACAGGAGATGTTTGATAGCACACTTCGGATAAAGCAACAATAGATTCGTGAAAGAGTTCTAGAAATGCTAGTAACTTCTCAGCAACATACCAGTATTGCTTAGTCAGTAGTGTATTGTCGGTATGGCTGTGATAGTGCATGTGGATAAAAACAGAAAATGTGGGCTTATAGGGTAAAAGATTTTGCAACATGAGATAAGTTGAGTTCCACCTTACCGGCATGTCTACAGTAAACTTTCATGTGTATACCCATCACAATGCATTAGGTCTTAAATGTTGCAATTCATTAGTTAAAATTATTTACGAAAGAAATTGCACAGTGAAAAGTTTGAAGATATGGATTCAACCTCTTCAAATCACATTTAACTATAAGATTAATAATATGGCAGGTGCATCGCTGATGTAGCAAGAAGGATTTGGTGTATGTACCAAATAAGAGAGTGAGAATTTCCATTGCCCTAGAGTTTGTTGTAACATTGTCCAGAGTACTTGCAAAAAAAATTATTTATAAGACCAAAATCTTCTACGACTTTGATAATATATTTTGCTATATTCTCAGCCATATGTGCTATGTCAATTAGTTTGAAGCCTATGATTCTCTTTTTTGAATACCCAATCATCATTTATATAATGAGCGACTACACTAAGATAATCCTCCCTATACCGACCACTCCATATGTTCGAGGTCAAGGCCACCGAAAATATACATGTTCCAAAGAGTTCTTTAATTTTTATCATAACCATTATTATAGTATTTAACAAAATCTCTAGTCGTTATCTATCTAGAAACATGAGTAAATCTAGAATTATGAGCAGTTCTAATATACTTTTCGAACATATATGACACAAAGTTTAAAGGAAGATTTTGTGAGGCAATTAAATAGGCTAAAGATTTTTGAACTACATTAGAATTATAGTCCAAATTACGTACCGTACCATCAGAGTTGTACTGTAGCTGCGTCTACCCCATGGTTATGCCTTACATTTCTTTAAATCTTTGGGTATGTCTGTGCAAATGTCCAGTTCCACCTAAAGACTTTGCAAACAATTCATGATGACATATTTTGCAAACAACAACTCTTACCTTATCTCCGGAGGCGTCTTGCTTCACTATTTTGTCAAAATCTGCCCACATGTCCGACATGCTAGGTCTGAACCTCTTTGCTCTGGTACTTATTAATGCAAAGGCACTGATAGAGCCTGATGATGGTACAGCCAAGGTCAGATCTGCCATTTGAAGTGGAGACGGAGACGATTCATTCCCAATGGATGAAAGTTTTGCCAAATCAATTCCATATTTACTCATAGGAAATTGCCAAAATTTTTATGGAGAAATATGAAACTGCAAAATACAAATAGAAAATTGCACTATTGCCTATTTTATATCACAATAAAGAAAAATAAGATAATATAAGTGCATAAAAATTAGTATTGTTACCTCTTTTCTTGATTGTACGCTAGATTTTGAATTTTCAGATTTTTGGTAAAATTATTTCGAATATTGCCAAATTATCACAAAGTGTATCAAAATTTTCACAGGAGAATCGGAGAAGAGATTGTTAGTGTGGGTGTGGCTGAATGAAGGGGTATGTTGCGTATTTATAGAAAAAATTGAGATTTTTTGCTATTTAGATAGTTAAACTTACAAACGGCCACAAAAACGGCTATAATTTTCAAAAATTTGACCGTTAGCTATGTTAAATGAGCCAATTGGCTATGCCCACCATGCCCTGCCCAGACCGAACATGCTTAGTAGCTATTTTTTTTACCAAATGGGCCATATCGTGCCGTGCTGGCACGTTGGGCCGAGGTGGCGATCCAATCCATCATACCATGCCAGCCCAGCCTAACGTCGCCATATCATAGGTCATATCTACCATAACAAACTACGGCCAGTTCAGTAGGCACCACCAATTTAGCCACTAGGCTTCGATTTGGACCTGCGGCCACTCGAGCTATTCGCTGTGGAAAAACTGGCTGGCATCGGTGGCAGCATCGCACGTACGTCGTCCAAAGTAGTGCAGAAAGGCTGAGCACAAGACAATGACCGGCACTACTCTCGCCATGAGAGCAAGTCGAGGACGGTGCCCCCAAATGTCTACGTTCACCCAAGGCAACAAATCGCAACATGTTTCCCATTTGATGTTGGAGACAATGTGACGTTAAGTCCTTGTGTTTTCCGTTCCATGTGTTCCAAATGGACCTTATACGGGGGAAATTCGTATCATAATTCATATAGAAAATCGATCAAATAATCTGTATCTACAATACATTTTCAGTCATTATAGTGTAAAATAAACCATAAACCAGTGCTTTTAAGCCCAAACGAGCACGCCATCAAAGAGCTGATCACCCAAATCAGATAGCATTTTAGGTTCAAGCGATAAGACGACACTTTATTGTGCGACAATTTACAAGTGCGATTTCCGTTGGCGTGTGTTTGGATTTAGGGTTTGGTTTGGTTTGGCCGTCCGTTTCTGTAAGGTGATCTTCCACTGTCTAGCTTAATGCCCCCCTTTAGTCACAGGAATGTTATTTTAGGGATGTGCAGGCAGCCTTTAGCTATTTTTATCTTTTTCTAATATTTAGAATGAACATGTGAAAAATGATACGAATGAATTTGTCTCGAAAAGAAAAAAACTTTCTTAATAATATAATTTTACTGGGTTTATAGATTTTTTATAACAAAAAGTTAGTGATCAAAATTATATTTTGAGGTAAGTGTGAGTGTCAAAAATGACATTATTTTGACGCAGATAGTACTCTTTGAGGAATGGAGGGGAGTTTAGGGCATGTTCTTTTCAGCTTCTAAAAGCTGTTTTTCGGCTTTTCTACAGTAACTAGCTTTTAAACGAAATATCTTTTCAAGATAGGATCTACTAGTTAATTGTAGTACATTATGTGCTGACTTTATTTGTATCAGTAAAAACCACACGTGAGTTTCTGTTACTCTATAATCTCTCATATAAATAGTTCAAAAGTCAAAAGCCATAAATCTCAGCTAAAAAGAACAGTCCCTTATACACGTGGGACTAGTAGCAAAAGTAGTGAGCACAAGAAATGGATCGGAGTAGCTAGGAGAGAGCAAATCGCATCCAAGTTCCATATCCTTTCAGTTCCACGAATCATATCAGCAATATCTCATTTCTTAACGGTAGATCTGATGTAAGATCCCAATATCTCGCCCTGACAGTAACCTTCATGCCAAGAAATCAACGGTGAGAAAAGAGAGGAAATTTGGTGAACCACATCCAGAGGATCAAAGTTAGTTATTTTGGGTATCTTCAGAAGTGGGTGATGACTGGTTGTTGTCACTTTATTCTGGATTGGTCTCGAGTGCACTGTGCACAATGCATGCGTAGCTTTGTGAAGACCAGTCCACGGTTCTCAATCCTGCCACAAAGTAATAACTGAAGATAATTAGTATACATGTCAGTTCTGTTATGGCTCCTTTTACCTTTTGTTATGTGTGCAGTTGGTGCTTTCTGATTGGACTTCAGCTTGATGTGATCTCATGTTTCTAAATGACTGTACAAATTGATACTTCTCCCAAAATTTCAAGCATCTCAACTATTTTTAGTTGTTTGAGTTAAGAGAAATTCCATGGAAAAGAGTGGTAAACGAAAAAAATACTGCAAATTAGCTGTCAGTATAAAATAACTTGAAATTTCAAAACCTTGTATTACTACAGTATATTGTCCGCTATCCGGAATTACACACACAAGGAGCCACTTATCCTCAAACCTAACTACCCGATCTCATTTGCTAGTTCAGCCTTTTGTCAATACTAGCTAAATGCTCTTACGTTGTTACAGATAAAAAAAAATCATGAGCCTGCTCCATGCCATCAAATCAGTTTGGGCGCCAGGCCAAGCTCCACCTTAGCATGTGTTGCACCTCCGCCGATGGAACGCGGCTTTCCTGTCCCCTTCTCCGTGTTTTCATCGTATTCTCGCCGACGTGGCAGAGATCCAGAGCACTCTCCCTATCCCCTCATATTTCCCAGGTGCTCTAGATCTCTGTCACGTCAATAGAAACACGAGGGGAACACGAAGAAGGGTGCAAGGAAGCCGGCTTCCCGCCGATGTGCTTGTCTTTGCTACCATGCCCGGCCTAGCTGTGCTACGGCGCGTGATGGGACTGCCATCGCGCCTATGGAGTTCCATCAAATGGCCATATTTGTGCTACCTACAGTTACCTGATGGACGCAAAGGGCATATTCTAAAAAGTTAGAAATCCACGTTACAAATTGTTGCAGAAAAATAATAAGTTCAAAAGTCTCCATGATCAGTCAGACTCATACAGACGTGCAGTTTCTTTTTCTTCTTCTTTCGAGTTAAAAATAGTGGTCAAAATCAAGGGATGTATCATGAATATGCTCACAAATTAAAATGATTTTACACGAAGATTCTAATAGGATCTTATGATATCTGCAAACAATCTAGCTTTTCAAGAGTATACACAGATTGAGTACAATGCTCTTCAACTAACGTATAAGTAAATCCTATGATAAGAAAATATCCAACATAAAAATTCTCAAGAGTGCATTCATCTGAAAAATTTTCAAGCATTTAGAATTAAGAAAATTGGAAGGTCAGGAATGCTAAAACAATCAATCTGGTTAATACCACGTGAGATGCATGTTAAGGCAAATTGTGCATATCAATAACCTTGAGAGGCGTCAGATTAAAAATCCAGCAGTACTGAGCAGTTGGTTTCCATGTACATGCAGTTTTAAAAGTGCGGTTATGTTGGAGACAATGCTTAATGATATATCGTGGTGCAAATCATAGATAAGATGAGTCAATCATTGGGTTCATTGATTCCTACAGTAGAATATTAACCCACGAGCACTTCTTTCCATTTTCCTGACAATTAAACACCCGATGTTCACGAAAGTGTGCTTTTTTCAATTATAAGGAAGACGCATTCGTACACACATGAGTACTCTATCTTAGCACATGCCTAAATAGATAGAGGCCAAAGATTAATCCGCAAACTCACAAACCCAAATGTGCTTGGATATTTATCAATATTACATTTATTAAAATTCCAGCATCAATCCATGCATCTAAGAAATCTTTTGATAATGTCTTCACAATCCAAATACTCGGCAATTCCAATTTGCTACGAAAGAGGTTTTTGATTCGTGGGTCATTCTCACGTTGCAAGAAGCAGACCTCACACCTGATTAACGTGATCATGCCTCGTGCACAGACAAGGCCTTGACGTCGAGGGAGTTCATCCGCCCAGCTCCGAGGCAGAGTAGGGTTTGTAACTCTAGCCGCCGGGGCTCGCGGCAGAGGCGGCGCTTCCGTACGGCAAAGCACATCAGCTCAAATGTAGAAACTGGTTCTTCTTGTGATTACGCATTATTTTCCAGTTCTGATTATGAACAAGTAAAACAATGTCTTCTGAGTTTTGATTCCTGTCACAAAGACAAATAACCCAATAATTTTTGGGAATCACTAAAGTGTACATGAGTATCTTCACCTTGAGAGTACTCGAATTTTTCATCCATCCAATTTGCTCGAGATTTGCATCTCCAGCGATGAACTCCGACGAGTTAGGTTTAGGGTTCACTTGGGTTAGGGTTGACTTTACGGAGCCCTAGGTATAAAGGGAGACTGGAAGGCGCAGCAGACAGGCGGTAGCGGGGGTAGCGGTGAGGCGACGGTGGCACCGCCAATGCCACGGGTCAAAGGAGGGCGGTGGGTGGTGGCCAGTAGACGAAACAGTGCTCAGGTGGTTATCGTTACTCCATTTATCCAAAGTACTCTGTGCATGAATTCCCTGTTGCATTACAATACCACTTACCTTCGTACGTATGAATCATTAACACCTCAATCATCCGTAAAAATTCTCCACAAATTTATTGCGCTACAACAACATACGACAATCACAATATATTATTACGAGTATGGCATATTTTGTACCCTTAAGAATCTATGAAAATCATAAATGGACCAACCTACTTTGTCTCTCCTTTTATTTCCAAAAAAATAACAACCTATAAATAATATTTGCTACATGTATTACATACAAAAATTGCTATTTACCCCCCATAATCATTTCCATCAGATCAATCTGAATTTTTATTATTATTTTAAATCGATGAACCGGTGCACGACTTGTCGACATGTCACTGACCGGTTCAACGAAGGTACATTACTGTCATTTCGAACAAAATTAAAATTATTTCAAAAAATTCGTGTTACGGCCCTCCACAAATAATGTTTTATTTTCTCCAGCTAATTTTACATACCTAACAATCTCTACAAAAAATATTTTTCTAATTGTTTCCTTACAAAATTGGTGTAATTTATTTCCTTTAAAAAAATTTCCCCATAGCGATGTCACGCAACCCTAGGCCGCGCCAATCTCTCACGTGGTGCCCGGGCGCACCACTCTTCCTCGTGCAGTGTACGACCGCGCCAACCCTCTCGCTCCGCACGAGAGCACCATCACGTCTTGCAGACTTCCTCACCACACCTGGGAGCCAAAAATAGAAAAGCCTGTCATATGGGGCCATGTCTGAAATTAAGCTACCACATGAGGGCCAAAAGGGGCTTGAATTCTCTACTACTTAAAAATATAAGTTGGTGGTCGTCAGTCCATTCTTCCACCTCTCTTCTTAGCCATCCAATTAAAGATCAGCCGTCCAGATCTGCATGTAGGTAATTCTTCCGCTCCTCGTAGAAAAGGTCAGGCCGACGTATGGGCCGCGCTCCTCCTCTTCTCTTCCCCCGCATTCTCCGCCTCCCGCAACCACTCCACCTCCTGCAACCACTGCCTCTTTCTCTCCCCCGAACCCTCGTGCCGCGCCTCCTCCTCCTCCTCCTCCTCATTGTCACCACCAATTCCTTCCCCGCGCGGAAATGTCTGGTCGCAGTCCCCTAACTTCCCCCAACAGCGCCACATTCCCCCGTCGTCGCCTCCCCAACGCATTCGCCCGCCGCCTCCTCTCCCCATCTGCCCATCGCCGCCTCCCCACCTCCACCTCCCGCAACCGCTGCCTCCTTCTCTCCCCCAAATCCTCATGCCGCGCCTCTTCCTCCTCCTCAGCACCGCCACCAATTCCTTCCCCCATGCAACAACGTCTGGTCGCAGTCCCCTAACTTCCCCCAGCAGCACTGCATCTCCCCGTCACCACTTCCCCAACACATTCGCCCACCACCTCCTCTCCCCATTTGCTCGTTGCCGTCTCCCCACCTCCACCTCCCACAACCGCCTCCTCCTTCTCTCCCCCAAACCCTCATGTCGTACCTCCTCCTCCTTGGTGTTTCCACCAATTCCATCGCCCCTCCAACCAACAGCACAATGCTCGGCGACAGCGGTCGATGGATTGTAGAGAAGGGCACTCGGCAGCAGCGGTTAGTGGATCAGAGAAGGGTGCTCAACGATGGCAGTGGCGGCTTCCTCTTCCTGCGCCCGCCCATGTGGCTCTCCCCCCACCGCCACCGCCTAGCGGTCGCTCACCCAGTGAGCCTCTCTACCTTCTCCTGCTCTTCGCTCGAAGCCCGTCGTGCTATTTGGAGATTTTGGTCTCCCAAACTGGTCATCAAAATCGGGGTCGTAGTCGAAGAGGGCCGTGGCCGAAGTCGAGGGGTTGTGGTCGAAGTTGAAGCTGTGGTCGAATGGGGCCGTGGCTGAAGTCAAAGATCAGTGGTCGAAGTCAAAACCGTGGTCGAAGGGGCAGTGGTCAAAGTTGAAGGGCCGTGGTCGAAATCAGACCGTGGTCAAAGTCGAAGGGTCATGGACGAAGTTCAATCCATGGTCGAAGGGAACAGTGGTTGAAGGGGACAGTGGTCGAAGTCGAAGGGCCGTGGACAAAGTCAGTCCACGGTCGAAGTCAAAGGGCCGTGGTCGAAGTCGAAGGGTCGTGGTCGAAATCCAAACCATGGTCGAAGGGGATAGTGGTGGAAGGGGGCAATTGTTGAAGTTGAAGGGTCATGGTCGAAGTCCAAGCCATGGCCGAAGGGGATAGTAGTCGAAGGGGCAGTGGTTGAAATCAAAGAGCCGTGGATGAAATTGGTTCACAGTCGAAGTCGAAGGGCCATGGTCGACGTTGGGGCCATGTTCGAAGGGGGCTGTGGTCGATGTTGGGGCCGTGGTCGAAGGAGGCTGTGGACGAAGTCGAATATATGTGGTCGAAGTCGAGGCCATGGTCGAAGAGGACAATGGGTTGAAGGGGGAAGTGGTTGACGTCGAAGGGCCGTGGTCATCGAAGGGCCATGGTCGAAGGGGCAGTGGTCGAAGTCGAAGCTATGGTTGACGTCAAAGGGCCATGGTCGAAGGGGACAATGGTCAACATCGAAGGGCCATGGTCGAAGGGGATAGTGGTCGAAGGAGATGGTGGTCGAAGGGGGAAGTGGTCGACGTCGAAGGGTCATGGTCGTCGAAGGGCCGTGGTTGAAGGAGAAAGTGATCGAAGTCAAAGATCTGTGGTCAAAGTCGAAGCCATGGTCGAAGGGAGCCATACTCGAAAGGGAAAGTGGTCAACGTCAAAGGGCCGCGGTCGAAGGGGACAGTGGTTGAAGGGGACGGTGGTCGAAGGGAGAAGTGGTCGACGTCGAAGGGCTGTGGTCGTCGAATGGTCATGGCCAAAGGGGATAGTGGTCGAAGTCGCAAATTCATGGTTGAAGTCGAAGATCCGTGGTCGAAGTCAAACCCGTGGTCGAAGGGGGAAATACTCGGCATCGAAGGGCCGTGGTAGAAGGGGGCTATGGTTGAAGTCGAAGATCCTTGGTCGATCTTAAAGCCGTGGTCGAAGGGGGCCGTGGTCAAAGGGGGAAGTGGTCGGTGTCGAAGGACCGTGGTCAAAGGGGACAGTGGTCGAGAGGGCAGTGGTAGAAGTCAAAGATCCGTAGTCATCATCAATGACGTGGTCGAAGAGAGAAGTGGTCGACGTCAAAGGGTCGTGGTCGAAGGGGATAATAGTTGAAGGGGGCAGTGGTCGAAGTCGAAGAGGGTAGTGCTCTAAGTCGAAGGGGGCAGTGGTCGAAATCACGGTCATGGTCGTAGTCATAGCACCCGTGGGCATGGTCATAGCGGTCATGGTCGTAGTCGTAGCGCCAACCCAGAGGGCACCTGCTGGTTCGTCCATAACTTTCGTCGCTTAGAGTTCCTTCTCCAGTTGGACATCCCCGTCGCCTACCCCTAGGTCACCCCCGAGATCTAGCTCCCCACTCTCGACGGCAAGACCTACAAGGTCTCGTACTCCCCATGGATTGTAACATGCTTTTAGCCACAAGGTGTGATTGACGGTTTCTGATTTACGACCACGGGTGCTGGTCGATGTGTTCTAACTTACGATCACGAGGTATGGTTGATGTCTTTCGACTTACGACCACGAGCACTGGTTGAAGTCGAAGATCCGTGGTCGAAGTTGAAGCGGTGGTCGAAGGGGGATGGTCAAAGGGGGAAGTGGTCGTCGTCGAAGCTGTGGTCGAAGGGGGTAGTGGTTGAAAGGGGCAGTGGTCGAAGTTGAAGGGGGTAGTGGTCAAAGTCGAGGGCCGTAGTCGAAGTTGACGCCGTGGTCGCAGTAGGGTCGTGGTCGAATAGGGCCATGGTCAAATGGGGTCGTGGTCGACGTCGAAGGGCCGTGGTCAAAGTCAGGACTGAGCAGGTCGGGCGGGCCAAGTAGGCTAGCACCAGTAGTCGGGCGACAAGGCACAAGCACACCGGAGGCCTACCAACGTACGACCACCAGCGATGGTCGACCGCTCCCAACCTACAATCACGCGCAATAATCGACGGCTTCTAACTTACGACCACGAGGTGTGATCGACGGCTTCCGATTTACGACCACGAGCATGGTCGATGTCTTCCGACTTACGACCACGAGCGCTGGTCGATGTGTTCCGACTTACGACCACGAGGTGTCCTTGATGGCTTTCGACTTACGACCACGAATGATGGTCGTCGGCTTTTGACGTACGACCACGAACCATTGTCGAAGGTTCCCGATTTAGGACCACGATTGATCGTCGACCGCTACCAACTTATGACCACCAGCGATGGTCGACCGCTCCTGACCTACAATCACACACGATAGTCAACGGCTTTTGACTTACGATGACGAGGTGTGCTCGAGGGCTCTCGACCTACGATCACGAGGTGTGGTCAATGTCTTCCGACTTATGACCATAAGGTGTGATCGACGACTTCTGACTTGACGGATTTAAAAACTTTTAGAATATGTTTATATGCACCCATAAGTTTTAAAACATATAGTATGATAAATTTTAAAAATCCGTAGCAATGCACGGGTATCCAACTAGTTAAAAAAAATTGAAGTGCCATATGGACAGTCCCTTCTTTTTAAGCAGTACAGAAAGATAATAAAGATGTGATGTGGAGTTATGGGCTGACATGTAGGGCCACGTCTGGTTTATCACAAAAAGGCATGGTGCCATCAGTTAATATGGTACATTTTTATCCTCTCGTGGTTTTGGTTTTATAGTGCAATGTAAGCTTTTGATCGGATCTTGCCATACGTTGTAGGTCGTGCATGCGTACATCAACCGTGTGAAAATTACAAACTTTCATTGTAAGATTGAGATCCGCCGGTGCAAATTTCATCAATAATTCATTTCAAGAACACGGGTGGACGAATCATCTCATCTCATGAGAACATGAATTTCTTCACACCGCCGAGCGCTAATTTCTGATCGAACGGTTTGGACAAAAGACAAAGACGCATTGCCTTTTTTTAATGCAAAGGCAAACATCATGAATCCTTCCGTGTAATCCTTTGGCTCCAAAGATATATTCTTGCGATAATCATGATGGTTAAATATTTGAAACTTCAGGTAACTATGTAAAAGTGGCTAGAACCGGCAGGTGGAAATAGAACAACTGGATTTGTCAAAATACTTATATAATAATACATATTTTTACAATTAATATTTACTAACATATTACTATAAAAGATAATGGCCAAAGCCTCACATTGAAACTGTAAATTTCAAAAATAACTTACATTTTGAGACGAGGGATTTTTTTTTCATCTGACGGTTTCTTCATAAATCTTTTTTTTTCCAGAAAACGACGTCACTATCCCTTATGTTTACACTCGAAATTGTCAAAAAAAAATGAGAATATGCATGAGGACCGCACATGTTTGAAATTGTCATTGAATCTCGCAATAAAAGATTGTGTCCACATCAAAATGTCACACACAAAAATTCAGCGTCATATTTCAATAAAGAAATGTTCTACCATCATTTCCTTTCCTTAACATGTCTCAAAGGGTCGAATGATGCTGAGATTAAAGCTCACATAGTGTAATGAAGTGAACGATGGCATGCCCATAACCGTACGAGGATCATTTTCCATCTTTTCTTTCGTCTTCTTACTTTTCCATCTAAATATTGTAAAATTTAGATAAAATGCATAAACAACCATACTAAATGTGTGCTAAGAGAGCGCACTCGCACGTGTGTGTGCGCGCACGTACGTTGTGGCGTGTGTGTGTGCACGCGTCTTTCTTGTAATCGCAAAAAAAAGCTTTTAATGGTGAAATTTTACAATTTGTTTGATTTATGTCTAGCCTTCCTTGACTTAAACTAAATTACATGGATGAGCTGATTGGAATGTGCAACTCTATATCTCAAATGTAGTAAAACTTATCTATGTTGCAATAAAACCTAAATAAAAACAGTACCAGGCTAGCAAGGTTTTCACAAAGTGTCAACTATCATGTGAGAGAAGCAATTTCAGATAAAGTAAGCAAGTGGCCCACTACCATCAATTTATTCCAAGCTCCAAACAAGTCTTGAAAGGAATGGCTCACCAGTGTGGAATGAACGAGAAGCAATGATGTCAATACCATTTTGGTACCAGTCATATCGGTCAGTATGTATCGTACTACCATCTAAACTGGTACAAAGTAGCCTGATGTACCGTGCTGGCCTTAATACCTGTCATACCAACTCGATACCAGTCAATACCAGCTATACCGGTTTTGATATCGATCAATAATGGCCATACTGGTGAAATTAATAATACCATTTATTGAACTATATGTTATATTTGATAGTATTACTATGTATTTAGAACAATATTACAAGTGACATTTTGTGTGTATCATCAAACAAATATATATTTATAAGTTGTAGGATCAACGATGATCGACTAGATAGGGTAAATAGGAGGTTTCTAAAGATTAAACCTTAATTGACAGTTTTCAATAAGAATAAGCTAATACAAGATTCTAGCACAAGTCAAGAGCTAAATTCTAAGTTTTTACTAAATCACCTCAAGGCTATGTCGATACTAAAATACAATTTAGCTAGGCACTTATACACAAATAAATAAATAAATAAATAAATAGGTAGAAATGTAAATGCAGAAATAGTAAAAACAAGAGAGAGAAACCATAATGAAAACACATGGTGTTTTTTACGTTGTATCGAAAACTTACTGTCTTCACTAATCCACGTTGAGGTAAGCCCAAATGGATTAAACTGACTTCATGAATTAAGCTTAATGAACCTCAGCTCCACTAGGGCCCCTCTTCCTCTACTTCAAAGATAGTGAGCACCAAACCACTCACAAACAATGCTAGGCCTCTTCACAATCTTCCGATGAAGATATCACCGCACAACCTTCCTCCAAGCCATCTAGGTGATAGAAAATATTAAAAGTAATAAACCACGGCTCTTGCTTGAAGGAAATCAAGTGCCACAATGATCAACTAATGATGCAAATGCACTTAAATGCTCTCAACTATCTCAAAATCTGAAATGTGACGAAATGAGTAATAGAGAGTGCACTAATAGCTCTAATGTATTCAATGAGGTCCAGTTATGAGTTTGGTGCTGGTGAGAGGGTATTTATAACTCCCAACCACAAATTCAACCGTTGGGGGTAAAATTCCAAAAATATCAGCAGGTGCGATACTACCGCCATGTATCAGTCGATGCTACCACGCCTAGGGATTAACGGTTATATACAATTCATTTAATGCTTCTCAACTAGCCGTTATAGTATGGTGTAGTACTACCACACTCACATGGGCCGGTACTACCGCACAGTGGTAGTACTATTTGGCTCATGTGGTACTACCATTTTTCAATAGAGGAGAAATTTCTAAAAACATGCTCTCTAAAAAATGGTACCGTCATGTAAAAATTGGTCCTACCAGAATGCGGTACTACTGTACCTCAAATGCGGTCATACCGCAAGATGGTAATACCACTGTCTAGCCTGCAATCATACCGTTTTTTACTGAATTTTTCAAATGCAATTCCAAATGCATCCATGAATCTTAATTGATCAAGGTGGCACAAAAATAAGTCTTCAAGCTACTTGCTATAATACCTCTTTATAGTACAACATAATACCTTTCCACCAATCCCCGAGACCGGTAAAAACAGGGTCCGTAGGCTACATAATACTTTTGTCTTGAACCATGTTGAACTTTTATCATCTTTACCATGCCATTTTTATGTTGTCATCCATAATCTGGGGCTAAACCTTTAAAACATCTTAGCCCACATATTAGTCCCTTAACACAATATTGTCACTAATTACCAAAACCATTTTTAGGGGTCTAGATGCTTTCATAAATATATATTCATATTATTATATTAAATACAAAACAGTACACCAATATGATCGATACCAGAACGTACTATTTCAAAAACCAAATTGATATGACCTCCAGTATGGTATTAACAAGTATGGCGAGAAGCCCTGAGCAATAATGCTACAACCACCTATGCACATGTACCCAGCACGTGTTCAAAGACAATCTCATGTTAGGCGTGTGTTGGTCGTACAATATTTTTTTACAAATATATACTACAATAAATGATTAAGAGTATGCGAAGAAATAGCACCTTAAGGGTCTTTTTGGAATAGAGAAAAAAACAAATGAATTTTGTAGGATTACAATTCTATGGAAAAAATTTTCTATGATATCCAACATCGTGGAAAATTTTCTTTATGTCTATCTCTCTCCAAAATCATACACTCTTTTTTTTATGAAGCATCCAAATGGCACATTTTAATAATTCATGCGGTATAGAATTTCAAAGAATTCAATTGTATATGCAAACCAATTTATATGTTTTCCCTATGCCTATAGTTTTGGATTCCTGTGTTTTAAAGATGTCGTATGCAACATCCCAAATTTGGGAATCATGGAAAAAATCTTTCTATTTCATTTCAGTGTTATTCAAAATTTTGACATTTATCTAAGAATTCTTGATTTGAGAATTGACAAAAATATGAAAATTTTAAAGCCTTATATCGATTTTCAGTGTTACTTGATTTTTCCTGGTTTGTTGACTTGATTTCCTTCCAAATAAATTTAATGGCAAGAATAAAAATCGGGGATGAAGGATCAAAACAAATAGGAATGTAAAATTTGGAGAGAGAAAAAATACTTTGCTTCTAGAATGGAAAAAACGAGAGAAAAAGGCCCATGAGCAAAATTTTAAAGAATACTTTGCTTCGAGAATGGAAAAAAAAGAGAGAAAAGGGCCCATGATGTTTGCTCAACTGTGGTTCTTTTTATACTAGTAATATACCCGTGTGTTGCAACCAAGTATTCAAAAAGGATGATATATATCATCAAACGTGATCCACAATCGTACTACAAACATCAATTTTCTATGGAAATGTACGATATAAAGAACAACGATGGATAAACTTCTCTTTATAGTAGTAGAGATATATGTAAAACAATTGCTACTAGTTAGTAGAGCCATAGTGAAATCTACACTATCACTAGTTGAACAACAACTAGGGTGTTGCGATGAGTCACCAACGAGAGTCGAAGGTTGGCCTTTAGCGGTGTGGCTACAAAGAAAATCGATGTGGAAGACTACTTTATTCACTCCACTGTAATTTGTCTTCTTCTCCGGTTGGGTTCTTTTTTGTTTTTGCTTATCACTTTCTGCTACAGTAATTAGTTTTTAAACGACATGTCTTTTTAAGATATGGTCTACAGGTATATTATAGTAGATATTATACCAAGTTCAGCTATACCAGCTAAAATTTCATACGACTATTTTTCTTTATATATTATCTCTCATAAATAAATAGAATTAAAAAACCAAGCTAAATTCACAGCTCAAACGATCACGCACTTCTTCTACCCAAAAGCAAATGATATCGTTGGAACCTGGAAGCAAAAGGGTAGCCGGAGCGAATCACTCTTTCTCTATTGTTTCCATGGCCGGCCGGCAGCTGCGCCCAGAAAGGCTGGGCTGGTTTTGTTTCCCTCCTGCCAACATCTGAGCATTTGCCATCATTCCCATTCATTCTTCAGTACCAGCCCAGTACATATGTAGGAATAATTTTAATATTTAGCGCGTCCCACCTTTTTTTTAAAATCTAGCACATGTATTTCACAAAAATAGCCTCCTTCCTAAATACGAGAGAACAAGAGAGATCACTCATGTCACCTCCAATGGCTCCCACTACAGCAAACTGTATTCACCGGGGAACAGCGACGAGCACGAAAGGCCCCACCCACCTGCCGTAGCGGAGACCACGTCAATGCAGAAAGTATATGGGGGCGTTTGTATTGGTTTCTCGTGATGGCTTTGGCCATAGATAAAAGATTATTGCTGAAACACAAATAATAGCGGTTGAAATAAGTGACTTTTAGTAAAAATGGCAAGCGGTGTAAAAAGTGCGAGAGATGTGTTCGCGAGATTAGAGCGATAGGAACAGAGTACATGATGCGTCTGTAACTCTTAGCTTACTCTCAAAGTGAGATATAAGAAACCATTCCTAAAAATTAAATATTTATATTAATTTCTAATTTCTACAAACAGAAACTAGAAATAGTACCTAACACGAACACAACACGGCCCACATGAAGTCATAAACGCACGGGACGTCATAAAAGGAGACTGTGTAGTCAAGTATTTATGACGTCATAAATCCACGGAAGTCACGCACCCGGCAGGTGCGGTGCGACGGGGCGGTGCAGCGCCACGCGAGCGTGAGCGTCCGTTCGTGGTGTCGGGCTCGCGTCCGACCCGCCGCGCCGCGCCGGACAAGCGAACCCGACCTCGCGAGCCCGATTAGATTTTGACAGCCCCCGCCTCGAAGTCCGGCGAAACCTCCTCCTGCTCCTCACCGGACCAGCCACACACGCGCCGCCTGTGACGCTCACTGACATGCGGGTCCACGTCGCTACTGGGGCTTCCCTGTCAGAGACGCCATGGGTGGAAGGGGCCGAACGGGCTGGTGGGGCCCCCGGGTCAGCCCGCACGGCGGGCGCGAGGCCCGAGGGGGCGGGCCTGGCCAGCCGGTCGCTTTTTTTACCCCTTCCGAATTTACCCCCGTGTGCTGGGGCATGCTGATTGGTGCAGCGGTAAAAATGCGGGACCGACCGGGCCCAAGTCCCAACCCCCCCTGGGGTTTCGTGAGTTTGCTCTCTTGTTTTTTTTTGGCTTTATTAATTCGATCTCGCAACCTCGTTTGTTTTTCTTCTGTTCGTTACTTCTGACCTGCGTCTCTTGCGTTTTTGGTCTGCATCATTTGTTAGCGACAAAACCGACTGAAAATTCCGTGGGAAAAAAAGCTTCTGGTCTGTCAGTCTGCGTGGCAGTGTAAAGCAGGAGTTTGGATCAAGGGTTAATTAGCTCTAGTGCTTAAGGAGGAATCATAGGTCCTCTCTCGAGCATGATGCTGGATCTAGAACTATAATGCTTTACATAACAAAATCATGAAATGTGGGGAACATTTCATGGCACTGCATTTGTTTTATCCTGTTATTTGCCCATTGCAGTTACATTTGTTGCACTACTTTTTACGTACTTATTCTTACATGCCTCTAGTATTTGCTTTAGTGAGAAATTGTGCTTTCTCTTCCTCAAGGAAAAAGGCTCTTTCAGTAAAGTCATCAACAAAATCTTCCATTTTGACGATTTTAGGCCACGAACGAATCATCTGCTGGCTTAAAAACTAGAGTACAGCAAACTAGATGTTGTCATACCACTTTAACACCACAAAAGCAACCAAGACAGACAAATAAACACTTAATTGCACTCGTGGTCGTACTAAACAATCAATGGAATTTTTGTTCAGACTTTCAAGCAATATTGTTCACTATAGCTCCCCAACAACTAATCGCCATTAACTTCTCTTTAATCAAGTCAGTAAAAAAAACTATCCTCGCTCTTTTTATCGGTATAGTAGTATCATACCATACGTTCATACCCAACCCAACCCAACCAGTGTGAGCACATTAGTAATGAAAAAAAGGCAAAAGGAAATTTCTTTTCTCCTAGTTGGATGAAAATTCAGTGACCACCTCCACTCAAACCTGTGAGGCCTTTCCCTCTACCAATTAGGATCAACAAGATTTAAAATTTGTTTAGCCTCCTCCACCCAAAAAGACCCATCATCTTTTTTTTACCCCAAGGTAAAAAAATATTTCCATGAACACCTCAACCAAAATCCACCTTCTCCCGAGGTGCAAATGCTGTAAAAAGTAAAAAAAAAAAAAGAACTCCATATTACAGCTAGTACTAGTAGAGCAGAGCCAGGCTCCAAAAACCCAACCCAACCAAAACCTAGTTTTGTCCAAAAAAAAAACCCGAAGGAAGCCGCAGCGCAGCACACCACAACGAAGAAGCCACGCTCGCTTTCCCCTCCCTCCCTCGCTTCCCTTCCGTTTCTACCATTTCGTCGAACACCTTCTCCGATTGCGCGCCGCCGCCCATGGGGGAGTCCGCGTCCGGCTCTGACGCGGCGGCGGCCGTGTCCTCGAGGCTGCTGGAGCTGGCGGCGGACGACGACGCGGCGGGGTTGGGCGACCTCCTCGCCGCGCACCCGTCCCTCGCTGACGAGCCCGCGCCATGGTACTCCCCGGCGCGGGGCGTGGAGCCCATGACGCCGCTCATGGTCGCTGCCGCGTACGGGTCCGTGGCCTGCCTCGACGTCCTCCTCTCGCCGCCGCACCTCGCCGACCCCAATCGCGCCTCCGCGTCCTCCCTCTCCACCCCGCTCCACCTCGCGGCGGCCGGCGGCGCCCCGTCTGCTCCTGCGGCAGTCTCCCGCCTCCTCGCCACCGGTGCCGACTCCACCCTCCTCGACTACCTCCACCGCAGGCCGTCCGACCTCCTCGCGCTCCCGCCCAATTCCCTCCCGCTCAAGAACCACCTCCTCTCCCTCCTCGGTGCCCGCAAGGAGTGGCCCCCGGACCCCTCCCTCCCGGACATCAAGAACGGCGCCTACGCCTCCGACGACTTCCGCATGTACTCCTTCAAGGTGCGCGCGTGCTCGAGGGCCTACTCCCACGACTGGACGGAGTGCCCCTTCGTCCACCCCGGCGAGAACGCGCGGCGGAGGGACCCGAGGAAGTACCACTACAGCTGCGTGCCGTGCCCGGAGTTCAAGAAGGGCTCCGGGTGCAGGAGAGGGGACATGTGCGAGTACGCGCACGGGGTGTTCGAAAGCTGGCTCCACCCGGCGCAGTACCGGACGCGGCTCTGCAAGGACGGCGCCGCGTGCGCGCGCCGCGTCTGCTTCTTCGCGCACACGCCGGAGGAGCTCCGGCCGCTGTACGTGTCCACGGGCTCGGCCGTGCCGTCGCCGCGCGGGGCGATGGAGATGGCGGCCATGGGGATGGGGCTGTCGTCGCCGGGGTCGTCGTTCACGCCGCCGCTGTCGCCGTCCGGTGCGGGGAGCGGCATGGGGGGCGCGTGGCCGCAGCCGAGCATGCCGGCGCTGTGCCTGCCCGGGAGCGCGGGGAACCTGCAACTGAGCCGGCTGCGCACGTCGCTGAGCGCGCGGGACATGGCGGTCGACGAGCTGCTCGCCGCGGCAGACTACGACGGCCTCGTCGGGTCGCCCGCCTCCGTGCGGTCGGCGAGGGGGAAGGTGCTCGTGCCGTCAAATCTTGACGAGCTCTTCTCTGCGGAGTTGGTGGCGTCTCACTCCCCGCGGTACGCCGACCAGGGCGGCGCCGCGTTCTCGCCGACGCGCAAGGCCGCCGTGCTGACCCAGTTCCAGCAGCAGCAGAGCTTGCTCTCGCCACGGGCCGCGGCGGCCGCCGTCACCCCGGAGCCGGTCTCGCCAATGAGCTCCCGGCTTCTCGCTGCCCTTGCGCAGCGGGAGAAGATGCAGCAGCAGACACTGCGAAGCATGAGCTCGCGAGACCTCGGTGCCAGCGCCTCGCTCCTGGTAGGCTCACCGGTGGGCTCTAGCTGGTCCAAATGGGGCTTCCCCTCCGGGACCCCGGATTGGGGTGCTGACGAGGAAGAACTCGGCCGCCTCAAGCGGTCCTCGTCGTTTGAGCTCCGGTCCGGAGCGAACGGCGATGAGCCGGACCTCTCATGGGTCAATACCTTAGTAAAGGAGCCCACACCGGAGAAACCATCGATCAACGGGACTGCGGCAATGGAGTCCATTGGCATTTTGGGTCAGGCGGCGAGCCGTGAGGGCATCGACGGCGATGAGGATGCCACCGGGGTCATCGGCAGCTGGCTTGAGCAGCTCCAGCTTGATGAGATGGTAGTCTAGAACACACACAAACAGATGAAACAAGAAAGGTGCATTTTTTTTGCTGTGATTCACCAGTTGCTACTACTTACTACTACTACTACAAATTACTAGCTTATATCTTTGCTAGTAATTACTGGTGATACATTCTTTTGGGGTTGATTAGTGTAGAAGATGATTTCTTCCATTTAGAGTTGCCCATATGTGAAGGAAATGAAGGAATTGGAGCCTAGTCAATTGTATCAAATTGCCAGCTTGCCTAGGTGAAACATTTCTCCTTGTGCTACTTGTCTCCCCGTTCTTCTTGCTGATCTTTCTAAAGGTGACTTCCTCCCTATGAGGACTGTGAATTTTGTTATCTATTTGCCCCCGTCCTTTGGTTGTGACTTGTGAAGGATTAGGAGGGGCTGGAGTCTTCCATCAAATGTTGCTTAGCCCTATCATGACTCATGATTGATGTAATATGCCCTACTGTTGTACCCAAGATTCATGGTTGATGTAAAATGCCCTATTGTTGTACCAAGATTAAGCTCTGCTTTCGCTTGATTTCCTTCAGAAGGAACTGTATATAAGCCCTTCGATTTGTGTATGTGTTTAAATGCAGCGTCAAATCACATCTGATGACATTACTTGACATGACATTGCATTACATCTACATGGATCGTGTTCATTTGCTGTTGTGACGGTTGCCTGAGGAGTGCTTACAGCAACTGTTTGTGTTGTGTTTGACATTGTGGATGTTTGTCAGGTGCTACTCCTCAGGTTAATGTTGTAATAATCTCAGGTCGGCAGAGGCAATGACAAAGATTGGGATGGATGCATTCTCTTCTCCTGGAGGCATTGAAAAGGATTGGATGGTTAACGTCATAATACATATCGATCTCTGCGAGATGACCTGGTCCCTGATGCATTTTGTCATAATAAAACAACTGGGACGGTGGCTCGATATGGTCGCCTCACGTCTTGGTTCACAGTGCTGGCTCACAGTAGAAAAATTAGGCTAGATTATTCTATTCGAACAAAATGTTTTGTATGAAATTCCTGGGAAGTACTCGTGTTCGAGATATAACATAAAGAACTATAAATGGTTTTCTGTACTATATTCTCTAAAAATGGGAATGCTTAATACTAGCATATGCTACCAGTGTCCATTATAGCTTTTTTTATACAAAGAATATGGCAATAATATCTTACTTTTTATTATTATTATAAAAGAATGAGTTGTTGGTTATATGTCCTTTCTCCTTCAACCACCCTAACTTTTCATCACTCTTCACTTTTTAACTGATCAGAATAGATATCTATCATAACATAATTCTCTATATATCCAATAAATTTCGTTGCAACGCACGAGCAGGTTACTAGTTAAGGAAAGTATCTCATTACAAATGACAATTTCGTTAACAGCTCGGCCCCCCCCCCCGGGCGGTTATAGCTACTTCTATTAGTTTGTAGTTTCTACTGCATTTTGTCTTTGGTTTTAGTTTCTAATGGTTAGTACTTGGTGTACTGAACTACTGATGATGCATTCACCAGGTAATGCCAGTATTGAAACCGGATCGTTCTAATGATACAATAGTAAATTAATTGGTTTGGCAGGTTTGCATTGCATACTTTTGATATATTTGGATGAAGGTCCAGATTCCTGGTTTTATTATTCAGGTGGGTCGTTTCTAAATGATGTAAAGAATCTTTTTTAAAGAAATGGTCAGGTTCAAAATGATTTCAGGATTAGGGCACCTACCTCACTCCTGCTGACAATCAGGTGCGTATACTTAAGCTAGGTCCAATTATTGTCTTTTTGTAAAATTGTCATTTCAAGCATAAATTGTTGATAGTGTAAATAATTGCACGGCACCCACCCGTACTCTTGGGCATCAAATTTACAAAATGTTATAGTACATTAATATAAAATAGTAAACTCATACGTTTGACTCTGAAAAAAATGTTTTAATCAGAGATGGGATTTGTTGAGCAAACTAATACTATGCATTACGCATTGAATCTATCAAATGCTACTTTGCTTTCCATTTTAAATGTGAATTTGGTTGGAAGGTGGAGAATGGGGATTGGAGATGGCACCCTGGTGACACGATTTAGATGTGGATTTCTCCGTGTTGAGAAAACTAATGTTGCGGTTTTTAGAGCCGATGTGACATCAATCTAATGTCGCAATACTTGTCTATACGTGATCAGATAGGTTGTATCTATGCGTGATCGTGATGTACTGTTGTGCTTATAGACATTTTTTCGCACTTATATAATATTTTTTCCATGCGCGTTGCTATGTATGTAATTCAAATCATTATCCTAAAATTGTACATGTTGGCTAATATCATCCTCAAAATGTTACAGATGGTTATGATTATTTTCTTCGTCTGCATCACCGAGTATAGTATTTCCATTTTGCCTTTTGTCATCTTATTTGCAGCAAACTACTAATTTCCAAGGAGGAAAAAAAGAGAAAAAAAGGGTCAAAAGAACGTCATGTATCATGTGTGTCATGGGCTGGCTTCTTCTTCTTCTTCTTCTTTTTTTTTTTGTTTTGACATTTGTGGCTTGTGTGGAATGCTTTTTGCATGTTGCGTCCTTTCGGTTTGGGGTTTTGTGGCTGTGGAATTGTCGGTAACCTGTGGATGATATATTTCCTTGTTTTGGGGCGTGTTGTCACATAAGCTCCTCTACAAGCTGTTTACTCAAATATGTCATCGCATGATATATACTAGCCTCAAAGGCGCGGCGACACGCCGCGCCAGCCACCGTATGTACCAAAGTAAAAGAGGCGATAATTTGTGAGGTTTTTTTTTTAAAAAAAAATCGAGGATAAATACGTATTTTCGGGAAAATCAAAGGGTTTCTTTGAAAAAAACCGAGGACCTGTAAGGGCTTCTACGTAAGTAAATAAGGACCTATATGTAATTTTGGAAACCCGCGGGGCGCTATCAAAAAAATTTTCTTAAAAAAACTTGCAGGGACTTTTTCGCGAGAAAAGAGGACCTTTACGTAATTTTCAGAAAACATGAGGAAATCACCTCTCCCGGCCGTACGCCAAATCCCCCGCCACGCGCCGGCCGGGCAACGCGGGCGGGGCGACGTGGATCGCTGGGGGGGCCGGAATCCCCCCAGCTTTAATCAGCGGAGCTATATCTTTAGGTCATTTTCCATCCATAGCTAATGTCATGGAGATTTCGAAGCACCCCTCCATGTCGAACTAATTGTCAGTTCGTCTTGTCTGAAAAGTTCAATTTTGATGACGGTCAAGTGGCCACCTTTTGCTTTTCCCCATGCTACAAAATACTACCTCCCTTCAACAATATTTGTCCAGCACACAGGCAAACAAGGCATAAAATTTAACTAATATTTAATAGAATTAGATTGTGCTTGAACCTACTAGATAGAGTAGTATTATATCTATCTAATGGCAGACAAGCATGTTCCAATTCAATTAAATATTTCTTAAATTTTATACCTCCTTGGTATGTACGCCGGACAAATATTGTGAAATGGAGGGAGTAGTGTTTTTTCATATTTATAAGAAAGGGAGGAGAAGGCTAAAGTGCTGAGCCTTTGGCTAAAATGAGTCGATAAAGAGCTTCCTTGAAAAATGTGCAAAAATAAACTTCATCAAATGATAAATTGGAGGCCACCATGGCATCTGCCTTGTCAAGTCGATCGAAATGTATATATTATTTGCTTAAATTGGAAGTCAGATGTAAAAGTTATGAAACACAGAAGCTATCAGAGAACTAGCCCAACAAGGCCTATACAAGCATGCCACAACCCCCTTACAAAAGTGCATCTCGAGAATCAAGTTTAGACAACAAGGAGTCAAAGAAATTCCAGGATTAAGGTTTCGTCAAGCAAGGAGGAGAACTCGTCGTGAAAATGCCAAGCCACGCTACCCTAGCACTGGCCTGCGCCACCTTAGCACTGAGTAGCCCTACCCCTTGCCGACGGCTGATTCGTAAGGATTAACGTCCATGACTACTTCCTCTCTATCCTACTACTCCTCCATAATGTTTCCCCGACCCATAAGGGGGTAGAACATGTTCTTTCCCCGGGTTTAGGGGATCTTGCGATGTAATCGATACTGGTATTATTTGTAATGCTTAGGGTACTTTATTGTTTTGATCAATCTATTTGACAATGTGTTATTTAGTTGATGTTGAGAATCAACTTGTTAGTTGCTAGATTGAAATATGGTGTTTGAATTTAGTCAACTAATTAATATCAAATAGTGATGAGCTTTCTACACTTAGATTAGCCTTGTCACATGATACGTGATCGATAAAAAAAAGGTAGTATTGATTTGTAGGATGAGAGCGATCTTAGCCTAGTACCAATTCACAGTATATGTCAATTTGCGCATAAGTGAACCTGGTTCAGGGAAGGGTCTAGTTAGTCTTAGTAGAACCTAAGTGATTTATGCTCTCTCGTAATTTAGGTTTTGAGATTAAATCTTTCATACAATGTTCTTGACAGTAGTAATCGTTTGCCTTAGTTGTAATTACAACTATTCCCTGAGATCGATAATCCTGAAATACTCAGGAAAAAAGCTACTTCCTCTGTCCACAAATGTAGGTCGCTCTGGTTTCCATGCGATTAAGTTTTTCAAGTTTTGACTATTAATATATG